>OX291541.1:52136241-53491713 GCA_946406115.1 Apoda limacodes
CGATGGGCCTCGCGTCCTGGCGCTCGTACACCAGCTGCAGCGCGGCCGCCTCGTCGTCAGCGCGCCACTCCCGCACCTCGCCCCACCGCACGAACCGCACACCGTCCAAACTCTCCGTCGACACCTCCTCCGTAGATAACTTCACACCGTGCCAACCTGACAAACAACATAAAGTAACTAATAAGTTTGTAAACTTCACCTTCACCTCACGTCACACTTTTAGATTAGTCTTTGTATATAGTTACGTTTTCCTTAGACATATCTATCTCAATATCTTTATTCAGTATTGTTTTTATAATACCAATGTGGCAAACAAGTTTACGATCGCCTGATGTTCAGCGGTCACCGTAGCCTATGGACGCATGCAACACACTCGCGCGTTGACGCAATCTAATCACTTCCTATAACTATTGAAAAGTCAGCAAAAGTTTAATTATTAATTAAGTAGGAAATTTGTTGTCAAATTAAAATGTTGTTGTATCAAATACTAAAGAACACAGTAAATTTTAGCAATATCTTACAATATTTTAAAACAAATAGGATTTCTCTATGTCTCACCGACAGTGATGGCGAGCGCCGGCATGAGGCGGCAGTCAGTCCGTGCGAGCGGGAACGCGATATCCCCATAGCCGGGCAGGGTACGCGCGAGAGCGAGATAGTCAGCGGCGCGTCGCACCTCCTGCAGCGCCTTCAGCTGGTAGAGCCTTGCGCCCGCACTGCACACGCCGCGGTTCACGTCCTCAACAGCCTGCGGAACAACGAGACACGTTCCGTTCACAGAGGAGCAAGCATGACAGAGTACACAACAACGCACACACCTCACCGAGGGGGGGAAAGAGACAGGATAATAACTCCAAAATAATGATTCCTAATGCTTTTTAAGATTTATGCACTAATTTTAAACACTAAGGAACGACTTCCAAATTGGAAGAAATCCTTTGTAAGTGATAAACTTGTACTTTTGATTCTTTTTTTAAAACTAGATTAAATGAAGAATTATTCATTTCTTGAAAAAATTTTAAAACCGATATTATAACGATATTGAATAGTACCACATAGTAATATTGCACATATGATTTACCATTTAATTCGCAGCTTATCAATTTCTTTTTCATTATCCTTATCAGCTTAAACGAGGAATGCGAGCGCACAGTTCCACGTTTGTGGCACAAGTATTTGAAGCAACCAGCGTGGACTTTTGTGTTAGGATATTATCACATTTGCAGCATACACTGTTTATATGTATCAACAGAGTGTAGAAATACAAGTGATGTATACCTGCCAGAATATGAAGGCAGCGGCTTTGGTGTCCTCTTTCACGATCGAGATCTCTCTGTCGGGGTTGAAAAGCCACTTGCGGATGGAGAGACAGCTGCTGCTCGCAGTCGAGTAGTTCTGTATGTACAGAGAGTGCGGACACTCGTTTGGTTGCAACTTGCGTTCTGAAACAATTATATAGGTATAAATGCAAGCTGTCCCGGCAAACGTTCTGTCGCGATAACCCACTATAAATTATACTATATACTATAAATACTTATAATTGTTATAAATTGTATTCAGCCTCAACCACCATCTCTCCTCACCTCCCTCTCTCACCTCTACCTCCACTCCCACTCCACTCCTATCCCGACTCTCTATACAATATACAAATTTAAAACTCTCTTTTTAATAACTCGACCACAGCGCCACCCTTCAATTCCAAATTTTACAATTTACTCCTTAGTACTAAACCAACATATATGGTGAATATGCCAAAAATACAAATTTATTAATAACTCGACCACAACGCCACCTAACGGGTCCAATTATGAATGTAAACCATTCATTGTAACACAGAATTTCGTCAAAATCGGTACAGCCCTTAAAGAGGAGTTCAGTGACGTACATTGCGCATATACTCACCAAACCCAAGTATAGCTCTAAACTTCAATTAATTAAAGTACAGATAATAGGTACAAGGTGTTATCACCGCTGCAAGAATGCAACACAAATTGCATCTATAAACATTTATATAAAAATGCATAATTTTTGTCATGTAATGTTCGTAATAATAAGTTAATATTAAGTATATATTTACACAATAAAAACTATTTTCCTGATAGGGACTAGTTTAGATTTAAAAAACTTGTAATAACAATAAATGTAAAATTGTATTAAGTTAGGTAAAAGTACAGTAGGTTTGTTTCATTTCCCCACTTTACTATTTGTTGATATCAAAAATAATATTGTGTGAGTACCGACATGTTGTCGACTTTGTACGCACGACTATCCACAAAAAAGCGGGAAATTTAGTATGTAAAACATATGTCATTTATTTTGCAAAAATGTACAGAACTACTATGTAAAGTTCTATATAGACCGTATGTACGGTTATTAAGTTACAGGTGAAAATAGTTAGCGTGTTGAGTATTGTACATTCTTTCTCCCTCACTCCTCTGATAATAGACTGCGATAGAGATACAAAAGGGATGGGTCTATGGGTAAAAAAGAGAAAGACTGTCTAAAACTTTACCTGGCTAGGGTCATTAAGTCCTTAGGCTATGCCCAAAATAAATACTAAAGGTTAAAAGCACACCTTTTACCCTACACGTAGGTATCTATACCGTTACGATAAGTAGTATGGTTGGGGCGCAAATTACGTGTAAACTTATGAAATACAATAGCTTATAACTCAGCAACCGGGTTACATAGGATAAAGATAAATGCATCACTAGATACTCTTCATAGGTATCTACCGAGATATATAGGTTTCATACAGGTAACTTTAAGCCCTGAAGTACAGGAGAATCCTGAAAACTTGTATCACACATTTTTTCATAATTTAACATACTGACACACACCAAAAACACGAAAAGGTATGTCCGAACCTTAGATCTATTTTTTGACATATAGCACAAAGTCTGTAGTCATCTAGCTTAGACAGAAAGCCCTGAGAGCTAGAATTCCAGCTCTTCTCTCACTACGGTCTAACCGTAGACGATGGAACATACCACTATACGTCATTGGAACCGCCTCCGCACACTCTATCTTAGGACACCTAAATCGTCATTATAGCTCCTACCGTTTGGCTATAAAACCTAAAAATGTAAAACAACGTTATTTTATAGTCAAGCCGCATATCGTGTGACTGTGATGGCAATAGCCGATAGAGACCCCAACTGTCAGTAGCGATTTATAGCTAGGTAGATATACCTACACTTTCGATATATGTCTATATCGACTACTAAATGTTGTCTTTCACTAAGTTTTTGTGTGGGCTAGATTTTCAGTCACCACAGTAAGTACAATAAGTTAAGTTCTAAATCTAGAAGGTTCTATAGAACAACCTCTCCCTCTAATGGGTTTTTTTATTTTTATTATAAATAAAGAACAAAAATTCTATTTGCATTCAGTCAATCAAGAAGCTTCAAGAAGTATCCATCAGATTCTAATCTATATTGTTTAAAGTGAAATAATGTAAATATGTGTTAGAATTAAGTTAGAAGCATAAGATAAAAAATAAAATCGGTCTGTTGTGTGCATATACGCGTTTTAATATCTCAAGCGCCTAAGAAGAAACTCCTTGTCACGGGCAAAACCTTGTGCCACAGATATCGAAGGGTCTGTCCGCACACAAGGTATAAAAGATTTTACAAAACGAACAATAAAAAATCATAAATTAACTCACCAAAATTATATTCGACAATTTCAAACAAATAGAAATACTTCTGCACCGACTTGGAGAGTCCAATCTTTTCACAAACGGCTCTGTACACGTCGTCGGCGTTGGTGGACTTGAGGACGGATACCGTCACCACTTCCTTGTCCGGCAGCAATACTTTGAGGTCCACTGGTGAGGGGTTGGAAGAGTCATCTGAATCTGTAAGGAACTCCTGGACTGCATCAGATTCTGCTATCACTCTGACTGCACAGACCTGGAACGTAATAAAGTCGAGTCAGTCCTGCATTCTGAAAGTTAAATTTATTCTGCTATCAATAATGTCCCGTTTATATTTGATCAACCACTGGCTCAAAATGTAACATTGAATTACTTTTCAAGTTGGTAAGCCCATGAACACAAGTAACAACTTTGGAGTAAGAGTGTACCTTTTCTAAATACTGTTCAAGTCCACGTCTCCTGGCGTCCAGTTGCTGCTCGCTCAGGGTGAACGGCCACTTGCCCGGCAGCTTGGGGAAGTTGAAACCTGCAGTGGGATGATAGGAGTGCCCTGATTATACACTTGGAAAGTCCTTCATTCCATACATCACCTGTTACTTGTTCAGGGAGAAAAGCCGCTATTGACTTTACGGTCAGTTTTATTTATCTTTATTGAATTTAAATTATGTCAGTGTTTCGTGTTCAGCATATCGACCTGTTTCCGGTTACCGGGCGCAGGATACTGTTACAGATACCTACAGACGTACTAAACTAACCTATATACCTAATAGAAGTGATAGCGAAAATAAACTTGCCGGCTGCAATAGCGGTTGGAACGGTAGTGGCTCGACCCCAATTATCTTATCGAGGCACACACTAATAAATATAGATTTATTATTTAAATTTACTTATAAAATCATTGTTGTAAATACTAAAGGAGGTCAAAAAAACGGGTTTTTCATGATTTTCATCAAATTATTATAAAATCAGCTGAGACAAAAATCATAAAATTATATAAAAAATTTATCAGTACTTTTTTTCCTAAGAGCCATCGTTTCTGAGATATAACGATTCAAAAAGTTGGAAAAAGTTGTAATCGTCATTATATGCATGAGTACGCCACGTATAAACATCACTGAATTAAAATAAGTAAAACTATTTTTCTATCGGTGATTGTAACTTACCTATATAAAATATTCATAAGTATGAGAATATCGGGTAAAATGAAACCCAGTCCCTTAATTCATACGCCAGTGTAACCTTGAGACAACATCTGTCTCCTATTCAATTGTCTACGTCTGCGTGACTAGGGTCGTATACCTGCTTTATGTCAGAATGCCCAATAAATGAAATAACGTTAGTCTTGAGCGCCATTACCACAGAACACATTATACCCATAAAGAGAAGAATGTGAAGTACATACGATAAAGATGCAAAAAAGTGCGACACTGGCGCTCCATTGTCAGCCCATGGTCTTCACGTCGTATTTTATAAGCTGCAGCAATTTCGAGTTTGACTTTTACGACACTCGACATGTATTTTCAGACTTCTGATTTTTGAATGTTCTGAAAATTCATCAGCTCTTTCGATACTTGCATTGATTAAAGTCTTCATACCACTTTCAACAGTAACTATTTCACCCTTTAGTTAAAAGTTGAATACAAATTAATATTCTGAAGTTTTTGTTATAAATTTTATACTATAATTTAGTTTGTTTTATTCTCATAGTTATACTTATATATATATTTTAGGTAAGTTACAATCACCGATAGAAAAATATTTTTACTTACAGCTTTAGTGATATATATGTCATTTAATTAGCCAGTTAATTGGACTCCTAAGCAGATCGTCAAGTATGGAAATGAAAGGAACAGAAATTGCACTGTATAAGTCATGTATATTGGGTTAGGTTCAGTTTCTCTTTTGTCAACGTAGATGTTCCAGCCAAGTTTCATATAATAATCTGTTCAGTTATAGAAATTTTCCATACTTAACAATCTGCCTAGGCGCTCAATTAACTGGCTAATTTAAGACGAGGCATTGAGAAAATGTGGACTAATATAGATCCAATATAAAAGCTACCTATCTGAAATTAAACATAATGTATTTTCACACCTTTATCTTGACTTCAACAGCTCAGAAACATGATTTGAAGATTTTGACTCCATAACTTTTCTTTTCGAAAACACCTCTATAAAATTATAAAAATCTGGATTACTGGAAAATTGAATAAGCTAATAGTTTCGAAATTACCTTATGATATTGGCAATAACAAAATTTAAAGTCCATCAGCTGCAAATTTCGATATTCGTTATGGTTAATTTTTAATTGAATTAATTCAATTTGTGACTTACGTCAATATTTCTAAGCAACTTTAAAATGTTTGGGCGCAACGAATTTTAGATCTTAAGTCGTCGAGAGTTGAAATGATTACTGACAATTGTGAACTTCGCCGTCAGTGCCGCTACAGATATCTTAGACGTTGGACCTATGTCAGTTTGCTCGCCGCAGTATTAACTTCGTGTATTTAAAAATTGTTAATATTTTGATAAAAAGGATTTACTTGCAAATAATGTTTTTTTAGAAGTTGTTAATGTTAATTTGTGTGATATATGTACCTCAATAAAATAATTTTTTAGTTAACGTTAAATATATAACCAACAAGTAATGGGAAATAAGAAAACAAAAGTAACACGGGCAAAACAAAAGGAACGCTATAAAGAATGTATTCGTAAAATGACAGAAGTAAACAATATGAGGTAAGTTTGTTGTTCTTCAAATCAAAATTGTCAATTCATCTAATTTTTCAAGCCAATTTTTTATTCGTGTAAGTAGGTACCCATCCCATACCTACTTGTAGCTTCAAATTCATTCCCTGCCGTTTTTTCTGAATTAACTTTATCTTTATGTCTATACAAATAGACAGGCTACTTAGAAAAATCCCGTTCATTGCATTGTATTATTTGTTTTTAGGAGAAAAAAGATAACGAACAAAGTCTACCTGTAGAGTCGCTAACTAGTGAACTAGACAAAAATACACCAGACTGGAACGTATTGAGTGTTGCGGAAAGGTTAATATTTTTTTCATGTACCTATAAAGTAAATACAAAATTATATATTTATGTATTTTTGAACAGATTTAGACGATTTTTTTATATGGAAGGGATTAACTTTGAAATAGGTAGTAGAACAGCTATTCATAAAATCATTACAAAAATAATGATCCAATCATGGAATCTGGACTTAGATTATGTGATGTTTTAGTTTATAAGGTTGTTTAAAAATAACTATTTTCTAATATTTATGCCAGTGGCTGACGTTAATTAACAATTTCAGAGACCAAGACAAGACACATATGTCATTACTAGGCAACAAATATAAAGAACTAGAAAATGTTGGCCCAATAATATTACTTGACAGTATACCATCCACGAGCAAAATATTTGAGGGTCATGAACCGAGGTGAGTATTGATAAACCAACCTTTAAGTAAAACACATATATTTAGGTACGACGCTATAAAGATGATGTTTTTGTAAGTAATATTTTTATCTAGTATATATTTCGGTTTCAGAAAACAAGATTTGTCTTCAAACGTTGCTAATGAAGAATCACATAATGTTGAACAAAGGTAACCTTATCTTAAATTATTTTACCTGTTACATATACTTACATATTTTTATAAAAATATTTTTGTAATAAAAACTTATATTTTTTTTCCAGACTACTTGACAAGAACCACGATGATGATAGTTTGCCTACTTATATTGTTGAAACCGCATCTACTATAGTAAGAATTTAATTAATATCATATGTTAGTTATCTTGGGCCCAATCACTTGTGATATTATCATCACAACGCATCGCCAAATGCTAAATCTCCTTTGATCTGGCTATTAGACGTTAATTATTTTATATTTACGGTGTCAAGAAGATACGCTATATCCTATAATCATGAATTTACTTTTCTTGAAAACATATTAGTTTTGTTTATATGATGATTTTGTTTAATTTACTTATTTATTTATTTTTCAGTCAAAAGAACAAGATATAATGCGGCACCGTATTATAGATCTTCACCATTTTTTGACTGAACCCACTCGAATATCACAACATAAATCTTTGTTTGACTGTGGGTTGGGAACTTTGCAAATAGTTTCCGATTATCAAGTAGGTTTAATTTCTGAATGGACATATTTATGTACAATGTGTAATTCAAGATTTAAAATAACGTCAACTCTACACGATGTTAACAAATATGCTGTCAGCGGGATAATGTCTGCTGGTTGTGGTCATAGTCAACTTAAGCAAATATTAGCAGCAGTAGAACTACCTAGTATATCCGAGTATACGTACAACAAAGTACAAAATGAAATTTCTAATGAATGGGAAGAGACAGCATTAGACTAAATGGTTAGAGCTCGTGAAAGAGAACGAGAAGCAGCTCTAAAAGAAGGTAGGATTACCAAAGATGGCACTGCCATGATTGAAGTCATTGTTGACGGCTGTTGGTCTATGAGATCATACAAAACAAATTATGCAGCTTTGTCTGGAGCTGCAGCAATCATTGGCAGACGTTTTGGGCAAGTTTTGTATATGTTCGTCAAAAATAAATATTGCTGCATATGTGCTAGAGCTAAGAACAGAAAAGAAACAATAAAATATCACGTCTGTTACAAAAATTATGAAGGCCCTTCTACTGCAATGGAAGCATGCATTATTGCAGAGGGATTTAAGCAATCGATCGAAATGCATAATTTAGTTTACGCACGATTTATAGCAAACGGAGATAGTAGCACTTACGCAACAATCTTAGAATCGCGCCCATATCCTAACGTGACTGTGGAAAAAATAAACTGTCGGAATCACATATTAAAAAATTTCCAACAACTTTCTTGTGATACGAGATATTGCGTTGCAGACCGAAAATTAATAAATAAGGAACGTATTTTAGGAGCAAGGAAATATATTTGCGCTGCAATAAAACTTCACAAATAAAACAAAACAAACTGTTATAATAATATTGAAAATTTGCATAATGATATTAATTTATCCGTTTGTCACGCATTCGATCGTCATGAGAACTGCAATAGGCAAATTTGCAGTCAGGAAACACTTTTATCCAACAATAACAATCTCTTCAACAGTAGTCTTTGGCAGAAAATTAAAATGCTATCTGCAAATGGTGCTTCTCATGCTAGAAGTCTGATCGAAGACGTTGACAGCAATGTCATCGAAAGATTTAATGGAGTCATTGCTAAGTTCGTTGGAGGAAAGAGAGTTAACTATTCGCAAAGAAGATCATAGCTAGGTGTGCAGGAACAGTAGTGTCTTTTAATACTGGAAAAATATTATCAACTGTGCATCGCAACATATATGGCAATAGTCCGAATAATTCTATAAAAACAATGGAAAATAGAATATTTGCCAAAAGAGAAAAAAATAAAAGTATTAAAAGGAAGAAAAATCGCGTTATCGTTCCAAGAAAGATAAATATGGATTATGGAGAAATTGTGGACCAACCTGACTTAGATAAAAAAAAAGGTTTTGAACAAGCTAAAAGAACTTTCATTCAAAATTTAAAAAAAACAGAAGAAGAGCGCAGACAGATTGAGAGGCGGACAATTTTACAAAGTGAATCAGGAGAGTGGTTAGAGTAACGGAGGAATTTATTAACAGCCTCTAACTTTGGTAAAATAATAAAAAGAATACCAACCAATAGTTGTAAAAATATAGTTAAAAACTTATTGTATATAACAGATATTGGGCATGTTTCATCAATATGCCATGGTCAGAAATATAAAAACTATCTATAATAGAAAATATTAAATTAGAAAACTGTGGATTGTTTATTGACGAATCATATCCATTTTTGGGTGCCACCCCTGACAGCATAACGGATGATATGATTGTGGAAGTAAAATGTCCTATAACTCCATTTAAAACAGGAATTGATGAAGCCATTAAAATAATAAAAAACATTTTTATAAAAAAACCAAAACCGGAGTAATAGTGATAAATCAAAAATCAGATTGGTACTTCCAAGTTCAAGGACAGTTGCACATATGTTAAAAAAAATCGTTGCCTTTTCGGAATATGGTACGGTGATAATAAGATAAAAATACAATTCATTGAAAAAGATGACAGATTTTGCAAAGAAACAATGGAACCAAAATTGATACAGTTTTATTATGACTGTCTTCTTCCCGAATTAGTCGACCCAAGACACGTCAGAAATATGCCAATTCGCGATCCTGTGTATGTAAAATTAAAAAAAAATGAACCGAAAAAATTCCAGCAAAGAAAATGTTCAACCTAACATTGATAGCGTTGTTTCAAAAGAAGCCATGGACATTGACAACGATATATTAAATAGCTTAATTAACTTTTCGGAATTTTAACTGTAATTATTAAGATAACTTTTATATATGTGTTCCCTAAAACATGGTTGAGCGCTCGTGAACGGGTGCCGCCTGTGGAGACTGGTCTGCTCTTGCAAACTTCTTTGTATGCTTGTATTTAGTCTTACTTTTTTGTTTTGTTTATCAATACTGTAAGACATTGATTATTTCTAAGTGATGAATAGGTTGCAATTAGATACTTTTTTATGTTGTGCTTGTACATTTTATGTTTGTAATGGAAAGTATTCTTCTATGATAGAAAGGGGATTTTCCAATATATAAAGTGGACGCTGTAAGAAAAAGGGAGAAAAGAAATGTCCTTGCTGAGCCTTGCCGGTTCTTCTCAGTATAAGGTCTCCCGCCCTATAACTTCCGAACCGATGGCGTAGTGACATTCATAAGTACTCAATTATTGTAGCCAAAATTGAATAAATAATTTTGAATTTGATTTTTGACAGACAGAGAAGTTGAGAGAGATATAGATATTTTTAATCATGATAATTTTATACAAGAAAAGATATGTTACTAATAAAATAATAAGCAAGTTTAATAATGTTCATACAATATTTATAGTATGTAGTTACACGTATATACAATTCGGTGTATTGAAATATGTAACAAAGTATGTACAAGTTTTAATATTACACAGTAACTCCAAATAATATAATGATTAATTATTTATTTTTTTATTTTTTTTCGATACTGTATGTAAGTTTGCATAAAATAAAAAAGTATGTAAAAAGCAAATAAATAAATATTTTTAAAGTCTCTATTAATTTTCCTGTTCTAATAGCTACGCGGGCTTTGTAAATCGGGAGGTCTCTGGGGCTCTCGCTGCGTAGTGAATTGCGGGATGGGTATGAAGTGGGGGGTGCCCTGCGGGCAAATTCGATTTCATTGTTTATCAATGCGTCGCCTTAACCAGATGGCTGCGACATATATACGTGGCGTACTTATGCATTTAACGACGAAAACAACTTTTCCAACTTTTGGAATCGTTGTATCTCAGAAACGGTGGCTCTTATGGCTCTTAGGAAAAAAAGTATTGAATATTGATACATTTTTAAAGAGATTTTATGATCTACAATTTTTGTGTGAGCTAATTTTATGATAAAATTTACCGTTTTGATGAAAATCTCGAAAAACCCATTTGTTTGATCATTGACTCTCTACTTGAGTTTACAAATTGTTTACAAGTTACCGGATCTAACAAGACTTTCTAAATTTTATTTATAAATATGTTTTGAACAATTTTAAGCTTTTTGGGAATTTTTGTACTTATGTTTCAGTCTAATTTGACCGGGATATTATTATATGGTGTATTGTTTATTAGTTAGTTATTTGTTAAATATGCATTAGCAGGTCGGTGAAATAAGTATTATAGTATTAGTTTTAGGAAATTATATTAGGAAATAATTATTATTGTTATGTTAATGTATTTTTTTTTTGTTTTTATTTATGTTTTTAAGAAAAAGAAGGTCACATACATATTTATACCACATACTGGATAGAAGATGGATAATGCAAAAAGAGTAAAGATCACTAACTGAAAGAAGTGTTAGGCTACTAGCAAGGTCTGTCTACAGACATTCTTCAAAACGTGGCAACGTATACTCAGCAAAAAGCGGACAGAAATAGTAAACATGTTACACAAGGGTAAATTTTGGTACGTTCATCGTTATGCTAGATACCTAGCACAGTAAATCTATAACAGAATCTATTACCTCTGTGATTGTGTAAGATAACCAATAGTTCGCTAGTCCAGGACTGACCCGGGAACAAGCAAAGCACCTAAGTCTATCTGACATATATGTAGTTCAGCGTTTTTATAAAGTTATTACAACAACTAGATGGCTCCAAGCAATACTGTCCCGTCCCCCTTTTTTATAGCAAACTAACTTACTTATATACCTGCTTTTTGATCTTTTGCTGGATTTACCAAACATAATTTTCTGTATTTCACTCACAATCAGTAGTTTTCTCAAACAACATAACATTGTCTACCTCTCTCTCTATGTGCTCTCAGGATGTGGAAGCACGTTGTATATTGACCTCCTGTGCGTCTCCAGGAGCTAACCTAGGAACTCCTTCCTGAGCGCGTGGTGCAGTGCCGCGAACTCCCGGTACCGGCGACTGCACAGGTGCCGGCCCGCCATGTGCACGTTGAACGCGACGTAGGACCGGCCCGTGCCGCGCTCCATCACCACGCGGTAGTCCGGGACCGACACCGGCAGCGACCGCTTGTCCGTGTAGTCGAACCGTTGATACACGGCCGCGCGAGAGTTCGTCGCTCCACCGATCACGCCCACTGGCGCCGACCCATCCTCGCATGGCTCTAGCCTTTCTGCTTCCTGCAACAACAACAAGCACCATCACCACCACGCTAAATTTAACAACTTTGTTTTTAATGCATGTTTACTACTCGCATGCTTAACATTTACATCAGTGGTTGAAAAATATACCAGTAAACTTTATTGTAAACAGCACTACCAGATATTCAAATATTTTATAGTAAAATCGTAAACAAAACTACTTAGTATACGAATTGTGCCAGGCTTGATTTGTGATCTTCTGGTCTTCTGATAGTACCATGTTATATTGCGACAGATCGCGCTATCAATTATAAGAGACACTGCATACAGCAAATAGAAAAGGGTTCTTCCAACGCACAGTGTTTTATGAAGGCTGTTTTGCGGACATGTTCTTTGTTTTACAAAAATAGATAGATTTACTTATTTGGAAGGCAAGAGTAGAACACCCGAGTGACAAATATGCCTAATTTTCGAAAAAAAAAAAAGGGTGGACTATGGCCCAAATCACCCTCGCTTATGAGGGTAGGCCGTGCCCCAACAGTGGGGACGTATGAAAGCCGGCGAGAACGCATATTATATATATTTTTCAATGCACTGCACGGTGTGACGTTACAATATTTATACCTTAACATTTTTGTAATGCAATATTTTTAATCAAGTTTTAGCGCGAAGATTTTCGTTAGTAAACAATTCTCAATAAAGGTACTAACTAAAGCAAAATGCATCTTCAAATTAGAATTCAAAGCGCGTTCAACTATACAAGTTCAGTAATTTTATACATTAGCTGAGAAGAAGTTATGATTTATTTTATGAAAGGTTTAAAGCAAACAAAACATAAGTACCAATGACTCAATATTAAAATATTAAATCTCAGAATAAAATTGTTAAAAGTATGTTACAAATATTGAACATCAACACAAATATAATTGTTAAATGTAGGTAGTAACTAAACTTCCGATTCATTCATTGGAACTCTAGACAAAATGAAGTTGGGTAAGGTTTTGAACCAGCGACGCGAGAATGAATGTTTTAAAACAAACCTTTGGATGTTTTTTTGAACGAAAGTTGATTGGAGGACGTTTTAAGACGAGCGCTAATTGGAGGTCGTTTGATTTGATGCAGTTTTTATTTATCGTTTGAACGATATATAAAAACTGCATCACGCTTCGTATGCCCTTTAAAGGTAGTTTCATGACTTTTACCCAAATCAAATTTTATTCAGAAAATTAAACGTATGATAATTCGGAGACCCTCTAGATAGGAGTTGTTTTGTAATCCGCGGTTTTCTTTTCTTATTAATTTTAATGCATTTAGTAAATAGCTATGCTACTGTTATTGGGAGTTTTATTATGTTGAATATAACCGCGAAAGTTTAAATTGAAAACACCCGCGACACTTGCCTAAGTAAGTCATTCAACAACAATTAGGGTACCTCGTAAAATAAAAATTCTAACAATGACAAAAGGTAGTAGGTTGGTTTTCACTTATTCCGTATCCAATGGTATGACGGTTTAGTTTATTTGCAATTACCCGGGGTTCGTTAGAACTTTACATTTAGGACATAATATTAATATTCTATTAGGATTCTATTAATTTAGGATTATTATGCCGTTTTATCTAGACCATTCATATTAATCCAGGACTAGTATTATACATAATTGATATTCCTTGTTAAAATTAACTAAGCCCGGACATCCTTCCGGAATAAAAAACAGGATGGGGGGTTTGAAGTTTGTGTGGGTGGTGTTGAACATATAAAAAAAGATATTGGCTTATGTAGCGATTTTAGAAATGGTGAAAGCTCAAAGTAGGCATTATTTATGATCGTAGATTTAGCTATATTCTTTTCTTGGTTATTTTCTTTTATGCTTATTTTGTATACTATTGTTTGTTATATTACTCTGACGCACCTCCAAAAGTACTGGGGTTTACTACTTAACACAACTGTTTTCGGGTCTTACCACTTTTAACGATCACTCTTGGCCAAATAAAATAATTATCTACATCAATACTACATATTAGATTTATCTACTTTTCCTCTCATTCGTTAAGTGAGTGTGGTTGAGGCTTCGAAGTTTCTTAGAACATTTTATCATCTTATTCATATATTAATATTAGTGAGCAAGGGCTGGGCGTTACAACACTCACACACACCGTATCATTGGAATTAAATGCATACTTTCTAAAAGTTTTGATATAATTCGTATGACAAGGCAAAAACATTTATATTACAAATAATTTCGACACTTGAATTAGTGCCAACCCTAGCAAGTAAAAATCCGGATATTTTCCGGAAAACAAATTGCAGTTCCTAGACTCCACGGAATTGAGACGTGATTTTTTTATTGTATAGAAGAAGTCATATTCTTAATAATCAAGTTAATAACTTTTCCCAATATGGTGGAATAATGGTGAAAAAAAATTAAATCAAAAAAATTTAAAAACGTTATTTCTCCTGTTTTAATGAAGTTACAAATCTATTAATAGTACTTAAACGTAAGACTTAAGAGGTGCTTTCAAACTGTATTTGACATTTATTTAACATGTTTGTAGTTTTCATGAAAAATCATGTTTTTGATTTTGGCCGGCAAAAAAAAATGGATTTTCAAAATTTTTTTTAAAACAAAATTAGGCATATCTGTCACTCGGGTGTTCTACTCTGGCCTTCCAAATAAGTAAATCTATCTATTTTTGTAAAAAAAAGAACATGTTCGAAAAACTGGCTTCATAAAACACGGTGCAACTTTACCTTCTGTGACACAGAAATAACTGTGAGTGTGAGACAGTCGCCTCCAGACTTAATGAGATCCACCACCTGCTTGTGTGTGGAGCCCTCCACGTTCACACCATTCCTAGAACAAAACAATAGACCAGTTAAAATAACAGTCTCTATTCAATGGTGTTACATTATTAGTCCTGAAAAACTATTTAACTTTTATGGTGTTATTGATTTATCAAACAAATAATAATCATCATGAAATAAACCCTGTTACTTTTACAGTCAAAGAAACTATAACTTTCTTTTATAATACGAAAAGCATATGGGGCGGGGCTACTAATAAGCTGTTTATGGTCTCCTGATACTTTTATTGTTAAACCGTATAATCTATTCAAGAAGAGGATGGAGTTACCACTATGCTGTCTATGGACTCCTGGTATTTTTATTGTTAAACCGTATAATCTATTCAAGAAGAGGATGGAGTTACCACTATGCTGTCTATGGACTCCTGATACTTTTATTGTTAAACCGTATAATCTATTCAAGAAGAGGATGGAGTTACCACTATGCTGTCTATGGACTCCTGATACTTTTATTGTTAAACCGTATAATCTATTCAAGAAGAGGATGGAGTTACCACTATGCTGTCTATGGACTCCTGGTATTCTTAGGGTCAAACATTATTATTCAGCATATCAAACTCAAACTCAAACTTTTTTATTCAAATAAACTTTTAAACAGTACTTGTGAATCGTCAGTTTAATTATTTATTAAAAATATTACCACCGGTTCGGAATGATTTACTACCGAGAAGAACCGGCAAGAAACTCAGCAGTCTTTTAATTTTTTCACCATGCTGTTTATGGACTCCTGGTACTTTTAGGATCAAAAATTCAGCATGTGGGGTAACACGTTGTTTATGGATCAAGGTGGCATAGAAAAATATAATTGTAAACCGATTCCATTACTGGTAGATTGAAGAGGGGAAAAATTATTTTGTGGATCCAAGTGGAAGGAGACCACAAATGCCAGGTTCAAGGGCTTTTCATATTATTTCAGGTACAATTTCGTTGTTTCCATCTCGTCTCACTAAACAAAGCTAGCAGACTACTTTATTATAGACACAAAATATATCATTACAGACACAAACCATGTTTTAAACCATTACCTACTTTAAAGATAACAACTTCCTTGATGAGATCCGGAAATCGAAACATTAGTATTTATACACACGCATAAATAGTCTAGTAGGTAACTACCTACTTACTAGGTATGTATGTGATTTAATTAAAGTTTGATTTCCGTTACGCAGAGACTGTTTTATCTCCAGTCGCTATATTTAGCGCAGCGTCCGAACCACGGTGTAATCTAGACCTAAAATCGTTGTAGTATATTCGAACTTTAGCCCTTGATCCAAGGTTACCTGTTTACTATGTTTAAATCTAGATCACGCACTTGATTTAATACAATTGGAGTAGGTACAGATAAACTAATTATTTATACAATAAGAATGCCTGTACTTTAATATTATATGTTTAATTAGTGCACGTTGCGTTGTCTGGCCTTAATTAAGTTAAAGCAAATTTGCATTTGGATAAAATAAAGCCAAAAAAAATAGTGGAAAATAAAAAAAAAAATATTTTCGGTGTATCCTGATACACACACACATGCGCACGAACATTCATACATCGTTCCTGAAAGCCATACTTCTATACTAATATAATGAATGCAAAAGTGAGTTTTATTTCTTTATTTTTCTTCTTTCTCCTTCCTCTTCTTTAGTTTTTCCTTCACGTCGCAACGGAGCATTTAATTGAGCTGAAATTTAGCTCAGGGCTAGTTGAAGGGACGAAGAATGACAAAGAGTACATAAACAGTTCCTGCAAAAATAACTACAATAACTGAATAGGTGCCCAGTGTACCAACTACCTATAGGGTTGCTTTAGCAAACTTCTTTAAAATTATTTTTGTAATTATTATTTTAATTATAAATAATTAATTATATATTCTTCTTAGTCTTGTGTATACCCGTATCCCGTATCCCGTATCCCTATCATAGCTACTAAAAATATATTATAACAGTAAAACTCAAACTTGAGAGATTATTGTAGTTAAATTTTGTTTTATCACAAAACTGCTAAAAACAAAAACCAAAAACAACAAATTTACTTTAGGTCCGAATAGATTAAAATATTAGCCTTTTTTTAATTTTTTCTTATTTTATCTAAATCTTGAATACATTCAAAGATTAACTGAATAAACCAGAATCATGACTTTTATGAATCTCTTAATTCCATACCTTAACATATCCGCTTTGCCCGATATCCCCTATCTACGAAAACTGCGTTGTTTTTCTGTTTATTAAAGAGTTGCCTCGGAATAGAGTTGTGTTTTTCTGTCAGTAGCAGTTTGCAGTACAATAAAGATTGTGAAAATAGTTCATTACCAACCTACTTAAAATAAAATTCTTGCATTTTAGGTATCTATGTCTTACCGACATAAATGAATATTTTTTTTTTGTTATTTGCACCATTTGTTGTGAGTGAAATCTATTCTATTATCCTTGAACAGTAAATTAAGGCTTTCAAATCAATTTAAATGATTTACATCATATTTTTAAGGTGGAATCACACATTGTGGTCATAATTTACCAAAAATAAAAACTTCAAGGACAGTCTAATAGAAACTTAAAAAAAAAACCCCTAAAATACTACGAAATATACATGGGACCGATTAAGTTATCCATCAACGATATAAGCGATCTGATTTTTTTATTTAGACGACAGCGACACCTCACTGACCACCGTGTATTTACTTGTACACTCTCTACTAAGTGTTGGCACCACTACTGTGCGGACAGACCCTTCGAAATCTGTGGCACAAAGTTTTACCCGTGACAAAAAGTTTCTTCTGAGGGGCTTGAGATATAAGGAAAACGCGTATATGCACACTACATACCGACTTTTTTTTATTTAACTAATTTCTATACATGCCGGCTCCTAAGTTTAGCGCTGACCTTGAGTGCGCAGAATTCATTTTTTAGATGTGTTTGATGTAGGGACGCGGGGTGAGAGGGGTGCGAGGGGTGCACTTTGTTTCAAATCATCACTACTAAGGGTCACAAAACTGGTTTTACCGAAATTGAAAAAGTGGTTAAACCGGGTTTACACACATTTTTCTTTTTATTTCTTTTAATTTGAATCATTTATTATGTTTTAGATTTGTCAGAATCGTATATTATTGTATCGTAAATTTTATTCCAAAATTTTTTCTACATGTATATAAAAATGTATTTTTTGTTTGTTTTTACAATATTTATCTAAATGCCCTGAAACTTTGGTGAGTTTTAGTGTAGGTATATGACAAAATTTCCAAAGAAACTAAATCCTGATTCACTGCATTAAAATCGTAAAACCGATTTTTAACTTACCTCCGGTTTTATGAACTCTAGTTATGACGCGTTATAGACCTCATCATTATGTGTACTGTCGCGGAAACAAATTCTTTCACAAAAAATTATCCAGATAATTGTAGTCTTAATATTTTATTTAGTATTGTGTGTTGTACATACTGTGTTTTCCAGCTCAGAGAATGCGTTCGTGATCAAATGTCTATGTAGCCTTGAAATGGGCAAATACTTACGATAAAAATGCTTTTAGTTATTTATATGTACTATTACAATAAATTTAATTAAATACTGTACTATTGTGTCATAAACAAAATTTGTATTCGTTCGTATGACGCTAAGTCAAATGTAATGTTGAATAAATGAGAAATATAGTATTTATGTTATGTTAATTCATTAGCTGCACTTTGTCAAGGTTACGTCTACCAACAATTTTAGTAGATATGTGGTAAAAACGCTAGGTAATTGTTTCATTTACGTTACTGACGCATTTGTATTTGCCTGGTATTTTCCGCACCATGCCAAATTGTACATATCCAGTAAAAACATCAAATTACTTCCATGTAAATACATAGATTATTAGGTTGTATGGTAACTTTCCATTCGTTGTATTATATAGGTTTACATCGAATTGAGTATTTTAGTAAAATAAAAAAATATTGCCAAGAGAGAAAACCTATTGTATCATATCAGCTTATATTGGTCCAGTGCTGGACATATGGCGCACCATTTCTCCCGGTCCTCTGCCTTCCGCATCCAGCCACCACCAGCCCCCTTTTTAAGGTCGTCGGTCCACCGGGCTGGAGGGCGTCCCACGCTTCGCCTTCCCATACGCGGTCTCCACTCTAGGACGTCTGCTCCATCGGCCATCGGTCCTCCGACAGACGTGACCAGCCCACTGCCACTTCAGCTTGCTAATTCTGCGAGCTATGTCGGTAACTTTGGTTCTCTTCCGGAGCATAGCTCGCTGTGTTGCGCGCCGTGCTACTTTGAACTTGTGGACCAGCCCTGCTGTAAGTGTCCACGTTTCGGCGGCGTAAGTCATGACTGGTAGGACGCACTGGTCAAAGACTTTCGTCTTTAGACTTTGCGGTATAGGCGAAGTAAAAACTTGACGAAGTTTACCAAATGCTGCCCACCCCAGCTGGATCCTCCTGTCGGCTTCCTTCTCAAAATTGTTTCGGCCTAGTTGGATTTTTTGTCCAAGGTACACATAATCCTGGACAACTTCGAGTAAGGTACCCGCGACGTATACTGGCATTGTCACGACGTGTTGGTTGAACATGACTTTTGCCTTATCCAAATTCATGCCAAGGCCCACTCGTCGAGAGGATTCATCTAGGGAGTGTAACATTTCACTCAGTTCTTCCAATGACTGCCATAATAATGTCGTCGGCAAACCTTAGGTGGGCGATGTATTCGCCGTTATTGTTTATGCCCCGTCCAGCCCAGTCCAAGGTTTTGAAGATATCTTCTAGCGCATTGGTGAACAGTTTCGGGGATATAACGTCCCCCTGTCTTACACCTCTACGCAGCTGGATGGCACTTGTCCTATAGTCCTGGACCTGGTCGGTCATCGTAGCAGCGTTGTAAAGACATCGCAGAACCTCAATATATCGCCAGTCTATACGACATCGCTGCAGAGAATCTAGCACAGCCCAGGTTTTGATGGAGTCAAACGCTTTCTCGTAATCCACAAACGCCATACACAGCGGCTGATTATACTCTTGAGTTTTTTGTATAATCTGCTGTACAGTATGAATGTGATCTACGGTACTGAATCTGAAACCCCGCCTGTTCTGCTAGCTGAAACTCGTCAAGTCTTCCAGCGAGACGATTCGTGACGACTCTAGAGAACAGCTTATATACGTGGCTTAGAAGGGATACCGGTCGGTAGTTCTTAATTAGAGTTTTATTTTATTAAACAATAATTCCGAAGCGTTCCGTTATGGATGACAACATTAAAAAGCTTTGCTAACTTTTTAAGGACTGGAGTGCCGCAGATTTTTAGAAGCTCAGTCGTAATGCCGTCATCGTCCGGAGCTTTGTTGTTTCTAAGCTGTTCCAGAGCCGCCCTGATCTCACTTTGGTCAACGTCCGGGATATCCTCGATGAAGTAACGCGTCAGTATGGCTCTTGGATCTTCGGTTATGAGGGATGTAGGCCTAGCTGCATGTGACATGTAGAGTTGTCCATAAAACTATTCGGCATCTGCTGAGATCTCTGGTTCGGAAGTGACTATTTTGCCATCTGCAGTTTTTAGTCTCGTCAGATGGCTCTTTGCAAGCTGACGCGTACGAAACGTTCGAACCTTTATTCTACTCAATCGCAAGCTCAATGCTGCGTGTGCTGGAGCGTTGAAGGTCACGTCAAGTTATCTTACGTATCAGCCCGTTTAGAGTTCTTGCATCTGACGAAGACCTTAGAGTTGATGGTAGCTCTCGTCTTTTTCTCGTAAGTTCCAGAGTCTCAGGCAAAAGTTTGGACTCTCTAGTTTTGTTTTGCGGTGGGTAGAATTTGCGTCCCATTTCTTTTACAGCCTTCACCAAGTTGTGCATCATTATTTCAACGTCGCCTGTGGTTTCCAGCGAATCGAATCTATTTTGAAGTTCCAGGTGAAACTTGTCAGATCCTACCGTAGCTTGGGACTGTAAAGGTCTAAGAGTAGACTTTATTAGACGATTTCTTTTGGCCTTGTAATTTATATTTAGAGTGCCTCTTACAAGTCTGTGATCACTGCCGGTATTGAACCCATTGATCACTGAGACATCTCTTAATATGTTCTGTCTATCTGCCATAATAAAATCTATCTAATTTCTAGTCACAGCATCGGGACTTCGCCAGGTCATAGAAATGAGAACTCTTCTTGTAGAACGAGTTCATCAAAAAGAGCCCTTCCATTTCGAGAAATTTTACCAGCATTTGTCCCCTGGGATTTCGCTAACCCAAGCCATAAGGACCGATGCTAGATTCGTCGCGTTAAAATCTCCCATCACAACGTTGTAGTTAGCCTTGGTGGTGTTATGAAGGGCCTTGGTGATATCTTCATATCTGGCTACGGCTTCTTCATCAGAGTGAGACGAGGACTCATACACCTGGACCACCTTCAGAGAGTATCTGTTGGTGAGCTTTAGGACAAGGTATGCTACCCGAGTCGAAACACTACTGGTTTCCACAACGTTGTTTATGAGCGATTTGTTGACCAGAAAACCAACACCACCTTGGGATTGGTCATCACCTTCTCGAAAGTAGAATAAGTTTCCTGACTCCAGGGTTAGCGTGTCCTCGCCCTGTCTACGGATTTCTGATAAACCCAGTACATGCCAGTTTATGAGTCTTAGTTCTTCTTCGAGTTCTACGAGGTGATGATCCAACCTCATCATGCGTCCATTGTATGTTGCCAAAATTAGTCGTCGTTTATGGTTGCCGTTTGTCGTAACCCGGAGATTCCTGGCACCCTCTACCTCACCATTATACCGACCGCTACCGTAGCCGGGAACAGAGGGCCGTTTTTTTTCCTGCCTTCACCATATTGGGTTTTGCTCACAGTCACCACGCTGGGCAGACGGGTTCGTGTGCGCAGTTAATTCAGACTACTCCCGGATGTTGCTGCTCCCCAACATCAGTCTGTTTGGGGTTGAGAAATAAGACCCCTTTTACCTCTAAGTAGCCTTTTACGACATCCCAGGAAGATAGAGAGTGGTCCAATTCTGTTCTGCCGGAACTAACAGCTTCTATTGTATACACCGATGAATCCTACGTAGATTCTTCGCACTCTACTCCAAAAGCCTGGACTGACGGGACCACTAAGGGCATAAAAAAATCTATTTCAAAGGGCCAACAAATTGACATTGTTCACACAGGATCTGAAAATGGTTTTATAACCTCAAATTTCTCTTAGAATTTAGGGAAATTCATATTTTAACTGTTCCTTGCCAATATATCTTAACTTGTATAATGTACGTACGCAAAAGTTATCACTGATTTGCTAAAAATAGTGACCTAAACAGTGTTAATACAAGGAATTAGTATAAATTGGCATTTCCGAAATGTCGTCTTCAGAAGGTACATAGCCCTTTTGCAATACAATGTAATTTTTTTTTACAATAAATTCCTGATCATGTAGTTAATTTATCTCCAAATAAATTTAAAATATATGTCAAAGAATTAAAACATATTAAAACATATTACATTATGTTATATTGTTTTTTAGTATGAAGTTAAAAAAATATAAAAGATTAACTGCTGAGTTTCTTGCCAGTTCTTGTCGGCAGTAAATAATTCCAAACCGGTGGTTTTTTTTATTGCACATATAACATAGAATGTTGTATGAGGTGATTAACTTACAAATAGGGTGGAAGGTCACCTAGAAGTAAAAACCTATAATTAATAAAAAAAATGATTCCCGCTCTGGTCTAATTTTTTTATCGCGTTTTTCTAATGATTATTATATTTTTACAATTAATACATAAAAGATTATAACAAAAATATTTGTTATCATAAATTTATTAATATTACTTGCGCGACAGTACTCATGCGCAAACATCCCGTCCACGTTTCGCTCACCGCTAGACTTAGGTGCCGCGGCCTATAACTTACATTCTAACACATATGTACAAAAATATTTATAGTTCAGCTAGCATAGCTAGTATTTTCTTGCCGTCTCTTGAATGACTGACTACAAAAAAAAATTCGTTCTAATTTATATTAAAATAAAAAAGGCATCCGAGGGAGAGGTTGTTCCATAGAACCTTCTGGATTTAGTGCTTAAGTCACTGTACTTACTGTAGTGACTAAAAATCTAGCCCACACCAAAACTTAGTGAAAGATAACATACAGTAGTTGATATAGACATATATCGAAAGTGTAGGTATATCTACATAGCTATAAATTGCTACTGACAGGTGTTTTACATTTTTAGGTTTTATAGCCAAACGGTAGGAGCTATAATGAAGATTTAGGTGTCCTAAGCTGGAGCTTTCGGAGGCGGTTCTAACAACATATAGTGGTATGTTCCATCGTCTACGGTTAGGCCGTAGTGAGAGAAGAGCTGGAATTCTAGCTCTTAGGGTTTTCTGCCTGTACTGAGTGACTACAGATTGGTACTTAATCTCAAAAAATGGATCTAAAATTCGGACATACCTTTCAATACTTTTGGTGTCTGTCCGTTTGTTTCGTCATGAAAAAATGTGAAATACAACTTTTCAGGTTTTTCCTTATGCTCCTGTACTTCAGGGCTTAGAGTTACCTGTATAAAACCTATTTATCTCGGTAGGTGCCTACGAGATGTATCTAGTGATACATTTAGTCTATGTAACCCGGTTGCTTAGTTATAAGCTATTGTATTTACAAAGTTTACCTGTAATTTACACCTTAACTGCACTACTTATCGTAACGGTATAAGTATCTACGTGTAGGGTAAAAGGTGTGCTTTTAACCTATGGTATTTATTTTAGGCATAGCCTAAGGACTTAATGACCCTAGCCAGGTAAAGTTTTAGACAGTCTTTCTCTTTTTTTACCCATAGACCCATCCCTTTTGTATCCCTATCGCAGTCTATTATCATAGGAGTGAGGGAGAAAGAATGTACAATACTCAACACGCTACTTTTTTTTACCTGTAGACTAGCGACCGCGCATACGGTCTATATAGAACTCTACATAGGAGTTCGGTACATTTTTTCACAACAAATGGCATATGTTTTATATACATACATTAAAGTAAAATTCCCGCTTTTTTGGGGATAGTCGTAAGTAGTAAGTCGACATCATGTCGGTAGTCACACAATATTATTTTGATATTAACAAATAGTAAAGAGGGGAAATGTAACAAACCTACTCTAATTTTACCTAACTTAATACAATTTTACACTTATTGTTACTACATTTTCTTAAATCAAAAACGAGTCCCTATAAGGAAAGTAGTTCTTTATTATGTTAATATGTACCTAATATTAACGTATTATTGCGAAACATTACATGGTATGCAAATATGCATTTTTATAAATGCTTATGGATGCAATTTGTGTTGCATTCTTGCAGCGGTGTTAACAACTACGCTGTACTTCATGAGACTTGTGTAGTCTAAATAAAATTTTTGCATTTATGTTTACTTATAACCCCCCGCAAACGTTGTTTCTCTTTTTTAACAACTAATGGCGCCTATTTTAAAAAGTTGTACTAATTCAGACACACCTTCCGGTGCACAACAATTTACCAAAATTTTATTACAATCGGCTTAACCTTAGTACGCGAGCCCGACTTCGCACTAGACCAGTTTTTTCCTTCTCAGAAACCCTACCTGGCAAAACAAGTTACCAAGATTTCATGCTAATCGGTTTACCCTTAGTTTTAAAAATTAAATTCCCCAATTTGGCGCAGTCGTTCGGAAGCTAGGGCGTGACCAAAGTATTATATATATATACGGTTCGAGACAAACGTTTCCCAATAAACGCCACCACACCCGGTCCTCCGCCTTTCTCATCCTCTCATTTCCAGCTACTTGTCACCAGTTCAGGTCATCAGTCCAACTGACTGGAGGGTGGCTAACCACAGAACATTATGACTGGTGTACACCCCAGTCTTATAATGTTCTGTGTGGCTAACGCTGTACTGACCTTTGATTATTAACCTATCTAGATGGAGTGTTGACGTCGAGCTGTCACATAATCGCGGCCCATTTTGAAATACATGTGTGCGTGAACAGCTGGACCTACAGTGTAGATAGTTATCTATGTGGGTGTAAGTCGGCTTACCGGCCTCCAAGCTTTTATCCCATAAGTGGGGAAAACGTTCATCAATAAGTTTTTATATCTTTATCAACGTCATTATTATTAAACCAATTTTAGCGTTAGTATACTGCACACTAGTGCCACACTTCGATACACAAAATATGCTTATTTTTATATTGTACTTACTAGTGATTAATTACTTTTAGAACGTTTTTTCTTGTTTTTAGAACATGTCTAAATCCGGTTTTCTGCTGAAAGTGGCTGCCTTTAACCAATACCATAATTAAACCTTGCAGACATGTTCATGTTGTAAAAATAGTTAGTTACTAGTTAGTATTTTTCACTTTTTTTAATTTCTCTGAAAAAAAATTTACAGTATATCATGGCGGCGCTAGATTGCAGTATATGGGGCCTTAAAGAATACTAACAACAAACATTTTACTCGTTATGTGAAGATTTCGTAGGTTTAGCGACAAACACTTCAGTAGTTAATCAGGTAAAATTATGAAAAACATGTTAAGATGTAAGAGGCTTTGTATAAGTCTATACTACATCTATGGCATCAACGACGATAAGTAAAAAATATAGATACTGTCACTAATGTCACTGTCTTTGATGT
The DNA here is from genome assembly GCA_946406115.1 of Apoda limacodes. Classification (NCBI taxonomy): domain Eukaryota; kingdom Metazoa; phylum Arthropoda; class Insecta; order Lepidoptera; family Limacodidae; genus Apoda; species Apoda limacodes. The sequence goes on from OX291541.1 coordinate 52,162,064, forward strand.
AAACAATTAATTAATATATTTTTCTATTATTTATTTTTGTTGATTGTTTTAATCCACGTCTGTTTTAACAAACAGGCAACGAGTTTTCCCACAAATGAATCCTTGATCGATTTGTCACCCCAAAAACCCCTTTATTGTAAATATCATCAAAATCATTAAAGCCGTTACGAGAATGCGATTAGAAATTAATAATAATTGCTTTGAATAGTGTAGGATTATGACACTTGCTTTCGTAATCCCGAATTAGCACGTCCCTACTGTTGGGGCACGGCCTACCCTTATCATACTGACAATCATCTATTATTATTAAGAAATTACATAAATTACCGCTCTGATAATAAATGTCGCAAACGCGGCCGTAGTGATTTAAATAAGCAAGAGTGAATGGGAAAACTTATTTGTGGTAACCCTGGTAACAATGGCCGCTTTGGCGCGAGGTTGTCTTGTAAATTTAATTAATAATAAAACACTAACCAAATAAATTCTTGTTTCCTTTAAAATTTTTGCTTCAATTTTTAATAGCACAAACTGCCATTTTGAGAATATTTTGAAACAAATAATTTGCTTCCGCGACCAAGCGTGAAGTAGTCCATTACTGGCCCTTTTTTGGCACGTTTCTTTGCGCCAACGATCCATTTAGACAGGTTAATAATCAAACGTGCGGACCTTTCACGTCTTCACTCTAAGACTTGGCTGCCCTTACTGCCATCAGTTTTGCGAAAAACATGAGCTGCCCACTGGCACTTCAGCTTGCTTATTCTGAAAGTCGATAACTTTAATTGTTTTTCGAATCAATTCCTTCAAGAAACTCTCAAGATTTTCTATAGCTCGCTGAGACTTTTAATGCCGGGACAGACCACTTGCGTGGCGTGACGTGACGTGCGCACGCGCGTGCAAGCCCTGTCACACCGGCAAAAGCGGTACAGCACACGTCACGCAGGTAACTTCTGCATGCGTGCAGCAATATTGAAGTGGAAAGCATTTAGCCATATTTTTATTTTTATTTTTGTACTCTTCATGTCAGGTGTTGTAGAGACACTCATATTTGCGAACTATTTCTAATGGGGTTTTTCTTAAAAATTGTCACTGTTGCGAAAAAACACTGGTAAACTAGATTTCGTTTGTAAATAAATACAGCTGGTTGCTCAGCTCTATACTCTCCATTAAATAATTACCATCATAATTACAGTAATTAATAACGCAAAAAATACCTACGTCTTCTATTAAAAGTGGAGATGAAAAGTAATTCCTTTCTTTTACACTACGATCGACTATTAGGTTATTAGTTATTAGTGCGTGCAGATGTAACTTTATTTATTGTATTCGCATCTAATAGCTTGTGCATATGCGATGCGATGCGACTCGCCTTGCTCTGATAACCTTTATTAGGTATGTGTTTATTAGTTGCATCGCGTGACGTCATTACACACGTTTATAGACTAACACATGCGTCAACTAAACGATCCGTCAGGTTAAGATTACAAGTAGGTCTGCAAACCAAAAAGCAAGGTAGTAGCAAAGAAAATTAACCACAACTTTGTAGTAATACTGGGAATACTAACGAGGTACTACGTTAGTAAAGTAAGTCCTGTCACAACAGTCACACACAAAGTTAGTCCTGTCACAACAGTCATACACAAAGTTAGTCCTGTCACAATAGTTACACACAAAGTTAGTCCTCTCACAATAGTCACACACAAAGTTAGTCCTGTCGCAACAGTTATACACAAATTAGTCCTGTCACAATAGTCACACACAAAGTTAGTCCTCTCACAATAGTCACACACAAAGTTAGTCCTCTCACAATAGTCACATACCAAGTTAGTCCTGTCACAATAGTCACACAAAAAGTTAGTCCTCTCACAATAGTCATACACAAAGTTGGTCCTGTCACAATAGTCACACACAAAGTTAGTCCTCTCACAATAGTCACACACAAAGTTAGTCCTCTCACAATAGTCACACACAAAGTTAGTCCTTTCAAAACAGTCATACACAGTTAGTCCGGTCACAATAGTCACACACAAAGTTAGTCCTGTCACAATAGTCACACACAAAGTTAGTCCTCTCACAATAGTCACACACAAAGTTGGTCCTGTCACAATAGTCACACACAAAGTTAGTCCTGTCACAACAGTCATACACAAAGTTAGTTCTGTCACAACAGTCATACACAAAACAACGCATTTACATCTAATGTTCGATGCTTGACAAATACAGGTCGAAATTATATCCTGATCAATTCCATTTTTTTTATATTTAGTTTAAAGAATAAATGAGTGGGTGAAATATGTTGTTGACGATAAGTAACGAAAAGCAACGACTTTGTATATAAAATTGCTAAAGTCAATTCACATAACGTATTTCATAAGTTTCATCAAAGCACCTTATTTAATAAGTTTAGTTCAGTTTAGTTTCCTTTGCGGCGTCACATGTGTTCACCTACTGTAGTTTCTGTCCAGTGTTGTGGCGTCATATGTGTTCACCTACTGTAGTTTCTGTCCAGTGTTGTGGCGTCATATGTGTTCACCTACTGTAGTTTCTGTCCAGTGTTGTTTGTGTTCGTTAATCACGTAAAAAGTGGTACGGAACCCACGGTGCCCGAGTTCGACTCGCACTTGACCGATTTTAATAACACGCATGTAAAATTACGTAATTTATAAACAAAAACAAAGAATTTGCCGCTGAGCACCCATCCAAACACTGACCAAGCCCGACGTTGCCTTACTTGCGATATTGAGCCTCTGTCTCAGTCTTTCGCAAATAAGTACAGGTTGATGCATTATTTGACCGCGCGGCCAATAATTATCATTTATATTTAACCAATGTCAAAAAAGAAAGTTCTGTGTTTTTTTTGAGCGCGCCGGTGTATCATTAATTATTTTACTTTTTACTATTAACTGTTTTTAAAAGAAAGTTTCAGTTCAGTACTACTACCCTACCTATATAATATAATTATGTAATATCAACCATCAGTAAAGGGTGGTTTCTGTGTTTTCTCCGTATGAATTTTTGTGTGTTTGCAATTTTATTAGCAACTATCATTGTTGTAATTAGCATGTAGTTACAACATTAGTAACTAATTGTTTTTTCACTTCTTTATGTTATAGGTTAGTTATAAGTTACTTACAAACGCTTAAAAACGCAATTTAATCACAAAAATATACAAAAGTGTATGTCTCCGATAAAATTGAATATTTGTATCATTATTTTTAGTGTCGGATAAATTATTAAAAAAAAATATGTTGGTACTGCAGATACTAACTTTGCAGATACGAAATATTTGTGAAGACTTAGCAGGTATTTAATTAATTTATGAATTTAAGTAACTTATAATTAACCTATAACACAAAGAAATGAAAAAACAATTAGTTACTAAATTAAATTGCGTTTTTAATCGCAAAAATATACAAAAGTGTATGTCTCCGATAAAATTGAATATTTGTATAATTATTTTTAGTGTCGGATAAATTATTTAAAAAAAATTAGTTGGTACTGCAGATACTAACTTTGCAGATACGAAATATTTGTGAAAATTACATGTGCAGATAAATCAGGACGATGATTGATTGTCCAAGCGGCTACAGTATGTTATATTTTATTTTATTAATTAATATTTGCAACTATAAACATATCGCTCGCTACGGACGGACATGACAAATTCATTTGGTTAAATACGGAATCCTAAAAAGGGATATTTTGCGCTTTTCCATTTACAGGAGGGTTTTATCACCCCTCCCAGAAATTGCGGTCCATAATTTACAATTTTACACTCACATTTTTTATCAACCTGTATAAAATAATTAAGGTGCAATTCGTTCGACTAGCAAATCAGGCAGGTCCTCCCTCTCCCTTATCATTTTCAGCGTCAGGGTACGAATTAATTAATCAGCTATTTTTTTCAGGGGTCAACTGCTTATACTACGTTTTAGTTTTTCGATGAATGTCAATTTTAATACGATTTTTTAGCAGTTTTTTTGTATTTAATTACGATTTTACGAATTATCAAATTCTAATTCTTTCAATATTTTTTCCGCTTGCGTAAAATTCGGTTGATCAGCGTAGGATTTCTATGGCAACTCTTTGATTATAGAGAGAAAGTTTAAGAAAAATTTAAGTGTATTCATATATTTTCTAAAGTTTTAACTATGGAAGCACACACGTAATACATCAATATTTGAATACATAATTAGAACATACGAGTACAAACTTAAATATCGTAACTGAGAGATATAACGTGCCAAAGACTGAACTGGAGCGAGCAATGTGCTTGTTAAATATAGGCACAGAAAATATTAACTATTTTATAAAGAGAACTAGCGCATATCAGCGGAATATTAGTTTGTAATAAATTTATTGTAAATCATAATTTTAAGATTGTCCTTTCTTTTTTCTATTTCGCTATCCGTCGCCGAGAAGTTTTTAGCTCACGAATACCTAAATAGGTTTGTTCGCTTTTTTACTTTCACGTTCCCTAGGTACTCGAGAGGGTATAACCTCTACGGTATCTATCTTTCTATATGTAATTTGTATTCTATTCAAACAAACTGGATATTTCAACACAAGTATATTTAAAGTGGGCGAAGAATGAATAGACACTAATTGATTTACGTGTGTGGGCTTTGTGAATGATTCTCAACTTATTTGTTAATGGTGTTTAAAAACATCGTATATATATTATAACATATTTAATTTAAAATCATGAAAGATGCAACAAATAATGCTACAGAATTTTGCCAAGGCGCAAAATGGCATTGGCATTGTTATATTACCCAGTAACGATTCCCGCCAGCTCTGGTGCATCAAAGTCATATATTTCAAAACCAGAACTGGAACAATAATAAAAACTATATCTAAAGTCCCCGCGTCCCCCGCGTTCCACAGACATGTTTCCACTATCACAAGCACAGCACTAACCATTGACACGGAAATAAAAAACAATACACCGATTGCAAAATGTTGCTAAGATTCACCACAGTGAGGAGTGGTCGGTCACAGAGCAAGAACGCGCGCACTCGGTACAGATGTAACGCAACTTGTAAGTGATGACTGTGACATTAGAAGCGCTAGATAAAACTAGTTACATCGAAGTGTAGTAAATTGTTTGTTTATTACGATGTTCACAACAAATAGAGTATCACCCGTTAATGTCACTCATTTGAATACTTACTTAATTAAAACCCTAAGAGAACTACTTTATCTTGTACAATTTTATTTTGTGTTTTAAATAATGTATAATAATGTGTATAACTAGCTTTAAAGTAAAAGGCTGAAAACTGAATGGAAAGACCAAGTACAGCGAATTTTGAGTATACAGTAATACCCAGGAACAGAACAATACACTCCCTTTAGAGTAATAAGTGGTAAAATGAATAACCAGGAACAAAAAAATACACTCCATTTAGAGTTATAAGTGGTAAATGAATAACCAGGAACAGAAAATACACTCCATTGAGAGTAATAAGTGTTAAAATGAATAACCAGCAACAAAAAAATACTCTCCCTTTAGAGTAATAAATGGTAAAATGAATAACCAGGAACAGAACAACACACTCCCTTTACAGTAATAAGTGGTACCTAAGTATAATAAATAACCCAGGAACAGAACAATACACTCTTTTTAGAGCTATAAGTGTTAAAATGAATAGGAACAGAACTATCCCTTTGCCAGGTCTTAACAAACTATAAGAAGTAAGGATTGGGCAGCGGCTCGATTCCTTAAAATGACAACAAACAACTCCCGTTTGAAATCATTGCGCATTTGAAATTACGTATGAAATTCATCGATTGTCGCGAAACCGCAATGTATATCTTATTTCTGTCCAAAAAGGTTAGCAATCAAAAAAGAGATAAAAAATAGATTTGATAGCTAAATATCGATCGCAACAAAGCCTAGTTTTAAATGTTCTTCAAGGTTTTTAAAAATATTTACGTATCCTGAATCCCGAGACTTCAGCCAAACAATTCTGTTGTCTGAGTGACTGTATCATATCTTCCTAGAGTTCATAATAGAGGCCACCATCTCTCTAATACTTCAATCAATATGAAACATTTATAAAGAAGTCGTAGGTAACAATGCAAAAATTTTATGTGCAATAAAATTAATTGACTAGTAGTACTTAAGCCGTTGTGGTGGTACATACTATTTGGTATTCAAATCTATTTAATTGACTTAATCAAAAAACTGAGAAACAATTCTCGACCAATTGATTTTATTGATTGGTCCGATTGGTCGTAAACAAAGATAAACTGTTATTTAATTTTAGCACACAAAAAGCAATTAAAGCTAATATTTACTAACTGTTAGCTGTGTTAAATTTCTTCGTAAGAAGCTCGTTATCGCGGCTTCACTTCCGTAGATCATAAATAACTATTCAGTTACCCGCCGGAACCGATCACCGTGATTAATAAATTGACTAATCAAATTTATTAAAAATGTAAATGCTGTTTAACGCAGTAGATACAATTTAATGAATAACAAGATTCCCTTAATATGTTTTCGAAATGAAATAGAACCAATGATCAAATGTTGCTGTCATAAGTGTAAATTCTTTAGCACACCTGACGAAAGGAAATAATAGATTTTAAATACTAAAGTGAAAAATTATATCTTTTAACTCATCCCAAAAACATGTTACACAATATTTTTATTAAGTTATCAGTTGCAGCTGATTGATGTTAAAAAGTAGTAAGGCAGTTAAGTTAAATCAAGTAAAAAAACTGCAATGGGTTAATAAAAACGATAGAAGGTAGGTATCTACTGCAATGAGTTGATAAAAACGATAGAAGCAATAGAAGGTAGGTATCTATTGCAATGAGTTAATAAAAACGTTTAAAGCAATAAAAGGTAGGTATCCACTGCAATGAGTCAATAAAAACGATAAAAGCAATAGAAAGTAGGTATCTACTGCAATGACTTAATAAAAACGATTAAAGCATTAGAAGGTAGGTATCTACTGCAATGAGTTAATAAAAATGATAAAAGCAGTAAATTATCTAATAATAAAGTATCTACTGCAATGAGATAAAAAACGATAAAAGCAGTAGAAGGTAGGTATCCACTGCAATGAGTTAATAAAAACGATAGAAGCAATAGAAGGTAGGTATCCACTTCAATGAGTCAATAAAACCGATAAAAGCAATAGAAAGTAGGTATCTACTGCAATGACTTAATAAAAACGATTAAAGCAATAGAAAGTAGGTATATACTGCAATGAGTTAATAAAAATGATAAAAGCAGTAAATTATCTAATAATAAAGTATCTACTGCAATGAGTTAATAAAAACGATAAAAGCATTAGAAGGTAGGTATTCACTGCAATGAGTTAATAAAAACGATAGAAGCAATAGAAGGTAGGTATCTACTGCAATAAGTTAATAAAAACGATAAAAGCAATAGTAGGTAGGTATCTACTGCAATGAGTTAATAAAAACGATAGAAGCAATAGAGGGAAGGGTTTCTTCTTCAATAAGTTAAAAATGTCTGATGGTGTGTGTTGTGAATTAAATATATCTAGCTACATCGAGCTGTAATCAGAAGCTCCGACAATGATAGAATGACAGTGACCTAAACGAGAATGCACAATTTCCAGTTGTTAAGACATTTGTAAGATAAGAGACAAATAGGTTATTAGAGTACTATATTGGAGCCGCATACTGTTTGTACAAATATTAGTTCAAGATATCGTCTGTCCATCTGTCTGGAGTCTAGAGCAGCGACCGGCTCGTATCCGGTTTTAGGTAAAAAAAACAGAAAAAATGTGCTGACCCAAAAGTACGAAACTAAGGTAAGACAAAGTCGTACCGATTTCGAAAAACCTAAAGTTTTATTGTTTCATCAACAGAATAAATATGTGATCATTTCAGCTTATATTGGTTCACTGCTGGGTATAAGCCTCCTCCTTCACGCGTCCAATTAACACGTTTTTAGACCTTAAGAACGGCCTCAACTCTCAGTTTCCTATAGAAACGTAGTTTAACTTTGGTTTCGGAGCGGAATCGATTTTTCTAATTTTTTTTATACCACTAAGGTGGCAAAAAATCTTTCGGTACGCCTGGTAGTAACAGTAAGTGGATATCGCAGCCTGTGGACGCTTGCAACACCTGGAGCACCACTTGCTCTCGTTGCCGACCCTTCAAAAGTCCTTGCGTTTGCTTATAATGCGTTTACTATTACAATTTAACTGAAAAAACAATTAAATAATAATATAAACATTTAAAAAAATATGTTCAAATGGCCCGAAAATATCTCTTCGTCTCAAATCTTGTCATGATATTGTTCTTTTAATTTAGCTTTTATGGTCCCTAATTGTGTTTTTATGCACCGACACAAAGCAGCATCTCCTGTTAACTTTACAGCCCGTTCTACAGCTTGAGTATGGCATGGGAGCTTTAAAGCATAAGATCGCCTCCCCCTCTCGTTTGAACAATGTAGTTAATTTCTTTATCTGATAAGTTCTTGATGTCGGTGGGTCAGTTAATAATTTCTGCCAGTTAATAAAATCAAAGTATCAGTACATATGTTGACGTGCTAAAATTTATATTTAGTACTACAAATAATCTAAGAATGGCATTTAGTCCAGCGCTTCCGTTACACTAGTTTGATAAAATGTTTTCACCAACCCCATAAAATACTCGGCTACGGCAACAATGACTTCATCATTTGATGAAAATCTCTGGCCACCTAACCATTTCTTCAGGTTTGGGAATAAGTGGTAGTCGCACGGGGCCAGATCTGAGGAATAGGGTGGATGCGGTAGCAAGTCGAACCGCAATTCATGTAGTTTGGCGACTGCAATCATTGACGTGTGTCACACAGGTGCGTTGTCATGGTGGAACAAAACTTTTTTCTTGGCTAAACGAGGTCGTTTCTTCCGGATTACTTCACTTAAATTTTTTTCACTGATAATATTGCATATTTTTTATTACATATCTATTAATATATACTGACATATATGGAAGGAATATTGGACGGTGCAGTTTTGCGCAGAGAGCTTTTTCGGATTTTCGTGTTTAGGCACAAATACTTACCCAACTTCCGTAATAAAAAAAACATAGATTACCTGTTATCCGTAATCTTGACTTGACTTTATCAAACTGCAAAGTTACAGCGACAGAGGCGTTTATGTCAGGGTCTGAACAACTTAAAACAATGCAAATTTTAATTTTCACTAATTTGGCCAATAATTGAAGGTTGCGCTCAAAAACAAGTAACTTGAGTCAAATATTAATGATTAAGAAAAAATGTAACCGAATCGCGTCCAAGTTGATACCTGACGGTATCGGTAGTCGGATTCTTACACTTTTAAGAATTCCGTCCTTCTTTAGGACCATATCACAGTATGTTAAATTAAGAGTAGGTCTAAAAGGCTCAGGCTATTTTATATTTATGTCGGCTTAGGTTGAATTGTGGAAAAAACGAATATTGGAAATCGTATGATCACCACAGTGCTTTTAGTAAAGTAATTAAATATTCCAAAACTAGATACCTATTTGGTAAATTCAATTGAATTTTTTTTTATTCAATTTGATTGTCTTGAATAAGCTAAACTTAATTTATCTTTTATTACATTTACCACTTTGTAAAATTAAGTGTTTTGTTTCAAAAAACCGTAATTACACATTATGACAAGCATATTTTTAAAACTATTTTAAGGCTTTTGGGGTGATTTAATAAAGAATTTAAGGTAATTACATAAAACTTATTAAATAAGTGGAGTGGTAACACTGAATTTAATCTTTCTGTTTATTATTTTTTTTAGTTTTACTCTTGATTAAAAATAATCAAGTTTAAAACACGCCAAAAAGTCTATTAATTATTTCTGATTAAATAGAGCGTCGAGTTCGGTTCACTCTACGGCATCGAGTTGGATCTCAGTTAGTTATAGAACGGTTCGAGTCATAAATCTACTCGACTCAGTCAGTTTTTAAACGCCCCCCCAGAGGAAGCAAAGGAATATGAAAGCAGTAACCTCTTACACTGAAACACAATAAAAACACTGACAAACAAAACATTAAAAAATTCTAGCAAAAATTAAATCAACCATTAAAAATACACTATACATACCCAAAACTCAAAAACTGCTTCCCGGAATGTTTCCGATACCTGTCAACGGGCTCATAAAAAGAGTTCATATTATTAAACATTTTTTTGTTGAATTTAAATTTATTAAAACCTAGACTGTGTGCTAGTCGATGCGTGCTGTATACAATATAGAATTTAACTCTCTTAAATCATGAGCTATGTTATCACACAACTTTCACAGTTCGCAAACTTGATAGGATGTAAGCAAAGTGTTTGCGTACACAGAGATTGTGTAATTGCTTCGACTGGCTCGGAGGTAGATAGTTATGCACATTTATTAAAAGTCATTAAGCAATGTTATGCATAATGCGTGTAAGTCTTTGGCGTTGACATTTTGAGCGTTTATTGGTGCAAAATACTATTATACAGTAGATTAGGCATCTATCAGTTTTCCATAATAATGTATATTTAGACCACCTATAATTTAGACGCGGAATCTTAGTTTTTTTATTATCAAATCATTCATCACCTCTAGTTTCCCGCCCGTTAAAAGTGAACTCACAATATTTTTGTATTTTTTTCAGTTTTAAGCTGCTTTCTTATTCAGCTAAGCCATGTCAAACTAGCGCCCCTCTATGCACCTGGCTTCGGCCCGCTTCATATGTCCCAGAGGTAAGCTTGTCGAAACTCTTAATCAGAAATCACACCTAGCATACATTTTCGACCATTTTTCGAGTTTTTCAATACTTATTTCAAGCTATTGCAAAAGTAAAAGGTAAGCTGGAAACTGAGAAATTGTTTTGCTTACTTCTGAGAAGTAAGCTAGTCAGGTCCGAGATTATTTTACTCATAGTTTTCAAGACTAGTCTCAAAATTTCGAGCTTTTTACGAGCGAAGCCCATGGGGATCGCGTCTGAGCTCCAATCCAGGGAGGGTTCCCTTCAAAAACTCCTCTCTCACCAGGGGGGGGAGGGGGACAACATTACCGATCCGTCCGTGGCTTGTCCCGATGACGGCAGGAGGCAAATGATAGTGTGGTGGGGACTATGCTCACAGTGTCCGAGGAAGGGCACTGAGCGACCCGCACCAAGACACCTATAACACTAGCGTCGCGTGCGCACAATGTTGCATCGACCCACGCGACGCAAACATATAAATTTGGGACACTCGGTCACCATGTGGCCGCTACCGCGACAACAGACACACGTCCGCGGTCCAACAGCCTTTCTCAGCAGCACAAAACCGCCCCATCCTTGAAGTCTAGGCATCTGTCTAGGCAACTGCACCGGTGGTGGCCTAGTCCTAGCGTACGAGGTGGAGGGCTCGGAGAGAGCGAGTTTACCCGCTCGACGACAGTCTTCCGTAAACTCACCAAATTTGCAAATTTAGGGAAGGGGGTGTCGAAGTCTCTCCCGTGAGAGCACTCAAACCAGCTCGACGCGAGTTTGTGACAAACAGTGTGTTAGAAGAGTGAGCAAGTGTACCAATGACATTCCGACGAGGGATTTCGTCGTGTTGTAACGTGAGATAGCGTCACGACGCCCGGGTGACACTACACCTTTTTCCTCTGCACAAAGTAACAGGAACCGACACGGTGAAGTACTTAAGGTCTTTTAATACTAGAACGGTCTTGTCTATTTTGTATTAGTTTCCTTATGTTTTAAGGTAAATTTCCGTCCTTAGAGTAGGCCCCTCGTAGATAACATAAGCACAGACTAACGCCTAGGTTCCTAACACCGCCGCGACGCCCTCGATCAGCCGCACTATAAGGTGAGTAAATATTCTTACACGATATGTAAAACATTGGACACAAAATATAAAAAAGAACACCACTATTACCTAAATAACCGAACAACAAGTATTATTGTCCCGTGTGCATAGTTTGCATACATACTGCCTACTTAATTACAAGTTTGCCCTCGTTACACGAGCACTGAGTATCTACATGTAATTCAAGAGATAAAATAACAGTAGCCACTGGTTTTCCGATTTATTTACTTTGTTTGATACTGGTATGTCCCTACTTTAAGTCTCATTAGGTGTCGGTTTTATATTGTACTAGCACTATCCCACGACTTTGTCTGCGTGGACTTTAGAGAAAGGAAGTTTTTAACACGTTCATGACCTGCTTACTACAATGGTATCGAAATTCTCATATAAATTTTCATCCCTTACTTTGCCCAGCTTCTCAAGACCGGTGAAACACGTCAATCTTAATTTTTAACCTTCCGCCCGCGCTCGTCGGCTTCCTGCGGCCCTAACCGTCCAGGTTATCTGTACACCTGGTAGAAGGCAGTCCCACGCTGCGTCTTCCGATCGGTTGTCGCTACTCGAGAACCTTTCTTCCCCATCGGTTATCTGTTCGGCCCGCCCATTGCTACTTCAGCTTGCCAACTGTTTGAGCTATGTCGGTAACTTGAGCTAATTTCCTCGATTCTAAATTTTATGGCGCACTAAGCATAGCTCTTTCCATAGCTCACTGAGCTAATCTGAGCTTATTTAAGTTAGAGACCACGTTCCTGTACCATAAGTCATCACTGGCAACACACACTGATTGTAGACTTTTGACTTTAGGCACTGAGGTATTTTGGTCGAAAAGGTGTAGCGTAGTTTCCCGAACGCTGCCAACATATCTGGATTCTGAAAATAGATAGAAAACGATAATCGCGTGTCAAGGAAGAAAACAGGTTAAAAAAGATAAAGCGCAGAACTGTTAAAAAACAGAAACATAAAATACAGGAGATGCAAAGAATTATAGATCAGTTGCGAAAAAATGTACAGAGAAGCAGAAGACGCTAAGAAAGAGCTTCCCAAAAGATTGCTGATAAGCCTACTCGCAAAGTTGATGAATTAACAAGAGGATGTTCTGTTACTCCGGAAGTTCGAAGTTTTGACAACCCAACAAAAAGACACGCTTGATAAATAACTGAAAAATTCTAAACAGCGAGAGGCTTTTCAAAAATGCGTCAGTGGCAACCATATGAAAAACCATCGTTTAAATAAAATGGTCAAACAGTTCCTTCGCAAAAATAAAAATAATGACAACATTTTAAAATTTAACTGGAAGCATCCAACAGTTTTGATTACTAATCAGATTTGTGAAGAAAGTCATCAGTTTTTTGACCGGGATGATGTCAGCAGAATGTGCACTGGTAAGAAAGATTGCCTCTAGGGAAACAAACAAAAGCGGTTGCTTCTAGAAACTGCAAAGACTTTGCATCCTCAATTTTGTGCTGACACTGGAATTCGAATATCTTATTCGACACTTTTGAGGGAGAAGCCTTATTGGGTAGTGCAACCTACAAAATGGGATCGAGATACTTATCTTTGTGTAAGGCACGAAAATTTTAAATACAAACTGAACAAATTGAACCGCTACCGCTCAACCCCACATCCCAATGTATTAAAGCGTACAGCTGTGACATAACTTCTTATGATTGTATGCTTGGTTTGTGCGGCAAATGCAAGGAGATCAAAATGGAATGGAATGGAAAATATGAACATATTCAAAAAGTAGGTTCTTGCTAGACTTTAAGTTCACACTTTGATACTTTGTGATATTATGTGATTATTCTAATTATGCATATCATAATGTTTCTAATTTCTAATATCTGTTTATTTTATAATTTCAAAGTTTATATTTTGATTTTAAGCATTGATATACAAGAAAATCTTAATTTTACTGTGCAGTTAGCATTTGTTCCTGATATCTAATGTGTGTGGATTGAAATGACAAAGTTTATTATTATTAGATTTAAAGTTTGATTTTTGATACCTCCTTCCTTAAGTAAGAATAAAGGTATAATACTGTAAATGTATATTATTTCTATGCATATAATATGACAAAAACTGGGTGTTGCATTCATTTAGGGAACGTTAATGTCATTTAGGGGAACATTAATGTCATTTAGGGAACTTCATTGTCATTTTGGAAACTTCATTGTCATTTTGGAAACACTCCCATCATTTTCGGGAACATCACAAAAACGGCAAATAATCACTAATAAGTAATGCTATAGTTAAATCTTGCATATACAATATGGAATGACCTTTAAAATTTTGTATTTATATTATTAATATATAACGTAGTGCAAAAATGTATACAATAAATTGAAATTTTAGAACAAAATTTACACCAATTGATTATTTATGGAGAGTACTTTGAAAAATAAATATTTTCAATACAAAGATATACAAAATAACAACATTTTTTGATTTAGGAACAGGGTAATTACAATTTCTTGAAGGTAATTCTTAAATGCGTTAGTTATATTATTATTTAAAGAATATTTAAAAGTGTTCCCGAAATGAATTTTGTGTCTGGCATTATTCTTAACTGGTAGAATTTATAATATATATATTCTTGTGCATGCCTCTTGACAGGTAAGGTTTATGACAAATGACACAACAGATTCTACTTAATAGTTTTCTTCAAAAGAAAACTTAATTTCTCAGATATTTGAAAACCTAAAATGCTCACCTCTTTGATTTTGACCCCATACACCTAGGACTATATCTGGCCCTTGGTTATAGGGATTTGCGATTATCTGGACTACCAACCACAATTAATTATATGTACCTACAAGTCAAATTTATGCAAGCATGAACCTGTCGGAACTGGCATACCTGGCCCGCGCCCTGTGGGATTGCTGCGCTTTTTTTTTTTTTTGTTACTCCACTCTGACATAAAAATGTACATACATGGTATGTTTAAAAATAAATCTCTTAATAAACATTGATTTTCGTTGATAAGTATTTGGTACTTTTAATAAACACCATAACATTATGTACTACATGCACAAAACCTGCTTTTCTTCATACATTCAATTATCCAGATTTTCGATTATCCATATGCCTAGGGACAACAATTAGTCCGGTTAATTGAGTTTCTACTGTATATGTATAAGTATCTGTTGTCTGGTATCCATAACACAAGCTTTGCTTACTTTGGGGCCAGATAGCGCTGTGGGTAATGTCCAAAAATATTTATTTATCTGAGATATAAGTGTACATCACAATTTACATCATTTTTATTCTTGGATATACATATATCTAGGATAATGTTTTTTTAATATTTCCATTCTTATTTTGATTCATCAAATTCTTTTTGGCATCAAATTTTTGAATTTTTTATATTATTATTAAATATTAATTAAACGAATATAGTATCTTTTATTATCAACAAAACATATTTTATCAATTGTTTTTAACATGTATGTCAAATCCTCCACTCAAAATGAAATTACAGACAATCAATATCTAAAAAAAATTAAATAATACATTCTTAAAACACGAAACACATTAATTATTATCAATTGTTTTTAATATGTATGTCAAATTCTCCACTTAGGGTGCATTCCAAATCGCAACAAGGAAGTTAAAAAAGTGGTTTTGGGACGCCCTGTGTAGAGTAATTTTCCGACTGTCAAGTTAAATTCTTTACACTGCCATAGAAAAGGTTGAAAATCACTCCTGTCAGTGTGAAAATTAACTGTCAAACGCTTGTTCCAGAACGGGTTGATTTTTCAACTTTACCGGGCGATAATAATTACTCAGCGTGATTTGGAACACAGCCCTAAAATGAATTCATAGACAATCAATATCTACTAACTGTACCTAACAATTTGCACACTTATTTTAATAATTCTGACCTATTCCAGAGTTTGGTTTCATAACCGGCATTATATTTACTGCTCATAAATTGACTACTTATTAAAAATCAATGTCAGAGGTGTGGAAATAATTTAGGGCAACTGTGGTGATAATTGGGTTTGTAGAAACATAACAATGTGTACTTACACTTCGAGAATCCTATCACCTTTCCTGATTCCAGCCTGCTCAGCGGCTCCTTGTTCCAATACAGCACTGACATGCTGTAAGGGTGCATAAAGTTCACCATTGATCGACCTCAGCTGCCCACCCTCAGACACTTGACCGCGAACATTAAAACCAAACCCAGTGTCGGTTTTGTAAATTGTGACGCGACGAGGCCCATTAGTAGGCACTAATCCCTTATTAATTCTTCCGGACTTATTAATACTGTTATTATCGGTGTCCGTCTCAGCCATTTTGGACAATTAGTTACATCTATGACATCATTTGACATTAGACAGATGAGTGTTGCCACCGAGCAAATTACAGGTACGTTCCGTTCACTGCTTCAATGCGTTTAATGTCATAATCCAGTTAAGTTGAAAAAACATAAATTCTGTACGACACACTGTACTAATTTTGACTCATTCTCTTTGGTTGTATTATTGACATTAGGCGCATAATGTACATTATGTCGGTAAATAACACTCCAATTACTAAACCACAAATTTATAAAGTATCTGTTGGAACAACAGATAGGCACTTACTTTGTGATCCGAGGAGTTAAGAGTTTAGTCTTTAAGAAAAAACACCGCAAGATGGCGCTACTTTTAGTGATGTGCGAAGTACCCATATATCGACATCGATATTAGTAATATTCGTTATCGATATATTAAGGATGATTTTTTTATAGTTGTCTTGTATAAATCTTTGTGAGCAGTGGGTCGATTCCGTATGAACTATTGAAATAGCTTCAAACGAATTTTCGTTGCTAACCTTCAAAAACTTCAATCGATATTTTGCGATTCCGTAAAATTTTGGGAGTGTGTTGAGTTGCATTTTAGTCGATAAAGCATCGCGTGAAGTTCGTACGAAATCAAGCTAATCCAACTACTTTAAAAAGTAAAGTTATAGCACGGCTATATAGAGTGTAAAGAGTACATTCTAATTTGTTGGCATAAGTTTGTTTTGAAATTATTTTGAATATAACTAATATACTATTATCTGTGGTATGTATAGTAAAAAAGTTTTTAGGTACATACGGTGTTTTAAGAAAATTTCTATATTTCTCATTAAAATTAACGAAAAGTAAGTACTCAGATTTATGGATTCCTTAACTATTTTACACAAATCAGCAAAAGTTTGTACCTAATTTGTTAACTTGTTTTGTAGAAATGCCGCCAAATCGCCAAGTTTGCCACCGCCAACTACAACTTCTCGTTGAGTTTGCGGAGGCAAACAAAAAGATTGTATTAGGCAATCTAGGAAAAGGTCCCCTTGGCCAGCAAGAGGCCAACAAGGCGTGGGAAGCCCTGAGCCAAAAACTGAATGCCATTGGCGGGGGGACCATTAAAAGTCCCGAGAAATGGAGGCGAGTATGTAGTTTTTTCAATTCTTTTTTACCCAACTGCTTAGAATGTTAAATGTGTATTACCTACTTATATTGCACGCTATCGGCATGCTTAATGGGTTCTGTCTGGCTTTTCCACATCTAACACATTTTTTTTAGACTGTGTTCCTAATCCCAATGCGGAAGTTAAAAAAGTTATTTTGGAATGCCCGGTGTAGAGTAATTTTCCAACTGTCAAGTTAAATTATTTATATCGCCATATATGTACAGATGAAATTTAATTAACAGTAAAAATGTGTAAGAAATTAAGTGTTAATCAACATCACAAAACAGATTAATTTTCTATTGGGCGGTAATTACTTGGCGGGTTTTGGAACGTAGCCTTGATATGTGTTATACTCAAAGGTTGAAACCCAGAAACCTTAGGAATCATTACTCAAAGGCGTTCAGACAATCTAACTCATCACAAAGATGTTCTAGTTCCGATCTTGCCGCTTTGTTGACAGAGTGTCACTAATTTGTATGAAAGCTGTAAGCAAACATACTACAATTATTAATTGTTGAAAGCATATGTATGAAAAGACGCTAAGTGGACATACGCCTTAGTTAGGTTGCTAAAAATTTAAATAACATAACCTAATCCACATGGAAGCACTATTATTTGTCAAATTAAAGTTTGTATAAGGCTTTGACTAGTCAATCCCAAGGTTTGACAGATTTTGCCCTTTGATTATGACCAGTGATTGGAGTAGTAAGAGCTGTTTTTGATACTCCTTAACTAGCGCACAAGCAGTATAAGCAGATACTGTAACTCACTTATAAATGTAATACTAAAGTCTGGTTTATCTTTTTTCTCTTATTTTATATGGCTAAAAGAATTATTAGTTTTTTCTATATGGCTAATAATACACTAAAGCCTGCAAAAAAGGTTGTTAGCCTGAAATAGCTCTACCTTCACCCTTTACTGATTATGTGACATATGAATATTAAATTCACATGAAATCTGCATGCAATCTTTTTTTAAATTTATAAGTACTGGAACTTGCTGTAATGCCGCACTAAGGTTAAGGCGGCGGATATGAGAAGTCATGTGGGCACGGGTGGTGGACCCAACAAAGCAATTCCTCTCTCCGATTTAGAAGAGAGGATTGTTTGCATTATTGGGAAGGTAGCGGTGGAGGGTACACCTGGAGTAAGGATACCAGTAGATGTTAGTATGCTTTTGCATGATTTTATAATTTTAGCACTGTATGATTACTTTTTTTATGATTAGGTATTATGATATAAACCAGTAGGCTAGTATGGTGATAATTTTATTATAATTCTGTACTAACCTAATTATAACGTTGCTTTGTAATAGAGTAAGTAAGTCTTGTTTATTGTATTGTAGTTTGTAAGTAAACATGTTTGCTCTGACTTTGCTTACTAAAACTGTATTCACAATAACTATTAAACTGCACTCATTGCACTTAATATCTGGTTATTAAATTTTTTTTCTGTAGCTGCAAATAATGTGATTTACAATAGTTAAATAAATGGTTTTAAGGATTAAAACTAACATTTCCACAAAAAAAAAAAACAAATTACACAAAAAAAAAAAACAATTTTATTCATTTTCACGGAGAACTCACGCTTGACCAAAAAATTTACTATGCTGAATAAATATCACTAAAAAAGACCGAATGTTTCCTAAGGCAGTTTTCTTGTATCTCATTTGGTTTCAGATTTCCCCATATTGTCCCAGTTAAAAAATGCCGACCACAGTCACACATGATTTTTATTCTAAATTTTTTTCGCCGGAAAACAACATGATTGAATACTGTTCAGGGCCTCTCAGAGGTGAACCCTATTGATTTTCAGCTCAGTAAAGCAATTTCTTATTGCGGAAAATTTAGTTTTAATCCTCATTTTTTCTAAACTTCTTTAGGGTAAACCAATAATTTTCTCGTATCTAAATTGGTCTGCAGAAAAGTAATACCTAAATGACTGATGTGCCTGATCCTGGGAATCATGCATGTAATATGCCATCAACTGACTGAATTTGAAATCACAAGTCAACAATATTTGTATAAAGCAAATGAAACGGTCAATTTTAAAGAACTATTATTCCAAGAAATTATATGCATATTACCATATTGTTCTTCAAATAATGTTTTAATTATTGTGATTTCTTAAGCATACCTTAAAAAAGTGATGATGTCCCTTTTATACGGACCGATTCAATTACACAATTTTATATATTTCTATAAAAGACAAGTTAATGTAATATATTTTTAGGCCTCTTTATAAAATAGGTAATTCATAAAATAAAAAAAAATTAAATCATTTTAGATACCAAACCATCTACCCATTGCCACAGCTGCAGTCAACCACCAGCCGCCCACACCAAGTACTTCACCAACTCCGCTTTATGTAAGCTTAGAATATATATTATTTATATGTAATTTTGATGGATGAATGAATATGAACGAACATGACATTTGTTGATAATTATATATTTCTAATTTTCTGTTGCTTAACAGGGGAGATAGAAATGGAGGAGAACGACGCGCAGGTGGAGAACTACTAGGTGGAGGGGGAGTTTTGAGGTCTTGTAGACCACAATTACTTCGAAACTTGTTAGTATTTTTAGGATTAAAAAAAAAGTCTCATAAGTCACATCTAGAGTGTTGGTTTTTTTACCTCCATTCTTACTTAAAAAACATAAGCCTAAAGGGAGCAGTCCTAGGATTTTTTAATACATTTTGATTGTGCATTGCAAGTTATGCAGTGTTCATTCAATGCAGCAGGATGCGAAGGGCACAAACCTTTAAGTTGAACATGCAAATTTTTAATAAATGACATGTGTTTCTGTGAATTTTATGTGCATATGTTATATAAAGGGACAAATTTTGATTCTCAAAAATAAATTATGGTACAGTAAAGACTAATTAACTAAATATTTGAAATTATAAAATCCAAGAGCTAACCATAGTCAACCAAGACTGTATAAGCCTACCGAGATTTTCTCTAGGGACTTCGGTATCGGGTTCTTGAAGGAGTAATTAGACTTTGAAAGGCGATGCGTGAGTAACTCCCCTCGTGTTGTAAGCGTTCATAGCCTGCGGTAACCGCTTAGCATCAGATAGGCCGTAAGCTTGTTTGTCACTCATTTTATGCAGAGATTAAGGCTACAGCTCTAAAATTTTTACACATTTAAATTATAATAATAGCTGCGAAAATACGTGTCAATATTTTAGTAAAGGTTTATCAGAGAAATATAAAATTTTCTATTTAATACAGAACTCTCAGAGCGTTCAAATTGGGTTCTCACTCCTTCGTTAACTATCTATTATTACTTTCTAGACACCTTGCCCGAGCAGCCGGAGCTAGAGCTGGCTCTCTCCACCGTGCACAAACCTTTTGATGAACATGAAAGCTTTTTAGGGTTCCGTATTCGAAGGATCCAAACGTAGCTCTATTGCTGTCACTCACATGTAAGGATTTACAGCCAAACGGTTAGAACTACAGTCTTCAAATTTTCATAGTATAAGCATCTTGTTTACTCAAAGCCATACAAATTGTCAAAAAATATTTTTTTTGAGGGAAGCTCCAGCTTAATGAGAACACGAAAGAAATCTAGAATATGATTTAGTTTATTTATAGTGCGATTCTGTGTCTCAAGCAGACTATGCAATACTACACAGCTCGTAAAACACCAGTGTATGCCTGCTTTCTAGACTTGCCCAAAGCTTTCGACTTGGTATCGTAAAATTCACTATGGGAAAAGCTACATAAAGAAAGTACTGTCTCGCCCCAGATTATATCAATATTTAAGTATTGGTACGATCATCAAAAAAATTCTGTTAAGTGGTCGGGTTTGTACTCAGACACGTACAAACTAGAGTTTGGAGTAAGGCAGGGTGGTATAACTTCGCCTCAACTCTTTAACTTGTACATGAACAAACTGATCGGCGAGCTCAGCAGCACCAAAATCGGTTGTCATGTTTACGGAGTGTGTATTATTAATATTAGCTATGCGGATGATGTGGTGCTGCTGAGCTCATCGATCGGAGCGTTACGAAAACTTGTAAGCATCTGTGAATCCTATGTGTGTGAGGCCCACAGGCTCAGATATAACGTAAAAAAATCGGAGATAATGGTCTTCAAAGCGGGCAGTAAATGTTACTCCACTGTACCACCCGTTACTCTGTGCGGCACTCCCTTACAAAGAGTCACACAGTTTAAATATCTGGGTCACTGGGTCACAGAGGACCTATCAGACAATGTAGACATAAGAAGGGAGTGTAGGGCGCTGTCTGTTCGCTGTAATATGCTGGCTCGCAGATTTTCACGCTGCACTAAACAGGTTAAAATAACGCTTTTAAAAGCATTTTGCCAAACTTTTTACACGTGCGGCCTGTGGGTTAGCTACACGCAAGCGGCATATAGCACTCTGCGTGTTCAATATAACAACGGGCGCTGATGGGGTTGCCGCGACACTGTAGTGCCTCGGGCATGCTGGCGGAAGCGCGCGTCGACGGATTCCATGCGATCATAAGGAAACGCTGCGCCTCGCTCTTGACTCGCATGCGCGGCACCCCCAAAAGCATACTAGGGGTATGGGCCGACAGGTGGAACCCCCCACTGTTGGGGCACTGGACGCGCCATCATGCTGGCGCTCGTAACCCTGGGCGGCTCTATTAATTATTAATTATAGTCATTATTATTTCTCTTTAAATTTATTGTTAATATATTGTACTAACATTAGGTTAAGAAATTTTGAAATTGTTACTAACACATTGTATGGACATTAGTCTGAAATAAAAAATTTATTGATATTAGTGATATAATCTTAGTTCCCACCTCTACCTTTTTAGAAGATTTATCTATTTATCTTTACCTAGCTAAAAATAACGTAGAAACAAGGTCCGTTAGTAAATTCCTTCCTATTAAGATAACAGATTTCTTTCTGCCATAAAATTCTATCTACAGAAAAGGCGAACCAGTCATTTCGATGCTTTAACATTAATTTAGATATTTTTAAACACGCCTAAAGGATTCCTAACCAATACAAAAGTATATACTATACAGTAATGGTGGTACAATCTTTTTTGAATCTCAAACTTGAATAAAACATTGCATTACAAAATGTTAAGGCATAAATATTGGTATCGTCACAGTTTCCAAAGGATGCCAACAGAGCCCTATTACAGTGAAAAATAGTGTGAGCTTGAAAATATATCATCAAGTTATAAAAACCGTCCAAGTATGAGATGGGCTCAAGCCATTACCATCGTACATTACTGTAAAAGCGCCATCTAATGATTTTTTAGAGAAACAGATCAAAGTTAAGCAACGTAGGGCTTTTTGTTTCTGTGTGTGTTGGTGAATTACGTAAATCGTGGCACCGAAACCCCGGTGCGCGACTCTATCTACTGTCTTAAGTATGTCAGTAGCACATATTAGGCTCATTCCTTTTGAGCGGCGTTGCAATTTAATAGCAAAACCTTATTTTAGTACAAAATACCTGTTCCGTCTAAGCGCTGATAATTTAAACGGCGCCATTATTGCTGTCGAAAAATAAAAAAAAATTGATAAATTAGTGGCAAATAAAAATGAAATATGCAACTTTACCACAAATTAGAATTAACTGGGAAAATTAGTAGATGCGCCGACGACAGGACCGCTTGTATGTCACCGCTATATAAAGAACTTCACCAATGGGCGCGTTCGTTTTGGGATGCAGAATCATTATTCTTGTTTACTTTGTCATCTGTCATCCGTTTGTTTTGCATCGGTGCCAAAAATATCAAAATTTTAGTATTATCTGTAAGAAATCTGTCATGCGTTCGTTTACGATATCATTGTCACTTTTGCCACCGAAAAATTAAACTTTAGACCCATTTCTGGAGGTGGAGTGTTTGTGTTAATCTGTGAAACTGCTTTTACATATTTATTGTTTATGGTAGTGTGTATACGTCAACTGTTCGTTTTGCAAGTTTGCAACCAAAAATGTTGTTAGTAACGTTTCAAAGCTTAGCTTAAGAGCATAGGTGTCGGTGGCAAAACTTGCGGTATCAAAAGTGTGAGAAGTATCAATCGTAGGCACTCTTAAGCCCAAAACGAACGCGCCCAGATAGTTCTTATACATTACTGATATTGCACAGTTTCCTTGGAGTTTCATGCTTTCTCATACTGTTCTGTAGAAAAAAATATTTGCTATCCTGCTGTCAAAGCTGTACAGTGTCTACAGTTGCTAAATTTGTGCGTTAGGACAACAAGCCGAAGGATGTTAGATAATTTTGGTGTAATGTAAATAGATGGCAGTATAAACGAAACAACGTGGTAAAGAAAACTCTTGACTTGTTTCACATCAAAATCAGCTGTGAACATCAGTATGGCCGCCAAGAAATTAGGAAAATAATAAATTGTTTTTGTCAGATAATACAGAAAATAAGTGTTCAGTTTTCGTACTTACATCTTGCAGTGATATATCTCCGAAAAGTGTTGGTGTTCACTAAAAGTGTTGCGTCATGACAGAAAAGACCTCTCTCTGACAGTCATAATAAAAATTGTGATTATTTTTCCCAAATAAACCAAATAAAAGCATTTTGCATTCTCTTATCTCTTTGTTCAGTTTTTGTTGCTTATGATTGTGCATTGTAACTGAATAAGTTATAATGAGTAGTGTTAGATTGAGTTTTGTTGCTGTTGGGAAGATTGCAATTGGAAGAAATTGCCAACTGACATCAGGTACTGTAACAGGTTGCCGACTTCAGTCATCCTCCAGTTTTATTGTTTTTACGTTGTACCAATTTGCAACATTTTAAATATGTAAATAGGTACTTGGATTGGAATCTGATACAGGACTTTTTTATTGTTTAGGAACTACGTACCTTACATACGAAAGTTTAATAACAGATTGGAAGCTTATCTATTGATATAACGTAGCTCTTTTACTCTATGCACATAATAAGAGGTAATATATTTATTCATCAGTTTTCATCAAATCAAGGTTAAGTACATATTTTTAAAACAAGGTCCTTCTTATAATAGGTCATATGTTTATAAGAATGAGATACTGTTTTATATTAAGTACTTCATTAAAATTAGCTCATAAATATATTTATTAAATTGATTAAAAATTGTACCTCAAAGTTGTGCTGATTGCAAGCACACTCTTCACAGTTGCTTGTTTACAACCCACCTTGAGGATGCCAAACTGTGCATGAAAACAGTTGCCTTTACAATACTTATAAACATTGTTTAAGAAAGGTGGTGAGACCTATCATTGGTGAATGAACCTCATTTGCAACAATGTACTGATTAAAAAGTGGTATTGTGGCTTAATCAATTAAATTTTATCAAGTCTATTGTTTAATTTGCCATTTTCTCCTTCCCACTCTGTCTGTCTCCTGTATATCAAAAAACCGGCCAAGTGCGAGTTGGACTTGCGCACGGAAGGTTTCATACCTACCACCATTTATGTAATCTACATACACATACAAAATTATTTTTATATTTGAGTTGATTGAATGAAAGGTAAATGTGGTTTACGATTTATGACATATTAAAAAAAAACTACTTACTAGATCTCGTTCAAACTAATTTTCGGTGGAAGTATGCATGGTAATGTACAATATATATTTTTTTAGTTTTATCATTCTCTTATTTTAGAAGTTACAGGGGGGGGGCACATTTTACCAGTTTGGAAGTGTCTCTTGCGCAAACTATTCAGTTTAGAAAAAAATGATACTAGAAACCGCAATATCATTTATGAAGACCTATCCCCACACATCTGGGTTTGATGAAAAAAATATTTTTGAGTTTTAGTTTTAAGTATGATTATAAAATCTTAACGTGGTTCACAGAATACATCTACTTACCAAGATTCAACAGTAGGTATAGTTTTTATAGTGTCGGTAAAAAGTGGCTGTGACATACGGATGGATGGACAGACATATGACGAATCTATAAGGGTTCCGTTTTCTACCATTTGGCTACGGAACTCTAAAAAAAGGATAGGTGATGATGATGACAGAACTGTAGACAAAATAAACTAAACTAGAGTTGCTTTTTGTTTTTTGCTTGGTACTTCCTTCTTACAGTGCATTCAGTTTGGGATAGATAGAGTAGTATTTTGACTGTCATCCACTTGCTTCACCAAACTTTTAGTATCACTTGTAAAAAACTGACAAGCATTTGTCTACAATTATGAGTGCAGTCCAGGTATTATAAACAACAACCATTAGGGTGTCCCTTATTTTTAACTTTATTATCTTTTAACGCATACAAGCTACTTTTTGTTGCTACAAAACACTTGCACAACAAACTCCTAATTTAGAGAACAATAACCTGTGCTGACTTGCAACATTTTCCATATAAATTATGCTAGGTTATAAGTGCACAGCGGCACACACTCACATTGTTGTCATTCACTTACAATTGACTGTAATGTAAACATGGTTTATTATTTTTTAAATAGAATTTTGGTCAAACAAAATAGTTAGTTGGGTAGGTCATTGAATACTGTTATTCTGTTGAATTTCGGTTGCATCTGCTGTCATATTGAGTGCTGCTGCTGCCTTCTTCATGTAAAAATGTCTGCCAGCAAAGATACAATTCAATTTTTAAAAAATATGTTACCCCAGAAATTCACAAACTTTGATATTAAAATAGGTTAATTGGATTTTTTTTTTTTAACTTAACTACAAATTACCAATTTTCGGATTTTTTCCTATATGTGTGATGTAAGTCTTTGCTTTGTGTCAAATATCATTATTCTAGGACAATGGGAGGTACCCCATAGGTTTTAACCCGTCAAGCATCCCCATACTAAGGAAATTATCCGCCCTTACAAACGGACATACACCTAACTTTATTATGTTTATTCCTCTTTATTTAAAACTGGGACTTAAACTATCTCCATGCCGAATTTCATCTCAATTGATACAGCAGTTTAAGCGTGAAGAGGTAACAGACAGAGGTAGATTAGTATACGTATGTTGGTACGTGCAAATTGTTTTTTTACTATTAGTGTCAAATAACTAATAATAAAATAACTGACTGTTACATGTTGTTGTCTTTTAATAAATACTAAAGCTAATTCTGACAGCTGAACCCTAAAAACACATAAAAATTCTGTTTCATACACCCAATGTTTTTTAAATGCGCTACGTTACTTGTGGGCCAGATTCACAAATTAGTGACGCTTTTTTCTGTCACTTTTCACGACTTTCGATCTAAATCAACTTATAGAGATTTTGTGACAAATCGATTTTATAGACGAAACTGATTGGCGCTGGCGACTCAAAAAAGGGACTAGACGCATAATGACCTAAATGTATTATTTGGCCAAAACGTACAGTGGCCTTAATGCCTTAATCAGAATTATTCATTTGCCCTTCAACTGCATAATACTAAACCATTACCATTTAGCCTTCGACAACATTTAAATGCTTATTTTAAACCATTTTTATTTTTTGTGATCAGCATGGCATTCTGACCGCGACTCTTTGATTATAATAAGAAAGTTTTTTTATTGTAAGGTATGGCAATTCTTTTAATAGTTATTTCTGCGAGACATTTGATTTTCCTAAACAAAATTTAGCCTGTGTGTTTATTCAGAGTATAAGCTATCTCAATTTCTAATTTAAGCCACATTGATTCATTCATTTCAATTTATATATTACTCAGATAACACACCGATGGTACATTAGAACGTATGACGATTAACAATATCTACTACAAAAGTTGAATTCAAATTTATTTTTTAGTTAACCTTAAAAGATTCATCATGAACACTAGCCTGTGTGTCCGTATTTTCTCAAAGTTAAATCAGGTTTCAAAATTATTGAGGCCTCTTTAGACGAAATGATATTAGAATAGCGCGAATGCTCCGCCGAAAGTTGCATTTTAAAAATAGCTTCAGTGCTTTTACAACACAGAAAAAAAATTATTGGACTCTTGAGGTTTTATATCAGCTATTTAGGAAATCGATACACGATTTTTATACGACGACTTACAATATTTATAAAACAGCTTTTATAAAATGATCAGAACTCATTTTTTATTGCTTTATAATAAGAATCATTCATTAAAAAATATATTATCGTGCCGCGACGCCTTGAACGGCGGACCTGTGCCAAAATTTTGCGTTCTCGTTGTGGTCTTTATGATACATTTTATTTTGTCTTTTACATATTATAAATAAATTATATATCCGAAAATAATGGAAAAACAATATTTTGAATGTGTATATAAGTCAAGAGTATAAAGT
The DNA here is from genome assembly GCA_946406115.1 of Apoda limacodes. Taxonomy (NCBI): domain Eukaryota; kingdom Metazoa; phylum Arthropoda; class Insecta; order Lepidoptera; family Limacodidae; genus Apoda; species Apoda limacodes. The sequence goes on from OX291541.1 coordinate 52,189,511, forward strand.
TTGCAAATTGTTTGTGTTTTTGCACCAATCTCATCACCACAGTGTAAAAATCAGTAGGTACGTCAGGGTTTGCATTTTAGAGTTGCGTAACAGAAAATATTGGTAAACCGGTTTGGTAAGACTTGAGTGTCTGTATGTCACAGCGGTTTTTCTCAGTGAGCTCAAAGTAATATTAACATAAAATTTAATACAGTTATAAAACTAACTTACCCTACCTTACGACTTTTTTTTCTGAACTGTGTAGTGCAGGTGGCTGATGCAGCCAATACTGCTTCACCGGACTTTCAGGGCGAGACTCAGAAGGAGTCTCAGCCTATATAGCGCTCAACGCTCAAGGGCTCCCTGCGGGGAGAGCCTCGGCTTGGGTTGTCGCTTGGGGTCGTCCCTTCGACCAGCGTGAGCCTATAACCTGAGGGTGAGTCCCCGGTTGACGAACCCAGGGACGTCTGCGTCGTGTTTGGAGGGAGGCCCTATTAGGGGAGGACGTTGAGACTAATCTCGCTATCCGGATAGCGAGATCGTATCTGGGGCCGTTAGTACGTGCCAAGGCCGCCTAATAATAGTTTTACGACTGTGCCGAGGTCGGTTGGGGGATGGTAGCTTGTGGATTGCACAATTAATCGGTTCAGGTGACTGTGTACGCTCGAAAAAGCGGCCTGCCAGGTCTTTAAGGAATCGTGGGGAGCTCGAAGTTCCTGTGTAGGTCCAGGACGAACCAGGAGGCCCCGGAAGCCGCGCTGAGGAAGCGGTTTTGGAGGCTCTGGAAGATATGGAGGTTGCGTTTAGACAACGCATAGAGGACGCTAGCGTATGCTAGAATGGGGCGGATGCAAGTGATGTAAAAAGTCAGCTTATTTCTAAGCGCCATCTTACTGTACTTACCTATCATGGGATATAGACGACCGAGGACAAAAGCAGCTCGGTCTCTAACTATTTTGGGGTGATCGTGGAAGTTTAGACGCCTATCCAGGGTCACACCGAGATATTTGGGCTTGTTTTGCCAAGGGATGGCACGGCCGAAGAGTAAGAGAGGAGATGGTCGCGGAGAACGGCAGAGCTTTTATCGGGATTCACTTCGCTTCTCCATTTCCATTGGCGTCTCTTAGTGACTCGACTCACTTGCCTGTCGGCAGTACCTAACGACAAGTATTATATATAAAGAGATTTTGTTTGCACATTACAAAACTATTTAATTTTTTTGGGAACGTAATGCAAACGCTCACAGGATCTAATTGTTCATAATTCTTTACCTTAGGGTTATTAGACACTGAAAAATTATACTACTGCTATATACAAATCACGGAAAAGTATGGATGTAATACATGTAGTCGTATTTTTTTGTAATAAGTAGTTTGATGAAATAACACAAATAGAAAGTTTAAGTTAGTTAAAGTGTTGTTATTTAAGAAACTATTAAAATCTTATTTAAGCAAAGTTAAGGTACAAATTGTAATTTATTTAAAACTTTAAAACTATCTATAAGGCCCGGTTTCGCACTAGTGCAATTGGAAATATGAACTTTTTAATATGTTATTATAAAACCAAGAGCATGTCGAGTCATGCTAAGTATAGGGTTCTGTAGCTGTTAACACTACTGTTTAAACCACAAAAAAGGTTGGCTTTATATCACAAAGTAAAAGTAATTTTTTCTTCTCTGCTTTGTCCGGGAGACCCCCTCAATTTATTCATAAAATATTTACAAATTTTTATTTCAGGTGTAATTGACTAAATGTGTGCGTTTCAGCTTTGTGGCTTTTATAGGCTCTGGATAAAATGGGTGTAACATACCTACGGACGGACGCTTCAAGGTTTCCTTGTTTGAATACAAAACCCTATAAATCATGGTTTTTCTTGACTGGGACATTCAGAGCTACCAACTGACACTAGTTTTGTTCATATATCTGATGAGGTAAAGAACCATCTAAAATGGCACCATAAAACATGGCTGACTACATGCATATAAAGAATGTGCAGTTTATAGTGTTTTAGGGTTCTGCACCCGAAGGGTAATTAGGAACCCTATTACTAAGGCTCCGCTGTCCGTCCGTCCGTCCGTCTGTCACCAGGCTGTATCTCATGAACCGTGATAGTTAGACAGTTGAAATTTTCACAGAAGATGTATTTTTGTTTCCGCTATAACAACAAATAATAAAAAATAGAATAAAATAAATATTTATGGGGGCTCCCATACAACAATTTATATAAAAATTATAATAATTTTTTTGCTCGATTTTGCTCGATATTGATATATCTTCGCGCGTCCGGTTATTTAGTTAATGAAGTGCTTCATACGCCTAAACCCCGTAATGGGACCTTGCGCGTGCGAGGGGTTAAAATATGCACAGAATATTAAGTTATATAGTCTATTTATAAATCAATAATTAAATTAAAATAAAACAAATATTTAAGGGGGGCTCCCATAAAACAAACGTGATTTTTTTGCCATTTTTATAGATAATGGAACGGAACCCTTCGTGCGCGAGTCCGACTCGCACTTGGCCGATTTTTATGGTTCTTCCAGGTTAAGTAATGGCAACCCTATACAGTTCAATGTTACTAAGTACTTACTTTTACTACAAGCTAGTCCCATTCAGGTATCTTGTGAGGTAGCCTGGCAGCGGGGCCCCGATCTAATAGGCTGCGAATACCGCTTACCATTAGGCGGACCGCAAGCTTATTTGCTAGAAAAAAAATTCAATAAGATTTTCAAAGTATTAGAAACTGTAATTTTGCATACCTATAGCCCGGGGATAATAGCTCAGAGGAAAAAAAAATAAGTTACAGGATAAGAGTAGGCGGAATGGACAGCAAAAGGGGTTCGAAAAAAGGGAAAAATAAATCCAAGTGATTTTGATTGGCGAGAGGTGGTGGGGGTGGGTTTTAGGGGTTGAAAATCGTTATTTGCCATTTTTGGCGGAGCATCTGCTCAGATCACAAAATGGTCTACAGAAAAGTTGTAGATAATCAAAAAATCTACAATTTTGGTTCAGGGTACTTTTCGACCTAACCTCAAATTTTACGAGATATTGGCAAAAAACCGATTTTTCGATAATTTTCATTATTTGCCCCAAAAAATGTTCAGTATATTCAAAATTTGGCCTGAACGTTCACTTTTGAGTGCTTTAACTTTTCCAATTTACCCGAACTCTGTAAATTAAATATTTTCTGAGATATTAACGATTTTCGAAAAACCAGTTTTTTTTTCGGTCGAAAAATTTCACGAAAAAGATTTCGATTTTTGACTTCTTTGGCGGCTCATTTTTTTCGTCTTGAAGTAAAGTTTTATATAAGAAAAAAAAAAAATACCTTTACATTTAAAAAGTATCTTAAAAATGTGAAAATCTAAAAATACCGATTTCCATTTCCAATATACGCAACTTGTCACCTATCGTTCAAACTCCTTGCAAATCATAAAGTATTGCGTTAAAATACAAAAATAGAATACATCTACTTTAATTAATTGAAAATTTATGTTAATTACATGATTTTATATATTTATATATAATTTTTATTTTTATTTATATTTTTATATATAATAGAAATAAAATGCAGTAAATAAACAGTTTTTCGGTTACGATGTATGTTTACTAATTTTATTTGATATTTTAAAAATTGGAAAAATTATTTATTAAAAAATATTAATCATTTATCAAAATAATTTTAATTTAACTTGGTTTTTTAACATTGGTTCATCTTCGTCATCTGATTCAATAGAATAGCCTTCTTCGTCGTCGTTTTCTTCTTTATATTCATCTTTAATTTCATCAATTTTTCAACATTCTCCAATTCTTCGTCGGCGACATCTTCTAGATCATTTGCATCTCCATAGACTTGTTTTTCTCTATTAGAGCAATTTTCCGAGCCATGACAATGATCGCACAAATTTTTACATTTCAGTCCATGCTTTCGACAGCCGCACTTTTTATTGTCACAACCAGTTTCGCAATTACAACTAATAATTTTTAATATTTTTTCTGGTATTAAATCAAAGTCTGTAAATTTAGGCATCATTATACCGTGATTATTTTTCCATCCCCATTCCTTTGCTTTATCCATAGCAATGGTATTCTCTGTAGCTATGCTGTACAGCTGCTCCTTCAGTTGGAGGAAGCTTTTCCAATTTAAAGGTGGATTTCTTTGCTGCAGCTTGATAATGCAGAAATCTCAATTTATTTAACGAACCTTCAAAACCCAGACTTTATTTTCGATATATTTGTGTCAACTACACAAGTATACTACAGAATATTTATTTATTTTTATTCAATCATTAAGAAAACAATTACGAACTTAATGTAAAAATTTGTAATCTGTTACGCAGAAGTAATACAAAAGTAATTTTAAAAGATTGCTTATTTATTTTATCAATTTTGACTACTTGTTATAAATAATCATAAATTTTCAATTGATTAAAGTAGATATATTTTATTTTTGTAATTTAACGCAATACTTTATGATTTGCGAGGAGTTTGAACGTTAGGTAACAAGTTGCGTATATTGGAAATCGGTATTTTTAGTTTTCGCATTTTTAAGATACTTTTTAAATGTAAAGATATTTTTTTTTTACTTATATATAACTTTACTTCAAGACGAAATAATGAGCCGTCAAAGAAGTCAAAAATCGAAAATTTTTTCGTGAAATTTTTCGACCGAAAAAAAAAAACTGTTTTTTCGAAAATCGTTCATATCTCAGAAAATATTTAACTTACAGAGTTCGGACAAATTGGACAAGTTGAAGCACTCAAAAGTGTACTTTCAGTCCAAATTTTGATTAACCAACCAATTTTTTTGGGGCAAAAAGCGAAAAAAATCGATAAATCGGTTTTTTGCCAATATCTCGTAAAATTTGAGGTTAGGTCGAAAAGTACCCTGAACCAAAATTGTAGTTTTTTTGATTATCTACAACTTTTCTGTAGACCATTTTGTGATCTGAGCAGATGCCCCGCCAAAAATGGCAAATAACGATTTTCAACCCCTAAAACCCACCCCCACCACCCCTCGCCAATCAAAATCACTTGGATTTATTTTTCCCTTTTTACGAACCCCTTTTGCCGTCCATTCCGCCTACTCTTATCCTGTAACTAATTTTTCCGTTTTTTGGCTAAAAAAAGTGCTATTATCCCTGGGCTACTAAGCAAATTATAAACAAAGTTAACAAAGAGTTATCATTTCTTTTGTACAAACTTCAGCGAAATTAAGATAGTCGTGTAATCTTTTCTAAAATCGTTTATCGTTTTTTTAATGTAAACCTTATTTTGTACAATAGTTGTGTTGATTTTTGATTGTTTGTATTTTTTTTCTTTTTACCTTAAATTTAAACATTTTGTGTAGTTATTAAGATACCAGAGAAATCCTAAATGTGTGTTACAGTAACAGTGTGAAATATTTGTATGTCGTGTTGATTTCATAAATCCTACATAATCACAACCCTGCAAAAGCGGAAAAAAATATAATCTGAGTAAATTATCGATTCGGTTTTGAAGGTTTGCTGCCATATCGAAAGTTCTCTCTATAATTATACTCCCGTTAAAAATAAGTAATAATTATAAAAATTCCTGGACAACACGCAGCGCTATTAGATCCTAAAAAAAGCAAAGCTTGTCTTTGGAAACCAGATAATGGATACAAATACTTATATCTGGGGGCATGGCAGTGGGAGGCACCCAGTCGAACAAACAAAGGGACACCCATGCCATCCTTTTCTCGTAGCCACTAAAAAAAAACATACCGGTACACACTTTGCATCAGCGATATCATCTTCCGTAGAAATTGGTAATTCCTGAGAATCGGCCGAGGTCTTAGCCGGTTCCAAGTGTGGGGATGATATTATTCTCCTATATATCTGTACCTTTCCTTTCACACCCAATTGACGCCCCTGTCCGCACGCTCACCACCGCCACTTTTATTGATTATCTTCAAAATGAGCTATGTAAATCTTTATACCTAATTACATTATTCTCAATTATAAATTAATTATATAAAAATGTTAAATCCTAACTGAATATATTTAATATTATGTAAAATAGGTCGGTCGATCTGTATTTATCTATCTTTTCCATATGGGTCGGACAGTGGAGAACAGCTATTTTAATTGTCTATTGATAGATAATCTTTTGTAAAATAAACATATTTTAAATGTGCAAATTTTGTGGCAAAACTATAGCATCTAAATGATTAAAAAAACATATGTTACAAAACTTATTTTATCTACTGCTTTACCTTACTGAGTGATTTTCGTTTGTTGTGTTTAAAGCTAAAAATACTGAAAGTGATCATTGTTTTAACACTTGTAACAATTTTAAAAGCGTGTATTGCATTTGTTTATAATGAAAGTTAGTAAAATAATTATAATTTGTTGTTATCTAGTGCATTGACTAAAAGTTGTAAAATAAAATCCAAAAATGTGACAACAAAACCGTAAAAAAATCCATACAATAAATAAGCAGTTTCTAGGCGTCATCGCGGTATACATTTCTTTAGAAGTGTATAACAAATACATCTCATATTTATGTAGGTATACGACACTGTGCAATGATTTTAGTAAATGCACACATTCAGAAATACCTGTTTTCACACTCACGTAGGTTTATCTTCACTTATCTACATTATAAAACTATTTAATTCCAAGTGCTGAAACACTGTCCGACTAAACGCACGTAAAGTCGGACTGTGTTTCAGCTCTCTTTCTTATAATTACGAATAAATAAAATTGACATTTAAAATATTTTCCGTAAAAATACTAACTTTTATAGTGTGCAAATGAAAAGCAAACCAATTGGCTAGATTGTAACGATTTTTAAAAGTTCTGTAAATTCCTCCGAAGTAGAAAGACAATTAACTTTAAAAAACTACTTTCCGTATGGTGCGCCGCCATGCTAATTTGATATCTTCATCCCCCGACCCACCTTGGCATTGTCGTAAAACTATAGTTAAGCGGCCTCAGTACGTACTAACGGCCCCAGATGACGATTTTGCTACCCGGATAGCAATATAGCCGAAGAGGTATCAAAGAGTGCCGGGGCGCTTCCTACCCCTACTCAATCGCAACCGCACCCGCGTAACGGAGAACTCCCCTCCTGGCGGTGACTCACCTTCGGGTTCGAGACTCACGCCGGTTGAAAAGCCCCCGAGAGCGACAACCCAAGTCCTTGAGCGTTGGGCGCTATATGGGCTGAGGCTCCTTCAGATACTCACCCCAAAAAGCCCGGTGAAGCAGTAAAAAGCAGAAACTGCCAACTGCATAGTCAGTTCAGAAAAAAAAAATTGATATACATAGTATTAATATTAAGATAATTTTTTTTATCATTTCCACCGACTTCTGTAGTTTAGCTCAGAGGTTTTCAGACCAAGGTTTTTTAAGTTTTAATAACTGTGACTTGTGTTATTTTATTTATTGATTGTTGATAAGTTGTTAGTGTAATAACATATTACCTAGAGATTACAGTCAGTTTTGTTCATGATCAGGTATTCAGCCATGTCGTGCGCTGCGGCGGTCGACGGCGCGAGCGCTCAGCACAGGCACAGCGCTGTACAAGGCGCCCACGGACCAGCCGCCGGGCCCGCCGCCGCCCAAGGATGCTGCCAGCAATGGCGAAGGTAATGTGCCCAAACGAACCTCTGCTCAATAGTAAATAAAAATTACTGCCTGTAACTTCGACCTGTATCTGTGAAAAAAAACTAAAGCGCTATTACGTGAGAACTAAGTGTTTAATCGAGATGTAATAAAGAATAGGTTCCTCAGTATGCACGTAAGGGACGTTGCTTAGTTACGACTTCGAGAAAAGACGAATCGCACAATAAACTTTCGCATTTTATAATTTTATATTTAATGACTAGCGGACCGAGCTTGCTATTAGGTAGTGGGTTCAGCAAACGTTTTTTCGATATGCATTGTCGATGAATAATCTAAAAAAAATACCCTAGACCGATTGTAGCGCCAGTTAGCATGTCTAATTGTAAATCTAAACCATCCACTGCCCAATCAAACACACACAAAACTTTTTAACGAAAAAAAACAACCGGCTTCAAAAAGATGTCCTAAAAATGTTGTACAAACATCCACATAAAAATTAAGAGGTTTTCTCATAGATGCCATTGTCAGAACTGGACCAAATTAATGGGACCACACAGGAGGTGACACCAGCTTTCAAATAAAAAAAAAACTCATCAAAATCGGTTCACCCAATCGAAAGTTCTCAGGTAACAAACATAAAAGAAAACCAGTCGAATTAAGAACCTCCTTCTTTTTTTGAAGTCGGCTGAATATTTCATCAAAATCGGTTCATTCGTTTAGGAGGAGTTCAGTGACTTACACACATACAGAATAATTATATTCATATATAAAGACTAGCTTTTGCCCGCGGGTCTATACCCGTTCTAAATTCGTTTATCGGCGTAGGATTTCAACGACAACTCCTCAATTATAGAAAAAAAAACCAAAAAGGCTTTTGGATCAGACAATAAAGTCGACTTTATGGGTAACATCAAGCTAACTTCCTACTGAATTATATTTGCTTACACTTTAATAGGTACTTAATGCGGGGTGGGGTTATCTTGAGTCCGAAAATTAGCTCTGGTACCGCCACATAACGTGTTATAAACGCGCAATTGCGTACGACAGTGATATAACTTCCGTGATCCGCGAGTGAAACAGGCCGAGCGCCGCAGATTTTATTAAAAAAATTGTAGTTTTTCGATTACTAATATACGAATAAATTGTAACTTTGTTTTTGTTAATTCCTCATAAAATAAAAATCTTTTTTATAAGTATACCTGTTCTATCGTTATGGTATATATACAATTCTAATGATTGTTCTAAAGGCGAAGTTAATGTCATCTTTGGAAATTTTTTTTCCATCAAAAAGAATTACTCTAATCATGACTTTGTCAGTTCCTAGACTGTATACTCTATTTTAATTCTTTTAAATTTTAGGCGGTAATATTCTGTATTTATGCCTTAAAAGTATCTTCGAAAACATTCAAATTAGGATAACCTCGCCTTAACAAATATTTGGGTTTAACAAAATGATGATTATCACCAGACTAATTAATCTACGCAAGATATTGTGTCCTCTAGTAACGTGCTAAGTAAAACCCTACCCCTGGACATGTAGTCCGAGACCACGAGGATTTTTTTCTTGTTGGTTCGATCAATCGGACCACAGGAAATTGTAATTCCGCTTTGTCCGACTGATCGGACTACATGATTTTTTTTCCCGATAGTTCGATTGAGAATCTAAACTGTGATTTCATTAGTTCGATAATAGGATGACAAGGAAATGTTAAGTTTTTATAGTCTTAGAGGGTAATATTGCATATTCTTATACTGAATTTAAATACTTATTCACATCACCCAACAAGAAATAACAATAAACTAATAACATAACTTTTTTTTTTAATGATTTTAAGACTAAAAAAAAAACCCAAAAATTCGTTGATTCTCAGCGGATCAACTAAACGGCACAACAAGTTGGTTTGAAGGAAAAAAAACGCTTGGAATTTCGCACGGCACAACTGTTTGTGTCATTTGTCAAGATAACGGTAGTTTTTATGGTCCGAATCCATAATCGAACAGGAAAAACATCCTCGTGGTCCTGGTAGTCGGACTACGTGTCTTCTAGAAGCACATGTCTTTCTAACAGTATATCTCTCTGTGAATCATTATTTAGCAGACTGACAGTTATAGTAAGTAAGAGATTTCGGTAAGTTTAGTTTACAATGGTCTCGTTCGTTAGGCTCAAGTTCAAGCGGCAAGAAGTCAGGGTCCGGCAGCGGCGTGCTGACGTGCCCTAAGTGTGGGGACCCGTGCACCCACGTCGAGACCTTCGTGAGCTCCACGCGGTTCGTCAAGTGCGACAAGTGTCATCATTTCTTCGTGGTGCTCAGCGAAGTTGACACCAAGAAGAGCATCAAAGATGGCGCCGATAGCAAGTCAGGCTTTTACAGGTGAGGTAGCTATATGTATTCGTATTGACGTTGACGCCAAGATAGAGATGCTGGAGGTTTCGTATATCGTCTATGAACGTGGAAGTTATAAACTAAAACAATCCATCTGACAATGTGGGCTTTATACATGACACTTTTTTCATGACCATTCCCATTTTAATACTATAACTATATTTGTCACCTGAAATCTGTTTTACTTAGTTAAAATAATTTCTAATAGAGTGAAGTTTGTGCGGCAAAAAATCTAAATCGGTTTCAGCTTATGCGTCTACTAAGTACTCAGCACGCTAGGACTGGTGAGACACTATACTTAGTATGATTTAGCTTAAGCGTAGTATAATCAGCACGCTAAGACTATTAGGTAACTGTATTTAGTATGTTTTAGCTTAAGCGTAGTCTACTCAGCACGCTAGAACTGGTGGGACACTGTATTTAGTATGATTTAGCTTAAGCGTCGTCCATTCAGCACGCTAGGACTAGTGGGACACTACATTTAGTATGTTTTAACTTAAGCGTAGTCTACTTAGAACGCTATGACTGGTGGGACACTGCATTTAGTATGATTTGGCTTAAGCGTCGTCCATTCAGCACGCTAAGACTGGTGGGACACTGTATCTTTTAGCTTAATCGTCGTCTACAGGTGAGACTCTGTATTTAATATGTTTTAGCTTTAGCGTCGTCTACTCATCACGCTGGGACTGGTGGAACACTGTAGTTAGTACGTTTTAGCTTACTCATTACGCTAGGATAATGTATTTAGTATGTTTTGTTAGTCTTTAACGATTGCAAAATAAATGTATTGTTTGTACTTACGTCATTGGAACAGTTTGTTCAACTTATTTAGATAGCTGGTGATGAACACTTAATTTTATTTAAAATTTATTCGTTTAAGATATTAAATAGGACGTTGAACTTGTCATAGTATGTTTTCGCAACAGTGTCTCAGCGCTTCAGATGTTCAGCGTTACTTAGACGGTTCATATTATTGTTAAATAATATGGACTTATTATTTTTATTTAAAAGTTTTAAACATAAAGTTTCAGTTAAGGGGCAATAGCTACCTAATTTGACGAATCAGAAAAACGATGAACATTTAAAACTTACAAGTTTATTTTCTTCACAAACAGTAGTAGATTAGTAGAGAACAGTTAATGTGTACCTTCTTAATGAGTAGAGAACAGTAAATTTGTAGCTACTTATTTAGTAGAGAACAGAATATGTGTACCTTCTTAATTAGTAGAGAATAGTAGATGTATACCTACTTAATTTATATTTATTAACTTTGAATGATGTATATCCGAATATTTTTTTTTTGTACTTTTGATTAGCGCGTTTTGTGTCGAGTGTGAGTTTTTACGTGTTTGTAACTCTACTATCGCGTTCGCGTATTCATTAAAAGTCATATAAGAAAAAAAAATCTCAAAACGCGTCCGCTAGAGGCGCTCCTTTATTAGGTACATACCATGTATTTCGTTGACGTGAACGCGACAGTAGCGTTAAAAACTCACACTAGGCACACTATAATTTTTGCAGTTGCTCTACTGCCCATTTCTGTACTATGGGGTCGACAGCTAAAAAAGCCAAAGTCGCGCAGTCACCTTTCCTGATCAGGTTATCGTTACACAAACTTATTTGCTATGTTTAAGTTTAGGTTGATACAAAAAACCATTACAGTACCTATATTTTGTTATTCCGTTGTCTGACTCGGCGCGCTTATGCTTAAAGTCGAAGGTCAGACCACTGGTAGAATACAACAAAGTAGAAAAACTGGCCTTATGTTTAGGGTAAGAATTATTAATAATTTGTAGGGTTGAATCGGACCAAGTTTTCTCGTCACCAGTCAGAGACCTAAGACAGTGTTGTCTCGATTTGAGTCAAATGTTCTCGGCGGTTTTCCTCCAAAACGGAACCAGGTATGTTTGCACGACCCGTGTAATAAGCGTCTCCAGTACTGTCATCTGCATAGCAATGTGTGTTGTTACTGTCCAACATGTCATTGATATGCAGTAGAAACAGCGTAGGAGACAGCAAAGAGCCTTGCGGGACACCAGCATTAATGTCCATGCTATCAGAGCAACTACCGTCAACCACGGCTCGTATGCGTCTGCCGGACAAAAAGCTAGCCACCCATTTGTACAAACCTTCGGGCACTCGGAAAGATGGCAACTTCGATAGAAGATCCCGGTGCCAGGCCCGATCGAACGCCTTCGCTATGTTCAGGCTACTTGCCGATGCCTCCTCCTGACTCTCAATGGCTAGTGCCCATCGGTGTGTGAGATACACCAGAAGGTTACCAGTCGAGCGACCGTGGCAAAAGCCATATTGACGGTCACTGACAAAGTCGTGTTCTTCTAGGTATCATAGAAGCTGTGGGTTGATCACACGTTCCACAACTTTGGAGCGGAGGGAGGTAATAGCGATAGGCCCTGTAATTCGATGGATCTGATCTATCGCCCTTTTTGGTCACCGGGTGCACATTCGCAGTCTCCCATTTTCATTATTGTACCTATATAGTACCTAAGTATGTTATTGTATTCGTAGTTATTGTTGTTAAATTTTAAATATACATCTTTTTGCGCTAGACTTTTTGTTTTATTTAATGTTTTGATAAAAATCCCGTTAATCATTTTAAAATTTTGATCCTTATGTTATTTCGACTTTAGGTGAAATTACGTTACGCACCAACTTTAAATGCTTTGAACACTAAGTTTCGGCAAATGTATACTGGCAGACTAGGTCCCATCGGGATACTCGATCAAGTAGGTTTAGGGTGTCTGAATGGCATATTTTTAGGGTCTGCCAAGTACTTACGTAGTGGCAGACCCACTTTTTTACATTACTAATTAATGGTTATCTGTTACCAGCAGTTTGATTCGGGCATTTTATGATTTAATTTTTACTAAAAAAAAATGCGTCAAATAATTATCGAGATCACGAAGTTTCGGCAGAATCGGCTCAGCTCCGGCAGACCTAAGTTTTTACGTGGTTATATGTGTCGGTTAACGATCTTAACATAGCCCATTGAGGTACCCGATAAGGTGGGTATTTTTGCAGCTGGCTCTTCCACTAACAGAAGGGCAAATTTGGGTCATTATTTAAATAATTATAATTTTGGTATAAGAACTGAAACAGCAATTTTATTTGGAAAGTAAAAGTATAAGTATATAACACAGTTTATATGTTGGTATGCACGTATAGCCAACATCCAATTTATTTTATTTTAACTATTATTACAAAAAAATATTAGTAAGATGAAGAGAAAATGGGCTAAGGTCATCAATGCTAGTTCGATTAACCGACAAGCGTAGAGGAGGTAAAGTTATGGCACGGCGACCTCGTCCTGGTAAGCGCAGTGTGGGACAGCCTATCATGTGGTTCAGCTATGATTCTGACCTTCGTAACTGCTTTATATAGTTACTGTTATCCTTGATTATGAATAATAAGCAAACAGCAACGCATACGAGCATTCATTTACTGAAACATGCTCGGAAATGATAGGTTCACGTTCGAAAACAGAACACTGAAAATAGGTTCGTAGTTAAAGCATTGCAAAAATAAAAAATAATAATTATGGTCCGGACACCAGTAATTACGTATGTAATTATCTTTAAAAAGAAAGACAAAGCTGTAAGACGGGAACTTGCCAACAGACAAAAACTAGATTCAGATTGCTTTGTCAGTTTTACTCACACCGCCTGTATTTACATCGCAGATGGATAGGGAACACGTTGTCCACTCTCTATTCTATTGTCTCTGACATTAGATGACTGATGTACGTATGAAGGCTAGTTTAACACTTAACTACAGACGAACTGTTTATTTTCAAACAGGTCGCTAAAGCAGTTATTATAAAGGATTGCAGTATACGTTAGTTACCCATTAGCCTTTTAAATGAATAAGTAACCTTTATTCTTATATTTCAAAATACGGTGATAAATAATATTTTTTTTCTTATAAAAAATTAATAATTAAATTGACAATGACCGATGTCCACATTACTTTTCGTTTTGCGGTTATCCAACAACTATCCAAATTTATTTATTTATTTCCTATGTATATAACATGACAACATACAATTATACCAAAGCATATTATACCATTCGATCACAGAATTACGGACATAGCCTCTTGCCATATGCCATAGTAAAATTTGGCAACTGCTTTACATTGCCAAATTTTACTATGGCATTGTCCTCACATGTTTTTAGAAATACGCCTTCAATGTACATGGGACATACGGAAATAATGCTTCTAATTATCAATGAAACTCGGAACTATCGCACCAACAGCGGTCGGTCGTCGGTCGTCACTCGACCTCTTGTAAATTGGCAACACAAACGACTAAAGCAATGTTAGCGGGACGTTAGAACGTTGAAATGATACGTCGGATATAAGTTGCATTCATATATTATTATTGACACAGGTATTTAGATGGATTAAGGTGTATAATACATGTTTAAGGTTATCTACCCTACATAAAAATGGGGATAAAAATAATTCTTATTCCAATATTTATCAAAATACCCCAGTATTTAAATTTATTTTATATTTGAATCATGTAGTTGCTTATTCCGATCTTTAAAATTATGCCCTTTGTTGGCAGAAAACTTCCAATACAAATATTTTGCCGTCCGTCGTCCGGCTCGGGTACACGATCTCATTGTAACGTATACAAAACTGCGTTGCTCGTTCCGTCCATTCATTGATCCGGCTTCCGGTAAAAAAATCATGTCAACAAGGGCTCTATGGTATGGCGATAGTTTGAATCCTGGGGAAGGACATTGAATAGTTTTTAGCCCGAAAAATTCAAAAGTTCCCATGGGCATAACTATAACCGAGCGTTAACGAACCATAGCTTGCTATAGCAAACTTCATTGGTACTAATGAAGTTAAATAAGGAGGAATGAGATAGTTAAGGAGTCGACGTAAGAATCCCACGCCGATAACCACATTTAGGGCGGGCGGAGCCGCTGGCAAAAGCTAGTACGTAATGTTAACGTTAAATGTCATTTGTAACGCGCGCTGACGTACAACGGCCAACAATGTCAAATAACCTTTTTCAATAAATTATTGTTGCTAATTTACCTACCTGTACTGTAGTACTGAGGATCATTTAATATATTCTGATAAGGTGAGTGGCCTCGAATATTATAGTTAGTTAAAAGTGCGTCAGGCTCGGACACTTAAGACTTAGGTCATTGTGGTCGAGGGCATCTTAAAGATGTCTGTTTTCGAAATAGCAGGCTTGGGCACAGAATAATTTATAGTGTTTCTGTAGTCCTGTCCCCCCCTCTCTAACTTCTGTAACTTGTATGTACCTACCTCCTATAATAAAAAGGTTAAGTTTTTAAGTTTCGATGTTTAAGGTTATTTTAAACACCACTTATTCGCTTTCTAAAATGCTTGCACCGATATTGAAAATTATAGTAGTTTTAATCGCCATGTATGCACTTAAAGTACGGGGAAAAAAAAGGGGATAGTGGTGATCAGAGGCGGCTCGTGACAATTTTTAATGGATCTTCACCATACTTATTTACACACTAACTAAAATTTATTCGCCTATTTAGATTGTCAATTTCGTGTCACATTTTTGTGATCCTTTGCTTTTATTCCAAGCTGAATTACTTAAATCTTTTCGCACTGTTTAATCACATCACAATTATCATATTTTATTTTGCCTACTTATTAGACAATTACGAACTGCTTATGTAGGTATGAACTTATTCAATCTGTTAATTAAAAACTCGCGCGCATAGGGTTTACCATCAATACGGATTTAGCCGGACATGTCCGGACATTCGGCCCTCTCTGTCCGGACTTGTAATTTGTCCGGACTTTTGACTTGTGCAACATTTTTTACAAATAAATAAAATTCGATTAGTTATTAAGTCTCACTCATGACTCACCCTAAATTAAAACAATTAACTAATAGTGCAAACTTTCAACCTAAAATAGCATTTAATAATTTATTTGGTTATGTGACTTTTTTAGAAATATCAGGGTTTTTGTCCGGACTTCTTCCGCGCAATAGCTAGCGCTTCACTTAGTGTAGTGTATTCAGTCTCAATTCCATACCAAATTTTGAGTTAACTGTGTGTGTACGAAATGTTTTTAGAGAAATGCTATTATAACATAAAAAGAAATCGAAGCATAATAATTAATTTATTTTAAGTAAAATCTTAAACATATTGTTTATTAACCCTGCGTGTGCCAGGTGAAAATGTCGTCCCATGCTATGTGGGGTCTGACATTCCCCAATATATAAAATTGACAAAATTAGTATATATTTGTTTTTTTGACGGAATTAAATATTTGTTATTTATAAATACATATTAATAATTAGGTTTAAAAACATTGAGTAGAAAGTATGTATAAAAACATTATTTTAAAAGATCACAAAAACACAATTTCTGTAATCTTTGTAACTTGACAATGATTTTCTTATGTACTCATTTTAAATTCCTCTTTTAATCATCACGATCATTTTTATTTATTTTATTTTACCATTTAGTTGTCCTATCTTTGCCAGTATCATATTTTATTTTATTTTACCATTTAGTTGTCCTATCTTTGCCAGTATCATATTTTATTATTTTACCATTTAGTTGTCCTATCTTTGCCAGTATCATATTTTATTTTATTTTACCATTTAGTTGTCCTATCTTTGCCAGTATCATATTTTATTATTTTACCATTTAGTTGTCCTATCTTTGCCAGTATCATATTTTATTTTATTTTACCATTTACTTGTCCTATCTTTGCCAGTATCATATTTTTCTAGACTGACATAGGTCTGAAAGTGGTACATCGTCGTTTCACAATCAACTTCGCTGTTTGTATCACTCTGAATGATCAAATGTTCCTACTTACCTTTAGATCCCGGTCGTGCACTTCCACATTCTAACTAAAAGTCGTCTCCTTCGTCTAAAAGTGCTTCTAATATTTCAGATTCCTTGAATCTATAATGTCTCATGACATTCTTAACATAAAAATAAACTATTATTAATTTTCTTTCGCTAAAAAGCTAAACATACACAAATTAAAACAAAAAACTTCGAATAAAACTCATACCTTTTTACCAACACATCGTACGAGGTGGGGGGTGGGGTGTGTAATACCCTCACGCACTGTAAGGCCTGTGTTGGACCCTAGACGTATCTAGAAGGTATTAGTTCCTAGTTGAATGACTAACTAAATTGTTTACCTAAACATTGCTAGTATTAGGATAATTTTAATAGATGAAAATCTCGTCGAAGTTCGTCGCTCGTACTCGGAGTTTAGCCCTGAAGACCTAAATAATTGTGATCGTCTTTTATGGAAATTTGATCCTGGGTCTAAATATTTTCAGTATCGCAGTCAGTTCTCATAGGTATTTTTGCCAAAGATTGTTACTTGCTGTTAAAACAAACTTGGATAGTGATTAAACTTCTATTATAGCAAGTTGCGTCATATTTACAGTTAGTTTACAGTGAATATTAACTGTAATCGTTTTGTGATTTATCAACATAGATATTTGTAATAGGAAATCACTTTAAATAGGACATAGGTATTGACTAAGATTGTAACCTGAAAATCGGAGATTTAGGCAGCATCATATCTGAATATGACTCTGAGGTGAGATAGATAGATTCTCTTCTTGTTTGGGGCATTGTGCTGGGCTCAATGTTTGTAACCCATGGGACTTCATTTATGTAATTTATATATATATATATGTGTGACGACGCCATCAGTTGTAAGCTGGAAACGTACGTCCGTCTTGATTGGCCAATCAGTTTTTATAATGATTATTTCTTTTAAGGTACCTTTTATTTATTGTAAGAAGAAAAAACAATTGTCAAACCCTCAGTCCTGCTCTGATTTTATAATATAATAGCCAATAAAATATCGTTAAAGCAGAAATTAATTGATAGTCAGAAACTCTTGTAGTAATGAAATAATAATATTTAAATATCTATCCAACCATTTACTTTCTATAATATATAGGTTACCCCTTTTTGTAAGTCTTTGATATTAAAGCCTGACTTCGTTTCTTTCGAGAACTGACTGAATAGTTGAGTTAAATAGGTAAATGTACCTTGTATAAGTTCAGATACGTAGTATAGAATAAGTGAAAAGAAAACCAATTATTTAACGAAAGGCTACTTTATTTTCATATTATATATATATATATAAATATATATATATATGGTTGTACTCGAAACTCTTTGAGTAATTTCTGTATTGCTGGTCATCCACTAGGGTGACCCTCAACAAAGGCTCTTCTCTAATTGCTAGGGGTTTTTGCCTACTGATAGTGGAACAAAGGAAGAGCTGCCAAACAAAACCCTATCCCCACTTCTAACACTACTCTAGAGAACAGGTAAATCGTAAAATCAAATATCGAATTAAAGCTAACACAAAAAAGAATAGGATAAATCAAGGTGTTTTCAGTAAACAAAACTTTCACAAGGAGTGATAATTATTCTATGTACTTTTTAATAATTAGTTCAAAAGCATTATAGCTATTCTATATAATTAATAATAGTAGATTCAATAACATGATAGTTATTTTCTACAATTCTTAATGATAACTTCAAAATAATGACAGTTATTCACTAAAACTTATAATAGTAAGTTCAATAACTTGGCACAGACCCTATTAGGGCTTAAGATGAAACAAGCAGTTATCTGTTTACTGAGAAAACCTACAGCACACACAATTTTTAACAGTAAGTATACAAATAATACTGAAACTGATACTAGAATACTTAGCTGAAGTCTCGTTGTCGCTCAACACCGAATTCACAAAAATATTAACGATTTTAGAGATTTTTAACAAAGTACTAAAAATTTTATTGTCAATTAATAACTAAATGATAAACAATAATAAACTAGATTAATTGGAGACGAGTTGATTGCTCTAGCACTATTTTCTCAATGCCCGATTTTTGGACATTGTTCCCAAAACGGGGGTCTCTTGAATCCCACTCTGCTTTGCTCTCGTTCAGGTTCCGGGTCCTAGGCGATATTGGCTAGGCGACGTATAGGGTTTGTCCATAGAGATCTGATAACTCCCATTACTTAAACATATTTATGCTAAAATATGTTGTAATACTGTAATACAAAGATTAATGTTAAGTGTGGTAATAAAAGTAGCTAGAAGCGTTTAACCATTGTATACCCTAATTCTAGGAAAGATAGGTTGGAGATAGCGCGTCCGTTTGTGGTGGATCATAGGTCGTTTTGATTTATTCAATTTTTTTTTATAATTGTTAACGCGATGGGTCAAGTTGCTAAAGTTCCCAGACATTTGGTTCGCATTCATAAACTTACGAGCCAAGCTTTGTCATTTTAAGAGTATTTATTACTCTTTTCGATTTTAAGTTACTTTAAGCTTTTGTTTAGTTAATGTGTCTTAGCAGATGAAATGACTGTGAACGGTCGTTTGTTTAAATTTTTTCATAACTTTGTGAGAAGTGTCTCACTGACATGTTGTACGTGTTATTTCGCGAAAGGTTATTTGTATTTTTGTATGTAAGTAGATGCGAATTCCAAGCAATTCCAAAAGGCCGTGGCGCTCACTTAGTGGTTGCAGCCGGACCGACTTAGCCACACTGATCAGAGCAGCAACGTAACTATTCCAGCTACTAAAAATTAGAACTTCGGCGCTTTCACAGTTTTAAAATTATTGCGGTTTTTTAAGAACTGGGGTATGTCACACCCCATCTGGTACACGGAGGGTTAAGTAGATAAAATATTATTTATGTGAGTGCGCTGCAGCGCATCTTAGGGCGAGCTGCCTTTGGTAGTGATTAGTTTGATACTCCATTTAACCCATTTACGAACCGATAAACAGTACCTGTCCCATATAGGTATAGTAAAATATTCATGTTTGAGGAATTGTAATAATGTTAAAATAATATTTAACTAAAATATTTTTAAAATTGATTTCTCTAGGGTTAAGTATGAGGATGTTACGTATCATTAGAAGTATATTACGTATCATTAGAGGTATATTACGTATCGTTAGAGGTATATTACGTATTTATTAGAGGCATATTTATCAAAATAACTTAGCTGTCTTTTACCTGAAGGAGCCCAAACCAAAGGTATGTTTTGAGAACACTTTTTAGATTTTTAGAAAACAAGTGGCAAAGGTTATAGTTTAGTATATTTTTAGATCCGGCTGATATTATTTGATACCCCACACGACATGTTTTTCCACCATGTCGTAACAAAACAAAATACTTTTGAGATCAAATTGCAATTATGTGGCAATTATTTATTATATATTTAAAACATCATTTAAAACATTAATAAAATTAAGAGTGCGTTCCAAAACGCAACAAAGAAGTAAAAAAAAATGGTTGTTTTGGAACACCCAGTTCTGGGTAATTATTCCACTGTCTAGGTTTATTTACACTACCATAAATATATGGTTTGATATAAAGGTGTTCGCAGTGTAAAAATAACAATAAAATACCAGGAAACAAAAAAATAAAATAGAAAATCAATTAAATATTTATTAATAATGATAATGGAAATATGGGAAATACGTATGTACGTATTAGCTGTGGACATTAAGTTAGATTTTGCTTTTCGGGAAGTTTTAGAGATTTCTGGTTTGGGTTCTAACCCCTATATTCTTACTTATATTATTATCATCTGGATCATTATGATCTTACTTCCGAACTAGTTACGGAATAGTAGGTACTTTAGTTTTGCTAATAGTGCGCAATGCGCAACTTTCAAGTTATGTTTTACTGCCTTTGAAAGTGACACATTTTGAAAAAGTGTATTGATTTTTTTTTTATATTTAGAGTTGGCTAAATAACAGTAGTGCGCAAAGTAGTACTAGGCCATCTTGGCCTTGTTATTACTTAGTCGTGTAGAAAAAAAAAACAATACTGTTTTTGGTAAAATTCACTCTGATGTCGTAATGTTGGTCGGATCATTTTATGCATAATTTGCCTATTACAAAGTAACGGCTTTTAGTTGAATGAATTATAGACGAATAAAAATAATAATGCGGTAATTTTTTTTTATCCCACTAAGGCAGCGAACAAGCTAACGGTTTGCTGGTAAGCTGTTACCGCAGCCTATGAACGCAAGAAGATACCGCAAGAAATAACTTATATCGTAGTCCTTAGAGAGAACTTTAGCGTATCGCGGCAGGAAATTCCTATAAAACAACACTGTACGTGACCATTTAGGTGAGGATGTATCCCCCCTCGGCTCCAAAGGCAAGCGGTGTGATGCTAGAAAGTAGCCGTGGGCATCATTTCAATCAATTCCTTAGAACACATCCCATTATACAAGCGGTAGAACACACACTGGGAGGCAAACTATCTCTCCAGACTTAAGGGTTCGTTACGGCTTGTGAGTTTGGGTTTCCTCCATTTGTGACAAATATCCCCGAAAACCCCTTTCAGATATATACCGAACAATATAATGCATTGAAGTTCGCAGGATTTCCTATTTATGCTTTGCAGCGACTCATCAAAGTCTCTTAAAATGATTTTCTCCAGTAAGTGCGAAATAGCTTCGAGGATATTCTATATCTCCATCTGCCCTTCGCCGCTACTTGATCTAGTCTCTGAATTTTGTAGATATATCCTCATAGTGATGCCTTATATTTTTAGCACCTCAATATATCTTGCTTTCAATCGCCGTGGCTAGAGAAGATCCCGGAACAGCAGATACACACTACATAATGTGACGTAAATACTGAATTTTCAGGGATGCCGTAACCTTTTTGTAGGTTCTGAGTAAGAATACTCATTAAAATTATTCTCATTAACGATATCTTTCTCCAGCTCCCTGTCGTGGTTTTCGCTAGGGACTAAAGTACCTATGGGGTTCATTAAAAAAGGAGTGATCGGATTTGTCCGTAGTACCACTAAGTGTTAAGTAGCCCTAGGCTTCAGGTACCGCTTAACATCGGGCGAGCCGTATTCTTTTTGCCTCTTTATTAAGATAAACAAAATATGCTGGAAAAATAATTAAATTAGGTAAACTTTACGAAAACTTGATATTTGTTGCAGAAAACCGCCTCCGCCTCCAAAGAAAATTTTCGAATACCTGAACAAGCACGTGGTGGGTCAGGAGTACGCGAAGAAGGTCCTCTCGGTGGCGGTGTACAACCACTATAAGCGGATCTACAACAACGTGACCAGCACGGCGCCGCCCGACGCGCACCATAGCTTACATCACACGCACAGAGGTACGTGCTCTTAGCCGTTACTATATCGCACCAGCCGTTGTTCGCCCCCTGACTAGGCCCCCTTCGAAGAAAGGAGGCTTAGGCAATAGTTGACAGCGCTGGCCCAATGCGAATTGGCAGACCTCGGCTGCCCTCATAAGCACTCTAATTACTACGATTTTCGGTCTTAATTTTTTTCCTAAACAAGTTATAAGTAAAATAATGTATTTAAATAACCTTAAAATAGTTAAAAGTTAACCTGCGTGTTGAGTACACACGTAATTTAAGTGCAATATAAAGAGGACATAAATAGGTAGTAAAGCTAAAATATCCACTAAAAATTATAAAGTAAGCCCCTAAAGCAATTCTCCCTCCCTTAGGGGTTTGAGATTGAGCTAAGTGTTTCTTCTCCTCGTCGACGGACGCATAAAATCTTTTTGAATTAAATGTATTTAAATTGGTCACTTAATTTGACTAATATAAATTTGTAGAACTAACTACTTAGGTAGCTGATGAACTACTTTTATTGCCCGACCGACATTAAAATCGTTATGTCATTGCCTTTATAACAACGCAGAGGCTGACTAATGTCTATTTCATCTAACGTCTCATTGTTACGAATGTTATATTTAATTGCCTTCATTTCACTTTTAACTGGTAACTTATTACGTGTACTTACTTAGCAAAAGAACACTTCACTTTCTTTACTTTCTCTAGCTGGAGCGTTTCAGAAAGTTTATTTCTTACAATAACACTAACAGTGGTATTAAAAAACTAAGAAAGTAAATAAGAAGGAGGATACATTATATACAATTTTATACATAAACATACATAATGTATTAACAATTAGGCACAGGTCACTAGAAAGCAGCAATACCTTATATATACCGTTATAGTACCGATGCAGTAAAGCTTTAAAGCTCTCTAGTAACTTTGCATTACGAATATCTACTGGTAATTTATTCCACAAACGAACTGTTGTGCCTTTTTGCCTTCCCCATTACCAGGGCCTCTCGTACATTATAATTTACTTGATTTTTAAGATTCCGTACCTCAAAGGGAAAAATGGAACCCTTATTGGATAATTTTGTTGTCAGACTCTGTGTCTGTGTCTGTCAAGAAGAAGAACTATTCACATATAGGTAATTAGTTTGTAAGGAACCCTCGGTGCGCGAGCCACACTCGCACTTGGCCGGATTTTGGTACATAGATAGCTGTAGAGAGAGAGAGGATACTTTAGTCCCGATATTTTCGCGGGTGTGTAACGTTGCAGCAGTGCAAACGGGTGATTTCTTAGCTAAACGTTGCGGAGAGACACAGTGTAAAATACAATATTTATATCCTGATTCATCAGAGATTTCCTGTAGGAATATTACGACGATAACCGGGTTCAGCTTAGGTGAAGCTACGTATTGCCTAAATATATACTAGTTTGCAATATTTGTGATTGTGTGTCAGGCGTAAAGCGTTGGCAACGCACAACGTAATGTATGTACATACGCTGCTTGCATAATACAAACACAAAGACAAATCTTATTGCAGCAAACTATCTTCCACACTTAACCAACATAAATAACAAGTAATAATAATAATATAATAATAAAAATCGTTTATGGTTTCACTTTTATACACTATAGAGAGATTAATTATTCTATGATCAAAGTAAGATTAGTTAGATGAGGTGTCCTGTCCTGTTCTGTTCGCCGCTCTGTGCGTTAAGTGTCATCATAACCAAGGCGAGCATAAAAAAGTGACATTGCAATGCATTATATCTCGGAAGAAACTACTTTACGGTACTTTAAACGGTCGAGTTATTTTGCCTTAAAGAATACTTCACCGCAAACTATGAGGCATCACTACTATGCCGCAACACCCACGGTACTTTAACTGATAGCGATACAGGTATAGTAATGTCTTTGGACAATTCTTTATAACCTGTCGAGATGGACTGGAGAATTTGCTTGAACCGCTTTTAAGCTGGTGGTCAAAGGGCTTAAAATCCAAAAATATTTAAATGTATCGGTTAATCACCCTAAACGATAGAAAAAGATAATGGTTACGCTTACCCAAAAATATACGATTGACCTTAATTTTTCGCCGAATTTATTGAACTATATGTATGTAAACGTTAGCGATCGAGTTTGCGAAGAGGACTTCAACAATTGATACCTGAATTGTGTTGTGGTGCGATGCTTAGCCATTAACCTCGTCAACAGTGCCTTCGTGTCAAACACACAGACGCAACCTTTTCTAACCTTGACCTTTTTGTCCATGAGTATGTGTGTAAATAGTAATATAATAACATTGTGAGGTCAAAGCGCTCGGCTTCGAAAAATACCGGTCAGTTGAGTTTTGTGGCTTTCTGGTGACCCTCACAGCACAGATGTATTATGTCAGAGGTTACTCGATTAGAACCTAAATTGTTTAAATGTACTAAGGTAAAGGAGACCTGAAGATGTTTGCGAAAACGTTCCACGTCTCTAGCGGAATTTATTAGCGGAACTTTTACAAATTATTGATTTGGCGTAACTAACAAACAAACAACATGAAATTACCTGACTTTATATTACTTGCTTAGTACCAGCACTAACCGACTCGTGGCCAATGACTTACGAGGCCTGTCAAGCTACATTTTTATCAGAAGCCAATGACACGAGAGACGCGTCAAAACAAAAATGGAAAAATGTAATAAAAATATCATATATTATATCAGCTTGTAGGGCCTGTGACACGTCTAGCGTGTCATCCAAATATAGTACACGGCTTCTTGAGAAAATCGGGCCTAGAATAAGAGGTTATGCATTGGTTAACGTGTGTCAGTGTCCATGGGCTACGGTGACCATGGTGACGGTTAACATGAGACGAGAAGGGAATACTCATTGGGTATTAACTACTCATATGAGTAGTTCTTTATACTTAAGTTAACTTGAGCTATTTACTGCAATTTGAAGCTGATAATTTTTGAGTAAAAAAGCTTTTGCGTTTAACTATCAGGTGATACGCCCTCCCTCGCAGCATAGTGTGGGTTCGATTCTCGCACTGGCCAAACATTTATGTGACAGGGTGGCCACTTTCTGGAAAACCGGAAAAAGTCAGTAAATTTAGGAATTGTCAGGGAAATTTTATAAGGGTCATGCAAAAAATTGCGTGCCTAAGCTAATGCCTTAAAATAAATAGTTAACTAGTGGCGCGTGCCGGCTTCGCACAGGTGGACTTTTATTTTTTAATCATTTTGGGATAATCGTAGAGTAAATGTATCTTTATGCATGACAAAAGTAGTTTTTTTTCAAATTACAATTTATATTTTATCCATAAACCTATTTTTATTCTCAAAGTTTTTTTCCTCGGATAAAGTCAAAATATTCAGCAGGGAGCCGACCGCGAGGATCAGCCGATCACGGCGCGGCGCTGGCGTTTATTTTTCTAATACTATTTTCTTTAGATTGATATTTTTAAATTCGAAATATCTTTTGAATGGAATGTCCGATTAGAATAATTCAAAAAGTTATCTACAGTTTTTTAAATAGTCTTGAATACGAAATGATTAATACAAAGCTATGCATATTATGGTCTGATATTAGTCGGCATTTCTATCAACTTTTTAAATGTAAAAAAAGTTATAGTGCAGAACTACAATAGTTGGAAATATGGTGTCGCGCAGTTTTTTGAAGATATTGATGTGATCTTTACTATTGTAGAACATTTTTTTGTTCTATCATCAAAAGTTTCCGCAGCGCATGCGATGAAAGACATTTTATGGCAATTTTTTTTACACCTTGGGTTACATTATTAAAGTTTTAGTAGGGATCCCTAATTTTTCCTAGTAATAAATATAACCTATGGTACTCAGGGATAATGTAGCATTCTAATGGTGAAAGAATTTTTGAAATCATTCCAGTAGCTTTTGAATATTAGCGTACTTGTACCCAATCATTAATTGTGAATAAGTTTGAATAAGTGAGGATTTTCAATCAATAAAGAAATTTTGATCGAAAATCTTTCCCAAGATTCTTTGTGGCACAAAGACGCGTTTCTCACGCAATTCTCTATCATACTGAAATACATAAAATAGGCATTAATGAAAAATAATTCATGTCGTTCACTAATACTCACTCGTTACTCTTACACATACGTTGAGGAGAAAATCAAGAATAAGCAACATTTAAGTGCAGAAGCAACATTCAAACTCAACTCAAGAAGCTCAAACGAGGAGAACTGCTGATGTGGTCACTGAGCTTAAATCAGAGACAAAAAATACTTCAAAATGCTGCCCAAGAAGCCGAATTACTCGAAAAACAAATTTACAATAAAAGATTTGTTTTTTTTTTGCTTAAATAATAACTGCAAATTAAACTGATTAGAGTCCACGTTTACGAGTTTCATTCTCAATTAAATCCAGGTTCCTAAGAGGGAAAGTAAAATAATCAATTAATCCGTTATTAAAAATATTTAAATTTACAAATTTTATTTGTCTGTGCACTTTTTTATTTTTGCATATTCTGGTCCGGGAAAAACTTGAAAAAATGCCTGGATAACCGGGAAAAGTCAGGGAAAATCGATTGCAGTTATTTGATAAACATTTCTGCTTGTTTTGGTTTTGGGTGTATTTATGTATGATATGTGTGTATTTACAAAATGAGCAATATATATGTATTTGTTTCTGTTGTCTGGTACCCATAACACAAGCTTTGCTTAGTTTGGGGCCAGACGGCGCTGTGTGTAATGTCCAAAAATATTTATTATTTTAATGGACTTAGCACAAATGTAGCACGGTAAAATTTATATACACGGGTATTAAAACTTTTTGATTTATTGATATAATCTTGTTTTTTTAATTTATTTAATTTAAACACAATGGGTCCGATGTTCTTAATATATTAAAACATTATAAAGTAATGGTGCTAAATGAGATGTAACTCGGATCAGTTTAAAACACATTACCTCACATGTATCGCGCATCGCCTTGCGTAACCTTAGGTCGTTGGCCGAAGTAGCGTTCAGCCGTGCTAACTAAAAAACCTTTCTATTTCATGTTCGTTAGCCGATTAGTGGATTTTAATAAAAACCGGCTTCAAAAAGATGCACTAAAAAGGTAAAAATAATTATTTATTTCTAAAAATCTGAATCTGTTGTTGTTGTGTTTGCGTAAACAATGTATATTTATAAGATAGCAACAATCGCAACAATAGCAACAATCGCGGTTGATCTGCTGTCATTTTTTTGAAGAGTTCCGTTGTCTGTCTCAGAAACTCCTCATCAGATCTATATACAATTTATACGGGACCATTTCGGGATAAACCCCTTTCAAACAAAAAAAGAATTTTGCAAATCCGTCTATATACGACCGAACATATGTAAAAAAAAATATAAATATCCGAATTGAAACCTCCTCCTTTATTGAAATTGGTTAAAAACATTCTGCATTTAAGAAGACTAAATGCATTTGAGGTTTCAAAGAAACTTTTATCGGAAAATGATATTTTGCGTGGAGAATTTATGTCCGGAAAGGATTTTAGAAAAATCATGACAGCACAACTGTATAAATATCTCCAATTAAAATTGTTTTTAACAAAATGGATACACAATTTTTTTGAATATTCACAATAATTCATATGCTACGGAAGTCCAATTAAATGCGTCATCGGGTGGTCATTGTAACTACGAATTTGAAGCCTATTTGGTGAAGGACTTTGTGATAGATAAGACATATGAAGTTTTAGTCGAACGGATCAAACTATTTGAAAAGATGCTTTGTTGGTTGTAAGGGAATGTCGGGAATTGGACTCGCACTTAACATATTACGTAAGTGGATATTAGCGCAAGTATAGCGCACGCAGTGTGCAGTGACTCAGCCGTTTCTCTCGTGCCTTGCTCTTTACAAGAACTTACGTGTAAACTGTCTTATAATGCTATGCTGTAAAGTGATTGCGTAAAAATTAATAGCCTTATTTAAATTAACTAGAATGTAAAAGATTTAGCTAGTGTTTATCAGTACAATTAATTATTTTCCGTTTCATACAAATTTTAACATCGTAGAGAGATTTTATTGAGGGTTTCGTCATCGTAAATGACGAAACCCTCAATAAAACTTTTATCTGCGATTTCACTCCTTAGGGTATCCATGATCCACGATCTTAATCTTAATATTAATTGTTAACATTGTTACAGAAACTAAACCAAGTACCTACGGGGCAACATGACATTCGCGGGTAGCGTTTCGATTGTATTATTATTGAGATAATAAATTAAAGAGTTTCTGAATTTGGGTTCGGTGAACTCAGTTTAGTGAACTGCGCGAGCCCGGGTGACCGCTGCTGGTCGTTCGGTACTCGTTCGGTACTCCATCGGTACTCGATCGGTACTCGATCGGTACTCGGTACATCACATAAATGTATGTACGTACATAGATAGTCTAATAACGTATTGTCTGTGACCGACATCGACAGTAGTAAACAAATTGTTTTCAGAAGATTATTTGATTTATCTTTTCTAGTAACTACTGAATGATATCTGGTTTTGCTTGTGTAAATTTTTACCAACTTCAATAAAAGATGGAAGTTCCTCAGTTCTACGCCTTGTCAATTACCATTATGTTTTCAAATGGACAAAAATAGATAACCGATAAATATAGTAAAGATGCTAATAAATTTATTATATTTTTTTAGTGAAATTATCCCTCGTTTGTTTAAAAATTAAATGATTCTTTTATAAAATTTAAAGCTGTGTCCATAGCGTAAGTTCTCGTTAAAACATCTTGTTTAACACCTACGAGTATTAGCCTAAACACCCATCTTTTTTTTTTTTTTTTTATACCACTAACGAGGCAAACAAGCGCACGGTCCGCCTGATGGTAAGCGGTCACCGTGGCCTTATTATATAGAGTTCCGTAGTACAAAGAAGGAGCCCTTAACGCTTACACATACACTTATTGGCACCGACCGCACCATACGACCCGGAATGAAAGTATTAGTATGATAAACAGAGATAGAAAGAATAAAGTTCTATTCGCAACATGATACGAGTGGTGTGCGGGGCAACAAAAAGTGTGGACGGTGTCGGTGTCGGGGGTTTCCGTACGATTTGCTAATCTTGTTTTCTTTGAACTGCATCGAGGTTGGGGTCGAGTTTTGAATATCAAGTTTGAATTATATACTTATATACAAAACGTATGCTTTCCAGTTTGTGCAATTTTTATACTAGGTGATTCTGTACATTGAGTGACGTATTCTAACATACATCGGTTGAGGATTTGTGTCACCGATACCTGCTAGGTACTTCACGCTTGTAAAGTCTTGTAAAACTTTTGAATATTTTCATAAAGCAATCAACTCAAATATTTATTGTTTTTTCATTTTTTTTTTGTAAGTTAAAGCAAATTAGTTGCCAGCGTGATCTAAGAGAGGTTTTGGTATTTAGTGGTAAGTCAATTGAATAGTGATTACCTGATAAATATTTATATTATTGAAAAAAAATAAAAATAACAAGAGATACTATATTATTGACAAGAAAGATATAAGAAATGTTTTCCTGCGTACGTCTTTTGCGTTTTAGATTCCCTATCAGTTTTTCCCTAGATACCACATCATTGGGTTCTTAAAAAGGGATCTATGTATTTTTATAGGGGTAATTGGTAACACGCGGGTTGATTTTACGCGGGTCCATAGGCTAAATAACAGGCCGTATGCTTGTTTGTCAGATGAGATGCTGTATAGCGATACTGATGACTCGTTGCTGAATTATCAGGTATAGATGATTGTTGCAGATCTCCTTCACATAAGTCACAGCACGGGCGGCGGCGGCGGCGGCGCTGACGTGCTCGACCGGCAGCACCACGAGCTGAGGCTCGACAAGAGCAACATCCTGCTGATGGGGCCCACCGGGTGTGGTAAGTCAGCTTTATCTTACCATCTACGGATCCCAAACGGCACAGTTGTCAATTTTATGTATGTTCTTCTATTTTATTTCATGCACCGAGAGGTATTATGAATAACAATGTAGATATTAACCAATTTGACTTGTCTCCCAAACCAACTAGTATATTAGCCCAAATACCACACAGGCGCTAGGATGAGCTCTATTTGAACTGCTTCTTGGTGTTAAGTTTAACGTTTTAGATAATCCTATCACAATTCTTATCAATCATGTAATAACTTATTTAAGCACAGAATTGGCCCTCGCCCATCGGAGCTTTTTGTTTTTTTTTATGTATGTAATGATATAGTGTAATGTATCACTTAAGAACGTTAGTAGCGTTCTCGGAGTTGTAAACTATTATCTAGTTAGGTAGACTTACCAGTGACATGAAGGCTCTAAACGGAAAAACGGTAATTAGCTATCGTACATTTAAAGTAGTAAAAATGAAACGCTTCTGTCATCAACTACAGCGATTACGAAAGTTACATTTTACTTTGTGTTTTGAAACAGAGTGTTATTCCGGGTAGAATAAATAATTTTGGAACACAATTGGTTAATGTATCGTTGTGTTGTATGAATGTTCCAGGTAAAACGTTACTTGCACAGACGGTAGCTCAGTGCCTCGACGTGCCGTTCGCCATCTGCGACTGCACTACGCTCACGCAGGCCGGGTACGTCGGGGAGGACATCGAGAGCGTCATAGCTAAGTTACTGCAGGATGCTAACTTCAAGTTAGTTCCACTGACTTCAATGTTTTTCATAATCAGCTAACGTTAAACATAACTTGACTAGTTTTTCATAAAGTATGAAAAACTAGTCAAGTGCGTGTCGTAAACGGGTCAAGTTAGGGTTCAATAGAATTATTGCGGATATCTGAAAAACTTATGAATCGATTTTGTTCACGTTATAAAGCTCTGTTTAAGTGAGCATTTTACAGGAAAGAGAGCGTTTTAGGTTTGGAAAAAAATACTTAAATACTTCAAATATTTTTGATTAAGTAGCTTTCTAACGACACCGATACAAGAGGTCATTATGTATAAATAATTATTACAAAACTCTACGGTAGGTCATATTAGGACACCTTAAAAGTAGGATAAGCGCCTGGGATCAGATTCGAGGCAAAGATAGCGGAATTATAAAGCTGTGACATGTGGACCCATATCAATAGCCCATTCAGCTATTTTACTGCTAACAGTCACAAAATAACTCCGTGCGCTAGACAAAACTACGTTTTGTAACAATTTTTTTTTTTGTCAAACCGTAGATGCTATATACAATTTTTTTCCTAAAACCGACGTATTTACGCGATCTAGTCTATATTATAATTATATACGCCGTTATTTTAAGGTGGGGTTTTTGAACGTATTTTCCATAAAAAACGCAGTAAAATATAGACAATACTGAAGGTACCTATTAAAGTAAATAAGTATTTAAATATTGAAAAACGTTGTTAAGGCGTAGGTCGAGGTCGTGACAGAGATATTTTCAAAAACTTTTGCTATTAATTTTTATACAATTATTTTTGGATATTTTTGCATTCTATTGGAAATAGGAACTATACCTGTCCTTTTCTTACGCACTCGATTCTGCAGTTATTCATCTAACTTTCTCAGTCATGCATTAGCACACTCTTAAGTGTATTGTATGTACTTATAAGAAAAATATTTGCAGCGTGGAGCGAGCGCAGACCGGTATCGTGTTCCTGGACGAAGTGGACAAGATCGGCGCCGTGCCCGGGATACACCAGCTCCGGGACGTTGGGGGTGAGAATTACTCTTTTGTGTTATATTAGTGCTTCACATTACGTTACAGAAGATTAACATTTCGTTAGCAGACACGTAGTAACTAATGCATTCAATTCGACTGATCGTTAATTCGTTAGCAGACACGTAGTAACTAATGCATTCAATTCGACTGATCGTTAATTCGTTAGCAGACACGTAGTAACTAATGCATTCAATTCGACTGATCGTTAATTGTTAGCAGACACGTAGTAACTAATGCATTCAATTCGACTGATCGTTAATTCGTTAGCAGACACGTAGTAACTAATGCATTCAATTCAACTGATCGTTAATTCATTAGCAGACACGTAGTAACTAATGCATTCAATTCAACTGATCGTTAATTCATTAGCAGACACGTAGTAACTAATGCATTCAATTCGACTGATCGTTAATTCGTTAGCAGACACGTAGTGACTAATGCATTCAATTCGACCGATCGTTAATTCGTTAGCAGACACGTAGAAACTAATGCATTCAATTCGACTGATCGTTAATTCGTTAGCAGACACGTAGTAACTAATGCATTCAATTCCTCCCCATTTGTATCAGGGTTACTTTCCAAATGTAATGTAGATAAATGTAAAGCTATATTTTAATTTTAAAACATTATAAAGACATTTATATTGATTCCTACAAAAAAAAAAAAACCGGTGACCTGTGGTGTATATCAGTTAAATTCATTAGCGAAATTATAGATATTATAGCACCAATTTTAGCCATAATCTACACTGGACAGGAAATAAATCGAGCCACCCTCTACCTTGGAACTCTGATTCGATTTTTTCAAACAGTATGAAACTTACAACTATTAAAGTTATACTTACAGAAAGTACGTTTCATGTGGATTGAAATGATTAGAAACTCATTAGTGTGATCAAGTGATTATTAAGCATTTTCAATGAAGAGTCGTTTTCCAGTCGTGTTAACCGTTAGTAACCACAAAATAAAAAAAAAAAAATAAAGCCAGAAAAAAAGGAAAAATTAAAAAAAGTTTTTGATCAGTATTGAGTATCAGGGGCAGTTAACCCAGCAGGGTTCGAGCCCGGGTACCTGCTCCGACAGGCCTTCACTAGCTGCGAATCGTAATGGGAGAGGAGTGGAATGCAATTCCTTAAGATTTCATTATCAGGCTCGTGAGGTCGATTTATACCAGGATGCTGGCAGTTATCCCAGCAAGGGGAGGGCATTGCATTCCACTCCTCTCCCATTACGATTCGCAGCTCGTGAAGGCCTGTCGGAGCAGGTACCCGGGCTCGAACCCGACGTTTCAGCTCATCCCATAAGTGTTCTATCGGATTCAAGTCCGGGCTTCGAGCTGGCCAGTCCATCGTGAGAATGCCGACGTCGCGTAGGTACTGGGTCACTACATGTGCAACATGAGGTCATGCATTATCATGTATCAACTGCATATTCTGCGTAAGGTACCACATGATCTGCGAGGATTTCAGTTAGGTAGCGATGAGAAGCTAATCCACGTGCACGGCCCGTCGGTTCAATGAAAACTAACGCTGTATATGCGGTTAACGAGATGCCGCCCCAGACCATCACAGACCCCTTCCATAAGCAACAGTGCTCGATTCAACACTGAGAATAACGTTCTCCAGGGCGACGATATATTCCCTGACGTCGATCACTTCCATGTAGACTCATCCTGGTCTCATCAGTGAAGAGTACATTGCCCCACTGCTCTTATGTCAAATCCTTATGCTCTCGAGTCAGGTTTCGTTCAACAAGTCTCCTTCTGACGGTATCTAAACTTATGACCACTTGGCGTTCGTCACGCAGACATCGATGGACTTGGACTGTATTAAGGCGGTGATTTCGTAAAACAGTAAGTTGGATATAACGATTATCTGCTACTGATGTAGCCCTAGGTCTGCTCGTACCTGGTCGGCGATCGAATGCTCCAGTCTCTAGGTATCGTCTGTAAACCCGTTGTACCGAAGATCTGCTGATCTGTGTTTGAGGCTTGCGTACAATGTGAATTGACAGTACTTGAGAATATATTTGTGGTCATTTCAATCCACACGAAACGTACTTTCTGTAAGTATAACTTTGATAGTTGTAAGTTTTATACTTTTTGAGAAAATCTTAACAGAGTTCCAAGGTAGCGGATGGGTTGATTTATTTGCTGTCTAGTGTATATAGGAGTAGCACCTGCTACTATTTGGAAGTCGTCCAAACGCCTAAACAAACTGATCGATTACCGGCTGACAGAATCATACGTCAGTTGTGTTGTGAATAACTTTTGATAGTATTTTTTTTAAATGTTTGTAGGTGAGGGTGTGCAACAAGGTATGTTGAAGATGTTAGAGGGCGCCGTGGTGTCGGTCCCGGAGCGCAATTCCCGCAAGCTGCGCGGGGACGCGGTGCAGGTCGACACCACCAACATACTGTTCGTGGCGAGCGGCGCGTACAACGGGCTAGACAGGTATAACACAATCGACAACGCATTACATATAACCCTAAAGTTTACTTCGTTGTCAGCATTCATAGTTAGCAGGTATACAGAATGGAAAGAAAACGTTCGTAGTTAGTTAGCAGGTATACAGGATGAAAAGAAAACGTTCGTAGTTAGCAGGTATACAGGGGGAAAGAAAACGGCAGTCATTAGAGATAAAGTACCTACCTTAAAATAATATAGAAGATAGCTACGAGTAATTCCACTAAGAGGAACTAGGGTCCATTGAAGCCCAAGGTCAGATGAGACGTCAGTCTCTCGATCTTACGTTGAATGATTGATGCAACACATCGAACTTATAGACGAGATACAACAAGATCTTCGCCTTCGTCATCCGGTGAGTTCCAACACGCGTCGATTGTCCGTGTGATTGGTTATCGCTTTAATGGAAACTCAGCTTAGGCGTAAAACAACTTCAGTAGCTGTTTTATCATGAGTTTCTTATCACGTGATCATATCTACCCCATAAAACATTTATTTCAAAAAGTGATTTGTTCAAAGTATATTGAACTAAGTTTTGCCCGTCTGCCCTAAATTCAGTTAACGGTATGGAATTGCTACGTCAACTCCTTATTAATTATACTAATGAAGTTTGCTTTAGCTGTAGCTATAGATCGTTTACGCTCGGTTATCATTTTCCCGCTGGAACTTTCAAATTTTTCGGGATAAAACTATACTATGTCCTTCCCCGGGATTTAAACTATCTTTATACCAAATTTGATCTAAATCGGTTCAGCGGTTTAAGCGTGAAGAGGTTACAGATAGACAGAGTTACTTTCGCATTTATTATATTAGCATGGATTTTAATTAGACTTACAACGAATAGTATATTAGGCCACACGTCGAATACCGAATATTCTGCAAACTTCCTGTACGAATAGCCGAATATTCGGTAAAAGTATTCGGCCAGCGTCGCGTGTTTTGGACATGTTTTGTTTGGTGCTTATAGATACGGACATTTTCGCGCTCTTCGTTTTGATTTGTTTACTTTATAAGCGAAATTGAATAAGCCTAGTAAAATAGTACTCAATTATGGCCTCTAAAAATAACTCGCTTATAGTACGGAAGTTGATA
The DNA here is from genome assembly GCA_946406115.1 of Apoda limacodes. Classification (NCBI taxonomy): domain Eukaryota; kingdom Metazoa; phylum Arthropoda; class Insecta; order Lepidoptera; family Limacodidae; genus Apoda; species Apoda limacodes. The sequence goes on from OX291541.1 coordinate 52,224,870, forward strand.
ATGCATAATTATTTTATTGATTACAAGAAAATACATTTTTATAAAAAAAACAACCTTCTTATTTTGCCAATCATCCTACTACTACGAGGAATCTTTAAGTTATTCGGTATTCGGCCGAATATTCGTTGCAAGCCTAATTATAATGAATGTTATTTTTTCTAAGAGCTATGTGCCGACACGTTTTATCATAATGATCCTTTGAGCTATTTTGATTACTGTAGTTGCTCTACGTATTTCCTCGTCAGGAACATTCTGAGTTAGTTTTTAATGTATACATCTATCTGATTGTGTCGTAGATAGAATGTTTCTTGTATGTAGTTAATGGTTGTTGAGTTGTGGTGTATTGTGTTTGAAGGCTAGTGCAGCGTCGCAACAACGAGAAGTACCTCGGTTTCGGCGCGTGGGACGGTAAGTCGGGTCGTCGCGCCGCGCTGCAGGCCGCCGCCGCGGACGCGTCGCCGCTCGACTCGGCGCGCGCGGAGAGCGACGAGCGCGACGTGTGGCTGCGCAAGGTGCAGGCCAGGGACCTCATCGACTTCGGAATGATACCCGTCAGTACCTATACATACCATTTGTACTACCATACATTCTATATGCACTGCCAAATACTGTAGCGGGCCTAATGTGGATCGGAAATTCAAGATTTATCGCGTAGAAAAAAATAAACACAAAGTGACGTCATAAATACAAACCAAATATTAGAAATCGGACATCGGCACTTTGTAGAAGAGTCGGGCATTCAAACCAATTTGGCATCCTCATCACAAAACACAATAAAGTCGCATACTGTAGGCGCTTTCCTTCTGATCAGTGTTGCAATTTAATAGTAAAACCCCATTTTAACTCTAAATATCAGTTCCGTCTAAGCGCAGCTAATAATTTCATTGACGCTATTATAGTTTAAACGAATCGTGTCATTTTTTGACAGCTCTGTGTGTGTATATTTTTGAGTATTTTATTTTGATTTTTTTTAGTTTATAACAAACATATTGAGATAAATATATATATTTTTAATGTAAAAATAAACTTTTCTTTAAAAAAAAAAACAAAATTATTTTTTTAAAAGAATTTACTTTCACATTTGTGACAGCTGTCAAAAAGTAGCGCAAAATTCCCACCTCCCGACATTGTATTTCGTATTATACAAGTCAACATTAGATTTTGCTACCAAATGCTAATAAAACGCAAACCACTTACAATTTTGCTATAAAGTGGTTAGATGGAATGTCCTATGTATGTCTTGGTTAATTTTTTTAATTCGACATTTTTTCCATATTATTATCAGTCGATGTCATGTATAAGGAATTCATAAGAAATAAAATTATAATATTTCAGTGTATATTAATAAATTAAATTGAATATGTGTGTACGTATTTTTCAGGAGTTTGTTGGCAGATTCCCGGTCCTGGTTCCTTTCCATAGCCTCAACGAAGAACTCCTGGTACGAATACTGACGGAACCTAAAAACGCTATGGTAAGTAGTTTATTATTTTTCGTAGTAGTTTATTATAGGGATTATTTTTCTACTTTGAGATCTAGCCTTCTAAAGTTATGAATCTTAAATTGGTATAGTTATAGTTATATATAGTTAAAGACGAAAATAGACAAAGTTGTAGAGGACGAAGGAGCTGGCTAAGCCAGTTTTACAATAAAAAAACTAAAATATTATTTAAAAAGGGATTTATAATATATTCGCGTTCGCAGGTATCACAGTACAAGCTGCTGTTCGCAATGGATAAGTGCGAGCTATCGTTTAGCGACGAAGCGCTAAAAGCGATCTCAGCGCTCGCGATGGAGCGTAAAACTGGTGCTAGAGGACTGAGAGCTATTATGGTGAGTTTACCAGCTATAGTATGTTATTTGAAACTGTATTGCTGATACAGTAGAGTATGTAGGTAGACTACATACAACAACAGCGGCAAAATGTGGAACCCACATGTTTTCACCATATTTAGCTTCAACTTATGAACATTTTTATGTATGATATGTATATATTTACAAACAAATAGTACCTAATATATAAAAATATCCGTTGTCTGGTATCCATAACACAAGCTTTGCTAACTTTTAGGCCAGACGGCGCTTTGTATAATGTCCAAAATATTTATTTATTTTACTTTTAATTTTGGTACCGAGAATAACTAAGTAATATGAATGAATACTATTATAAAAATATTGCTTCTCTGTAATACCGGCTACTATTGTTTGCAGGAGAACCTATTACTAGAAGTGATGTTCGAGATCCCAGGGTCAGACATTACGGCAGTGCACATCCACGAGGGCTGCGTACGCGAGGCGGAGGCGCCGGCGGTGCGGCGGCGTGAGCCCGAGCCGCGCGCAGCAGACCTCGACGACTGGCCTTCGGTGCGAGTCCACAACTAGTGCGTACTCAAAAAAAAAAAAGTGTTTATACATTTTCGGAATTCTAATAAATATGGTGTATAATATATGTATGTAAGTACTATGAGCACGTACGTCTCTAGTTTATATTTAGTAGTAGGTTTATATTTTATATAAAAGATCATACTGGCCGGCTAACAGGATTTTGAGAGAGAGAGCACAGCAAGTTATTCGCTCGAAAAAGCCGCCCGAACAAATAAAGCGGGGCATAGCGAGTACTTGATCTCCGCCCTGGTAGGCTGATTCGCCAACCTGTGTAAAGTCTCTGAAGTAGTAGTCTTGCCAGAGACTGAGACCGGAGTGGACCCGGCTACTACAACAGAGGGGGATCAGGGGCCCTTCCGCCCGCTGTGCCAGCAACCGTATTAACTGTACCGACCTTTGGCAGTTCTAGTTCCGCACCTTTTGTCCTTTAAGCTGTCTCTGCAATGAATCCTCATATTTAGCCTATGTAACTTTAAAAAAAAAATGGCAAGAAAAATAAGGAAAAGAGTTTTTTCAGCGGCCGATCCATCCACATTTAATGTGGACTTGTGTAACGTTAGGGGTATCACGCAAATCTTAACGCAGTCCACCTCCATCTGGAGACTGCGCAGCCGACCATTCTTTTCCTAACGGAGACGCAGATATCCTGCCCGGTCGACACATCATACCTTCATTATCCCGGCTACAAACTCGTGCACAATTTTTTGAGTCGTGCCGGTGTATGTATGTTCGTCCGGGAGGATATCTGCTGTCGCCGACTTCATAGCCTTGAAGACAGGGACCTGTCGATATTGTGGGTGCGCGTAGATCATGGGGGCCAAACTCGTATCTATGCGTGCCTATACAGGTCTCATAGCGGTGACACGGACGTAACTCGACTCTTCACGCACCTGAGTTTGACGACTGACAAAGTTCTAGAGCAATATCCTACAGCAGAATTAGTTATTTTGGGAGACTTTAACGCCCACCATCGTGAGTGGCTCAGTTCTCGAACCAATAACTATGCAGGGATATCTGCTCATGAATTTGCTCTGACCTATGGATTCTCTCAGCTGGTACTTTCTCCAACGAGAATACCAGATATAGAGGACCATACGAGCTCCTTACTGGACCTTCTGCTGACTACACGTCCGGACGGATATTCCGTATCAGTGGATGCGCCTCTTGGCTCTTCGGACCACTGTCTCGTTCGGACTCAAATGTCATGCACACAACCCGATCCTTCTGGGCCAACTAATTGCCGTCGTGTGTGGCACTATAAGTCGGCAGCCTGGGGCGGATTGCGAGAATTTTATGCATCGTACCCGTGGAGGCAGCTCTGCTTTAGCTCAGATGATCCTGACGTCTGCGCAGCCGCAGTCACTGAGACAATCCTCGCTGGTATGGAATGTTATATTGCCGGCGTCAACAACGGCGGTGGTTTATTAGGTCTTGCAGAGAAGTCCACAATTGTCACAGCCCCTTGTTGAACCGAGTCAAAAGGGCCAAGCTGGTATCCGGGTGCACACGCCCAGAGATAGTAGCAGTACTCCATATGGGGCCGAACTTGCGACTTGTAAAGCTGCAACCTCTGCCCCGACGCGGAGTACTGCCTCGCTCAGTTGAGTACTCCTAGTTTTTTGGACGCCAGCTTCACCTTGTCTTGCAAATGATCTCGGAACTGAACATCGCTGGAGATGTCAACGCCAAGGATCCCAATGCTCTTGGAGATGGAGTGTTCTGGAATTGTGGGACCACAGTGAATGGGGTTTTCTTAGCGGTGAACGCGCAGACTTGTGCTTTTATAGGGTTGAATCGGACCAAGTTTGCCTGTCCCCATTCAGAGACCTAGAGCAGTGTGGTCTCGATTTGAGACACAAGTTCTCTGCGGTTTTTCTCCAAAACGGAGCGAGGGATGTTTGCACGACCCGTGTAATAAGCGTCTTCAGCAGACAGCACAGAGCCTTGCGGGACACCAGCATTAATGTCCATGCTATCAGAGCAACTACCGTCAACTACGGTTCGTATGCGTCTGCCGGACAAAAGCTAGCCACCCATTTGCACAAACCCTCGGGTACTCTGTAAGATGACAACTTTGATAGAAGACCCCGGTGCCAGACCTGATCAAACGCCTTCGCTATGTCCAGGCTACATGCCAATGCCTCCTCCTGACTCAATGGCTACTGCCCATCGGTGTGTTAGATACACTAGAAGGTCACCAGTCGAGCGACCGTGGCGAAAGCTATATTGATGGTCACTGACCAGGTCGTGTTCTTTTAGGTATCTTAGAAGCTGTGTGTTGATCACACGCTCCATCAGCTTGGAGAGAAGAGAGGTAATAGCGATAGGCCTGTAATTCGATGGATCTGATCTATCGCCCTTTTTGGGCACAGGGTGCACATTCGCAGTCTTCCATGAAGACGGAAATTGCCTAGTGTCGTAGGAAAGCGCGAAGAGGCTCGTGAGTACAGGAGCACACTGCTTTATTTATTTTTATTATTTATATCTCGTATAGAGTGTCATGTGTGACTAGTATTACGAGGCGCTAAGTCCCTGGCGCATGAATACAAAAATGTCTCGTATAGAGTGTTATGTGTGATCAGTATTAAGTGGCCCTGGAGCCCCTGGCGTATGAATACATTTATGTCTCGAGAGTGTCATGTGTGACCAGTATTAAGTGGCCCTGATCCCCTGACGTATGAATACATTTATGTTTTGTATTATAGAGTGGCATGTGTGACCAGTATTAAGTGGCCCTTATCCCCTGACGTATTAATACATTTATGTCCAGAGAGTTTCATGTGTGACCAGTATTAAGTGGCCCTGATCCCCTGGCGTATTAATACATTTATGTCCAGAGAGTGTCATGAGTGACCAGTATTACGTGGTCCTAAGCCCTTGGCGTATGAATACATTTATGTTTTGTATAGTATGTCATGTGTGACCAGTTTTAGTGGCCTTGCGCCCCTGACGTATGAATACATTAATGTTTCGTATAGAGTATCATGTGTGACCAGTATTAGGTGGCCCTGGAGCCCCTGGCGTGTGAATACATTAATGTTTCGTAAAGAGTGTCATGTGTGACCACATTTCTTCTCTGTGTTATATGCCATGTGGCGCGTTTAATAGCGATGGGGGCAACATCCAAACTTTTAGTCGAGGCATGGTGCATAATATTGCTATTAACGTTTTCTAAAGAGTGGTATATATTTTGTATGAAATTATATGCCAAATATCTATTTTATATGTCAGAAAATATTGTAATTGGTCCTCAGTATCTGTATGTCAATTACAGACGACATCCGCGACCGCAGTGTTGTGGCCGCGTTCACAAAATGGATGCACGTACCGATGTTAGTAAATATGCGTCATATGTACAATTGGCCATTAAACTTTTCATAGAGCACACGTTTTTAGTCAAAGCCAAAGTCAAAAAATAGATGGTCAACGTTTATCTTAATTAGCGTCGTTGATTTAACAGCATCTACATTCATAGCGCATTATATTAGTTCCATTGTTTTATACGATAACGTCAGTACTACTCGGGCGAGTTAACATGGCGCCTGGCCATGATGTAGTCTCTTCAATGTAAAGTGTGCAGAAATGGTCAGAGTAAAAATGGTCAAAAAAATGGTCCATCAAAGGAGCACTCGTACCTTTTAAAAAAAAATTTTGAACCTTCCCATTTGTACACCCGAACCGTAACCAAAACAAAGAAAAACAACGTAAAAATATTCTTTGACCGGTTTTTTCCCCTGCACCCCCTCTTCGGTACTGTGACCATTTTTTGCACACTCTACATTGAATAGACTTCACGCAGCCAGGTGTAATGTTAACTCGCCCATGTTGTATATTGTATTACACGATAACGTAAGTTTGTTTGTTCCATTGATTTATACGATGACTTAAGTATATTAGTTTCACAAAACCTATTACAGTAAATATTTTTTATAGTAATTATTTGCTAGACTATAAACTTAAGTACACATAACTGATGGCGCTAGTTTTGAACTGACTTAAAAAAAAGGAGGCTGTCAATTCGACGCCTATGTATGTAACATTGTTGTATCTGATAATATATTAGGGCTTCCAAATAAATATACATAGTTTTATAGGTGTATGTATGTTGCTATGTTTGCCCACGCATTTCTCCTAAACTCTTAATCGTTTTGTAACCTTTTTTTTTATTTGCTTACATTTACTTCAACTTAATAGTATGTAATATTAAGTAGTATTCGAGATTTACGAGTAGACTGTTCAGGGTGTTCCAATGTCATCACTAGAAAAACACTTCGTCAGTTTAACGCATTGACTTAAGGCACAATTCTTACGCAGAACTTATTGTGGATATGTTATGTTACCTCATATTTGCCGATTGCGAGACAAATTCACAAAACTGAGATGGCAAACAAGTAGATTTTATTTTTAGTAATTTTTTCCAATTAAGTGCTGAACTGCATGCAATTAGAATCCCCCGGTCCGAGAAAAAACAGTTGCGGCATGATCAGCCGCCAGCACTTATTTGCGTCGCACAGTTGCCTTTTTAATTTTTGTGATAAGCTGTATGTTACAGGTCGTTAAAATATTAAACCAGAAAGCATCAACTTTTTTTGATCTTGCAAGTGCCTAACACTAACACTTGTGACTTGCTTGTGCCTAACACTAACACTTGTGACTTGCTTGTGCCTAACACTAACACTTGTGACTTGCTTGTGCCTAACACTAACACTTGTGACTTCGTCATCCACACTGACACAAAGTTTGTCTGAAAGCGCCCAGAACGCGGTATCGTGTGCTCGGTTACATACAACTACATAAGTTATTACAAGGCTCCACCCACTTGTGCTGATAAATGAACCAGGCGTCAGGAGAAACAAGTGCATGATCCGGTTGCTTTTGGGTAAAATTCCCAATCTTATGTTGTCGATTCAGGAAAAAATCAAATGTAGGCACCATTTGAGCGAGGGATTGGATCTGGGCTAATCCAATGCCTTTTTTTTTCGGGTCCGTAGAATTCCGGACGAATAAAGTCACACTCTAAGAATATAGCTGGTAACAGACAGTGCTACTTCTTACCATTACATATAAACATGTAGACATTTGCTTTACCAAATCTTTATCTTTTACATCAATGTGTTCTGTGTTTTTTTTTCTAGAAACTCAGTTCGAATGCTGCGGACTCGCCTGCCGCTCAGTCGTGTGCGCTGTGACTCACTGTGTGGTGGTTATTAACTAACATACAAAAAGAACAATATTCGATTTTCTCCTACAAAATTTACTACATGTTTTTGTCAATATGTATCTTTTAAATACGTAAATAACCGTTCTATTCTAAGTTTCACAGTACAATCATATACCTATCCGTGTTCCTACAATTTCACTGTCGTAGCTAAAAGACATGTTTTAAAGAAATATCAATAAATGTGTTAAAAATATATGCTACGTCAAAGAATTGCGAAGTGTATTAGGTATATATATAGTTGTAATCGGATCACAGTCAATACAGTTACTTTTATTTACAAAGTAATTAATGAATTCATTGAATGTTCTACTGAAAAGATTTAAATTAATGAGGGTCAAAAATCTACAGAAGATTATTTATTATTATGTATCAATAGTAAGTAGCGCCAAATCATCCGCTTTGTCAACACATCCGCTAGGGTTCTTTAACAACTAATTTGGCGCCACTTACGATTATACTAGTTACCTGCGGATTTATAATCACATTTAATAGCCACAAAATAAATTTCACAATAAAATCCATTTAGAATTGTGGAATCTGTTAACATTTAGACATGTCGATTTTGTTACATTCTGCCCTGTTTACTGTGCACTGACTGCGTATGTCAAAACAAATATTTTGTCATCTTGCCCTTAACCTCGCAGAGCGGACGATGAAAATTGACGAATTAATTTTGTCACATTCCTATATTATCAGAATTTTAGCAGAAAAGTAATTTAACTGAAAACTAAATAACGAAACAATTGGCTTACAAATTTATTTATTATCCCAGGAAAATAATCATAACAGTCTCGTTTTAAATCCTTTTGAGGTTAGGTAACATATAAAAAGTTATTGAATTTAAGTATGTTATATTTCCGATCCGACTTTTAATAACATTTTTTAAGTAACTTCTTTTTATGTAATAATGTGATTTGCCAAAAGTAATGAAAACCGTATTTAAACCTATCACTGTATATGTATTTGTACTTATACTAATATTTGTATGAAAAGTTACAGTCAATAAGTCTATCGTTGTCCGGTAAAAGCCGGTTATACTTATTAACTTTGCGAATTCACAGATAATCTGTTACTTAAATATAGGTTACTTAACCGAACCTAAACCTCAAAGAATTTTTGTGTATTAAATTATAATTTGTATGATTCGGATTTTGACCGGTCAAATAAAAAGATAAACGAATTATTTTTTTGTATTATCTTAAGTTCAAAAATAGTTAAGCAATAACATGTGTTTTAATTTTTTAAAGGTTAACCAAATGTTAGTAATGCCTACATGGCGGTTTCATTTACCATTTTGAAATGATTAAAGTATCTATGCCGCCTCGTTTAGCTTCACTTATTTCACTTATAAGCTTCAACATTTATTCCTTTGGCGTTGAGTTTTGTTGGCAGAAGTTAACGTACCCAATAGCATTCTGTGGGCGTTTGCAAAATTCTCTAGATCTCGACTATTTTGTTTTGAATAAGAACATCGAAAATTAATTTGTATGGTTCCGTCTTTTTTTTTAACATTGTAAATTCCTACGCATCTCAAATGGCCACCATGCAACATTGCTCTTGTAATGTAAATTAATGTAAATAAATATATAAAATAGTGATAAAAATAGAAAAATAAAATGTAAGGTATCAAGTCGACTCTTTACGTTTAATATTTGTTTAATTTTTTTTATGTTCGATTACTTAGAACACCTTTAAGGTTTAAAATATTTTTTATACATTTTTGTTATTTTCTTAACAAATGTTGGAAGTAAAGAGTTGCCACTTTAAGATGTAAGTACGAACATTTGCACTAAAAATAATTAGCTAGTTTAATTTTAGAAAAAATTAAATTTCGGCCGTCGATAGGGATTTTTTGTTTTGACTTTGTTTACTGTTATACATTATCAATTATTTTTTATTATAAAGTGATGTGATTATAATACTAATGTATGTATATTAGGTCTGTGTTAAAGTAGGGTCCCGAATTTGGTTCGTTCGTTGGAAGGTATGATCACATTGCAAGACTAAAATAGTATAAGCCTATTTTCAGTTTAAAATACAATGAAAATCAGTAAATTGTGTTTTATTTCAAATTTTTAAGGCCCTTTTCCGTCAGTGGTAACAATAGTTATTGTAAGTTTCAAAGTAATTAATGATTTAAGTTCTGTGGGTACTTACGCATATACTAAAGGTAAGTTTTCGGTTCGGCATTCGGCAAAGGAAAGTTGAGTAGATAACGTAGTTTTAAATACTTAATTTTGAAAATATACAATGTACGGTCAAAGGCTAAAGTCCATATAGAATTGAAACATAAGTAGCGTGCCGATCACAATTAATTAAATTAAAAAGTAAAAAACGAACTAACCTCAAGTGAAGTTCCATCGTAATAATTTGAGATGCTTCGTCCGAAGAGATTAGTAATTGAAAAAAAATTAAAACATTGCTAGTATCGTGTCCAGGATTTACCATTCGCACTCCTTACTCGCAATAATGGTTGAGAATATCAACAGTTTTTAAAGTTTTTTATTTCCATACTTTCCACATGTGGGCTCCGTGGCTCAGTAGGTAACTACCCAAGTGCTGAATAGAGGGGTACGATTCCCGCACAAGACAAAAATAATTATTTGTGTGTTTTTTTAGACTGGGTGTTTTCTATGTATATTTTGTATGTATTTATAAAAAAAAAAGAAAGATATATACAGTTTTTATAGTATATATATACCATATATATATATTTGTATCCGTTGTCTAGTATCCATAACACAGGCTTGGCTTAGTTTGGGACCAGACGGCGTTGTGTGTAATGATCAAAAATTAAAAAAAAATTCATCGCTCCATCACCGGATATGTCATTAGTTTAGAACTAAAACAAAACTCCAGCTTTACCAAGAAACGAAGAATTCGCTTAGTTGCTGCGTTGTTATTGCCCCGTGGTTTTATCTATACTCTTCACTAAAAGAATAAAATAGAATATCTTTATTTTGCGCAAATTATGGTACAATACAGATACAGATGTTAAGTACATTTTAAGTCCTACATAATTTATCAATCAGTGATATGCAAAATCTTGAGACAAAGAATTCATCAAACAATTTTAGCAATAATAATAATAATAATAATGCAAACCATTCAAAATTTTATAACTATAAAAAACACTAAGCAACGGTAAAAGCAAAGTAGGTTTTTGTAATTGATACGACAAATAAGTCTACATAACCGGCTAACAAATATAATATAAAAAATGACAAAATAGGAATTGTCAATTTTATTTAAATAAAAAGTATTCTATGTCCTTAACCGGCCGTTCAGCTGTGTTGTTCCAAACCAAAGGTCAATGCGATGCTACCATTTTATTTTTTATACCACTAAGGTGGCAAACAAGCACGGTCCGCCTGATGGTAAGCGGTCACCGTGGCCTATGGACGCTTGCAACACTAGAAGTATCACTCGCGCGTTGCCGACCCTTCAAAAATCCAATAACTTCTTTCTTGAAGAATCCCATACTACTCCTTAGAGAAAACCTTGGCAGGGAGCTCAATCCACAATCCAAGCGTTCGCGGGAGTAAGTTTTTCTGAAACCGCACTGTACGCGACCATTTCGGTTCTAAAGTGTGAGAATGAATTCCCTGCCGATGGCGAGCGGTGCGATGGTAGAAAGTAGCCGTGGGCATCATTTCAAACAATTCCTCAGAACACATCCCATTGTACAAGCGGTAGAACACACACAGGGAGGCAAAGTCTCTCCTCAGACTTAAGAGTTCGATACGGCAAGTGAGTTAGGGATCGTAGACAATTCTTACAGCCCGTCGTTGAACCGAGTCAAAAGGTCCAAGCTGGTATCCGGGTGCGCCTGCCCAGAGATGGCAGCAGTACTCCATATGGGGCCGAACTTGCGACTTGTAAAGCAGCAACCTGTGCCCCGACGTGAAGTACTGCCTCGCTCTGTTGAGTTTTTTGGACGCCAGCTTCACCTTATCTTGTAAATGATCTCGGAACTGAACATCGCTGGAGATGTCAACACAAAGGATCCCCATGCTCTTGGAGATGAAGAGCGGAGTGTTCCGGAATTGTGGGACTACAGTGAATGGGGTTTTCTTAGCGGTAAACGCGCAGACTTGTGTGTTTGTAAGGGTTGAATCGGACCAAGTTCTTCGCGGTTTTCCTCCACAACGGAACGAGGGATGTTTGCGCGACCCGTGTAATAGACGTCTCGAGTACTGTCATCTGCATCGCAATGTATGTTGTTGATGTCCAACATGTCATTGTTATGCAGTAGAAACAACGTAGAAGACAGCACGGAACCTTGCGGGACACCAGCATTAATGTCCATGCTATCAGAGCAACTACCGTTAACTATTCGGTTCGTATGCGTCTGCCGGACAAAAAGCTAGCCACCCATTTGCACAAACCCTCGGGCACTCCCTAAGATGGCAACTTCGACAGAAGACCCCGGTGCCAGACCTGATCAAACGCCTTCGCTACATGCTACATGCCAATGCCTCCCCCTGACTCCCAATGGCTAGTGCCCATCGGTGAGTTAGATACACTAGAAGGTCGCCAGTCGAGCGACCGTGGCGAAAGCCATATTGACGATCACTGATCAGGTCGTGTTCTAGGTATTTTAGAAGCTGTGTGTTGATCACACGCTCCATCACCTTGGAGAGGGGAGAGGTAATAGCGATAGGCCTGTAATTCGATGGATCTGATCTATCACCCTTTTTGGGCACCGGGTGCACATTCGCGGTCTTCCATGAAGACGGAAATTGCCTAGTGTGGTAGACCTCCTGCTGTGTTACGGAGATTTCCGGCATGGTCTTACCGCACCATGGTATAATAGGTGGTACAGCGCCTTCGTCGTTCATATTCGAGTTTGAGGCAAAGAGACTGCCCAATAGATCGGCTTTCTCTTTAGCACTATGGGCCTAGTCACCATCGGTCTTTCGCAGTGGTGGTAACGACGACTGGCAAAAGTTCCCTTGGGCAGTTTTGGCAAGCGACCAGAACGCACGACTCCCAGAAGGATAGCTCTCAAGTCTCCCACCTATTTTGGCGATGAATTGGAGTTTTGCTCTGGCAGTTGCTTTCTTACTGAACCTCAAGGCAGCATTTAATTTGCGTTTTACCTCAGAAATATTCGAATCCTTATTATTACGAGCCGTGGTCCAAGCCTCATATGCAGTTTGCTTAAAAATTTTACCTTATCTGCAAGACCTATTAAACCACGGTCGTTTTTTGACGCCGGCAGCTACTCGCGGGTTAGGAATATATCCTCCTCCATCCCGCTTTCCGCGCAGCGAATCCTCAAAGAGCTCTGGCAACCTTACTCACCGCCTGGAACACAACACTACTCAATGTTCGTGTTATTGTGGCCGCGGTTTTGTAAGGTGGAGGTAGTTCCCCAGTTCGGGCCGCTCATTCGAGCAAGTACTGGCTATGCCCCGCTTTATTTGTGCGGGCGGCTTATTCGATCCGACTTAATAGAATAACAAACAAAAAAAACTGAGTTTTTTTATAGAACAGAGATATAGCAGGACGTGTTCCCTACTTAGAAAACTGCTGATTACCACTTGATGATAGAATACCAATGTTTAGTCCAACAAAAACTATTTATTTATGTATGTATCTTGGCCTAGATACTATACTTTTGCTCGAAGGTTTTGCCGTTACCCGAAAACGGGACAAATGGCGTCCCGCACCTCGTGGGTTGGTTGGCGACACTGCTCGATATATATTTTTGGCTTAAAATTCTTGACTAAAATTTTTCGATAAACGACCCGGTCAGTACATAGACTATTTTGGCAACTTTAATGTAATGCCCTTAATGTTACAACCGTTTATAGGCTTCGATAACTGCTTATCATAAGGCGGGCTGTTTGCTTGTTTGCCGCCATAATGGTATAAAAAGATTATCGGGGCATAAGCAGATAAGACCATTATTTTGCCTTCTTTATCATAATAAATATGCAACAGAAAACACTAAAAGAAATACTAATAATGATAGTATTCTTTAATTTCATATGAAAAATATCTTGGCTCTGATGCAGTTTAGTTTAGGAACATGCAGTTTAGGTTTCTTTAAATTAGGTTTGCTTTGTTTTTAAGTGTTCTTTCGTTAGGTATCTATACCTAGTTATGTTAAGGTTGTGAGTGGCCGCTAAATATGAAACCAGTCAAGTGCGAGTTGGACTCGCGCACCGAGGGGTCCGTCCTGGTTAAGGGTGTCCAACTTTAATAATAGCCTTGCATATTCCATTTCACCTTTAAATTGTAAAATCTTCATTTCTAAAATCTTGATTTAGTTATGTGTTTGTAAATGCTAGCAAAGTGACGAGACTTTAACATAATTAAATAACCAAATAAGACGTAAGGCGTTTTTGTAGGTTGAATTGATGTAATCTGAAGACATATTCATTTTACCTTATCTATATTATATACATAAAATATAATTGTGATTGGTCACATTTGTCTGTGATCCAAGAACTGACCGAGCCCGGCGTTGCTTAACTTTGAATATCGTTTCCAACAAACAAATGTGTTACTGTTTCTCTTAATAATGTAGCGGTAATTTCAAATAGTAGGTGACTCGGGCCCATCTCACACTTAGCCGGTTTTTATTATTTGTTGTTTTTTTTTTTTTTTTTTTTTATTTTTTTTTATTTTATACCACTAAGGTGGCAAACAAGCTTACGGCCCGCCTGATGGTAAGCGGTCACCGTAGCCTATGGACGCTTGCAACACCAGGTGTTCGCTAAAATTCGCCCCTCGAATTTGCTCGCATATATTTTCTTATTTTCCTTTATACCTATATTATAAATAAATAAATTCCCTACACCCGACTACCGACCGTACGTTATATATAACTGACATAATTCTACGGGACCCAATGTACAAGACTACGTGACCATACCGACACCGACACCTACGATGGAAAGGTACCCAAGGCCGCCAGCGCCTTGCAAGCCGCCCGCTGCATCGACACACAGTTGTACCAAGCTAGCCGTCACGAACGCACCTCACGCTCATTGAAGCGCCCCCCGCCCCGCTCGCCGAAGACGCACCGCGACAACGCGCGTGTTATAATATATACAATATAAAATTGTAATCCGAAGATTAAATACCGCTGCGTAATTTGCTGTTTTCATTTACTTGTGTGTTAGCATCCACCATTTGGACCTATTTACCGAAGTCACCGCCGACGAGCCATCATCCCGACATATCCCGAGGACCGCTACAGAAACCGCCAACATCTCTCTCTCCGCATCCTATCTGCGCGCATTTGATTTGAATTGACGCCCGATTCCGCGAACATTTTTGGAGGTCCCACCGAGATCGTGGGATCGTCCTGGAAGAAAAGCCAAGAGGGCCACCAGCATTGGACCATCCGCATCCGCTATCCGACTACGTGCGCATCAGCAGCACCCGCTTCCTAAAGGCCACGCCGTTGCCGCCAAGACCACGCAGCCCGCCAAACTACGCCGCCGCCGAGACCACACGGCCCCGCAAAACCACGCCGTTGCCGCCGAAATCACGCGGTCCGCAAAACCACGCCGCTGATACCACGCGGCCCCGCCAAACCACGCCGCTGCCGCCGAACCCACGTGGTCCCACTAAACCACGCCATTGCCGCCGAAACCACGCGGCCCCCCAAACCGTTGCCGCCGAAACTACGCCGCCGTTGCCGCCGAAACCACGCGGTCCCGCCACACCACGTTGCCGCCGATAAAACCACGAGGCGTCCCGCTAAGGTCACGCCGACACCGCACGTCGCTTTCAAGCGCGACAGCCGCTGAGCCGCTGAGTCGCTGAACGCTGTGAGGCATAGCGACAGAAACCCGACCGCTGATTACGCTGAATCGACTAACTGGACGCTACGACCGTAACGGTAACATTGACGTACTTACCTACCCCCCGTTTTATTTTATTCCGCTCAATTAACTTTTATCCGAGTTATCTATATTTATGCATTCAAATTCTTTATTTGTCCATAATTTGACTTTTTGAAATGTTGAAGTGCGTAGCCACGTTTAACATAAGGCACGATCTTCTAAGTGAAGTCCGTGACGAGATCCGAGCCGCCAAAACCGCAACCGCGATAGCCTTTGCGGAAAGGATTTTCTGTAGGCATTTTACCAAATTAGAGACCGCCTACACGGACCTGATTTGTAATCTCGGGGATACCGACCTCGGCATCTACCGTACCCGGTTTTCAAACATGCATAGTTTCATGTTAGATATGGAGATAAGGAATGCGATGCATTCAAATGAAGTTGTCCTGAAACCCACCGACCAAATTACGGTTTCCGTCGAACCTGTCCGTCCTACCGACCCATCTCCGCTATCGCCGACCGAGACTCCTCCTCCGCGAGACCACGAGCATATCGCGCATATAGCACCACCGTTGTCCGACGATAAACCGAAGACAACCGATCCCGTCAGTCTTACTGAACCCGTATCCGATCGTCCGTCTGTCACGCGATCCGCCCGTCAGTCCGATCGTCCGTCCGTCACGCCGATCCGTCACCCGTCAGATTTGTACCGCCCGTCAGCAGCACGAATGCAACCAAGACACGGTTGCAACTTTTGCAACTCAACGTTGCACACATTACGTGGGTGCAACCAGTACTCCGATTTAAATCCCGCTCGACACCCCGATCTAGTCCGACAAGCCGCACCGAGCTGTACTTACACAGCATACCAAACCGTTCCGTCCGCAGTACGCTCGCAACACACGAGCTGTTGCAACCATTGCGACTCCGCGTTGCACATGTCCCCCGGCTCCAAGCAATTAGCTATGACTATGAGTACCACGCAACGCCCCTCATGGGCTCCGATAGCAGAAATTTATAGATGGTGTTCTTCAAAACACCCTATTCGCCAAACTCACCGCAGTTTAATTATATCGCAGTACCCGTCTGCGTGGAGGTCCCACACCAAAAATAGGTCCGATCCGCGAGCTAGCACTCATCACCACATACATCACCGCGTACATCACAGCGTACGTCACCGCGCACGTTACCGCGTGAAGGACGTGTCACATTCGCGCCTCAGCCCATCGACCGTGAGAGGGAGAGGACCCGTCACCGCAAACGGAACCGCGTACGTACTCAGATTTATTCACAACGTTGAATCAAAACATGAACACCGTGTTCGTTTAAAATACCTAACTGTGGCTGAAACACGCGCCGCTAAACAATTTTTTGTTAAATTTGTACAATCTACCGCCTTTGTTTCCGAGATACCACTTACACAAAAGGGTAAAGCCGTCCGCACATCGTTACAAAAACTCGATTTATTTATCGATACCGATAACATTATCCGCGTAGGAGGTCGCCTCAAACAATCACTGTTGTCTTATGATATCCGACACCCGATGCTTTTACCTAAGGAGCACCGGTTTACATACGTACTCATCGAACACTATCACAGACAACACTGTCATGCCGCACCTAATGCTTTAATTGCTGTCCTAAGACATGAATTTTGGATCACTTCTATACGACGTCAAGTGTCTAGAGTATTGCATCGTTGTGTCACATGCCACCGCTTTAGTGCTATTTCACAGCCACCGTTAATGAGCGATTTGCCTATGGATCGCGTGCAAGTATCACGTGTCTTTGCTGGTACCGCGACCGACTTTGCAGGTCCCTACCTTGTAAAGTCAAGCTTACTCCGCTCCGCTCGCTCCGTTACGGCATATTTATGTGTTTTTTGTTTGTCTTGCCATTAAGGCAGTGCATTTGGAGGCCGTCGCAAGCCTATCCGTAGACGCTTTTATTGCCGCTTTCACCCGCTTTGTAAGTCGCCGTGGACTACCCGCTTTAATGCGTTCCGATCGAGGAACTAATTCTGTCGCCGCTAATAAATATTTAACCGAAGTTAATAAGTTCTTACTGGACAATGAAGCCGTGCTTTATGACGAGTTCCGTAAACGTAACGTCCAGTGGAAGTTTAATCCGCCTGAGCCGATACGAAAACCTCTGCTTGTCCCGTTATCAAAGCCTTCAGCAAATAACTCTAGCCTGCTGGCACCGATGGCTAATCCCGAACAGCAACCTAAACTAAACCGCTTCACCCCGCGCCGCTCAATCACCGCTCCATTTACATTTTTTGTTTTATTTACTTTAGGTATAAGTCACAATTTAGTTTTGATTAAGTTTTTGATTTTCATTATCCTTTATCAAGTTATGTAGTTGTAAGCCGCGTTTTTTAACCGCTCGCATGCATTGCTCATGTCTCTCCGTCTTTACAGATAATATTTAAAATCTTTTATTATTTTTTACTGTCTAATAAGTTTTTATTATTTATTTTGTTTAATATTTGATGCATATAAACATCAAACTATCTAGTTATACTCCGCGATCTCAACCGCCCGCAAAAACGTTAATTAACATGTAAAACCCCCGACTTTGCCGCTTTGATATAAAATCTTATTTAATTAAATTGAAACCTTCCGATTAAGTTATTTTTTGATTTGATTTATGACATCAATCAACCGTACCGATTAGTACTTAAATCAGTAAACAAAATTGTGAACTAATTGTACATACATATTACTTTACCGATATAAAAACAAACACCCGTCTAACTACCAACTATATGTAGTTATACGGTAACCGTTTCTCACACATTCCAAGTTGTAGGAATGCGTTGAAGCAGACATATATTTTAGTCCTATCTATTGTAGTGTACCTACTTATAACTTCGCACCGCGTAACTTATATGTTTGTTTAGGTACACATCACACCGAAACGGATAACTTATTTTTAAACTCTGTCCGTATTTGCAACTGTTTTTTTGCGTACACCGATAAGTACCTACAATATATTACATAGATAAGTACTTACTTACACTAACTAGGTATTAGCGTGACCGCACTTACTCCGTCGATTATTTTATTTGTAAAACTAAAACTTTGTTATTACAACCGTCCGTCCTAATGCTCCGTGTACGAAACACAAGGACCAGTTTACTTGGTTGTTTTATTTGTGTTCGAAATTAGTTTCCGAAACGTCTTGACATTAGAACGTAAAATTAATACGTATAAGTTCGAATATCCGTCTTCGAACATTTTTATTTTCCTACCTGTAAGTTACCTACTTACAATTTGCTTCCGTACGCACCGCGCGCCGTCGAAATTACCCGTAGCACACGAAGTTGCTATCCCGTGTTCAAGCTACAGAATTAGCTTAGGTTATTTTATTAAACCATTTTCTATTTTATTCATTATTCGTTACGCATAGTAGGTAATCCGCCGATAGTTCATATTTAATTTAAGCCGCCGTCGATTTCGTACTAACTATAAGTTTTATTTAAGTAAACATTGCACTTGACAATGTACAAGCCGTAGGGTTCCGTAAACATATAGTGCAATTTAAAGCACATACCGCTCCTTCGATAAGAGTTTCTTATCACCGCGACCTTTGTTGAGATGCTAGCCGCCTCTTCAACTCCATATCCGGGTTGTGCCGATGTCTGTTCCTGGAGATCAGACATGCCTTACCCTGTTTTGAAAAACCTTTTTGTGTTTGGTTTATCAACGTTTATATTAAATTAAGGCGTCTAAACAAGGCTACCGCTTCTACATTTGTAAACAAATTTTTTGTGTGTATTTAATTGACCCTCCGAAGGATCCACTGTTTATTCCCGATCAAACCATAGTTTTGATCCCTTTCCGGCCGCCGCGAGTTATGTTCGCTAAAATTCGCCCCTCGAATTTGCTCGCATATATTTTCTTATTTTCCTTTATACCTATATTATAAATAAATAAATTCCCTACACCCGACTACCGACCGTACGTTATATATAACTGACATAATTCTACGGGACCCAATGTACAAGACTACGTGACCATACCGACACCGACACCTACGATGGAAAGGTACCCAAGGCCGCCAGCGCCTTGCAAGCCGCCCGCTGCATCGACAGACAGTTGTACCAAGCTAGCCGTCACGAACGCACCTCACGCTCATTGAAGCGCCCCCCGCCCCGCTCGCCGAAGACGCACCGCGACAACGCGCGTGTTATAATATATACAATATAAAATTGTAATCCGAAGATTAAATACCGCTGCGTAATTTGCTGTTTTCATTTACTTGTGTGTTAGCATCCACCATTTGGACCTATTTACCGAAGTCACCGCCGACGAGCCATCATCCCGACATATCCCGAGGACCGCTACAGAAACCGCCAACATCTCTCTCTCCGCATCCTATCTGCGCGCATTTGATTTGAATTGACGCCCGATTCCGCGAACACCAGGGGTATCACTTGCGCGTTGCCGACCCTTCAGAAATCTAATAACTTCTTTCTTGAAGAACTCCATACTGTAGTCCTTGCAGAAAACCTTGGCAGGGAGCTCATTCCACAACTTAAGCGTTCGCGGGAGGAAGTTTCTCTGAAACCGCACTGTACGCGACTTGTTTTACTTTAGAGCTCACACACACTATAGCTGCAAGATTGAAGCTAGTATGTGTTACTGTTTTCATGACTAAGCAACTTTGTAATAAAGTGTTTATAAACAATTTCACATTTTTTTGTTAGAGTGGTGGCACACTTTTTGTTTTTATTTGTGTTCGTAAGTTACGTTAATCGCGGCACGGAACCCACGGTGCGCTGGTCAAATTTGCACTTGACAGATTTTAGTAACACGATTATGATATAAATATAATAATAAAAATTATAATATAATATAAAAGGCCAGGTCAGG
The DNA here is from genome assembly GCA_946406115.1 of Apoda limacodes. Taxonomy (NCBI): domain Eukaryota; kingdom Metazoa; phylum Arthropoda; class Insecta; order Lepidoptera; family Limacodidae; genus Apoda; species Apoda limacodes. Next base: position 52,245,161 of record OX291541.1, read on the forward strand.
AGTACTCGGAACCGTACGAAATGTATGAAAGCATTGATGCGTATAGATGAGGCAAGAGAGGTATGCCAGGATCGTAGCAAGTGGCAGTCTTTGGTCTCTGCCTACCCCTCTGGGTAACAGGGATGATGTTATGTATGTATGTATGTATGTAGTAACACGCATGTAAATTAACGTTATCTGCGAAAAAAACAAAAACAAAAAATGTACCGCTAAGCGACAAATTTTATTTCTTCACGACAAAATCACGGCAAATTATGCAATTTTGTCGCTATTATATCTTTTCGTTATACGGTTTTTTCTTTATTTACGTAAAGTTACCGAACACAAAGGAATTTGCCGTAATATGTCGCGAAGAAATAAATGAAGTTGTTAGATGGGGCCATGATATTGTACACCTACTATAAAATAAGTATAACGATATTACTTCGTATCCTATTCTTAAATTTTTAAGTATTTTGTCTCGCTTTCGTGTACAAAATAGAATTTTCATGCTGACATCAGACCTAACACCGACATCATAATTCAAATACCTACGTTTGACCTGTGATCAGCTCGGTGGAGCATTCGAAAACCAAATAAGTATGGTGGAGTGACCACTTCAACCATTTAAACAGAGTTCATACACAAATCAGCTGGGGTGAGCAGAAGAACAGTGTTGCTGCGCTAAAAATAAACTCCAGACCGTCCAAAACCGCTTTCTCAGAAGGGCCTCCGGAGCCTCCTGGTACGTCCGCAATGCGGACCTTCACAGAGACTTTGAGCTCCCCACGATTCCCCAATATCTTAAAGACCTGGCAGTCCGCTTTTTCCTACGTGCAACAAAAGTGATATACCTTTAAGTCATTATCATCGCGTAAGTTTACAGAATTTCGAAATGACGACCGTAGTTTTGATGATTGAACATCGGGACGGAGAACGGAGAAGTTTGTTGGACACACATTACACATTCACCCGAATCGATTAATTGTGCACAATTACATACAACTTATCATCCCCCCGATCGACCTCGGCACGGTCGAAAAACAATTGTTAGGCGGCCTCGGCACGTACTAACAGCCCCAGATGACGATCTCGCTATCCGGATAGCGAGATTAGTCTCAATGACCTCCCCCCTTACACGACGCCGATGACCCCAGGTTCGTCGGCGAACGCACGGACCTACCTCGCATACGAGGTTTCAAAGAGTGCCGGGGCGCTTCTTGTCCCCACTCAATCGCAACCGCAACCTTAACCGCGTAACGGGGAACTCCCATCCTGACGTTGACTCACCTTCGGGTTCGAGGCTCACGCCGGTCGACAACCCAAGCCGAGGCTCCCCTTGACCGGTTTTTTGGCTCTTTATGGCATTTTATTGACATGAAAAAAAGTATAGAATTTTAGGTACAAAACAAACGGAAGCCATTTGTGATAACCACCGAAGTTAATTTTCTTCTATGGCTATCATAATGGCTTTCAGTTTTTGAAGATCCGGCTAATATGACTAATAGCAATAGTAATTATTGTACAAAATTCTATAAGTCAGACTTTGAGAATTATTACTTAGGACATTACTTAGCAACAACTATTAATTCGGGCCTTAGTAAACAAGGTCTCGAGTGGTGGGATGTACTTCCATACATTTTGCCCCCGAGCGAGACCCGAGTATTCTAGACCTTTTCGCAATAAGCTCCCTAGGACCTTATTGGGAACGGTCTCGAGCTATTCGGACTCTGGAATTCGAGAGAAAAATGTATGGAAGTCTAACTTACCTCTCAAAACCCGTGAATGTACTTGCATACATTGTTCTTTCGAATTCCAGAATCCGAATAGCTCGAGACTGTTCCCAATAAGGTCCCATTGCTGTCGATGCTGTACTGTCTGGCTGGACCAGTAGTGGGTGTTCGAAAGTAGTAAGAGGGTATCGAATTAGTATTAAAAACATTTTTTATGTCATTTGCACCGCTTTAAACTTAATAATATGTTGTTCTTCGTATAGGAAACAAACAGCTGACTTGTAACTAGTCACAAATTGTGCGAATTATTTTAAATAAAGAGTTAGTTATTGAAATCATTTAATTTTTATACGTTCAATAATGAAAAAATTGGTTTTAACATACTAGGTCCTAAGGAATTCTCCGCAAAAAATGGCCAGGACGACTTAATCGTCCAAGGCTTCCAAGGGAATCGTATGTAAAACGGCCGCAACCGATCTGAGTGCTACGACATGGTGCTCGTAGTGCTAGACCACACCAAAGAGGGCAAAGCCATCTTTAATATTAAAGATGTGTGCAGCCTCAAGGGCGTCCGGGTCGAGACTCAGCACAAGCGGTCGAACCCGGGTCAATGCCACCGATGCCAGTTGTATGGCCACGCACAGCGCAACTGCAGACGCAGACCGCGCTGCGTGAAATGTCTGCGCGATCACGCCACCAGCGCTAATTGACGCAACTAAATCCAAAGAGACCGACAAACTTTTGTCTGCTCTCCCTGGGCCCGTCTCAGTCACGGGTTTTCCCTACCCCGCCCCTCTCATGTCCCGGGACATCCCACGTCGAGCGCCTATGCGAAGTGCTCCCGCTCCTCTCGCGCAAACGCGCCTTGCCCCCCCGCGCCCCTCTCTCGCGCTGCCCCGCAACGCCGCTCAGACGGCCGAGCAGCAGCATTTCGGCATTCTCGCCGAGATTTCTTGTGCCTGTGACCCAGCCTATTTCGAGGTCGTGTACGCCGAATACGTACAGATCACCGATCTCAATCAAATGCTCAGCTTCATGGCTAAGCATCGCGACTTCTTCGCCGCCCTCCGCAGGGTGGCCTCAAAACCTTAAAAACCAAAATGGATTGCACAACCGCGCGCGAAAAACCCCGGTCCGTCTCCTTAGGCTATTTTAACGCCAACGGTCTTCGTAACCAAAGAGAGGAATTATCGCAATTTCTCTCGTCCCAAAAACCGGACGTCTTCCTCATCCAGGAAACGTTCCTAAAGCCCGCTGTCCGCACCCCTTCGATCGCGAACTATCGCACCGTCCGTAATGATAGAACTGCCTCCAATCTCGGAGGCACTCTCATCTATTACAGGCGCTCCCTGCATTGCTCCCCTATCGATCCTCCACCACTTCCGAACTTGGAAGCATCCGTCTGCCGCTTAGCGATGACCGGCCATGAGCCGATCATCATTGCATCGGTTTATCTCTCTCCCTGAAAAGACTTGCTCGAGAGCGACCTTCAGTAGCTCTTAAATTTAGGCGACGCCGTCATTCTTGCCAGCGACCTAAATTGCAAGCATCGCCGCTGGAACTCTTCAGTAACTTCACGAAGAGGCAGACTCCTCGACGATTTAGTTGACAGACTAAACTTTGACATCATCGCTCCCATGACGCTTACTTTCCCCACAATACTCGGAATAACCCTGACGTACTCGACATAGCACTTCTAAAGAATGTAAGGCCAAGCTTTCGCTCTATAGAGGTGCTTGACGAACTTGACTCGGACCACCGCCCTGTCCTTCTCCGATTAGGTTCCCCTTCGGACTCTCCTCCCGACACTAGAACCGTGACGGACTGGGATAAATTTGGGCAATTGCTCGAAAATCCCAGCTCGCCACATCTAGACCGCATTCCCAATGTAATCTCATCCGCGACCGACCTAAACGTAGCTATCGACTCACTCACTAGCCACCTGACCGCCACCGTTGGCGAGTGCTCAAGACAGGTGCCGGTTGGTGATTATCACCACCTAATCCTGCCTCAGCACATCAGGTCGCTAATGACTGAGCGTAACGCGGCGCGCCGCGCACGCGATCGCGCTCCCACTATCGAAAATAAAGCTCGCTTCAACGACTTACACTGCCGTGTAAGAACCGCTATAGCTGAGCTTCGCGCCAAACGTTTCGGTGATCTTATAGAGAACATTTCTCCTTCTCACCAAGCTTATTGGCACTTAGCCAGAGCTCTAAAATCCGAAACCGCCAACTCTCTCCCTCCGTTAACTCGTCCCAACAACGTTCCCGCGTTCAATGACGACGAAAAAGCGGATTGCCTAGCGTCTAGCCTCCAAGCCTAATGTGCCTTAAGCACACAGCCGTTCGATCCCGACCACGTACGCGAGGTAGACGGTGAAGTGGAGCGCAGAACTTCTCTGCCTCCACAAGACCCCCTGCCCCCTGTCACTGTCGACGAAGTCATACAGGTCATCAAAGACCTACGCCCCCGTAAAGCCCCCGGTGCGGACGGTATCTCTAACGATATCCTAAAGCGCCTCACTCTTCCCCTTCTCTGCCTCCTAGTAGCGATCTTTAACGCTGCTATCGAACATTGCATCTTTCCTTCTCAATGGAAGGATGCAATTATTATAGGCATCCATAAGCCAGGCAAAGCTCGTACCGAGCCGTCCTCCTATCGCCCTATAAGTTTACTAAAGGCCCTGGTAAACTCTATGAACGCCTCCTCCTCGTTCGGCTTCCGTGCCAAACACTCATGCGTCCATCAAGTAACAGGGGTAATGTAAATAAAAGTGAATTAAGACAATATTATAATAGTATAAGCGCACTTAAAGTAATAAAAATTGTAATGTTTACATTTCCCTATTGTAAGGGTTTGCCACAGGAGGAAAACAACCTTAGATGTGAGTTAAATTTAGCTTTGCATACTATGTCTAGCAATAACAATAACTTTCATGTGATAGATACTAACAGTATTTTTAGACATAATTATATAAGGACAAGACATAAATATTATCTCACACACCATTGAACCAGAGTGATAGCCTTGTCGCTATCATTTTATATTAATACCACAGCCAATAATTTGGCTAAACAATCTGCTTTTATTGAGCAGTGTAATTATAGTAGTGTAATTGACATTTCAGCCAAGTATTTGGCTAAACAACCTGCTTCTATTGAGCAGTGCAATTATAATAGTGTAATTGACATTTCAGCTAATCATTTAGCTAAACAACCTGCTTCTATTGAGCAGTATAATAATTTGACATGTAATAATTTAAATTAAATTTTCAGACAACAAAGGACCACTTTGGCATATTATATAATTCCAACATTAATAATGATTATATTAAACAATCTATGTCTACTCAAGTTTTATGCAAACAGAAACAAAAAAATAAACTTTGTCATACTAAAAATAATATTCCATTGAACCTGGTGCATCAGAATATACAAGGAATGTCTCAGAAAGAACTAGAAATTGAATTGTTCATAAACTGCCAAAAGATTGACATTTAATGTATCACTGAACACTGGCTACGCAGCCATCAGTTTATGTTCAATTTCACTAATCACCAGGTGGGAAGTTCGTTCAGCCGAGTAAATGCTATCCATGGTGGCTCTTTAATTTTAGTTAATAAACAGCTAAAGTTTAAGGAACGTAAAGACATTGTGAGCCTCTCAGTTGAGCGAACTGCCGAGCTGTCCTGTATAGAAGTTGAGCATCTTATTGTTGTGAGTGTATACAAGCCGCCTTGTGCAATTTATGATAACTTTGAATTAGTTATGGAAGAAGTGCTGAATAAAATCAGCAATTCCAATAAACAAATCATTGTTTGTGGAGACTTCAATATTAACATTTTGGAAAATAGCTCATTAAGCACCAGATTGCTTGCCTTATTTCAGTCTTTTAATTTAAATAATTTGTTTTGTGAACCAACTAGAATTGCTGTATCCAGTGCCACTTGCATCGACAATATATTTACTGACATAAAACCAATTTAAAAATCAATTATAAGCAATCTAGAGTCAGATCATTGTGGACAGTTAGTGGTTTTAGAAAGAAAGAATAGTATTACTAAAAAGGAAATTAAATTCACACCAATAACAACTAAACGGGTTGAATAATTTAAATCTAACTTAATGCATAAACTTCCAGATTTGCTTTATAATGGCGACCCAAATGATATGTACAATACTGTTCTTGACACTGTTACTACAGAGTATAATAAAATATTTACTGCAAAACAGAAACTTATTTCCAGTCGCTTTAGTTTTAGTGAATGGGCTACCCCAGGTATTCATAAAAGTAGGCGTAAACTGTATTTATATAAAGAAAAAACATATAATAATAGCCAAATATTTAGGGAATATTTAAAAAAATACTCAAAAACCTTTAAAAAGGTCTATCTTGTTGCAAAAGCAATTCACCTCAGACATAAAGTAAAAAATTCAACAAATAAAATAAAAACTACATGGAACATAATAAATAATGAAACTGGTAAAGCTAGGAATTCTTCTCAGGACTTTGAGTTGATTATAGATGATGCTAGTTTTAAAACAAATTCTGAGGTAGCAGTTGCCTTTGAACAGTTTTATAGGAATATCCCATTCAAAACAACTGAACATCTGAACTCAAGTCCAATCTTAGCAGAAAAATTATTAAAAACTAGTGTTCCTGAATGTAACGTTCCCTTTGTATTTATGTTATAGCACAACCCTTAGCCATTATATTTAATAGTTGTGTTGATAGTGGTGTGTTTCCTGATAAGATGAAACTTAGCAAAGTTATACCTCTTTTTAAATCAGGTAGTTCAACAGATCCTAATAATTTTCGGCCTATTTCAATACTACCTATACTCAGTAAAGTTTTTGAAAAAATCATACTTTGTCAAATGTTAAGCCATTTCTGTATTAATGAGCTACTTAGTAGTAAACAGTTTGGCTTTATGAAAGGCCGTTCCACAACCGATGCAGGAGTGGCACTATTAAAAAATATATATAACGCCTGGGAGGATTCGCATGACGCCCTTGGAGTGTTTTGTGATTTATCTAAGGCATTTGACTGTGTTCAACATGAAAATCTCATCAGGAAGCTACATCACTATGGTATTAGAGGCAAAGCTCTCGACCTTTTGACATCCTATATGAGTAGGAGAGTACAGAAAATAGATGTCAACGGTGAAAGATCTCCGGGATCAGCAGTCACTATAGGAGTCCCTCAGGGCTCAATTTTAGGTCCTTTTCTATTTCTTATTTACATTAATGATCTCCCATATAATGTAAAAAACCATGACATTGTCTTATTTGCTGATGACACCTCTTTGCTTTTTAAAGTTAAGAGACAACAGACATGTTATAATGAATTAAATAATGCCCTTTCTAAAATTGTAAATTGGTTTATCGCTAATAATTTGTTACTTAATGAAAAAAAAACCAAATGTGTAAAATTTACATTACCAAATGTTAGTCAGAGACAGACATGTATTAATATTAATGGCGAGCTATTAGAACTTGTTAATTCAACAGTCTTTCTTGGCATAACGCTGGACTCCAAACTTCAATGGGGTCCTCATATTCATAACCTAGCCAAAAAACTTAGCTCTGCTGTGTATGCGATCAAGAAAATAAGACAATTGACCGATGTCGACACTGCAAAAATAGTATATTAAACATTAATTGTATTTTAGTTTATTTGTATTATTGATAGTGTTTTTAAAAGAGTAACTATCGAGTTTCTTGCCGGATTCTTCTCGGTAGAAATCAAAAACATTGTGAACCGGCGGGAAGGTGGGAGGGTTCAAAAAATAATATTTTATAACTTTGACGATTCAAAAGTGATTGTAAAATCCTTATTTGAATAAATTATTTTGACTTTGACTTTGACTTAGAAAAGTGAGTTTAAACGTAGATTTTGTTTAATTCTATCATGTAATTAAAGTAGTTTTTTTGTAATTAAATAAATAGAATTTAATTTCATCTTTTATCATCACTTTCATTATTTGTTTTGCTCGTTGCTATTAGCTAAATTAAAATAAATCTATAACTTCTTGAAACCTCTTCTGTAGTCCTTCTGCTTGTTTGCCATAAACCTTGACTGGCTCATCTCGATCACTAATAAGAGTACACAGTCTAGCTTCTGCAAGTAGACGGTTCATTCCTGCTTTTAGTCGAAAGGATCATCATGTTGCACTCATGGTGAAATACTGGAAATTGGACTAAATGGCTAAAATAATGATTCCAGGTTTTTTTCAATTCTACCAACAAATCCGGTGAATACAACCACTGGTACTTCCTGTTGACGCCTGCAGTCTACCGGCAGGCGACTTCTTAGCTTACCCTGCTGCCGCCGCCATGGTGAACTTCGACCCGCAGGGAAGCCTATCGTTCTACACCTAAGCAATTCGCGATGCAATTCGAAGACCATTGTTAGTCAGAGTAATTATAATAATATATAATTCTATATAGTCATTATAACTTAACTTTATTAATATAATTATTTATTTCTAAACTCATTTTTTTGTTATTTAATATGTCACCCTCATATTAAATATATCCTCAACGTGACAGTATCATACAGTTTGCTTCTTATGTTTATACTAGCAGCAGCCCGTCTGGGCTTCGCACGGGTGGACACTTTTAAAACATTTTGGGATAAACGTAGAGTAAATGTATCTTTATAAGGATAAGAGGAGGACATAAGTAATTTTTTTTAAATTACTATTTATGAATTTCTTGTAATTTTTTATATTTTTATCCATAAACCTTACCTATAATTTGAATATTAAAAACAAAGACTTTAATCTTTAAGCTAATATTCATTGAAATAGTTGAAATAGTAACATAACATCTTTTTTATATTTTTATCCATAAACCTTACCTATAATTTGAATATTAAAAACAAAGACTTTAATCTTTAAGCTAATATTCATTGAAATAGTTGAAATAGTAACATAACATCTTTTTTATATTTTTATCCATAAACCTTACCTATAATTTGAATATTAAAAACAAAGACTTTAATCTTTAAGCTAATATTCATTGAAATAGTTGAAATAGTAACATAACATCTTTTTTATATTTTTATCCATAAAACTTACCTATAATTTGAATATTAAAAACAAAGACTTTAATCTTTAAGCTAATATTCATTGAAATAGTTGAAATAGTAACATAACATCTTTTTTATATTTTTTTGCGTTTTACATTTTTATCCGTATATATATTTATTCCCAAAGTTTGTTTTGATATTTTTATTTTTTTGTCGTTTCATGTATTTTATTTTTCAGGGATTAAATTTTTTTACTTTTTTTTTTTTTTTTTTTTACCACTAATGTGGCAAACAAGCTTACGGTCCACCTGATGGTAAGCTGTCACCGTAGTCTATGGACGCTTGCAACACCAGAGGCATCACTCGCGCGTTGCCGACCCATCAAAAATCTAATAACTTCTTTCTTGAAGAACTCCATACTGTAGTTCTTGGAGTAAACCTTGGTAGGGAGCTCATTCCACAACTTAAGCGTTCGCGGGAGAAAGTTTCTCTGAAACCGCACTGTACGCGGCCATTTCGGTTCTAATGTGTGAGGATGAATTCCATGCCGATGGCGAGCGGTGCGATGGTAGAAAGTAGCCGTGGGCATCATTTTGAACAATTTCTCAGAACACAACCCATTTTACAAGCGGTAGAACACACACAGGGAGGCAAAGTCTCTCCTCAGACTTAAGGGCTCGATACCGCAAGTGAGTTTGGAATCGTCGACAATTCTCATAGCCCGTCGTTGAACCGTCAAATTGTACACTACTTTGGCAGTGGTATTTGCAAGTGGCAACAAAACATATTGATTTTCAGGAGATTCTACTCAAGCAAGGGCAACATTATAATTGCCCACGAAAAAAACACTCTTTTTTGGTTGATTCCAACCATCGAGAAAGACAGATGAAGTGAACGTTCGGCGCTACATTCTCTACCCCGCGATTGCGACGCGTACTCTCTCTTACTCGTACTTGCTAGTCGATCTGAATTTTCAGAACAAGATTCTCCAATACGACGTATTTTTGCTAAACTCGCTTTGGGTAAAATTTTTATAAAGTTGAAGACCTTTATTTTCTAGGCATATCGTTTGGAAGTTTTTTTTCAAATCAGAGAAAAAAAGTTAATATAATAAGTCAGAAAAGGTTTTAGTAGGTGGGCAGTTCTGAAAAGAACTTATGATGAATACTTACTATAAAAAAGTGCGAGAATACTTTAGAAATACAATAAAGGTTGAATAAAATAATGTATAAGTAGATCTAAAAAGAACTTTTTACTGGAACCAAAAAATGTGCAATGAAAAAAGTCAAAATATTCAATGTCGGTTGCTGCGGTGGCTGGCTACCTACGCGAGACGCCCCGACACGCGCCGCGCCGTTTATTTAGTATTTTGTTTAGATTGACATTTTTAAGTGGAATGTCCGATGTAATCAAAAAAGTCTTGAATACGAAATGATTTATTTGGATAAGGATTATAACAAAGGTACTAAGGATTAACATGGTCTGATTTTGGTCAACATTTCTATCAACTTTTTTAATGTAAAAAAGTAGTTATAGTTACACAACTACAATAGTTGGACATATGATGTCGCGAAGTTTTTTGTAGATATTTATATGTTATTTAATATTTTTTTTTGTTCTAACATCAATAGTTACCGCAGCGCATGCGATGAAAGACATTTTATAGCTATTTTTTTTACATCTTGGGTTACATTATTGAAGTTTTAGTAGGGATTCCTAATTTTTTTTAGTAATAAATATAGCCTTTGCTACTCAGGAATAATGTAGCATTCTAATGGTGAAAGAATATTTCAATCATTCCAGTAGTTTTTGAGTTTATTCGTTACAAACTTACAAAAATACAAATCTTTCCTCTTTATAATATTAGTGTAAATGCATGCTAGCTAACAGAAATAATTATGTTTTAAATAAATATTATTAGATACGCTTAAAATATGTTAAACTTTCTAAAGGGTTGAAAGAATAACATAATGCTGATACAGGTATAATTACTAGGTGGTACCTACCATCTGGATCACATTCAAATAACCATTAATTTCATTAAATGTTCTACTAGACTAATTTTACTTATTATGTACCAATAGTAAGTAGCGCCAAATTAGTATGTAAAAGAACTCTAGTGGTAGAGTAAAGCATTGTCAACACATCTGCTTAGTTGCTATTACTTTTTACCAACTAATTTAGCGCGACTAAAGAAAGATTGGTACCTAATTAGTGATCTGCAAGTTTTTAAACACAATAAAAAATATTTTCATTATAAAATCCATTTAGAATTTTATAGAATTTAGTATGCTTAGGTACCTAGTTAACATCATACTCTGTTTACTGACTGCATACTTATGTCAAAACAAACAAACATGTACCTACAAAATCGTCATCTTGCCCTTGACCTCGCAGAGCGGACGACGAAAATTGCGGATTTAATTTTGGCAGCATTCCTATATTATCAAAACGTTAATTGAAAAATAATCTTAAAACGAAATAACGAAACAATTAACAAGGTAACAAATTGATTTTTAATCTCAGGAAAATAATTATTAAAGTCTGATTGAATTCCTTTTGAAGTTAGGTATGATAATACAAGGTTATTGATTTAAGTGCTTGCCTATCTTTTATTCTTTTTGACGTGTTAGGTCCCGTTCGCGTTTGTATTCTGACTTTTAAAAACAGTTTTTTATTAATTTCTATTTTTACGGTTCCGTACCCAGGGGGTGCCAACGGTGCCCTATTACTAAGCCTACGATCAAAGATGACTTATACGTCTAGATACCGTGTCCGAAACAACATCAAACGGAGTATAGCGAGCCATTTTGATCAATGTGTGTGTAATCACTAATCAGCTAATACGACTATCATTTTTACATCTGTGTGCGTAGTTTTGGTGTTGCCAACCTTAAAGTGATTACCCCGAATTGGGGAGTTCTTACTTTTATTCGGTACTACAATTTAGTTTCACTTGATTGACTTGATGTTAAAGTAGGTTCCAAATATTGTATACTGTAGTGTTAAAATATAGATGAATGCATAAAATAAAATCTTTCCTTCTCTTCTGTCTTCGCCGTGTACTTTATTCATAGGTCCCACCATGTGACAATAGCCGTATTTTGTTGACAAGTTTATTTTTAACATAGAAAGCAATCGCATCACAGAGCCATTAAAATCGCATAGTTTGTCAAATGTCCACAAAAAAAAAACTGTTTATTAAATAAATTCCATCTACCTCCTGAGCTTGTGCAGCCAATGCGTTAAATGCGGACCGTAAGTGCCGCCATAGTTAACATAGAGCGCATTCATTTTTGGTCAACAGATAGATCAAATGCGCGCATAGAGAAGTGATATTGCTGAAATTGTAAGAGCGGCCACGGGGAACCGCAAGAATCGGATCACCGTGCTATTATTTAAATGTGTACATTTTTCTCACTTATATTTATTATAAATTTAAAACTCGTCAGTGTTCTGTAAGTTACAGCCAAAATTTAAGCCCTCTTAAATTTTTAGTTTTTGCTTTTATATATCTATTATTAGTTAGTAAACCCGCCTATAACACATTTAACACATAATATGAGAAAAAAAAGGTCAGCGTATATAATATAATAATAAGGCTCTGTTGGGACCCCTCGGGGAAAGATTAAGGATTTGAATTAATAAACTATAGAGTATTTTTATCTTAATTTACATAGGAAATGTAAAGATTATATATAATATGATATTTAAAAATTAATATATAAAATTAAAAGGATTTAGTATAACATTTTATTAGTTTTCAAAAGAAAATTAAACGAAAATCATTATAAATACGTTATATTTGTTTTTCTAAAGACCTATTAAGTCTATCGTTGTAATAAAATAACATATATTACTGATTGACGTCTCAGAATATTACACAAACAATGCAAATTACACTCGGTTTAACTCGTAGTGCTCGTTCAAAGTAATTTAATACATAATCAAGATTAATGCACCCGTGTAGCTGTGTGTGCGCTTTTGACCGACCAGGTGGGGGTAGGGTTGCCAGATGGTCGGGATTTGGCGGAATTCTCCCGAATTTTTGTATGTCCCCCGATTCCCGACAAAGTAAAAAATCTCCCGAAAAACAACTTCATTGTATAAAACAATAATTTTAAGTTCCGAATTTACGTCAAGTGAAACTTTGCCGCTCCGACGCTCGTGGAAGCGGCAACGTTTCTTTCTACGATCCGCATCAAGCGTGCGGGGCATGTAGGGTTGCCAGATGGTCGGAATTTGGCGGAATTCTCCCGAATTTTTGTATGTCCTCCTGAATCCCGACAAAGTAAAAATCTCCAGAAAAACCACTTCATTGTATAAAACAATAATTTTAAGTTCCGAATTTACGTCAAGCGAAACTTTGCCGCTCCGACGCTCGTGGAAGCGGCAACTTTTCTTTCTACGATCCGCATCAAGCGTGCGGGGCATGTAGGGTTGCCAGATGGTCAGAATTTGGCGGAATTCTCCCGAATTTTTGTATGTCCTCCCGATTCCCGACAAAGTAAAAAATCTCCCGAAAAACCACTTCATTGTATAAAACAATAATTTTAAGTTCCGAATTCACGTCAAGCGAAACTTTGCCGCTCCGACGCTCGTGGAAGCGGCAACGTTTCTTTCTACGATCCGCATCAAGCGTGCGGGGCATGTAGGGTTGCCAGATGGTCGGAATTTGGCGGAATTCTCCCGAATTTTTGTATGTCCTCCTGAATCCCGACAAAGTAAAAATCTCCAGAAAAACCACTTCATTGTATAAAACAATAATTTTAAGTTCCGAATTTACGTCAAGTGAAACTTTGCCGCTCCGACGCTCGTGGAAGCGGCAACGTTTCTTTCTACGATCCGCATCAAGCGTGCGGGGCATGTAGGGTTGCCAGATGGTCGGAATTTGGCGGAATTCTCCCTAATTTTTGTATGTCCTCCTGAATCCCGACAAAGTAAAAATCTCCAGAAAAAACACTTCATTGTATAAAACAATAATCTTAAGTTCCGAATTTACGTCAAGCGAAACTTTGCCGCTCCGACGCTCGTGGAAGCGGCAACGTTTCTTTCTACGATCCGCATCAAGCGTGCGGGGCATGTAGGGTTGCCAGATGGTCGGAATTTGGCGGAATTCTCCCGAATTTTTGTATGTCCTCCTGAATCCCGACAAAGTAAAAATCTCCAGAAAAACCAGTTCATTGTATAAAACAATAATTTTAAGTTCCGAATTTACGTCAAGCGAAACTTTGCCGCTCCGTGCTCGTGGAAGCGGCAATGTTTCTTTCTACGATCCGCATCAAGCGTGCGGGGCATGTAGGGTTGCCATATGGTCGGAAATTGGCGGAATTCTCCCGAATTTTTGTATGTCCTCCTGAATCCCGACAAAGTAAAAATCTCCAGAAAAACCACTTCATTGTATAAAACAATAATTTTAAGTTCCGAATTTACGTCAAGCGAAACTTTGCCGCTCCGACGCTCGTGGAAGCGGCAACGTTTCTTTCTACGATCCGCATCAAGCGTGCGGGGCATGTAGGGTTGCCAGATGGTCGGAATTTGGCGGAATTCTCCCGAATTTTTGTATGTCCTCCCGATTCCCGACAAAGTAAAAAATCTCCCGAAAAACAACTTCATTGTATAAAACAATAATTTTAAGTTCCGAATTTACGTCAAGTGAAACTTTGCCGCTCCGACGCTCGTGGAAGCGGCAACGTTTCTTTCTACGATCCGCATCAAGCGTGCGGCGCATGTGGTGAGGTTTTGATTTTTAAGTCTCCTTTAAATAGTGAAAAAGGACAAAAAATGATTAATGTGTAATATAGATAATGATATAATCATTTTATGGTTTTTTTTGTTAGTATTTATTTATGAAGACATTTTTTCGGCAGCGGACGATGTAACAATAATTTTTAATGTTGTTGTTTTTAATGTGTGTGTACAATAATAATTGTACACACCCAATGGCGCGTGTACGTACACCGTCTTGCTAATAAAGTATCTAGTTTTAGGTAAATAAAGTTGAAGTTTAAATATATAGTCCAAAGTGTAACGTTACAGTTCGTTGCAAAGAGAATCAAACTATTTACGTATTTTAAGATATGGTAATCAATTAATTTCGTAGTTCATAAAATACAGGATACTACTTTTTCTATAGATATTTATATCCATTTTTTTTTATTTTATTTAAACATTGCAGAAGACCGGTATAAGGTTTACGTTCTATAGGTACAATGTGTCACAGGGGTACATAAATACTAAATTAAATACATCAATACATAAATACTTTATTAAGCTGAAATAATATAATGTAAGTCACGTTAGGTGAAAAATATGTATTGTCGTTTCAGTATTTGCCTTACTAAACTTGGGATGGGAAATGAAAGTACCTACAGACTTGGCAACTAGGACACGAAATATCGAAATCTCGGAATATCGTAACTCGGGACTCTCGGAACGTAAAGTCCGATTCAAGTGGTCCTAGATCGTAGGTAATATCGGAATTATTCAGTTTGCATTTGAGTTTTTAAATAAAGCGTATACGTTAACAGCCCTCGCCCATGTAATGCACACAATATACTCTTTATTCATTTGAATTCACTTATACTTAGACGTATTACTCAAACTTAATGTTATCTTATTTGTTGACTTAACTTATTTGCTATCATAACATAAACTTAGTTTATGGACGGAACGTGAGACATTGATGACTGTTCTTGTGTTTAATGTATTCCGATGAAATTCGTGCCGCACGCAACTACCACTTGCAGGTTATCTGCGTTTCCTAACAAGGATGTGGTGATTTGGTGAGGGAGGTGTGCAACAAGAGTGTTGGCGCTTATGAACAGTGTTGCCAATTTAGTTTAGTCTAGTTTTTATAGCTAGATTTAGTTGATAAGTCTATCAGCTAAAGCAAAATATGAGGTTTAGCTATTAGGGTATTTCTTTATCTACAATTTAAGCCTTTTATTACTTTAAGATCACGTAGGGTAAGAATCAGGAATCGGAACAGTTTATTGCTTCATACATGGGCAGAGATACCAAAATATAAAAACGCGGCTAGCGAAAACCCATTTATTAACATTAGCACTTTTGTTGTATATGTAAAGTGGAAAAGGTTTTAGATTATAAGCTCCACAAAGAAGTCCTGAGTAAAAATTTGAAAACTGTTAAAGCGTAAAGGTAAAATACTCAGGATGAAGCTGGTTCTAGTGGCATACAAACTGAACCGATTATTTTCAATGACGACAATATCATGTTAAATTTATAAGTTTCTACTATAGTTGTTGCTGAACTGTAAATAATTTGTAACTTTTTCATAAGACCTGTTATTTTTTTTTACTTTTTTTTTCTGTCAAAAATTAGACTTGGCAAAACTGTTTATATATCATTCAATCGCGCGCTAACCGTGCTAGTAACTGATTACTTTAAGCCTTCGGAGTCAGTCGAGGCCGTTGTATCAAGAACGGCTGCTTTAGATGCTGCAAGTTTCCGCTTGTTTTCTAAAAGTCAAGATCTCCATCAACTGTTTAAAAAAAGTGGGTACAATGACCTAGCTAAAACTCCAAATACTGTAGCAAAAATGGTTTCCAATGAAGCTGAAAAAATCAAAAGTGAAACAACCAAAACTATAACGAACATGGAACGAACAAGAGAAATGGATAAAGGTTCACATTAAGGTTCACATGACCCTCGACGAATGTATTTCTCTTAGAAATAAGAGATATATGAATATAAACCTTCATTTCAGTGGAAATCCAAACACTAACCGACAGCCGACCTGATGCTACACCGTATAAGGCAGACATAGCATTCAAATTTATGTTAAGTAAACTCGACCAGCAAAATACTTACCTTATCTCTATATTACCTCCATGATGCCCTAAGCTTCTATCGTGCTCCAGAAGACGACTCTTTTCCCAAACCAACAGGTGAACAAATATGTGATGCCATTGTGTGCATGCGTTTTAAACGCCTTAAATATAAAGAAACTGTAAATATCTTCTTTATCATTGTTACTATGATGAAGTTATTTGGCTAATAGTTAAGTTAAAATACATATAATTTTATAATGTTTAGTTTCAATGATATTTTTTATGATTTGGTTATTTTAAACGAATGAAAATAACAGAAGTTCATAAGTCAAAATTTTAAAGTACCTAAAAGGAAGAGAAAAATAAAACAAACAAAATAATAAAATTATAAAAACAAAACAAAAAATATTATTACAAAAAAAGGGAGGGAGGGAGTCTAATTCAATTCGCTTTGCAAATTAGGGAGCTAATTTGTATTTCCTATATAACATTTTCACCTTTCTATATTAAAAATAAAAAAAAGTTTTTAATTATGTGTAAGTGATTAATGTAAATGTATTGAGTATTGCATGTATGTAGAATTTAATTCATAAATAAATACTTCTATAATAAAATTATTTATTTACATATTATAAATAAATAACTACAGTAGAATAAATTAGTTCTACAACACGTCGAATTCCTGAAAATTTAGAAAACCTAAAGAATCCTTAAAAAAAATATTTCCTGAAACTTTTCAGATTTATGAATTTATTATTATTATCTAAAAATTTGTGTTCTCCTTCACTCATGACCTGTCTGAATGAACCACTTATTTAGCCTTCAAATATACCTATAGACCTAGACCCACTAAGTCAGTATTTAGTTTTCAAACCTACAAAAATCTATCATTCCGAAAACAACCTCTTTCACCGAATGACACATATTCACTTGTTCATTTCATTGTTCACCTCTTTATAACCTTTTCCTGTAATACTATTTTTTAACTCATTCCAGTAATAATAATGTAGGTAATAGGTTTTAAATTATAATTTACGAAACCTTTATAAAATTCTGTAATTTAAAATATTTGTTGTTAATATTTCTCTTTGTTAATTTTCAGATTTATTCATTTGATATTTATTATCCGAAAATAATATTTCCTATTCTGACATTCTTATCCCGTGATAATAATATCAAATTTTCACGGTTTCATAAAAAATTAACACCTGACCTGTTGGGTTAGCTGCGTACACAAACAGTCATTCATGTAGGAACATCCACTAGACTTAAATAAATAAATAAATATATAGGGTCGGCAACGCGCGAGTGATGCCCCTGGTGTTGCAAGCGTCCATAGGCTACGGTGACCGCTTACCATCAGGCGGACCGTAGGCTTGTTTGCCACCTTAGTGGTATAAAAAAAAAAAAAAAAAAAACTTAGTAAGTATCAGATGTCTCTCTTCAAACCCCATGATATCTAATAGTATTATTGAGAAATCTCAGGTGAATATCTCTATGTTGTACAAGTGTTATTCACTAGTACCAACTTTGTGGTCTATACTTCGTGAATGTTGAAATTAAATTCGGAACCGCTTTCCTCCAGACATTTGCGACGCCTCATTGAAAGTTTGAGTTCCTAGTGTTGTTATATACCTAATACATCTCAAATAAAAAGTTACTTAACAAAGTTGAAATTTTAGTATCTTAAAAGGAGTAAATATTATAGAGAATATCCTCAGATTATTTCCTAATCTGACATTCTTGTCTCGTGATGATATTATTTAATTTCGATAATTTCATAAAAAATTATATCTGACCCGTTGGGTTAGCTTCATACAAATTAACAGTATTTTATGTTAATGCATCCTCTGAACTTAGTAAGTATCAAATATACCTTTTCAGACTCTATAGAAATCAACAATATCATTGAGGAATCCCAGGTTAAAATTTCTATGTTGTACAGTATTATTCACTTTTAGTACCAGTGTTACGTAACCTATACCCAGTGAATTCTGTTTTTCAGGTCAGTGCCGCATTTCTCAGACATACGACACTTTACTGAAAATTTGAGTTCCTAGTGTTTGTTTAATTCCTAAAACAATCTAGATTCTAGGTCACTTAGTAAAACTTATATTTTTAGTGCCTTGAATCAACTGATATTAACAACAGTAACTTAAATTAATAATTTTAGTTCCTAGTGTTTGTTTAATTCCTAAAAACAATCTAGATTCTAGGTCACTTAGTAAAACTTATATTTTTAGTGCCTTGAATCAACTGATATTAACAACAGTAACTTAAATTAATAATTTTAGTTTCTAGTGTTTGTTTAATTCCTAAAAACAATCTAGATTCTTGGTCACTTAGTAAAAGTTATATTTTTAGTGCCTTGAATCAACTGATATTAACAACAGTAACTTAAATTAATAATTTTAGTTCCTAGTGTTTGTTTAATTCCTAAAAACAATCTAGATTCTAGGTCACTTAGTAAAACTTATATTTTTAGTGCCTTGAATCAACTGATATTAACAACGGTAACTTAAATTAATAATTTTAGTTTCTAGTGTTTGTTTAATTCCTAAAAACAATCTAGATTCTTGGTCACTTAGTAAAAGTTATATTTTTAGTGCCTTGAATCAACTGATATTAACGACGGTAACTTAAATTGATAATTTTAGTTCCTGGTGTTTTTTTAATTCCTAAAACAATCTAGATTCTAGGTCACTTAGTAAACTTTATATTTTTAGTGCCTTGAATCAACTGATACAGTAACTCAAATTTATAATTTTCACCAAGATAAAATATATAAATTTATACATAAATATAAATAACACATAATATCTCAATTACACTTAGTCCAACACTATTTATTGGATATGATGCACTCACAATAATAACATTGAATTTTAATTGTCAATTTCATCATCAACAATATGTTGATAAATATGTTTATAGGTATTAATTCAAAGATGTAGAGAATTGAGAATTTAATATTGTTAGTTTTCTCATTTGCATATACAAGAAGTGAGATTTTAGTTCAGTTTTAAACATATAAGGAAACATTGTCTCCTACTGTATTATTTTTCATACAGTAATTTAAAAGAAATAACGTTTAATTAAATATCATTAAAAATTATAAGAAAAATTATGTTGTAAGATACCTTTTAAAATACGTAGAAAAGTGAGATTTCAAAACACTTGAAGTAGATTTAAGAAACCATCGTCTCTTATAATGTAGATACACACATGTATCACTCACGGAGAAAAAGCATTTTATGTACATCTCACTAGAATTAAATATAAAGATTGTCAGGTATCTATGAATGTCATAAGCTACAATAGTATATTTAGGTGAATTTAAGTACGGTCAGTTGCAGAACTGCATAAAGAGTTTAAAAAAAAAAAAATGGCAGCGAGGCGTAGTCACTCACACACTTAAAGAAATAAAGTAATATGTCTTGTAGAACCTAAGTAATATTAGTTTCATTTAATATTGTATATAATAATTTCACTATGAAAATTATCGTATCCGTAGCCTAGTGGATAGACGTTGTAGTGTACTCCAGTCTACCCTAGAACAAAGTTATGTCTAACTACCTATATAGCGTACCATTATGTGCGATTTAAAATTGAATACCTAATGTATTCATAGAGAAGTAGCTATAGGTCTAATTATCTGTTGGATATACAAAAATAAGATAGTCAAACATTAGAAATAGATAAACATAAATTGGGGTTCGAAATAATTGCGCGGTAAAATTACTGCGCGCATTACGGCGCTGCATTAGATATATGTCTATCGTACATTTTGTTTCGATTAATGGTAAAGTAGCTTAAAACAGTACGACTCGCGGTGTAAATCGAATGATCGTCACGTGACCATGTCATGCGATGACGTCACAAAACCTCTTTGAAGACGAAATAAAAAAAATACGGGAAATAGGGATATCTCCTAATTAGTGCGTGTAAAAGAGATAAAAAAAAGAAAGAAATCGTTCGCTCGCTTGATTTTGGCGCCACGGCGCTAGAGACTGTTGTGACAGAGTCCTCTCTCTCCCATTCGAAATTCAAAATTCGTGAGTGACGCGCGCGATATTGCATAATGGAGTGTTTCCCGCCTTTTTTTGAGTCGAGTTATACGGGAAGCGTCCCACCTTCCGCATTCTTAAAAAGAGTTTTGACAAATATCGGTTAAAGACTGTGCTTCCCGCGTTTTTCTTAGTAAATAGTGTTTGTAATTACAAAGTGCAAATGTGAATAAATAATAAAACTTTAAGTGGTTATTTACATTGAATTTACATCGAACCGTGTACCCGTGTGTAACCGTGAAGGTGTTAGGAGTTGGCAGATTTTTGGAGTCCCGACCATCGATAGTTTTCCTGAGTGAGTAGATTAATTTTTATTTCTCAGAGGAAATAATTAAAGCATTAAAATTCCTTCTGAGTACAGCTATTTATCTAGAAATTCATTTGAAGAGTTTCTATATGAATTGTTGTTGGGTAGTTAAACTATTAATTATAACCATTGTTTTACTTTTCTTGTGTGATCCCAAAATATGTTTCGTATGTGAAAATTGTAAATTAATACCTAGAGATGAGAGACAGGTTATGTGCTGATGGTTTAGGTACACAAATCACATACTGATGTTGTGGCAAACCGTACATAGGATATCTAGAGTTTCACTATCTCATTTTAAGAATTTTATTGAATCATAAGATTTAATAGATAACTACTTGAATTACTTAAAAGGTTGATAAAATGTGCATAAAACGATACGAAACGTTGACGATTTTAAAAATATGGCGCCGGGTTTAATTATTATTCTCGAATTTTACCTAACCGTGATAATTGTAAATTACCATTTTGTACGATTTACTGGGCACTCAATTTAGTGCTTTACAGATTGAGTAAAGATTTTCCTTTATAGAGTTATAACCTACTATACGGTTTTTTATGACAAATATGTATTAGGTTACCGATATTTGAATATTCGGATTTGTGACTGACATATCGTTTGATATGAAGGAAAATCAGGTCCGGAGGGCTATATCTAGGAATCAGTGGTGCATCTGAGGCATGGACAGGTTCTGAACCTGGGCAGACATGTTTCAGATTGAGGGAAAGTAAAAGCATTATGTAAAAAAAAAAACACTTAATACATTACCATAGGGTTGGGGAAGGGAGTAGAAAAAAAAATATATTTATGTATTTGATATTTAATTTTAGCGTAGGTCTGTTTGAAAAGGCTTCAGGCGGCTTTGTTTGGTCCAGGGTAAGATGCTTGTGTTAGGGCCAGTATCACGTTATTTAGTTTGTAAGGTCAGGGACCTGGATCAACAGAGTGAAAAATTTATGGGGAATGATTTATTAAATTCAGGGGGGTGAAATGTTTCGGAAAATAAGCCTGAAGAGAATGTAAGAGTGGAAAGAACATATTTTGGGACATTTTCAGCTAGATTTATTTAGTTAATAAGGGGAGGGATCTTTAGGCATAGTAGGTATAGGAAAGAGAGTACGGCCATAAGATTATACATGAAGTGTTTTAGTTTAATATGCTTGTTGATTAAAGGATATTTTTGTTTTCCTTCAGGGAAAAAATATAAAATAGAATTGAAATAAAACTAAAAATTCAGAGGGAAAAAAAAAGAGTTTGGTGGACCGACGGTGCCGGGTTCGTCTAATGAACCTTGCAACGCAGGGCCCTAAGTCCATCCTTAGATGACTTTTGGCCTAATTGGATAGTCCAGAATTGCCAGTTTATTATTTTATTTTCTTTTCAAGGAATCTTGGCCTAATAGAGACCTAATAGTCAATTAATGGGTACTCCTTTAGGGCTTGAGAAGGGTTATACACACGGCTCTATCTCATTGTCTCATTCAGTGTGTTAAAAATCGTTACCACCAGCAAATGAAAGCACGTTAGTGATGGCAGGTTAAAAAGGGGCCGTTGTCTGTTTAGGTTGGGGGTAGGCATTGTTAGTACACACACACTAATTATACATTAGCTAAAAGGCCCCTCGACCGCTGTCACTGCTTTTATTTGCAGGTATACATCCCTAGTGAAAAGATAAATCATTTCTGTTTGAGAAGAACGCTTTGATAGAGGGTTTAGAATAGTTGTAGGTCTGTTCCCATATAAGAACACAGAACTAGGTGCAGTGTAAAAAAAAAGACAAATAGATTAATTAAAAGGAGAAGAGTGTATGAGTGAGTTTAAGTGTTTCTTTCGAAAGTAGTTAATGGGACTGTAAGGTCACAACCCTTTGATGATAACGCTTCGTCAACAGACCTAGGGATGTCGCGGTTATAGTAAGATCTCTCCATTTTTAATATCAGTATTAGAACAGGAATGGGTAGTAAATAAGTAGAGCAGGTCTTCGTGTGACGGCGAGACTCGGGTGCTAGGGTGTGAGTGGAGCTGGTTTACTTTTAGGTCTTACTAGCTCAGCTCCACCCTACTCCAAGAAAGTTAAAGAGGTAGTTTAAATTTTATGAGTTCTAATCCGGATCAGAGGATATAAATGATAAAGAACAAATTTTAATTTTGGTGTGTCCAGTAGGTAGTTGTATGAGATACCTATTCAATACTTACCTATCTAAACTGTTAGCATTAATTGGTCCGGATTGGTTTTCGTCAAAGTAATGAGTGATAAGTTGTCGGGATACAGATTACTCCTTTCTTTTGGGAAGTTCGTTTTATTAATAAATAAATCACTCCTTATGGAGACGAATAGAATAAGAATTATATATCTTTAGATTTTTGAATTTACTTCTTTATATTTTACTACGTCTATTTTTAAAATGTAACAATTAAGTTATGCCAAAACAATGATAATAAAAAAATATATATTTTAGAATTGCTTTCTCCTTTTGATATAAAAAGAAAGAAAAACATTAACGGTAATCTTACTGAAACAATGACTGAACCGGGGTACGACATAAGTTAAACTTTGACCGAACATATTAAACATGGATTTGTTAAAGGTGACATTAGTTGTTCTAGGGTCTGTCCAATTCTTCTTCATAGAAAATCCTATTATCATAGCGTATTATTATCCAGGTAGGGCCCCCCTTAATAACTGATGAGCCGGGGGGGGGGGACCCCGACCTACCGGCGAAACGCGAAGGTTCTAATCACTCAAAATGACTATTGTTGATCTGACTAAAGTGTTAGATTTTTGAGTGAGCAATGTTTTCATTACTGACTGAATAGTAGGAAAGTACCTACTAAGACGGGTTACCTACCCATGTAAATTGGCGTTCTGTCGTCATAATTACCTTAATTGACTGTGACAAATTATTAAAAGAAACTCTATTTAATCTTTACGTTATTCGCAATTTGTTCCATATTTATTTATATTATGTATCTTAATATCTCAAGTTCGTAAGAGAAAGGTTGCACATGATGTCTCCTTTATAAGTTCTTGTACCTACGCAAAGAACTGAATTATTCACTGTTATCTGTAAGATGTATAAATACTGAAAATTCCACGTTTACTAAGAGATTTTGGTTTGTAAGAAGAACTACCATGAAGACTAAATAGTACCTTGGTAAAATATCTTATTATAGGGCCGTATGGTTGTTTACCACCTTTACAGCAAACAAAGGGAATTATCTTCAGGGTGCAGAAATATTAGGTTAAATTCAATCGATCGTTCATCGACCAATTGGTGTAGTGGTTATAACGTTGGACAACCATACGAAGGGCCGCGGTTCGATCCCGACACTACAGACATTTACTTTTTGTTTATTGTCGCGAACTGTAAAAGAAATCTTAATTTCTTATGTTCGTTTTACTGGCATATTGTAAGGTTAAATAAATAAATAAAGTAATAGAAACTAAATTATTATATTATATATTATTAGGCTTACTCTTTGACAGAATTTAAATAGTTATTAATTGAAAGTGAATAAGGGTAGTTATGGGGAAGGTTGTTGTATTAGAAATCTACTTAATCAAGTTCAGTGTGACGATAATTTTAATCATGACTAGGATGTATTATAACAGCTATCTTAGATTGGTACATCACTCGTGTGCGACAAGTTAGTTAAGATAAGTGGTTAAGGCTTAGATAGTTATATTATGTAGAATTTAATCTTAAAATCAAAGTTCACTCGCCATGCTAGTGACTGACTAAACTCATACCTTCTTAGAGTCAGGGTTACTTAGGTTCACAATGTAGCGGTCCTTATCACGCCATTAGACGATCATTGCCAAATATGAATACTATTATTATATGTCTGGAGTGCTGCATGTAGACTTAGGTTCACAATGTAGCGGTCCTTATCACGCCATTAGACGATCATTGCCAAATTAAAATTCTATAATTAGGTTTCCGCGGTAGTAGCGTTTAGTAGGTAGGAGTAGGTTAACGCGATTTTGTAGGGGGGGGGTTTCTACAACGTATCAGATCTTAATACGTGTACCTACTCAGAGGTTGTGGATTCGAATCTCACCTTAAAAGCCTCTCTTTTTGTTTTTGTTACATTTTACGAATTATGAATATTTTGTTTAGTTAATCAGCTTAGACCAATTTTCTAATAGCTATTAAGTTCTACGTAGGTAGACATTTAATGTTTCTCGTTCGTTTTGTTGTTTCTGGGGGTATGTGCTGACAAGTTGGTTTGGTGTTTTCATTTAGCTATTAAGTTAGATGCGGTAATTACTTAGGCCGTAGCCACTTTACAGACAACGTAGAAAAGACTCGTCTGAACTTCTGAAAAACCTCCTCTCGTACAACCTTTGACTGCTTCGTAGATCTTCAACTTCCTTGGTAGAATTCAATAAAATTTAAAGAAACACAATACACCACAATATACACAATAGAACACCATAAATCTTGAAGATTTATGCCTAATTGTCCTAAATTACATATTATAAATTGAACACAACGACGACTGAAAAACTCGCGAAACACGATGCTTTCCCTATTAAAAAGTTTGTGTAAAAATGTCATCATCATTGTCAGCCTTCATACGTCCCCACTACTGGGGCACTTATTAAAATGTTTAGGTTTTCAATTCTAATCTAGTTATAAAATTAATAAAATGAGCTAAACGCGAGATCAGATTTCGAATCTGACTATAATTGATTTCACAGTCAAATTTCTTTGACTTCTCTCTTGCACGCGCGGATCTAGACTAACTACTCATTTTAAATTTCGTTCCTTCCAAAATCTCAAACTCCACCCCCCCGACATACTCTTCTCCACCCCTTATCCCAATAGTTTAAAACAATCTTGCCTGTCAAATCAAAAATGTATGTTTTGAAGTGCTATGGATGTTTCTTACTCCAAAAGTTCCAATCTCCTTGAAACCAAAAAAATCTTAACACTCAGCTTTGTGTTATTTATTCTACATAGTTTTGGATTTTTTATACATTAACATCGTCAAAGCACATAGGGTTGTCTCAAATTTATATTATGTTAAATTTGAAATTATTCAAAATAAATAAAAATTCTATCCAAAAAGTGGTTTTGGAGTTTACTCCTTAAGAATCGATTTGCATATATAAGGAGCCCGGTATGAGAAAAATGTGAGGAGTAAAATCTATCGATGAATGACCTCGTTACGTTTTTGGTGCGCATCCTATGTCGCGCAACTTTCTAATTTGGTTGTGAGTGTAGGGTATAGGGACATGTGCATAGGGTATACAGCAAAGCGACTATACCTATATGTTATTGGGTTTGTTTATTTCTATCAGTGTCGACATTTTTATATTGCTGTTTTTATTATAAATATCAATAATTAATATTGTTATTGTGAAGTTTTAATCGTTATCATTGTGTTCCGCTAAAGTGAACTGAAGGTATTTTCAAATAACTATAGCAGAAAGAGGTGTAGATGATATTGCCGGAACATCTAAAAAACACGTGGCTGCAAGGTACGTTGCAATTCATGTATTATATGTATCAGCATGTGCAATTTGTATTTATTAAATATTTTAATAATTATCGAGCGCATCCACATAAAATAGAAAATTTCTAACCTAACCAAAAATTATTTTTTTTGTCGATGTCTATAAATTCTTCCACGTTATTATGATTTATTTTATAAATAATTTTTGAATATTAACAATTGTAGTCAATAATTCGATAAAATATTATCAGAAAAATCGACAATATTTTTTCATTATAATAATGTTTTTATAAAATTTTCTTTTGAAAGGTTATTTTTTAGCTTATTTAAATAATTTTCATGTACTATTTATTATTGTACGTAAAAGATTTAGTGACATAATTATCTTTTTATAACCATTTTTGTTAATTATTGAGATAATATTATATTTTAAATAAAAAATTAATTATAATAATTTTAAAAAAATGTTTATGAAAACCTTTTTTTATCAATTTTCTTTTTAAAGTTAATTAAAATTTTTATAATTATGCATTTATAAATTTTCTAATTTTTTTTTATTTTTTTTTACTAGGAAAAAATCTAAACCTCCAAAAACTCCAGCCGAGAGACAGCGAGCTTACCGATTAAAAAAAAATTAATGAAGGAAGCCCAAAATATTCTGGCAATCAACCAACCCTCAGGGTCCGTCGCACCCGTGCACATCTGAAATTGACTATTGTAAAAAGTTTAATGTAAAATATTTCGTCGATTAGTTATAATAAATGTATATGAAATGAATAAATATATATTTATATATGTATAGTAAACTCCAGTCGTGCGTCGGAGCTGACACACACATTTTTTTTTTTTATTTATAAAGTGTACGTTTTTCTTGATAATGTGTTTTGTTAGAAAGAGAACTTCGGATTCACAAATATATTCTGCTGACGAAAAAACACGGTCACTTCAACACTGGTAGACAAAACCGATTTAAAATATGTGTATGGCTGTGTCAAATACACTACTCTTTCTCCCCTATTGTCTGTCTGTATACATATTATCGAATTATTGACTACAATTGTTAATATTCAAAAATTATTTATAAAATAAATCATAATAACGTGGAAGAATTTATAGACATCGACAAAAAAATTAATTTTTGGTTAGGTTAGAAATTTTTTATTTTATGTGGATGCGCTCGATAATTATTAAAATATTTAATAAATACAAATTGCACATGCTCATACATATAATACATGAATTGCAACGTACCTTGCAGCCACGTGTTTTTAAGATGTTCCGGCAACATCATCTACACCTCTTTCTGCCATAGTTATTTGAAAATACCTTCAGTTCACTTTAGCGGAACACAATGATAACGATTAAAACTTCACAATAACAATATTAATTATTGATATTTATAATAAAAACAGCAATATAAAAATGTCGACACTGATAGAAATAAACAAACCCAATAACATATAGGTATAGTCGCTTTGCAGTATACCCTATGCACATGTCCCTATACCCTACACTCACAACCAAATTAGAAAGTTGCGCGACATAGGATGCGCACCAAAAACGTAACGAGGTCATTCATCGATAGATTTTACTCCTCACATTTTTCTTATACCGGGCTCCTTATATATGCAAATCGATTCTTAAGGAGTAAACTCCAAAAATTATAGTTCGTACATTTGCAACTGGAAAAAGAGAACAAATAGTTTTGATCTCTTGTCTCATTTGTTTAAAATTGTTATTTATCAATGTTAATTGTAATTTTTTATTGAATTAGTAAGAAGAATGAAACAGTTTTCACAAACAAAATGTATATGAGTGAGAAGTATGTAAGTAGTTTTTATTTGTTGATTGTATTATTGTAGTTAATTTGGAGTTTTTTAATAAGTAGGTAGAGGAGAATAGTTAGAAATCTGTCTGTGATTTATTACATCGTAGATACTAGGTTAACTTATTTTGTACTCATTTTCAAGAAGACTAATAAGCAGTTTTACTAACTTATTAGATACGTTTACAATTTGTTGATCATTTAAATAAAGTTAGTTTCGAGTTTTTTTTATAAGTAAAAGAGAATGATGAGAAATTTGCCCGTAATTTTTAACGTAGTAATCTTCATTACAGTACTATATTTTAGAATATAAACTAAAGTACCAAAGTTTTAAATATACTTATTAATTAGATTTTAGTTTTTAAGTAGCAAAATATTTTTTTTTGCACAAATCGTCATTTCCACTACTTTAGCGGGAGCACAGTTCGCGTCAACGCACAGATTACGTATGACATACTGTTGACGGCAACTCGGCTTGGCTCATTTTGTGTGCCTGAACACGAATCTAGACGTACCTATAAGTTGTAACGACACTTGTCGATATCTTCTTGTAGCAGGTTTGTACGAAATTATACTCAACTGTCCAGATACTATTTTAATATATTTGTATAAATAATTACAACAATTGCTGAAAAGGCTGCAAGCTGTTCGGGTACCAATATAATGATTGTTTTTGTAGGTCGCCCTGTGATTTTTCACAAGTTTCAGCGATGTAATTTGTAATTTCGCTCCTTTTTTCCTGTTGGGATCGCGCAGTTTGTATTTTGTTCCTCTTCTTGGTCGTGAAGGTTGCGCTTTGTTCCTCGTCGGGGTCACCAATGTAACGACACTTGTCGTTACGTTACGTACGAAATTATACTCAACTGTCCAGATAGTAATTTAATATATTTTGTATAAATAATTACAATAATATATGTTTTTTATAATTTTACAGGAGTATAGTTAGGAAATACTGGAAACTTAATGTATTGCTAAATTATAATTAAACTGTTGCTTAAATACATAGATATTAGGACGTGTACTACGTGGTTATATAATACGTTTATGTAGCAACTTACAATGCTGCACTTATGCCTTGTGAATTTGCTTGTTATTTTATTTCCTTATTTAATATCCGTGAGTACGTGACAATTTACACTAACAAATACTTACAAATACTCCCCTCCTTTTAATTTTTTTTACATTTATATATACTTTGAATATATTCCTTGAATTAATCATACATGCACAGAACAAACATAAGAAACATAAAATAATATTATATATTATAATATTACTATTTATGCTAATTATGCAAAAATATATGCATATTAATCTTTTTAATTTAGATAATGCTTGATATGCTTTATTTAGTGATAATCTACTTAGGACATGACTATTCTTCTAACACGTTCGTTTATATATTCTTTACTATGTGTTCATTGTCTTATCACTGGTATATCAACTTTTTGTTTAACACGTTTTTAATTTAACTATTTAATAGACTATTTTTCTTACAATATTAACATTTAATTTATTTATTTCCAATCTAAGGACCACTACTAAGGAAGAAGTTTTCCTCGTTCAAAATACTAGTACTAGTGGTACTAGTGGTAGTGGTAGCTAACTTTTGTTATTTTTTTCTAAGTTTGATTTATTTAATAAGCTATTGTTAATAATTTCGGAACCCTATTTGTGATTCCTATCTGCGCTCTTGGTCCTTTTAATTTTTTTATATTTTTTGTTAAAGTTTAAACTACACAATTCTTTAAATACTCATATAATAATTATAATCTAATGACACTGTTACAGAGAATAATAAAAAAAACGAGTTGCACTCCGGGAGTGCCGGCAGAAGTGAAAACCTTTACACACGAATCACGCTTAACACTCAAAAAAAAGTGCACAACGCCGCTAAAGAAGTTTTCACTTCAAAAAAATTACGAAAATATTAAAACTTTACTGATTACAAATTACATGATATTATGTTCACTGCGTAACCCTAATAGTGATATCGTTAGCTTCTGCTGACTAAGGAATTTTTGCGCCGTCAATGTAGTGTTCCTTTTTGCTGAACCCTGACTTAATGTCTTCCGTGTTTCACAGCTCTTCTTACGATATTCATATACTGTCGTGAACTAAAAAAATTTTACTAACTTTTCGTAAGGCTTCTCTAATGTCCTTAAAAAATCCTTACGTCATCCCTCCTGATAAAAACGTATTTAGTGTTTTGGAGGTCAGGGTGTATAAATACCTTTCTATACTCTTTTTTTTAAGTATAGTGGAAGGTCTCTTGAAGTTTGTATAGTATTCCGCAATTTTTCATCGTACTGGTGTGGCTTATAATTACCCTCGGGTTTTGTATTGTAAAAATCCCCGGGTAACCTTAACGAGGTTCCGTACGTTAATTCTGCTGCGCTGACACCTGTGTCGCTTCTCGGCGTTGCTCGTAAGCCTAACAATACTGTAGGTAATTCATCTATCCAGTTGCTACTTTCAAATTGGCCATTAATGCTGCTTTTAGGGTTCTGTGGGGTTTATTGATTTTAACGTTTTTAAGCCACAATTCTTTTTAAACTGTAATTTATTGTACCTAAATGACAGTCATTCACCGATGATAGGTCACACAAGCACGCCGAGTGCTTCGTCCGTAAAGTGCGACCATAAAGTCGGTCAAAGGTTAAACTGTAGAAAATGGCTTGTTTTTTTTATCGAAAAGTTTATTTTCAAATTTCTTAACAATATTAAAAAGGTTGTTCTTTTAAAAAAAATGTTTTCGTTTTAACATAAATATGTGTGTTGCCGTAAAGCGATGACGTATAAACGGTTAAGTTGCGAGCTCCAGTAAAATATTGGTGTTCAAATCAAAGTTGTCAAGAGTAGACTAGTAAAGTTTTTACGTACCTTATACGCATAAAATACAAAATGAATTTGTTAAAACCTTTTTCACAGACACCAGTGAGTGGTTCAACCAAGTGTCACTGTCAAATATCTACTGTCAAAACATAACCAGCGCAAAATTTTAAAGTCCAACATTAGTTCTCTTAAAAATGAGTAAATTAATTTGGAGAGTGCAGTCAGTCCGGCGACTGTCGGTAGGTGTGGGCGCGCGCGGGCCGCAGTGCTGGCCGCACCCGCAGCAGGGCATGATGGATGTGCAGCGATCACACTTCCTTAACGGTATAAAGGTGGCTTGCGCCAACACCCTCGGCACTCAGCTCGCTGCCTGCTCCATCATGTTTCAGGTCAGACCCTCAATCTGACCGACGTCTCTTCGATTATCTCGGCTTGACAACTGTTCCGTATGTATCTAATATTATTAACGGAATAAATGGAGAATATTGTCTATTTTTTACTAATGAGAAAACATATAGATAGGTAGATAGAGCAACATGACCCCCCACAGGGCAACTGATGCCGTGTGGCTTTATGAGATAAAGGAGGAGAAATAGAAGAGAAATGATTGTACGACATCAATGACTATCACATTCAACTAAATATAGATTAGTGCTTGAGAATATTAGATAAAAAAATTCATTAATTTCACTAGGATTTGCAGGGAAATTGAATTACATACGGATTTTTCCCTAAGTGTATCTTCTGGATTACAACAACCTACTACTATGTATACGATAGACCATGCTTCAGAAGATACTGTGCAATGTTTTTTATGATGTAGGCCGGTTCCCGTTACGAAGAAGACACCGAGATCGGTGCCAACCACTTCGTGCGCGTGTGCTGCGGGAGCGGCGGGTGCGGGTACACATCGTTCGCAAAGATGCGCAGCTCGCAGCAACACGGTGTCTACATCACTTGCTCCTCCAACCGAGAGACCATCACTTTTACCATGACGTGCCCTCCATGCTGTTTCACCAATTACAAGTATTATTTGCTGGATACAGCTATCAGGTATTTCATCTTTGTTTTACTTAAGATCCTTTTATAGTTTTTTTTTGTGGGTAAAACTCTTAGGTAGGTACGTAGTTAAAATAAAATATAATAGCTGCCATCTCCTGGTCATTTCTAAATATTCTTATAAATACATCACATTGTTCCAGGTGCAAATACAACGATTGGGACATCGATGACCGACGGTTCCTAGTGAGAGAACAGCTGACGTCGATGCGGCCCGAGACTCGCGTGCTCGACCTGGTGCAGCGAGCCTGCTGGTCGGGCCCGCTCGCCAACTCCGTGTACTGCGCCCGCGGGCGGATCGACGCCATGACCGGGAACTACCTGCGCAACTTCGTCAGTAACAAGTTCAGTCCCTACAGATGCACCGTCGCCAGTGTCGGGGTGCCGTTCGAAGATGTCGTCAAAATGGCGGAAGGCATCGATTACAGTGTGGTGAGTTATATATAAGTCATATCTCTTTCCTTTTCTGTTTAACGTAGATAAGAGAATAAACGAGTTGTTTCCGATAGCTGCTTAACTGTTCATTCAATTAATATTATGTTTGTTTAAGTATTAAAAGGTCAACTTCAAGAAGTACTTGGTACGCTTTTGGAATATATAATTGCGATTTTATATTTGATATTAGTTTTTTTTACTTGTAAAGCCGCCTGGTCAGGTGTCAAAGTCGTACCCGGTGTCCCGGTCAACGGGGTGAGACGCATATTCTTGACACAGGAATAGGTGTAAGGATAGAGGACACAAAATATTTTATACCCCCGAGATAGTTTTCCTGCAGGGCACTATTTCCTCACGTCGCAAGAGGCTTACATGATTTTCGTCACAGCGATGATAGTTTGAGCGACGTTCGATGAAACACATGTAGTAGAAGTGCCCCGCTAAATATTTGGTCATAATTATGCGATTCGGGTTCAAAGCATGAAATTTTACCATGGATAGAATGTTGTGCGTTGATCGTATTTCAATGTGGAGGGAAGACGAATTCGTCCCCTCGTCCCCTGTGTGCGGGGGATAGTTGAATTTGGGGTGTTACGCGTCCCGATTTTTTAATTCATGCTACTAGGGATTGTTTGGTATCGTTTTTTATTCGTAAAACAGAAACGTAGAATTCATTTTTAGTGCATAAATAGGTATGATTTCATACAAAAAAAGTTGTTAACAAAATAGTGAAAATCAATGAATATTATATACTTGGATATTTCTCTTAGAGCAACTTTAAGAAAAAAAATCATGTTCGCATGAAGCCAAAGCAGCGTAAATCGTTCACTGCGCATTTTTAGTGTCGTTCAGTGGTAGAGATAGACAAAGTGTAACTTTATAATTATAATAATTTTAAATAAAACAAAAAAAAATCTTTATCAATACTGGGTACACTTATTTTTTTAATAACATAGATTTGTACTTCGTTATAGGTATGAAGAAATCATTAACAATTGCCGGCACAGAAGCAAAGTGCTGTACATTTAAGTGCGGCTTTGCTGCATTTTACCGTCCAGTTTATCCTTTTTTACTACTGCACCAAATTAACTCAGCCAATGATGCGGGGGAGCGTGGTCCAAAGTAGCTGCCATTCATCTGTGTCGTTTGCTCATCACCAACCAGAAGGTTCAGCATATCCGGAGCCTTGACTTGTGCTTAAGTCCAAGTAAAGCCCGGATAGCAAGCGCGTTTTATATGTTGAAAAAATTGTGCTCTTTTGGGGTATGTTCTCGATGGCTCGGGGCTTTTGGGTGAAGCGTTGTTTACTAGCCTCATTGAAAGCCGAAGATTCACTTATGCGGTTATACATTAACACTACAAATCTATATATAGATTGATGTAGCATTGAGTCCTCACTTCGCTGTAGGTAGGCTGTTTTTTGCCATGTGCGCAGATACATCTGGTAAAAAAATCTGATCTGCGTATGCTTGAAATGTTGTAGCTGTACCAGGATTTAACATTTGTACCACAGCTGCCCCATCTCGTATCTGGATGTGTCTCAATGCAATGGAAGCAAAAAGAACGGCTTGGCTGAAGTAAACACCACCTTTGAAGAATTAATGTCAATGCCAAGATAAATAATAACAATAAGTGAGGACTCACTGCTACGAATAGAAAGATTTGTAGTGTTGATGTATAATAGTATATAATTGTAATAACTTTGGCTTTCAATGAGGCTAGTAAATGAACAACGCTTCACTCAACAGCTCCGAGCTATCGAGAACATACCCCGAAAGTGCAGGACTTTTTCAACATATAAAACGCGCTTGCTATCCGGCCTTTACTTGGACTCAAGAACAATTCAAGGCTCCGTATATGCAGAACCTTCTGGTTGGTGATGGACAAAGGACACAGATTAATGGCAGCTAATAAGGACCACGCTCTCCGAAGCAGCATCTTTATTTGAGGAGTTAATTCGGTGGAGTTGTAGTAACAGTCAAATTAGATACATTTTTAGGCTAAAAAAACATTAATTGGTAAAGTTTTAAATTTTGGTGTAGTTGTTCATTAAGACCTAACCTGTTTAACATACTTAATGTCCCCATCGATAGCTGTTGCGCTTGCGCCGACATCTTGGAAAAAAGGTATCCTTTTTTGCTTATATTGCGGCAATTATTGCTGATACGGAAAAATGTGTATATAAAAACTATAGATTATTAAATATCCTATAAAAAAGCTGATACATATTACTATTGTAACTCTAGTATTTTAGCTGTAATCCGGCGTTAAAGAGGAAAATCATTTATTTTTTTGCTGTCGATATGCCGTTTGTTTTATGTTTACTCCAAAATGGTTCAAATATATTTTTTAGATTTGTTCCGCGAAACTACCAAGAGAGAAAGAAAGAGAGATAGATGGTGAAAAAGGCAGAAAAAGGGAGGGGAGGAAAGAGGCAAATGCATTATGTGACATGATGCATATGGCTGGGTCGAAATGTGTTTTGGGGCCACTTGGTGGGTATAAGTACCACGAAATAGCCGCGCCTGGCTATCATTCTTTTAAACCTTCTTTTTTCTCATTGGATCCCCTGTGGAGAAAGCAGAATCTTGATCTGGTTCGTTGGCTTTCCGTTTCTTTGGACGCTTTTTATCTTTAAAAAAAGAATCATTGAAGCCAAAGAATTTATTTTCTGTTATTTCTAACCCAACACCTGCTCGTCTTAACGAGCTGAGATGCTGCTTGTGAAATTGGCAAAATGGCCTAGAAACACAGACCAGTTGAATGAGAAGAAGCCCGACGACACGCCTGGCTATCAACACCGAAAAGCCAAGACCAGCCATCAACCGATCTTCGTCTCGTAGGTGTGCCTCACTTTCCATAAGGACTTAGGCAACTTATTCCGATTTACGTGACTTATTTACCGATTTATGTATGTAAATGTATATATTTACTAAGCACCGTTTATAGTACTGCAATACTATCAATAGTCATAGGCTGGGAATACTTGACGTAGCGCTTTCACATAACGGATTTTGCTTTGAATTTCTTCCCGTTATTATATGTCCCTCTGACTCCTATCCGAGAAGGCGTATTCAAGAAAGCCCTTAAAAGCTTATTAGCCTCAAGCAACTAGATCGCATCCTCTCTTATTAGATCTCACGACAAATTGACGCGGCATCAAATCTCTTACCAGTCACTAAGTTAAGCTACCATCAGCGTGTGCTCTAAACAAGCGTTCACCGGTGCCGAGGACATAGAGTTATTAATAAAAGAGCCCAACGCCGCACGACGACAACGTAACAATTATCCCTCTGCCGAAGACTAGACTCCTTCTACAAAAGTGTCAAGAAGGCTACAGGCGTACAAAAAGCAGTCACGAAAACGCAATGGAAAAGATGTAGCCTGGCCTCCAGGCTAACCGGTGCCATAAATCTACTAAAGTCGACACACTGAATGCCATGCCTTACTTCCAAAGATTAAATTAATCCCGGTGACAACGACTGAAAGGCAGACTGCTTAGAAAAAACTTAGAGTCGTAATGCTTGCTTAGCACTAAACCAGTAGACACCACTCCCAAGTAACACAAACTCTGTATAATAGAAAAACCAAAAACCAATACATGTCTCCAAGTCTGACAAAAGAAACATAACGGCTTCCGGAAAGGATATATTCTGTTTTAAAGAATTTAACAAACTTCATAATTCCTAAAGTTGTATAGTGCTCTAGATCAATGTATTGAGTTGTAATAAAGAATTAATATATTCTCCTTTACAACTATTGTTACATCTTTAGGTATTCTGCAATACCTATAGCCTTATGTACGAATTTGTTACAGAAACAATCCTTTAAAAAGCTTTGCAAAATTCTGTAATAAAACGCTTCAATATAAAAGAACATTTTAAAGGGTTATAACTATTTAAAGGTAAAAGCTAATGCTCTTTTAATACCAGCAGTACGTTAGCATTGATAAAAAAATTAATAAAGCCTTTCCTCCTTATCCTTCATAAAAGATCCCTTAGTAAGGCCTTTAGCTATATAGTAAAGTATAGAGAAGTATTTTAAAATGCAAATGGTTGTAAAAAGACTTTGTTTTTAGCTAATAACTATATTACCTAAGTTCCTAGTTTACTTAAGTATCCTACTATTTATTAGTTTTTTAAATTATTTTTGCCAACTGTGCAAATGTATCGTTAATCTTGGAGAAAACTTAAGAGAACTGGTGGTTTCAAACGGAAAGTGCAAAAAGAATATAGAAATATCACCAGTAATGTAAACAGTCAAGTTCTACTTGCGAAAAAATTAAATCGTAATATTATGAAAATAAAAGCAAATGATGGTAGCTTACTCACAAGCTTTAAACATTTGAAACATACGTTGAAGTGCTATCAGTTTGATAAAACTTGAAGAAACAGCTTAAGGGCAGTCTGTTGCCGTATAAATTACTTTCTTAAGGGGATAGGCTGCATCGCAGCGTTAAGGGAGTATGTAATAATGCTAAAAGCATTATAAGCGATAAAACACGTGCTTACAAATAGAAAAAAAAGACTCTAAGACTTATGGACGAGAGACGAAAACTTAGGCTGCAGTCTTCGGATGATGCAGTGTCATATCGGCGGCTTAATAGACAGATCTCAAAATCACTTGCACGCGACAAACGCCACTTTAATACATTGTGTATTGAGGAGGCAATAGAACGGAACAAAGGATCCAAAGTGTTCGCGAGATATCTGGCTATTGGGCGAAGTCGTCTGGCAAGGCTGAAAACTGATTCGATCACGTAGGGAAACTCCGAGCATAACTCTTTCCATCGCCCGCTGAGCGACCTTGAGCTTTCATATAAGGCCCATAGTTAGCGGCCACGTCTCAGTGCCGTAGGTTATCACTGGGAACACACACTGGTTGAAGACTTTTGTCTTCAAGCACTCCCCAGTTTGGGACAAAAAAATAGTACGCAGTTTTCCGAACGCTGCCCAACCGAGTTGGATTCGGCGATTAACCGAATGAGGAAATCCGTAGGAGAACTAAAGTCGCCGACATAGCTCACCGAATCGCAAAGCTGAAGTGGCAATGGGCAGGGCACAAAGCTCGAAGAACCGATGGCCGATGGGGGAAAGAAGGTTCTCGAGTGGCGGCCACGAACCGGAAAGCGCAGCGTGGGACGGCCCCCCGCTAGATGGACAGATGACCTAGTAAAGGTAGCGGGGAGCCGTTGATTACAGGCGGCACAGAGTCGCACGCTGTGGAAAAAGTTAGGTGAGGCATAGGCATAGGTCCAGTGGACGTCAATGGGCTGATATGATGATGATGATGATTATACAGCTTATTAGGGTCTCGCTAGTAAAACTTGACTATTTACGTTACTGGTGATATTTCTATATTCTTTTTGTACTTTCCGTTTGAATCCACCAGTTCTATAAAGTTTTCTTCAAGATTTACGATACATTTGCATAGTTCGCAAAAATAATTTAAGAAATTAATAAATAGTGGGGCTAATTAAATATTATAGCTATTAGCTAAAAATAAGGTCTTATTACAACCATTGGCATTTTAAAATACTTCTCTGTACTTTACTATATAGCTAAAGGCCTTACTAAGGGACCTTTTATGAATGATAAGGAGGAAAGGCTTTACTAATTATTTTATCAATGCTTACGTATAGCTGGCATAAAAGAGCATTAACTTTTACTTTTAAATAGTTATAACTCTTTAAAATGTTCTTATACATTGGAGAGTTTTATTAGAAAATTATGCAAAGCTTTTCAAAGGATTGTTGCTGTAACAAATTCGTATATAAGGCTATAGGTATTGCAGAATACCTAAAGCTGCAACAAATGTTGTAAAGGAGAATATATTAATTCTTTATTACAACTCATTGCTTAGCAATACATTGATCTAGAGCACTATATGAAGTTTGTTAAATTCTTTAAAACAGAATATATCCTTTCAGGAAGCTGTTATGTTTCTTTTGTTAGACTTGGAGACATATACTGGTTTTCGGTTTTTCTGTTATACTGAGTTTATGTTACTTGGGTAGGACCCCGGGTGTCAATATTAACGCGAGCGTAGCGAGCGCGAAATTTTCAATTCTGATAGGTA
The DNA here is from genome assembly GCA_946406115.1 of Apoda limacodes. Classification (NCBI taxonomy): domain Eukaryota; kingdom Metazoa; phylum Arthropoda; class Insecta; order Lepidoptera; family Limacodidae; genus Apoda; species Apoda limacodes. The sequence goes on from OX291541.1 coordinate 52,283,770, forward strand.
TAGGTCAACATATAAATCAATGCTTTAGTGTGTGCACAATAATTATCACTTACGCATTATGTTGTAATGTTATTATTCATTTGTAAAATTTAAAAATTCAAGGGAATTTTACCTTACTGCTTACATAATGATTATTATATTGTACCTATTAACCTTTATGATTACTACGATTTTGTATGAAAACCTAGTTATTCTTGCAATAACAACCTTTATTACAGATTTAAAAAATATTTTTTTCTTACAATTACAATTCAATATACTATAATATTAACCTTCTGTTGTGTGAGTCCGTAAATCTGCGCACAACTGCTGAATCCACATTCACATTCCTATGAATACTTTTGAAGCTCTGAAAGTCTGCTTGAAATAAGATCCATTTAGCCTAACAAAAACATGGCATCACGTCAATAATGGCGCCAAAAAACTAATTTGTCGGAGCGTTACTTGAAAATTTTCACAACTTTGCTCTCCGTTACTTGCTCATTGTTTTCAATTCATCTCTATATGTCTTCGATGCATAATTTTTCACAGGTCTTCATAACACTGCTGAAAGTGGTCGAATCCTACCAGACTTATTTTAAAAATAAACAAGCAAAAACACGTCACTATTGTATAAATTCGCACTAAACCCACTTGACACGCTCGCCTGACTACCAGTGTTGCCAGGTATTTGATATTCACTCCCTTGTTCGCTGTTCGGAATGACAAAAATACCGAAATAGTAGTAGTGGTTCTGTTTTTATTTTACCAATTTGTAAGTTAGAATCAATCTTATTTAATTCTTGCTATGTAAAAAACTAACAGTTCCTTGAGGTTTTTCTGCATTAAATTCTGCAAATTAGCCTAAAATGCAAAGGTACCATTAATATTTTGCTTCTAAGGTAAAAAAAAGGCGTAAAAATAATATAAATCAGTATTATTGTTTGAACCTAGTGTTTTGATTCAATGTAGTTGAAGATCCGTTGAGGTAAGTATATGTAGGAACTTATACCTAAGAAAATTAGTTTTTCCCTTGTTTGGTATTAAGTTCATCTGGCAAACTTGCCGACAACGCGAGGCTTGCGTGCGGCACTTGTATGTAGGTATCGGACGACAACGTTTGGCGATACGAGCCGATCGCGACATCCGCAGAAGGAAACCAAAAGGGGCCGACCGACCCTACGCAAATGTTTCGGCATAAGCAAAGTAGTAGTTTAATACACAGATCCTTGTCTGTCCGGGCCAGACCGGGGCGACGATGACCGGGCGCGGCGGCAAGGTTCGAATGTGCCGAAAAACTGCATCTGAATATTTGAAATTTCAAATATTTTTCTATACGAAACCCAAATCCCCCCTCTGTATACGCGCATGCCACAATTGGAAATTGTTATATTAGGTGATTTTAATCTTACGTCTATGTCTAATAATGTTAATACTAGTTTTAATAATTTTTGAATTTTTGTAAAGTTAGTCAATTTAATCAGGTGCCAAATATGTATGGGGATAAGTTAGATTTAGTATTAAGCAATTTGACAGAGGATCGCATTAGCATGCAGGGCGATGTAGATCCTCTAGTGCCCGAGGACGCGTACCACCCCACGCTTGCGGTGGTTAGTACTGCGCTGGCCCCGCGGCCGCCAGCAGGGACCTACATCGTCTGCCCCGCCACCGTCATGTTCAGAATCTCGCGAGTTTTCGAAGGGCTAACCTATGTGAACTATATGAGGCTATCGCCAATATTGACTGGAGTGACGTTCTACAGGAAACTGAAGTTGTACTGGCAACGGATTATCTTTTACTTAAAATTAAATAGTTGTATTAAAGACTGGGTTCCAATTAAAAAGCGTGATAGAGGAAACCAGCGATATTCATTTACTCCACAAATTAAACGCAACATAAAACATAAGTATTATAACTTTAAAAGATATAAAATGGAAGGTAAGGAATTTAATAAGGAACTTTATAAATATTATAGGACATTAGTGAAAACTCAGATAGGCAACGCATTTGACTCGTATATTAAAAATATTGAAACCAATGTCAAAAACAATCCCAAACTTTTTTGGAAATACGAGTACATATCAGAGCAACGACAGAGTAGACAACCAACTGACAATTTTAAGTACCGCGACAAGACTGTAACTGGACAAGAAGCGGTAGACGCATTTGCCGAATATTTTAGCTCGGTGTTCCTGACTGAGGTACTTAGACTAGACGTACAACAGGCGCAGCGCAGTGTCGAGCTGGTAGCGTCCGACAGCGCCCGTGTTTCAGTCGAATGCATCACCGAAACTGACTTGCGCCGAGCGGTAAAAAGACTCAAACCCACTTCTTCCGCAGGACCAGATGGTATCCCTCCTTTCGTAGTGAAGGATTGTATTTTAGTGCTTAGTGTTCAGCTACTGTATATTTACAATGTATCGTTGCGCACGCGGGTCTATCCACCTTGTTGGAAAATATCTCGAGTTATGCTGATATTTAAAGGCGGTGATAAGGCTCACGTAAGTCCTATCTGTGTTCGGAAAGATCTTTAATCAACTCTTAATTATCATATTTGTGGGCAGATTCGAATCTTTGCATGACTGTCAGCACGGATTTCGTACAGGACGCTTGACTGCAACACACCACACTAACTTTGTAAATACTGTGGCAGCGGCCATGGACGACGTGTATAGTGTGGATGTTGCATATCTCGATTTTAAAAAGCTTTCGACCAGGTGGATAATGACATATTACTTACAAGATTTGCAAAGTTCGGATTCACTCCAAAGTTGATGTGTCTATTATCCAGCTACCTAAGCAACAGAATGATATTCGTCAAAATTAGAGATTTTTCTTCAGATCTTCGTGTAGTACGACACTAGGTCAGGATTAAGTCAAGGCAGCACCCTGGGTCCAACCCAGTTCCTTTTGATGATTAATGACTTACCTCAACATCTTGGCGAAAAATAAAAATGCTTGCAAATGACCTTAAATTATACGCTATAATTAAGAATTCTGCAGATTGTACATCACTGGAAACGGATATTCTAAAGGCTGCACAATGGAGTAACTGAAACCGCTTAAGTTTTAATACGAAAAAATGTAAAATCATGACCTTCACACGCTCGCGCACGCTGATCAGGTATGAATACTACCTGTCGGAAGCGACGCTACAAAGAGTTGACAGTATATGTGACTTGGGAATAACATTTGACAATTAACTAAATTTTCGTAATCATATTGGTATTGTTTGTCAAAAAGCCAATAGAACTCTGGGTTTCATCATGAGACAATCACGAGAGTTTAAAGATGTAAGTGTGGCTATAATGCTATATAATGCATTTGTTCGTAGTATTCTTGAGTTTAACGCAGTTGTTTGGGATCCACGTGAGACCAAATATGTGCTCATGTTGGAAAAAATCCAAAGAAGATTTGCGAGGTACATTTATAAAAAAAGTATGGGTATTATCCATTTCTGTTTCCGTCGCTTTTTGTTGCGGGAATGGTAGGACTCGAGACCCTAGAGTTAAGGCGAAAGCTACAAATAGTTCACTTCTTCCTACTTGTGGGCAATAAGATTGACAACCCGGAGGAATTAAGCTCGCTAGGTCTATTCGTGCCCGATGGGTATCTTCAGGGTAGTGATGCGGGAGGCAACGGGCCGCGGCGGCAGCGCCCGCTATTTGCTGTGCCCACTGTGCGTACGCAGCATGCCGGGAATGCACCAATGGCGTTAGTAAATAATTTTAATTCTCAGACCTCAGACATAGACGTATTTAACAGCTGTATAAATAAGATATCTATCGCATATAAATTAATAGATGTAGCTAAATGATAAACGCGTTAGACCTAGTCTGTAAGTTTATAATTGTATTAAATTGAAATAAATAAATCAAGCACTTATGATTTCGTTATTCAACAGTCGTAATGCTACAAAACAGTCACTCTAAAACCAAAGTCTGTATAATTTGGGGCCCAAATTGCCCTTATAAGAGCTGGCTAAGCGCTTATACAGACTTCTTACAGCCTTTGTATACAGGATTGGGATGGAGAAAATTCTGTTGTAAGTACATCTATTTAACAGCTTTATTGTGTTACTTGGGCTCTCTACCTTCTGTCATTGCAGATGAATTGCTGATCATTTATTAATATTTATTTTTAACGGGGCGATGTCGAACTACATTTTTTCGTGACGTAGTAAAAATGTCCTAAGCCCTCGTCATATAGATAATTTAGTTCCCTAAAGCTTTGAGTAAACTTTATTAACGGTTACTACTACCACGGTAACGTTATTTCATAGACACTAAGTATAGACCTCTTCACCAAAGTCATTTCGGATTTTGGGCAACAGAACAGGGCCACACATTTATACCTATAGCAGCGCCATTTTTCGACGTGGCGACAGCGTTCAATAAATACTACACAACGGTTTTTAAGCTGTTCCACATACACTGAAATCGCTCTTTACGGGTTTTCATTTAATGCACTTGCTAATAGTAACTTGCGAGTGACAGTTGGGTGACAGATTCGATAACCACATCAATATTAGAGATCTAATTAGAGCAGGAATGAGATCTAGCTGTGGTAAGCTGATTATTTTAAGAGCTTTTTTGAAATTGTCCCAGTTTATCACAGTCTGTCGCAGTGGCTTCGTAGGCCTGAGGCCCAAGGGACATAATAACCAAGAGATTGTTAGAGCAAAGTTCATCCAGTACTTCTACAGAGCGCAAACTTTGGCGTATTTTCTGTAGAAACACTATGTTGAGTAATTCCAGCCTATGGTGTCATTAGCGGCTAGTTAGTAGCAGTCATAATTTTAAAATTGAGTTTTTTTATCAGTCTGTCGAGAACCTTGCCTTTTTTCTACTCAGGATAGGTGGTTTTTATCGGAATCAGACGCGATAATGACCGGCTGATGGCTGGTCGTTCTAGCCTATTGGCTATTCTTACTCACCAAGCGGAGTCCGTCCTGATATACACATCATATCGCATAATGCATCTGCCCCTGAATTATCTGTTTCCTTCTCTCTCTCTCTCTTTCTCATCATCTCTGTCGGACTATCTATCCCTAGGTAGTGTCATAGAATAAGTTTTTAAAGATATATATGAACATTTTAGGAGTAAACAGAAACAAAACTGTATATCGATAGCAAAAATATAAAAAAAAAACTTTTTAATGTCGGATTAAAGCAAAGTATTAGAAATACGGTGAAATAAGTAGGTGGTGGTCGAGGGGTTCAAATTTCACTTCACGTCCTAAGTGGCGGAGGTTCGAGCCCCGGGTCGGCGTGTACCAATGAGTCTTTTCTTAATTTCTCAAGTACACCGAGTTATTCATTCACACCACTGGCTTTTCGGTGAAGGAACACACCGTGAGGAAACCTGCATACGTCAAAAAAAAAAAAAACACGTATTGAAGTCCACAATCCGCACAGGGCCCGCGTGTGGACTATGGCCCAAATCATCCTTGCTTATGAGGGTAGGACGTGCCCCAACAGTGGGGACGTATGAAAGCTGGTATCTTAGCTTTTTTATAGGAAATTTAATAAGTTACAGTTTTTGGTATACATGACTTTATCGCATTAATAATTGTTGGCGAGATATACCCACAAGACTTTTCGTCCGTTTGTCTATCTTTATATACCTACGTTACAGCAGCTGCATAGTTTGATGTTTCTCTATACGGTTATGCATTTCTCTAACAGCACAGACAGGAGGGGGCGTGCCCAGCTGATTCAAGGCCACGGGCCGGGTTCGAGGTGTACGACCATGGCCCCGGCTACGAGACCTGGATAGCACTCGCTGTACCAGGCTGCGGGATTTGCGACGTCACGTGAGTTTTGAAGCTTAACAAACAAGCGAGCAGACCTAATTCTTATTTAATGGTACATAGAGTGAGAGGCTGTCTTTAGCATGAAACTTGTTTGATTTTGGTGTGTAGGAAGTTGCTGAAGTACAACGTGTTGGCGGCGGCTTGCGGCACGGGGTACGTGCAGCGCGGGCAGCACGCGGCGGACAGCACACCGCACGCGCCGCTCGGACGGCTTGCGAAGAAACACCCCGACACATTCTATCGGGCCTTCAACATCTCATACCTCGATAAAGGCATATTCGGTGAGCTCCATAGTTTAAAGGACAATATGTTAAAATTAAGTCACATATTTTAACAGAAATAGACTATGTAATGGATATATATGTATGTTTATGTACGTACTTACCAACTAATAAATTCTCAGTTTGCTGAGTACACAAATTAAAAGGAATACTATCATATCTAAGTAGGCTTTACAACTTAATAAGTAAAAGTCGACTACTATAAAATGTAGTTGGAAAAGTAAAGAATTCGTACAAATTATATTAAAAGGTACTTAGATGAAATTGGTACTTCTGTAAAACAGGTGTTAAATAAAAGTTTATGATGCATGTAACATTACAGAAACATAAAATTATAACTAAATTAATAACAATATTTACGTTGGAATTCAGGCGTCGCGCTTGGCAGAACATCTAGTTGCTCTATCGTAAAATCAGTGACACATACAAGCTTCAATCTTGCAGTCACATAGTATTTGTAAAAAAACCGGCCAAGTGTTAGAGGGGCACGAGCCATTTACCATCTTAAATCACCGGTACAGCGCCATCTATATCTTCATCATCATCATCTATATCTTGTTTGTTGAAAGCGATATTCAAAGTTAAGCTACATCGGGCTTGGTCAGTAATTGGATGGGTGGCCGCTTAGCGGGACATTTTTTTGTTTGTGTTTGTAAATTACGTGAATGGTGACAGGTACGGAATACTCTGTGCGCGAATCCGACTTGCACTTGTCCGGATTTTTAAAATTATCGACAAATTCTTAGATAACTTAGCAAAGGTTTGCATAATAGACGAGTGGTCCGCTTCGAGAATAAGGATTTATTTTTAAAGGAATCTTGATAAAGGCCTGTCCTTCGTCAGCGCATGACGCTGTGCTGAAGGCGAAAGATTTCTTACACAGCCTCGGAGATATGGAATTTGACGAATTTGAAGTTGGAAAAAGGAGACTCAGTAAGTCCAAAACTCATTTATATCCGAACTGTTGTTGCCAATAATTTCTGTAAATAGTGTGTGCGTTGTATGTGTGAATAAATAATGTCGCAGAGTTGAAGCTGAAAATGGTAGATTTCAATATGTTCACCCTTACAATTTGACAGACTTGAGCGTGTCATCACAGTTACCTATACCTAAGAGAGATATAGCATCAGATCAGCTCAAATACGTCCAATGTTGAACGTAGGTCTTATCTATATTTCGTCGGTTAACCGCTATCTCATAGACCGACCTTACTTAACAATTTGTATCAGATATACTTATCTACATATTCGTTAACTACTTTAAGGGCAGTTGAAAACTAGATCAGTTAAGGAGCAACATAGACATCATATCGCCTATAGTTTGTTATTTTTAAACATAGCTTAAGGCCCAGGATATACAAAAGAACTACAAAGTTAGTGTTGAAAACTACTTATTGAAAGCTGCAGTATTATAATATAATTAATACCACTATGCCATGCCTTAAATAGAACAAATTTTGATTTAACTTTGATCATAGCAACTAGCGGCGTAAGTGCGTCCCCTGTACCTAATGTAGTCGGTATCTTTATCAGAGTTGAGCCTTTGCACGAACGAAGAGGACAGCGCGCGGCTAAGCGAGGCGCTGGCGCTGCAGGAGCTGGGATGCGGGAGCCTAGACCGCGCGGAGCTGGCGATCGCTGCTATCGATGCGCTCAAGCTGGAGGACGTCAGCGAGACCGCACAAAAAATCGCCGCCAAGTGTAAGTACAAACAAAGCACTGCCTATAATATCAATGACATTTTAAAATCTATTTCTGACACTAAATATATGTCATTTACGACGTTGCCGGATTTATCTAAGTCTATGACTCTCACTGTATGAATGAAAGTTTTGGTTGTGGTAGTACTATACTACTGACTCATATTGTCACGTTAAAGCTACGGTTCAGGAAACGACCACAAAATACCACGTATTAAGTTGGTTTTTGTTGTAGTTAAACATTTGAACCCGTTGTCGAAATTTGACAGTGACAGTTGAAGTTTATTTACTTTCTTAAACTGTAGGTTTCTGCTTGATATCTAAGGTTTTCTGGCTTTTAACTGTGATTTTTATGCAAAGATGAATTAAACAGAAAAAAATAATGAATAATAATAATAAATGATATTTGACAGTGACAAATAAAACAACTAAAAAAAAACCACGCTATGAGCGGTGGTTATTTGTAGTCAGTTGGTTTAAGTTGGATTATTTTGGTCGTGAACCCGTGGTTGTGACGTCATTTGGTCATATTTGGTCGAATATAGTCGTTTATCGTACCTGGACCGCACTCTAAAACGTAGCCGCAACGTCACTTACCACCCAATATTTGCAATTACGAATCTCACAAACTACTTCACCGAACCATCATCACAGTTAGTTTATATGTCGCTAAACCAGGTAGGCTAGCCTGTCAACTTTCATGGTGCAAGCTCAGCACTATTAGGTCTCATAATAGACCTAGCCTCATCGGGATTCAGCACTAGTGATAGAAGGTCTAGTCTAGTAGGTGATTACTATGTATCAGATAATCCGGTGTCGCGATGCTAGACCTAAAACTACACTATTATCAGTCGGCTCTAATTATCAGGCTCTAATGATAGCCCAACTACTATCGTCTGAGATTAGTTTGTATGCAATAAGTATACTGTACTTATTACCTAGGATATGCGAGACACGCGACAATGGACCAATTCGCATCGCAGCTCTTACGGATTTCTGCAATAATTAATTAAAATATGTATTTTGAAATCTAAATGATTTTTTTTGTTGCCTTCCTTTATTTAATATTGTTTTTTAATATTCTTTATGATAAGTAATTTAAAAATTATAATTTGAATGGTTAATTTTGTATTGAGGCAAGTAGAGTTATTGTTAGTAGGTACCTACCTATTGGATTATTTAAATAAAATTAAAAAATAAAATACCAATTCTTATTTGTATGTTTCCACAGGTAGCAAGCTGGCCATAGCGGTAGTTGGCGACGTGGGTTGTGTACCATTAGACATTGTAAAAGGATGAAGTTATTGTAATAAAATCTGAATTAAATTGTTCAGTATAAACTTTATTTTTATTTCGAAAATAAACAAGGAAGAGTAAATTTCCAGTGTCTTAGTTCAAAGTTTGAAATTTAAACTTGCACTTTGTTTCAACTGTCAATGTTATTTTTATTAGTTCCTAGACTTTGCCAGCGGCTTTGCCCGCCCTAAATTCGATTATCGGCGTGGGACTCCTTTATTTAATCTCAGTATTAATACTGTGATTTACTCCTTAATTAGCCTGCCCTAATTTCGGTTATCGGCGACTGTGATTTACTCCTTAATAACACTAATAAGTTTGCTTTATCAAGCTGTAGCTATAGTTCGTTTAAACTCGGTTATAGTTATTCCCGCGGGAATTTCGGGGTAAAAAGCCTATATGCTATTCCAGGACCTAACCTATATATATATGCCAAGTTTCATCCCGATCCGTCCAGTGGTTGAAGCGCGAAAGAGTAACAAACATCCATCCAGACAAACTTTCACATTTATAATAGTAGGATTCAACAATTAGCAACGCATATTTAGTGAAAATATCAACTAGGTACCTACCTATTAGACTGAGCGTTATAGCCCTATGACAAACAGATAGAAATACGGACGGCGTACGCTTGATAATAGAATTCTCATTACGGAGAGTCAAACTGCTACTATTATTTATTAATTTAAAATATTTTTTTAAGCTAGGTGATGTTTTGAATTTTCTTTTTTGTTTAGAAATAACTAAAAAATCTGTCAGATCAATATTTAGTTTCTAGTAAAGGTAGATCTAAATTCACAGAAAAACTATCAAAGATGTAGAAGTAGGTCGTAGTAATATTGGTATATTGAAAATGTAAACAAAGTAATCTAGGCCATATAAATCACATTGGTCAACGTCATGTCAAGCTAAAATTCTGGACTGAGATTAACTACCCAATATAACTTTCTAATAAGTGTAATAATAAATTTAAGCTTTATACACATCTGTATGTTTGTAGTTTATTTTCTTGTCGATGCCAAGTAGTTGCCTGATGATGAACTCGGGCAGCTGCTTGTGTCTCCAGCGGGTTGGTAGAGGTGTGTGATTGGCTTTTTGTAGCTTCTCAGCCACATACTGCTCAGCTGAGAACTCATAAGCTTCCTTCACCATCGCCAGTAAGCTGTTTTGAAAGATCTTCTCTTTGAGAATCTTGCGGTTTTTCTTAACCTGGAAATAGGTGTGTGAATAATATAAAATTTGATAGTATCTAAATAATGCTATTACTGATTGCATGTGCACTGATTAAAAACCGGCCTAGTGCAAGTCGGACTCGCGCACGAAGGGTTCCGTACCATTATCTATAAAAACGGCAAAAAAATCATGTGTGTTGTATGGGAGCCCCTTCTAAATATTTGTTTTATTTTAATTGATTTATTTATTTTTAAAGTGAATATATAAAAAAAATATTCTGTGAATATTTTAAGCGTCTACCTGTTGCTATAATAATATCGAGCAAAAAAAATCACTTTTATTGTATGGGAGCCCCGTAAATATTTATTTTATTTTGTTTTTTAGTATTTTTTATAGCAGCAACAAAAAATTATCACATCATCTGTGATAATCTCAACTGTATCACGGTTCATGAGATTCAGCCTGGTGACAGACGGAGAGACGGACAGCGGAGTCTTAGTAATAGGTCCCGTTTTTTAACCTTCGGGTACAGATACCTAAAAACTAACACAGTATTTAATAATTTCACATTACTACTACTCTGTTATACTGGTATATAATTTCAGTGATATTGAGTATGACCAATTATATATACCAATCAAAATTTTTACGAAAAACTGCCTGCACAATGTGACTGCGAAAAGTTAAAAACCGAGAAGAACGGTAACCAAAAATGGAAAACTGACAAAATAATAATTGCAAGAATAAATTCTTTTTTTTTATATTGGTTTCTATTTGCGATCGGTCGCTAGACCATAAGGAAGATTGTTGCATGTAAAGATGGCATAATGGTGGAGCGGCCATCGCCTCATCTCCCAATTACAGTATGAAGTATCTCATCAACCTCCTGATTACATTTGACACCTCTAATAATTCAGCAACGAGTGGGTTCGGATGTAAGGATAGGCGCTCTTTATTAAGTTTTCTGCGCAGCTCGATTTCGGATGCAAATGTAGGAATTTCAGGATAGTCATGTATCTCGCACAAAAAACAAACGGCCCCTAGTCCCCGGCAGCCCTGCTAGTCCACGCTACGATAGCGGCCTTGGTAACGGCGGGGCAGGGGGTGCGAAGAATCCCCGGCAGAGATCCGGCTACCAACACCGACGACTGGACCTGGCAACTTACAATGCACGTACGCTGAGGGCCGACGAGAAAATAGTAGAACTAGAAGAAGCTACAAGCAAGTTACGCTGGGACGTTATAGGGTTATCGGAGGTCCGAAGACAGGGACAGGACACGATTGTTCTCAACTTAGGTAACTTGCTGTACTACCGGGGGGGGTGACCAGCTATCCCAAGGTGGTGTCGGGTTTATCGTCCGCAAGTCCCTTGTCAACAATATCATCAAAGTTGACAGTGTGTCGACCAGGGTAGCGTACCTGATACTCAGAATATCAAAACGATATTCGCTGAAGGTCGTACAAGTTTACGCGCCGACTTCGACACACCCAGACGACGTATTAGAGGAGATGTATGAGGACATTTCTAAAGCCATACACTCCTCCAAAACACACTATAACGTCGTGATGGGGGACTACAACGCGAAACTAGGCAAACGAAGTGGTAATGAGCTGAGAGTGGGGCAATTTGGATATGGACAACGGAACTCCAGAGGGCAGATGCAGGCCGACTTCATGGAAAAGGAAGGCCTCTTTATGATGAATTCCTTTTTCAAGAAGCGCCCCCACAGGAAGTGGACCTGGATGAGTCCGGATGGTTGCACAAAGAATGAGATTGACTTTAGCATGTCGACGGAAAAGCAAGTGTTCAATGATGTCCCTGTGATCCACACGGTCAAAACCGGGAGTGATCCGATACCGTATGGTAAGAGGCACATTGAACCTCAACATAAGCCTTGCTAGGTCTCGACTGATAAAGTCCATGCTCCGACCCACAACAGTCCAAATCCAAAATCCAAAAAACTTTCAGCTCCAACTCAAAAATTGCTTTGAATGCTTAAGGGAAGACGCATCAGTGGACGATACCAACGACACGCTGTGGAAAAAGTTAGGTGAGGCCTATGTCCAGCAGTGGACGTCAATAGGCTGATATGATATGATGATGTATCTCGCATTTTTTTGTGAATCAAGGAGCTCTGTCACGGAATTAAAACACTGAATGTCATACACTCTATGAACTTGTTCGATGGTGGAGTGTGATTTGCGGAGCCCAAACTGGAGAGTTGGTATAATAGCCGAGTCGTCAATAACTAATTGTACTCTGAAGAGGAAAATTCTCTCCCATAATTTGGTCAGCGCGGACGTGAGACCAATGGCTCTATAAGAGGAAGCTTCGTGTTCTGGTTTTCCCAGTTTGTAGATCATGACCACTTGACATACTTTCAACAGGGGCCGGGTAATAAGAAGTTCTAAGAATGTCGTTGAATAAGCTGCCACTGAATAAGGTTCGTCACGTGTTTGCAGGCTACATCTATGTCTTTGTGGGTTTTAAGTGAAATTGCTAGGTTTATGTGATTACTTAGAAAGCTTCGGAAACCATTCCAGTTCGTTCTACGTTTTATTAGAGACTCATGCTTGCCCAGGCGCGTAGCCAGGATTTGTTTTCGGAGGGGGGGGGGGGATGAACAGTGCTAGCCTGAGGTTAGTTGCTAAGTAGAATAAACACGTTTTAAACTTGCGTCGCGTTTTAAATGGGTTGCGTTGCGGCATTTCACGGCGTACACTAGGACACCGGGCTTTAACATTAACGCGAGCGCGTAATTTTTCGGTTCTGATAGGTATAGGTCAATCAATCAATGCTTAAGTGTGTGAATAATAATTTTCACTTACGCATGATGTTGTAATGGTTATCATTCATTTGTAAAATTTAAAAAAATCAAGAGAATTGTACCGTACTGCTAACATAATGATTATTTTATAGTACCTATTAACTTTTATGATTACTACGATGGTGTATGAAAACTTAGTTATTCTTGCAATAAAAGCTTTTATTTCAGTTTTAAAAAATGTTTATTTTATTCCTATTACAATTCAATAAACTAGAATTTTAACCTTCTCTTTTAACCGTAAATCCGTACACAACTGCTGCAGGATCCACATTCACATACCTATGAATACTCAGTTTACGCGCGAGCCCTGCCGTTACAAATGACCACGCGCCGGCTTGAGGGTTAATCAAGAAGGTTATCAGAAGTATGTTTGAGGTGCAGGACCATTGGTAGATCACATCTCTTCTAATATTGTAATGCAAAAGACTGCTGTACCGATTCAGATGAAATTTGGCTTTGCATATAGTTTTAGTTTCAGGGAAGGACATAGGCTACTTGAAAATGTCAAGTAAGAATCGATAAAATGATCTTTTGTTTAATTTTGGGTGGAACCGTGGGCAAAAGCTAGTCAGTTTATGTTTAAGCATGTTTCTATAGAGCTAGATAACTGTTTTACCATGCCTTACCTATGCATGCCAAACCTAGGTATACACAAATTAAGTGAGAAACAGACTTCGTATAACACAACATGCCATGGACAGAAGCATCCTGAAACTAAAAAAGATACAGAAAACAAGAAACAAAGACATAAGACAGCGGACAAATCTGACAGATATTCTTAAGCATGCACTTAAAATGAAATGGCAATGGGCAGGACACTTTACTAGATACAGTGACAAAAGATGGACTGCACAAACCACAAAGTGGACTGGGCCTCTTGGAAAAAGAAAAAATGGTAGACCCAGAAAACGGTTGGCAGACAATATTATTTCATCATAGTAGGTGGAAACTGTATAAGTACTGCTGAAAACAGAAATAAATGGAAGAGTCTTCAATAGATGGCGCTTCATTAAAAATACAAATGTTTCATATAATATAAGCTTCAATTTAATAGTATAACCACCACATGTCACAATTATTAAGTACTGCTGAAAACAGAAATAAATGGAAGAGTCTTCAATAGATGGCGCTTCATTAAAAATACAAATGTTTCATATAATATAAGCTTCAATTTAATAGTATAACCACCACGTGTCACAATTATCTGTTAGCTCCAAACGATTCTAATATCTGTTAACTGCATTGATAGATAGATTGTGCTATGTTAAAAATATATGTATATAAACAACTGCACTAATTTGGATAATTTATGTTGTGTTTATTATTGTTAGGGCAAGGTTTATATGATATAAAAAAGGGTCAAGTGGGAGTCGGACCCGCGCACTACTGGTTAACCTATTGTAATGAAATTTTGATAAATGGTTGTGCACACCGCTGGGGAAGGTTTTTGAGAAATAAAAATTTGGGCAAGCATATGCTGGGGTTTCTGAATTAGTACAACCTTTTCAAAATAGGTGGCGCGCTAGTTGTTTTAAAAAAGAGAAACAACGTTCTCCGGGTCAGCTATCTGTTATTAGATCCAACTTAAAAAAAAAAGGATAGTTTTTATCTTGATCTGTTAAGGGCGAGCCGGTCCCGGGCACTTCAGTTAAAAACTAACTTTCGCCGGGTTACAGAGGGACAGCAGCGAAACAACGTTTGCCGGGCCCGCTAGTATATTATATAATGTAAGAGTCCAGAATTAAAAAGCTTTATTATTATTGTTATTTTATTTTAGATAAATGTGTTTACTGTATTTCATGTTGTTTGTTGTTGTTGTTATTACAGTACCTTATAACGGTTAAAAAAATGGTTAGCAATTTCCATTTTGTATATGCTCTCCTGGATTGTGATCCGGTATTTGACAGTTAACTGTGAGATAACAGAGCCGGACATTTAATAAAGAAACAAAAAGCTGGATTACTACACATGGCAATCTAATGAACATGCTAGATTAGTTAGAGCCAGGTCTTCTAGAAGTGCCAGATTAACTAGAGCTGAATCTGCTGGACGTGCCAGATAAGTAAGTGCCGGATCTACTGAATGTGCCAGTCAAGTGAGAGTCAGATCTATGGCACATGCTGGATTAGAGAGAGCCGGATTATCGAGAGTCTACTGTAGCCTTATCTAAGGTATATGAGAGTATATGAACAAAGAAGATCTGGCATGTCCAATGTTAAGGCAAAATATAGACAAGATAGTGTAATTGCACAGTTTTTGTGCCATTCCACTGCTCGTAATTTTTTTACACTGTAGACATGTGAGAATACAAACCATTTACATACAAATCACAAAAACAGTAAAATATTTTTTTTTGGTTTTTGTTACATATTATTGGAATTCAAAATCAAATTCAGAATCTTTTCATTGAAATAGGTTTCTAGGAATATTTTTAAATTGTTAAGAGAATTAACTACACTTTGCTTTACAAACTAATTACAATTGTGGTTTATTACTAGCATCCAATAGTTACCTTTTGTGAAACTACAAACAAAACATAATATTATTAGTGAATCAACTAATAAATAATAACATATTTAGTATTGAAACACTTAACAACCATGTAGTTTCATTAAAAAAATAGAAATTAGTGGTATTTTAATTGCCTCTTGTTTTTTTAGATTGTAAACCCCTTTACACTGTTACAATAGAGATTTGTAACTCGGGAGTTATTAGTATAAAAAATATGTGAATCTGTGAAAAAAATTTACTAAATCAGTAAATTATTTGCTTCCAAAAACATCTTTAAATCATTGGTTTAAGATTTAATATAGAGTGAACAATGTGTGTATAAAAGTGATTTGAAATGCAAAATGAATGGAATGAAAGGTTGTTCCTGCAAATTGGATAATTTAAAAAGAGAAAAAATAGTGTAGTTTGCCACGCATTGTAAGATAAAAGTGAGTTGTGAACTGCAAAGTCCTATTATTTATAATAAACTTTATGATTATTGTAAGAAAGTATAATTTAGTATGGAAGTCATTTCACTTGAATTTAATATGAGTGTTGTAAAGCTTTATACCTTCCGTACTTTTAGTAAAGTGCAAATTATTTGTCACAAATGAAATTATTTTGTTTACCTAATAATATTTAAAATTGTAGCATTGATTGAATTATCTGTTGATTGATGCAAAATATCTATGTTATTGTTTTGTGTGATATAAAATAAAAGGGGAACTGAATCCTAATTAGGTACTGTAGCACATTGTAGAATAGCGTATTGTGTGTAATGTAAATAGTTAGGTAATTGTGATAGACCTTTGGTACCTAAATATTGTGCTGCACTTTTTGTGTAGTATTGTGTATGTAAATATTGTAAATAAATCTTTCAATCATGCCACCTAAAAGAAAAAAAAGTGCTTTGTGGTCACATTCCTCTTTTGTAAATACATACATATCATTTATCAATCAATCAAATATAGCTTTATTCAAGGAGGTTTCTGAAAACACTTTTGAATTGTCAACAAATTTGAATTTACAATATAAATTACTGCCGAAAAGAACCTGCAGAAAAACGAAACTGTAATTATTATTTGTTTCTTTTTTGTAGCATGGGGTGGCACTAATAAATGTCAAAATATCCTCAATATGAACACCCAGATTCAGAAAAATGTTTGTCTATGCAGGAATCAATTTGAATCTGGGTGTCAGCTGGCCGTTAGCAGGATGGCTGTGATGGTTGAGCTGCCAGGCTTAGTTAGTTAGGATAGTTGGATACTATGTCACTTTTCGAATTCATATGACTCTATAGTAGGCTTAAATCAAACAACATGTTTAGCCTGTAGAGTAGCAATCATCTGCATGAAAATCATTCACCTCAATTTGATTTAGACATCATTGGGAAAAATATAATTTCGATCATAGCATCAAACAAAACCTATCTTAAATGTATTTATACTAGATATATGATAGATATACTTTTGTACTAAATCACTGTACTAAATACAATTTGATCAAAATTCTGTACAAGCAAAACATTTAGTTGTGATTTAAAGATCTAAAAGAGTGATTTATATCATTTAAAGTATTTGAGAATCGCTACTACATACCCTTGCCCAACGATGCCTCATTCGCTTCCATAACTTCCTTCTCTGATGTTTTTTCATTTTTTTCCTTCTTATAACAATTAGTCTTGCTGCCTCAATTTCTTCATTTTTCAATGATGGAAGACCAACTTCATCTTTCTTCCAATTCTCAACCAAGGGGAGGATTGAACGGGGGTTGATTATAGGTATGTAAGCAAGTGGGTCTTGCTTAATTTTGCCTTCGTTAGACTTATCTTTAATTTCTACACCTATGCTTCTTGGTGAAAATGTTACAGTTTTAATCTTGGCAGCAAAACTGATTTCCTTCATAGGTTTGTGCCTTAAGAAGTTTATCTGGCATTCTTTAGTAATATTTACTACATTTTTTACGTTAATTAATCGCAAATCTGTAATATAAATTTATAGTTAGAAAATACCACTACCAATAAATAAAAATAACCTTAAAATAATGAATACTAACATTTTACAGTGTTATGAAACGAGTTTAACATTTTGGGTATTCAGTTTATGGACTCTAAAAATTAATTGTTAGAAACAAGATCGCAAAATTAGAATAAATACATAATAAACATATTATTTTAGAAATAAGCAAAGAGAATATAATCAATCCGTTTTTAGGGGTGCGTTCCAAATCGCAACGAGGAAGTTAAAAAAGTGATTTTGGGACGCCCGGGGTAGAGTAATTTTCCAACTGTCAAGTTGAATTCAACTGTCATTTACACTGCCATAGAAAAGGTTGAAATTCACTCCTGTCAGTGTAAAACTTAACTGTCAAACACTCGTTCCAGAACGGGTTGATTTTTCAACTTTACCGTGCAATAATTACTCGGCGTGATTTGGACATACCCTAGTAATAAGCTGAATTATGTTTTATTTTTTCAATTGTCCGGGCCTCTGAAGATGCTCCGGAAGGCTGTTGGAAATTTCATCCGTATAGCCTAGCATAAATATATTCTGACGCCCAAAGATTACTTATACGTCTAGATACCGTGTTCAGGCACACAAAACGAGCCAATCCGAGTACCTGATTTTTCATGTACTTGCCGTCAACACTACATCATACGTAATCTGTGCGTCGACGCAAACTGTGCTCCCGCGAAAAGTTATAAAAATGGCTGTTTGTGCAATAAAATTGTGTAGAAACATTGGCAAAAAACACTTGATGAAAAAAAATCACTTTTCACAAGTTAGTACACTTATCTGCTTGTTATATTTGAGTTACGAACGAATTTTTCAAAATTATTATTTGCCAGAGTAGCAACAAATATTTTTCTGTCTGTGTTGCCAAGTTAGAAGTCTGTACCTTAAATTCCCAAGTTCAGTAAGGTGAACATTAAAACGAAAATATTTTCTTTTTACCTAACGTCACATACCTACGTACATTATTTCTGGTTGATAAAGTATTTCTGTAATGATGTCCCCTGTGACACATTGTATTTATAGAACGTAATCACTTTTGCAATTTTTTAAATTTTACTTTAACACAAACATAACAGTTAGATGTAATTCACAATGGAAAAAGTAGTATGTCTAATGTATTTAATGGACTACGAAACTAAATTAATTCATCAACGTATCTTAAAACACATTAGTAGTTAAATAAAAATCTCTTGTCTTCACAACGAAAGGTAACGTCACACCTTGAACTCTTTGTATAAAATTTTAAATTTAATTACCTATTACTACTAGTAGTAGTCTACTACTACATTAGCAAGACGGCATATGACCAGTAATGACCACGCGCAATTGGGTGTGTAAAATAATAAAGCTGTCTCATTGTCACGTGACGTCAGCGTCCTACCTATCTAGTCGGCGGGCGCGACAGATCAAAAGTGCGCAAACAGCAGGCTACACGGGTGCATTAAGGGCGCGTTCGTTCTGGGATTAAGAGTTCCCACGAATGATACTTTTCACACTTTTGATAACGCCAGTTTTGCCACCGACACCTACCGTTCGTGTAGCTTTGAAACATTACTTACAAAATTTTTGTTTACAAAACTTGCAAAACGAACGGTTGACGTACACACACTACGATAAAACACGCACACACTACCATAAACAATGAATATGTATAGGCAGTTTGACAGATTAACACGAAAAACCCCATCTCCAGACATGGGTCTAAAATTTCATTTTTCGGTGGCAAAAATAACAAAAATATCGTAAACGAACGACAGTTTATCATAGATGATACTAAAATTTTGATATTTTTGATACCAATGCTAAACGAACGGGGTACGTTCTTTTTGGGATGCAGAATCATTCTCATCTCTCATCAATCCGGGATAAAATTACTCTACGTTTATCCCAAAATGTTTAAAAAATAAAAGTCCACCTGTGCGAAGCCGGGACGGGCCGCTAGTACCGAATAAAGGTAAATTTTCTCCAATTTGGGATAATCACTTTAAGGTTGGTAACACCGAAATTACGCACACAGATGTAAAAATGATAGTCGTATTAGCTGATTTACACACACATGGCTACGAAAATGGCTCGCAGTGCTCCGTTTGATGTTGTTTGGGACACGGTATCTAGTATAAGTAATCTTTGATGACGCCAATAATGGCGTCAAAAATCTTTATTTGTTGGGAGCGTTAAATTTCAGTCTTCGCCGTTACTTGCTTATTGTTTTCAGTTCAACCTTTATAAGTCTTCAATGCATAATTCTTCACAGGTCTTCATAACACTGCTAAAATTTGTCGTCGAAACCTACTAGACTAATTTTAAAAAATAAACAAGCAAAAACATGTCTCCATTGTTTAAATCTGCACTATACCCTCCTGAAACTATGTAATCACATAGGCGCGTTTAAAATCATACCAGACCTATGACACCTTTAATTCCATATACCCCGCAATAGCGCTAGTGTGTATCAGAAAAAAAAACCAGCCATTTTGTTTGTTAACAATTATTCTCGTTTGAGGCTAACCCACAGACTAGTATTGTACCTACGGCGTAGACAGAGAAACCTATAGACACAAGGACTGTGTAACCACTATGAAGGACAGAATATTACTCACACACTTACATTTTATGTAAATATAAGTATTCTATGAGTGAGTATAATGTTGCCATACTAAATGACGGTCGCGAAGTATATGGGAAATTGATAGCGAATTGGACCTCAATAAAAGAAAAAAAATCGTCAAAGAATTGACGTCTGGTTTACTTTTATTCATTACTAGACTTTGCCAGCGGTCCATCCAAACAAACTTTCACATTTATAGGTAGTAGGATATCAGCCCATAGACAGCGACTGCTGGACTTAGGCCTCAACTAAATTTCTCCAAAGCGTACTACTTTGAGTAACCAATGAATTTTAACTTTTTAGGGTTCCGTAGCCAAAGGATAATTAGCGGAACCCTATTACTAAGACTCCGCTGTCCGTCCGTCCGTCCGTCTGTCACCAGGCTATATCTCATGAACCGTGATAGTTAGACAATTGTAATTTTTACAGAAGATGTATTCCTGTTGCTGCTACAACAACAAATACTAAAAAACAGAATAAAATAAATATTTAAGTGGGCTCCCATACAACAAACGTGACTTTTTTGCTCAATATTGCTCGATATTGATAACGGCAACAGGTAGACGCTTAAATATTTACAGAATATTTAGTTATTTATTCAATTTAAAAGTAAATAATTAATTTAAAATAAAACAAATATTTAAGAAGAGCTCCCATTGAACAAACGTGATTTTTTTGCCGGTTTTATAGATAATGATACGGAACCCTTCGTGTGCGGGTCAGACTCGCACTTGGCCGATTTTTTAATTAAGCGAAAATTTGCTAGATTTCATAACTCAATTGTAAAGGATATGCGGTACGTCTTTAGCAGCTAAACATTGACCTTTTCCGTCTGTAAGGCGTAGTAGTGTTAAAAAGTGCAATTTTTTATATACTACGTATACGATTATCATATGAATTGGTAAGCATTTGATATAGCATATAGCAACATATAATTTTACTAGACTGATAGTAAAGTTTATAAAAAGAGGTAAGCTTTGTTAGATGGTTTTGTTAGATAGCCTATGGACGCTCGCAATATCAGGAAAATTACTCACGCGTTTCAGACCTTTCAAAAATCTAATCACAAGAAACCCATACTGTAGTCCCTAGAAAAACCTATGTATTATGTGTGCACTGGTAAACTCCGGTAACTTAGCTGAGATGTATGTGGGATTTTCTTCCTATCTTGTATAAAAAGGTGTTTTCCATTTTATAACATGTTACAGTACACAATTAAAATCCTTTACAACGCGTTCTGACAAGAAAACCTCCTGAACGAGGTAAAACTTAGAAAAAAGTTCCATAGCGAGTTACATAATATTGTGTTTATAAATGCGCTAGTTTACTAACCTAATCTTATATAGTAATATCATGTCAGTATTGAAATGTCAGGCTGAAAGGGAGAATTGGAAACAATAAAAAACATTTAGGATTTATTTACCATTTATTCATCGTCTCATTGATTTCTGAATAAAGTTAGTTTAGTATACATATTTCTTATTTTAAAATCAGGTTCTGAAAGCTTTCTACTGTAATAATGTATTCTAGCGACTAAATACTTTAATGAAATTGATTTAATTAGTAGAATTTTATGATCATCTAATGGTGAATGGTCAAAATTAATGCCATGTTCATGAAATAAGTCTTTCTTTAAGCATGTTTTTAAACATTGGTTAACTAGTACAAAGAGCAAATTCTTTTTTTCCAGTAATTTAGTACCCAGCTGGGATATGTTACGTCTGAATATCTTTTCTGTTAATTCGCATATTTCAATGACATCATCAGCCGGATAATGTAGACCACCTTTATCTTTTTTAAAAATTAATTTCATGTTGTTTTTTGATTGAATATTAATCAAAGAAATCAAACAATCTTCGCACTTAATTATTTTTGATATTTTTGTAACGACAAAACCTGCCATATACGAAATAATTTCTTTTGTGTATTCAGTTAATCTAGAAGGATCAGCAAGATAATCATGGTCAATATCTATTGCAACTTCATTTATGTCGGTTAATCCTTCAGAAAAGTCATCATGAGTTGGCCTTAAGAAGGCTAAACTAGAATTAATTGACTTCTCATATTGTGAGTTAGTGTAAGTGTAGTGTAGTGTGAGTTTTCAAGCATTGTGCAATTGCCAGTATCGATGTGCTTGAGTTCTCCATGAACTACTAAGCGCTTGTACGCAGCTCGAAATTGCACTGGTGAAGGATTGTTATTAAATCCTCCTTTTGATCGTATTGCACTAAAAAAACACTCAAGGTGGTCTTGACTCAGTTTGTATGTAGGCAAGAACACTAAATTAGAAGTAGCAATATGCCTTTCAAATAAAATTTGGATACTTCGGATGCAACATCTAAAACCTATTACACAAGCTTTTCTGTTGGTTTGATATACATTTTGACCATCATATAATTTTAGATTTTTTAAATAGTCAAACATATCATTTAGGAATAAATTAATTTCATGGAAGTTTTTTGAAGTTAATGGCTTTTTAAAGCTGTACGCATTCATATTTCGACTGTTCAAAATATCAAAAAGGTTATTAACTTTTCTTAAAAATTCTACAGTAGGCGATGACTCTTTAAATTCGTCTAAATGCAAGTTCTCTTCACAATATTCAATTGCGTCCGCTACTGAATTGCTCAATGTTTGAGCTGCTAATTTTACTTTCATTATTTGTTTAAAAAAGTTTATATGAGCCTTTGTTAATTTATTTGCTAAATGCAAGCCTTCTTTTTCTTGCAAATTGTGTAGATTTGTTAAATATTTCCAGCTGATAACACGGTTATTGTTTATCAATACACCTTTGTCACCTAAAAGGTTTCTTATCAGTTTTAACATGTGTGGTGGATCTGGAAAATATACTATCTCTTTATTTATTCCCTCAACGTCTACTTTGAATAGAGGCTGAATGTTATCAGAATGGCCATCAATGTCACACCCCAAAATTTTTGCCATAGCAAAATTGGATGGACATCCATCGCAAGTTACTGAAACTATTTCTATATTACATGAAAACAACAATTTAAGGCACTTGGTTACAAGTTCTGCTTTTTGTTCAGCTGAAATACTATCTATTAAAAAATATCCTACCATGAATCGTTGAGAGCTGTTACCATAAAAACCAAAGCTTGTTTGGCCATCCTAATGTTGTCACCATCTTGATTTAGACCTACGTTCACAGTTCCGAAACATTCAGATCCGCTCAAAGTGACTGCCTTTCTTATTGACATTTCGTCAAAAGATAGACAAGCATAAATCTTTTTTTCACTATTCCCTACTTTTGCCTTTATACATTCTAAAGACTCCTTAGTAAACCCTGGATTTCCATCTATTGCTTTATACCAACTTACTAAAGTTTGTGGGTGTGGAAGACAAGTGTTAAATTGTTCTCGTACATATGAGTATGCTCTAGGGCTTATGAAATGTAAGCATAGTGCAAACTTTCTGAGGGATGGTGAATACTTTTTGTTCTTAACTTCAACACCCACAAAACGTTTCAAAAAATTTGTGTTAGCTGCATTTACAGTGCTCAAAACGTCAGCCTCCTCGCATGATATAAGATGTTTTAATCTAAGCTCTGCAACTATTTCTATCAGCTCAGCATTTTTTTTACAAAGACGCCTATTGGCTTGCCGCACGGCTCGTAGTTTTTTTCGGCGGCTTTCAGCAACAACAGATTTTCGTTGTAAATCTAACTTCAACTTCTTCTTCCTCGGTGTATCAATTATTTCATCTGTCAGCTTCCTTTTTGTAGCAGCATATGAAGGCCCAAGTGTTGATTGCGTAGTTTCGGAGCAGCTTGGAGTGGAAAAATCCGATATACCAACCTGGAATATTTTTTATTACATTTATTATTTTTAATACTCAATTACAGAGATATCCAACTTTTCTACCGACATTAGAGTATGTAACTGAACTGAAATGAGCTGCCATAGTAGCATACAATGACACATGACGTTGCCATGCCATTGCGTTTGTCACTTTGCTAATAAGTTTTCGATGTTTATTGACATACAAGACTATTAAGGGCAATGTACTAGTGATAATATTCTTTTAATAGATAACCCTATAAGATAATGCCATGCTATAAAGTTAAAGTTTAAGAAGGTATTAATTTTGTTACTCAATCACACATAAATGGCTAAACGATTTTATAACAAACTTAATGTATTAAGTGTTACCTTTTTATCCAGAGTTGGTCTCGTAATTTTTTCGAAACGTTTTGAACAAATGGAACATATTGAAACACAGCTTGAAGGTGGTTCAGTGCCAGATGTAGATGCAGTAGGTTCATCTGCTAAACCCTGAAAAATTAATGATAAAATGGATGATTCGTTTGTTGTTAAGTTCGGAATGATGCCCACGTCTACTTCCTACCATCACACCGCCCGCCATCGGCAAGGAGTTCATCATCATACCTTAAAACCTAAATGGTCGCGCACTGGGCCGTTTCAGAGGTGCTTTCTTCCGCGAATGCTAAGCTATTGGAATGAGCTCCCTGCCGAGATTTTCTCTAGGGACTACAGTATGGGGTTCTTCAAGAAAGGAGTGATTAGATTTTAAAAGGGTCGGCAACGCGTGAGTTATGCCCTGGTATTGCAAACGTCCATAAGTCTGAAGCTTGATTGCCACCTTGGTAGTACAAAAAAAATGTCCTGACTTTCCAATAGAACACATTTACACTACCAATCTTGATCGAAAATATCAGTCAATCTTAGCAAAATATATGAAAAGGGTTCGAATCATTTGGCGGAGGGTCCTAAAGTGTTTTATTAATTTTTCAGGCCAGGGTCAGACTAACACCAGTTTACCGACAGAGGACGTAATCACAAAGAATCCATTTAACTATAAAATCCAAAGTGCGGGGTTAAATAGATATTTGAGATAAAAAATTGATTTTAGGGCCCTTTATTAAATAAATATGGCACTTAAGACTTTGTTGTGATAAAATGATCAATGTAGTGCCTATATATGTCCTCTGTCGATTGGAATTGGTTAAACCTGCCCCAGGAATTTAAAAAAAATTGGGGCATCGCTGTAAGGCTCCATTAGTCCAGGCCAACTACCTAAGAAGCAGCTCGAAGCTATTTCTAATATATTCAAAAAAAATATTTTGCCATGCTGCATAAAAACCAGTGATTTCAAATACTATAAATAAATACTGATAAAGAGTTAATTGAGGAAATCGTTAGGTAATTAGAGTTACCTTTATATTAAGTGTTGGTATGGCACCCGGAAATAATTCTCTTCTTTTAAATTTTTGCATCAATAGTTTATTTTCAAAATGTCTTGAACAAATCCTCATATGCTTTGTCGGGACCCAGTTCGTACGGCCTGTGGCTTCGATCCATTTTTTTCTTGTATCAGATTGCAATGGGAAACTAAAGGGGAAAATAGATAAATTTTTAATTTCGTATGGTAATAATCGATTTACATCACAATCAGCTCACAGCTGTCTACTGTTCGACCATATGGACAACAAACGGCGCATTTGATTGTATATTCTATGGAAACAGATTTATCATCATTATTGTATGTATGATGTAAGGTAATTCTAATTTTTCAACCTAGCAACGCCAACGAAAGGTTATAATATGAATTTCATATAAAATATTGAACGATTTCTTTTATTTATTGATTAATATTATTAGAAATTCATAAAAACACATAGAACAATACAAAATATGCATTACTGAATACTTATTTGATGCTTTTATGGAACTTACCCATGAAATGTGACTCCTTCAATATTACGCTCGCTACGGCTCTTACATCCCACAACACTACAGCCCACCATTGTAATGGATGTCTCAAATAACCATTCGCATATAGTTCTAGGTTTAATTTGCAGAATAATTAGACAAAATCACTGATGCACTTTTTTTAATGTTTGTCACAACCTTGTGACAAACAACAATAAACCGGTTACAGCGATAAGGACAGATATTCGATAACATCGTCTCTTTCTAATTAGTCGTAAATTCGATTTAATATCCTTTGCTGTGTGACCGCGATAGAAAACGTGGCTTTGTCTATAGGTTTCTCTGTCTACGACCTACGGCTAACCTACCTCATAATTTTAAACTTTGAATTTTTTCGTAATTATAAGTTTTATTATTACTTTTCTCGTGCATCAAGGGCATTGCTATCATGCTACCATGTAAAAAGCTTAAGTTAAGTCGCAGATAGTTTATCCTCGGTAGGTGATTAAGTTTTTTGTGTCTTCGAAACCTTGAAGTTTTGTGGACTTCTTTCGCTATGTTGCTGCTCAAGGCTATGTTCCAGATCACGCCGAGTAATTATCGCACGGTAAAGTTGAAAAATCAACCCGTTCTGGAACGAGTGTTTGACAGTTAATTTTTACACTGACAGGAGTGAATTTCAACCTTTTCTATGGCAGTGTAAAGAATTCAACTTGACAGTTGGAAAATGACTCTACCCGGTGCGTCCCAAAATCACTTTTTTAACTTCCTCGTTGCGATTTAGTCGCACTCCTATAAGTCATATTTGGTACTGCTATAGTGCTATATTGGTGGTTGTAGTGCTACCAGCGTTACTCCTCGGTTAGGTAATCAGTATGCCAAAGAACGATAACCTTCGGAAATTGTCACTATCTTTTCTAGTTCTAACAAATTCCATACTGCTAACATCATTGGTATAAACTCTTCTAAAAGATAATGTGTGTGTGTTAACATTTTGATCAAGACAAAGTGGGTCTTTGTCGATCGAAGAAACGTTGACCAAAGATTTCATATTCTATGTGTCAGCAGTAAAATTGGTGTATGAACTTTGCGGGAAGCCATCTTATTCCTTTTGATATACATCATTATATAGGGAATTCTTTTCAATATAGTAACTGGTTCTGGTGCTTTGGATAATGCAATTTTTATAACTCAATACTTGTTAGTTACCAGAAAAAATTAAAATCGATAATACAAAGTTTTGTAAAGCTTTTGTGGTATTGTGTTAGTGCATTCAGTGTATACCTGTGGCTCACACGCATACTACATGGTAGTTTTGTGGTATTGTGTTAGTGCATTCAGTGTATACCTGTGGCTCACACGCATACTACATGGTAGTTTTGTGGTATTGTGTTAGTGCATTCAGTGTATACCTGTGGCTCACACGCATACTACATGGTAGTTTTGTGGTATTGTGTTAGTGCATTCAGTGTATACCTGTGGCTCACACGCATACTACATGGTAGTTTTGTGGTATTGTGTTAGTGCATTCAGTGTATACCTGTGGCTCACACGCATACTACATGGTAGTTTTGTGGTATTGTGTTAGTGCATTCAGTGTATACCTGTGGCTCAGACGCATACTACATGGTAGTTTTGTGGTATTGTGTTAGTGCATTCAGTGTATACCTGTGGCTCAGACGCATACTACATGGTAGTTTTGTGGTATTGTGTTAGTGCATTCAGTGTATACCTGTGGCTCAGACGCATACTACATGGTAGTTTTGTGGTATTGTGTTAGTGCATTCAGTGTATACCTGTGGCTCAGACGCATACTACATGGTAGTTTTGTGGTATTGTGTTAGTGCATTCAGTGTATACCTGTGGCTCAGACGCATACTACATGGTAGTTTTGTGGTATTGTGTTAGTGCATTCAGTGTATACCTGTGGCTCAGACGCATACTACATGGTAGTTTTGTGGTATTGTGTTAGTGCATTCAGTGTATACCTGTGGCTCAGACGCATACTACATGGTAGTTTTATAAACCATAAAATAGTCTACTGGTTGAGCAAGAGCGTTCTGTCTTAAATGTTATGCATTGAGTAGTACTACATATATAAGAAACACAAAATGTTTTTAAGGGAGAACTATATTACTGAATAGGTCATTGTCTAGGACAATTGTCATCTAGAAACAAATCTAACAAAGGTTGTGCGGACAGACCCTCCTTGACAAGGTTTGCCGTGGCAAGGAGTTTCTTCTGAGGCGCTTGAGATGAGAAAAACGCGTATTTGCACACAACAGACCGAGTTTTTGTTTTACTTATTTCTAACTTACATTTTAACGCATATGTTCGCGTCTACGCGACACTACGCGTACCAATTTTGAATTGATAGATGTTAATGATACCCTTATAAATGTGTTTTTCCGTAAATATAAGTATGTTGTATCTGAAATTGTGGTATTCTTTCTAAATAAAATTGGACCCTGCACCCAAAATTGTGTACAATAACATATAGTAGTCGATATAGACATATATCGAAAGTATAGGTATATCTACGTATCTATAATCTGCTACTGACAGTTGAGGTTTCTATCGGCTATTGCCATCACAGTTACACGATTTTGTGACTTGACTATAAAATGACGTTGTTTTAAATTTTTAGGTTTTATAGCCAAATGGTAGGAGCTATTATGACGATTTAGGTGTCCTAAGCTGGAGCTTTCGGAGGTGGTTCTTATGACATATAGTGGTATGTTCCATTGTCTACGGTTAGGCCGTAGTGAGAGAAGAGCTGGAAATCTAGCTCTCAGGGTTTGCTGCCTACACTGAACGACTACAGACTTTGTGCTACATCTCAAAAAATGGATCTAAAATTCGGACATAACTTTCAGTAGTTTTGGTGTTTGACCGTTTGTTTCGTCATGAAAAAATGTGAAATATAAGTTTTCAGGTTTTTCCTTAAGCTCCTGTACTTCAGAGCTTAGAGATACCTATTGAAAACCTAATTATATCGGTAGGTGCCTACGAGAGGTATCTAGTGATACATTTATCTTTATTCTATGTTACCCGGTTGCTTAGTTATAAGCTATTGTATTTCATAAGTTTACCTGTGTTTTACACCTTAACCGAGCTTCTTACCGTAACGGTATAGGTATCTATGTGTAGGGGAAGAGGTGTGCTTTTAACCTACTGTATTTATTTATTTATTTATTTAACTCTTATAGTACATTATAATTTTAATGTAAAATTAACAAATAGTTACTTGTTGAAGTGAAAACTTCTTTAGCGGCGTTGTGCACTTTTTTTGGTATGGGTAAAAAATGATAAACTCGCGTCAGGTCACGTGTCCTAATCGTGGAAATTCGTAAGACGGAAACCGTAATGCCACGCCTATTATAATTTTTATTTTTAGTATTCGCGATTATGAGTAGTACAGGGAGGTTGGATATAGAATTTTAATTCTATGACAGATTGCGATGTCAAATATACTACGTCAAAAAAGTAAATAAACAAACATTATTATTTCTTGACAATTTTTTTTCTCTTCCAGCCAACTTCTTCTTAGGGTATTTTCGAAAAAAGGTTAATTTAAATTTAAGTAGGTAAAGTCCAAACGAAAAAAAAAAGAAAACCATAAATAAAATAATTCCAAGTATATGCACATACATAAATACACCATAATTACAAATACATACTCATATAGGTACTCATAAATACATAAATAATATATATTTATATATATATATATATATATATGTATGTGTCATCAAATTTGCAATGATCGAAGAAAGAAGGATTTTAAGTTGGTTTAGAAAAAAACTGCCAACCGAATGTCGGAAGGTAGATTGTTCCACAGCTGAGCTGTTTTCACAGCAAATGATTTGCCATAAAAGGTAGTGGAGTGGGGTGGAATAGTTAAAGTTCGTTCTACCTTTGACCTTAATATCATACTTTGTGAAGTATTAGACTGGTATTTAAAGAGCTCCTGCAAGTAGCAGGGTGCTGAGAGATTATTAAGGACAGTATACAAAAGAGTGAGAATGTGAGTATTCCTGCGAAGTCGAATTGGGAGCCACTTGAGTTTAGTACGAAACTCTTAAATAAGATCGTATTTACGTAATCCGAAAATGAATCGAATACATAGATTTTGGAGACGTTCAAGTTTGTTGAGTAGCCCATCTGTAAGGGCTAGATAGCTTACGTCCGCATAATCAAGGATAGGAAGCAGTAAAGACTGCGCCAGCATAACCTTAGTCTGGAGTGGTAAAAAGTTTTGAAGACGTTTGAGTGAGTGTAATGAAGCAAACAGCTTTCGGCTAAGTGCATTTACCTGAGGGCGCCATGATAATGTGCTGTCGATGAGTATTCCGAGGTTCTTAACTTTTTCGACAAAAGGAATAGGTACGTCATTGTAAATAATTTGTGGCAGTTTATTTATGTCCAGGTTAGCGAGTTGACGACGGCTGCCAGTCCGAGCAGCCAGAATCGATACGTCTGCATTGTTGACGACCTTTCAGGTAAGTTTCAAACCACATGGCCGCTGCGGGAGATATGTTAAGCGGACGTAGTACGCAAAGTAGAATATCAAAGTCAACAGTATTAAATGCATTAATGAAATATAGGAAAGTTAACACAGTAATATGTTGACTTTCCATGTTGTCTAATGTCGTCTGTAATTTTCGTCAATGCGCTAACAGAGTGGCCTGGGCGAAAACCTGATTGAAAAGGGCTGAGGAGGTTGTTTGAGAAAAGATATTGACTAAGTTGCTCATGGACGAAACACTCGGTCACTTTAGACAATAAGGGAAGTATGGATATAGGTCGGTAGTGAGAAAGTATAGAAGAATTGGAAATTTTGGGTAGAGGGATGATGAAAGCTTTCTTCCAGCTATCAGGGAAACGGTTAGTGAGAAAAGAAAGATTAATAAGATTGGTAATATTAGGAAGCAGTATATCAATTATGGGAAGTATAATAAACAGGCGTACATTATCGCTACCAGTTGCTCTGCTACCCAACCCGCGTATCGCTCGCTTAACATCACAGCCAGTGACCATTTTGAAATTGAAGTTATTAAAATCAGGACATGGCAGACCAGAAAAGTGAGTTAAAGTGTTTTTTTAGTTGTTTCGTTAATTGTAGGAGATTTGGAGAAAAAATGTTTATTGAGTGAGTTGAGATCGTAATTGATTGAAATGTGGTCTTTCTTTTTTTTTTTTTATACCACTAAGGTGGCAAACAAGCCTACGGTCCGCCTGATGGTAAGCGGTCACCGTAGCCTATGGACGCTTGCAACACCAGGGGCATCACTCGCGCGTTGCCGACCCTTCAGAAATATAATAACTTCTTTTTTGAAGAACCCCATACTGTAGTCCTTAGAGAAAACCTTGGCAGGGAGCTCATTCCACAACCCAAGGGTTCGCGGGAGGAAGTTTCTCTGAAACCGCACTGTACGCGACCATTTAGGTTCTAAAGTGTGAGAATGAATTCCCTGCCGATGGCGAGCGGTGCGATGGTAGAAAGTAGCCGTGGGCATCATTTCGAACAATTCCTCAGAACACAACCCATTGTACAAGCGGTAGAACACACACAGTGAGGCAAAGTCTCTCCTCAGACTTAAGGGCTCGATACCGCAAGTGAGTTTGGGATCGTCGACAATTCTCACAGCCCGTCGTTGAACCGAGTCAAAAGGGTCAAGCTGGTATCCGGGTGCACATGCCCAGAGATGGCAGCAGTACTCCATATGGGGCCGAACTTGCGACTTGTAAAGTAACAACCTTTGCCCCGACGTGAAGTACTGCTTCGCTCTGTTGAGTACACCAAGTTTTTTGGACGCCAGCTTTACCTTATCTTGTAAATGATCTCGGAACTGAACATCGCTGGAGATGTCGACACCAAGGATCCCAATGCTCTTGGAGATGGAGAGGGGAGTGTTCTGGAATTGTGGGACCACAGTGAATGGAGTTTTCTTAGCGGTGAACGCGCACACTTGTGTCTTTGTAGGGTTGAATCGGACCAAGTTTACCCGTCCCCAGTCAGAGACCTGGGACAGTGTGGTCTCGATTTGAGACACAAGTTCTCCGCGGTTTTCCTCCACAACGGAACGAGGGATGTTTGCACGACCCGTGTAAAAAGCGTCTCCAGTACTGTCATCTGCATAGCAATGTATGTTGTTGATGTCCAACATATCATTGATGTGCAGTAGAAACAACGTAGGAGACAGCACAGAGCCTTGCGGGACACCAGCATTAATGTCCATGCTATCAGAGCAACTACCGTCAACTACGGCTCGTATGCTTCTGCCGGACAAAAAGCTAGCCACCCATTTGCACAAACCCTCGGGCACTCCGTAAGAAGGCAACTTCGATAGAAGACCCCGGTGCCAGACCCGATCGAACGCCTTCGCTATGTCTAGGCTAAATGCCAATGCCTCCCCCTGACTCTCAATGGCTAGTGCCCATCGGTGTGTGAGATACACTAGAAGGTCACCAGTTGAGCGACCGTGGCGAAAGCCATATTGACGGTCACTGATCAGGTCGTGTTTTTCTAGGTATCTCAAAAGCTGTGTGTTGATTACACGCTCCATAACCTTGGAGAGGAGAGAGGTTATAGCGATAGGCCTGTAATTCGATGGATCTGATCTATCGCCCTTTTTGGGCACCAGGTGCACATTTGCAGTCTTCCATGAAGACGGAAATTGCCTAGTGTGGTAGGAAAGCGTGAAGAGGCGCGTGAGTACAGGACATAACTCAGGAGCACACTGCTTAAGCACCACTGCTGGTATGCCGTCTGGCCCACTCGACTTATGAACGTCTAGGGAAAGCAACGCCCGCCGGACCTCGCGCTGTGTTATAGTGATTTCCGGCATGGTCTTACCGCACCACGGTAAAGTAGGTGGTACAGCGCCTTCGTCGTTCACATTCGAGTTAGAGGCAAAGAGACTGCCCAATAGATCGGCTTTCTCTTTTGCACTGTGGGCCAAGTCACCATCGGTCTTTCGCAGTGGTGGTAATGACGACTGGCAGAAGTTCCCCTCGGCAGCTTTAGCAAGCGACCAGAAAGCACGACTCCCAGAAGGATAGCTCGCAAGTCGCCCACCTATTTTGCCGATGAATTGGAATTTTGCTCTGGCAGTTGCTTTCTTACTGAACCTCGAGGCAGCATTTAATTTGCGTTTTAACTCAGAAATATTCGGATCCTTATTATTACGAGCCGTGGTCCAAGCCTCATACGCAGTTTGCTTAAGAATTTTAGCTTCTCTGCAAGGCCTATTAAACCACGGTTGTTTTTTGACGCCAGCAGCTACTCGCAGGTTAGGAATGAAACATTCCATACCAGCGAGGATTGTCTCAGTGACTGCGGCTGCGCAGACGTCAGGATCTTCTGAGCTATAGCAGATCTGCCTCCACGGGTACGATGCATAAAATTCTCGCAATCCATCCCAGTCTGCCGACTTATAATGCCACACACGACGCCAATTAGTTGGCCCACAAGGATCGGGTTGTGTGCATGACAATCGAGTCCGGATGAGACAGTGGTCCGAGGAGCCAAGAGGCGCATCCACTGAGACGGAGTATCCATCCGGACGTGTAGTCAGCAGAAGGTCCAGTAAGGAGCTTGTATGGTCCTCTATATCTGGTATTCTCGTTGGAGAAAGTACCAGCTGAGAGAATCCATAGGTCAGAGCAAATTCATGAGCAGATATCCCTGCATAGTTATTGGTTCGAGAACTGAGCCACTCACGATGGTGGGCGTTAAAGTCTCCCAAAATAACTACTTCTGCTGTAGGATATTGCTCTAGAACTTTGTCAGTCGTCAAACTCAGGTGCGTGAAGAGTCGAGTTACGTCCGTGTCACCGCTATGAGACCTGTATAGGCACGCATAAATACGAGTGTGGCCCCCATGATCTACGCGCACCCACAATATCGACAGGTCCCTGTCTTCAAGGCTATGAAGTCGGCGACAGCAGATATCCTCCCGGACGAACATACATACACCGGCACGACTCAAAAAATTGTGCTCGAGTTTGTAGCCGGGATAACGAAGGTATGATGTGTCGGCCGGGCAGGATATCTGCGTCTCCGTTAGAAAAAGAATGGTTGGCTGCGCAGTCTCGAGATGGTGATGGACTGCGTTAAGATTTGCGTGAATACCCCTTATGTTGCAAAAATCTACATTATATGTGGATGGAGTAACCGCTGTCAAAACTCTTTTCTTTTTTCTGTTCCTGGCCATTTTGTTTGAAGTAACTTAGACTACGGATGAGGATTCACTGCACAGACAGCTTAGAAGACAAAAAGTTGCGGTACTAAGACTGCCGAAGCTCAACACAGATGATGCGGTTGCTGGCACGGCGGGCGGAAGGGCCCCTGATCCCCCTCTGTTGTAGTAGCCGGGTCCACTCCGGTCTCCTTCTCCGGCACGACTACTACTTCAGAGACTTTACACAGGTTGGCGGATCAGCCTCCCAGGGCGGAGATTAAGTGATCCCTGGGTTCGGGAACCCGTTCAACCTGCGGGCGGCCAGCGGTCAGCCGTTTCATCAGGTCTCCCTGACCGCCGAACCAGCACGCCGCGTCTACGCCGAGCAATGACAGCAACAAGCACCGTCGGTCCTCCGCTGTCCGCGCAGCGAATCCTCAAAGAGAGAGCTCTGGCAACCTTACTCACCGCCAGGAACACAACACTACTCAATGTTAGTGTTATTATTATTCTGCAGATTTGCCAATACCCAAAGACTTGAGAAATCTCCATATATTTGAGGAATCACACTTGTCAATAGAGTGGTAAATGTATCAGTGTTTCGAATCTCTACACAGTCTGTTACACTGATTTCTCAGTTTTTTATACATGTCCAGGTTAAAGTCAGTCGGATTTTGTTTAAAATCTGGCATCTGCACGGTCACGCTTTGCCATATTACTTTGACTTCATCTGTAAGCCACGGGGCTGGTAAGTGACGGATTTTTACAGGTCGCAAAGGAGCATGTTTATCAAATAATGTGATCAAAAGGCAGTTAAATTTCTCAAGTCTGTCGTCTATATTATTAATGTCATTTAGTACGGACCAATAAACCATATTAGCGTCCTCACTCAAACGTTGCGAATCGATTCCGTTAAAATTACGCTGGAGAATGGTGGTACGCTTTTTGGGTTTTGGAGGTCTAACTTTGTATGAGAAAAAAATAAGGTCATGATAAGTGAAACAATCTGCAGGCATTTGACCAAAGTCGGAAATAAGGTTAGAATTTGAGACAATAATTAAATTAAGAGTAGGTGAAGAATTTGGAGGAGGTGGCTTTCAGCGGTGGTATTTAAAGGTTTTTGGATGAAACTAAAGATAAAAGAGATTTTGAACGCTGGTCAGATTTAATAAGGCATGTGTTAAAGTTAGCCATAATTATGGATTATCATACAAAGGAATTAATTCTTTTAGGAGCTTTTCAAATGAGTTAAAATAATTAATTGTTAGAGAAGGACTGTAAAAAACTCCGAGAAGAATTCTGCTATGCTTAAGAAAGACTTCCAGAAATAAATACTCAGAGTTGCCGGTGTAATCTGACGGTGATTTGTTTGCCATCTTAAAGTGGATGTTATAACGCAAATAGATTGCCACGCCACCACCACCTTTATTTATACGATTATTTCTAATTAACTGAAATCCAGGTATGGGATACAAGGCTGATTTTTATTTTATTTTATTTTATTTTCTTTATTGGGGACAACAAACAGTATTCACAATCATTCTTAATAACTAGTATCAAAAATATAACAGATTAATCATTATGAAACCCACAACGTTATCCACATATTTGTTTCAATGTGTTACTCTCTTTTGTCATAGGAGTGAGAGAGAAAGAATGTACAATATTCAATACGCTACCTATTTTTACCTGTAATTCAGTAACCGTGCATACGGTCTATATAGAACTCTATATAGTAGTTCGGTGCATTATGCCCAACAAATGGCATATGTTTTACATATATATATTAAAGTAAAATACCCGCATTTTTGGGGATAGTTGTGCGTCGTACTGAAGCAACAACATGTCGGTACTCACACAATATTATTTTTGATATTAACAAATACTAAAGAGGGGAAATGAAACAAACCTACTCTACATTTACCTAACTTAATACAATTTAACACTTATTGTTATTACATTTTCATAAATCTAAAACTAGTCCCTATCAGGAAAAGAGTTTTATTATGTTAATATGTACTTAATATTAACGTATTATATTGCGAAACATTACATGATATAAAAGATGCATTTATAGATGCAATTTGTGTCGCATTCTTGCAGCGGTGTTAACAAAGGTTATTAATACTGTTTATATGTTTCAGATGCAAGCGGAAATGTGTTTGCCAGATCCACGGTGGCAACAACTGCTGAGGCTGTTGAGTTTTTCAATGAACTCTTCAACAGTGTAAATGGATGCCCAGGAAGATGCACCAGAGGAAAATAAAGAAATAACTTCCGAACACCATACATTCTGGATACCAGTGACAAAAATATTAGAAAATATTACATTTATTGTTGACCCTGTACTGGTGTAAGGGGTCAAAACTGCTTGTCAGAGTTTACACTGATAAGTTGTAGTTATATTATAAGTAGCTAATTTTTTTTTATCATTTATTTATTAATTATGATCATCTTTCTAGTTACCATCTTTCTACTCTCGGCAAAGTACTTAAAATACTATAAGTAGAACATCTTTGCAAGAAACAGGTAACTAAAGTGTAGTGAGCTGCGGTGGGGAAGGGGATGCTTCTGTTGATAAAGCATACAAACCCTAGTTAACCTAACCACGGTTAACATACTGTTTTTGTCATTAATTGTGTGCTGTATTGCCTATGTAAATGTTTTTGACATAGAGTCAAGACAACATAAGAACAGTTGCCCACTTGTAAGAATTCTTCCTGGGTGGTGCATGCTCATAGTACTTTGCCCTCGGTTTATCAATATGGATCATTGAAAAAAATTCTTTAGCCACATTAATGCTCTTAATTAATGTAAATCCATACTTTAATACTATGTCACCACCGTCGCGATGCCTATCGCCGCGAGGCCTAACGCCGCGACGCCCACCGTTGCGATGCCTAGCGCCGCTATAAATTGCTTGCGTCAGGTGTGGCAAAGACCATTTCGCGCGTGACTGCGATTGGCCCCGGGACCAGCTGCCCACATGTGCAAACTGCGGTGGCCCTCACGCGGCGAACAACGCGTCCTGCCTCTTCTTTAAGAGGGAGGCCAGGAACAAGCGCGCTGGAGCGATGGCTCTGACCAGACCCGGCACAACCTTGCCCCAGCCAACAACAACTGAGTCCGACGCAAACCAGGCAACTCTCATGGCTCCAGCTAACGAGCCACAACAGAGAGAGGAACAGACGGGCGAGAAGAAAAGGAGGAGGAGAACCAGAAAGAGAAAGCCAAAGCCCACAGAGGACTCGGGCATGCCCGCACCGGTCAACTCTCAACCGACCTCTGCCCCAGTAGCAAGACCCCCCCACAGGCGGCCCCAGTTAATAAACAAGGACCCCAGCGAGCGGTCCAGGAGGCAAAGGAGCCACAGAAGGTAGTTGCTCCGTCAAGGTGAAAGCCTCAAGATCCCGAACTACCATGTGTACCGGCAGGACAAAGTATCTTCTCACGGAGCCTACAGAGGACTTGCAGTGCTGGTCCAGCGCAGAGTGGTCCACAAACCTCTTCCAACTGTGTCGCCGAGCTCTTTCTACGCCCTGGGGGTGGAATTGCTGGTCTCGGGCCAGACTATGAGGATTTACGCCATGTACAAACCACCACAAACAAGGCTGCAAGTGGCTGAGATACAGGACCTCTTGGACTCGCCACTTCTAACGATCCTGGCCGGAGACTTCAATTGTAAGCACCCTGCTTGGAACTCGACGACCATGAACCCTGATGGAAGAAGGCTATTCGACCACTCACAGACCAATGAGTACGAAGTCTGTAGCCCAGACACACCCCCTACTATCCCTTCGGTGGGTGATTTACCCCGGATGTCATAGACTTGGTAGTCTGCAAAGGGCTCACGATTCATCCAGTGCTGCAAGTCATACCTAAAGATATGAAGTCGGACCACATGCCGGTACTCGTTGAGTTTCCGGCCAACCCGACGAGAGCGTCTCCCCCCAGCACCACGACTAAAAACAAACTGGGAGCTCCGCGAGACGGGTCGACGAACTCACGACGCAGCAGCTGGCCCTGGACATTACCAACCATATCCAGGATGCCCTAGCATCATCGTCAAACCTGGGGCCCGACATAGGCAGCAGACCGAGCCGAAATATTTGCCACTCACCTAGAGAGGCAGTTTCAGCCGAATCCAAACTACGACCATGTGCACACCGCAACAGATCCAGGTCGAGCGCGAAATAAGAAGATCCATGCCCCGTAAAGCCTCGGGAGCTGACCAAATTACGAACACAGCGCTGCGTCACCTCCCACCCAGAACTGTCGCGGATAATGCGAATGGGTCACATTCCCGCTCTATGGAAGACGGGGCATGTCATCATGCTCCCAAAGCCGGGGAAGAATATATTGAAGCCTGAGAGCTATCGGCCCGTTACTCTCCTCTCGAACACCTCGAAGGTGTCTAAAAGCTCCTGTTACGGCATATGAATCCGCACATCGTGCCCAGGCAGGAGCAGTTTGGATTTCGTGCTGAACACTCCACTATTTTACAACTGTCGAGGGTACTGCACCACATCGCGACAGCCCTGAACGAAAACGAACACTTCATTGCAGTGCTTCTCGACATGGAAAAGGCCTTCAACAGAGTGTGGCACCACGGTCTGCTGCACAAACTGGCTACAACGACGCTACCACGACGAATCACCAGAGTCGTTGCTTCTTTCCTGGAAGAGAGACGAATCCGAGTGATCGTCGAAGACCAGATTTCAATCGAGCGCCCAATTAAGGCAGGAGTACCCCAGGGAGCTGCCTTTCGCCGGCATGTTATTGCAGATACACTGATGACTTCTCCAAACCAGATGGAGCTGAGCTGGCACTGTACGCTGATGACGCGGCGTACATCACCAGTTCAATTACAAATATGGCTCGAAGTCCTGCCAGAGTGGCTCTCCAAGTGAAAGTTATCGGTGAACTTCGGAAAGACTCAAGCCATACTCCTCCGGGGTTACACCAAAATTCCTCCACTACAACTCCAAGACCAAGAAATATAGTGGACCAAAACCGTCACTTATCTGGGTGTGACAATAGTCCGCGGAAATCGGTATCTTCAAGACCTACTTACGATCCCGCCTCACATATGCTGCACCAGCTTGGTACGCGCTGGCTAGCGCGCATCAACGCCTACGGCTCCAGAGGACCCAAAACCGCATTCTCCGCACCATAGTCGTTGGACCAAGATACGTAAGCAACTCCACAATAGCGAGGGACCTCCGCGTCAAGTCACTGGACGAATTCGTCGGCGGATTAGCCTCGAGGATGTTCGCGCGTGCGGTGCCTTCGCGCGTCAGGGACAGGTCTACTCGGTCAAACCGCGCGTAACCCGTGGACGGCAGAGGCGCACAATATATCAGTTAAAAGAAGACCCGAAAGAGTCACCCCCAGATACATACTGTCTGTGAAAAGTAGCGGAGGAAACCACTTTAGATGGGCACCGCCCAAGTGCAGTATCCCCATTCCCCCGTAAGGGAGGAATGAGCGAAGGCACAACGAGCGGAAACGCAGTCAGTCGATCGAAGTCGAAGAGCTAAGATTAAATACATTGTGGTTAGATTATTAAAGGAGTGTGTATAAGTGAATAAATTACAGTGTGAACAGTCTAGTGTCGAAGAATAAACAAATCATTCCAAATTCAAATTTCAAATTCAAATTCAAAATTTATTTGTTTAACATAGGTATAAAAAAGATGGTACAATTTGTTTGTGTCTCTATGTTCTGCCATACACTTGGCGTATAAATATTTATCATGCAATATTACATATCATATAATTATTTAACATCATAAATTAGTCATTGGATCATTTAGGTAGTCGTCAACGGAGTAATACACTTTACTGCATAACATTTTCTTTAATTCTCTTTTAAATAGATTCAGGCTGTCATTTGTCTTAAAGATTTAGGTAAGTTATTAAATATTCTTGGTGCCATACCAGTTATATTCTTTTGTAGAAGAGCGGTTTTTGACGGTAAACATCTTATTTTGTCATTGTTTCATTTACCCCGTATATTGGAGAATAAATAACGATTACATTTAACAAATGTGGCTACTTCATAAATGTACAGAGCTGGAAATGTGAGTATTTCAAATTCCTTAAAAAAGGGTCTACAACTTTCTGTTTTACGTAGGCTGAAAATGGCTCTTATACATTTTTTCTGGGCTTAAAACACATCGTGTTTATTTATTGCATTGCCCCAAAATATTATTCCATAGCGCAGAGTACTCGTAACATACCCGTGATATGCTGTAAACAATGTTCTTTGACTTGTTACTTTTGCTAAATTGTATAGTGCATATGAGAACTTAGTCAACTTCTTACATACATTGTCAGTTTGGAATTGCCATGTTAATCTATATCAATAAGTATACCAAGGAATTTTGTTACATCAATTTCATTAATATTTTTGTCACATTAATTTATGTCAATGTGGCTTTGCAGTATTTTTTGTCTAAACATCATTATTTTAGTTTTCATCAAATAAATTTTCAGATTATTAGATTTTAACCATCCAATAATATTTTTTATTGATTTAATTATTATATATTTATTTCAACATTGGTTTCATTCGTTATAATACAGGGAGGCAAAATCTCTCTTTGCTGGCTCGTGTTCAAAATGGTCACCAAGGTTCTTCTGAACGGAAGGATTGCATCTATTAGGAGAACGCCTAGGGAACGCATATATGTCAAATAGAACGCTTTTTGTTCCTTTTGAAACGATCTGGCAACACGGGACTGAACTGACTGAATTGGGCGAGGAGCAAGGGATGCATGCAGCACGCGGGGAAGGGGCATCCACCTCCACTCGCGCGTGACTCAGCGGTGCGAACCGTTCGCGCATTATTCATTCGATCACGGAGTTTAACACGCAAATGTTTGTTTACGAACGGTTTAACAAGGCCGCCAGTAAAAAAAAAATAACCTAACTTTAATGGAATCTTGGATTAGGGGTTACTCTGGTCAGTTCACGACTGATGGGAAGTTGGTTTTCTGTAAGATTTTGATTTGACAAACGTATACCTTGCTCGAAAAAATATCAGATTGATCAACACGTTAACACTGGTTCCCATATAGCAGCAATAAACCAACAACAAGTCGCCAGCAACAGCTGACACAAGTTACGCCTTCAACTTTAGATTGTGCAAAGAAGACAGAGTTTAATAAAGATTTATGTAAGTTGTTTGTTTTTTGCAATATTCCGTTTCATCAATTGAATAACCAAGTATGCCAAAAAATCCTTAAGAAATATTTTACGAATCAGAAAGTCCCTAAAGATTCTACAATTCGTAAAAACTACCTGTCCGCTATCTACAAAGACGTATTAAGTGTAATTCGTGTAGATCTGCAGGACAGTTTACTCTGGATATTAGCTGATGAAACTACGAATTCATGTGGACGATATATAGCGAATCTTATAGTTGGAAAACTAACAAAGGAGCCTTCTATTCCTCACTTGGTTGCCTGTAAAGTCCTGTAGTAAAAGAAAAAACAAATCATTCAACTGTTGCAAGTTTCATAAACGATTCCATAAGATCTTTGTTTTCCGATTGTTCTGTGGATGAAAAAATCTACATATTTGTTTCCGATGCTGCGCCATACATAGTCAAGTACATATACCAGCCCTGAAAACTTTTTATTCAAATTTACTGCACATTACCTGCTTAGTTCACGGGTTTCATCGCCTTGCAGAAGAGATAAGGCAAGAGTATGGGAATGTTAACAAATTGATTTCCTCTACAAAAAAAGTGTTTTCAAAAGCACCGTTGCGTGCGCAGTCTTACAAAGAGCAATTGCCTAGCATTGCCGCCAAAACCTATTTACCGAGTAATAACTCGATGGGGAACTTGGTTAAAGGCGGTGTTATTCTATTATGAAAATTTTGAGGCCGTTAAACAAGTAGTTGGTCAATTTGACAGTTCTGAGGCCATTGCAATTTAGTCAAGCAATCTGGCATTTGAAGACGCATGCATTAGACAGAATATCGCCCCTTATCTCAACACATTTTCACAAGTTACCAGATTCTATAGAAAAATTAGAAACGAAAAACCTTCCTCTATGTAAATCAAAAGAAACACTGCGAACAATTATTGAGCTCAACAACAACCTTCCCAATTCAATTCCAAAAACTATTCGTCAAAAGCTAGAAGCTATTATGCGTAAAAACCCGGGTCTTAAAGATTAAAAAAAAACATTAACGCCTACATAAACGGCACAGGTCATACCTTGCCTGAACAGGTAGCTCCAGTAATGGCGCCAAATTATAATCGGCCTTTTTTAATGCATATTTTGGCACTTTGTTAGTGCATATAATCTGATGTCTACATATTACATTAATTAAAACAAAAGGAGATCTTCCAGTGATGAGAATGAGATACTAACTCCGGAATCATTTCGTACTGAAGCAGCGTTTATAATAGATAATTTGTTGCCGCCAAAATCTCGAGATATCTACCTAAAAACATACAATTTGTTCTGTGAATGGAAAAACGTGAAAAGCGCCAAATCATTCTCAGAGAATGTTTTTCTAAACTATTTCAACGAATTAGCTAAAAATAAGAAGCCATCTTCACTGTGGATTATATACTCTTTGCTGAAAGCTACAGTAAGAATCAAACACAACATTTCATTGCAAACTAATCAAAGCTATTGACACATTTAAAACGGCTGTCCGAGGGTACACATTGAGTGCTTTATAAATGATGCACCTGATTACAATTTTCTGGCCGTGAAATTAAGTCTACTTAGTAACTATTTATCTCCAAACCTACTGTATTTTAAAAGGTTTTCTTGTAAATACAAATTAAATTATTGTTTATAGGTTGTGCTAATTTTTGGCGTGAGTGGGGCCTGTCGCAGTATTAGATTATTAAAGATCATTATAAACGACGTCCAAAAACACTCGGATAATTTATTATTGATTGTTTTAACTGATACGAAAACAAAAAATTGATAGTACGTTTGTAATAAGACAAAAATACGTAAATATCGTCGAAAAATATCAAGCTTTACGGCCTGCTAATACAAAAACCGACAGGTTTTTCATACAATACCATGGCGGAAAATGTACTCGGCAACCTACTGGAATCAAAAAAAAAGGCCCAATGCCAAGAAAGATTGTTGCATTTTTAAATTTATTAAATCCCAAACAGTACCCGGGACATTGTTTCCGTTGAAGTTTTGCCACCGTTTTAGCAAATTCAGGTGCTGATCTTATAGAACTAAAATGCCACTGAGGGTGGCGGTCCAGCACAGTAGCGGAAAGCTATATTGAGGATTCGATTGAAAAATAATTCCAAAATATGCAACCGAATAATCGAAAGCACAAATCTGAAACTGTCTACTGTTGACCCTGGGGCGACAATATATACAGTGGCTAAGATAGAATTTTTTAGACGTGCATTGATGTTGGCTGACTTTTTTAGAGGAGAATAATGCTATTAAATAGAAGTCAGTTTAATTTGCACCCTTTAGATATTTGATAAGTAAAAGCTAGTACGGCTACTGCACTTGTTAAAATAACGGATGACATTCGTCTAGGTATGGAAAGTAGGAGGGTCACCATATTAACATTACTAGATTTTAGCAATGCTTTTGGCACGGTCGACCTTAATATTTTGCTAACTATACTTCGTTCTCTTAACATATCTCCAACAGTTGTCGATTGGTTTCATAGTTACTTGCGGGGACGCCGACAACGCATTAAGGTTGATGATTCGTTCTCTGCCTACTGAAACACCACTGCTGGCGTTCCGCAAGGTGGCGTGTTGTTACCACTTCTCTTTGCTATTTTCATCAATCTAATTACATCTCATATATCTTCTCCTTACCATCTTTATGCAGACGATCTTCAAATATACTCGCAAGCTTCCATCGATGGGTTATCAAGTGCTATTCGGTACTTAATCAGGACCTCTCTTGCATCATGTAGCAATCATTTCTCAGCGTGTTTCCCTAGCAACATCGAAGCGCATATATGAGAGCTACATTCATGCCAAGTATGATGCTTTCTTCCGGATGGGATCATAAAATTGATTTTTGTTAGGACAAGGAGCCGTACTATAAAGCTCGTACAGTTTGAATGATTTTTAGAAATGCACTGTTTTGTCAACAATGCTGCATTGTTCCATTGCTAATTTAAAAATAAAACGGGATTAAACGCGTCGTTATTTGGCAAAATACCTTTCTCCCGACGTTTCAGCTGGGTCACACCTATGACTAAACGAGCCACGCTCTTTCTTGGAAACTTGAGGACAAAATAGCAGTATCAACAATGTAGATAGATCTTTTATTTTTGACTTATTTACAAAACAATGTTGCTTAGATACGCATAAAGAAATTGTCAAAACCATAGACCTAAGAGATGACATAGAAATAAAAGGCACATAATAGTGCCATGGCTAATTATCGTTTCTATTGATTGCTCATTTTAACACTCCCTCTCATTCAATAGAAAATGAAACCATTCCAAGTTCTTTTCTTAATTCAATAAATCTAGGTCTTGGTATTGGCTTGGTAAAAATATCCGCCACTTGATATGTTGACTGAACTTTTTCAACAGT
Organism: Apoda limacodes; assembly: GCA_946406115.1. Taxonomy (NCBI): domain Eukaryota; kingdom Metazoa; phylum Arthropoda; class Insecta; order Lepidoptera; family Limacodidae; genus Apoda; species Apoda limacodes. Next base: position 52,328,396 of record OX291541.1, read on the forward strand.
TATCGATTCATCCAGCACGAGTTTACGAACAAAAAAATGTCTGATTCTGATATGCTTTGTTCGTCGGTGAAACTCAGGATTGTGAGCTTGTCGTACTGCTGCTTCATTGTCAACTTTAAGAGCTGGTGTACCTTGAAGTTTGGTTATATCTTTAAAAACTATTTTCAGCCATATAAGCTCTCTAGCGGCTTCACTTGCTGCGACTAGCTCGACCTCGGTGGTTTATATCGCAACCGACGTCTGTCTCTGACTTATTCATGATACTGCTCCTCCAGCATAACGACATAAAACACCAGTAGTGGATCTTCCTGTAGATAAGCCACTACCATGATCAAAGTCACTATGTGTGTCTATGATACTTTTTGCGTGATTGGCTTTGTATTTAATACCAAATGACATTGTTCCTTTTAGGTAATGGAAAATACGTTTAACTTTCAACCAACCAGAATAAGAGGGATCTTCTAATTCTATTTTCTAGACACAACTCCCATGGCGAAAGCAATATCTGGGCGTATACTAAACATTAGGTAGGCTAACGAGCCAACAACCTCTGGATATGGAAAAGATCTCTTGTCTTTATCTGCGTCAAGACTTTTATCGATCTTTTCGTTTGGTTCAGTTCTATAGGTGTAGACACAATGTTGCAAACGCTCATGCCAAAACGATTCAAAATTTTCTTGACATAAGCCTCTTGAGAAATTACAATTGAACCGTCGTTTTCTCGGTTTATCTCCATGCCCAACTAATAAGTGGCTGGTTTCACTGTTATCTCTAATTTTTTCTTTATATTATGCAAAAAGTCTTCTGCTAAGGTTCTGTTAGTAGCAGCCACTAGCCTATCATCTACATACAATTTTCTTATATCTTGTTATTATAATTTTCTTATCTCCTGCTACCTTTATGTACAAGCAAGGATAAGCTTCACTTTCTTTAAAGTTAAAGTCGAGTAAGATATCCTTGAAACGGGTGTTCCAACATCTCGGTGCCTGTTTCAAACCATACAAGCTTTTGTTTAAACGGCATACCTTAGAAGTTTCATTTTCAAAGCCCTCTGGTTGTTGCATATAAATTTCTTTATTGAGTTTGCCATGTAAAAAGCGGTTGTCACATCAAATTGTACGATATACAATCTTTCGTTTGCAGCAATACTCAATAAAGATCTTATAGTGGACATTTTTGCTACTGGACTATAGGTTTCTTTGTAATCAAACCCTTTTCTCTGTTTGAAACCTTTTACTACCAACCTGGCTTTGAATTTTTCCATTGATCCATCAGGATTCGTTTTTATCCTATAAACCCATTTGCATGGTATCGATTTGCGATGAGTTGGTAGATCCTGTAACACCCAGGTATTATTTTTCTTAAGAGACTTGATTTCTTGTTCCATTGCTTCTACCCATTTAATTTTATTTTTGCTTTCTTTGTATGAAGAAGGAGTCATTTCAGTATCTAAATCTACTACAACACAGAAGTCACAGTATCTCTGTGGTGGATTGAGAGTACACCTGTCTCGTATACATTGGCACAATCTCTGTTTCGTTTTGTACACGTAAAGCACTGTCATTATCTGCAAATCTTCAATTCTCTTCATTGCTATCAAGGATAGGAAACTCTTCTGAATCATAAATTCTTGTATTAGCTCATGACTGTCTTCTTGAGCTCGTTCTACATAACTTTCTTGTGTTTGTTCATAACTCTCTGTTTGAGCTTGTTCTCCACCATTCGTTATTTCTCCCTCTAGAACATGGTCAAGGTCTCTGGGTTCTTCTGCACTTTCAGTGTTTGTATTTTGCTCTGGTAGGCGAGCCAGTTCAACTTCTTTCAAAATGTCTCCCTCTGACTCAGTAGAACATTTTTCATTTTGTGTTGGATTAAGTGCTACCTTTATTTCCGAAGTGAACGTTACATGTCTGGATCTGATAAGTCTGTTGCCATTCCAAATGCGATAGCCATCATTAAGATCGTACCTAATAAGTCTTCCTTTAACAGCTTTCTTTTACGTTTCTGATTAGGTGTGAGGGCATAACATTCGCTTGCACAATGATCCTGAGATGTGTTATCTTTGGTTTTTTACCATACCAAAATTCAAAAGGTACTTTGTTTTCTACTCTTATCGGTCCTGTCCGATTAAGAACATATGCAGAAGTGCTAATCAGCTCCGCCCAATGTGCTTCTGGTAGACTTTGTCTGAAATGCATGATGGAGCTCACTGTCTCGACTAACGTTCCGTTTTCTCGCTCATTACATCCATTTTGTTGAGGGGTGTAAGGCATTGTTAGCCTTTGCTGAATCCCATGTTTGTTTAAAATTAAGCGAATGGACTCGTTATCGAATTCGCCTCCATTGTCACTTAGTATAGTCTTGATGACACATCCAACAGTCTTAACTTCATTTATCATTTGTATAAGCTTGTTTTTAACTTCCGATTTGTGCTTAATGAAGTAGACCATTCCTACGCTTGAATAATCATCCTTAAACAAAACATAATAACGATACTTTGTATAACCGTAGGGAAAGGGACCACAGATATCAGTATGTATAAGCTCACCGGGCAATGAGGTTCTCTCTCGGGTTCCAAATTTCAAACGATGAGATTTACCATAAATACATCCTTCGTATTTTCTAAATTGAATTCAATTCCTAGTTCACGTTTCACTAGTTTTCGAACGTGAATTTTGTTTTGATGGACAACCGCAAGGAATTTAACGTCATCACTTCGGCTACTAAAGAAGGGTTGGTCGGAGCAACTGCTGTCATTGATAGCTCATACAATCCTCCATTACGTTGTCTAGTTCCAGTTATTTTCACAGTTCCATTTACCTCCAACTTACAATGTGTTGTTGTTGATATGAACACGCTGTTCATAATTTTATCCTGAGCTGCTAGTGCCGAAAATAAGTCAAAGATGGTACATCACACATAGTTATATTTACCTTTTCACCATTAATGTAAGACACTGTTAGTATAGAACCCTTCCCTTTTGCAGGAATGATCGTACCATCTGCCGTAGTAACTGTATGTTTGAAACAGATAAATAAATCAGCTCTGTTGGTTATGTGCGCTGTCGCTCCATTGACCAACTGTCTTTATCAGCAATATGTCCCTCAGAGCAAGGGTTTCCTACCATTAGTGTGATGTTTTGATTTTGTTTTGACGAAGAGCCTGAGTTTCTGAGGTGGAAGGTTTCGGTGGTCTTCCATCACTAATCCATTTTCTACAGTTCCGCACTCTATGGGCTTGCTTGGAACAGTAATGACATTTGAGCTTTTCATCTTTGTTCAGCTTTTTCTTCTGTACATTTTTATTTACAACTAGGACCTCTTGAGTAGTTTCACCATTCTCTGCAAGTAATCTTTCATACGCGCATAAATGATTGATTAGACTTTCGACTGTTCGCTCCTTTTTGCTTAACAAAAGCCAACTCGATTTAAACGCAAAATATTTCTAGTGTATCAAGGATTTTACACATTAAAAATATTTCTGGCAGTTCTGAATTACAATATTTCTTAATCTCCGTATTTAAATCATTCCAAATATTCTTTAATTTGGACGTATGCGTTGTCATGTCTTCTATTTGTTCGTGTTTGTAACTGAAAAACTGCATACATAAATTATATGCTTTGTCATCAGATTGGCCGTCAAACAAACGGTGAATCTCTTGCCTAACATCATGAGATGTACTAAAACGCATAACTTTCTTAAGTTTTTCATCACTCATGTTAGTCATAAGTATAGAGCGCTACTTTCTATTTTCATAAAGTTAGCTTTTTCTAAATTGTATGAAACAATAGCTGCGCCATCTGTTCCTTGTGCTAGGATCGGTCTTACTAGTCTGCCTTCTACTTTTTTTTTTTTTTTTTTTTTTTTATACCACTAAGGTGGCAAACAAGCTTACGGCCCGCCTGATGGTAAGCGGTCACCGTAGCCTATGGACGCTTGCAACACCAGGGGTATCACTTGCGCGTTGCCGACCCTAAAACCACTGCATCGAGTGCTCCTTCGGACCAGTTTGACGTACCTTCTAGCAGTTCGATTTGAAGTTTCGGTAAAAACTTTCCATTTTGATATTTAGTTATTTCCTCTTACTCGTACCATAACCTGTGACTAAACGATCCACGCAGAGTGAAGTTTCTTGAAAACTTAAGGAAAAAATAGCAGTATCAACAATGTAGATAGAACTTTTATTTTTGACTTATTTACAATAAAATGTTGCTTAGATACGCATAAAGAAATTGTCAAAACCATAGACCTAGGAGATGACATAGAAGTAAAAAGCACATAATAGTGCCATGGCTAATAATCGTTTCTATTTATTGCTCATTTTAACAACACCAACCTTGGTCATGGGTAGACAGTGGCAGTGCGCGACGAAATTACTGACAGGCCAAAAATCAATACCAAGTATCATTGTTAATTTAACAGAGGGTACAATAAAAGCTTTTAAAATATGAAAATTTTATTGTCTTCAGAATAGAGAGGTAGGTTTATATAGCCCAAGTTAGGATTCTTAGAATCATAAAATTGTATTGTAAGTCCGGATTTTAAAAACATTAGGTTAATTATTTCCTAAAATTGTTACCGCTAAACCAAAGTCAAGCAAACCGCACTAATTAAAGTTGTTTAACTTTATATTTATATAAGGGCGAGTATCACCGACAGGTGATATATATGTTTATATATTATATTTGAGGATTAATGCAATGCTATAAACGAGAGAAAAAAATATTAATAGTAACAGGCCATTTGTTTCCAATCATGTTTAATAAACTTGTCGCATTTAATAACATTGCAGCAATCCGATTCTATTTGTTTTTCGAATTATGAGGCTTACAATTATTGCAATCAGAATATTTAGTATCTTTGTAATCACATTTAAAACAAATCAGGAAACTTTCTTCCTTACATTGTTGTTAGGAATGATCATTAGTTCGACATCTAGGACAAAATACATTTAGAGTGTTGTTTGATGAACTAGTAATAGGTAAAACATTATCCAGACAGTTGACCTCTCTTTTGTAGAACTGACTATATTTTTGATGCGTAGGATTATAATGGCTTTGATTATAATTACTTTAGAAACTTGTTATTGATATTTTAAGGACTTTGCATATTGTAGTAATAAGTATGTTTACTGTAGGCAAGATCTGGAACAACAGTCTCACTTGAAACTTCTAATTTTCAAAATTTCGGCACAGCGTTCGCATTGTATGAATAGAATCAATACCAAGATACCAATGTTGAAGATAAAGCCAAAACATTTCCATAGCAAGGCTTTTTTTGTGTAGCAATTTATCCAGTTTATTTGACTCGTTCAGTGGCTCAGATAATCGTGAGAACATTCCTGACATAAAAGCTAAGTAATTGGTTATGTTTTCTCTCCTATTTTATCTATTATGCTTTGTAAGTCTCGCACAACATTACCTCAAACCAACCCCCAAGAGAACCATCGAATAGGTAACAAACATTTATTTTAAATTAAGTGTTAAAGTTGCCCTCAAGCCCACATGGCACACTTGATACTGTATCTAAGAGACTAGACTACCTACTACCTACCACATAACAATACTCGTTTTATCCACGGATGGTGATTAGCATACAAATAAAACAAACATACAAATAAAACAAACATACGAATAAAAAACATACAAATAAAACAAACATAAAAATAAAACAAACGTACAAATAAACGTCTACACTTTTGTCTGTGGTATTTTTAAGACCTGCTGATTATTACGTAATTAAGAGATAATGATAAGTTTATTTTTACTTATTCCGTATTTCGTAAATGACCGAGGCCACTACCGCTGCCGCCAGTGTGTTTATGGGTTAGTGAATCGTTTATTTTATTCAAGTATAGAAATTGTGATTTGTATGAACTCTTTTGAATCTTAAAAAATAAATTGTACGTTATTCAATGTTCAACCCAAATCTTTATGTCCATTAAATAAAGTCAATATTGGTTTGATTTGGTTAGTAAAACTTCCGTACTATATTCTTGATCGACATTTCTCAAAATCCTTGCATGAAGCGGAGTTGTTGTATAACTTAAGAACATACTACACTTCATCCATTCAAGGGGTAGAGCGGGACAAAATTGCATATAAGGGGAGTTGTTGTATAACTTTAGTACTACTCTTTATCCATTCATGGGGTAAAGCGGGATAAAATTGCATAGAAGCGGAGTTGTTGTATAAATTTCGTACTACCCTTTATCCATTAAAGGGATAGACCGGTACAAAAGTGCGTACAAGCGGAGTTGTTGTATAACTTTAGTAATACTCTTTATTCATTCATGGGGTATAGCGGGGCAAAATTGTATAGAAGCGGAGTTGTTGTATAACGTTCGTACAACTTTATCCATTCAAGGGGTAGACCGGTACAAAATTACAAACAAGCGGAGTTGTTGTATAACGTTCGTACAACTTTATCCATTCAAGGGGTAGACCGGTACAAAATTACAAACAAGCAAAGTTGTTGTATAACTTTCGTACTACTCTTCATCCTTTCATGGGGTATAGCAGGACAAATTGCATAGAAGCGGAGTTGTTGTATAACTTTAGTACTACTCTTTATCCATTCAAGGGGTAGACCGGTATAAAACTGCGTACAAGCATAGTTGTTGTAAAACTTTAGTACTATTCTTTATCTATTCAAGGGGTAGACCGGTACAAAAATGCATAGAGACGAAGTTGTATAACTTTAGTACTACTCTTCATCTATCCAAGGGGAAGAGCAAGACAAATTTGCGTACAAGCGGAGTTGTTGTATAACTTTAGTACTACTCTTTATCCATTCATGGGGTATAGCGTAACAAAATTGCATAGAAGCGGAGTTGTTGTATAACTTTCGTACTACTCTTCATCCATTCAAGGGGTAGACCGGTACAAGATATGAAATCAAGTATGAATTTGCAAGAACTAGAGTACACACACTAACTTAATCATGTAACTCTAACTATGTTCGTTAAATCGAATATGAAATTTCAAATAATAATATGAAGCGTTTCCGATCATTTAAAAACAACAAAGGCAAAGGAGCGGCTACCATTCCTAATGAAGTGCGATTAGGAACAGAGACCTACTCAACACCGCTGGACATATGTAACGCTTTTGCTAAACAATTCTCGTCCGTCTTTGTGTCAAATACTAGTAATTCAACTTTGTTGGTTGATATCCTTTCGCAAGAGACAACAAACGTATTTCATAATACTTTGGGATCAGTATTAATTGGGATTTCATCGATCGAAAAAGCTATAAAAAGCTTAAAATAAACCTAGGTGCTGGCCCTGATAATATCCCAGCAGTATTTATAAAAAAGTCTGATAAGCCTCTAGCCGTGCCACTTCAAATAATCTTTAACTATTCACTTAATAAAGTAACCTTTGCCTCTGTTTGGAAATTGCCAAATGTTACCCTCATTCCTAAAAGTGGTACATTGAACGATAATTAATCGACCAATCTCCATGCTATGTATTATTGGCGAAATTTTTGAGTCCCTTATATATCCTTTTTTAAGTAGCCCCTTAAAACTTCTCTAAATGCAAGAACAACACGGCTACAGAAGTAATATGTCGACATTATCTAATATTTGCTGCTACATCAGTGAAATATCCGAATCCTTATATATGTTTTTGCAAATCGATGCTGTGTATACAGACATAAGCAAAGCCTTTGACAGGGTGGCATATAATTCACTCTTAATCAAATTATCGAATCGTTGGAATTCATGGATCCCTCCTTTTATGGTTCTCTTCATACTTAACTTCTAGAACCCAAATAGTCATTGTTGGCGGTCAGGAATCATATAACTATAATGTCACGACTGGAGTCCCCCAAGGCTCTTATGTGGGCCCAATATTATTTTCGATATATATTAACGACCTGGGCAGTAAAATTAAATATTCAAAATTTTCACTTTTTACGAATGACCTGAAAATATGTAGGGTCCTCAAAAGTTTTGAAGATTGAAGATTCTGATTTGTTACGAAAAGATGTTACTAAAATTTTAAATTGGGTTGAATTGAATATACTTTTTTGTCCCTCGTCTTGGACAGAGGTTCGATAATTTTCATCCCTTTGCCATACAAGTATTTAAAACAAACATTGGCCATCACGGTGTGATACCTAGAATTTGTCGTGGACACAATAAGTTCTTTAGATCAGAAAATGTCGACATTCTTTCATCATCACTATACCTATTTAGAAAATTTTGTATGAATATAGATCCCCCTAAATTTTTCCCCTTCTTCTAAATCTTTACAGTTCTTCCCATCTCTTTAAATTCTTTTACATCCTTTAGCCCCGATATATTTAAGGGAACATTTTGGTTACGCAGACTATTCTAGCTAGCACTTGCATATATCCATACAATTAATACTTTCAGTACTGTAGAGGTTACGACCTTTTGTTAAGTGTAAAGGAAGTAAATATGCTAGCGAACGTTTCTCACGCGCCAATACTTCGTAGTGGTTTTATTAAAATAAAATAGATGGTGTCAGTGCGTTTTTAAATAAAAAACAATTGGAATTTAGAGTTTGTCAGTATTTTTATATATGGATTAAAATTCCAGTGAAAATTATAGATCGGACAAGTCTATATAAATTTGGAGGGTCGATTCCTCCAATCGAGGAATCGACCCTCCATCAGGGAGCCCTAGAATTTGTAGAATGGCCTAATATTGCCAGTAGTCTTAGGATAAGATACTCCAGTATCCAAAATGCACTAAGCATCGCCACCATTGCGATTAAATGTAGATATTACCCAATGTACCGACACGACGACCCGAGGCCTATTGAAGGATGGCCTAATGAATGAAGACGTACTGCAGATAAGTTTAAAATTGTATAATAATTCTCTTAGGTAGTAGATGAGTCTAAAAGATGTATACTCTTGTGGCGATTGAAAAGAACATCTGAATACATAAAAGAACTCCCAAAGTCGTCTTTTGATTAGCAGAGATCCCGATACCTAGTAAGAAATATGTAGAAGCAGCTTCTTTACGCCCCCGCACGCTGCAGTACCTATACATAGTTCGCACTCATATTCGAAGTCTTATACAGTTTATACATGCTGCCTAGATGTGGAATCGATTACCAACTGATACAAGAAAGCTTCAGTTATTGTAGCGACTTTTAGAGCTGCACTTACAAAATGTACTTAAAACTGATCTATCATAATTATTAAATGTCATCTTCGGAATTGAGGAGTGTTTAGATCTATTTGATCTCTGTGTTTGTATGTTTATGTATGTAATATGAATATAAGTATGTATATGTATCTGTTGTTGTAACATTTTTTTTCTTGGATCTTGTAGATAATTTCTCTTATTATATTATGTTCTTAATTGTATGCGCCTAAGCCCGAACATTCACTATTGGCTCAAATACTCAAAAGGTTGACTGGAAAGGTTGAATCTCTCTATAGGGATAAGACCGAGTTTGTATAACTAACAAAGTTTTAATTTTTCTAAGTGAACTTTTGCTACCTTTTTTTATACAATAAAGTAAATACAAACAAACAAACGAACTATTACGCCCGAATAGTAATTTTGAACTTTTGACCGAACCGAAAGCCATAGCCATAACCGTAACACCTCGGTAGGTATACCATAATTATTATTGTGGTACTACACATTATGGTAATGATGTCTTACAACAAATAACTTTCACAAAATGTCTGATAGAAAGGGATAAAAATCGAAACAGATGTCGTTGGTAAAAAGATAAAGAGATAAATATATTTGAGTAAAAATAATGCTTTCGCTTTAGTTTTTAGGGATATATTTATTGGCAACCTTAGGATAAGATGTTCGTCACTGTATTTGGAGCCTTGACTTTATTTTCCGCCATTTGGATTTACACGAAATGGAGGAGAGTGAGACAGTACTGGTCCGATAGGAGAGTGCCGCACCTGCCTCCTCACCCGCTGCTGGGGAGCCTCACCTTTCTCATGAAACAAAATCCGGTAAGCAACTTAGTATTTTTTTATTTCTGTACTTAAAGTTATATATTAGTTTATTATATTTAATGTTATTCTACTCTTCACTCGCACATGACTGGTTTCAACTCTTTATGGCATTTGAGGCACGCAGCAGCAGGGTTACGGCTGCGAGTAGTGTCCGACCGAGCTTCAGCTTGGTAAACCTGCGCGCGGCAAAATACACCAATTCGGCTTCGGCTGAAATTAGCAAAATATTTGGCTGAAGCCGAGGTTTTTTGAGGTACGAGTTGAAGTTGCAATCGAAAAGTCGTACAGTATCGCTATAGAGAGAGCGTTTTTGAAACGATATTGATAAACTTATTTATCATGTACCTATAGAAAACACTAAATCGTGTAGGCGTAAACTGAAAAACTCTACATTATGTATGTTAATTATCAAAAAATCGCTTAAGTTTTTGTTATTCTATTTCTACTTATCACAGACGACGTTGCAATGCTAGAGTTCATACAAGCGTTCACTCGTAAGAGACCAAAATAAAGGTAATGCGACTAAATACAACTATAACCATATAGATAACCTACGAGACTTGGTTGGTTAATTATTCTATTATTTTCGTTGTTACTTCACTAAATACAAACATTTTAAAACCTATATAGTAAAGTAGGTAGTACTATTTTTTAATTATTCATATGGTGGTACTCCCTTCGTATCCATTACAAATACCTAATTAATGACCGCAATACGTACCTAAGTCTGCAGGTGAATAGAAACTCATTCATAGTGCAGATATTAGTAGCTTGATCCGCGAAGTTCTTTGCAAAATCTTGATTCCGCAAAACCCACTCTTTAGTAGGTTTTGTGTTCCAACAACTTTTTGTTAACTCTTCAATTTGCGTAAAGAAGAATGAGGAGTGCAGATTTGCCGAGTACGTCGTGGAATAGGCCCCGGGGCCGTCGCCTCGGGAAATAATTGAAGGTCATTGCTCCCTGTACGCACTCACACACGCAACAAAAAAATTCGGACGTAGAAATTTTTCTCCAAGAGCAAGTGAATTTTCATATTGAGTTACAAATACCTAAGTTCCGAAATAAAAAATATTGGATAATTTCTCATCTATGATGTTTATCCTTGACTTCATCACCCTGCAAAGTTTCAGCGACACCGGAATTAATGTCAGGGTGTCCATAGAAAGAATTTCCTGAGTGACTGGACTAGTATTTTAAATCGCGCAGTGTGCCAAGCCCAATTTCCTCTGCCGGCCGTCAATGCGCTGGCGGCCTGGATCCAAGGCGTCCTTTTTCAATGTACCGGATGCTCGCTGTGGGTTCTGGATATTGCAGCTGGATGAAAAGATTACGAAACTCAATAAAATACATTAACAATTAGGTAAAACATGAGAACATTTTTGTTTCCAGGCTGTATGGATGCGAGAAATGAAAAAACATTTTGCTTCTCCTTACATCGGCATCTGGTTATTCTGGAGACCTGGACTCATCATCAACTGCCCCAAAATCGCCAGGCGAGTTCTGGTCACTGACTCGGAGTATTTCCGCAACCGGAATCTTGGCTCGGGCAAAGCTGATCCTGTTGGATCACTAACTATGTTTACTGTCAACGTAGGTATACGCTCAAGTGGGTCGTTTTAATTTTCTTAACGTCAGTTATTTTGTATTCAAACGCGTCAATCGCAAGGGCAAGCGGTTCCGGTATCTAATACCCGGTTCTATTCAGCAACAGAACTGGGTGACTCGGACATACCAGAAAACCCGATGTAAATCTTGATAAAAATACTCCACGCATGTTCTTCAAATAAAACATCTTTTAGTTGTAACAAAAATAATTACTGTTTTAATTCTTCTTAATGTACCAAAGGCTGTGGTAAGTTACCTAACCTGTGGTAACCTAAGTGTTAAATAGGTTATGATAGTACCTACATTACAAATATTGCAAATTTTAAAATATCATTTTAACAAAATTAAACAAATAAATTCAGACTTTATTGAAAACCAAAACTTAACTTACTAAAAAATAAGAACGCCAGGCTTTAGTAAGCAAAAAGCATATTTTTTTCTAAATAGTTTGTGGTGGTGACTCATTGACTGACTGACTGACTGTTTTATTAACACAGAGATTAATCAGCTGGTGTTAGAATCGTCACAGTTTTCTTTCACGACGTTGGTGAGGGTAAAAAAGTAGTAGTAGGTTATTTTAAAAATGAACCTACGAAAATTGGTTGCAGCCTCGAGGTTCAGTAAGAAAGCAACTGCCAGAGCAAAATTCCAATTCATCGGCAAAATAGGTGCGTGACTTGCGAGCTATCCTTCTGGGAGTCGTGCTTGCTGGTCGCTTGCAAAAGCTACCGAAGGGAACTTTTGCCAGTCGTCGTTACCACCACTGCGAAAGACCGATGGTGACTTGACCCATAGTGCTAAAGAGAAAGCCGATCTACTGGGCAGTCTCTTTGCCTCGAACTCAAACATGAACGATGAAGGCACTGTACCACCTACTATACCGTGGTGCGGTAAGACCATGCCGGAAATGTCCATAACACAGCGGGAGGTCCGGCGGGCGTTGCTTTCTCTAGACGTGCATAAGTCGAGCGGGCCAGACGATATTCCAGCAGTGGTACTTAAGCAGTGTGCTCCTAAGTTATGTTCTGTACTCACGCGCCTCTTTGTGCTTTCCTACCACACTAGACAAGTTCCGTCTTCATGGAAGACTGCGAATGTGCACCCGTTGCCCAAAAAGGGCGATAGATCAGATTCATCGAAATACAGGCCTATCGCTATTACCTCTCTCCTCTCCAAGGTGATGGAGCGTGTGATCAACACACAGCTTCTAAGATACCTAGAAGTACACGACCTGGTCAGTGACCGTCAATATGGCTTTCGCCACGGTCGCTCGATCGGTGACCTTATAGTGTATCTCACACACCGATGGGCACTAGCCATTGAGAGTCTGGGGGAGGCATTGGCATGTAGCCTGGACATAGCGAAGGCGTTCGATCGGGTCTGCAACCGGGGTCTTCTATCGAAGTTGCTCTGGTAGCATGGACATTCATGCTGGTGTCCCGCAAGGCTCTTGGCTGTCTACTACGTTGTTTCTACTGCATATCAATGACATGTTGGACATCAACAACATACATTGCGATGCAGATGACAGTACTGGAGACGTCTATTACACGGGTCGCGCAAACATCCCTCGTTCCGTTGTGGAGGAAAACCGCGAAGAACTTGTGTCTCAAATCGAGACCATACTGTCCAAGGTCTCTGACTGGGGACGGGTAAACTTGGTCCGATTCAACCCTACAAACACACAAGTCTGCGCGTTCACCGCTAAGAAAACCCCATTCACTGTAGTCCCGGATACCAGCTTGGCCCTTTTGACTCGGCAGGGAATTAATTCTCACACTTTAGAACCGAAATGGTCGCGTACCGTGCGGTTTCAGAGAAACTTCCTCCCGCGAACGCTTAAATGAGCTCCCTGCCAAGGTTTTCTCCAAGAACTGCAGTATGGAGTTCTTCAAGAAAGAAGTTATTAGATTTCGGAAGGGTCGGCAACGCGCGAGTGATGCCCATGGTTTTGCAAGCGACCATAGGCTACGGTGACCGCTTACCGTCAGGCGGACCGTAGCTTGTTTGCCACGTTAGAGGTATAAAAAAAATAATTGTATATAGAGTTTCAGTTGCTGATAACTGATGATGATGATGAGTATTATATAATTTTTTTTATGGTGCAAAATAGTTTTTGTTTTAAATTATGGTAACAAAATTTGTAAGTAAGGCAGAAGCTTGTATGGGAGGGGGAAAAATCAATTGCACGGTGAGCACAGTAGGATGATAGCTTGCTATCATTTAAGATAATATAATTTAAACTTATAAAAAAGAAAGCAAATCCAAAAAATATATATAATTTACTTCACAAGCTGTATAATAAAAACTAACAATATCTTTAGTACGTGAAAATGTAAATAAAACTTATTCCATTGTTATTCTTATAACATTGTTTTTATTCTTATGCAATAATAATGTATCAGAAGCAGTTTTGTAAACTTGTATTTACGTTTATGAGATAAAATTATAACTAGTTTAATATAATAATACCGTATAAAAAACATGTCTTCTGAAATTTAACATGATAAGGATTCTTAGTCGATAAGTTGTAGTCCCAATGACCAGCAATCCTAATATAGTCAATTTCTGTTTGGAATTTGTCATAATGTCATGCACCTTAAGTAAAAGTTCATAAATGTGAAAGAGACATAGATAATAGATGACAGGGACAGAGCTACAAACACACAAGTCTGCGCGTTCACCGCTAAGAAAACCCCATTCACTGTAGTCCCACAATTCCGGAACACTTCGCTCTCCCTCTCCAAGAGCATTGGGATCCTTGGTGTTGACATCTCCAGCCATGTTCAGTTCCGAGATCATTTGCAAAACAAGGTGAAGCTGGCGTCCAAAAAACTTGGGATACTCAACAGAGCGAAGCAGTGCTTTAAGTCGGGGCAAAGGTTGTTACTTTACAAGTCGCAAGTTTGGCCCCATATGGAGTACTGCTGCCATCTCTGGGCGGGTGCACCCGGATATCAGCTTGGCCCTTTTGACTCGGCAGGGAATTCATTCTCACACTTTAGAACCGAAATGGTCGCGTACAGTGCGGTTTCAGAGAAACTTCCTCCCGCGAACGCTTAAATTGTGGAATGAGCTCCCTGCCAAGGTTTTCTCCAAGGACTGCAGTATGGAGTTCTTCAAGAAAGTAGTTATTAGATTTCGGAAGGGTCGGCAACGCGCGAGTGATGCCCATGGTTTTGCAAGCGACCATAGGCTACGGTGACCGCTTACCATCAGGCGGACCGTAGCTTGTTTGCCACGTTAGAGGTATAAAAAAAATTATTGTATATAGAGTTTCAGTTGCTGATAACTGATGATGATGATGAGTATTATATCATTTTTTTTATGGTGCAAAATAGTTTTTGTTTTAAATTTTGGTAACAAAATTTGTAAGTAAGGCAGAAGCTTGTATGGGAGGGGGAAAAATCAATTGCACGGTGAGCACAGTAGGATGATAGCTTGCTATCATTTAAGATAATATAATTTAAACTTATAAAAAAGAAAGCAAATCCAAAAAATATATATAATATACTTCACAAGCTGTATAATAAAAACTAACAATATCTTTAGTACGTAAAAATGTAAATAAAACTTATTCCATTGTTATTCTTAAAACATTGTTTTTATTCTTATGCAATAATTATGTATCAGAAGCAGTTTTGTAAACTTGTATTTACGTTTATGAGATAAAATTATAACTAGTTTAATATAATAATACCGTATAAAAAACATGTCTTCTGAAATTATCATGATAAGGATTCTTAGTCGATAAGTTGTAGTCCCAATGACCAGAAATCCTAATATAGTCAATTTCTGTTTGGAATTTGTCATAATGTCATGCACATTAAGTAAAAGTTCATAAATGTGAAACAGACTTAGATTATAGATGACAGGGACAGAGCTACGTTCGAGAACGTTTGGGAATCTGGAACCTTCCTTACATTTAGATATATAAGGGGGCTAGGTCGCGTTCCGAGTCAGTCAGTTTTCGATTGAAGTTCGAACAGTTCGTTCCGAGTGAAAAAATAATAGTTCCCGCCATATTCGTTTCCATAGATTAGTGTTTTTAGTGTTGTTATAGTGTTGCCGTATTTTAATTTCGAAAATATATATATAGTTAGTTCAAACAGTCCAATAGGTCAAGAATGATTGCTTGACTTGATTACATGTGCAAGAGCGAGCTAATTAGTCAGGTCAGTGCGCGCCGTAATTAATTAATCAGCGCAAGCAAGCAGTGACAAGTGAGCTAACGTGTGTTTCTTTTCTTTATTTTCAAAGTAAAAATAATTATAATTTTAATATAAAATATGAGTGACATAAGGCGATTTTTCTGCAAGAGAAAAAAGATTGAAAATGAACAGTTTAATGCTAAAGATTGTCCAAGTACAGTTTTACTAGTACTTTGATGCTAGTAAAACTGAATTAACAACACGACAAACTTTAGTTAATATTTATGATGTGTGCGAAATCTCATGCAAATAGCAATGCATCGTGAATCGGTTATACGTTCTAAAAATTTTCTGGAAATCATGCAAAGAAAAAAAAATGACGTTTATGAACAGATTGGTACTGAATATCACAGGGAAATTTCAGAAAACAGAAAAAAACTTCAACCCATTATATCTTCGGTCTTATTTTGTGCTACGCATGATTTACCCCTTCGAGGAAAAACAGAAGATGGGTCAGTTTTCAAAGACTTACTACATTTCCGAGTTGACGCAGGAGATACGGTTTGAAAAGACTACTTTGCGACTGGTTCGAAAAATGCCCTCTATGTATCCCATCAAGTACAAAACGAAATTATTGAAACCTGTGCTGATGTTCTTCGTGAAACCATTACTGATGAAACAAAAGAAGCGGCATACTTTTCAATCTTGGCTGACGAGACAGCGGATATAAGCGGGACTGAACAGCTTTCAATGGGCATAAGATACGTCTAGTTTGACCAAACGAAACACAGTTACGTAATACTTGAAGAATTTTTGGGGTACCGACCACTTCAAAAATTAGATGCTGCATCGATTTCTGAAGTTATATCTTTTTTGACATCATGTGGTTTAGATCTCAAAATGGTTGGGCAAGGGTATGATGGTTGCTCCACGATGGCTGGACATGTTGGTGGAGTTCAGAAAATAATTAATGATAAATATCCCAAACCAAAGTATTTCTATTCTATATTCTATATGTTAAATCTTGTTGTCAATGATTTAAATAATTTGAGTGAAATAAGAAATACTGCTGGAATGATTAAGGAAACTATAACTTTTTTTAGAGAGAGCATTTTACGGCGAAAAAAAATCCAAATATTCCCTTGTTTTGCGAAACCAGATGGTCTGCAAAGTACAAAAGTATTCGATTTTTCGCTCAAAATTTCACCAAAATTGTAGAAACATTGCACGACCTCTCAGAAGATCAAGCCCCTAATTCTAAGACAAAGGTTAGAGCTTACCAACTGCACACTGCTTTGACCACCACAAATTTTATTGTGGCATTGCATATTATTGCTACTTGCTCGGCAAAGCTTGAGCCTGTCTGCAACCAGCTTCAACAAGTGGATTTTGGCATTATTTCAGTGAATGACCACATTTGCAAATAATAGAGGGTCACAGACAAAACGCATCGCAGGAATTTACTGCTATATTTGGAGAAGCGAAACAAAGTTGCGAAGACCTTAATATTGAGATAAAATGCCAATGAGTTACGAAACGACAGGCTCATCGATCCAACCACCCATCCGAAAACGTTGAAGAATTTTACAGAAGAGCTTTATACATCCCTTACCTTGATTCGATCATTTCTGCTTTAAAAGACAGATTTTCTGAAACACATAAAAAATCATTTTCTCAGTTACAACTACACCCAAAAATAATAAAAGGCCTCAGTAAAGAAGAATTTCTTAGAGCTGCAAAAGACATTGAAAATTTGTATGGCGATCTTTTACCTAATTTTATTTCAGATATCACGACTTGGTTTGAAATGTGGAAATATCCACAGACAGCGGCAAATGATATCAGTGGAGTTGATCGATATGAAAAACATCTTATAGACTACATCGACGAGGCAAAAGATTTATTTCTTTCGGTAGCAGAAGCGATCAAGATTGGCTTTAGTCTACCCGTCACAACGTGCACAATAGAAAGAACTTTTAGCGCACTGAGAAGAGTTAAAACTTGGAATAGGTCCACAACAGGTGACGAGCGACTGTCTGGATTATGCTTGTTAAGTGTCCACCGAGGCAAGATAACCAAGGACAATAAAGATAACTTTATAGAAAACGTCATTAATAAGTTCGGTGAAAAACCCCGCCGGCTGCAGTTGCTTTTTAAATGAGAATTGTGTAATTACTGCCTACTAATTATTGTGAATAAAAAAATGATTTCCAACAGACGGCTTTTAATTTCAATAATTCCTGTTGATCCCGAGATTCCCAATGGGTGCAAGTGCCCCACCGGCACCCCCCTGCCGGCGCCCATGGATTTGGGTGGAGGGCGTCAAAGAACGGGCGATGTTCGGAGACAAATCTGAGCATCTATTCAGCGGGTTTCGCACCTGCTTATATACTCGGCGAATTCATTTCCCGCGACCGATCAGATTACGTTTTATTTTGGTTGCAATTCATATAAGCATCCCTGTCACATTCTTATACCTATATCTGTGTTACCTAATTACATGTTTGCCAATGCACGTGTGTTTCTTATTTACTGAGTACTATGTTTGTGAATACTAAGACCGAAATGTTACTCGATCTCATAGGTATAGTCGTGGTCAGAAAATGTTTACCACCTTAAGGATCACAATTGCATGCACACATTTAAGTCACAAGTTCTAAATGTCTATTTCATAATAATTTGATTGACCATAGATTATCTTTTTTCTAATATGACCATCAATCGCTCTAGGACAGGGATGGCGAACCTTTATTAATGAATGTGCCATTTTCTATGAAAAAAACAATACTGTACCTATGACGTGCCGTCAAAAAATCTGGGTTACTTAATAATAATGGAGAAAAATTAAACGAATTGCTGTTAACTTAAAGCTATTTAGATACTTGCAGCTCGAAATGTTTACAGCAATCGAAATGTTGAATATTTATATTCAAATTAAAAAAAATTTTTTTGTGTGATTTCTGCTGTTGCAAATTAGGTGCTAAAAATCTCACATTAGGACAGGCTCGTACTTTGTTACTAAGCAGTATGGAAGCTAAACTATAGTTCATTTCTAAAAATGACTTGCAAGCATACGTAGGTGAAAATAGAAATTTCATAAATGATTGGCGTGCCCGAATTGCCATGGATTCGCCATCTCTGCTCTAGGAGATGAACTGACTACTATCAAGTTTTAATATAAAGAAAACCTTCTTTGAAAAAACTAATATTTTAGTTTTTTAAATAAGAATATGAAGAAATAATAAAATAGACACTTCGAAAATCTTTATTTAATATCTAGTATAACCTCCCTCTGCAACTATGACGGCACTTAGTCTATCTCGCATAGATGCAACAAGACGCGTGCATAGATCAGTACCTCTGATATCATCCCATACTTGAGCACAGTGTGATCTAAGAGCTTGAGGGTTTCTTTTATTTTGACAGTCCCAGCGTTGAACCATAAGCCCCCATAAATTTTCAATAGGGTTTAAATCCGCAGACCGAGCGGGCCATTGAATGGGACGAATGTCACGGTGCAGGTTGAACCACGCCATAGTAGCACGGGCTGTGTGTATCCGTGCATTATCTTGAACGTAAGTAATGTGTGGGAATTCCGTTGCAGGATACACTAAGTTTACTGTAATGCGACCTGACTCGTTTTGAGGCACAATATGACCTTCATCATACCGAGTTCGATTGTAGCGCCATAAAATTAATCTTCCCATTTGGCTTGATTTAAAAGTTTTTTCATCGGTAAATATAGTATTCGAACAATCAAAATCGAGATGTCGTCGCGCAAAGTTAAGCCGGGCTGTTTTGTGGTGAGGTTTCAGCTCCACTTTAATAGCATGGTGTCTGTAGTGTAGTCCAACATTGTGCAAAGCTCGTCGGATCGTCCGAGCACTCACATCATATAAAGCAGCAAAATAACTAGTTGGTGTGAAACCATTCTCTTCGTAACGACGAATGATTTCTGTTATTTGCGCGGCGGTTAGTATCGGTCGTCGTCCTGAATTATTTCTATGATCTGTTATTTGCCCTTTTTCGCCGTGACGCCTAATCCAAAACCTCACAGTAAATCGCGATATATTGAGTTCTCGTGATATATCACTAATACTATGTCCATCTTCGAAGAGAAATATTATTTCAGCCCTTTGCTCCAGGGTTAAACTTGCCATTTTATTTCGTTATGAAAAAATCTTTTGTAAAATTTTACTCTTGTCAAAACGACGTTCAAACAATATTTTTTGTTAATGTCATTTCAACAAATAAAGATATTAGTTCCATTATCAAAGAGTGATCAATAATTCTTGTTGTTTTTCTCGATGCGTCATTTTGCATAATAGCTTTTGAAAGGTAATAAGTAACTTGATGTGGCATTTTAGACTTAGTGAAAAAAGTGTGATATAGAATCTAATTTCAAAACTGGTAAACATTTTCTGACCGCGACCGTACATAAACTTATCAAAACAATAAACAAACCCACGGTGCAACAATAGTATCTACCTATCACGTAAATACATTCGCAATACCCTAATTTAGTTAACATAACAATATTCAACGATAAATCACGCGGACGCGGTATGAATATTACATAAATCTCACAAGAAAACCCAGAGTAAAGGTTTTACTTACACAAAGGTAAACATATAGAAATGAACTTAACTAAGTTTACATTTGTTTACCTACATACTGCCTAACTATTATGAGGAAAGTCAGGGTATTTATGCCAAAAACAAACAAACAATTACTTATAAAATTATTACATATAAAGACCTTATCATGTTTCGACTATAGCTACCTAAAAATTACATCTATCTGCGTAGGAACAACTCGTTAGCGATAAGCAACTATCTTGCTATATTCATAGGTTTCTATAGCCGCTCGCGGTTCGTCGTCTGTCCGTCCGTAACAATACTAAAGCAAGATTTTTTTATTAGGATCCAATATGGACCGCAGTGCGGAAACGGCTGACTTTAGTGTTTACGTCTGCAAAGTTGAGGACTTTCCAGAATTTGATGTCAGTCAAATCAAAGGAACTCATACAGAGAATTAAGAACGAAGTTGATAAAGGAATCGTTATTGACTTACGGGTTTGTATGATTCCTATAATTGCTATAATAAAATTGCTTACCTGGGCTCTGTCTACATAAGGTACTCGCAATGACACATGCACGGTAACTAGATTATATTTCTAGTGTCGACACTGGCTGACACAAAATGTAAAATACCCTTGACACACTAGAGACAATACCCTTGGCCCACTAGAGACAATACCCTTGGCACACTAGAGACAATACCCTTGGCGCACTAGTGACAATTGGTTATATGCATGTACTTTTTGATATAGTTAATCACTTGCCAAAATAACGATAAAAAAAAATTACTTAGAAAAAAAAGCGACACCGTGGCGCGTCTTTTGTGACAAGAAAGAAAGAAAGTTCTACTTATAACTTTGTAATTGTTACAAAATTAACAATTGTCAAAGAACAAAAGCTAGTGCATAAGTACTGTAGTAGTAGTACTGTAGTAGTAGTACTGTAGTAGTAGTACGTGTTAGAATACTATAAGAAGTGCACCTCGTAATGAGTTTGTTGGTGCAGACTTACGTCACAATCGCATTTACCGTTTAGCTCTGTCGACTTTGGCTCATATTTTTTGTGCTTTTCAATAATTAAAATTCATAATTATAGACGGATTAAATTGAAAAGTTGTAGGTATAAGTGCATAGCAACAAAGATTGTGGAAATGAATATTTGGTCTATATTTGAATTACAAGCATAACAACCGTATTTCATTTGACTGGTTTGTAAATTTTTATTTATTTAAAAGTTTATCGTATTATTTATTTTTATCAATCTTCTGTACTATAGCAATGCACTGACATTTTATACTATTTTTTTTAGTCCGTATTTTCTGACTACACGACTGACGTAATAAGCATAGCCGCATTCGGCGTAGACGGTGAGGCGACGCTGACGGGTCGCAGCGCCATGCGGACTGTCACCAAGGAGTTTATGGAATACAGCTTCTATAGGAGTATTTCTTGGTGCTTTATATTCTTCCTACCTAAAGCTTCTGACATCTTTCGGTACGCCACACTTATTATAAGTTAATTTATTTCTACTCAAAATGTTCCGGGATTCTTCGGGAAACATTTCAAATGATAGTATAAAAACAATGACGGTGTTGTTTTAGTATGTAAAGCCGGGTTTCCTGCTAGTGTTTATCCGAAACATTACACAAAAACATCTTTACAACATTTATGCACATGCTGCTCTCTGGCTTTGTTTTGGTTGTTTGAGGTTTTTAAAAACATTTTCAGTCAAAATTACTTTAAAGATTATTACGTATTTTCAGTTTAAGATATTTCTAATATTGTAGTTTTATTAGATTCAGTATCAGCAAGAAGACACAGATGTCGAGTCAGTAAAAGCAACGACTGCCGGGTGAGCTGTTATTATTATTATTGTATATGTTTTATTGCATATTAAAATACTAAAAATATCTAGCAGATTCTGTGAATATGCTAAGTTGAAATACCTATAAAGGATTTTAAGAAGTTGGACTTGGGACGTTACGTTATGCTAGATTAAACAGATTTTGACTAGTTACAGTTGTTGGTATCTGCCCTAATAGTAAATTAAACTTTTTTATTGTTCGTAAAAATAGAATGTAGTTTTTTGATGTTAATAGATCTTTAAATTTGTCAGTGAAGGAATTTCAGGACATTAATGATAACGAAATATGGGGAAACAGTTTTGGTGTTGCAGCTCAAATTTTAATTATAAAACTCGGTGACCGAAGGGTTAAGGAATTCCTTGCGTGATTAAGGGGTGACTGTGATGCATCGCGCGCGGAGTTGGGCGTCGCCATTTGATTCCCTTAGTCGGGTCTACTAAACATTACACAAAACACTATACGCTAAACATTTCTGTTGTCAAAACTTTGTTTTTTTTTATGGAAACAATGGTTTTGCTTTCCACGCTCGACGGAAAACATGTAAATATTTTTCCCCGCGAGGGTAGAGGGGACGGGCACAATCATTAATTTCGTATGTATTATGATCTGTGGTAATCAAATGTCTTCTCCTTGTTGACACCGAATCTACTAAATCTATTATTTCTAATCTTCATTTCGGATGATAGCTGTCAAACTGGAAAGGGCTATATATCTGAAACGAGTACCCGGGCCTCTACTGGAACCTATTCTTGGAAGAAGAGTTGATTTTTTTAAGACATTACAAAATATTTTTAATTTATTCATTTGGCGGCACAAGCATGCATAAGTGCAATATCAAAAGAAAAGTAAATAATTGTCGCTTCTACCTCGTATTATTTATTCTTATGCCAGAAGTTGTAGGTTCTTTAAAGCAAAGCAATTTTCTTATTTTCAATCCACATAATTTTTTAATTTTATGATTTATTTTATTCATATGAGTATATTTTACGAGTTTTATTTCGGACCTGTATCTTTTTTTGTTTTTTCATTTAAACTGTTGATGTAGTTGCAGGTTTTTTCCGAGGAACATAACAGATTGCTTTAGAAAGATATTCAGTTCCGTCGTCGCCCAGCGCGGGGGCTATGGACGTAAAGTGGAACATGTCAAAGACTTGCTTGACGCTCTGGTGAAGATGAAACAAGACGCTTATGTAGAAGGAGAAGGTATAAATTATTCAAAACTTTATACTTATTTATTTTTATATCTTTTTTGGAGACAGTTATGATAAACTATTTTTGAAAGGTTGTTTCTGAAAATGACATGACGATCTCACTCACTTAAAACTTAATTAGAACTAACTTTATGTCATTAAAGATGGCGCGAATTAACAATCGCGAGTGCATTCTTAGTGCTAACAAAATTATTATTTAGACAAAAAAGAACACTCAGTTTTGTTTCTTATATTTGTTTCTTATAAATGTTATTTTTGTCACCAAGAAATGAGTGAAGACTTATTAGTAGCCCAAGCCGCTATCTTCCTGCAGGGAGGCTTCGACACCACCGCCGTAATACTCACTTTCGCTGTATATGAGTTAGCCTTTGCTCCTGAAATACAAGTTAGTATTTTTTCAACAATTTTATATTATGCTACATGTTAAAGTTGATGTGCTGCAGCGCCCTCTAGAGAGTTCACTAATAATCTAACCTGTAGTTACCTAATGACATCGAGCAACTCGTCATCCTGACTCGGCCAGGAGCTCTTGCTCTGTACCTAATGAAGCGAGAATAAGCAAGTTTTGAAGTTATATTGAATTTTTGACAAAAAACATATTGTTTTTTTTTTAGAATCAAAAGTATTCAACTAATGAAAACAATAATTTAAAATTAGAACAACTACAACTAGAATCACTAAAAGAACGCGACTTTAACATATTTTAGAAAGTATTCATTATTTTTCAGAAAAAACTGTATGAAGAATTATTTGAAGCAGAACAAAGTACAGTAAATGGTTATTTTGAAGCGGAAAACTTAGCAAAACTAACCTATCTTAACTGTGTCATTAAAGGTATAGTAAAAACTGCCCAAGTGCGTGTCGAACACTAGCAAAATATACAATTTCAAAAAAGTTTTTAGAACCTTACATTTTAAGGCTTATCTAATACCCCATTAACTAGAAAGCAATGAAAAAAAGCATTTCTCGGTTCAATGTATGAAGAGCTATCATTAATTTCTTCTGTCAATTTCAATGCAAAACTATATGGCAGTGGAATACCTTCCAGAACAGGCAGAACATCAACCTCCTCGTAAAATTTTTCACAATTGATGCTACGACAGAAGGGACTGACATACGTTCCGTTATAAACTATAAGGTTACCGTTTTCGCCCTTTTGCTACAGAACACTTTAAATAGATAATAGGTATTATAGACCATACCTAACATACATATTTATAATAATAAATATAACAGTTGTACTAATATTTGCAGAAACTCTAAGAAAATATCCTTCTATGGGCTGGCTCGACCGCATTGCAGATAAGGAGTTTGAGCTTCATGATGACCTGACCATAGAAACGGGAACCACTGTTTATGTGAACGCGTACGGCATGCACTATGATGATGAAATTTACCCGGATCCTGATAAATTTGATCCGGATAGATTCCTTCCAGAAAACGATGCAAACTTAAAAGCGTTTACTTATTTGCCCTTTGGTGAAGGCCCAAGACATTGCATCGGTGAGTTCAACGAGTTCTGCTCTGCTAAAAATAAGGACACATAATGTTTGATATATTTAAATGATGAAAAAGAGGAGCCATTAATGTCCCTTAAGCAAGTTTATAATGTGTTTACTAAAAATAGGCCGTAGGTCCGAAGGAAAATTACAAGGGCTTACCCAATTTTGGCGTCAAATTTTATGTTTACGGTTTGTGTAATATGTGGTGTATTGTGTTAGGTGTTGGGTTATGTATTAGTAAAAGGTTTTTGTGACTTGTCCACTAAAAAGAAATATTAGCTTACAAATCACAATGCTCACAGCCGCGACCTTTCAACAAATTACATGACTGCAAACGTGGCGTCGGACCACACAGAGTAGGCGCGACACACAATCCTATTAAACTTTTCACGCCGGTCCAACCTAATAAATCTTTCCCGAACAAACCCCCGCCCCAGCCAGACCGTGTCTGGATGAGGATAAACCGAACCAGAGCCATTAATCTACTGGCAATCGAGAAATGACCTAAATGACCTCTCCGAACCGGGGAATAATTGCACGATGCGACCTTAACACATTGCAAGGGTGGTAAATTTCAGTCCTTTAAGAGGACGAGGTCTACGACGCGCCGGGGGTTGGTTTTATCGGTCCACCGAACCCGTTGCTGTAACAAATGTAAATATTCCGAAGACTACCGACGGTGGATCAATTGCGTAATTTGCTGA
The DNA here is from genome assembly GCA_946406115.1 of Apoda limacodes. Lineage (NCBI taxonomy): Eukaryota > Metazoa > Arthropoda > Insecta > Lepidoptera > Limacodidae > Apoda > Apoda limacodes. Next base: position 52,353,979 of record OX291541.1, read on the forward strand.
AGCAACTGAGATCGCGATAACCGATTGACTGTTAAATCGATGAACGGGTATTCAGGCAAGGAGGTTAAAGGACTACCGATCAAGAAATGGCCTGGAGTTAGCGCTTCCAGGTCATTAGAATCCGACGAGATCGGCGGTTGTGAGTTCAACACCGCTTCGACATTGCAAAATACCGTTTGTAATTCCTCAAACGTGAGGACCGTTTCACCAATCACACGACCGAGGTGAGTTTTGGCGACCTTGGCAGCTGCTTCGAAAATACCGCCCCACGAAGGATAGCCGGGAGGATCATAAATACAAGTCACGCCCCATTTGCAGAACTCCGAATCAATATACGTATGATTGTCCGACAAAAACTGAAGGACCTCCTTCAGATAGCGATCTGCACCCTTAAAGTTTGTGCCACAGTCCGAGCGAATGAAATCAGGAGGACCACGCCGACTGACAAACCGCGACAACCACGCGACAAAGGCCTCCGTAGACAAGGCTGAAACGAGCTCCAGATGCACAGCCTTGAAAAACAAACAGACGAAGACTCATAAATAGGCCTTAACCTGACGGGCATTGCGAACACTTGACGTTTTCACCAAAGACGGACCCGCGAAATCCAATCCAACCTTACCGAAAAGTCGAGCGGGCCGGACACGATCGGATGGCAAGTCACCCATTTGTGGCTGGGTCGAGGTTCGAGGCTTCGACTTGCTCGTCTGGCGGACGAAATCCAAAAATCTCGCTGCAGACAAGCCAGCAATGCGTTGAGACCGGCGTGACAGTTCCTAACATGGCGGTCCCTGATCAGCAATTCAATAAAATGACCGCTCTTGGGCAACAAGAGAGGATGCCGAGCCTCATAGGGCAATTCTGAGTTGCGAAGCCTACCACACACTCGCAAAACCTCCGACTCGTCCAGAAACAGATTGAGAAATCAAGGCTTCCCCACAATTTCCCGTTTCTGAACGGAGAAGACGAATTTCCTTCCCAAACGACTGGGCCTATACCAGTCGAACGCAGGTGAGGAGGGCATCCTGTCGCTTTTCAGGAGACAAGACTTAAGACGTTCTTGGCTGTGACCTGTTTCTTAAGTTGTGAAGAAACCTCTTGATCTAACGAGCTTGTTAAGAGAACTGAACCCATTAAGCAAGAAATTCGGTGAAGTGTCCACAGTCTGCTCAACAGCAAAGACCTTTAACCCCGGCAGAGAGTCAACAAACTCCACAACTGTATGAGGCCAATTGTCTTCAGGACATGCCAGCCAACCAGGACCCACCAGAGCGGGTGATTCATGATTTGCGAGGCAATCAGGCCCCGTGAAGCGCAATCCGAGGGATTCAAGGACCCTGGTACGTGACGCCAATCCAGAGACACCGCAGACGCCTGGATTTGGGAGACACGATTGGCCACGAAGGTCTCTAGGGCGTCAAGGGACGCCTTAAGCCAAGACAACACGATTTGGCTGTCTGTCCATGCTGTGACGGAGTCAAATTGGAGCCATTTACCCAAGGTGGAGTAGACATGGTTGAGGAGTCGAGTCAACAATGCAGCTCCTGATAACTCCATCTTGGGGATTGTCAATTTGGTCCGCAAAGGTGCTACCTTACATTTTGCGACCACCAGACTGACGGGGATAGACAACAGCCGCATGCCCGAATTCCGATGCGTCAGAGAAACTGTGAAGACTGGCCCGATAACGACCTGAGGGTTAGATCGACCGAGGCACGGAGACCTGTTGAAGGTCCGAAGGTGTCTCATAAAAACGCAGCCAATAAGACAACAAATCTCCGGTCAACGGGGTATCCCAGTCGTAAAACCAGAGCTCCTGTACGAAACATTTGGCCCAAAAGACTACAGGAGCCACCCAACCATTAGGGTCAAAGATACGCGCTACTGTAGACAGAACCAGCCTCTTATTCCACCGCTTCATTGAGTCCGACGATTCAACCGAGTAAGTGAAGATATCCTCAACTGGCCGATACTGAACTCCAAGGACCGCGATGGAGTCAGGATTTTCAGGATTCTGGAAGAGGTGGGGCTCCTGCTGGTGTTCTGACGGCAAGTCGTCCAAGACGTCAGGTAAATCGGAAATCCATTTCCTTAGTTCGTAACCACCTGCCCGTAACAAGCCGATTAGCTCATCCCTCATGCGAAGCACCCGTAGAAATATCGTCTACGTAAGCGTCAGAAGCGAAGATAGCAGCTGCACGCAGGAAATTCAGACGCTCGCGATCAGCCAAATATAGCAACGAGCGAATTGCTATAAAAGCGCTCGACTTTAGCCCGTAGGTATTGGTGTTGAGCTCATAAACAACCGATGGAGGGGCAGGATCCTCTCTCCACAAAATGAGCTGAAACCGCCTATCTTCAGGGTGTATCATGACCGGACGGAACATCATCTTGATGTCAGCCACAAAAACAACCTGGTGGCGACTAAAACCAGTTAAGATGTCATAGATGTCTACCTGAAGCTTTGGTCCCGACATCAGGCAGTCGTTCAAGGATACACCCGAAGATGTAGGCGCCGACCCATCGAACACCACCCGTATCTTACTGTTTTTAAAGACCGCGTGATGTGGAACAAAATAATGTTTGTCGCCTTCCAACTCGAACTGCGAAACCGACATGTGACCTCCGGCGCTCCATGGATACTAACCTATTTTCGGCTATTTTCCACAAGTCACCCAGGCGCGGACGAGGGGATAAGAAAGGCAGTCGAGTGAAAAACCGGCCAGAACATAGACGACCCGTATTGGCGAGAAAATAATACTCGCACTCGTCGTCGACTGGTCGAGTCCGTGACGCCGGGGGGGCTCTTCGATTTCCCAAAAATGCTGAAGGGAGTCAGCGAGCGAGAGTCCCACCTGCACCGACGAATTCATAGACGCCTGAGCGGCGAGAGAATATGCTGGGCCCATTATAACAGATCCGAGATCAGTTGGAACAGCGACCAACCCACCTGGCTGAAGTAACATGGCCTTGTCCAGTCCAAGCAATACAAGGACATCAGCGCCAAGCAGAAGTTCCACAGAACCAGGTAGGTGGAACCTTTCATCGGCCAACTGCAGACCGGACGAGAGATCCAGCACGTCCTTCGGCAGGGTCCCCTGAGGGTGATGACCTAAAATATCCCTCAGGACAACAGCTCCTAGTTGATACAGCATACTAGGATGGAGTAAGGAGGAAAAGGAAAACGAGACTGTACCCACGACGTTATCCACCCGTAGACACCCTACTCCAGAAATCCCATGACTCCGCGAACTCACCTGTAATCGGAGATGCTTCACCAGACACAGCGATATAAGACACCCCTGAGCGCCTGAGTCCAAAATGGCGCGCACAACTACACCGGGTCCGCGCGGTGAATGTACTAGAACCTGCGCGGTGGGTAAAACAGTTGTGACGGGTGGTGGAGAGACTGGTGAAACGGCTTCTACGAGTCAATGGGCGTTGGCCCAACCCGAGCGCCGTACTTATCCCCGGGGCTCCTGTGGCTCATAATGCCCCTCGCTTGAATCCGTATAAGCATATGGGTCCCACGTGGGCATAAGTGGCTGCCGAGACGCGGCGGCGCGCGATAGCCACCCGGTCCCGCCCTCAACTCGCGACTAACCCGAGGACGCGAAAGGGAGGGGCAGAGACTCATAATTCGCGTAATGTGCCCGTTGCGCAATACCTACCTGAGCGGAAGGGGCACGTAAGGGTGGTGACCGACGACGGGACGGGGGCGATTGGGTTCGATTCGGCGGCGACGAACCCCCGCCCGTGCGAGCCGTAGACACACCTACATGAGTCATCCAAGGACCATCCTCTCGGATGGGCATACATAAGTCCGGGTGGTGACCCCCACCACACTTTAGACAAGGTCGCGGCTGGGAACCGGTACAGGGAATTTTAGACCTCTCAACGCATTTGTGGCCACCAAAATAGGGTTAAGTAGGTCTGACCGCAGCTGGTTACCGATGACAGATGAGGAATACCTAAAATTGCGACTAAAACTGCGCATCGCGACGGTTATTTTGGTACCGTTTCACTAATAACTCCCTGACAATATAATAATTGACATCGCTGATGTCCAAATGTTTCACTAAACAGAGAAGCTCATCCCTGATAGACGTCAAAAGGTAACTTAATTTTTGTGAGTCAGACAAGTCAGTTCGTCGGTGCACAATGCTATCAAAAAGTGTGATAAAATTAGTCCACTCATCCAATGATCCGCTAAAATGAGGAATATCCAAAGTTGGCAAACGTTCGTTGCACTTTTGTTCCGAAACCTTCCTACTTGCCGGCTGCGGGTTAGTCTCTAATGTCGACACAGCCTCGTTAACCTCGTCGACTACTGACATACAAAAGTCATAGTCAGAATTTGCCGCCTTTAGGATAGTTTCGTCATCCGTTGACGATAAGATACCCTGGTATGCCTGGACAAGCTCACAGACTCTTGTCGGAAACTGTGCCGCTCTTTGCTTCAATGCAAACATCCGATCCTCCCGTTTAACGAGCATTACAGCACATGAAATCCATCTAACTAAATTCGTTAAAATAGCTCTGAGCTCCTTGACCGCAGGCGTCATTTTTTTTATAACTAAATCAACACTCAAAAAACAATCCAAAACTAAAACAAAGACAACAACAAACGACTCTGTTTGTTATATATACAGTTTGTTACAGCAACCAATTTGATAGCGTAAAAGTATAAACCCCAAAAAAACCTAACTACAATGTACAAAACCCCGACTTAACAATTACACAAATTGATACGTTATCGTAATCCTAACAAAGCAACAGTTTTCAAACCTATTTATTCCAATCTATTTTAACCGCAACAACAAAAAAATAGTGGGTAATTTCCTAATAAGTTACACTGTACTAATGTGTCCGACGAACAATGATATAAGATAAGACCGATAAACTATACGACGTCGAGAATTTTAAATTGTTATTTACTGTAAATCCGACCAAAACTCTCTCTCTGCCTACCAGCTTGTTTACTAAAACTAGGCCGTACGTATGTCCGAAGGAAAATTACAAGGACTTACCCAATTTTGTCTTCAGATTTTATGTTCACGGTTTGTGTAATATGTGGTGTATTGTGTTATGTGTTGGGTTATGTATGAGTAAAAGGTTTTTCTGACTTGTCCACTAAAAAGAAGTATTAGCTTACAAAATCACAACGCTCATTGCCGCGACCTTTCAACAGATTATATGACTGCAACTGTGGCGTCGGTCCACACAGAGTAGGCGCGACACACAATCCTATCTGAGGGCACGGCAGTGCCTCCGCCAAGTCGAGCAAAGAAAAGCAGCACGGCCGTACCATCCTTTTCTCGAAGCAGTTCAGGCAATTTTCGACCCGCTATAACTTCGTTGTGGAAACTAGAAGCCTGTTTTTCTAGTTACCAAGCACGCATTGTATAGACACGGTATATTTCAAATTTCATTCAATTTGAACCAGTAGTTTAAGAATTATAACTAGTCAAATTTCTTAATTTTGTCACTCACTGACTGACTGACCGATCATCAAAACTCTTAGGCACTTCTAATAGACATAGAAGCTTCATACTGAATACAATTAGTGTTTAGTGCATAAATCAAGGAAAAACTATTTTTTTTTTTTATACCACTAAGGTGGCAAACAAGCTTACGGTCCGCCTGATGGTAAGCGGTCACCGTAGCCTATGGACGCTTGCAACACCAGGAGTATCACTTGCGCGTTGCCGACCCTTCAGAAATCTAATAACTTCTTTCTTGAAGAACTCCATACTGTAGTCCTTGCAGAAAACCTTGGCAGGGAGCTCATTCCACAACTTAAGCGTTAGCGGGAGGAAGTTTCTCTGAAACCGCACTGTACGCGACCATTTAGGTTCTAAAGTGTGAGAATGAATTCCCTGCCGATGGCGAGCGGTGCGATGGTAGAAAGTAGCCGTGGGCATCATTTCGAACAATTCCTCAGAACACAACCCATTGTACAAGCTGTAGAACACACACAGTGAGGCAAAGTCTCTCCTCAGACTTAAGGGCTCGATACCGCCAGTGAGTTCGGAATCGTCGACAATTCTCACACCCCGTCGTTGAACCGAGTCAAAAGGGCCAAGCTGGTAGCCGGGTACATCTGCCCAGAGATGGCAGCAGTACTCTATATGGGGCCGAACTTGCGACTTGTAAAGTAACAACCTTTGCCCCGACGTGAAGTACAGCTTCGCTCTGTTGAGTACACCAAGTTTTTTGGACGCCAGCTTCACCTTATCTTGTAAATGATCTCGGAACTGAACATCGCTGGAGATGTCGACACCAAGCATCCCAATGCTCTTGGAGATGGAGAGGGGAGTGTTCTGGAATTGTGGGACTACAGCGAATGGAGTTTTCTTAGCGGTGAACGCGCACACTTGTGTCTTTGTAGGGTTGAATCGGACCAAGTTTACCCGTCCCCAGTCAGAGACTTGGGACAGTGTGGTCTCGATTTGAGACACAAGTTCTCCGCGGTTTTCCTCCACAACGGAACGAGGGATGTTTGCACGACCCGTGTAAAAAGCGACTCCAGTACTGTCATCTGCATAGAAATGTATGTTGTTGATGTCCCACATGTCATTGATATGCAGTAGAAACGGCGTAGGAGACAGCACAGAGCCTTGCGGGACACCAGCATTAATGTCCATGCTATCAGAGCAACTACCGTCAACTACGGTTCGTATGCGTCTGCCGGACAAAAAGCTAGCAACCCATTTGCACAAACCCTCGGGCACTCCGTAAGATGGCAACTTCGATAGAAGACCCCGGTTGCAGACCCGATCGAACGCCTTCGCTATGTCCAGGCTACATGCCAATGCCTCCCCCTGCCTCTCAATGGCTAGTGCCCATCGGTGTGTGAGATACACTAGAAGGTCACCAGTCGAGCGACCGTGGCGAAAGCCATATTGACGGTCACTGACCAGATCGTGTACTTCTAGGTATCTTAGAAGCTGTGTGTTGACCACACGCTCCATCACCTTAGAGAGGAGTGAAGTAATAGCGATAGGCCTGTAATTCGATGGATCTGATCTATCGCCCTTTTTGGGCACCGGGTGCACATTCGCAGTCTTCCATGAAGTCGGAAATTGGCTAGTGTGGGAGGAAAGCGCGAAGAGGCGCGTGAGTACAGGACATAACTCAGGAGCACACTGCTTAAGCACCACTGCTGGTCGGGTCTGGCGTATTTTGCAATTTCAGTTCAGTTTTCTAGATACACCAACTGCATAAATTACTTTGTAATCCCATATGATATCATATATATACAAAGTTATTTATGCAATTGGTGCATCTGGAAAACTGAACTGAAATTGCAAAATATTTCAGTTTTTCCTTGATTTATACACTAAACACTAATTGTATTCAAAATTTGAAGCTTCTATGTCTACTAGAAGTGCCTTAGAGGTTTGATGATTAGTCAGCCAATAATTGTTATATAAATATACGTAGCTCGTATATTTAGATTACATACGTAGCTGGCATGGCGACGTGTAGTAAGGTTGTAAATAACCGCGGCGCGCGGAGAGGTGAATGCGAGTGGGGCGCGCGCACATCTGAATGAATGTCGCCAAGCGAGCGGCAGCCGCGCTCATATGCGCGAGCGTCCTCATGCTGTTCGGATGTGCCTAGGAATCTTACTCACAAGTTTGCGATTTTCGTTCATTATTTCGATTGCTATATTAGTTTGACAACTGAAAGGCTTACTCATTGATTTTCTGATATTATTTGCTAACGATTTGGACGTTGTTTAGATAATTTTAAGGTATATTAATATATGTAATCGTACCATAAATTTTCATTTATAATTTCGATTGCTACCTATTATTACTTTGACGATTGGAAGACTTACTTATTGGTTTACCAATGTTTGGATAATTTTAAAAGGGTAACATCTAATTAATATCGACTTTGGAAGTATTAAAACGCAGGTCTCCTCAATTTGCGAATATTAAGACGCTTACCGTCCAGACGTCTTGTCAAAAATTGTAACACTAAAGCCGCCGCAAAAAAACCAAAGCTAAAGCTCAAGAAGTAGTACCGGAAAAGAAACAGAGAAAGTCTACCTACAAAAATAAGCAAAGCTCATAAGACACAGAGTGGACTTCAAGAAAATTTGTTGTTGGTAAGTATTTAAGAAGTAGGGGGTACTGGAAAGGAAAAAAAGGAGGTCTATCTACAAAAGGAAATGATATGCCATCAAAAACAAAACTTGTAAAAAACCAAGTCTCGCAACTCAGTTCTTCTACCGTAAAAAGTTGTGAGATCCATGTAATACCAAGTCGGTTGATTTATTCAGTCCCTACTTAAGGGACCTTCTGTTTTAAGTTATTACGTAATAAGCTAATCTAATAATATCTTATAGTGACCTCATTAATATTAAAAATCTTTTATGTTTAAATAAAATAGATTGACTTGGCCATAGCACACTTGTTTCTTTGTAGGGTTGAATCGAACCAAGTTTTTTCGTCTCCAGTCAGACCTTGGACAGAGTGATCTCGATTTGAGACACAATTTCTTCATGTTTTTCCCCCACAACGGAACGAGGGATGCTTGCACGACCCGTGTAATAAGCGTCTCCAGTACTTTCATCTGCATAGCAATGAATGTTGTTGATGTCCAACTTATCATTAATATGCAGTAGAAACAGTTAGGAGACAGCACAGAGCCTTGCAGGACACCAGCATTAATGTCCATGCTATCAGAGCAACTACCTCGTACTACGGCTCGTATGCGTCTGTCGGATAAAAAGCTAGCCACCCATTTGCACAAACCTTCGGGCACTCCGTAAGATGGCAACTTCGATAGAAGACCCCGGTGCCAGACCCGATCGAACACCTTCGCTATGTCCAGGCTAAATGCCAGTGCCTCCCCTTGACTCTCAATGGCTAGTGCCCATCGGTGTGTGAGATTCATTAGAAGGTCATCAGTCGAGCGACCGTGGCGAAATTCATATTGACGGTCGCTGATCAGGTCGTGTTTTTCTACTTAATTAGAAGCTGTGTGTTGATCACACGCCCCATCACCTTGGAGAGGCGATGGGCCTGTAGTTCGGTAGATCTGATCTATTGCCCTCTTCCGGGCACCGGATGCACATTTGCAGTCTTCCATGAAGAAATATGGTAGGAAAGCGCGAAGAGGCGCGTGAGTACAGGACATAACTCAGGAGCACACTGTTTAAGCACAACTGCCGGTATACGGTCTGGCCCACTCGATGTATAAACGTCTAGAGAAAGCAACACCATCCAGACCTCCCACTGTGTTATGGAGATTTCCGACATGGTCTTACCGCACCACGGTATAGTACGACTTCGTCGTTCATATTCGAGTTGGAGGCAAAGAGGCTGCCTAATAGATAAGCTTTCTCTTTTGCACTATGTGCTAAGTCACCATTGGTCTTTCGCAGTGGTAGTAACGACGACTGGCAGAAGTTCCCCTCGGCAGCTTTAACAAGCGACCAGAAAGCATCACTCCCAGTGGGATAGCTTGCAAGTCGCCCCCTTATTTTGCCAATGAATTGGAATTTAGCTCAGGCAGTTACTTTCTTGCTGAACTTCGAGGCAGAATTTAATTTGCGTTTTAACTCAGAAATATTAGGATCCTTATTATAACGAGCCGTGGTCCAAGCCTTATACGCAGTTGGCTTAAAAATTTTAGTTCCTACGCAATACTTAATAACCCATGGTCGTTTTTTGACGCCGGCAGCTACTCGCAGGTTTGTAATGAAACATTCCAAACCAGCATAAATTGTCTTAGTGTCTGCGGCTGCGCAGACGTCGGGATCTTCTGTGCTAAAGCAGAGCTGCCTCCACGGGTAGGATGCATAAAAATCTCGCAATCCATTCCAGTCTGCCGACTTATAGTGCCGCACACGACGCTTATTAGTTGGCCCATATGGATCGGGTGGTGTACACGACATTTGAGTCCGAACGAGACAGTGGTCCGAGGAGCCAAGAAGCGCATCCACTGAGACGGAATATCCGTCCGGGCGTGTAGTCAGCAGCAGGTCCAGTAAGGAGCTCGTATGGTCCTCTATATCTGGTATTCTCTTTGGATAAAGTACCAGCTGAGAGAATCCATAGGTCAGACCAAATTTATGAGCAGATATCCCTGCGTAGTTATTGGTCCGAGAACTGAGCCACTCACGATGGTGGGCGTTAAAGTCTCCCAAAATAACTCGTTCTGCTGTGGGATTTTGCTCTAGAACTTTGTCAGTCGTCAAACTCAGGTGGAGGACTTAGAATGGACTTGATCTTGTTCCGAGTTCAATATTGAATCTGTCAAGCAAGTGTAAGTCCAGCATCGGTGGATGATGGCAAGTCACCGGGCATGTGTTTCATGCGACGAAATTCCATTCCATTGAAATGTTGTACTCTTCCGTTTTTTATACAGCAAAGTCTATTGCCTCTTTTGCAAGATGTATCTGTTTCTCTTCAATGAAAAGGCGAAGTGCTTCTAGTTTTATGGCTATTAAATCAACGCTTAAGCCTTTACTTTGCAATGCAATTGTTCACTTCCCTTATCATATCATTCCAAAAGAAAAGATAGCAAAAAAATGAGAAATTGCACACAACAGGCACAAGCTTTTGTGCAGCTCCTCTAATGTCTAAATTTGCTTGTTGGTCACATAGTTTCTCAATTACAGAAATAATCCCATCAAAATTTCCAGCTGTTGAATTTTAGGTATTGTTGTTACCTACATGACTAAGCTATTTTGAAAGATATAACATTTACGTAAAAATAATAATCTCAATATTAATGATTTTGAAGAGGTGATTTCGAATAAAAAGCTATAGAGCCAAAATTATCAAATCATCTGAGCTGACAAAGTCAAGAAGAAGGTCTGATAATACATGACGCTTGGTTTCAAATCCGTTATTTTTATTGTTAATCTGTATTACACGAAAAAGTAACCTTTTTTTAATGCCTTAAACAAACCTAATATGCTCAAACTCGAAGGACTCGCTTCGAGTGGAGGCGTCCTGTTAAACTACCCTCACTTTGTCTTTATATTTGTCATAATCACTACACATAACACTAACGGTGTCCTCGGGTGTGTTCGTTGGTGAAACTCGAGAGCTGTATTTTCTTATGACTGGATTACATGCAGGCGACAGTTTGTATCCATTCTCACGATTGAAGTTCTAATGACTTTTTATTTTACTCGCTTCGCGTACCAATCTACGGTAATATTAGCGACCAGTGGACAAGACCTTAGGCTGGTGAAGCTCAATTCAGTGGCTGGTATTTGAGTTAGTAAGATGTTCTGCTATAGCTGATTTGGTCGTCTGGCAATTCTTTACAGCAGCAATATGTTCTTTGACCTTGTCCGCAATTGTGCGTTTGGTCTGGCCAATGTAAGAACTGCCGCAGCTGCAGTCAATTTTGTAGACACCTGGTGTTTGGTACAGGATTACGTCCTTTGGACGTGCGCACGTGCTGTTCAATTTTGGAAAACGGAACATATGCAGTGTTAATGGAGAATTCATTCAAAAGCGATCCAATTTTATCCCTTACTCCTTAGATATAGGGCATGAACGCTGGCTGTCTGCTAACCTCTGGATTCTTCGTACGTGTAATACTGCATTCTGAACTTCTTTAACTCGTTTTTCCATATACATATTTTATTATGAATGGAGTTAGGGTGACCTAGGCACTGTTCTACTTCCTGAATGGTTCCTTTAATTAAGCAGAACACGTCATCAATATATCTCTTCCAAAGTCGAACGCTAAAAGGCCCTGAGCTCAAAGCTTTCTCCTTAAAATGTTCCATCCAGATTTTGGATAACGTTGGTGCTACCGGACTACCCATAGCTACTCCATCAATCTTAAGGAAGTGCTGACTTTGGTAAAGAAAATAGTTTCCTTCTAAACTGAGTTCAAGCAAAAATATAACCACAGGCTAGACCTAGTTTAGGCACTTAAGTACCTACCTACTCCAGATTTTTTGTAAAGTCTTTGTTATGTACTGCACAAATGATGTAAAACCTTTTAGATCAATAAATATATTATTATTATTATTCTAGACTTTGCCCGCGGCTCCGCCCGCCCTAAATTCGGTAATGGGCGTGTAACTCCTTAATTAACTCCAATTAATTAATTAATTAGTTATACCAATGAATTGCTATAGCATGTTATAGGTGCAACAACAGTTCGTTTAACTCTGTTATAGTTATTCCTGCTGGAACTTTTGAATTTTTAGGGATAAAAAGTAGCCTATATGCTATTCCAGGACCTAACCTATATGTATGCCAAGTTTTATCCCGATTTGTCCAGTGGTTGAAGCGTGATTGAGTAACAAACATCCATCCGGACATACAAACTTTCACATTTATAATATTAGTAGGATTATATACCTATAGGAACTCATAGGTATATATATTTTTGCTTGAACAACAGCTTAACCTTAACATGTGTTGAAGTCGGTAATGTAAAATATCATATCGATCATACTAAAGAAAACGGTGTTAATAATACTGAGTTTTAAATATAAAAACTACGTAATATATTTCAGCGAAAGTAGAAGCAAAACATTTATAGTTTTTTTTCAGGTAATAGATTTGCTGAACAGAATCTTCGTTACGGTTTGAGTTCCATTGTACTAAATTTTCAACTTAACCCACCACTGGACCCCACCAGCCCGCCACCAGCGAACTGTAAAATAAGTGAAAAAGGAATGTTCCTGGCACCAGATTGTCCTTTGAGTGTAGTATTTGCGCCACGTGAGGAACATTTTGTAAAATATAAATCATATCGTGGGAAGTAATATATGTATTTATAACAAATGAATTCATTTTACCCCAAATTATTTTTTAACTTTAATATTTTTTTTTGTTTGATGTTGTTAATTTTTCAAAACGATAAATAAAATGCAAAATGAAATTTACCACTTTTTTATTTAAAATTTTGTATGTCATATATTCTTGGTAAGGCGGGAATGTATGGCATGGGTACCTGCTGTATATTTGTGTTAAAATTATTAAACTGCCGTTAGTTCGGTGATGCGCCGCCAGATGGCGCTTGTGCTGCTCCCTGGCGACACTTGCTGCGTGTTGCCCGATGCCGCCCGCCAGGTGGCATCAGCCCTCGCCCTGTAGCGAGTTTCCTGAGCGCTGCCACCAGGTGGTGACAGCTCCGCTCCGTCGTCTGAACTGCCCGTTTTGGCTAATTTTTGAAAACTATTAAGATAAGGTGAAGCTGGCGTCCAAAAAACTTGGTGTACTCAACAGAGCGAAGCAGTACTTCACGTCGGGGCAAAGGTTGTTACTTTACAAGTCGCAGGTTCGGCCCCATATGGAGTACTGCTGCCATCTCTGGGCAGGTGCACCCGGATACCAGCTTGGCCCTTTTGACTCGGTTCAACGACGGGCTGTGAGAATTGTCGACGATTCCAAACTCACTTGCGGTATCGAGCCCTTAAGTCTGAGGAGAGACTTTGCCTCACTGTGTGTGTTCTACCGCTTGTACAATGGGTTGTGTTCTGAGGAATTGTTCGAAATGATGCCCACGGCTACTTTCTACCATCGCATCGCCCGCCATCGGCAGGGAATTCATTCTCACACTTTAGAACCTAAATGGTCGCGTACAGTGCGGTTTCAGAGAAACTTCCTCCCGCGAACGCTTAATTTGTGGAATGAGCTCCCTGACAAGGTTTTCTGCAAGGACTACAGTATGGAGTTCTTCAAGAAAGAAGTTATTAGATTTCTGAAGGGTCGGCAACGCGCAAGTGATACCCCTGGTGTTGCAAGCGTCCATAGGCTACGGTGACCGCTTACCAAATAGGGAACTATGAGTAAAAAAATAAGAAATATAAGTTGTTGTAAAGGACTTGTTCACTTTGCCTAATGTGGACAGAGTAATGTCTCATGGTATTTTGCTATCAGGTTCTGCTGCTGATATTGAAACCATATTTATGTTCCAAAAAAGGGCAGTACGAAGCATTAATAAGCTAGATAGCCGAGATTCTTTCAGGGATGTTTTTAAAGAAATAAATACTCTAACGGTACCGTGTCAATATATCTATTTAAATATTCTGTTTGTCCGTAAAAATATATCCCAATTTCCGAGGAACAGTGCATAAGCACAATTTAATAAAAAAAATCATTTGCGGTAAGCGGTATAAAATTTAATAATAACTTATTTGTAGATATTCTCAACTTAGGTAACAAACAGTTTATATTAAACATCTGCTTTGTAAGAAACCGTATTATAATATAGATGAATATTTAGATGACAAAATTGTATGGCCTAGTGTAGTCTAATAATACAAAATGAATGGTAGTGGTGGTGGTGGTGGCTGGTGGTTAATAATGTCATTCATGGCTCTGATAATAATGTAATGGTTGTGAATGTCAGCAGATGTCGGGCATGTCACAACATGACAACGAGTCTTCTGTTTCTCTTAGTGTGACAGTTTTCATACTTCTCAAAAAAACAATAGTAACAAAATAGTACAAAACCTAAATTTAAATAAAAACTGTAATGTTGTAATGTTCAGTGATGAGATTGGAAAGCATATGGGTTACCTACTTAGAGCAAACTTGGATCAGCCTGTTATTAACCACTGCATGCCCAACTTTTCTTACTAGGGCATACTTAATTACATTAAGGACTATAAATTTTCTGAAAACAGCATAGTAGTTATACTTATAGGGCAGAAAGAAAAAATGAGCAAACATCAATTGACTAAAAATGTAAATAATCTTAGCATATTGAATGTAAAACAAATAATATTGTTCACTTTTCCATTTAGCAAATACTTGCAAGACAATTCAATAATAAAATAAATCATGTCAATGCATGCAATGTCCCAAAAATGTAATAATTTACATGTAATTGACATCAATAATAAAATTAATAACAACCAATATGTAGGAAAACATAGAAATTGTATATCAAAATCTTATAAAAGACAGATAGTTCGCTCACTGTTCAACAGGGAACACGCTATTCATGTAGTGTAGGTGGCTCTTTGATTCTTGTAAATAACAAGTTAAAACATAAAGACCGGAAAGATATTGTGAGCCTCTCTGTTAAACGAATTATTGAAATAGCCTGTGTGGAGTTAGAGCATTTCATTGTTGTTAGTGTGTACAGGACGCTCTCAGCGGATTATGTCATTTTTGAAAATAAAATGGAGGAGGCTCTATCCATTATTTGTAAAAAACATAAAAAAGTATTTGTTTGCGGAGATTTCAATATAGATTTTTTAATAGAAAAGTCCTCCTTAGGCATAAAATTAAAAAGTCTCAATCATTCAACTGTAAAAATATATTTCTATCACCGACTAGAATAACAGTCTATACAGCAACATGCACGGATAATATTTTTACAGATTGTATTACAGTAACAAATAAAAGTATTATAAATAACCTTTCTTCTGACTATTGTCGGCAGTTAGTGCAAATTGAATTCTTAACGGAGAATACATGTAAGGAAAAAAATGTTATAAGACCTTAAACTAAAAAACACTTGGAGAAAATAATTTATTGTTAAAATGTCCGTCTCTTGTCGAACATAATGATCGAAATACACAGTTTAATATGTTTTTAGTGATGAGTACGACTCTGTATTTAAACCCAGGAGTGTCTTAGCTAACCAACGTCCATGCTTTAGTGATTAGGCTACTGTGGGCATCCATATAAGCGGAAAACGATTGTATGAGTTATATGGTGAAAGAAAGTTTAATATAAGCGAGAAATTTAATGATTATGTTAAAGAATACTCTAAATTATTAAAAGTAATCTGTCGTGTAGCAAAATCACGTTTTTAAGTGAAAAAAATAATAATAGTAATAGTAAAATAAAAATTACTTGGAGTATTATTAATGCTGAGACTGGAAAATCAAAATCTCATAAAACTGATTATTGTCTAGAAGTTGATGGGACTATTTTTAACTCAGAAACAGATATTGCCTTATTGTTCAATATTTTTTTCCTGGATATTCCATTCTCAGCTACCAACTCACTAAACTCATCTCCATTAATAGCAGAGGCTCTGTTAAAAGAAAATGTAAAAGAATGCCTAAAAGAATTTAAATTTAGACATGTAAATTATAATGATGTCATCAAAGCATTTAATTCTCTAAAAGTAAAAAATACAGCTGACCTCTGGGGCCATGCAGTTACCTTAGTAAAAACCATAATTACTGTGATTGCTCCCCAACTAGCTATAATATTTAATTAATATATTGATTGTGGTCTATTTCCTGATTTGATGAAATACAGTAAAATTATACCTATATTTAAATCAGGTAGTACTACAGACCTCTCTAACTTTAGACCGATCTCTATACTACCTGTTTTCAGTAAAACTTAAATCTGATCTTAAATCAAATGAGTAGTCATTTTACTTCACAACTGACTTGCAAACAGTTTGGGTTCACAAAAGGTCGGTCAACAATCGACGCTGGCGTTGAGCTTATTCAGCACATATTTGATGCTTGGGAGGATTCAATGGATGCCTTGAGTGTTTTTTGTGATCTATCCAAGGCATTTGATTGCGTCCAACATGGCACCCTAATTAGGAAATTGCAACACTATGGTATTAGGGGTACTGCACTTAAACTCATTAGCTCGTGCCTGGACAATAAGATTCAAACAGTTGATATAAATGGGAAGCGCGCCCCTGGATCTAAAGTTCAAATGGGCGTTCCACAAGGCTCCATCCTGGGGCCATTCCTATTTCTTATATACATTAATGATCTGCCGGAGGTCGTTAAAAACAATCACGAGATAGTGTTGTTCGCAGATGACATATCACTTTTGTTTAGAGTTAAAAGACGCGAAACAGTTCTAGATAATGTAAAAAACTATCTGTCTAAAGTTGTCCACTGGTTCAATATAAATAATTTGCTTTTAAACAGTAAGAAAACCAAATGTATTAAATTCTAAACGCCAAATGTTAGTCAAGTTATAACGGAACGACCGTTCAGGTGGTCCGGCTCCGGTAAAGGACCGGATGATGTAAGAAACGATGGAAGTTTCCAGGCATCCACTACTAGGTCCATATCTGCGTGTCTATTTTAAAATATAGATCGTAGAATCTGTCAGTGTTTTTGATAGATATAAATCAAAACATTGTCCTGTGCGTTTCTTTTCAACGTACATCCCTAAAAATTTACTCTGATGCTGAATCAAATGAACTTCATTATATTCTGCAACGCTGTTGGCTATTATCTTTCTTTAACGTAAAAACCGTATCGTACTACAGTTAGTATTTTTTCTTTTTGTGCTGTGTAGTTGTGTATTACTGGGTAAGTCATGAATCGCTTTGTTTTCTATCAGAGTGCTTTTTTTTATAGTTAATACTATAACTACTCCTTTCGGCTCTGTGCCGTGACCGAAGTCTGAAAGACGGCGGTTATCTTCTACTACTGTGAAGGCCGGTGCGCGTCAGCTGGTTAGCGGCGTCTGCACCGAGGGAGGCCAGGAGTTCCTTTAAACTCCATATCCTCGGCCTGCCTGGAGTACCCTGTGCTCCAAACCTTCGGCCTGTGCGGTAGCGGTGCTCCAGCCTGAGTACCCGCTCCACACCAAGGCTGCCACGTGCGGCATACTAAACACTACTCACCACATGTCGGTAGGTCACCCTAAATTATATAATACTTCGGCGGCGGAGACCTGCGGGGTGGCAACGACGTGCAAGACTCCTGATCGGGCTCTAGGCCGAAGAAGCTTTATTGTTATTCGATCTCTAATAAATTATTTAAAAATATACACTTTGAAATCTCTGAAGGCAGGCTTGCGTCTCTTAGTCTTTCTATCTAGTTAGATAGTCTATACCATTGTAAAAAAGATAGTTTCGATAGAGTTATTGAAGGGTTAAGAATCACCTTACGCGATTAGGAGAATATTGTTTATTAAATCTTGTTGAGATAACATTAAAAGAGTATATGATTATACCCTGCCTTACCCTTGGAAAGTAGTTTCTTTACTGACCTCTGAACTCCCTCTACCTAAACCTTTATCTTCTGAGCATCTAGCCGGTGCATTCGGTAACAGGGCACTCCTACTATAACCTGTCCTGTTATAAAGTAAGAACCAGTGTACTTATAAATGGGGAGCAATAAGATGTTGTAGATAGCGCTGTATTCTTAGGCATTACTTTAGATGCAAAACTTCAATGGGGCCACACATAGCTGGATTGGCAAATAGTTCTGTAGCTTTTGCGGTTAAAAAGATTCGTCACCTTACAGACGAAGCCACAGCCCGGCTAGTATATTTTAGTTACTTTCATAGCGTGATGTCCTATGGTATCTTATTATGGGGACACGCAGCTAATATACAGACAATATTTGTACTGCAGAAGAGGTCTTTTGGAGCAATATACAATTTATCTAACAGACACTCTTTAAGGGTAAATTTAAAGAGATCAATATACTAACTTTACCTGGTCAATATATATTTGATAATTTAATGTATGTTCATAAGAATATTAATATTTAAAAAAAAATAGTGATATTCATAATCAAAATACAAGAAATGGACACAAACTGGCTCTGATTCACACAAGGCTTGAGAAAATTGATAAATCATTTAAAGGACAATGTGTCCGTTTCTACAACAAAATCCCTGCAGAAGTATCTAAACTGAATTTAAAATAGTTTAAAACTTTTGTTAAACAGAAACTTGTCAAAAAAGCTTACTATTCAATTAAAGACTATCTTATAGATAAAAACGCACGGGAATAACTAAAATGTTGCTATCATAGTACTTGTATTTAGAAATGTACCAATCGTTATATAATTAAAACTGAAAAGAGCGACAGCTGGAGAGTTTCTTTCGCCGTTTCTTCTCCCCAGAACGCCATCTTGATTCCGAAACGGTAGTAGTTTATAAAATCCTTGCATATTATACTGACGTCAAAAAAGTGATATTGTATCCTATTTTTGAGAAATAAAGTATTTGAATTTGAAATTAATATACATTTTAAAGGTTAAGGGAGCACTTTAAAGACCAACTGTGTAGGAAAATTACTTTGTCGTAAACTTTATAGTGATCGGTGTTCGAGGGGATGCACCATGTGCAATGATCCGCCTTCGGTTGCCTGGTTTTGGTGGGGTTCTGGATGTGTTTGTGTGATAAATACTCGGATACATCGCATCCATCCTGCTACTTTTCACTATTCCACTCACAGCTAAGTCTGGGGCACACCTGCAAAATTAGTCTTGTGTAGTACATGAATGATGAATGAAAAGGAATTAATTCCCGGTACTGTACTAAAATAAACTATTACCTAAGCGTAATCGGTCTCGTTCTTTTCGGACATGTGCGACAGCAAAGAAACAAACTATGGAAGAGAGAGAATGAAACAAATGCTTGGCGAAATCGTTCGGTCACAGCGCTGCGTTCAACGCTGGAAAGAATTTACTTCTATCTCAGTTGTTTTACGATGGACGCATGAGTGAAAGCGGGATGCGCGTCCGAACTATGACCGCGAAATCTAGGAAGTAAAAGGCCTAAGCGTTTCGCGCTTTGTATTTATTACAACTTTAAATTCCACAATATAAAATCTATTCTATCGGCTGCGGATGGTGGCCCGCGTTGGCGGCGGCCACTGCTGGCTGGCTCGGGAGCCCGCACCGCAGCCAGTGCAAACGCGCCAAAAGCGCGCACGCTCATGCTCCTCAACTCACTTTCCTCCCAAGATGTGGACCTATTTGCAGACAGGTTGCCACAAATCATTGCCGCAGCACGCCTCCACTTGTCGAAAAATAATTAATAATTCGAATATTGACTGTCCCTTGATTTTATCTTAATTCTTTCTTATCAAATGTAAAAAACTTTCTTAATTTATAAGTTACCATGCAGTTAGTTACTAGTGCCTATTTCTTTTTTGTTGTTTTATATGTTTCCTACAATATGTTTTTCTTGTGTTTTCATGTAAATTTTGTTTAGTAAGTTAGTATGTATAGTTAATTAATGTTACTTGATTATAGACGCGTTGGGTTTTCCTGTCAGTCTGTAATAATGTTAATAATAAATAAATAAATAAATAAATATTTTACGAAAGAACAGTACAAGTGAATCTAGTACCTGAATTAATTCAGTCAGTAATGTTTCATAGTTCATTGATACTTGTCGCTCGACGCTTATTAGTTGTCTGTCATTCAAGTTACTGCATAATATATATATATATTGTTTATATATAGTGCTTAAATAAATTAATAAATAATGTCATAGTTGATTGATAAGTGCTTTGGTGGCGGAACCTAGTACGTTTGGGCCTTTTTTTAAAGATTTTTACTTTTTTTGTGTTAGGTTTAGACATTTTAAATAGTACCAGATAGGCCTAAACGAAGCAACATTTGGCTCAGAAAATACTAATGACACTAAAAACGTTACTACGAAGTTAAATTTAGGGAACTGCGAAAGTTATGGCAAATTAACTTTGTATGGTTAACTTATTTACCCTTAACAAGGTTTTCAAACTAAAGGCTCCTATACGCACACGTATATCGAATCGAATCCACATTTTTATACACTTTTACTTTTTACCGCGATTAATATGAAATACTTCTGGGACACACAAACAGACACCGAAGTCATACTAAGGTTCGTTTTTATCATTTTGGTTGGAAACTAAAAAAATAAGAAGCAAAATACCTACGTACGATGCTGTCGTGTTCGCTAATCGAATCTTGTAATAGGATTATACAGACTGATATGAAAATTTACATGTTTTAGCTCATTCGTACTACATAGTGTACTACTGAACTAATAGTACTAGAATACTGTACTAGTACAACTGAAAGAATGTACTAGTACGGAGCGATCAGTTTAGTGACTGATTAAGAACAATACTATGCAAAATTAAACTCTGAGCACAGCTGCGGAATTAAACTCTGAGCACAGCTGCGGAATGGAAACGTGTTTTTACACTTCAAAAACGCAATGTGGGAATTATCACCTGTGGGTTCAGTCCAATAAAAACTCACATAAATGTTAGTAGATATATTGTTTATCGATATATAATTCAATTACACAAGATATAAGCAAGGCGGTAAAATAGCGGTTCGCGTATTTTACCCAAATTTGCCGTTTTTTATCCGTTATATTTAAAAAAATTGCCTTTTAGTTATTCTTTGAAGAAAAGGCCATGGTCGGCTAACTTCCAATGCAAAATGTGATTTGCAAGGGTGATATGGACCTGCAAAGTGACTGAGAATTTTCCGTTTTTTATCCGTAATGATAAAAAAATTGATTTTAAGCTAGTTTTTAAAAAAGGCTATATAAGAGTTTTCGTAGCAAATATATCATAAATGCCATTTCTATGGCATCATCAATGTAAGTATTTACGATACAACTATTAGAATATAAATATACGTGAATAAAATGAAAGAAGAATGAAATCACAGAATCGAAAAACAAAAGATGAAATCACAGAAACACTAAAGTGTCAGGAAAACCTCTGCCACCAGCTTAGAAAAAATTGTGTCAGCAAATACATATATATTTATTAATATACGAAGCGCCCGCGTTTTAATAGATACAATTCGCAGGGTTATCAATCAAGGAGTTTCTACATTCATTACCCCGGATCCTTCGGATCCCGTGATCGTGGAAAACCCACAAGAGGCGCCACCAGACGTGGTCGAGGTCATCAAAATTATCATATCATAATGTAGCACACGTACAACACTCGCCAAGTACTGTAAATGCCGAGTGCACTCAGAATGCACTGGATAATGTTTTTTCGTGCTTTCAATAAGTAGCATTATGTTTGAAACTGTAATGCAACTAGCGTAGTGACAATAAACATAGGCAACATAGATATAGATATAGGTAGTATAGATAGCAGTATAAGGTTATTTGTGGACAGCGGCGCAAGCTTATGCGTTCTAAAATATGAGTAGCTTATCGAACACCCTCAGTTATAAAAACCAATGCGATACGATAAAATTACAATTAAAGGTTTGAGCGGTAAACTATTCTCAGAAGGCTATGTTAATTTAAATTTACTTAACAGTAATGTTACTATTAGGGAAAAAATATATGTTTTTAAGAACCTATTGTGCTCAGGTTTAGCCGAGGGCATTTTAGGCGATAATTTTTTAGAAAATTTTTAATTACGAAACGAGGACACTTAGTTTGTCAAAAAATTATAGGCAAGTGTCTTGGTAGGTACACGCAAGTACACGTGATACCGCCTCGTTGTGAAGTTGTAAAACTGATTCCTTGTTCTTCAAGTGAAGATCGTGTAGATTTAGCGCACAAAATTTCAGAAGGAATTTTTATTGCCGGGAAAATCACGGACGCATTCTAGTAAGAATTTTCTTAAGACAACTTTATCTGTTACTAACTTAATAAAACATAACATTTTATAGAAAGAAAACGTAACACCTATTTACGTCAAACCTTACAGAATCCCACAAGCTTTAAATAGAAAGACAGGTACAAGACATGCTCAAAAATGGTAACATAGAGGAGACTGTATCAGAATGGTTGAGTCCAGTCTTGGTGGTGCAAAATATATTCCTTAACATTTTTGTAATGCAATGTTTTAATTTAAATTTTAGCGCGAAGATTTACATTAGTAAGCAATATTCAACCAACGTATTACCTATAGCAAAATGCATCTGTAAATTAGAATGGCGTTACAGTACCTGCTGATAAAGCTGATAAATCGAAAGAGAAAAAGTGGATATTAGTCATCGATTATAGGCAGTTAAACAATAAAATACAAGACGATAATTTCCACTACCTTATATTACCGAAATATTAGACTCGCAAATTATTTTTTTAAATTAGGTATTTCTCAAAGTTATAATCAGTTACTTTTTGAACCACAATCGCGTAAATATACAGCTTTAAGTTTAAACAAGATGTTTGATTATTTCATTGTTTGTCATTAAATTTGTCGATTGTTTATATAAGTACATCGCTTCTGTGACTCCAGTGTGCTCTCGAGCTCTCGAGCCCTCGAGTCTCGACGAAGTTTGAGACCATCATTAATAAACAATTTAATTGATCAACTTATCTAAAAATATTTCTTATTCCGTTCAAACAAAGCAACTCTTTAGATTTATTATAGTAGCAAAAATGTTATTTAAGACTCATTGACTGCCTCAGTTGGAATTATTACACCCGCTGAACTTAAGGCATGAGTTACATTTCTGCACACATTTAAATTTTGCGAACAGTTATGTCATGAACATTTGTGTGTCTCGAGTGTGTGTGTGTTCTCTACGCACTTATAGATGTATGTATGAATAGTACTACATTTATGGATTCATAAAAAACTTTTTAACAAAGGTTGTTGCAAAGTTTTTATGTTTTACTTCTGAATGACGAATTGCCTTTACTTCTCGTACACTAATAACATCCAAACTCGTAAAATTTTTTTTTTACAATCTTCAACATAAACGGTGTTGCACCAGTTCCAAATTAAAATCAATAATTTTTTACTCCAGAAGTTTAAGTCTCTAATTCACACTACATTTATATGGGACCACCTGGAAAGTATTTCCCTTTTAAAAGAAAGAGTTCCTGAAATCGGTCCAGGCGTTTTAGAGTAATCGGGGGACAACCATAAAAAAAAGATCCAGACGAATTGAGAACCGCCTCCTTTCTTGAAGTCGGTTAAAATATATGCAAAGTATTTGTGTCAATTATCTGTAACCATGGTACGAGTACCAGCCGTCCTAAGTTTGGGCAAAGAATAGAAGGGATGTTCAGGACCAGATGGCAACGGTTGTTATCCGCAGAATTTTTTTTTTATTTTTTGTGAATTAAAGTAGAATATCAACAGATATTGGTCCAAAAAACATAATTGTTAAAAATTAATACATATTTTTTCAAAAAGTAGTTTAATCACACATGTCGTTGCATGAGTTGAGATGAGATGATGATAAAAAATTGTTCAGTAGAAAATAAAATCCCATTAAAAACATAAATGTCAAAAAACATACCCAACCCACTTTTAGAGATAAATTTTAATTAATAACTCAAAAAAAGTGTGAAATCTCAAAATTAGAAACACCGACTTCAAATCTCCACAAGTTACAAATACTGCATACTAGAAATATTTCATGAAATGAAATTTAGGTATACTGAGCTTATTGAAGAACTCACAGAATCCACTTAGCAAGTTGCCAAAGGCCCAAGCCAACCTATAGAAAGAGAACTATCACATTTTGATGAAAGTTATGTTACAAGTTTATGATAAAAAGGCACCTTCTTCGAACTCTTTTCTTTATCTTTATTACATTAATTACTTTTATTTTTTTCTATTAGAATATTATATTATATTATATTAGTATTAGAATATATATAATCGTTGCGACGCTAAGTGACTGACTAACTGACCATTAACTAACTGACCGTCAACAAAAGTTTATATTGTGGAATGAGCTCCAGCCGAGGTTTTCTCAAAGCACTACATTAACTGACTGTCAATTAACGAACGTTTAGGATGTGGAATTAGCTCCCTGCTGAAGTTTTATCTAAGGACTATACTAACTGAAGTCAAAGAAATATTTTTATCAAACAATCATCAGGGGCAAACTTTTGAACTGGATAAAGGAATACCTTACACAACGCACATTCCGAGTACGAGTTGGAGAAACGTTATCACAGACAAGAGAAGTTCTCAGTGGAGTCCCACAGGGGAATGTGCTTGCTCCAACATTATTTAGCATTTTAGTCACCGATTTGATTGCTTTGCTAAAATCTTCTCACTGAACTCACAGAAAGATTTGGGGATATTAATTACAAGCAATTTAAAATGGGCAGATCATATAAGTGCACCAGTGAAAAAAGCTAAGTCTTTCTTTCGTATATGTAATACAGAGATCCTCTCAGTTCATCAACATAGCAACTTTTATAAACATATATAAGACATACGTAAGACCTTTGCTTGAGTATGCGTTTCAGGTATGGAGTCCATATTTTGTAAAGGACATCACTCTTTTAGAAAGTGTTCAAAGGAAGGCTACTAAAATACCATTTGGACTAAAAAGAAAATCATATGAGGAGAGGCTTAAAATACTAAAGCTGCCAACTTTACAAGATCGGCGTATGAGGGGTGATCTAATCGAGACATATAAAATCCTGACATACAATTACAACCTACCTTACATACGTGACATGTTTGTCTTGAAGGATGCAAACTTTCATGGACACTCAAGAAGACACCATCTTACTATCACACGCTTCAGATCAGAAACCAATATTGCACACCACTTTCTGAGTAATCGTGTTGTGGAAAATTGGAACAGATTGCCGGCCAGTGTAGTTTCAGCCGATTCAGTCAACTCTTTTAAAAATGGACTAGAAAAAGGGTTTAAAGACTTCAAGTGTGTGGACTTACAAGAATGACATATTAAGTGAATAATATTTTAATGAAAAGGACTAAGACATTTCCATCACTTTAGATAGACACACCAGCATCTCATGCTGCTCGTCTATAACTTTAATAATAATAATAAGTCTAAGGCGGTGGGATGTGATAACATTGGACGCACATGTTATTACTTATACTAGTACTATTAACTTACCCTTTATACATAAACTAGACATTTTTTTTACCCTTTAAGCCGGGTCTCCTGCTCGTGTTTTTCAGAAAAATTACACAAAAACATTTACACAGTGTAGCTACACACGGAAAAAATGTTTTTGCTTTCCCAGCTCGACGGAAATAATCTAAAAATTTACCCCTTGGCGTCATAAAGTGTTTATGCTAGGCTATATGAATTAAATTTCCAAACAGCCTTCCAGAGCTTCTGATAAATTCAAAGTTTCGAAACAGTAAATACGGTCTTACGCGACATCTATGTCTTCTTGCTGATACCGAATCTACTAAATCTATAATATTAGAAATACGTCTTCTACGTTTAGAAATTTTTACAGTTCTCGCCAGCCATCATACGCCCCCACTGTTCGAACACGGCCTGCTCATAAGCGAGGGTGATTTGGGCTATAGTCCACACGCGGGCCCAGTGCGGATTGTGGACTTCACATACGTCTTTTGACAGTAAATGTTATTAAAAACATCAACAACAATACCAAAGCAGGAGACTGGGTCCTAAGCAAGAGAAAACACGTGCATTAAACAAAATATGTTGTGTAGATGTTTTTGTGTAATGATTCGGAAAAACACGAGCAGGAGACCCGGCTTTATACTTAAACTAGATATTATCTTACCCTTTATACTTATACTAGATGTTCGGTACAGATAAGGTGACGTCATGTTCTTTCTCTTGATTATTATTTTTTTTGCTCGGTATAGCCCAAGGCTATTGGACAATTGTGATTAGTTTCAATAGAGTCGCACATTTTGAATTGTCAAGATACCAGCAGCGAGGAAATCGGCTCCTGATTCCGGTTTGAGGCGGATCTTGGGAACAACGGAAGCTTGGAGTAGCACCCCTGGACCTCTGGATTGAGCAGGACGTTGACACCACTACACGGATACCAGTAGGTAAGAAGTAAAATCCCTCTTACAAGCTAGGCCTTGGCTCTTATTCCCCTTCCTAAAGTTCCCAACACTATTTTACCTTATCATTACCGTCCTATATCGATTTTGCCTTTTGTTTCGAAGATCATGGAATCAGTCGTACATCAGCAACTAACAGACTTTTTAACTAAATCAAATCTGGTAAATCCTTTTAAATCTGGATTTCATACTGGTCACAGTACGACCATGGCACTTTAAAAAGTCTCCGAAGGTCAGGTCTGAATTGGAAAATGAAATGGTTGTTCTCCTTATCCTTATTGATTTTAGTAATGCGTTCAGTGTTTTTATTTATTATTGACCTTGACCTGCTACTAGCGATCATGAATAATTCTGCAAGCTCAGCTTCTGCTATAGAATGTCTGTCCCCTTTTCTAAAGGATCGCCGGCAGGCGGTACGTTGTAGCCAGACATCTTCTGACCGGAGCTTGGTAAATGCCGGCGTTCCACAAGGCAGAATTTTATCTCCTTTGTTTTATTCTGTTTTTATCATATTACTAACAACTGTATGGCTTGCTACTATATAAACGAACTAAAGCAGATAATCTAAACTCTGCAATGGCCAGTCTACACTCAGATTTAGATAGCATCTGTTCTTGATCGTGCGTCGATTCGGAATTAAAGTGAATCCTAACAAATGCCAAGTCACAGGTTATTATTCGTTTTTATTTTTCTTCTCGTCGTTATGAAATATATTTCTATTTTGTGATATTTGTAATATGTATGTATAAATTTAGTAGTATATCGGTAATATATAAGTCCATAATATGATATTGTTATGCAAGTATTTCATGTAATATATTATATTTGTGTGTATTATAATTAACTACATATATCGTATACATTCTGGTAGATGTATTAGAATATACTAACTTAACTGTGTAAATGTAAAATAAATATTTTAATTGTTCTTTAAGAATAGGTATGTACTCATTATGTTGTTACTTTTAAAAGCACCTACTCGGATAATTTTATTTTTTTCTACACCATGTTCTAAGTTGACTGGTAGAAAATGTGTATAGCATTAGGTCCGCCATTGAACATTATTTTTCTTCTAATTTGTGCAATAAAATAAATAAGTAACTGACAATCAACGAACGCTTAGGTTGTGGAATGAGCTCCCTGCCGAGGTTTTCTTTGAGGACAACACTAACTGACTGAAGGACTATTCTATGGGATTCTTCAAAAGGCAAGTGGTTAAGTTCTCAAAAGGTTGGCAACGCGCGAGTGATTCATCAGATGTTGCAAGCTTCCATAGGCTACCTTACCAGCTTAGCATCACATGGGCCGTAAGCTTGTATGTCACCTTGGCAGTATAAAAAATCAGGTAACAATCACTAAGAAGGGAATATTATAAATTCACACTCTAAGGGGTTGAAAATTGTAGTCCAAGGTTAGCTACAATATTGAATATCTCAGAGACTACAAATGGTAAGTGCTAAAAAAATGATACAAATTTTCTTTTTAAGAACATGTGATCCGAGATTTTTTTCTTTTTATCGTATTTTTGCTTAGATAAATTTTTGAATGGTAGAGTGGGACAGAATATTATCAAATGTATTATATTTCTGTTCATCAAAGAATTCTAAGTAAGAATATCTCGGCGATAATCAAATTTTACGCTAGAGAAAACGCGAAAAAAAAACTTGTTTATAATATTCATCTCCTTTTTTTTATTTATTTTTTATTGAGAATCGCACTAGTCCCGCACTAAATCAAAACCTTTTGCTAGCAGCAAGAGGTGATGCACTTCGCAAAAATTGTAATAGTGACGTGGCATCATAACCCCTGTGATTTGTAATAAGAACAGTCAGTTTGGTAGCAGTCAATGCCTGACAAAGATCCGGGTACCAGCAGCTGTTGGTCTCGGCAACATGCTAAGCTCCTAGATCGAGATAAATAATCATGTTTGGCTTTTTAAAAAAAAGAGACCAGTTCCGCTAGGACATAATAGGCCAAATCTCAAGGTAAGGACTTGATTCTAATAAATTAAGTTTAAACATTGAATTAAAATAAAACATGATAAATGTACAAGCAGTTTTAACCTAATTACAGCGCCTAACAAAAACGTTTTATTAGAGTCCTAACTCGAAGCGGAACGGAACGTTTCATTTAAAATTTAAATGCGTCTATACAAAGTCCCGGCTGGATCGAAGTTGATTAAGCTGTGCGTCGGATCCGCCATTGTGTTGTGGCCACATTTTACTTTTTTAACTTAAACAAATAGCCCTTTTTAAATTAAAATTTAATTTGCCCTGGTCTTACGAAGATATTGCTACTATAAAATAGGCACGTCAAAATTTAATTAATTAAACATGGGCTGGTGTTCCCATATAAAGTTGATAAAGAAAAGAACATAAGGAATAAGACATTTGTCAAACACCAATGAAAGTTGATACGTAAACTGCCAATTGCGTGTCGTACACGGATTCAGTTAGTTTTTGCATTTTTTTTTCTTTAAACACATGTTACATTCTTTATGGCCAGCTATTTTTTTTTAACCGGTTATCAATGTCGTCAGCCCGACACGTGTGTACGTGTCAGTAGCATTTTTTGTCTTACCGAAGTCAACCTGATAGCCGACGCCGGAAAATCCAGTGAGCGTAGCCGGCAGCCGGCAACCTCCCGGCAAATACTTGTCGCCCCGACACTGGATGAATTTGTCTAGCACGTGTGAAACTAGGCTTACTCTTACTTAAGACCCCACACGTTTTGCGACAATAAACCGTTATGTTTCAACGTACTCTCGGCAGCAGGATCTCACGAACCGCTCAACCAATCTCAGTTTCTTCTGTTATGTAACTCTTGGAGCTGATTTTGTATCTTTTGTTGTCGGGTGATAGCTTCGACTTTTGAGAGCAACGTTGGTAATTTTCTGTTTAAGTTCTTCATATTTTCTTGAGATAACTAACGAAACTATATTCAGCTTCAAAACAGTGTGTGAGACAGCATTTATAACTATTATTTTTGGTTTGAATTAAGTTAAACTGGCTGATAATTATGATGAGGAGGAGATTTTTACGACCAGTATTTACCTTACACATTTTTACGACCAGTATTTACCTTACACATTTTTACGACCAGTATTTACCTTACACATTTTTACGACCAGTATTTACCTTACACATTTTTTAAAGTGACCTTTTTTAATTGTAGTAAAGAACGGTAACCTCGGCCCAGCTTAATCAACTTCGATCTTGTCCGGACTCCGTACGTGTGGTCACATTTAAATTTTAAATGAAACGTTCCGTTCAGCGTTCAGTAAAAACGCTAATAAAACGTTATTGTACGTCGTCGCAATCTGGTTAACAAATTAAACTTCTTTTTCTGTTTTCGTTTTGTTTAACATGACGTTTATTTAACGTATTATAAATAACGGTGTCTATTGAGAGTTTAATTTATATAAATAGTATTATATTAATTTAATTTTATTAGACGCCATTTGTACAAAGTTCAACCTAATGCAGTAAGATGTTTCACTTTTCGTATTTCAATACGACGGATAAATGCCTGTGTTAACTTGTTCAGCTCCTTCAAGTAGCATAGGTGTCATTATTACACGATTTTGTACGATTAAATGTCATGTTAGACATGTTAAGTGAGCAAAAGCAGAAATATTTTTTGTATGAACTTTAGATTTTAATGTGATGGTGGGTTTGGTGAGAGAGAGGCTGTCCCCTACAATGATGTTGGATTGTATGCAGCCCCTCGTAACTTCCTTCGAAGGATTTAAACCGTGACGTCACACGGTTACGTACCATAGTTATCATTTTTAATTTTTTTTCGCCATTTTTTATCGTTGCAAAATAACCGGTACAATTAAATAATGTTTATGAAAAAGAAACGAAAAAACATTTGCGGTAATTCGTTTAATTTTACTGAAAACGTAAAATGAAGAGACTATTAAATTAATTAATTTCCTTTACAATATCTCAATTTACTTACTTTAGCGCAGCTTTGATGTCGCATAAAATTGAATAAACTTTCAAATGCCGCGACCATTCAACAATGGGTACAAACAAAAGACGCGAAATTTAATTTTCCTTACGAATTTTGCGACCCAAGCTCGAAGCTCCAAGCTCCCCTGCCGTTCCCAAGCTACACCAAAAATGACGATTGTATTGATTAAATAAATGTTTATATTTGGCTCTTATACGAAAAGAGATTTCAGAGAATTAATTTTTACCTCATGCTTTGTGTGAGTGTGAGCACCGGTGGTCAGTCGCCATTATCGATTATTATTTAGTCCTAAAAGTTTTAGTAAATTACCATAAGTATTACTATAGTAACAATAAAAGTAAGTAATAAGTACAATAAAAACGATTCATTTTTAAGATTTTATAGTAAACAAGCTTAACCCAGGGACTTCGTCCGCATGGACTTTTGAAAAAAAAGATAGGTTTTAACTGTTACTAAGTACTAAGACTAGATTAGGGAAATATGCCATTTAACTTTAAAAGTGACGGATTTCGATATAAACATGGAACGCCCATTTCACTCTCTTAGGGTCAGATCATACCGAGACAGACCCCAACGTCGCATGGTGTACTTCGACACGTAACCTCTTACTTTTATGCTCGCACTATAATGTGTATCTTTTTGTCTTGTAAACAAGGTCCATAATGTGTTGCTATCTCAAAAATGCCGCGTAGTGTCGCATCTCAGTCTGGGCTGACCCTGACAAAGACAAAAACCCTTTTTAATTTCCGTTTTTTTCGATAATTGCCAAAAGTTTGATTTAATATCTCCTGCTGATCACGCAGACTGTTACAGGATGTCGTACGTACTACTACATACCTAAACTACGCTTCTATTAATGCAGCCCTTTCTTCTGTCCGTTTCAAATACAAAAGGTGTACTTAAAGTGTTTGCCTTTTATAAAAACGAATCTAACTATTCTCTTAAAATCACAAACAAATCATAGCTATTCACATACTTTTCACTTTAATTAAAAAATAATGAAGGAAACAAGGGATGCGTAATTATTTTAATTTAAATAACAACTACTATTTGGCACAGATACCGACATGGCGCCGGGCATCTTACCTTTTAATTGGAGCCATTATTATTAATAAAACGTTACACTTGAAAACCATCGTAAGTCCCTTAAATGTCGAAACTGATGACGACGTCCAACTATGGTACTTCCAGAAAAATGAAAAATTAATAAATTAGTACCTGGGGACCGAACTTTGCTCGTTTTTTTAAAAATGATAACTAGCTAGATCGATTTATCGCCTCCGAAACCCACATACTAAAGCATACTAAATTTCATAAAAATTCTTGGAGCCGTTTCCGAGATTCAGATTATATATCTATATATATACATATATAACAGAATTGCTCATTTAAAGTTATTAGATTCCAAATGTGCAACCTCTGGCGCTACATCTCTTCTTTGGTTAAGAGTAGTGTATCTTTCACTTGCCATGAGGTATCAAAAGCAAGTTTTGGAGTAAATTTTTTCTCAATTCTGTTTTAATAAATGATACTCCGTTTCTAAAACAGTAATAAAATATTACCTCCGTTAATAGTAGACACGTTAGTTCAATTTCCGTTTGACAAACTACGCAATTGCCTAAATAAATGCCTTGTCCCGTTTCCGCCGGCGCGCGGCGCGGTATAATGTAATGCCATGTGATACATCTTACAGGAAACAGTGCTTTTAGCTAAAATACATTTTATGATCTTACTTTCGTAGAAATGCAGTGAAGTACTACTGTAAGTAGTACAACTACTGTGGTAAGTACTACTGTAAGTAGTACAACTACTGTGGTAAGTACTACTGTAAGTAGTACAACTACTGTGGTAAGTACTACTGTAAGTAGTACAACTACTGTGGTAAGTACTACTGTAAGTAGTACAACTACTGTGGTAAGTACTACTGTAAGTAGTACAACTACTGTGGTAAGTACTACTGTAAGTAGTACAACTACTGTGGTAAGTACTACTGTAAGTAGTACAACTACTGTGGTAAGTACTACTGTAAGTAGTACAACTACTGTGGTAAGTACTACTGTAAGTAGTACAACTACTGTGGTAAGTACTACTGTAAGTAGTACAACTACTGTGCTAAGTTCTCGTTTCTACTAAACATAATAAGTGTTCCTAAGTTGCTTGTGATCGGGTAATCTTAAAGTGAGCGCAAATTTTATAAAGTAAAGCGTAGAACTTGTACCTTATTAAAGGACTTGTTATTAAGAATCTTCTTGTCTCACAAAAAAACAGATTTTTTCTCCACTAAGTTTGTAACGGTAACACAACCCTTCAGAGGTGTGCTGCAGTTAGGGTTGCCATACGTCCGGGTTTCCCGGATTTGTCCTAGATTAGGGGGCGTCCGGGGATGGGGTTTCATTTATAGTCCAGGTTTAAAAGTTCCTATAAACTTTAAGAACCTTTTGTTCTGATAACAGAGAAAAAACTGTAAGACTGCAAACAGTTTCTTACAACGTTTTGTTTCTTAAGAAGACTTAATTAAAATTATTTTTTGATTTTTCTAAGTAACTTTTAGGGTTCCAGGTTCCAAGCTCCAAAATCGGAGCTTTAACGCTTCTTGTCCTAGTTGCTAGCTTTTAGAGATAGCAACCCTAGCTGCACTTATCTATAAAGTGTTTGTAAATTAAATACTTACCTATCTATAGCATAATTACAACAACATATTGTATCCTTTTAACTACTGCAAATTTATAAAATCGTATAAGTACATCCTATTCTCTTTTTGTCACTGTATTTTTTTTATTTTATTTTATTTTTTGGCATTAGACCCTTTGCTATTGGAAACACTTTTCGTCGCTTAGTTGCCAAACTCGGTTGTTACGCCGTTAAGGAGCATATGGCTACCTACTTACAACCACGCCAACTGGGTTTTGCTACTCCACAAGGTTGTGTACAAGAACCTATGCAATGTTACCTGAAAACTCTGGTCATGTTATAATAAAACTAGACATTAAGAATGCTTTTAAAAGTTTAGAGAGAGACTCGATTCTCTCAAAAGTGAAAGAAAAAATTCCATCACTCTACCTCTTTTAATATCAGTGTTATTCTACTTCAAGTAACCTATTTTTTAAAGACGACTTAATTCTTTCACAAGTGGGTGCTCAGCAAGGAGACCCCTTGGGTCCTTTGATATTTAGTTTAGCTATTCACGAAATCATTTCATCATTAAAATCACCTTTAAATATTTGGTATTTAGATGATGGCACCATTGGGGGAGGTCCTGAAATCGTTTTTGATGATATTCAACAGATTTTTCCACTTTTTAAAGAGATGGGTTTAGAAAAAAATTTCAACACATGTGAAATATTTCCTTGTGGACCAGAGGCATCGAAATCGATTCCGCTTTTTAAATCTGTTATCCCCGATATAAAAATATTAAACCAAGAATCTTTTTGTTTACTTGGTGCCCCCATTATTGCAAATGGAATTCCTGCTACTCTTGAAGCCAAAGAGCAATCTCTAACATCAGTCATAGAGCATCTTAAGCAGTTGTCTCCTCATGTTCCTTTAGTTTTACTCCGGAGCTGTTTTGCGTTGCCAACGTTAACATATACCATGAGAACCATTCCCAGTTGGCTTTTTCCAAGTGAGGTTGGAAAAATCGACAGAACTTTACGTTGCGCTCTTAAAATAATTCTTAATATTGAACTGAATGATACACAGTGGCGGCAAGCGTCAGTACCAATTCTTGGAATTCGCTGTGTAAAAGATACGGGAATAGCTGCCTTTCTGGCCTCGTCTCATGGAGTTGCTAGTCTTGTCACTCATATTTTACCTTACAACTGTGACAGACTAAGTTTGCCCTTTAAGGACGATGCCTTAACTGCTTGGTCAGCACTGGGACCAAACCATGGCCTACCTGATAAATTACATATTCAGAGAAATTGGGATGATATCCATGCTCGTTATATTTTTAACGAACTAATAAAGGATTCTACTAACATCGATTTAGCACGACTACGTGCGGCTGCTAAACCTGAATCAGGAGCCTGGCTCAACGCTCTTCCCTCTCCTAGCTTAGGTACACTTTTAGACCCTGATACTATAAGAATAGCCACGGTTCTCAGACTAGGTTGTGAGATCTGTATTCCACATCGTTGTTCTTGCGGATCTTTAATCGAAAGCAATGGTATTCACGGCCTAAGCTGCATACGGTCTGCTGGAAGATTACCAAGACACCACACCCTCAATGAAATAATTCGAAGAGCTCTAGTTTCGGCTAATATTCCCTCCATACTCCAACCAACCGGTCTCTTCAGAACTGATGGTAAAAGACCTGACGGACTAACTTTAGTTCCTTGGGAGAAATGTCGTTGGCTTTTAATGGGATGCTACTTGTGTTAGCACTTTTGCTTCTTCATATATTAAAGACACCCAGAAGGTTGCAGGTTATGCTGCAGAGATTGCAGTAAGGAACAAACATTAGAAGTATTCAAACCTTGAATCTTCTTATATTTTTGTCCCACTAGCCTTTGAAACTTCTGGCACCTGGTGTACAGAAGCAAAAAAATTAGGTCATCTTTTAAGAGAGAGAGAGGACATGATCCCCGCACCGGTTCATATCTGGTTCAAAGAATTTCGCTAGCCATCCAACGTGGGAATGCGGCTAGCATCTTAAATACTTTTGAGCCAGATTTGTTTAGAGGAGGACTTTTTGTACAAACATAATTTATTTAGCTATTTATTTTAGTTTAGGCTTTTAATTAATTAAATTGTATTAACCTATGTATCCTAATTAATTTAAGGAATAAATATATAACACGGCACAAAGTAGATGATCTTGGCACCAGTTTTAAGTGACAGTGTTATATAGCTTACCACTAAAAGTTTTGATACAAATGATTTATTTTAGAATAACCCAAGCAAGTAATCTAGCATCGTACCCGCAAGGCTGCCAGCTGGTAAGTTCAGGAAATGTTGTAACTAACTCACCACCTCTATGGATTTTAAAGGAACAAAATGTATGCATACGTACATAGACTACGCAATACGCATGCTTAACTTACGGTTCCGTGTATGTGAATTGTTGAACATATTTAAAAACTTATTAACCGATTTTGTTAAACTATTTATAAGTTTTATTGGGTTTTTTTCAGATTTTAAGAACTCATATTACACTTCTCATCAAAAAAATCGAAACAGTACTGCAAGCACTTATTAAAGCGTCACTTTTAAAAAATCGGAATTGATATCATTAAAAAAATACGCAAATAAATAGCTGGCAGTTTAGTTTGTTAAACGGTGTTTTCCAAATCTGAATTTAAATTTTCGAATTTCATCGTTTAAATGAATATGCAATTAAAATCTATGTTCCCTAGAAGCTGTAAAAAATCAAGCTTCTAAGCCATAAAATACGGCAGAAAAACGGCCAAATCAAAACGTAGGTACGTAAATACTTTCCGTTGTCCTAGAATCGTACAATTAGCAAGGTCTTATACACACAGATATAGGAAACAATCCGAAATTTGTTAATTTGTAGTTATAACACATTTAAAAATAAAGTTTGTGTGTCTATCTGTCAAGACCCTTTTACTTAAGAACGCGTGGAGGTATTAAGTTGAAATTTTATTAATATCAAATACAAAAGTCTACAGTCCCTTAAAGCTGTAAAAAAATCAATCTTCTATGTCAACGCCATAAAAAATACGGTTATTTTTGACGCATATTTAGGTACTCAGTTATTAACAACTAAATCAAAACTTGTAGGATACTTTCCGTTATAGAATCATGAAATTTGACACGGAGCAAGGTCTTACATCAGAAATATAGGAAAAAATCCGAAATTTGTTAATTTGTAGTTATAACATATTTAAAAAAAAGTATGTCTATCTGTTTGTTCAAACCCTTTAACTTAAGAACGCGTGGAGGTTTTAAGTTCAAATTTTATTAATATCAATTAGGTAATAAGGTTTACGAATCCTTAAAGCTGTAAAAAAATCAATCTTCTATGTCAACGCATTAAGAAAGACGGCTATTTTTGGTATTAAGTTATTCACAAATAAATCAAAATCTATGGGGTACTTCCAATCGTCCTAGAATCATGAAATTTGACACAAAGGTGTACATTTCCCCCGGATTTCTTGGCACTTCTTCTCCCCTTGGGCTAGTTGCCGAATTGATGGTAGTTTAAATGGTGTGCATTTGTTGCCGGGCTGTTGTGTAGGAGCTGGGCCACTTTTGGGTGTGCGATGTCTGTTTGAATGTGCGTGTGTGCATATATGTATACGTGCGTGTTTGTGTGTAGCATCCTCTATTAAACCTATTTATTTATTTGCATGTTTGTAAAATGTTAATATACGTATACGTCTGCTGTGTAATATTATATGTCATATAAATATATTTCACTTGGGAGTTACTTTAAATCCCGTCTCAGAATAATTGAAGACTTTTGACGTATCACATGGTGCCCCTCTATGCAATCTGAAAACAATATGCATATATATGATATATTACCTAAATTTTGATTGGTTTTTTTAAATCAAACTACCTATTTACAATTCACTAAAATATTATGTTTCGTTTTTGATTTTACAAAGAGGACCTATTGGGCCGCAATAAAACAGTATTGTAATTAGTTTGTAAAGCTAGTTGTAGTTAATTCACTTGAAGATTCGAAAGTGTTCTTAGTAACGCATTTGAAAAAATATTTTGAATTTGGATTGAGCAATGGAGCAAAGTGCTATGTTCTGAAGAGAGTAAGATCATGCTGTATGGTAACGATGCAAGAAATGAGGTGTATCGAAGAGAGGATGAGCATTTTTCACATTGCTGCATTGAAGTAAGAGTCAGTTACGGTGGCGGTTCATAGACGGTTTGGAAGCATAAGCGCTGATGGAAAACCGAAAATGCTTTTGTATCTGGACCTCGCTTACCGTCATTAAATGGGTCACGTTATATCTAAGCCTCATGTGGTACCCTACGCACAATGCCAGGGCTTATACCGCAGGTATTGTAAATGAATACCTGAGCGAAGTCGGAATTACGGTTATGGGCTGGCCAGCAAGAAGCCTGGATATGAATCCCATTAAACACCTATGGGATGAGTTGAAGAGGCGAGTCAGAGCTAGAGATCCTGCTCCGGAGACGCTTGGCCACCTTAAAACAGCTATACAAGAAGAGTGGAATAACATCTCACAACACAAGATTATGACTCTCATCCGTTCCATGAGGAACCTTATGGAAGCAGTCATTAGAGCCACGAGATACTGAATAAACTTTTTTTAAACGTTTTTGTTTAACGTCTTTGTTTCTAACATTTTACAAATTCTTCTTAAAAGGTAACATACCTGTTGAACAAAACACGATAGCTAAAAAAATTTAATTTTCATTTAAAACATTGATATTTGTTTAACGAAACCTTATAATATTCCCAATTAACTGACGTTTTTATTAATTTTTTTTAATGTAAAAAATACATGAAACTCATTCAAAACCAAACTTCAAAGGTGTTCAAAGGTGTCATTTTTTTTAATAAGAAGTGTACATGTGGTATAACCCTGCGCTGGGATACATGTATTGTCAGGTCCATCTCTCGATGTTCAGTTTGATAAATCCTGTACGTTCGGAGAGCATTCGGAATTTTGCTTCAAAAGTGTGACCGAAGAAGGGAGATAAGTAAAAACTTTTTTTAAAAAAAAAACAACCGGCTTCAAAAAGATGCACTAAAAGGTAAAAATAATTACTTATTTCTAAAAAATCTGATCTGAATTACAGTTTAAAGTTTTGACAATGAAAAGTGAAATTTTTCAAGGAAAAGTTATTTGGAATTGTCTAAAAACTAAACTACTGAATCGATTTCGATAAAATTTATATGGAAGCAACTCGCAAGTATATCCTGTCGAATAAAAAAAAATCACGTAAATTGGTTCATAAACAAAAAAGTTATGGCTAAACACCCATAAAATATATATATATATATATATATATATATATACAGTCGAATTGAGAACCTCCTCCTTTTTTTGAAGTCGGTTAAAAATACAGTAATATGTGCATAACAAAAACACTAGTACATTTTCTAATAGTGCTCTACAAATTACAAGCAAAAATATTTACGCTCTCGACCAAGATCTAAAATATGATATTCAGTGATTTGAAGCCAATTTAATTGAAAAGGCTTTGGGTAATTCCCGCTTCAGTAACTTTGGTGAGTAAATTGAGATGTCTTCTATCGAGTTAAGTACTTAGTTATTATATAATGGGCTCCGACCGTCACGCACATCAGTATATGTATATATATATATATATATATATATATATAAAGGTCCATTTTAATGTGTTTTTTGCCAAAAACTAAATTATTAATAAAATTTAAAAAATAGAGTTTAAGTAACATCGTAATACAAATTGATATCAAACACTCAGTACGTGATTTTGAATTTTGTTGCGTAAACATGTAGTGTAGTGTCGGTTTTTTCATGTTTTTTACCTATTTAATATTTTAATGTTTTCAACTGAAAATATACAAAATTACTGTAAAGATGTATAAATAAATTAACGAAAACTATTAGTAATTTATATTCACTAAAAAATTGAGTTCAGGGTGAAGGGCTTCAGAATAATCTAGGTACTGAATACTATGTATCAGTTTACATTACGATGTCACCTTCACCCGCTACACCCTTAGTTAATATTGTAAAATTATAGAAACGTCTTACAGAATGTTCATGCCGCGCGCGTTACAGTTACAGTTACAGTTATAGCTTCCGAAACGGAATTCAGTGACAAGACTACGATGAAACTCAAATTGAATGTGATTCTAAAAGTAAAACGGATTTTTATTTGCTATATGTTACCGTTTAAACATATAAACTACTACATATAAACGTTTATAATTATAACCTACGTTCTGCACAAAATGGAACGCTTCATTTAAAATTCAAATGTGTCCATACAAAGTCGTCGTTGGACTGGTCTTGATTTAATTGTGCAGTTGTGCAGTTTTGCAGTTTTGCAGTTGGCAGTTGAAGCGACCATTGTATTAGTGCTGCAGACAGACGGTTACGGTTATTTTGCTTTGCAATTTTTCGCGAACAAAACTAACTTCTATATTAGTTTAACATCCACTTTTATTTTAAAACTCTACTTAGAAGACCAAATAATCGAAATCTATTCTTTTATATACCTCCAAGGTGGCAAGCTACAGGTCAGCCTGATGCTGAGCGGTCACTCACACACATAAACACAAATCCGCATTTTTAGTTGTCACATAACACACATATCCACACCGGTAACTTTAGCATTTATACTTACTACAGTACACACGAACAACAAAAGCTGACAATTGCGCTTTCGCCTGTATATTGGCTCTATAAAACACCCGGAAACAACATTGTAATGTTTCCGTTAATATAGGTGTACATATCCTTATTGTTTAGCATTTAGCAATTAATAGTTTTGATGGTTACTGACCTTATGTGTCGGCCGTCTCGACGTAGGGGTGACAATCCGTATGTCCTATCGTCCTAGCTTGCACAGAGGGAATACTTTAAGGGTATCAAATACAGGGAAGTAGGTATATATTATTATTGTGTTATATCGTATGTCACCAGACTGCTGTCAGCCGCCATTGCGACGTTGCCGCCAGCCTCCGTTGCTGGAATCCGTATACCGGCGCGGTGTAGAAGCTGGGAAGATGCTGTCCGAGAAATATGCACTAGTTGCACTGGCCACTAAAACTATTGTCCCCGTGGACGATATGTTCAACACAAAAAAACTCCGATCACAGCAGTCCGTTACTAGGTATTTTGCTTGTCGTATAGCGAGCCGCGCAATCGTGTGTGCGCGTCTAACGTCAGCCGCGTTTTCTTAAAACCTAGATTTGCACACCTGGTAGTGAGCCGTCACCCGACCAGTCCTATGAAAGTCAAGTCATACAAAACGAGTGAAGTAGCACGCTTATCTTTTCCGAACAAGTGCTGTCCGCTACAATATAGCCACTCGGACGTTCGATTTTGTTACAAGTGACAAACGGATCCCTTAAAACCAATTCCTTTAGAGGGAGCGGTTTGTTGGCTACAGTATTTTTTGTATGTGTTATCGACTAGTAAGCTTTACATGGATTGTATGACACAACAACTATTTATGTCAGCTCGTTACTGATTTATGTACCTCAAGTGTGCTACAACCCATGCAATTTAATTATGATTAATGCAGTGCATATTGGTCGTCCACCATCTTTTAGGTTCCTATGTAATAGATTATATATTATCTATTTATTTATTTTTGTTTATTTAACGAAAATAAAAACTAGATTTGAATATGACCCCTAATTTTTTATAAGAAAACAGATTATTGACAAAATATATATTCGATATAAAGAGATTTATTACTTTTTTAAAAATATTATTAATTTTATCTCAGTTCGGTCAAGTGCCAGTCAGACTCGCGCACCGAGGGTTCCGTAAAAGCTAAACTGTGTTGAGGGACAAACTTAACTTTGCTATTGGACAACTGTTATCCCAATATATCCCAACATAGATCACGATTAGTTTACCAACTGCAAATAAGTTTATAATCGCAAAAAAAATATTAGTGATGTAACAACAAATTTACGGTTTTCAGATTCCTCCCTTTATGTTTGCTACATGGCATTACTTTTTGCCAAATTTTATGATTCTAGGTCAACAGAAAGTATATATAGTAAAATATAAGTATATATATATTGAAAGATTCGGTGGGAGGCGCCACTGTGGTATTGTTTACATCTCTCTACGGAAATAAAGTTTTAAAATACTTATCTATCTCAGAATGAAGTGTAAAATAGTGAAAATTGACTGACATTAAGTGTATTATATTATATGTTGTGGACAGTGACGAAGAAAAGAGAAAATAGTTAAAATAGTAAAAAACAAAGAAAGTTCTTCTTTCTCCTTACAGTAAAAAAGTTCTTCCCTCTTTTAAAACGCATTGACCGTTGTTGCTATTTGAATCAACCCAACATTACTGGTAATCCTCAACCAATGGAACCTTTTACGTAAACAGGAGAATCAATAGCTTAAAACTAAGGTAAATTGTGATTGGAAATATAACCTAAATTCTTTACCGTTAATACAAAGTGCATTATCATCCCAGTACTACTTGAACAGATAACGCCA
Source organism: Apoda limacodes (assembly GCA_946406115.1). NCBI lineage: Eukaryota > Metazoa > Arthropoda > Insecta > Lepidoptera > Limacodidae > Apoda > Apoda limacodes. Next base: position 52,395,519 of record OX291541.1, read on the forward strand.
TCTTCAATAGACGCGCACTACGAAATCCCGCACTGACAACCATATAATTAGTGCAATAACATACCGAAGGAGGTCACTACCAATACCAAAACAACAATATAATGAACGAGCTACACAAATTATTACTCGAAATGAAAACCTATATGAATAATAAACTATCGTATAAAGACCGTATACATTAGAGAAAAACAGTGTGCAAAGAAACATAGTATTTTTCGGCATGGAAGAAAATGAAAACTTGTATTTCCAACTGCAAAAACGTATTATTGAAACAATTAAAAACAATCTAAAAGTTGATATTCATCACTCAGAACTTCAGTCAATTCGTAGAGTGGGCAAGAAAGGTCAACGCTCCCGTCCTATATCAGTCACCTTTTCTACATTGGGCACAAAAATTCAAATCCTTAAAAACAAGAGAAATCTGACTGATAAAAGTATGTATATAATTTCCAAGCAATATCTTAAAAATACAAATAGGGCAACATAGCGTTATAGCGGATAGCGAAAAGAACATGCTACTCAAAAACGACAGCTATCAATATCCCCTTCTACCCAGGAATCAAGGAAGACACATGAATATAAAAATCACTAAACACAAACAACCAAGAAACACAAAACAAATGCAAACTCTATGCTGTCCTTTGTCAGCCGTAAAGATGACGCATGAAGATACGCAGCCTTCTTCAACTCCGACTCAATTACATCACCCAATAAAAAATAAAAACCATACGAATATTTCGACTCTCCCAGTACGAGTGGTCGGCGCGGGAGAGTTAGACCAAAACCCTCCATCGCAAACTAATAGACTCACTAAAAGCTTCTACATACTTACCTATAACGTCAGATCTCTGTTAGACAGCACGAGAATTCTTCAGCTTGAAAACAATATAAAAAATAAAAAATGGGACATAATTGGTCTATCAGAAATAAAAAAACCAGTACAACATATAGAAGAAAATCAGAATTATATTTTCCTCTATAACGGAGAAATCAGTGGTCGTAACGGCGCTGGATTTTTGGTAAAAAAGTATTTAAAATCAAACATACAAAACTTCGGCATATTTTCAGATAGAGTGGATCGAATAGACTTGAACTTAGGAAACAAATATTATACAATAATTCAGGCCTACGCACCCACTGAGAAGGCACCAGACCATGAAATAGATAAGTTCTACTACGACTTAAGGAAAGCTCTGGAAAATAGCACGAACAATACTTTTATTATTGGAGACTTTAATGCAAAAATTGGGATACCAGAAAAAGATGAAAATTATATTACTGGCAAATTCGGTTACGGAACAAGAAATAAGAGAGGACAAAAATTAATTGAATTCTGCTTTGAAAATAAGCTTATAATAACCAACACCAAATATAAAAAATCGACAAAAAGCAAATGGACTTGGCAATCACCAAACGGCAGCACGAGAAATGAAATTGATTTTATTCTAACAACAAATATGAAAATTGTCAAGAATACACAAGTCCTTAGTATCGATTTTTCGTCTGACCATCGACCGGTACGTTGCGAAATTGACCTCTACGGAATTTCTATATTAAACAGAAAACCTTTTAATATATCAAAAAATAATATTTTCACAGCCGTATCAGGAGACTGTCTAAAGAATATTTTTTCAAGAGAAAACATTATGTACTGTAAAAATTCAAATCCACATGAAACATATAAAAATCTAGTCACCGCCATAAATAATTCTGTTAAGAAACTTCCGCCTAACAAGAAAAATAAGAAACAAATCTACAAAGATATTATAGATAAAAAGATCCTGGCGCTCATAAAAGAGAAAGAAAAACTAAAGAAAGTTAAGTTCCGGACATTCTACCAAAGAAAACGGTTGAAAAATTTATATAAAGCTATACGAAAAAAGATTAAGAAAAACGAAGAAAGAAGGAGATTTAATATCCTTAAAGAACAGAGCATTCCGGATCAATTAAAAAAGCTTTTCAAACAATAAGCAACACTAAAGAATGGATAATGGAACTAAAAAATAAAAACGACAAGAGAGTAACCACAAGACAACAACTTATAGAATCAGCCACGGAGTTTTACAGAGATCTCTACAGTGAAACTGAAACAAACTTACATACCCAATCATACAACGTAACTTCTACAGACGATGAGGTATTACCAATTTTTCATCCGAAATACAAGGCCATACAAAATCTTCAAAAGAACAAAAGTCCAGGCGAAGATGGAATAACAAGTGACGTTATTAAAGCTCTGGACGACTCTATCACCCCGGCATTAACTTTCGTATCCCGTCCAGTGGAAAAGTTTCATAATAACTCTTCTCTATAAAAAAGGTGATCCAAAAAATTTTAACAACTATTAGTTAGACCTATTAGTTTGCTATCAACAATTTATAAACTGTTTACAACAGTAATACTAAATAGAATTAACATGCAAATTGAGGAAAATCAGTCTAGAGAACAGGCTGGTTTTCGAAAAAACTACTCTACTGTAGATCATCTGTTCACTTTATCACAATTATTAGAAAATATACAGAATACGGGAAAACACTCTACATAGTATTCATAGATTACGCCAAAGCTTTTGACTCTATTAAACATAACAAACTTTGGGAAGCTCTATCTGAACAAGGGATACACAAAAAATACCTTTGTAAAAAATATATTGTAACGCAAAAGTAAGACTAGAAAAGGCAGGTAAGCCATTTCATATTCAAAAAGGAGTCCGGAAAGGTGACACCATTTTGCCCAAACTGTTTATTGCCCTGCTAGAATATGTATTGAGGCGAATTTTTATCTCACTTAAGGTTTGCAGATGACATTGTCTTCTCGGAAAGTCACCCAGAGATCCAATCGATGGTTGAATGCCTAAACGCAGCGAGTCAAGAGTGTGGCTTAAAAATAAACTCAGATAAGACCAAAATAATGACAAACGGAGATAAGATTCCTTTAATAGTAGAAAATAAAACAATAAACTATGTAGAAAATTATATTTACCTGGGCCAAAACATTTGCTTTACAAACAGAACTTTAAATGAATTCAAACGTAGAATAAATATTTCTTGGAAAAAATATTGGTCAGTCAAGGAAATTTTTCAGGAAAAATTCTCTACACATATCAAGAAGTATGTTATGGACACCCACGTACTACCAACTCTTACATATGGCTGCCAAACATGGGCCCCTACAATATAATCAAAGAGAAAGATTAAATCCTTCCAGAGAGCAGAAGAGCGGAGCATGCTAGGCATAAATTTAAGGGACCATGTCAAAAGCTGTGAAATCAGACGACGAACAAAAATAATAGACGCACTCGATACAATAGCGAAACTTAAATGGAAATCGGCCGCACATCTGGCTAGACTCCAAGATGGCAGATGGAGTCACAAAACTATTCACTGGTACCCCGAGGGAAAGCGCGAGCGGGGTCGACCCTTTCGACGATGGCGCGATGACATTGTAGCAGTAGCCGGTAAACTCTGGACCCGCCTAGCCGCAGATAGAGAGAAGTGGCACGAGATGGAGGAGACCTACGTCCAGCAATGGACGATCCCACAAAAATGCGAATAAGAACAGAAAATAGTTAAAAAAACAAGAAAATTAGTATCTTTATATTATTATTTACAAATATTCTAGTACACAAATTTTATGTATTTATTGTAAGTCTAATTAAAAATGCTCTTGTTTATTGTACATTTAAGGGAAATAAAGGCTATTATTATTATTATATATTGAAAGATATTGTGTACTTGATGGCTTGGTTTCTGCATGACTAATTGGTAACAGGTGTACATCCGGGAGTTTCTTGTCACTTCTTCTCCCCTTAGGCTAGTTTCCGAAGTGATGGTAGTTTAAGTAATGTGCATTTGTTGCCGGGCTGCTGTTTAGGAGCTGGGCTACTTGCGGGTGTGCGATGTCTGTTTGAATGTGTGTATGCATATATGTATATATTTGTGTTTAGCACCCGCTCGCGTTCGGAGCCCTGCCTTTATCAGGCAGCCGAACGAGGATTGCATCGGATAGGACCTATAAGTTAATTTACGTATAGTTTTATTTCTATATCTTTTATATGTGTATGTATTTATGAATATGTGCATGCATGTGTATTTTGTTAAATCTTTAATATGTATGAATACCTATTTATTTATTTACATGTTTGTAAAATGTAAATACGTATGTACGTATATGTATATATGAATAAATTTATCTTGGGAGTTACTTTAAATCCCGTCTCAGAATAATCGAAGACTTTTAATGTATCACATGGCGCCCCCCCAATGCAATCTGAAAAACAATAGGCAATTGAAATATTACCTAAATCTTGATTGTTTTTTTTAAATTAAACTATTTACATTGTATATCTTGTTTATTAAGTTATTCAATACAAAACATTTATTTATTAGGATTCACTATAATATTATATTTCGCTTGTGATTTAACAAAGATTACCCATTGGACGCACGCAATGAAACAGTATTCTGATTAGTTTGTTAAGCTAGTTGTAGTTAATATACTTGACGATTCGAAAGTGTTCCTAGTAACCCATTTGAGTAAAAAGATTTTGAATTTGAATATGCGACAAAAATAACCGTTTTTTGGGCATATTTTTTTATTGCTTTGACTTGAACTTTAAGTAAGACCGTATACTTATAAGACTTTAGTATATTTATATTAATTTCAACTTGATACCTTAACGCGTTTTTGAGTTAAAGGGTTTGTCTGTCAGATAGACAGACAAACAGACGGACAACAAAGTGATCCCATAAGGGTTCGATTTTCCTTTTGAGGCGCGGAACCATAAAAATCAATATATTACTTTAGAAAATTAATCAAAATCTTTGTTTGTTTGTTTCCTCTAATGTTTTAATAATTCATTAGGGTATCTTTTCTAGTATGTGATGGTTTTCTTAAGGAAACCAAAATCTTAAATCTCGGGATAGGAAAGGAAACATGTTTTACTGGTATCCCTTGGTCGCGTGAAAAATAATCATCTTAGAATATTTAAAATTCCTTGCTATAGCAAGAGTTAAGTTCAGTTCCTAAAAAGAGAAGATACTCGTATATATGGAAAGTCGATTTAAAGTTCCCTTGGAATAAAATAATCAAGGTGAAGTTCCAAATCTACGCACATTTAAAACAGGCATTAATATATAAGTAAAATTTTAAAGCTGTTCATAATATTCCATAATCATAATACTTCCTCACACAGTATGATCACATGACATAGATACCGAGCGGTACCAATAAATGATAATATACAACTAAGATACCAGGTGGTACCAATAAATGATAAAATACAAGTTTGATACCATGAGGTACCTGCCAATAGATTAAAATACGCAACTAAGTTACCGGAATGTACTAACTAATAAATGATAATATGACATTAGATACCGGGAGGTAGAACCAATAAATGATGCTATGTAACTTCATATTTTCATCATTTTATAAAAGCCAACAATTGACAAATTACAAAATAAACAATTTAAATTAATATAAAAATGTAACCATGAAATTTGTTCACGATAAAAAAGGATAAAACACCAATGTTAAGAGTTGTGTAGAAGTTTGGAAGCGGCACGCTTTTGTGCGCAAAGGGCTAATCTAACTTTTAATGGATCCCTTCGAGGGACGCGGACCTTCGCAAATAGTTTCTGGTACCATTTATTTGTCAAGAGATCGTGAACTAAAAACAAAAGTACGAGCAGCTTGTTGAAAAAAAGAAAGGTAATTATAATTCCTTTGGAACATTTTATCTATATCACGGTCGTAGCATTTATTCATTCATACAGCGAGTTATCGCCTTTGGTATTAAAGAAAATTCCGACAACATCTAGACAGTAAAGGCACCACGACTAAACGTACTGGTTGGTTGGAAAGTTCCCGAATAGCCATATGTGAAGATATAGGCTAGTCGGCAAGCGGTTTCTGTGTGTAGACGCCTTCGATGGCCGACTATATGAATGAAATAAATATTTAGGTTGTGTCTATAAAACTACCTGTTGAGCTCCGTCTTCATTCGGATGGTATACGTTAGTCAGCCAGTTCTGGGTGTTGTCATAACCATAAGTCTATTAACAATTTTTACTCCACTTTACGAATTTGCACTATGTCAGTTATTATGACTCTTCTACGTATTTTCTCAGTTGTTGCTGACGGTATACTATGGACGCGTTCGTGTTAGGATGCAGAATCATTATTTTCGTTCACTTTGTCATCTGTCATCCGTTCGTTTTGCATTCGTAAAAGTTTGGTCAAAATTTTAGTATCATCTGTAGCAAACTGTCATATGTTCGTTTACGACATATTTGTTAATTTTCTCACTTTTTCCATCGAAAAATGAAACTAGACCCATTTCTGGAGGTGGGGTTTTTGTGTTAATCTATCAAACTGCCTATACATATTGATTGTTACGGTAGTGCGTGTGTGTTTTATCTTAGTGTGTGCGTACGTTAACCGTTCGTTTTGCAACCAAAAATTTTGTTAGTAACGTTTCAAAGCTACACGAACGGTAGGTGTCGGTGGCAAAACTGGCGTTGTTAAAAGTGTGAGAAGTATCAATCGTGGGAACCTTTTATCCCAAACGGAACGCGCCTTATATATTATCACTGGTAACACACTGGTTGAATTTTGTCTTTGTATAAGAAGACGTAGTACGAGTTCATTACTCCCGCGGCCCGCAAACGCACCTTACCTTCCTTCCTTAACTACCTTAACTTCCCTCGAGAAGTTACAAATATTTTTAAAACAATCTTTTATTTAAATACTCTAAAAAGAGATTTAATGAAATACTAACATACATTTTTTCTTATAACTACTTGTGTCAAATCAAGTTACATCTTATTTATTTACACAGGTAAATCTCGCGACAAGCTTTTAGGTCATGTAAAAATGTAATAAATTGTTGGGTTTGATTCAATTTAAAGTTTCTTTCTCTTTTTAGAACATTTAAATAAGAGCTTGTTTTTTTATTATTTATTTATTTTTAAGTTTACTTTTAGTAAAAGTTTATCGCCAACAGTTGACCCTTGTCGGTTCCGACAACATACGTTCGAGCACCACCAAACTTTTTCTAACCTATACCAAGTTATAACTCTTTAATATTGGTGTGGCGGTTTTGTCTTGTTCTTCACCATTTAAATTTTTTAACAAGGCTAGAATTTGCCTAGGCCCTAGGGTATCGGTTGATATTTTAAGACACGACCCCGCTAAGTCTTACCGTTTAGCGGGGCTGTAGCACACCATCTCCTCGCAGCGTTGAACGCAGACATCAGTTTATTCATATCCTTCCCAACAAACCCTTTCATTTGATACCCATATCTTGGGGGTGCACAAAAAATAACAAGTCAGCTATCTTAGGCCGTCCACCATATTCCATTTAGAATGACGTCACTTTACTAACAATGCATTGTCATCAAAACTAAACGAGTATGCAAAATTTCATTTTAATCGGTTGATGATAATTTCTTTAAAATTCACTTGTAAGATTTGACCCGAACTTACATACATTCATACAAACATTGCAAGTTAAATAAAAGCTTTTAACAAATACTATGCGGGTGTTAAAGAAATGAAATAAAATTGTTTTTTATTAATAATAATTTAAATGAAATTTTAAACAAAAATAAATCAAATACACACACAAACTGAACGGTTTTACTAGGGCATGCAATTACCGGATGTTTTCACTACCGGTAAATTTACCGGTAACAGTATATTTTTACGCGAGTACGCTAAAGCCCAAAATGAGGGCTATGTGTTTTATATGAATGAATGTCCGACTCTATGTTTCCTCGTAACTACCAAACGGTAAAACCGATTTTAATAAATTATACTTGGTTAGATTTTTCTTAACCACTAGTGTCATAGGCTATATTAAAATTATTGGAAATCAGTAAGGCGGTTTTTTGGCGCCAAATTGTGTGGTATGAAAATTCTTTTCTTTTCAAAACTTATCGAATATATATCCGGTATCAAAAAAAAGAATTTAAAAAGGAAAAATTGGAAAAAATTAACCGTAAAAAGCTATAAATAAATATTAAAAAAAACCCGGCTGCTAAAACATTAAGAAGTAGGTATACAGAAATACTAAATAAATAAATATACAGAAATACTAAATACTAAAAAAAAATGCATACTAAATATTTCACTGACTCATTTTAAGGTATCTAGGTACTATAGTGTGAGCAAGCGTAGTAGTAACACTATTTGAACTTGTATTAAAATGAGTTCCGTCTGCTTATACATAATTATTTGGTATGTTTGTTAACTATTTCTGTTTAGTTTTTAAGACAAGTTGATGGTGGAATTAAATAAAATACATGTTGTTCAGTTGACGATCGTATATTAATTGAATTTATATTATTACAAAAGTTACTAATTCTATCTTACTGACTAAGCATAACGTGAGTTACGTTACTCGTGTGACCTAATTAGACGGTCCACGCAAGTAAGTGCATTTCGCAATGCCTAAATGTTGCACCTCCTCCGAAAAGTACAGGGTTACACACCCCTTTTGCAAAAAAAATGATTTCTGAAGTCAAAGTCAAAGTCAAAGTCAAAATGGTTTATTCAAATAAGGATTTTACAATCACTTTTGAATCGTCAAAGTTATAAAATATTATTTTTTGAACCCTCCCACCTTCCCGCCGGTTCACAATGTTGTTGATTTCTACCGAGAAGAATCCGGCAAGAAACTCGATAGTTACTCGATAGTTAAAAACACTGTCAATCATACATGTTTTATATAAGCTTGATAAAAGATTTAAATTTACTTATTGATAGATTTTGAATTTTATTGGGAACTTTGTTGTAAAAGTGTATACATTGCCCCATAAAAGAGTTACTTATTTTGTGTAGACGTGTATCATGCACCAACAGCTTATTTTTACTTCTAGTATTTACTTTGTGAACGTCACTTTTCTTGCTGAAACTATTGATATTTTTATGTACATATAAAAGATTTTCATATATGTACTGCGACACTAAAGTTAAAATTTTTAACTAAACTAATGAACCCCTAAAGCAGCCATGTGGACCCAAGGCAACATCCTATCAGCAGCCACAGTGGTTTTGCGTTTTCTTTTGGTCCCGTTAAATCCTGGTATAGTAGCTAATCAGTAACGGTCAATCCCTAGTACTGATATAACGCGGTAGGGGCCAACATAGGGGGGTAATAACTTTTTGCTTTTACCATCATTATTAAAGGAGGATCTCTTGATTTTTACAAATTCTCCTTCTGCATATATATGAGCAGGGCGCTTCCCCTTATTATATTCCTGTCTTTGCTATTCTTGTTGTTCATCAATTTTGTCTTTTACTTCTTCACGAATCTCAACCAGATCTTTATTACTTCTCGTTTCTTCAACTATCGGATTAAGACGCGCGTTTATTTCTGCCTTCATATTAGGTCCAAACAGAACAGCTGACGGCGTTCGCCCAGTAGTTTTCTGATGTGTATTATTAAGACCCCATTGAACGCGACCAACCTGTTCGTCCCACGAAGCGTCATCAAAGTAAAGATTTTGTGCAGTTAGTGAGCTAAGAATAGTGCGATTATACCTTTCAACCTGCCCATTAGATCTTGGGCTGGCGACGGCATTTAGCACGTGTTTTATTCCCCTATCCAAACAAAACCGTCTAAACAAATGCGAGGTGAAGCACGTTCCTCGGTCACTGATAATCCGATCTGGATTCCGGAAAATACAGAAAATTTCGTCCAACACGCGAATAACTACATGAGCCTTGGTATTACGCACAGGTTTCAAAAATACAAATTTAGTAAATGCATCTATTACGACCAATAGATAAGAGTTTCCTTTTTTGAACGAACAAAAGGTCCCAAGTGGTCCGTATGGATGGTGTGGAAACGGACTTCATTTTTTGGAATGGGGTGCAGATGACCTTCACTTATTATATTTGTCCTTTTAGCGTAAGAACACTCGAGACAGGCCTGGACATATTTTTTTACAAATTTAGTCATCCTCGGAAACCAATAGGTTTTCTTCATCCTTTCTAAGGTCTTATCCACACCTAGAGGTCCGATGTCATCGTGGTTTAAACGGCAGAGCTGCCATCTAGCGCCCTTTGGTACCACCCAACGAATTTCTTTCTTGTCACCATGTAAGTATCGAAAAAGCTTACCATCCTTGATTAGATAATTTTCTTTGATGTGTTTGAGGCCCTTAGGGTCGAGTTCTGTCGTTAGGATGTCTCGGGTTCTGCGTAATTCTGAGTCCCCCAATTGCAATGTGTGAAGCCAATCCTCATTAGAAATAGACATTATTATTGGAACTTGTTCCAGATCACTGTTGTCAATGTCACCAGCCACGGGATTTCGAGAAAGAGCATCTACATGTGCCATTTTAGTTCCAGCGCGGTACTCAACCTCAATTGAAATTCTTGTAGCAGTAACCACCAGCGTGCCACTCGTGGTATCAAGTCTCTCTTTAAAAGGGTGGAACGCAACGCACTACAATCAGTTACAATTTTAAAATTTTGTCCTAATAGGTATACCCTAAACTTCTTTAAGGAACATACCACAGCCAAAGTCTCCAGCTCATATGAATGAAAGTTCTTTTCTTCTGGAGATGTTTGTCGGCTGTGGTAAGCCACTGACTGAAATGTGTCACCGCCCCCTTTTTTTTGCAAAAGAATACCACCAATGTCAATTTTACTAGCATCGGTGTGTAGCTCAGTTTCTGCTAAGGGATCGTATATAGCTAGTATAGGGCGATCGGTTAATTTTTCCTTGAGCGTCTTATATGCTCCTTCCTGTTTATCATTCCATGCCCATGCAACATCTTTTTTCAGCAATTTATTTAAAGGTTAAGCAATCACATCACGCAAACCCCCACAAAATCCCCCATGAGTCCCATGAACTGACGAACAGAATGAGGGTCAGTTGGGCGAGGAAAATAAGCAACGCACTCGATCTTTTTACTGCCAGGTCTCACGCCAGCTGCACTAATTTTATACCCCAAATACGTAATTTGACTCTGTAGAAACTCACATTTTGATAAGATAAGGGTCAAATTAGCCTTTTCCAACATCAGCAATACGCTCTTCAGCCTCTCCAAGCATTGTTCAATACTCTGACCGTATATAAGCACGTCATCAATGTAGGATGTTGCTTCTGAATACCTGGCAGAACCCAGGACCTTGTTCATCATACGCTAAAAAACCGCTAATGTATTGGCTAGCCCAAATGGCATACGATTAAACTCGAGCTGGCCATCTAGGGTAACAAAAGAGGTAAGAGCTTTAGACTTATCCGAGATCGGCACTTGGTAGTACCCGGGAGCAAGGTCTTCTAGGTATGAAGTAGGCCTGGCCAGACAAACGAGCTATCTCATCCTCAATTAAAGGCATCGGGTATCTTTCCTTGACTGTCACTGAATTGAGCATTTTATAATCGATGCACAATCTAAAATTTCCATCTATTTGCGCACTGGGATTATTGGGCTTTCATACTCGGATACTGATTCTCTAATTATACCGGCTTCAGCATTTCATGTACCATATCCCTTACATGTTCCCTCTCCTTATGTGACAGCCTATAGGGTCGGTAAACAATAGGACGTGTATCGTTGAGTTCAATATTCATTTCGGTTACATTCGTACAACCTTACTCCTTCAAACTGGACGCGAAGCAATGCCTAAACTTCCGCAATAATTCGAACAACTTAAGTTTGTGATGTTCGGCGATCGAGTCACTCACCAAAACCTTGCTTTCATCTAAATCTGTGATCATTGATGGGAATATCTCCGATTCCAGTTCTATAATGCGTTTTACTAATCGGACGACCATACCGCGAGCTAGACTAAAACCCTCGTGTAAGTAACCATGAGATGAGATCGGAGTGACCATAATATAAACGACACCATGCCTAACATTATAGACAAGGAGAATTTGTTCGTTTGGTTTCCCTACAACTCTACTGTCCCTGTTCGAACAACAACTGAATCATCCTTACTTAAGTTGTTGTGGTTAAAAGGAAGTTCATTGCTTAGATCGAAAAACTTAAGATTCTTTGAATTCTTATACACGGTAAAGGTGACTGTTCAGTATAAGATTGGCCTACCAACAAGGAAACATCCAACAATCTATCATCAACAACCAAAAAAGTAATTGTTGCATTAACGTCATCAATAGATAAATTTGCGTCCACCTTACCAGAAGAATAAACTACTGCGTTCCTGAAACCTTTTAGAGGTGAAGACTCTGCAACCGGAGATAAGCCTAGGATCGAACCTGTCGAACGGGAAATAAGAAAAACTTCGCTACCGAAGTCGACTAATACTGTTGTCGGAATGCCATTAACACTGGCATTCTTCATGAACTCTAAGGTGGCAAGCAAGCTTACGGCCCGCCTGATGGTAAGCGGTCACCGTAGCCTATGGACGCTTGCAACACCAGGGGTATCACTTGCGCGTTGCCGACCCTTCAGAAATCTAATAACTTCTTTCTTGAAGAACTCCATACTGTAGTCCTTGCAGAAAACCTTGGCAGGGAGCTAATTCCACAACTTAAGCGTTCGCGGGAGGAAGTTTCTCTGGTACGCGACCATTTAGGTTCTAAAGTGTGAGAATGAATTCCCTGCCAATGGCGAGCGGTGCGATGGTAGAAAGTAGCCGTGGGCATCATTTCGAACAATTCCTCAGAACACAACCCATTGTACAAGCGGTAGAACACACACAGTGAGGCAAAGTCTCTCCTCAGACTTAAGGGCTCGATACCGCAAGTGAGTTTGGAATCGTCGACAATTCTCACAGCCCGTCGTTGAACCGAGTCAAAAGGGCCAAGCTGGTATCCGGGTGCACCTGCCCAGAGATGGCAGCAGTACTCCATATGGGGCCGAACCTGCGACTTGTAAAGTAACAACCTTTGCCCCGACGTGAAGTACTGCTTCGCTCTGTTGAGTACACCAAGTTTTTTGGACGCCAGCTTCACCTTACCTTGTAAATGATCTCGGAACTGAACATCGCTGGAGATGTCGACACCAAGGATCCCAATGCTCTTGGAGATGGAGAGGGGAGTGTTCTGGAATTGTGGGACCGCAGTGAATGGAGTTGTCTTAGCAGTAAACGCGCACACTTGTGTCTTTGTAGGGTTGAATCGGACCAAGTTTACCCGTCCCCAGTCAGAGACCTGGGACAGTGTGGTCTCGATTTGAGACACAAGTTCTCCGCGGTTTTCCTCCACAACGGAACGAGGGATGTTTGCACGACCCGTGTAAAAAGCGTCTCCAGTACTGTCATCTGCGTAGCAATGTATGTTGTTCATGTCCAACATGTCATTGATATGCAGTAGAAACAGCGTAGGAGACAGCACAGAGCCTTGCGGGACACCAGCATTAATCAGCATTAAACCATACTATCAGAGCAACTACCGTCAACTACGGTTCGTATGCGTCTGCCGGACAAAAAGCTAGCCACCCATTTGCACAAACCCTCGGGCACTCCGTAAGATGGCAACTTCGATAGAAGACCGCGGTGCCAGACCCGATCGAACGCCTTCGCTATGTCCAGGCTACATGCCAATGCCTCCCCCTGACTCTCAATGGCTAGTGCCCATCGGTGTGTGAGATACACTAGAAGGTCACCAGTCGAGCGACCGTGGCGAAAGCCATATTGACGGTCACTGACCAGATCGTGTACTTCTAGGTATCTTAGAAGCTGTGTGTTGATCACACGCTCCATCACCTTAGAGAGGAGAGAGGTAATAGCGATAGGCCTGTAATTCGATGGATCTGATCTATCGCCCTTTTTGGGCACCGGGTGCACATTCGCAGTCTTCCATGAAGTCGGAAATTGCCTAGTGTGGTAGGAAAGCGCGAAGAGGCGCGTGAGTACAGGACATAACTCAGGAGCACACTGCTTAAGCACCACTGCTGGTATACCGTCTGGCCCACTCGACTTATGAACGTCTAGAGAGAGCAACGCCCGCCTAACCTCCCGCTGCGTTATGGAGATTTCCGGCATGGTCTTACCGCACCACGGTATAGCAGGTGGTACAGCGCCTTAATCGTTCATATTCGAGTTCGAGGCAAAGAGACTGCCCAGTAGATCGGCTTTCTCTGTAGCACTATGGGCCAAGTCACCATCGGTCTTTCGCAGTGGTGGTAACGACGACTGGCAGAAGTTCCCTTCGGCAGCTTTGGCAAGCGACCAGAAAGCACGACTCCCAGAAGGATAGCTAGCAAGTCGCCCACCTATTTTGCCGATGAATTGGAATTTTGCTCTGGCAGTTGCTTTCTTACTGAACCTCGAGGCAGCATTTAATTTGCGTTTTAACTCAGAAATATTCGGATCCTTATTAAAACGAGCCGTGGTCCAAGCCTCATATGCATTTTGCTTAAGAATTTTAGCTTTTCTGCAAGACCTATTAAACCACGGCCGTTTTTTGACGCCGGCAGCTACTCGCGGGTTAGCAATATAGCATTCCATACCAGCAAGGATTGTCTCAGTGACTGCGGCTGCGCAGACGTCAGGATCTTCTGAGTTAAAGCAGATCTGCCTCCACGGGTACGATGCGTAAAATTCTCGCAATCCATCCCAGTCTGCCGACTTATAGTGCCACACACGACGCCAATTAGTTGGCCCAGAAGGATCGGGTTGTGTGCATGACACTTGAGTCCGGACGAGACAGTGGTCCGAGGAGCCAAGAGGCGCATCCACTGAGACGGAGTATCCGTCCGGACGAGTAGTCAGCAGAAGGTCCAGTAAGGAGCTCGTATGTTCCTCTATATCTGGTATTCTCGTTGGAGAAAGTACCAGCTGAGAGAATCCATAGGTCAGAGCAAATTCGTGAGCAGATATCCCAGGATAGTTATTGGTTCGAGAACTGAGCCACTCGCGATGGTGGGCGTTAAAGTCTCCCAAAATAACTAGTTCTGCTGTGGGATATTGCTCTAGAACTTTGTCAGTCGTCAAACTCAGGTGCGTGAAGAGTCGAGTTACGTCCGTGTCACCGCTATGAGACCTGTATAGGCACGCATAGATACGAGTGTGGCCGCCGTAATCTACGCGCACCTACAATATCGACAGGTCCCTGTCTTCAAGGCTATGAAGGCGGCGACAGCAGATATCCTCCCGGACGAACATACATACACCGGCACGACTCATGAAATTGTATTCGAGTTTGTAGCCGGGATAGTGAAGGTATGATGTGTCGGCCGGGCAGGATATCTGCGTCTCCGTTAGAAAAAGAATGGTCGGCTGCGCAGTTTCGAGATGGTGGTGGACTGCGTTAAGATTTGCGTGAATACCCCTGATGTTGCAAAAATCCACATTATATGTGGATGGAGTAGCCGCTGTGCAAACTCTTTTCTTTTTCTTTCTTATGGCCATAATATATAAAAGAAGTTACTAAGACTAAGGGATGAGGATTCACTGCACAGACAGCATAGAGGACAAAAGGTGCGGTTCTAAGACTGCCGAAGCTCGCCACAGATGATACGGTTGCTGGCACGGCGGGCGGAAGGGCCCCTGATCCCCCTCTGTTGTAGTAGCCGGGTCCACTCCGGTCTCCTTCTCCGGCACGACTACCACTTCAGATACTTTACACAGGCTGGCGAATCAGTCTCCCAGGGCGGAGATTAAGTGATCCCTGGGTTCGGGATCCCGTTCAACCTGCGGGCGGCCAGCGGTCAGCCGTTTCATCAGGTCTCCCTGGCTATGCCCCGCTTTAGTTGTTCGGGTGGCTTATTCGAGCGAGTACTTGCAGTTAGTTAGCATAGTTTTAGGAACTGTCGGACCAGGGTTATCGGCAACTTCGAACCTCGGCCTACATTCTTCTATTTTATGTCCAACTCTTTTACATTTTATACATTTTAAAATCGGCTTAGGACACTTGACAAAAGTATGCCCTTGCTTTTTGCAATTAAAACATGTAAGATTGTGATTTTGAGATGTGATATAGCGATTTCCTCTTACGATAATATTATTGGCATAGTTTGAAAACCCTTGCGGATTCCCCTTGTAGGCAAGACGGTCGGGGATCTGAGGAACTTCCCTATAACTCATAAGGAATTGCAGCAATTCGTCAGGCTGATTGCAACGTAATGCCAAAGCACTAGATCGCATTGTCCTATCGCTTAACCCGTGTATTATGCAATCGACCGCTCGCTTGCCCTCAATGTCACACTGAGTCAACATGGCCAACTTCTCAAAATAATACACGTCAACTGGTTCATTGTACCGACTTTTCCTTTTAAGCATATCTTCTAGGGCTTGGCCATAGTTTTTCTCGTAAGGCAACGCCTTTAATAACTTTTCCTGCCAGTGTGCCCAATCGTATAATACAGAACTTAGACCTTTACACCAAACTTTGGCCAAACCCTGAAATTGACTTAATTATATCAGTTAAATCTTTAGAAGTGAAGATAGGAGTGTGTGACCTTTTGGTTTGTGGACTAGGCTGTCTGGCGCTCCTCTCGACGCTGTTGTATCTTGGAGTCATGGCTGCTTAGGCTGCGTTCCCGCCGCTGAGTTCCCCTTGGAGTATGTTGCGACGCTTCCCCTTGACCGTGGTGATAGCTGGGAACCCCACCACCGGCTCTGCTCCGCTAGCGGCTGCGCTCCTCACGCAGCTGTTCTTCGAGCCTCCGTAACCGCGCGCTTTCTAGCTCTATCTCAAGCTCCCTTTCTCGCAGGCTGCGATTTTCATCGTTGCGTAGGCGGCTCCGACTGCGGCTACAGGCCTGTTTTCGCCTCATGGACTCAATCCTTGAGCTCGTCTGCTTAGTGGGAGTTGTTAACCGTCTCGCTCGGGATATTGCTTCTTGTTCGTCACGTGGCATTATCTGAAGCTCGAAACAGCTGGCATCTTATTCTAGCAAATTTTATATCAATAAAACAGTAAAATCAGAAATAACCTAGAAACGGTGCATCGGAGGGCATAAATAACAAATTTATCACCCCCTTTTGATAGCCCCTCTGACCTCTCGTTCCCTACCATTAGCTGACGACTCTGACCCCCCTTTTCTTAATCAAGCTTCTAAGCAAGCTATGTCAAACTCGCGGCCCGTGGATGCTCCGATCCTTATCTATGTGGCCCAGTAATGATTTTGAGTTTGACGTGCCTGCTCCGTTATATACATCATACGCACAGGCCCCAGAAAATGATAAATAAGATCTTCACCAGTTAATTCACCACCAGAAAAATAATTGTGCAATAAGTAAATACATTGTTCCCGAGAGATATTTAGGCACACGTGTGTGACAAGAATACGACACCTATATCCATCGGTATTGACCATAAATTTGATAATCAAAACCAGTGCCCTTCACGCCTCTTGTTCACCAGAGATCATACATAGCGACGTCGTTAAACATTCCATTGAAGTCAATGAAATTTAATGAGTAACATCACCTTTGTCGCCTACCAAGTTCATTCCATTTTATACTCATGTACATACCTACGCGTACATGTACACATACAAAAGGCAGCAACTATAAGGTCATCATGTTACATTATTGTTAGGTGCTGAATCTACCACCAGCCAATTCAAGTAGGAAAAGAGGGTGAAATAAGGTAATATTTAAAACTGAACGCAAAGTAATAAAAAAGAAGCAAGAGAAAAAAAATATTTACTGTATGCATAGTTGCTGGTAATCCAAAAATATTTACTGAATGCATAGTTGCTGGTAATCCAAAAATATTTACTGTATGCATAGTTGCTGGTAATCCAAAAATACTAATCTTTGCAGCGTACCTTAATGTAGAACTTAGGTCGAGTTATTGAATTTGTGAAGGTAGGTATATACCTCAAATTTTCCTCAACTGAATGGCTACCGACGCCACTTTTGCATTGTCTTTAGTTTAAGTAGTCTTGACAAAAGAAAAGGGGTAATAAATGCGAAGCATTTAAATGTTTCAAATAACAAAAAGAAAGAAAAGAAATATTTCAGTATCATACCCATTTCTACTTTCTTGCATTATTTAAAATTAATTTTAAAATGCCCAAGGTATTGTCAGGGTAATTTCTAATCAAGAAAAGAAAGTCATTTCATGTATAAATAGATTACGTTAGACTGTTGCATGCATTCATCCCATTTCTGAATTATAATATAACCACTTACTTGTTACTTAACAGACTTTACTGTCCTTTGAATATACTTTCTTCACAATTTAATAAATTATTAATAAGCTTACTTCTATTATATATTTATATAGTCTACTTCTAACACAATCACTTCCAACACAACTGAGACAAGCGCTCCTGACGCCAGACTGCCTTACTCGGCCGACCGCTCGAACCAACTACCCCTTTCCACTACCACCACTCTCCCCTTCTATTTTAGATGTCGGAAGTGAGTGGTAGTGTTTTACCCACACTTTAATAGTTAATTTACATTATATTTATTTGAAGCCATTTGTTTGTATGAAACTCGCTGCGAGGCGACGCGAATCGTATCCTTTTAATGAAGAAATTTAATCTTAAAAATTCTTAACTCAGTATAGACTTATTGAACTCACTAGGGGGAAAAAGCAAACCCCAGAGCTTCAGCCCGGGTCATGAAGAAAACGTCTTCGGAACTCGTACCTTCAGAGCTCTATATCTGCAATAGAGAGAGTCTGAAAGATGATCAATATGATGCCCACCTCACTCACTCATCTACCGTTCGTCTAGACGCGAACTACTTGGGGACTATATATACAGTCCACCTTGCCGTTCCTTTCAGTACTATACTATAAAAAAATATAACATAATTATATACAAAAATAATGTAATAAAGTAACTTTTTTTAAAATTATAGTACGATAGGTACTAAATTATACAATTAAAGAACATTTTTAAAGTTCGTAATTTGAATTTTACAGTACCTATATGTGCGTATATAAAATTTATTACAGTTGTCAAATGTTACATTATTTTCTTATTTAACATTTTTTTCAAATATTTAATCATATAGAGGTGCCTTAAGTTAGAAGTTCGGTTATGTTCACTTTTTACAGTTTCGCCCAGCCCAGACTTAAAGCGTATCAGCTATAAAGAGTATCTGCACCAAGAATCGTTCCATAAACAAAGTTTTATCGAGCAGACGCAATTATGTCCGTGTGAGAGTACGACACGGTCACGGAACGCAACTTCTAAACTAAACCTAGCCGAGTCGGGCCGGTCCGCTGACAAACGACTACATTATCACAATGTATAGTCTCATTTAGAGTCCCTTCACAATTACGAACGAACAACGACCGACTTCATTTTTATACCTTAATTACTTTTCTAATGATATGGTTATATAAACAAACACATACACGGTACTATTTTGTATTTAAGGTTATGTATATAGGTATTGATCTTTTGTATTAGTACCTATAATATAATAAAGTGATATGCTTAGTAGAATGCTGTCGATCAAAAGAAAAAAATGTGTACCCACCCAGCTATCCTTCCTTACTGCGCCACAAACCGGCCGAGCGCGTGTTATGTCGGGCCGCGCGCAGTGTAGGTTTTCGTAGTTGTTCGCTACAATGCGACAATTATTTTTTTCATAATTTCACAAAATTCATGAATTTATATTGCCTAACTTACTTTTAACTTGTTATCTATACATGTAAAATGCTTTGTCCTGAATGACTGACGGATCAACGTATAGCCTAAACCGCTGATCGTAGAAACTTGGAGGGTCAGTTCTTTGTATGACGTAGGTATCCGATAAGAAAAGATTTTCGAAATTCTACCCCTACGGGGGCAAGGTTTGTATTAGACAAAGTGATTACTTAGTCCAATCTACGTCAAATTTTGCATAAACCTTTTAACATAATTGAAGACATATGTTTCGTATTTAATTGAAATTCATCCCTTAATGGGGTTAAAAAGGGTAGATTTGCTTCGAAGTTGATATCTATAAGTGCTTTTGATTGAAATTACATTTCATTTTGACACATATTTGAAAACTTAATCTGATTTTATTCAAAAAAGGTTAAACTCACTTAAAAACATAAGCAAATACTCTTTAAAATTAGAATCGTATTTATATTTATTAATAAAAAGATTGTATTAATATTCCTCTTTTATTGTCCAAACTTAGCTATTACGGAATTAATCATAGTGCAATTAAATGGTTTTTCAGCTATCTAAGCAATCGCACACAGATAGTTAGTGCAAATAGAAATGATGGTACTCGCAGGTTCTCGAACCCATGTCCTGTGGATAGAGGAGTCCCCCAAGGATCTATACTTGGTCCTATTCTTTTCATACTTTATATAGCGGACATCCGTTCTAAAAGAGGACATTGTAAATATCACTTGTATGCGGATGACATACAAGTATATTTTGCATTTGATCCTCAGGAAACTTAAAGTGCCCTTGCCAAAATCAACCAAGACCTACATACCATTGCATTGTGGTCAGAGGCGAACACACTAGTCCTTAATCCATCCAAATCTAAATATATGATAATGGGATCAAAATGGCAGATAGACTATAGAAGCAGGAAAAGTACTAACATAACAAACTTTAATGGATCGTGTAACAGATGTTCGTAATCTGGGCGTGCTGATGGATCACGGGCATCGCTTTGAGGCACACTTTGTTGAGATCGCACGCAACTGCTTTTACAGGCTTACGAGTAAGAGTAAGTCTTATACCGATTACGAGATTTCTTGAGTAAGGAACTACGCACGTTGCTGTGTGACTCACTTATCATTTCGAAGCTGAGCTATGCAGATGTAGTGTATGGTCCCAGACTGCAGGCAAAGACTGAACTTATAGTACAAAATGCTTGTGCAAGGTACATTTTTGACATTCCCCCTCGTACTCACATTGTTTCGTACCTAAACACCTCGAATTTATTGAGAATGCCATTACGTAGGAAACTACACCTAGCTACGCTGATATTTGGGGTCCTGAAAACTAATAGACCTGAATACTTATTAGCAAAATTTAAGTGGCGAAGAGTTGACAGCACACGGGATATCAGGATGCTCAACAGTATTTTGAAAATACCCCAGCACCGTACAACAACATTCCGTGGAAGTTTTAGGTATGCGGCCACCAAATGTTGGAATAACTTGCCCCCACCCATTCGCGCACTCAATACAGTAAGGTTTCCTACGCTCTAGCGGTTAACCGCCTAGGCGGTTCGATTAAGCGGTCCAACCGCTTAATGCGGTTTCATCGGCGTTTCTTCGCGATTGGCCACCATAGCGGCTAGCGGCGAAGCGGGCCGCAGCTCTGAATTCAACCGCCGTGGTTGAAATTTTATGGTGGTTAAGTGCGTGCAATCACAGGCGGTTGCATATTAAACTGGAAAAGCGGCTAGCCGCGCGGTTTGTCGCCCCTGCGGTTAACCGCTAGTACGTAGGAGCGCTAAGCATTTTCAAATTACAATTGAAGAAACATTTTTTTCATATATCAACAAACATTTACAAGGTCGAGAAGACGTTTTGGTTTTAATTTAATGTCGTATAATTTTGTCGTGTAAGTGTCGTTATGATTACTCGACAGCAATTAGGCCCAGTTAATGGAATTTAGTGAAAATAAATACTTATCTAGCATCTGACAGGGAGCGCAATATTATACAACGTCATCACTGCACGCGCGTTTGCGACGTTGCCATTCCGCTACACACGCGCACGGATTTGGTTTGTCAGTAGATGCTTGACACGCCAGCACCTTTCTTTCAGTTTCATACATTACAAATACATATTACATCACGTCACGTCACGCATTTGGTCTGCACCGGCCTTAAGGAATGCTCATGTATTTAAACTAATTAAATGTAACTTTTGCTTGACAAGCATTTTTGATCGTCTAGGGAGCCTTTATCTGCGAGTTCATCTAGTAGGGGAATTCCCGCGACCGACTCCGGCTTAAAGAGGACAGTGGTATACATGAAAAATATCATATGAGTATAATCTTAGACTCATTTATTAAATTTTATTTGGTTAAATAGTCTAAGATAATACATAATAAATGAAAGTTGTGAGTAGAGTGAAAATATGGGCAAATTATAATAATAAAGTTAAAGTGGGGCGTTGATTACAAAATTCACATTCATCTTCTGGATAATGATCGTAGATAAAATAAAACAGGCAGTTGGGGCTCCAAAATAAATTATAATATAATAAATTCTTCACATTATCGTAACTTGAAATAAAATGTGACAATTTGTTTCCTTGGACTATTGTGAAACACATCCAAAACAATTATGAGAAAGGATAAAATGAGTAAATAACCACGTCCACTTTAAATTTAAGTGTATTATTTGGTTGAAATCTGATTTTGTTAAAAATGTATCAATATCCATATAACAATTTATCATTTTACTATACCTGATGTTGATGTCCTAAAAAAAATTATTATATATTAGTAAGAGAAATTACACAAATGTAAATTCTTTGGGTTCCTTGAATAAAAATTGTTTTTTGTCAACAAAAAATTACCGAATGATTTTATTTTTTGTTTAAGGAACCCTAATGCCACTGTTATGGCGAATGATTAAATTTTCAACAATCTAGTTATAAAACAAAAGGTTATATAGTAGTTATATAACCTCTTACCGATTAAAAATATCAACTAAAATTAATAATACTTGAACCTTTTAGAAGCGCATTAAAAATTAGTTAAAAACATACCTTATATTTCGTCCCCACTTTAACTTTATTATTATAATTTGCCCATATTTTCACTCTACTCACAACTTTCATTTATTATGTATTATCTTAGACTATTTAACCAAATAAAATTTAATAAATGAGTCTAAGATTATACTCATATGATATTTTTCATGTATACCACTGTCCTCTTTAAGCCGGAATTCCCCTACTAGATGAACTCGCAGATAAAGGCTCCCTAGACGATCAAAAATGCTTGTCAAGCAAAAGTTACATTTAATTAGTTTAAATACATAAGCATTCCTTAAGGCCGGTGCAGACCAAATGCGTGACGTGACGTGATGTAATATGTATTTGTAATGTATGAAACTGTAAGAAAGGTGCTGGCGTGTCAAGCATCTACTGACAAACCAAATCCGTGCGCGTGTGTAGCGGAATGGCAACGTCGCAAACGCGCGTGCAGTGATGACGTTGTATAATATTGCGCTCCCTGTTAGATGCTAGATCAGGCATGCACGTACACGCATCGGTCAGTGCTGCACGTTTGCACGCACGGCAGTTTGTATTTATTTACAATAGTAATACAGTTTCCGAGTGTTTTTTTTTCAATAAACTCATAGAAATAGTTTGCTGATATGAGATTCTCTACAACACCAAACATGAAGAGTACAAAAATAAAAATTATAAGTTATTATTGCGGTCAAATGCTCTTAACTTCAATATGGCTGCACGCATGCAAAAATGACTTGCGTGATGTGTGCTGTACCGGTTTTGCCGGTGTGGCAGGGCTTGCACGCGCGTGCGCACGTCACGTCACGCTACGCATCTGGTCTGCTCCAGCCTTAAACATTTAAAATTACTTGACAAGCTTTTAAAATTTACGAGCGTAACAAGCAAGTTTGACCGTCTGGGGATCCTTTAATTACGGCGGCAAACGTGAGCAAGTGAAAGGCTGTGATTTATGGCCTTTCATTCGCGCATCCTACACGATGCCTTTCCAGTTATCTGCAGTCACTAGAGTGGTGTGGGTGTGTTTCTCAGTCATACAAAAGTAAAATTGCAATACTATTTTTTCGAATCGTAGCCAAAGTTAACAAAAATAATAGATAGATATAATAACGTACATATATTGACGTTCATTTTGAAATATTTGCATGACTGCGTTGTTTTCAGATTAAAATTTCATAAAAATTCTATGCCTATGTAGTATACCTAAATGTCAAGTTAATTTCGATCATAATGTGTTAAGTTTATTAATTTTTTGTAGAAAAATTCCATTAAGGATAATAGAAACCACAGAAAATGGTTAATGTCTGATATGTCCGACACGGATCAAGAGGTCGTTGTAGAGCCAGTTTTAAATAAATTATAAGAAAAGTATTTTTTTTCTTTTTAACCTATTATTTTAATGTATAAATAAGTGGAATAAAATATATATTTGAGTTATACGAAACACTGACCAATTAATACTTTATATCGGTTATACTAAATGTAGCTTCAGTTTTTAAAATGTCGTTCTCATTAATCATAAATATATTCAAAGATGAAGACTTAATAGGTGTTTCAAATACATCACTACTCAAGTTTTGAATAATATTTCCAATTATGTGTGTATATCCGTCATTATAAGTATCAGAACACAATTCGACAAGGTGGTTGTTTTAACTTAAAAAACACATATCTTCTTTAAAGTTACTGTAATATATGTATTTTTGTACCTGTAAATTTTTATTACTGGGTTGTTGTTAGAGTTTTTTGTTATTTTTATCTAAGTTCTCTACATAATATGATGTCTTTCTCTCTATTAATCTATTAGCAGTTTGCTGAAGAGGTTTGTTACCAGCAGAGGTTTGGTACGAAGCAACGTCTTATAGCACAGATAAAGGAAAAATTGCGAAAACCGTAAATTTTTAGTTACATCATATAAGAAAAATATTTTTAGTAATATACAACAACATATAATTAGTTTGCACGGAACCCTCGGTGCGCGAGCCAGACTCGCACTTGGCCTGTTTTTACGAACAACAAATTTATAAAACTGTGGAAATTATATACGAGTTTATTTTTAAACTTTTACATGGGTATTGGTTATATAGCGGTCAGACTAACTTATTTTTCTTACCTGAGGACGTATACATATTATATTCATAACACTTACTCAACTATTATATAATAATTATTAATACGATGTTTATACAATCAACTCCCGGTTAGTAATACAAGTTAATTTTATGAAAAAATTGACACAAAGTTTACCTTTATATAACTATAACGTTTACCCAATTTAAATGTTATTAAAGTAAGTTTTGTAGACGTCGTCGTGGACACAATTATATTACCATCATATGAAATAGTCGAAAGGACGTTTATACGACGGTATTACATAATAAGAACTGTATATAACTAATCAGATACATAATACACTAATACATGACGATGAGTCACAAAAACTACTGTAATAAAACTTTTAGAACACTTAATATTATATAAATGCTTGATTACATGACCAAATTGTTTGTTGGGTAGCTTCATTAGTATATTATCTTGGTATATGTAGGTACTTACATATAACATATTATTAAGGGTATAATTTTACTAAAATCACTAGTAAAATCGTTATAAATTATATATAACACCGACACCACACCACGACCGTGTTACTTGCGCAGGTGCGGATTTCAACCTTGGGCTCCGCTGAAAATCAGCGCTGTGACACTCGTGTCGCGGCACTAGCTGAGCTGGTGCCCATTTCAACTGCACAGCGCTGTGACACTCGTGTCGCGGCACAAGCTGAGCTGGTGCCCATTTCAACTGCACAGCGCTGTGACACTCGTGTCGCGGCACAAGCTGAGCTGGTGCCCATTTCAACTGCACAGCGCTGTGACACTCGTGTCGCGGCACAAGCTGAGCTGGTGCCCATTTCAACTGCACAGCGCTGTGACACTCGTGTCGCGGCACAAGCTGAGCTGGTGCCCATTTCAACTGCACAGCGCTCACGATATACTTACAGAACAGCTTCTTTTTTTGAATGTCTTTTTCGTTTGTTATTTTTATTTTGTGCTATTCAGCTATTTTTAAAAATATATTTTTGACTTTGTGAGCGAAATGATGTTGAATAAATGATTGTCGATGTATGTGTCTATGACTACTATATTAGTATCTCATTTGAAGGTTTCTAAGCTTAAAGAGTTTATGCACTTTTGAGGTGTTTGATTTTTTGTGTATAGTTTTCTTTTTCTACCTATTTACATATAAAATGCTTTTTCCTGAACGACTGGCTGACGGATCAACGCACAGCCTAAACCGCTGATCGTAGAGACCTTGAACTTGGAGGGAGTGTTCTTTGTATGACGTAGGAATCCGATAAGCAAGGATTTTTCTAAACGGTCAAGTGCGATTGTAATGAAATTTTGGTAAGTGGTTATGCACACGCCGGGGAATGTTTCTGGCAAAGAATAAAATGGTAAAGTGCGAGTCGGACTCGCGCAGTAAGGGTAAACCGATTGCACTGAAATTTTGGTAAGTTTTTATGCACACGCCGGGGAAGGTTTCTGAATTAGCACAATCCTTTCACAATAGGTTGGCCGGGTCTATACTTACCTATGCCAACTTACAGCTACCTAGCACTAAGAGGCTCTGTGTTGCCATTTGAAATTTACAAAGAAAAAGCCTGTCGGAGTAATAAACATCTTAGCACCCGATTCACCTGCAAATAATGACTTTGTTTACGAGTAAGGGTCAGCTCACACCGAGACGCGACGTGACGTAAAGCTTCTTAAGGATGCGCCGCGCGACATTGGGATGCGCCATGCTGCGCCGCGCGTCACTACTAGCAACGAGACGCGACGGAAAATTTCCACATGGCAGTAATCCATATGGGGCTGGACTTGCAAATTGTGGAAGGTGAAGTACTGCTTCGCTCTTTTAAGTACAGCAAGTTTTTTGAACGCCAGCTTCACCTTGTCCTGCAAATGATGAGTGAGGGCAATGTTCTAGAATTGTGGGACCCAGTTAATGGGGTTTTCTTAGCGGTAAACGTCTAGACCCGAGACGTCGTAGGGTTGAATCGGACCAAGTTTTTCTTTCCCCAGTCAGAGACCATGGACAGGGTGGTCTCGATTTGAGATACAAGTTCTCTACGCTTTTTCTCCACAAAGGAACGAGGGATGTTTGCACAGCCCGTGTATTCAGCATCTCTTGTACTGTCACCTGTATAGAAATGTATATTGTTGATGCCAATAAGTAGTAGCGATAGACCTCTGATTTGGAACTGATCTATCGCCCTTTTTGGCACCGGGTGCACTCTCTCCTGCGAACGCAAACGCGAAGTCAACTTTAGGTTGTAGAATGAGCTCCCTGCCAAGGTTTTCTCTAAGGTCTAGTGTATGGGGTTCTTTAAGAAATAAGTTATTAGATTTTTGAAGCGTCGGCAACGCGCGAGTGTTCCAAGCGTCCATAGCTTGTGGTGACCGCTTACCATCAGGCAGCCTGCCTACACAGATTTTAAGTGTAGTTTTTATAGCTTTTATTAGGGAACTAGTACACTCACGTCTCTTCGGACTAGAGCCCGATTCGATGTCTTGCTCGCTGTAGGCACCCCTCAGGTCAGCACCGCCGTAGAAAGAAGACGCGGACGGGACTGATTTTACGTGGCCTAAGAGCGTGTGGTGAGTAGTGAATATGCCACCCGTGGCAGGCACAAGGTAAGGCCGCACGTGGCTAGCACAGTGCAAGACCGCACGTGAACGTAGCTCGCCAGTAGCTTCGGCGTAGAGCAGGTCGCCCCGTAACCTTCGTGTGTAGCGGTGTTCAAGATAGCACCCGTAGTGCACAGGCCAAAGGTTTGGAGTCAAGGAGACTCCGGGCAGGCCGAGGATTTGGAGTTTAGTAGACTCCGGCCTTCCCCAGTAAAAGAACAGCAAAGCAGCTGCCCTGCGCCGTCGTTAGACAACAAATGTGCACCCGCATACAAAGACGTCTTCTCACGGACCTCAGTTTAGGCGTAGAGCCGTAGTAAACAATATATATACGTAGTATATATATACTAAGAACCGTACGAGGACGGTTTTCTTTTATAGCATAGAAGTAGATATGCAGCAACAGAATTTTTTCACGACTACGTCAAGTATCTACGTAAAGTGAACTGTTTTGACTTAGCGATGTCAAACATCTAGAGATTCTTTGATCTCTAAATTTAAATTACCACAGTGGTAATGAACCTAAGAGCGAATGCCCAGAAACTTCTATCGTTTCCTACATCATCCGGTCCTTTACCGGAGACGGACCACCGGAAACGGTCGTTCCGTTATAATACCTAAGAAGTTTGTTATAGCAAGCTATAGCTGCAGCTATAGCGTTCGTAGAATTTGGTTATAGATACTCCCGTGGGAACTTTTTAATTTTCCGGGATCAAAAGTAGCTTTTGTCCTTATCCGTATCTGCAACTGTCTCTGTTCAAAATGTCAACTCAATTACATGCTCCGTAGAACGCAGAATTGAGTAACAAACGTTATAGTATTCCTGCGAGAAACTTTGAATTTTCTGGAACGAAAAACAGCCTATGTCCTTACCCAGGACTAAAACTATCTCCATACCAATTTTCATTTAAATCGATTCATCGGTTCCCGATCCATCTAGTGGGTGAAGCGTAATTGAGTAACAAACAACCAATCATCCAAACTCTCGCATTTATAATATTAATGGAATAAGGAAAAGAATTAGTGAATTTTGCTAGCCACCCTAAATTTGGTTATCGGGGTGGAACTTCTTAATTAACTCCTTAATTATACTAATGAAGTTTGCTACAGCAAGATTTAATTCGTTTAAGGTCAGTTATGGTTATTCACGTGGGGACTTTTGAATTTTTCGGAATGAAAACTATCCTATGTCCTTTCCAGGGATTCAAACTATCTCCATTACAAAACATCTAAATCGGATCAGCGTTTTAAGTGTGAAGAGGTTACAGACGGACAGATATACAGACAGACAGAGTTACTTTCGAATTTATAATATTAGTACGGATTCTGAGTGCACGCACGTACTAAAGAAAGGTTTAATTTATCGTTCTTAAGCATTTAAAGCAATAAGTAAATAAATAAAAAACTTACAAAGTTAAAATTTGTACATTAAAACCCGTGCATTTTACAGTAGGTACAAATTAAAGTGGTAGGCCAGCAAGCAAGCAAGTACAACTGGATCAAATCCGTTATAGCAGTAATACTAGTTAGCATAGTAAGTTTTAACAGTTAAAGTAACTGTAACTGAAAATGTTCCTTTAATAACGATTTTTAATGTATAAACAGTTCGTGTAAATAACTGACAGTAAAAAAACTTATTACCACATTAAATGCTGCTGTACATCAGCACATATTATATAATACTATATACATATTAGTATGAACGGAGCCCTCGATTTTGTACAGTAGGCAAGTATAAGTTGTCGCATCATTAACTTTTACTGAATATTTCGGTTAAGCTTAATTCATAAAACAGTTTAAATATCTCAATGCCGTCAACTTATATACAACTACGAGCATTAGATTCAAAGTAAAAGTTAAGTTTAATCGGTAATGGTATCACAATTATCATTTTTATATAACAATGTTATATATAATAATTAGTTTATATTGAGTAGTCAGTGGTTTCAATTTTATGTAATCATTAGTTTACATTAAGAAGTCAGTTGTTTCTATGTTATGTAATCATAAGTTTACATTGATATGTCAGTTGTTTCAATGTTATGAAATCATAAGTTTACATTGAGAAGTCAGTTGTTTCAATGTTATGTAATCATTAGTTTACATTGAGAAGTCAGTTGTTTCAATGTTATGTAATCATTAATTAACATTGAGAAGTCAGTTGTTTCAATGTTATGTAATCATTAGTTAACATTGAGAAGTCAGTTGTTTCAATGTTATGTAATCATTAGTTTACATTGAGAAGTCAGTTGTTTCGGTGTTATGTAATCATAAATTTACATTGAGAAGTCACTTGTTTCAATGTTATGTAATCATTATTTAACATTGGTATGTCAGTGGTTTCAATATTATGTAACCATGAATTTACATTGAGAAGTCAGTTGTTTCAATGTTATGTAATCATAAGTCATTAGTTTCAATGTTATGTAATCATTAGTTTACATTGATATGTCAGTTGTTTCAATGTTATGTAATCATTAATTTACATTGAGAAGTCAGTTGTTTCAATGTTATGTTATTATAAGTTTCCATTGAGAAGTCAGTTGTTTCAATGTTATGTACTCATTAGTTTACATTGAGACGTTAGTTGTTTTAATGTTATGTAATCATTAATTTACATTGAGAAGTCAGTTGTTTCAATGTTATGTAATCATAAGTTTACATTGAGAAGTCAGTTGTTTCAATGTTATGTAATCATAAGTTTTCATTGAGAAGTCAGTTGTTTCAATGTTATGTAATCATTAGTTTACATTGAGAAGTCAGTTGTTTCAATGTTATGTAATCATTAATTTACATTGAGAAGTCAGTTGTTCCAATGTTATGTAATCATTAATTTACATTGTTAAGTCAGTTGTTTCAATGTTATGTAATCATTAATTTACATTGAGAAGTTAGTTGTTTCAATGTTATGTAATCATTAGTTTACATTGATATGTCAGTTGTTTCAATGTTATGCAATCATAAGTTAACATTGAGAAGTCAGTTGTTTCAGTGTTATGTAATCATTAATTTACATTGAGAAGTCAGTTGTTCCAATGTTATGTAATCATTAATTTACATTGTTAAGTCAGTTGTTTCAATGTTATGTAATCATTAATTTACATTGAGAAGTTAGTTGTTTCAATGTTATGTAATCATTAGTTTACATTGATATGTCAGTTGTTTCAATGTTATGCAATCATAAGTTAACATTGAGAAGTCAGTTGTTTTAATGTTATGTAATCATTAATTTACATTGAGAAGTCAGTTGTTTCAATGTAATGTAATCATTTGTTTACATTGAGAAGTCAGTTGTTTCAATGTTATGTAATCATTAGTTTACATTGAGAAGTCAGTTGTTTCAGTGTTATGTAATCATTAATTTACATTGAGAAGTCAGTTGTTTCAATGTAATGTAATCATTAGTTTACTTTGATATGTCAGTTGTTTCAATGTTATGTAATCATTAGTTTACATTGAGAAGTCAGAGTTGTTTCACATTTATTTACATTGAGAAGTCAGTTGTTTTAATGTGCTAGATAAATTTAGTACAATTTAATAAAAACAGTAAGAAGTATTGGTATTTATCATTATTTTAACTGAAAATTAACTTGTTTCTATGTAACAGATATCAATATTTAGTCCAACTTAATAAAAATAGTAAGAACTAACGGTTTGTGTAGGTTGTGATAACACATTTTACTATTATTTTTAACGATTTCTACAATTTTGACCTTTACATACTCGACTCGCTCCACGGCCGCGGCCGCACACTAGTTCACTCAGTTCGTACTGGCCCGGTGCACGCTCCACGCCCCCGCCCAAAACCTAGTCAGAGAGCTCATTCTACAACTCAAGCGTTTGCGGCAGAGTTCCTCTGAAACCGCATTGTGCATGAGCATTTTGATTCGTTCAATTCCTTGCCGATGGTGAGCGGTGTGATTGTATAAAGTAGCCGTGGGCATTATTTACCACCTTAGCAACATACAAGCCGTAGAACAAACACAAGAAGGCAAACTCTTTTTTCAGACTTTAGGGTTTGATATGGGTTGTGTCTTTCAGATCGTCGACATGATCAGAGATGATCTGTTAGCGGTTTTTCTCTACAATCGAACGAGGGATGTTACCACGGTTTGTTCTTCAGAAGAGTGAGTGAAATAGAATTAAAAAACAAAATATTCTTAATTATCATACAATAGCAAAAAGCTTTCCAGCAAGTTGTTATGAAACACATACTTTATTTATTAATTCTTGAACCCTTTCCTAATAAAAGAGATTATCTTAAAGCAATTTGACGATATGGACACATTTGTATTTGTTTCCTTATACCTTCAACGATCTTCTTTCGTTAAATAAAAACACAAGATTTTTCCCGAAACAATCTTGTGAATAAAATATGAAAACTTGTTACATCTGCAGCCAATACCATAAGCCCAAACCTTTTACTGTAATTAGTAGGTTCCACATAAAGAGTGTGACGTACGGCGCGTTTCCTCCACCTGTCCCTAAGCTCCTTACGGCTCAACCCAAGGCGGTCGAGGGCTTTTCACGGATTTTATTTGTCCAATTAACTCGCTTCACTAAATTGATTTTACTAATATTACATCTGTACATAAGAGTAAGATTATGTTCTCACATAAATATAGAAGTTTACAATACGGATTTTTAATTAATAATATAAACTTAGCGTTAAAATTAATATTGTGGAGTTTTGTAAGGCCTAATATATTATGGCTTTATTGTTATAAATCTTTTTCTTACTGAAAAGCCTTTTAATCTATTCAATTATATTTTATAATGAATAATTAAATGAAAAGGCATTTTTGCACAATGATCTGAAATAAAATGAATACACATATAGATAATAAACTTGTACTTTACTTGACTTATTACTTTACAAGTCGCAAGTTCGGCCCCATATGGAGTACTGCTGCCATCTCTGGGCAGGTGCACCCGGATACCAGCTTGGCCCTTTTGACTCGGTTCAACGACGGGCTGTGAGAATTGTCGACGATTCCAAACTCACTTGCGGTATCGAGCCCTTAAGTCTGAGGAGAGACTTTGCCTCCCTGTGTGTGTTCTACCGCTTGTACAATGGGTTGTGTTCTGAGGAATTGTTCGAAATGATGCCCACGGCAACTTTCTACCATCGCCCCGCTCGCCATCGGCAGGGAATTCATTCTCACACTTTAGAACCTAAATGGTCGCGTACAGTGCGGTTTCAGAGAAACTTCCTCCCGCGAACGCTTAATTTGTGGAATGAGCTCCCTGCCAAGGTTTTCTTCAAGGACTACAGTATGGAGTTCTTTAAGAAAGAAGTTATTAGATTTCCGAAGGGTCGGCAACGCGCAAGTGATACCCCTGGTGTTGCAAGCGTCCATAGGCTACGGTGACCGCTTACCATCAGGCGGACCGAAAGCTTGTTTGCCACCTAAGTGGTATAAAAAAAAACCCACGGGAATACACTAAATACATATTTACTTGTAGTAAGTGGCACGCGTATTTGCCGCGTCTGCACCTACGCAATTTTAAAATAACTGAAAAAAAAAGATAAGTTTTATAAACGTACATAACAGTTTTGTGTCGTGGCATTCGTACACACGTGGCATTCGTACACACGTGGCATTCGTACACACGTGGCATTCGTACACACGTGGCATTCGAACACACGTGGCATTCGTACACACGTGGCATTCGTACACACGTGGCATTCGTACACACGTTTTTCTTCAATATATTCTATTCTATAAAACTAAATTCAAAGTCAATAGAGGACACAAATTTGGTATTACCATAAGTAGGAATTGCCTGCTTGTTTTTCACTAGTTCTCAATTTTTTTAGGTTTTAAAATGCCAAAACAACTTAAAATAGGTATCAAAATATATAATAATTGTGCCTAATCATTAGTTTGCTACCTCGTCTTTGATGTCACTACCACATATCCTCGATAACCACATACTGATTTGTGGCGATGTTAAAACGCACCCAAGGTAAATAAGAAGGCTTTTTTTCATTACATAATGTAATTTATTTTCTGAATTTGGCTTTTATTCACAGGAATAACTAAAGTGTGAATGAACAGTTGCTCTTTAAATTCTGAACGGAGTTTTACGTGAAGTTATGCGAATATCAAATTTAATCCCCTTGCTAAGCCGCCGCCCCACAGAGCTTTAATACCTCGGGAACGATTCAGGGTTGCGCTCTAATGGCCGACGCACGCTTTACTGTGAACTTCTAAGAACATCTAAAACCTTTCTTCGTAACGAGCGGAGTACATTAAAACGTGTTTATTTACACTTTGTAGATATACTGAAGAATGCTTAAAGAGCTGAAGCCAACTAACTACAATGGAAATTTATTTAGTCACTCAAAATTTTAACATTGAATTATTAAATTATTACATACATGGTCAAAACAAAAATACTATGATCATAGTACATAGTATAACCCCTTTGTGTTATTTTAATGGATATGGCTAAAAGGTGACAGATTCAACATCACTGTAATGAATATGGCTGATGGGTTTCAGATCCAATACGATCACGAGTATAATTGGAGTTATAAAATCGCTCGGCCGATCCTATAACCACCAAATCAGCGATTAGACCAGTAATGTGGCCGATACGTATGTATGTCAGTATTTTATCAACTAATATATTAATATACCCTAAAAAACAACACATTCTAACAGTAGTAGCTGATCATAAGCTTTAGTGTAAAGTGGCATATACCACGGTTATCCTCTGAATATCACTATGGCATATGACCACGGCTATCCTCTAAATATCACTATGGCATATGACTACGGCTATCCTCTGAATATCACTATACCATATGACCACGGCTATCCTCTAAATATCACTATGGCATATGACCACGGCTATCCTCTAAATATCACTATGGCATATGACTACGGCTATCCTCTGAATATCACTATACCATATGACCACGGCTATCCTCTAAATATCACTATGGCATATGACCACGGCTATCCTCTAAATATCACTATGGCATATGACTACGGCTATCCTCTGAATATCACTATACCATATGACCACGGCTATCCTCTAAATATCACTATGGCATATGACCACGGCTATCCTCTAAATATCACTATGGCATATGACTACGGCTATCCTCTGAATATCACTATACCATATGACCACGGCTATCCTCTGAATATCACTATGAATATTTATTTAATACACGTCTAAGTTGTTTGTTTAATGGACGATGACAATGTTTTCTTGTTTCAGAATTTTTAGAGCGTGATTTTTCTGTTGTCGCGTACATCTTTCTGTTGTCGGGTTTAAGTCACTGGTCACAATTATTATGAAAAATTTGGTTATTTATAAGAAAAAATACCATTGTTCGAATTTCGAATTTCCCTCCACATTTTGTTGAGAGCCAAATTAAATTATCGTGTCTCATTTAAAAATGGATCTGCATTAAGAAAATTTTTGTGCGATGATTTTCTACGATTTAAAATGTGAGTCATTTGATCGACTTCAAATGACTTTTATGGATGAAGGACCTTTAAAAGCAACCATCTACCGTAAGCATAGCGAGTTCAAGCGCGGTCGCCTTACTTTGGCGATAAACAAAGGAGTGGTCGTCGTACGACGGCTGTCACAGAAGGAAGTGTGCTGGCAGTAAAAATTTAATTCAAGGAACCAAGCGAATTACAAACGAAGAGATTCAGCATACACTGCAGATTGGTTCGGTAAGTATTCACAAGATTCTACACGAGCACGAGGAAGAGCGTGAGGAAGATAGTTTCGCGCTGGGTGCCGCACAACCTCAGTGAAGCTCCGAAGCAGGCCCGTGTGGAGTGGTGCTGAGATATGATGCAAAAATTGCAAAAATGGAACAGGATCATCTCGGCGCGTATACGACATTGTGACAGGTGACGAATTCTGGATTTACCAATACGATCCAGAAACAAAGCGTCAGTCGACAGTTTGGCTGTTTCAAAACGAACCAACGCCTTCGAAAGAGAAGCGAGCGAGGAAAAATTTTGATCGCTAGTTTCTCCAGTTTGACTGGGTATCTAGTTTCAATTCCATTACAAGACCAAAGCACTATCAACGCCGAATGGTATACCACAAAATAACTGCCAGGAGTTTTGTCTGCAATGAGCAACAAGCGACCAAACACCGGGCTCCGCGGGATACTGCTTCATCATGCTGCTCACTCAGCGCTCAAAACGAGCTACTTCCTGGACAGTCTTGGGTCACCCTCCTTACTGTCTTCATTTGGCACCGTGTGTCTTCTTTTTATTCCCTAAAACAAAAAATCAGCTGTAAGAGATAAAGTTTTCATCGCCGGAAGACGCGCTACCTAGCAGCATTCGAGAAGGCCGTGAAAGAGGTGTCTGCGGCGGCCTGGAAAAAATGTTTCAAAAATTGGTTCAGACCAACTTATTATAAAGGCTGGTGGAGAGTTCTTTGAAAAGATTTAATTAAAATATTTTATCCATAGAATTTAGTTTTTTTGTTTCTCAAAACTTTCTGAGTCTCCCACATATAGACATAATCCCGGATTATGACGAACTAAGAATATCTAAGTATTTCGTTATCGAATTAGTAATTTTAAGACCAATTTTCTGATTTTTATTCAAATAAATTTGAGATTCCTAACTTTGAAATAAGCCCACACTGGATAAGCCTTCACTTCATCTCCCTTCTCTCGAGAAATAAAAATAGACTAACATTCCGAATTACTTTGCAATCTTGATTTAAAATCCGAAGATCAAACTCTTTTCTGCCTGAAATTCAATCTGGAGAGAATATTGGGTTTGTGTTTAGTTTATTTTTTTTAAAGATACTACATTTTTACTTACAAACCGAGTTCCTCTAGCAGAGAGCTTGCATACTTTGCTAGATAACAGTAGTTTTCTTAGTATGTATCACTGTTATAAATATTACTATTTTAATATGAAATGCATTCATTCTACAAAATTGCTATTTATATGTAGTACCTACCAATAGTATTATTAAGTGAATTTTCTAAGATATTTTTAGATAAATTTTCAGTTTATATTTCTTAGGTACTAGCTTATTCCCGCGACTTCGTCTGCGTGAACTATTGAAAAAAGAAAGCTTTTATCTGTTTATGGTATAACCTACAAAAATAACTAAATTCTCATACAAATTTTTATTTCCTATTTTGCCTTCAAAGAGATAATTCTCCAAAATCGGTCAATTTTAATTTTTAACCTAATACAAGTTTTTATGCATTTAACTTTAAAAATAGCAAATTTTTATACAAACGTTTTAATTTGCAAAAACTTTTTTTAGTTTTTAGTAGTTTGGGTGTGCGTTGATATATCGGTCAGTCAGTCAGTTTATTCTTATTGTATATGTAGAACATAGGCTTTGTATCGTTTTTCGTTAAACCTATTGTAGTTTTCATGTAAGTGTCTGGTCTATGATGATACCTAAGTTTTTTCATTTAATATTTTTCCATTTTTCCGTTAGTACTCCCTTTAGGGAGATCCTGTTCATTAGTTTGGGAATTTAACCAAAACCTTTATTTTAATTTGAAAAAGTGATATTTTTCTATACTATTTTTTTGTACAATGTGTTTTGTCATACAAAGAAAAATTTTCTAAAATGTTATTTCATAATCTTTTTTAAATAAATTATAGTGAGGGTGCGGATTTTGGAAAATTTGTCTAGAATTGAAGGTGATACTTCTACAACGGTGAAACACATCAAAGTAAATTTTAAATCTATAGGCCAAATACGCAATTTTATGCAAAAAAAAAATTTTATCTAAAAATAACGGTTTTCCATACAAACTTCAACTCTAGATACAAAAACATCGAAATTCTTTTAAAAATTTTTATACCCTGTTTTGACCTCTCATGTATGATTTTTTAAAAACTTGGATTTCCATAGAAACTTCCAACCAAATTGTTATAACTCGTTGAAACACGTTTTATCTGGATCCTTGTAGCAAAATTTAAAGTCTCTGGCCATAAAGATAGCAATTTTTATACAAAATATCATCTCCTATTTTATCCTGTAGGTGATTATGCATAAACAGTAAAATATGCTATTATTTATTTGTAATCTTTAGACGAAATATCAATACAAATTTTAAATTTTACGCTCTTTTCCCCCCTTTAGATGATGATACAGGTCAATCTATCCAGGATTTGTATATAAAAAAAACACATGCACTTGTAACATAATAGTCTTAAAATGGTTTAATTATCACCAACAAAGTCATTAGAGTAGTATAGACTGCTAATGACTCGGAAAATGTATGAAAACCACATCAACCAGTTTACGGGGAAGCAAGGCCTACATACTGAAAATTATACCATTGGTGAATTTTTAACCAATAGCGAATTACTTGCGACCAATCAGAG
The DNA here is from genome assembly GCA_946406115.1 of Apoda limacodes. Taxonomy (NCBI): domain Eukaryota; kingdom Metazoa; phylum Arthropoda; class Insecta; order Lepidoptera; family Limacodidae; genus Apoda; species Apoda limacodes. Next base: position 52,433,126 of record OX291541.1, read on the forward strand.
CGCTGATACTGTACTATACAGCATACCTATAACATCTCTTATCCAGTTAACTATCGATGTACAAAATCAAATATGATGTGTATATTTACAATGCTATGTATAACGCCGCGTCCAATTATGTATATATAACTGCTGCGACTTACAGCTTTGTGTCCTATATACATATTTGCCCGTATTGGTAGTGTGGCTGACTGCTGTGCAGAGGGTGTGGGTTTGATACCCGCACTGGACAAACATTTATGTAATTAATATTTTTGTTTATCTTGAGTCTGGGTGTATTTATGTGTACACAAGATTTCCTTACTTTGGGGCCAAACGGCGCTGTGTGTAATGTCCAAAAATTTATTTTTTTATTTTTATTTATTTATAATGTGTGAAAAGAATTATGGTATTTCCCCCACATCTGGATCTAATTACATAACAGAGTATATGATTCAAACCTTTTCAATAATAAATTTTCACGATTTAATATTTGTTAATTAATTAATTGTTTAAAGAATAGCTGTTATTTCGGTCTTAATATTTAATATTTTTATTTGGCAATATCTTGGTAAGCAAAGGACTTAGTCCATTCAGCTATGTTGATTCGTATGTCATCTGTTAAAAAAACGGTTTTATTTTGTAACTGTGGACCACACAGTAGCTATCAATTACTATTAGTAAGATTAAAAACCCAAAGGTTCAATGGCCAAGCCTTTACCAATGGAATCGACGGAAAAAATGTATATGGTACCGATTTTCTTGATTTTTATTTATTTTTTCGTTTGCTTTCTTTTCGAAATTTCATAAATTATTTCTTTGAATATATAAGTCAAAGTCAAAATGGTTTATTCAAATTAGGATATTACAATCACTTTTGAATCGTCAAAGTTATAATTTTTTTTTTGAACCAACCTTCCCTCCGGTTCACAATGTTGTTGATTTCTACTGAGAAGAATCCGGCAAGAAACTCGATAGTTAAACATCACAAAAACTAAAAATACAATCAATGTTTTAAATAAAAAATTAAATTCGTACAATTTTATATTATTTACATTTTAATTTGGTTTACCTATGCATCCTGTAATAGAGCATCTTCAGTCCCAAGGATTTTTATCATCTACATAGTCTGAAATATTTTAGTATGCCCTTTTACAAAGTACCTGCTTAAAGATTTAAATTTACTTATTGATAGCTTTTGAATATTATTGGGAACTTTGTTGTAAAGTGTATACATTGCCCCATAAAAGCGTTACTTATTTTATGTAGACGTGTATCATGCATCAACAGCCTATTTTTACTTCTAGTATTTACTTTGTGAACGAACGCAGAAATAGAAATACCGCATCGCAATTCTGGATTGACTGGCATTCGTCGATAGACGGTGAGTGGAGGCTCATACATTTTCACCTACTTTACTGGTCTATGTTACCCTAATGTCTTTGATCATTAAAAACAAAGGTCAATGAACCTTTTGGATGCATTTTTTTTCGCTTTACCAGAAATTAAATTTATGTCATAATTACTTCTGAGTTTCTTGCCAGTTCTTCTCGGTAGTAAATCATTCCGAACCAGTGGTTTTTTTTTTATTAATGATTTAACTGTCTATTCAAAAGTGCTGTTAAAAAGTCTAGAATAAAAAAGTTTGAGTTTGATTAGAGAACTATATAAAAAGTCTATATAAGTAAAAATTAGGTCTCCAATCCGTAACCATACCGTTACCGTTACACACACAGTATAACGGGCTGAATAGTTGCTATTATAATTTTGCAGGTAGTATTTTATTTGAAAATACTAGCTTTTGCCCGTAACTTCTTTCTCATTAACTTATTTATATATCCTATGTCTATCCTCGGATGCCAGTTAATATCCCTGCCAAGTTTCATCAAAACCAGTTCAGTTAATTAGTCGTTACAACGTTACTGATAACAGGCGAGGAAGTTGGGATAAAAAGATTAAGTACTTGGTATTTTTACGTTTATTAAGTATATCGGCTCCGTGCCTCACGGAAGCGGAACAGAAAGAACACGGAAAAAAATGATTTACCAACAGGTGCTAAACGCGTTTTGCTGCGGATTTCTACGTTGCTACTCATAATATATTAGCAACAACATCAAAGCCTTGCTTACTACAAGCAAGACCACTTGGCTCCGCTACATAATGAATTTTAGCAAGAAGATTTGAGAAAAATTCGCGAGTATTGCAAACTTTTTATCCATCTTGGCTAAAACACTTATTTGAATCTAGAAAAATATTTATCAATTGTAATTAGCTGTATCTGTAAACGACTTTTACATACAACGGTTAGATAATATTGCTCATTTTGCTAATCTTTAGGTCCCTATATTAACAAAGCTAAGTTTTATTAAAATTGATAATTATCTTTGCACAAACGGCTTAGTAACAAAAATAAGTGTCTTTCACTAACAATACGAATTAAGTCTTAGCTAATTTGTTACCAAACATTTGTAATATTATTTAATAACTCAAGCAAATTTAACTTCGCTATGAACTATAATAAGGTCTTATCAATAGTAATGAACAAAACTTGAATGAGTTTGGATATTAATTTCGTAGTTTTGACTATTTTCTTTTGATGCCAAAAGTAATTTTGTTTTGTAGCATTAACTAAATTTTAATTATAAGCCCTGGATAAATATTTCGTTGGTATTGCGCTAATTATTGTATGCAAACGTAGCAACCAATACATTAGTTCTAAGTGATAATATTGTTCGCAGTTTTGGCAAAATTAATTTATTATTAAGAACAAATCCGATTATTAGGCTTTGATAATGAGATTCCAATGTTAACAAAGCTAAGTTTTGTTCAAATTGATCATTATCATTGCAATCTTATTAAACGGCTTAGTAACAAGAACAAGTTTTTTTTTTATGTAACATTTACTAAATTTTAATTATAAGCCCTGTATAAATATTTCGTTGGTATTGCGCTAATTTATTGTATGCAAAAGTAGCAACGAATACGTTTTTCAAAGTGATAATAGGTATTGTTTGCAATTTTTACAAAATAATTTAATAATTTAATAATTTAATTTACAAAATTATTATCAAGAAATGCAATATTTTACACCGATCTAATAAGAAATGTATATGTGTACGTCACGGTATTAATCCCGAAAGGTGGTAACCAGTGTTATGTGAGTCCTGCGTATCAGGTGGCCGCAACACTGCCACTGATAAAGTTTATCTGGACTAAAGTGGCTTTATATACATATGTCCCATACGTCGTAAATCACAAACTTTAAAGTAATAAGTGGTAAAATGAAAGACTAGGTACAGAATAATATACCCCCATTACAGATTCTTGACTAACTATGAAAAGTACATCAGATTTGAACACTGGAAGAAGACGAGAGGGATATTCGACAAAAAAACCACTTTCAAGGCATGAGTCTGCCCCGAGGGGTAGCTAACCACATTGACTGTCCGACACCCACACAATGCACAGGGTAAAGATCAGTCGCCCTGCAAAATTTTAGCCCAGACCGATAAATATTACCAATGTAACTTTTTCGGAATCCGGGTCGTTCTGCAAGGGTTATCAGTTTGCCCACTCTCAAATCGAAGGTATAGGTTTTACTATATTCGTGCCAACTGCCTTTGTTTAATCATAAAATGTGGCTCAGGTACCTACGCTTAACCGTTCGACTGTTGTTGCGCGATGACCGAGCAACCAAACCCGAATATTTTTAGCAAAAGCAATGAATACGGCCTTAGCTGCAACTGCCAAATTTATAACAGGGACAAACACATAATTTACGGCATCACCCGTTTATACCAGTGTCGCCAAATTAAAACCTGCGTTGCTCAAAGATACTCGTGACAGTAGCTTTGTTGTGAGTGCGATAAATCAATTGCGACTAAATGGTTCACATCGAATGTTTCACCTGTCTTCGGTCTTGCCGTGACTAATGCATTTAGTAAAGTGAATCTGAGCAGATGAGAGGGCCTAGTTTCATGATGCTGCTCCGGTGATGTACGTGACCATTTAGGTTCTAAGGATGAATCATTGCGAACAATTCCTCAGAACACATCCCATTATACAAGCGGTAGAACACACACACAGGGCGGCAAAATCTCCCTTCAGACTTAAGGATTCGATAGGCCTTGTGACTTTGGGATCGTCGACGATTCTCACAGCCCATCGCTGAACCGAGTCAAGTCTCGTCCCCAGTCAGAGACCTTGGACAGAGTGGTATCGATTTGAGACAAGTTCTCCGCGCTTTCCTTCCACAACGGAACAAGGGATGATTGCACGGCCCGTGTAATAAGCGTCTCCACTACTGTCATCTGCATAGCAATGTATGTTGTTGATGGACAACATGTCATCTACGACATATCTCTATGCAGTAGAAACAGCGTCAGATACAGCACAGAGCTTTGCGGGAAACCAGCATTAACTTCCAAGCTATCAGAGCAACTACCGTTAACTACAGCTCGGGCAGTCCGTAAGGTGGCAACTTCGATTGAAGACCCCGGTGCCAGACCCGATCAAACACCTTCGCTATGTCCAGGCAATATGCCAATGTCTCCCTCTGACTCTATATGGCTAGTGCCTATCGGTGTGTGAGATAAACTTGAAGGTCACCATACTGACAATCGCTGATTAGGTCGTATTTTTGATTGTATCTTAAAAGCTGTGAATTAATCACACGCTCCATTACCTTGGAGAAGAGAGAGGTAATAGCGATTGGCATTTAATTCGATGAATCTGAACTATCGCCCTTTCTGGGCACCAGGTACACATTCGCAATCTTCCATGAAGACTGCCTAGTGTGGTAAGAAAGCATTAAGAGGCGGATGAGCACAAGACAAAACTCCGGAGCTCACTGTTTAAGCACTACTGCTGGTATAAAGTCTGGCCCACATGACTTATGAACGTCTAGTTTTTTGACTTAAATTGACATTAGTTTTCGTGGAAAGTACTTGCCTACTATCTTTAGTATGAACCATGTGGGGCGGAAACTTCAAAAAGTTTCTGCTGCCGGTAGGTGGACAAATCGCATTGACTAGCCTATAATATAATAACACATCAAAACATCATGGTCAATAATGCACAACATAAGTCAACCTGCAAAATTTTAGCCGAATCCGATGGCTAAAATCGAGGTTACAGCAATTTTTTGAAATATGCCTCAAAGTCGGTCGGCATGCCCTCACAGGTGCCTCCTACAAGGGTTGCTAGCGTGCCTTCAACTCTTAAATCGAATGTATACACCCTGTACTACTTCTACGTGCCAACTACGTTTCCTTGGTCATAAAATCCAATGTGGTAGGTACACTTTCCCACACTTCTACTGTCACCCGATGACGAGCCCAAATCATTATTAGCAATACCAACGAAATCGGCGTTAGCTACTATTGCTAAGATTTTTTAACTTGTACTTAGGTTTTTATTCCAGTGTTGCCAAATCAGAAACTGTGTTCCGAAAAGATTACTGTATAGTTGTGTGAGTCCGAACAATTATAATTAGAAATTTTCTATTTACAAATGTAAACAAAAAAATGGCCAATCACTATTTTAACAGCGCATTCACTGCTCTGCCTCCCAAGCATATGTATTCAATGCGTTGATTGCGGAACGGAAGGGCAGTTTAAAAGGGTGTTTTCAAACAAAAACTACCGAGCAAAAATCGACATATAGTTTCAAAAGTCAAGAAACAATCGTTCACATATAGTTCAAAAAAAAATTAGTCATGGCCCACTAAAGTGTCAAGTCAAGCGGCGCATTATTTTATTTTGCAAAAATTATAAAGTATGGTTTCAAATCGGTAGTTTTTACCATTACTTAGTAATAAGTAGGTACACATTTTTCAAGGCATTACTTTGAGTGTGCCCTGACTAACTTTTTTTGAACAAATGTGAGATAAGACAATAAGTTATTATCTTAAATGAGTCTGCTGGCGCGAGAAATTCGTTTCTACATCACATCTATTATTTAATATTCATATGATAGTTATCATGCAGTTATCTAGTATGAATTTGTATTTTTAAGTGCATTTATCGTAGGCAATTAAATGTCATATTCACATGTGGGTTTGATTTTAATAAATTCTTCTAGTTTTCCTTTCATATAACTGTAAAAATCTATACGATTCTGTCATACGATTTTTTTCACAAAAACATCGATGGTGGTAACACCGCGCACCGTTGTCTTGTTCGCGCGTCGCGTGTCGCGTTTATGTAAGTATGAATGTATGTACGTATAAATGTATATTTCTCCGAGATTATCTCGCGTTTGGGTAAACCGATTATGATGAAGTTTTCAGAAAAGTATTTGTTAAATCCTGAGTAGGTTTAGTTATACATCAAATGGATACCCATAGTCCAATGCTCATCAGGTCAGGATATATTGATGGGATCCTGGAGACCTCTTTTTTTTGAAGTCGGTTAAAAAATAGAAAGCAAGAATACCGCATCAAAATCAGTGCAGCCAAACGCGAGATAATCGCGGATAAACGTACATGCATACAAACGTACAGGTCAAACAGAGATCCTCCTTTTTTTTGAAGTCAGTTAAAAAATAGAAGAAAGAAAACCGCATCAAAATCGGTTAAGCCAAACGCGAGATAATTGCGGACAAACATACATTCATACATACATACATACAACATACCGGTCAAACTGAGAACCTCCTCTTTTTTGAAGTCGGTTAAAAGGTCGGTTTAAAAGAATGAAAACACGTGTATTTATCGCATACATGCAACCACTGGTGTACCACGGTTAGGAAAAAGTTACCGTGGTACCGCGGTCGGTGGCATATGTCGAGGGCTTATAGTCGTTTTAATTATTTATTTTTAATATGATTGCGAATGACAGCTGTCAAATTAGGCAGGGCTGTATCTCCAAAACTACTGATCGTAGACTAAGCGTTTCTTGAGAAATGACAGATCTCATCAAGATCTTCATTTTGTATGACAGCTGTCAAAATAGAAAGTGCTATACCTCCCTAACTATTGATTTTAAACTAGCAGTCGCCTTGCATAAATGATAAATCTCACCAAGATCTTTATTTATGATGACAGCTGTCAAACTAGAAAGTGCTATATCTCCCTAACTATTGATTTTAAACTAGCAGTTGCCTTGCAGAAATGGTAGATCTCATCAAGATCTTTATTTTACAGCTGTCAAACTAGAACGAGCTATATCTCCCTAACTGTTGATCCTAGACTAGCAGTTACCTCATGGAAATTATAGATCTCATCAAGATCAAGCTGACAATCGAAATAAATAATGATTAAAAATTTAGTTAAAAAAAAATCCTAGTTATTAACTTTAGACTTATTTTTTTCCATGCTAACTTTGCGGTAACGAGACAAATTTTAAAATATTTGAATGTCTGGTAGTGCTGTTTTTATAACGTTATAACCGATGTAAACAACTAGATATGCTCGATCTATACTGTCGGTCGCCACACTCAAACGTGTTCACATTAAAATAAGCTAGAAGGACTCATTCTAAACCAGAGACGAGAAGGGCAACAATACAACGTAAGCTACAAAATCTCGGTCGCGGGCATATTTGGTTGTTTATATCGATTTTTTTTATCTTTTTTGAATGCATAGTAATATGGAATCACCTTTATACTTCCATTTGAAGATGCTATCTGCCTACATCCCTGGCTTTTGACACAGTTGAAAAAAACATATTTAAAAGAGCTTACAAGGGAGTTAATATGAATTTGGAATATGTTTCAAAAAAAGCTTGTATTTTTCTAAAGTAAAATAAGAAAATTTGGTTTTAGATTTACAATATCGAAGACGAGATAACTGAAAACAAGTAAAAAAAAACACTATAGTGTTGTAAGTTTAGAGGCTTGCAACGATATAGATGCTTTTTATTCTCTTATCATTCCTGTTATAACGGTACAAAAATGGTAGGGGACTTGCAAAGATATTGTAGATGCTTTTTATTCTCTTCAATCATACATACATATCTATCTTAATTACTATAAGTATTCTTTAGAAGATATAAAATATGTAATCTAACATTTTTTTTTATTGTTTTAGTTTTTCGCGCACGTCCAGTCAGCAATAAATATTAAAAGAAAAAATAAATAATTGGGTCTGAGTTTTGAGCCATAGTTTTTGCCATATCACCAAAGAGAATATAATATACTCATATCACCAGATGAGGACCGCGTAATCGGCTGTTGCCTTGTAGTAAATAACATATAATTTAGAAATTGCCATGAAAGTCTTCGACCTATTTTTAAAACATTTCATGTATTAAACTGTTGTTACCCTGAAGAATGCGAAGGGAATTGTATTTTTTACAAACAGCTATTTACAATATACGCTTTAAGGTAATAAATATATTTGAATATATTTGTGTGTTATAAATATATTAAATAAAACTATACTCTATACTAATATTATAAAGAGGAAGGATTTGATTGTTTGCTAGTTTTTTTGTATTGAATAGGTTCCGTAACTACTGCACCGATTTGAAAATTTCTTTCACCATTAGAAGCCGACATTATCCCTGATGAACATAGGCTACTTTGTACCGCGGGAAAATGATTCATTCTTACGGGAAAACGGGTAATTATCCTTCCGTACTGAGAACCTCCTCTTCACGAATATATTATGCCATTAAAGAGGAAAGATTTGATTGTTTTCTTATATTATTGAGGAGTTGCCGTAAGAACCTACGCCGATAACAAAATTTAGGACGGGCGAAGCCGCTGGCAGAAGTTATATATAATATATTAAAAGGTTGTAAGTCAAATCCATGATAGCAAAACTACAGGCCTCATTCAGGAATTTTTAAAATATGGACCTGTACTTGAAAGCACTTCACATTGTTCATAAGATTCCTTAAAATTGTAATATTGTTTGATATACAGGGTGGAAACGCTTAGAGATCTCACTCAACCACACACGATATCGAAATACTGACTATTTATCCTGAAAGTTCTTCACAAGCTCTATCAATAATAGTTTATAAAATAAATTGAATCTATCCAAAAATTTAATCTTTATCTTCCATACATTTAGTATGGCGACATGAAGTGAGATGACATGGGTACGTAATTAAAAAGATTTTATGCACTTATTAATATCTGTATCAACAATTGTGATAGTAGATACATGTGTCGCCACTTTACGTGTTTACACTCTTCTTCACTTTATTATAGAAGAGTACCTAAATAAATAAACCGAACTGGTTGCTTTCATTAAATTCTTTTGCTTCGGTTTAATTAAGAAAATTATAAGGAATGTCGCTAAAAAAGTACCTACAATTTTGTTTGTACAAAAAAGTTTTGCGTTTTTAAACGAGTTATGATGACGTATTCTAATGTTACAAAAAGAGATGTTAAAACTGTATTACTAATCAAAATTATTTAGGTATCACGCGATGAGTGTCATGTCGCCATACTAAATGTATGGAAGATAAAAACATTTAATTTTCGAATAGATCCAGTTTATTTTATAAACCATTATTGATACCATTCAATAGAGCGCTTGAAGCACTTTTAGGATCAAAAATCTGTATTTCGATATCATATATAGTTTGGAAAAAATCGAGTGAGATCACTTAACGTTTCGACCTGTAAACGTTACATTATTTAAATAAAGTGCTAACATATTAAGCGTGTCAATTTTAAGTATTTAGCTAAAAAATATCATTGGAAACCCTAAAAATGTAGAAATCTTTGGAAACTGTTTATACAGTGCTACTTTTATTTTGTTATAAATTGGTTATTTTTCTTTTTTACACGTCTGGTACTTCTACGATGAATCTTACATTAATACCATATTAGTAAACCCAAAATTAAAATATTTTGTCGCCAATCATGTTTCATTGATCAAGTCTAAGGTAAATATTTAAGTGAACATTCTTGTACGTTTTTAATTAAGTTTAGATTTAATTGCATAAGTCTGCGAACTATGTAAAATTTTTACATTTTTTCATTATTTGATGGATGCTGTTAAAGATTTAACGTATAGCTTGATTTTTCTATTAAAATAACTGCGGAAATTAAATTAATATATGTTATAGATCGAAATGATGTTATTATTGCCTATGGAAAATTTAGTATTAAATGCTCATGTTCGTGGATTTGAAGTAGTTACTGGTGATACGAATGAAAAATTGTTGTTTGTCGTTTTACAATTCTTTTGACAATCTAATCTCATTCACTGTAGCTACTTTAATATTTATACTAAACAGTGGAAAATACATTATTTTAAAACGTTTTGGGTAAATATTATGTGATAAACTTGATGTAGGTAGTTTAGATGTAATGTATTGGATGAAAGTTCTATTTGTTTTAGGTCAAATTGTACATCGAGAATTCGTTATTTGTGAGAAAATATTTTTTACAGCAAAAAATAGGTTGTTATTACATAATATAGTCCAACAATGGTAGCTATTTTTAAAAGTTACATCGTATAACTGTCACGATGTCATTTATTTTTAGTCTTTTTGCTCATAGAAATGTTATGTCCACTTACTAGCGCCCCGCGGTTTCACCCGCAAAAAAACCATTGCCATGGGAACTATCGGTCAGTATCGTAAGTATTTTACCTTTTCTGTCCTTACAGCTATTTTTGTGCCAAAAATAAAGTTAATTGTATGCAACGTTACTGCAAAAAATATTACCGTAATAAATCTAAATTGAGATGAAAAGTATTTTATATCTTTTTTACTACCTCTAGATATCCCTATGCCAATCGGTTCAGTACGTTTTAAGTTTATCCAATCTGTTCTATTTATAATATTAGTATAGAAAACCGTGCTATATTATGTTATGCTATACAGTTAGATTGGTAAGCAAAATATCATACTGATTCACATACTATTTGTTTTTACAATGATGTAACACTTTGAATATAATAAAAATATATTATTTAATGCATCAGTTTTGTTTTTTGAAATTTACCTTCTCGCAGGCATTTTAGTTACCAAAATTTGTTTGCTTTACAGTAATATGTGTGTTAATACAAATACTATCTATACACAAAAGAAAAATGTAGAAGTGATGATTCTGCACATTAATTGTATTTGCGAATAAAAATTAGAAAGGCTACTTAATCTCCGAATCAGTTTTGTTTATTTAGCTACATTTACCGTTTGTCTTGGTTGTAATTATAAATTTTATTTGCGCCTTCAACAAAGATATTTATTTCACTGTGAAGATTTTAAGCGTGACTACTAATCAATTTCGTAATATTGTGTTGTGTGATGTTTAGCATTTATAGCAATTATTTTAATACTTCAACGTATTATGTTGGCAGCATTTGTCACTTGTTTTGAGTTGTGATATCAAAATACATTTACGACTTCAACGAAGATATTTATTTGATGTGTGTAAGTATTTTAAGTGTGACAGCTATTTTTTCTGTTGTTGCATTAAAAATATTTTTAGCTGTAGTACCTAGTTTATTTGATATATTGTACCTATTATAATATCTGAGTTTTGAATTTGGAGTAGTTACAAATGTTACCTAATTATTTTTGCAACATCAGCAAACTTTTTTGCTGAACAAAATATATGTAATTTACATTCAAGGTAAATGTCGTAGATTGTTATTCATACAAAATTGTTTTGCCATAATCTTCGAAATTTTGTAAATTACACTTTTCATTTTGATTTAAAAAATAACTAAAATTTAAGAGCTTTCGTTTTTAGTTTCATGAGATTTTGATAAGCCATTATTTTTTAATATTTTTTCAGAAGTGCCGGAATTTCTGGTATAGTGCAACTTCATAAAAATATATTAATAAAATGGCTTATTAGATTCTCATTGAACCAAAAACAGCGAGCTCTTAAATTTTAGTTATTTTTTTTAAATCAAAATACAAAGCGTAATTCACGGAACTTCGAGGACTATAGCAAACCAGTTTTGAATGTAATGCAATCTACGACGTTTACCGCTATATGTGAAAAACATATATTCTGTTCAATAACAAAGTTTACTGATGTCGTAAAAATAATAAGGTAACATTTGTAACTACTCCAAATTCAAAAATCAGATATTATAATAGGTACAATATATCAAATAAACTAGCTACTACAGCTAAAAATATTTTTAATGCAACAACAGAAAAAATAGCTGTTACACTTAAAATACCTACACACAACAGATAAATGTCTTAGTTGAAGTCGTAAATGTATTTTGATATCACAACTCAAAACAAGTGACAAATGCTGCCAACATAATACGTTGAAGTATTTAAATAATTGCTATAAATGCTAAACATCACTTCAATACTACGAAATTGATTAGTAGTCACGCTTAAAATTTTACACAGTGTAAATAAAAATCTTAGTTGAAGGCGCAAATATAATTTATAATTACAACGAAGGCAAATGGTAAATGTAGCTAAATAAACAAAACTGATAATGCTCAAAATATAATTAACACGACAAATTGAGTATCTATTACGCCTAAAGTATTACACACACTGAATAAAAGCCTTAGTTCAAGATGCTAATATAATTGTCTACCACAAATAAGAGAAATGGTTTATGTTAGTAACGTAATATGTGAACATACCAAATGAACATAGCTGCTACTGCTAAATATATCATCAACACGACGAAATTGATTATCTAGTACGCCTAAAATATTATACACAATAATTAAAAATCTTAGTTGAAGGCGCATATATAATTGACAATCACGACTAAGACAAATGGTTAATTTAGCTAATGTTATATGTAAACATAGCAAATAAACGTAACTGCTACTGCTAAAAATGTCATCAATACTACGAAATTGATTATATGGTACACCTAATATATTACACATACTAAATAAAGACTTAGTTAAGGGCGTAAATATATTTGATAATGACAACCAAAACAAGTGGTTAATGTAGCTAACGTTATTTGTAACATACCATATAATGTAGCTGCTACTGCTAAACACATTTTCAATACTAACATAACTAATTATCTATATTGCCTAATACACTTGCACACTGCAAACAATAATTTTGGTTGAAGTTGCAAGAATTATTTTCAGTACTAACTAAATAAATTATCTGGTATGCCTAAAATACTTGCACGTAGTAAATAAAAGTTTTAGTAAATGTCGCTAATATGATTTGTGATATTACCAAAGGCAAATGCCAAACGCAGCTAAAAATATATTCAATACTAACTAAGTAGCTTGTATATAGTCCCTACAATACTTTCAAACTGTAAGTTAAATTATTGTCAAGTTGTGCGAACATAATCTGTTATAATAAGTAAGGAAAATATCAAAAGCACTTAACTTAATTCGTTAAAATAACAAATAAATTAAGCTACTACTGCAAAACATTATCTAAAATCTCTCTCTCTTACATTATCTCTCTCTCATGCGCTTAAAATACATTAAAATACTAAGGACTTACTATTTCTATTCCTACTTATCATTCTGTTTGTTGTTCCGACGTTGTTACGGCTAAATCACTGAACTGAGTTAGATGAAACTTAGAACAAAGATAGATAGATTACTTTCCGGGGATAGACAAAGGGTATATTAGTAAAGTCCACGCTAACAAATTACGGGCAAAAGCTAGTGTTCTCAAAATTAAAATAAGGCCTGCAAAAAAATAATAGCAACTATTCAGCCTGAGGTATGGTAACGGGTTATAGACCTAATTTTTTCTTATATAGACTTCTTATAGTTCTCTAATTATTAACTAAATTTCATTCTGGCAGAAAAAAAAAATTGCATAAGCTGTCCATACATCTTTGTGGCAATGCCTAGTCTGACTTGTACTTCATCGTCTTTTCTTCGTTATATAATATTACACACACTCAATAAATAAAAAATGTTAAATACAAGCAAATTTGTCTCAGTCATACAATGAAATTGAGACTAAGACCAGATAGGCAATCGTATCTATACTCTATACATATATGTTACCGTAAAATTGTAAATGACATTAGATTATAATCTACATAGTGAGATTGTATACTATGAAACAAAATGAGGCAGATATCGCATTGTATAAATATTTTTGGGTGGGTAAGGTTCAGTTTCTCTTGTGATCACGTAGGTACGGAGCGATCGAATCAAGTTTCATAAAATCTAAAAGATACACTTTATAATATTTTTTGTTCCATAGTATACAATCTAACTAGATAGATGATAATCTAACGGTATTTACAATTTTACGGTGACATAAATAAAGCTGAAGAATTTGTTTGTTTGAACGCGCTAATCTCAGGAACTACTGGTCGGATTTCAAAAATTATTTCAATGTTGTAATGTTATAACATTCAACGGCACTGCTCGCCATCGTACATGTACCTACATAAGCACCTACATATAAACGAAGTTTGCTACAGGAAGTTACATCATATTTGAATATCCGAGAAACTTCTAGAACAAGAGCGGCGAGTGAATGAAACTTACGACGTGTGGACCAATCAAATTCTCCACAAGTGAAATTTTGAAATTCTTAGAAATTTTGAAGAATGACTCGGCCAATCGGCGAACTCGAAATTGCAAGCGGCCATTGGTTGGTCAACCAAATACGCGTCACATAGCGGAAGTAGTGACTGACACACACATAGAAGCCTCCTATAAAAATTATCGCAGGCTCAGCGCTAGCGCAGTATTTTTGAAATCGTCGTCGGAGAAAGAAAAATTGAAGAAAGGGGCCTCACTCTGCCCAAATGAAAAATCAGAGGTCAAAAAACTTGGAAGGATCAGCTGGCCATACCGGACAGTGACCCGATACTTCGTACTTAAGCAATATCAGCTGGCGGCGAAGGACAGCGACCCCGAGTTCCAGGCGCAACCCTGATCAGCTGGCTATGGTAGCGAGGACCATAGGCTCAGACATCCACGTTGCCTGGGTGACAATTCTCCGATTCGTCACGACGTGATATCATTCAATCCTAGGCTGACCTCTATCTCCAATATAAAGTGCCTTTAGCTATACAGTGCCATTAGGTAGTGAATAGAAAAAAAGGTAATAAACCATTGTAAAGTGTAAAGTTAATCTAGGTCTTATAATAGAATTATATTTTAGATAAAAAATTTTAATACATTTAATAAATATTATTGCACCTAATGAATATTTTTATAAAGTGTCTGTTCCAAAATACTAGCAACTTGAATAAAGGCAAGAATCGAACCCACTATTATCTCATTCCTATATTCAAATTTGACGGCCAAGGGGTTCAGTCAGGCTGACTAAGTGATAGCTAGCCGAGGCTTGGGTTCGAATCCCAAACTGAACTGTTACAAGCCCATTTATCGAGGAAGTTTGAAGGCTAACACAAACACAAATAGGAGCTGAGCACTAATGAAGAATGTTTCAAAATTTTTATCCTTTTGAGGATATTTCACTATATTTTTCCACTATAACCTTTTTTATGCTAACCATATTTGTTCTAAAATATGCATTATTTGTGCAGGTGTTTTTATAAACATGATATTAATCTTTATCCAAATAAATACGTTATTCATCACAAGAATTTAATTTAAAACAAAATTGCCCTGTTCATCATTTGATTTCAATGAATATCTTAGGAGATATCGCAGTTTTAAAATAACGTGGCAGCAAAATAACTATCAAGTATTGCGCGCGCATTTATTATGTGCGAGGCCGGCGGGCAGTCATGAGGGGGAAGGGCGGTACGCATTATTTAAAAATATTTTACCTTCTGTGTTTTTTTTTTAAGAGTTTCCGTAAGAATCCTATGCCGATAACCAAATTTAGAGCGGACGAAGCTGCTGTCAAAAGCTAGTTTAATATAAATTCCCAGTATAAGAATTTGTACCTCAAGACCGAAATAGGGAAGTTACAAAGAGATAACCTATATATAGAATATAATAATAAATAGAATATAAATAGAAATAATTATCGAGAGTTAAATTATCTTTAAATTATAAAGTTCACTTAATTGTTGGAAGTATTAAATGGCATAAGTCGCTTCTGATTCTAAAAGAACATCAATGAAATACAAAAGAGCTCCCTAATATTTCTTGTTTCACTCCGGACGATCCCGTACCTAGAGGTTTATCGGTAAAGCTCCAACCCGCTAATGGTAAGGAAGACCGTTAAGCTCGCTGCATTACTCTGGTTTAGCTGTAGGTGTTACCAAAAAATCTGCTTAAAGCCATCGGAACGTAAAGGCCTTAAACCTTATTACGGCACTTTCCCTACTGCGATTCTTCACAAATACCATTCTCATCATTAGGTATCCGGATTTAGCTAATTGTGCTGCAGATCTCACTGTATTGGTCTACGCGGATGATAGCTTCTTCTGACAGATAAATTATTGGGGACAGCAACGACTTCCGGATATCCTACCAAACTGTCTGAATCAATATATGTTGGCTGTAAATGCCAACAAAACGGCGGCTACCTCGATGGTAACTTTGTTACAAAAATCTTGTCTTTACAGCTTGAATTTCATGGTGAATTAGCAACAGCCCAATGTTAAATACGTTGGCCATTAATCACGAAACTCTGACTGAAACATGCAGTGCTTGCTAGGCCAGAAATCAGACCTGCTTTATAGAAGAAGAAGAAAAAGAAAGACGTTTATTCATTTAAATAATACAGTGTGAGTCTTCGTAAAGTGCACAAATGAAAATGAGTTAAACTATACTTGATTGTATCGTTGAAAAACACATAACACACTTCACTCGCACGACACCAACTTCAAACTGTAATTCTTATCAGATTTTGGATACATTTAATTATTTTTACCTTTTAGTGCATCTTTTTGAAGCCGGTTATTTTTTGTTAAAAAGTATTTTTTTATTGCAAATGATTATAAAATTTTAAGCTCTCAAAATCATCTACAAAGTGTGCTGCAAAAACCTAATACGGAGTAGAGTAAATAAGCGGATGAGGGGTACTTCATCCACCGGTTTGGCGGCTAGCAGGATGTTTGCTATGCTAACGAGCCCCACGTGCGGTCTCGACGTTCTATTCAGCCAGCTTAAATAAAACATACGCTTCATTTTATTATTCCGTGTAACAGTTTCTGGTCTCGCATATTCATTATCTTTATCGTTATTGATAATTAAATGTAAAAGTTTATTTGTTTTTAGCTTTTTGATTTTAAAGACGAAACGTGTTTTTGTTACCGGCAATGTTTTTTTGATCAGGTTTAGTGTATTTGTTACCGGCAATTAATTAACTAAATGAACGGTATTCTATAGAATGTAATAGAGATAAAATGATGAATCTAAGACGTTCAAACAATAAATAAAATTAATTATATTTTATACTTACCCTAGTCTGTGTTCCCTTCTTTCAGATTTCAGAAATATGTAAGAAATATATATTTTTAAAAAATAATAAGATCGGAAGACATTAAATAACCAACTTACGTTTACATCGGCTTCTCTAGCAATTTTTGTCAAATTGTCGCCTTCATTGTGCAAAGCAATTATTTGTATTCTTGTGTAATATTACAATTACAATTAGAAGATGGTAAGTGGCCCGATGGCCTAGCTCTTATACCTTGAAAGATGGGACGCCCTTTGGTGTGGGATGCAACTTGCATTGACACCTTGGCCACGTCTCATCTTCCAACTACCTCAAGAAAGGCTGGTTCAGGAGCTGACGCTGCTGAACATCTTAAGCGTAGAGATATGCAGCCCTTGGTAACGGCTACATTTTTGAAGCTTTTGGAGTGGAGACCATGGGATCTTGGGGACCGAGCGCCCATCGTTTTTATAAGGAAATAACCAAGCGATTGATCTCCACTTCAAAAAATCAGAAGGCTGGTTTATATTTTGGACAACAAATAAGCGTTGCCATACAACGTGGCAACGCTGCCAGTCTTCTGGCCACTTTATCACGTCAGCAACATCCAGGGCTTTTGTTAATAGTTTAGTTATTTATTTATTTTAATTGTTATTTTAATATAAAAATTACAATTCATTTTTATTAAATAATTAAACAGGCAATCTTATAAGACGCAGAGAACGAACGAAGAACAAACAAACGAACGAGCGTCGAAGATAAGTCTTTGTAAAAACCAATCTCATATTTATGATTTGTTTTTAATTTTTCATACAATATTTAATTTAGCTTAACTATTATCTCTGTAAGCAATATTACTTTTGTAACAATAAAACAACTAAGCAACATTTTATTGAGGTCTTTGAGCTAAAGTATTCGTTTTCGAAATCGAAAAGATGATTGAAACTTCAAACAAACAGTAATAAAAAATCAGTTCGATTTTCAAGCCGGATTTTGGGTTATAATAAAGATCAAAAGATGCTCGCCGGCGTCATTGCGTTTTGCAGTTTTGACAATTCTGTGGTTTTGATTACTTATCAATAATTGAAAGTTCGGGTAGCTTCACTAAGAATAGTGTGTCTTGTTTGACCTTAAGAGAATACGATTCGGAGCGCCTCTCAGCGTGCCTTATACAAACGAATTTCTTACTTATTTTTGGCACTTGCTGATCAAACACCACGAAATTTTAAAGACACGTTCTAGTAATAAATATCTGGGTCCGCAGTGTGTCAGTTTTCTGTAAAATTCTATAGTTCAAAAGTTATACAGGATTCTAGTTTTTCATACAAATGACTTAAAAAAGATTTCTAGTTAATAAAAATATTTAACAAGATTTTGAAAAACCACAGACAAAAGTATTCGGCTTGGGATTATGTCTAAGAAATTTCACAGTGATTGATCAGTAAATGACAAAAACAAATGAGAAATTCGATTGTGTCAAGCCCGCTGCGAGGCGCCGCGAATTTTATCCTCTTAAGTTATAAATAAGATAATATTTTAGTATCACAAAATAAATAGTTCAGAAACGTAAAAAAGCGAAATAAAGTTTTTATTATTGTTTTAAATACTAACGTATTGATACTTAATTCTACTGAATCGAATAATAAAGATTGCATTTATAACTGTAGTGTAATTGAAACCAATAGGAATAGGAATTAGACACGCACACAAAACCCGAATTATGAAGCGTGCTCGTTGCCTGCCCAAGTAACACACAAACTGTTTAAATAGAGAAATGAAAACCAGTATATATCTTTAAGCTTAACTAAGTAATTGTAACGGTTATCTCAGAACCCAATTTCTGTGCAACAGAATTTGATTATCTATGTAATTCCTAAAGCTATACAAAGCTTATTTCCAATATTCAATTCAGCTACACTTTTTATTGTAGATGTAATTTATATCCCTATAAAGCTTCTAATACAGCTTTTAAAATTCTACAAGAGCTGTAGTCGTATATAGGAATTTGTAACAGTGTTCGCATTTTAGAAGCATTTCAAAAACCTTTAACACATATTCAAACTATTTAATGGCATTTATTGGTGTTCTTTTAATGCTGCTTTATAAAGACATTATGGCATTACTTAGTAGTGCTTTAAGCTGTACAAATATGTTTTGAAAAGAATATTAACATGCTACCAGCTGTAATAAGAGTAGAAGTTTAGCCTTTATTTAACGCTCCGTATAGTTTTTCCAATTTCATACCAAACCCCTAACACTCTGATTTCCATTACCTAAGTTATTGACATAAGCATTACAAGCTCTATTTGCCATGCTGTCAAAGAGCCTATACCTATATAATTTGCATTTAACAGACAACGGCGAAAAAAAATCCCTAGCAGTCGCTGTTAATTTTGATTTTCCAATACATAGCGAAAGGCGTTCGATCGGGTCTGGCACCAGGATCTTCTATCGAAGTTGCCATCTAACGGAGTGCCCGAGGGTTTGTTCAAATGGGTGGCTAGCTTTTTGTTCGGTAGACGCATACGAACCGTAGTTGACGGTAGTTGCTCTGATAGCATGGACATCAATGCTGGTGTCCCGCAAGGCTCTGTGCTGTCTCCTACGCTATTTCTACTGCATATCAATACAAAAAAAATACAAATTATCAAGAAAATATTTAAATTCCATGCATTTTTATCATCAAGGTAGTCTTGAATTGTAAAATAAGCTTTTTCGACAAGTTTCTATTTTACAAAACTTTTGAACTTTTTTAAGTTTAATTGACATAATTTTGCAGGGATTTTTTTGTAAAAAGGGATGCATTGTCCTTTAAATGATTTATCTATTTTCTTAAGCCTTGTGTGGATCACCCACTTGATAAAGCCCTTTTTGCTATTATTATTCGTGCGTCGTAGTCGGTCAGGTAGCTATGAAACGTGCGTAACAAAATGATTGGTCATGCAAAACCAAAAGTTGACGGCTGGAAATGATTTGTTTTGATATTTTATTTAATTGACCTATGACACTCTACGTTAATCAATGTATTAATGTAAGTCTTAGGTGGTATCTTCGGTGGTAAAAGTGACAAAAATATCGTAAAAACAAGCTTGATAAGTAGTTTGTTTTAAACAATAGGTATGTACCTACTTTGATACTTATGACACCAATGCTAAATGAACAGATGTCACGACATAGGACGTTGAATAGACACAAAAAAGAGGTTCTAAAACTAAACGCTGTTTAATTTGGAGCCCAAATAGGCATTATAATAGATATATAAACGCTTATACAAGTTAATTACAGACTTCTAATACATACTTCGGTGTAGGGTCGGGAGGTCTGTTGTTTACCTTAAACAGCTTGTGTCGCACATGCAGAGCAAACCTGTGAGTGTGACAAAATTCACACGATTCTAGAAAACGTTTCTGTAATCTTTGACGTAATTGATTTCGCTGATTACTTTATATACGAGTAGGTACAACCTTCTGTTTTGGATAAGTGTGACCGAACTATCAGCGGCAGACATTTTTTAAATTTGAATTTAGCATAACTCAAAAATCTGTAAGCAGTAGTAGCAAGAGTGAGACATTCCATTGCTAGAACTTGTGACCTTGAGTAAATTTGTTGAGTAAAGTTTAAAAAACGCTATATATTGGGCAGTAGGTATATATGTTTCTCTGCCTATATCCGTAACACTATCTTCTATATATATATAAATGATGAATTGCTGTTCGTTGGTCTCCCTAAAACTCTGGAACGGCTGGACCGATTTGGATAATTCTTTTTAGTTGTGTTCGTTATTGTTAAGGCAAGGTTTATAAGGAATATATATATAAATGATGAATTGCTGTTCGTTGGTCTCCCTAAAACTCTGGAACTCGCGCACTAAGGAAAACTCGAAGACGCTGGACCAATTCGGGTAATTTTTTGACGTGACAACGTCTTATAAATTGGTTTGCCGGGTGACACTTCAAGAAACTGCGTTACGCTCCGCTCACGTTATGCGCTCACAATGAGAGCGAGTGAGAGGCACGCGCCCGCCTATGAGCGAGAGAGACAGACATAAAATCATTGTCACGTAAAACTTTCGCCCGTATACCGACTTTACAGGCAACCAGTTTTTTCGTTGTGTTTGTTAGTATTAGGGCAATGTTTTTATAAAAGAAAAAAACGTAAAGTGCGAGTCGGACTCGCGCACTACTAAGGGTAAACCGATTTTAATGAAATTTTGGTAAGTTGTTATGCACACGCCGGGGAAGGTGTCTGGAAAAGAAAAAAGGGTCAAGTGGGAGTTGGACAGGGTCAAGTGCGAGTCGACTCGCGCAATAATGGTAAACCGATTTTAATGAAATTTTGGTAAGTTGTTATGCACACGCTGGGGAAGATTTCTGAGAAAGAAAAAAAGGGTCAAGTGCGAGTTGGACAGGGTCAAGTGCGAGTCAGACTCGCGCAATAATGGTTAACCGATGTTAATGAAATTTTGGTAAGTTGTTATGCACGCGCCGGGGAAGTTTTCTGAGAAAAAAAAAGGGTCAAGTGCGAGTTGTACAGGGTCAAGGGCGAGTCGACCTCGCGCAATAATGGTAAACCGATGTTAATGAAATTTTGGTAACTTTAAGCACCCACAAGGAAGGCTTCTGAGAAAAAAAAGGGTCAAGTGCAAGTCGGACTCGCTCAATAAGGTTGGACCGATTGTAATAAAATTTTGGTAAGTTGTTATGCACACGCCGGGGAAGGTTTTTGAATTAGTACAAGCCTTTCACAATAGGTTGGTGCGGCAGTAGTTTTAAAAAAAAAACAACGTTCGGCGAGTCAGCTATATAGAATAAATTCGCTGTCCGCCTCTGGTTTTGCGAACTCTTTCTAAACGGTTGGACCGATTTTTATGAAATTTTTGTGTGTGTTTAAGTTGGTCCCTGGATGGTTTAGATTTATAATTGACTACAGCAAATCAATATTGAGGGCAAAACAACGTTTGCCCGTTCCGCTAGTCTTTAATATAAGTCGAGATGTCTGACGGCACGTGCCAGCAATGATGCTTATAATGTACGTGTGTTATCCCTACCTATTTCCTTCTCTGTTCGATGGTAGGAAAAGACACCCTAGATCTAAGACGTAAGATGGCACTGCTGGAACGTTTTTATCTACTCTTCCACAATAAGGTAGATAACCCCAGCGTGCTAAACTATTGTGGTGAGTTGGCACCCCGGGCCGGTGCTTTGGGACCAGTGCGTCGACCGCGCGCTCTGTTCGTCTCACACCCCGCTCAGACTTGTCACCTGCTTAACTCCATGATCGCTCAGCACTCGGAAACCGACATGTGATACAATATGTTTTTAGTTTTAGCCTACAATTTTTTAAATATTTATACCAATTATTTCTTAAATTTAGTTACTACGCGCGTTGGGTAAAACTGTAAGTGTAGTATTTAATTGTAAATAATAAATAAATAAATGCGCTCCTGCAGTCGAGTCCCGTAGCAACGCCCCGTTCCGCGCTTTTGTACTACGCAAGGCAAGTTCCTAATGTCTGACTGCACTTTACCTATGTCTAAAGAGCGATAGATCAGACACATCGAATTACAAACTTATTGCTTTGATCGTTTATCTTTCCAAGGTGATGGAGCGTGTGACTGACACACACAAGGTTGTAGAGCGTGTGACTGACACACCAATTAAAATATCAAACAGCATATGACATCATCATTAACTGCCATATTGGCTTTAGCAGGTCCCTCGATAGGTGATCGTCAGGTGTATCACGTCAGTACATTACTGAGTACACGCTATCACGTATAAAGCCCATCACGTAGTTTACACATTAAAATTCAGTTGGTGTGCTTAAAAAGTCCAGCCTAGTGTAGAGTAAATAAGCGGACGGGAGGGACTTTATCCAGCTGGCTGAATATTTGCTATGCTAACGAGGCCCACTTGCGGTCGGGAAATTCTATTCACGCGGCTTAAATAAAACATTATGCTATTCGTTATATTATTTTAAATAGTAGGAAAACAAGAACAGGCAAAGGTTTTGGACTTCATAACTATCCATACAGTAGTGGGTGTAGCTCCACTAATTTAGAATTTAAAATAGGAATGGAATTTAGAAGATGAAAATACAATGTCTACTTGCTTTAGTATTCATTGAAGAAATTTTCTATCACATTTTTTTCACAATGATATACGCATACGGAGTAGACATTGAGATGCATATTTCATTTTAACTGCCGATAGCCGAGATAAAATATGGCCTGATTCGTGCCGCGGGGACGCGTACTTGCTCCGAATAAATGTATATCCAAAAGTTGAAAAATATGATTTCCTACTTACAGAATACGATATAATAGTAAGTAGTAGAAATTATGTAAGTGTCTATTTAAATATGTTGATTTTAAAATGTAGTATATATTTATGTAGGTACTTTAATGTTCCATCACAATGTAACACGCTTTTATTTAAAAAAAAAAAACGTGTTGCACTCCGGGAGTGCCGGCAGAAGTGAAAACATACTCGCTATTTACTTCCCATCTCATCATCAGATTTTTGAAGTTAAAACTTCTTTAGCGGTGCTGTGCACTTTTTTTGTGATGGGTAAAAACTGATAAACTCGCGTCAGGTCACGTGTCCTGATCGCAAATTCGTAAGATGTCACTCGCGTTAGGACACGTGACCTTTATTTACATTAGGTTAGTTTTTATTTTTAGTATATGGCGATTATGAGTAGTACAGGGAGGTTGGATATGGGATTTTAATTCTATGACAGATTGAGCTGTCAAATATACAACGTCAAAAAAGTAAATAAACAAAATTTATTATTTTTGATAAATAAATATGAATAAGAAGTGATGGGAAGTAAATAACGAGTATGTTTTCACTTCTGCCGGCACTCCCGGAGTGCAACCCGTTTTTTTTTCTGTTTTTTAATATTTGTTATTATAGCGGCAACAGAAATACATCTTCTGTAAAATTTCAACTGTCTAACTATCACGGTTCATGAGATACAGCCTGGTGACAGACGGACGGACGGATGGACGGACGGACGGACGGCCAGCGAAGTCTTAGTAATAGGGTTCCGCTAATTACCCTTTGGGTACGGAACCCTAAAAAAGGTAAATAGGTATGTACCTACTTACCAACGATATGGGATTATTGCGACGTAGACGAATATGGTAAATTATCGTTAAAGGTAGCAATGTAGGTACCTAAATGTATAATGTTATTTTTCTTATCATGTTTAAGTTCTTTTTATTAACAAGAGGAATATTTTTCTTTTAATTTTTTAACTTACATTTTTATTTACATGAAACTATTAGTGCGATGATGCCAAATTTTTTTCAGTGCCTCGCTGGCCTGTGCGCTAAAAAAAAGTCGTCACGTTTTTGATCATAGACTTCGAGTAGTGTAATCTGTTGTAAGCTCTGCGCAATAGCCTCGCGAAAACTCTTTCTATCAACGTCCACAATTTTTTATTTATGTTCATTAAAACAAGTTAGAAAGAAACGAAATACCACAGGTTCGCTTCGTCTCTGTCACGCTTTTGCTACCATTTTTTTTCTTACTGTCTAGTTCTCTATGATGATTATGTTTTTTACAAATTTTTTTTGTAAACAATGTGTTCTGATTTTATTGTATAACTTTGTAGATTAGTAGTTTACCTGTGTGCAGGGCTCACCACGCTATGCTTACCGATTCGTGGCTTCCCGTCACCACTCTAAAATCCGTTCTGCGGATAGCTCTGCCCTCTGCCACTTCAGCTTGCTTATCCTGTGGGCTATGTTGATGACTGTGGTCCTTTGTTCCTTGTCGAATCTCTTTATTTCTGATTGCAGACTATAAAAAAGCAACAACCATAACTCTCCGTCACTAACTGAGTGACAATTTTTTTAACTTGTAGATGATGGAGTTGGTCAGAGTTCACTTCTCTTTGCAAAAAATTGTTGAATAAACATTATGCGAATAATGACGAACAGCTTGTACTCAAAAGACTGTCTGACACGTATTAGGAAATCCTATTGGACCCACTACAGGAACTTCTCAGTAGATCTAACGGATCGAAAGGGATTTATGAACTTATTTTCTTTCAAAATCCTACTCGGGTATACTCGGGTATACTTGGGTATACTCGGGTATACTCGGGTATACCCGCAGGATGTGCCTAGCCTGATATTAAGAAGCTCTTGTGTCTTTAAAAATGTTAAATGAAAATTATGCACAAACTTTTGCTTACATCAAATTTAATCCCCTTGCTAAGCCGCCGCCCCACAGAGCTTTAATACCTCGGGAACGATTCAGGGTTGCGCTCTAATGGCCGACGCACGCTTTACTGTGAACTTCTAAGAACATCTAAAACCTTTCTTCGTAACGAGCGGAGTACATTAAAACGTGTTTATTTACACTCTGTAGAAATACTCCAGTATTTCTGAAAGACTGAAGTTGAAAAGGTATTTCACTCGCGAAGAAAATGTTTTGTATATTTTTTATTTAATATACCTACCTACAATTTAAGTTAATCAAGCCCCCGGTGAAACAAACATGTGAAAATTACATTATTTACATACAAAAATGTATTATAGGCATTAGTATAGGTACAGCACCTTATTTGTCATGTCTGCGAAACTTAGACTTAAAGTATTTTTATTGAAGTAAGTCATTTGAACACGCACCCGCGGTATTCGGCAGAATATTTGTTGAGCAGAAACCGGTTTAGGCAGAAACTGTATTAGACACAATCGAGTTACGGCAGAAGTACAATCAGTTTTAACCTCTTATGTTCATCGAAATGAGATTATCATGCAATAGTAACATCGTACAAAGTATTTTATATTTTGGTCCCCACAAAAAAACACAAAGCTCAACTTGTAAAAGGCTTATTTGAATCGTCTAATTTAAATAATAATTTTACAGAGTTTACTGTATTACCGGTTCAGCATGATTTTACTACCGAGAAGAGCCAAGAAACTCAGTCGTTGATCTTTTACAAAATTGTAAAGTCCGCTTAAGTTTTGTTATGTCTTCGTGGTCCCTTTCGTCCTTTTTATGGCTTTGGTGCCAAATGGTAAAAACCAAACCCTTGTAATTTCGTGAGAGACGTCCATTTCCCCGTTTGACGTTTTTAGGGTTCCCTTGCCAATCACCAGAAACGGAAACCTTTATCATGTGGTTTTATTATGTCCATCCGTTTGGTAATTTTTGGTGGCAGTTAATAATTCAAATAAAATTTTAACCAAAAAATTAAACCAATTCCTAAACCGGCCAAGTACGTGTCGTACACCAATTTAGTTCAAAACAATTTTTTTTGGTAATTCTAATTATTTATATTCATACAAATTTTAATTTACATAAATTTACTTATATTCAAAACTTTTAATTTGTTTGTCTTTCCAATAAATTGGTTGTAGAAAATCAATGAATTAATGGTGTAAGTTTTTTTTTACTTTGTTATACCGTTATGATAATAGACTCTGTTATTCATAAACAGACCTTACAAATTGACGTCAATCATTAAACGGATGTGTTAGACAATATGTAGTTATGGAAATTAAAATATTGTACCGTTTATTTATATTTATTTCAACTCATAAGGCCTGTTTCACAACTTAGGTTTTTTCTTTTTAATAATATGTTGGTCAAAGTTAACATTTTTATTCAAATTAGGTTTTTACAAACACTTTTGAATCGTCAAAGTTATGAAATACAATTTTTTATCTGAATCTATTCTGCATATTTTATATTTTATCCGTGATGGACTAAGAAACATTTTTTTTTAAACTTTTACATTTATTATCCTACCAGCATTTTTATCACGCCTTTACCCGCGATGAATTTTCTATCGGCGAGGGATTTCCGACTTACACTTTGAGTAGCGTTTTTTCCCTTTCTGAACTGCAGCTTTACAAATATCATCAGGATCGGTTCAGCGGTTTATCCGTGAAATTAAATTATTATTTACATAATTATTTATTTTTAATTCGTTCTTTAAAACGATCCTTAACTCACAAGCCGTATTGAAACTTTAAGTCTGAGAAAATACTTCGTCTCCTTATGTTTGTTATGCCGCTTGTATACAGGTTGTGTGCTAAGAAATTGTTTATTGGGTTAAATAATGCCCTTCTTTCTTCACATCGCATCACATCACATCACACCACTCGCTATCGATAAGGAATTCATCCTTACACCTTAGATAGAACCTAAAAATGATCACGCACAGTGCGGTTTTAGAGAAACTTCTTAACGCAAACGCTGCTGCTATTGAAATTCGCCGCTTGTCTAGCAGAAACTCTGCCCGAGAGTTGCGTTGATTTAGAAATCCAAAACTTAAAACAAAAAAGAAAAACTTATTATTTTTCCCCTTCCTAGTAAAAAACACGGTCTGGACGAGTAAGGAGTAGCATAAAGTATGTATATGACACCTGCTGTTTTGTGCAGAAAAATAGTTAAAATAATGACAGAAGGTGCGCAATTAAAAAAATCTAATTCAGTACTACTACTTCTAGATACTATTGTATAACGTTCAATGAATATTAGTGGGTTCGGGGTCACGAGACATAATATTCACATGTGAAAAACCACGGTGTGCACGACTCTTTATAACAGATATTGCATTAATTTTTTTACCTCCTTTCATTTCTTTAAGTTATAAAAAACCATAGACATAATCAAAACACTGATACTTATTTATTTCTTTGCAAAGGAGCTCACATGTCTTAGTATTTTATAGTGTTTGTGTTTGTTTGTTTGTGGCGTGAACTTTTATTATTTCTAGACAGGTGAATTTTAAATATAGATGCAAGTCCATGTAAAGTGTTGATTTTAAATATACATAGAGGTGAGTACATAACACTACACGCAAAAATATACATAGATGTGAGTACATAACACTACACGCAAAAATAAACATAGATGTGAGTACATAACACTACACGCAAAAATATACATAGATGTGAGTACATAACACTACACGCAAAAATATGCATAGATGTGAGTACATAACACTACACGCAAAAATATACATAGATGTGAGTACATAACACTACATGCAAAAATATACATAGATGTGAGTACATAACACTACACGCAAAAATTAAATTTTAAAATATAATTTAATTCAAAATTAAACAGAAATATGCAAAAGTTATCTGTACTCTACGAAGATTTAAAAAAAAAGGAATTGTAAGTACAGGGTGATCTCTGCACCTACAGAACTGATTTAAAAATGTTTTTACTTATAAAGAGCTACACTATTTCTAAATAACATAGTCTATAATAAAATAAAAGTTTTATTTTTTATATAAAAACACTAAGATATCTTTGAAGCGCTGCCATAATAATAAAATATTGTCGTTTTGATTTATGAGCGATAAGCTGAAATAAAAGATCAATATCTTATAGGAAATAGATTTCATTTTTCTGTGACAAAAATATATAATCGGAAATCAATTTAATACAATTATACCACATAAGTTATTGAACTTCTTCTTTAGCTATTTGCTAGCGTTTTAAATATATATATATATATATATATATATATATATATATATATATATATATATATATATATATATGTATTAAATATAGAATTTTAGTTGAGTTGAGTTATTTTAATTAGCAGCAGTTTTTTTTTTTTTGCAGCAGTTTGTTTATTAAACTCGCGAAAGGAGAGTGCAATTGTTTTAAAAACGAGCAAAAAACCTTACAATCGTGTGGGACGATAGAAATATATCTGTGAAGTCTGAATGTTCACCAACTTCTGTTCATACATTTAATAAATCTCTCTCAAAATATTGTGATTCGATACTAAACTGATCGTTTATAAGTATTATAAATTTGTACCTAAAATTGAGTGAGAAGAATGTTAGGGATACTTGTACAAGTAGTGATAGTTTGTGCGTTGCTGTGTCTCCACGAGCGATGGTCCCTCGTGCGGCGGCACTGGGCGGTCCGCAGCGTCTACCACTTACCCCCTCATCCGATCCTGGGGAGTCTCTCCTTCATTTTACGTATAAATCCTGTAAGTATTAACATCATTCTTTGTATACTGTTTGTGGGTGACTATTGCGATAGACGAGGGGCTATTTTGAAAAGATCAGGGCCTTGTGATTGTTTCGACATAGTCTGTAGAGATACCACAGATTTTCATTATTTATGTATTACTAGATTTTGCCAGCGGCTCCGCCCGCCTTAAATTCGGTTATCGGCGTGGAACTCCTTAATTATATACTAATAAAGTTTTCTATTGTAGTGAAGTAAGCTATAGTGCAGCTATGGTTCGTTTAACTCTTGTATAATTATGCTCACGGGAAGTTGTAATTTTTTTGGGATAAGAAGTAGCCTATATGCTGTTCCAGGACCTAAGCTATATGTATGCCAAGTTTTATCCCGATCCGTCCGGTGGTTGAAGCGAGATTGAGTAACAAACATCTATTCATCCATCCAGACATACTTTCTCATCTATAATGTTTGTAGGAAGGAAATAATATTTTCTTTTGACTAGTATTATAAATCAACCAACCAAATGTAGGTCTGTACCATAAATCTAAAACCCAACCTTACATCTAAGTGTCATACACCGATGTATATCAACCTATCTTATATCAACTATCATTTTGTCAATACACACACACGAGTATATACTACAATAACTGTAAATTTTATTGTGAATAAAATGTTGTGATTTATTATTATAGCAACTATAAAAATTTACATTTTTATTAAAAAACGATTACAAACAGTTATTACATTATATTTACCGTAAATCTATTTTATTAATTTATGTAGTAAACATAATAATTATTGAAAAGTTATGGCTCTGTAGTGTTTATATTATCACTTTAGTTAATATTTAATTACTTTAAGGTATTTTAATTGCGCGCTTACGTCTAAAAATTGTAAGCATATAGTTTTTGTTATTTATACTTTATTGTTTATAAATTTATACCCATATAGATATGGTTTTTTAAATCTACAAAATAATTGTATAGGTGCCAACTTAACGGTATCGATATGTTAATAATTTGTACACGAAATTACATTTTCTGCCAAAGAAGGATATTCTTATGAAAAATTACGAAATTTGTCTGCGAGTTGCTCTCGTTATGTCGTTAAATGTAGTAGCTGGTAGACTACGGTGTAGTGTGTGGTATGTGGACATTCGGTTTCTATTATATAATCATAGAATGATTCATCTTTGTTTAGTGAGACATCGTGTCATTCTGCGAATTGGAGAAACGGATTTATAAAAGACTTGCTTTCTATATAGGATAAATTAGGTTACTTTATTAATGATTTTTCAGTGTTTAGTTGCTTTATTTTTGTTTGTGCGACTGTTTGTTTCTAAATTATCGCGCAAAATACTCAAATTTGATTTAAGGTATGTGGTAAATGTGGATTTACAAAAAAATTTTTTAACAAAAAACACAACCGGCTTCAAAAAGATGCACTAAAAAGGTAAAAATAATTACTAATTTCCAAAAATCTGAACTGAATTACAGTTTGAAATTGGTGTCATGCAAGCAAAGTGTGTTATAAACTGTTTCATAGGTACATTTACCTTTTCAGTGCATCTTTTTGAAGCCGGTTGTTTTTTTTTTGTTAAAAAGTTTTTATTTTTTCTTTTCAGTGACGAATAGCTTTTTTTTTGTACACTAAAAACATCCACACTCGTAACAAAGTTTTATACAACCATCAACATAAAAGGTGTTTCACCTGTTCCAACTTAACATTAATAATTTTTTTTTCTCCAAAAGTTTTAGTTTTAAATTTACTATAATAATATGGGACCACCTGGAAAGTATAACCTTTTAAATAAAAAAAAATAATCTCAAATCGGTCCAGGCGTCTTCGAGAAATCGGGTAACATACATAAAAAAAAGTGTCCGACGAATTGAGAACCTCCTCCTTTTTTTGAAGTCGATTAAAAAGGACATGTTGTTTGCGATTCAGTCTGTAAGTGAAACTTTAATTAGGTACTGACCAACCAGCCTGTCGTTCCGGTGTCACATAAATACCCGTGACTTCTACTTTAACCTTCAAAGTTCTGCGCTTCGTTACTTTACAACTTTGGTAACGCATAGTCGTGAAAGTTACTTGAAAACTTACAATGAAGTCATCACACAGTATTTTTTTATTCATAGCAATAAAGTAACTATTAACTAGCGCCACCATATTTTTTTTTATTTCCTCTTTGTACAAAGCCTATTTAAAAATATACCTACTCACAACTTTAGAACTTAATCTAGACTAAATTTATTCAAGATTTTGAACATGAAAAATCTAGACTTGACGAATGTGGCTGATATCGTTAATTGGACCTCGTGACCTTTATCCTTATAGTGCTTGTTCTTTTTCGTCTTTTTGACGGGCAAAGTTAAACCTATGATTAAAAACTTTTTGAGTATTCCTTACCTCAATTGGTACTGTTGTTGTACTTATATGGATCACGTCTGTGTGTCCTAACGTCCTCTAATTCCCATATTACAGCTTAAACATGACAGGATGAAGAAATAGGGACAGGTTCTAACTGCAAACGTAAAAATAAAAGTAGAAATGTAAACCTATGTACTTTTCTTGGTCCAAACATTATTAAAATCTCTATAATACTAGGGTAAGGCCGTCAAGGGCCCAACCACCAAACAAATGAGCAGGAGTCACCAGATCATTCGAGTCCGGAGAAATCGGATAGAGGGGCCTCAAATTGAGCACCGATTCAATTTTACAAAAGATTGTAGAAAGTTCCTCGAAGGTGAGCACAGTCTCGCCGACAACGCGGCCAATATATAGTCTTTGCTACCTTTACTACCGCTTCGAAAATTCCACCCCAAGAAGGATATGCGAGAGGATCGAAAATTCACTTAATTCCCTTGCGGGAAAGGCAATGTCGTATGCCCTGCTTATTTGCAACAAGAAACTGGTGGACTACTCGTAGATACCGATCAGCACCCTTATAGTTGGTACCGCTATCCGAACGATTGATATTTGGCAATCTACGGCGGCTAACGAAGCGAGAAAGATAGATATGACTGAAATTGTGATAATGACTGTGGAGGAGGTGCTACAAATATAGCTGCAATCTTGTCAAACAGTGGCTTAATACCTTCTTTAGAAATGAGATGCCCAAGAAATTTGATTTCCTCACAATAGAATTGACACTTGACTATTTTTACTCTAACATTATATTTATTTACCAACTAGTAGTACATTTACAAAATTTTGATAGCAGTCCTTGATTGTTACACCTTCTATAACCAAATCGTCGATGAAACATTTAACCCCAAATAAATCTTCTAGTATTTGACCCATAACAAATTGAAAAACGGATGGTCCACTTGATACACGAAACTGTAGTCTAGTTAGCCTAAATAATCCCACGTGTGTATTTAAAGTTAAATACTCTTCAGACTGCTCGTCCAATATTAATTGATGATAAGCTCCTGACAAATCTAAAACACAAAAAACTCTAGCTTCAGATAATTCAGCAAAAATATCTTCCGGAAAAGGTAATGGTTAGTGTTTTGCATCAAGTACTTTTTTCACTGTAACCTTGTAATCTACACAAATTCTTAGTTTATTATTACTGCATTGGGCTAAAACAATGGGACTAGCCCATTCACTTAGTCGTACTCTCTTTATTATACTAGCCTTTTCTAAGTTTAACAGTTACTGTTCCACTTCCTTCTGTTTTGCATATGAAATTGTATAGGCCTTATGAAATATTGGGGTACACCTATACTTAATATTAAGTTAAGCCTTTAATTCACGTATGTGAGTAGAGCGGTCATTTGAAAACACGCGACTAAATATTATTTTTAATTGTATCAATTAATGATTTTACCTTCACCGTCTGTGTTGTATTATTTTCTACGACTTTCACACTAAAGATTTTTTTTCAATTAGGAAATATCACAGCCAGTCAATCACGATCCAGTAATGGAGAAAAATATTTACTGCTGTTAATAACAATAATGTACCTTATTGTTATTAACAGCAGTAAATATTTTTCTCCATTACTGGATCGTGATTGGCTGGCTACAGATCCATTTACACCCACTTTCACAAAACCTACCCATGTTAAGGATTCCCCTGAGACAGTTTTCAAACGAAACGAATATTCATGCAATTTGCTTTTACTTTGAAACATCAAATCATCTTTATGAATATCTTTTATGCAAGCACCTGTGTCTACCTGCATTTTAAGTGGATTTTCAATAACCTTTAGTCACAATAACACAACTGCTGGTTCCTCAGTGATAGTGTTAATACTAGCCAATATTATTTCCGGCTCTTCTTTAACTTTATTTGTCTCAATCACCCTTAAATTTTTTTTGCTGAATTGTTCTTTCCCACTGTTTTTGGTTATGATTTTATTTTTGTAGCGATACGAACCATCTTATGAAAAATAAAACAGGGCCAGGATTTTTTGAAACAATTATCTGGGTGGTGATTTCCACCGCATCTATAACACTCCCTGATTTTTTATGTCATATACTGCGTTTGGCATCATATTTTTCGTCTTCTTTTCAGCAACTTCATATGCACTCGATATTTTGACTGCGTCCTCAAAGGTCAATTTGTCTTCTCCTGTCAACAATTTCTGAGTAACATTTTCATTTTTCAAATCACACATAAGTTTATCCCTTAAAGTCTCATTTAAAAAGATCCAAACTTACAATTTGACGCTTTTTTTTTATTTCCACAATGAAATCACACAGTGACTGATCCTGTTTTTGGTTGCATTTGTAAAATTCGTATCGTTCAGAAATGGCCGACCTCTTAGACACATACTAACTAGCCAAAGATCAGCCATCAGATGGTTTCGACGGAGAAAGGAGATTTTTTAGCACATTATAAGCTTCTGGTCCAATTAACGTTATTATCATAAATACGTTATTTTTAGAGTTCCGTACCCAAAGGATAAGCGGAACCCTATTACTAAGACTTCGCTGTCCGTCCGTCCGTCCGTCTGTCACCAGGCTGTATGTCTTGAACCGTGATAGTTAGACAGTTGAAATTTTCACAAAAGATGTATTTCTTTTGCCGATATAACAACAAATACTAACAAATAGAATAAAATAAATATTTAAGGGGGCTCCCATACAACAAACGTAATTTTTTTGCTCGGTTTTGCTCGATATTGATACCGGCAACAGGTAGACGCTTAAAATATTCACAGAATATTTTGTTATGTAATCACTTTTAAAATGAATAATCAATTAAAATATAACAATTATTTAAGGGGAGCTCCCATACAACAAAAGGGATTTTTTTGCCGTTTTATAGATAATGGTACGGAACTCTTTTTTGCGCGAGTCCGACTCGCGCTTGGCCGATTTTTTCTTCTACGCCATTAGCTACATCAAAATTGCTCCATCCTTTCGATATAAGAAGTGAAGTCTTCTACAGGTTTGTACTGCTCAATAGATCCTAATACTGACCTTTTAATCCTAGACTAGGTAAAAACAGTATTAAGACATTACTCTGGGTTGGAAGAGTGCCAAAAAGTGTCAGTTTAGGTTAAATTTGATATGTAGGTAGATACAACAATAGTACAGAGGTAAGCAAAAGGTAGGTCGGTAACCACACTCTGGGCACCAAATGTTTTTTTGTCTTTTTGACGGGTTAAGATTAAAATCTATGATTAAAATCTTTATGTATTGCTTACCTTAATTGGTACTGTTGTTGTACCTATATGGACCACCTCTGTCTGTCGTAACGTCCTCTAAGGGGACCTAAATTACAGCTTAAACATAAGAGGACATAAAAATAGGGACAGGATCTAACTTAAAACGTTAAATTAAAAGTAGAAATGTAAACCTATGTATTTTTCTTGGTTCAAATATCCTTAATATCCTTAATCCCTATGTTTAATGTATTAATTTTGTAACGCCCTTTTTAAACATAATCATTGGCGGAGTAAGCTGTAATTGCATAGGCCCTCTTATATTTTTTTTAAAACATCAGTGAGGTGAGACGTAGTTGCGCTCCACGCGCAGTTAGTAACATATGACGTCATCCTTGTCTTTACGCAAAGTTACTGTCATACGTATAACGTTTTTGTACCGTTACGTAAGTGATGAGTTAATCACCGTTATTATGTACCGGTTATGAGTGCGTTAAACTGGTGCCCATCACGAGCTTTAATTTAATATCGCCCACGACTTCCTGTTGACTTTTACATTTCGCGTTAATACTTTCGTAATTCTTATATTAGCAGTTTCCTGGACACAGAACCAAATACAAAATTTTAAGAACTTACACTATTTTAAAACTGTTCTTAACTAAATGAAAATAAGTATATAGGTACTATCTTAAATAAAGTTCTTATAAATAAATAAAAAATAGTTATAAGCCTAGGTCCTTGCGGCAGTGTGCCCAAGATATCTACTTCCAGCATTTCCCCTTGTCTTTGAATAGCTCAGTATTCATTGTGTTAGGGTAGACAGCTGGCAGCTCTTGGGTTGCCTGTGACTTTCGTCAAATGTTTTAAGAGTGTGCCAATGCATGACTAAGCAAGTTAAATGAGTACAATCAGAGACGAGTGCTCAAGAATAAGATAAGCTTAGTTCTACCCAAAATAAAAATAAAAATGCAAAAATGGTTAACTAAAAATTATTATTATTATTATTATTATTATACTTTATTGCATCAACATAAAAAAAATTTACAAACAAAACATATTTACAAATAGAGAAAAACAAAAGGCGGTCTTATCGCTTTAACGCGATCTCTTCCAGACAACCTTTGGGTAGAGGAAATAATAAAGTTAAACAAAGTATAGTAGGTGTGTTTCGATACAGTTATTAAGAAGTATATATATAATACAATAATGCATATAAAATAAATAATTACACATAAATAACATATATGAATAATGTATGTATAAATATACATAAATAGAAGTACATATATAAATACACATGGATAATAAATATAATTATAATAGTACTACGTATAAGTAAATATATATAAACAAATATAGGTAGTGATGTTATTTTAGTTCTTCAAGTAATGAGCAATAATAAGATTTTTAAATATTGCCTTCGATTTTGCTCTTTTTATTTCTAAAGGTAAAGCGTTCCATAATCTAACAGCCTTTACAGTAAAAGAATCATTATAAAATTGTGAGGAATGCAAAGGAATTTTTAGCATCCAGCGTGTAGTCTCTCGAAGAGAAGTATTTCCGATTAAATTAAAACGTTTCTTTAAGTATACTGGTGTGTTTGGATTGAACAGGACGTTATATAGAAGAAAGAGAACATGAGCATCCCGGCGAAGTCGAATTGGGAGCCACTTGAGCTTTGATCTGAATTCGGAAATATGGTCGTACTTACGTAGACCAAATATGAGTCTAATGCAGAAGTTTTGAAGTCGCTTAAGTTTATTAAGCTGCTCCTCGGTAAGGTCAATATAACTAGCATCAGCATAATCGAGAATAAGCAGAAGAAGAGATAAGAGCAATTTTAGTGGGAATTGGTAAAAAATTGCGCAATCTGCCTAAAGATTTAGCTGAAGCAAATATTTTCTTGCTAACTTCCTTTATTTGCGAACCCCAAGATAGTGTTCGATCGAAAAATATACCCAGGTTTTTAACTGTATCTTTGTAAGGGATAGAAACTCCGTTCACAGTTACTAATGGGAGTTCGTTCCAGTCAATATTGGATATAAGTCTCGAACTGCCTACGATGATTGCTTGTGTTTTCGTAGGATTAACAATGAGGCCATAGGATTCACTCCATTTAACAATTCGATCAAGATCTCGATTAATTATTGAGATAGCGTTTGTCAATTCACTAATAGGAGTTTGTGTGTTGTGTGTGGTAGAGAGAAGATAATTGAGATGTTATAGAATTAATGGAAATAGCAAAATTAATAGGAAAAGTTTAAGAAAATATTTTTCTGTGACGATCACGACTCGACTGACTTTTTGACTATGTTTTTTATAATTATAAGCTAATTTACTTTAATAGGTTCAACATAATTTCAAAACTAATATGACACGTAAAAGAAAATTTAAAAATATGCAAATCGTTACTTTAGTTTTAGAAATAAGGGGGAGGGAGGGGCCTACCCATATTTGTCAACGCATGTGTAAACAAAAAAAGTAGCACTTAATAATTTTGACGAATTAAAATGATAATTCATATTTATAATAAAATCCCTAAAACTATCCGTGATATAGATATATATATAGATATAGATATAGATATAGATATAGATATAGATATAGATATAGATATAGATATAGATATAGATATAGATATAGATATAGATATAGATATAGATATAGATCATATTTTACTATTCAAAAGCAAACTGAATAAGATATCAGTGGACAAAGTATATTACACTGTAGATGAGATGGAGATGTAGATTAATGATAAAAGTATTTAACTTTTATGATGTAGGTACTTGTGAGGACATCAAACTAAATTCTAATGACTAAATTATATTGTTTTGATTATTTGATTGTATGAATGTGATATTTTATTTTTATGATTTAATTTTATGATGAATTGTTTAAATATTAGCTCTATATTTAATGCTAAAACATCTAAATATTGTACGCCTTTGTAGGTAGGAAGTTATTATCTGTACCGATTAGAAATCTAAGAACTTCAATGTTCCTACTGCTACATATAAATGATTTGATTTATTGATTGATTTGTTAAAAATCGAATTTGAAGAAAAAGTTTTTGACTTTTAGATTTTGACTTTGACAATAGTGATGCAATAGTTGTTATTATATTTCTATCTTAAATAAGTAGATAACTTTTAAACGGCTGAACCGATTGGGTTGAAATTTTATATGGATATTTCGATGGTTTACTGGATGATTTAAAAATACAATTGGACCCGATAGGTGGAGCTGCTGTCGGTATGTCAACTATTAAACGGCTGGACCGATTGGGTTGAAATTTTGTATGTGTATTTCCATGGTTTCACAGACACGAATGTATTATGCCATTAAAGAGGAAAGTTTTGATTGTTTGTTTTTTTTCTATAATTGAGCAGTTGCCGTAAGAACTTACGCCGTTATGTTAATAATAGCACATGTAAAATACAGATACACAAACCCCGAAGTCTCATTATTAGGTTTTCTTTTTTCCAATTTTGTACGGAAACCCAAAATTTATCTACGGTAGGTAGGTCTGTAACGTGTAAATAATTTTAAATCTTAACTTATTCAACAGGCAGTATGGCTACGAAAACTTTACGAGGAAAACAAAAAGACCCCTTACGTTGGCATGTGGCTTTTCTGGCAACCTGCTCTTATACTTAACTCATACGAAATCGTTCAGAGGGTTCTGATCACTGATGCAGACGTCTTTCGGAATAGATCTATTAGTACTTCCAAAAATGATCCCCTGGGACAAAATATGTTTATGGTCAAAGTGAGTATAAACGAGTTATGTAGGTACTAACTAACTATATATAACATTCTACACAACATGAGGGTTAGCACTGCTTAGATGTAAATCGAACTTCTTCTCCAACTTCTATTTGTTTTTTGTCTGTCTGTTAAATAACAATAACCATTTATTTCTAATTAACTGGTTCGCTCTCTTTTCTTCTAGGATCCGATGTGGTCTTCGATACGGAAGCGGTTGACTACGGCGTTCACTCCCGCTAAAATAAGAGCCATTCAGGAACTTGGACAAACCAAGGCCAAAGAATTGATAAAACGTATAAACAGTGATATAATACAGAAGAAGGATATTAATTTACAGGTGAATACTACCGAGGAACTCATTGATTCGTTTTTGGGTTCCGTACAAGAAGAGTGCAAACGGAGCCCTATTACTAAACCTACGCTGTCTCTCTGTTGGCCTGTCCGACCATTAAAAGGCTCGATTTTTTAGACCGGAATAGGTAGAAGCCTGAATTTTTCACAGAATATGTGTTATGATGGGGGATTATCTAACAAATAATAAAAAATAAAATTTAAGGGGGATCCCCATACAAGAAACACATTATCGTTGTTTTTGCTCTATCGTAAAAATAGCAACACATACAAACTTCAAACTTGCAGTGAAAAATAGTATGAACTCTAAAGTATAACAACAAATAATAAAACTCGGCCAAGAGTGAGACGGGCCCAAGCCATTACTATTTCAAATAACCGGTACAGCGCCATCTAGTTTATTATTAGGAGCACGAAATATGTTTGTTGGAAACATTATTCAAAGTTAAGCAACGTCGTTACGCAACGCTTAGCGGCACACTTTTTGTTTTTGTCTTTTATCGTAAATTTTATCGCGTGTTATTAACATCGGTGAAGTTTTTTTTTTTTTTTTTTTTTATACCACTAAGGTGGCAAACAAGCCCACGGTCCGCCCGATGGCAAGCGGTCACCGTAGCCTATGGACGCTTGCAACACCAGGGGCATCACTCGCGCGTTGCCGACCCTTCAGAAATCTAATAACTTCTTTTTTGAAGAACCCCATACTGTAGTCCTTAGAGAAAACCTTGGCAGGGAGCTCATTCCACAACCCAAGGGTTCGCGGGAGGAAGTTTCTCTGAAACCGCACTGTTCGCGACCATTTTGGTTCCAAAGTGTGAGAATGAATTCCCTGTCGATGGCGAGCGGTGCGATGGTAGAAAGTAGCCGTGGGCATCATTTCGAACAATTCCTCAGAACACAATCCATTGTACAAGCGGTAGAACACACACAGGGAGGCAAAGTCTCTCCTCAGACTTAAGGGTTCGATACCGCAAGTGAGTTTGGGATCGTCGACAATTCTCACAGCCCGTCGTTGAACCGAGTCAAAAGGGCCAAGCTGGTATCCGGGTGCACCCGCCCAGAGATGGCAGCAGTACTCCATATGGGGCCGGACTTGCGACTTGTAAAGTAGCAACCTTTGCCCCGACGTGAAGTACTGCTTCGCTCTGTTGAGTACACCAAGTTTTTTGGACGCCAGCTTTACCTTGCCTAGCAAATGATCTCGGAACTGAACATCGCTGGAGATGTCAACGCCAAGGATCCCAATGCTCTTGGAGATGGAGAGGGGAGTGTTCTGGAATTGTGGGACTACAGTGAATGGGGTTTTCTTAGCGGTGAACGCGCAGACTTGTGTCTTTGAAGGGTTGAATCGGACCAAGTTTTCCCGCCCCCAGTCAGAGACCTTGGACAGACCGATCTCGATTTGAGACACAAGTTCTTCACGCTTTTCCTCCACAACGGAACGTGGGATGCTTGCACGGCCCGTGTAATAAGCGTCTCCAGTACTGTCATCTGCATAGCAATGTATGTTGTTGATGTCCAACATATCATTGATGTGCAGTAGAAACAGCGTAGGAGACAGCACAGAGCCTTGCGGGACACCAGCATTAATGT
Organism: Apoda limacodes; assembly: GCA_946406115.1. NCBI lineage: Eukaryota > Metazoa > Arthropoda > Insecta > Lepidoptera > Limacodidae > Apoda > Apoda limacodes. Next base: position 52,473,607 of record OX291541.1, read on the forward strand.
CCATGCTATCAGAGCAACTACCGTCAACTACGGCTCGTATGCTTCTGCCGGACAAAAAGCTAGCCACCCATTTGCACAAACCCTCGGTAGTACCACGATTTACGTAATTCACGCTAAGCTTAAGCGTAATATTCAAAGTTAAGCAACGTAGGGCTTGGTCAGAACATGGATTGGTTTTATCGGCACATTTTTTTTTGTTTGTGTTTGTAAATTACGCAAATAGTGGTAGGTACGGAACCCTCGGTGCGCAAGTCCAACTCGCACTCGGCCACTTTTTAAACAACCTGACATTAAAGCACACGGATTAGTTCATGTTTTATTTATATTCGTCCATCAGAAATTATATGTGAAGTTAAGCAACGTAGTGGTGTGGAGAGTACCTGGATGGGTGGCCGCATAGTGGCACATGTGTCTGAGCTTCATGTTTCGAAGGTCACTTTTGGGTGTGGCTCTAAAACCGAGCGATCCCTAGTTCGACAACTGGACAACGCAATGGGCCAGCGTTATGGAGTAAAGCCTAAGCCTCGTTTTCCAAGGAAGGCCTGTGTCTCTGCAGTGGTTCATATAACGTGGGCGATCCTCTACACTAGAGGTACGGGTTTAGTACAGGTGAAGAGACACCATGATATAAGAGACACCATTATATAAGAGACACCATTATATAAGAGACACCATGGTATAAGAGAAACCATGGTATAGGAGGCACCATGGTATAGGAGGCACCAAGGTATAAGAAGCACCATGGTATAGGAGACACCAAGGTATAAGAGATACCATGGTATAAGAAATACAACACAGACCCGTTTATTCTTAACATGTAACTTTAATGTAAAATAATAATTTTTTTTTAGTTTAAGTACATTATTGAGGTCATAATTGTCTTTTTTATTTAGGTATTTTTCGCTTGTTTCTAGTCATTGTTCGCTGATTTCACGAATGACGTAATAAGTATAGCAGCTTTTGGCGTGGATGGGAATGCGACTCTAACCGGGCGGAGCCTTATGAGGGAAGTCACCAAGGAACTCATGTTTTTTGGACCTCTTAGAAGTCTTGAACTCGGTACTATATTCTTCTTCCCTGATTTGGCAGATTTTTTCAGGTATTGTATCTTTTTGCTTTTTAGAAAGTAATGTGTTAGTATGTTTATGATATTGTATTATATATTACAAAGATTTATTTATCTTTTTTTATTTTGACTTGTTCATACTGCAAATGCAAGTATCTGTTCGGCAAGTAAAACATTAATTATGGGTGTAAGAATGCTTAAGTATCCCGCAGATATTAGAATCTATAAATATATTGTCTCTTTTTGTGTTGAGTCCTATTTTTTAAGCGAAATCTAAACTGTGCCTTAAAACTACTTTCTTCTTTATTTTCACCTACATGTCATTTTTGTGGCGCAAGGTTTTTCAATCTTTAGGATGTCAAAACTACTTTTGTTTTGTCATTGGTAGAAATACCTTTAAATATTAAGTTATTAGTTAGGTATTTTTTTTCATAAATATTTAAAAAAAAAACAGTCATTAACTAGTTAAAATCCTAGTAAAAGCTGACACCAATTCAAAGAAATATTATTTTTCAGATTCACATTTCTGCCGAAGTCAGCAACAGACCATTTCAGGAAGATATTCAATGGTGTTGTCAAGCTCCGTGGAGGATATGACAAAGATAATCAGCAGATTAGAGATTTGCTCGACGCTCTGCTCAAAATGAAGAAAGAGGCTGGTCAGGAGGGAGAAGGTACGATCTCACGGTGACCTTCCATTGGGTAAAATCAATGCGTTAAATCATTAAATGAAAACACAAAACAAATATAAAATCTTTATGTTTGCCCAACGTAACAGGTTAAGCAAAATATGCCACTGGTGGTCACCTATTCAGCTACTGACCGACGCCCGTCGTTGTCTAACTTAGCATCGTGTTTCCGACACACAAATGTAACTGTGAACGAGCTCACGAACGAACGAGCTCACGAACGAACGAGCTCACATACGAACGACCTCTCTTTTACTGCATATTTGACGTCTATAGTAATAGAATAGTAATTAGTAAATTGAATCTCGAGTGATCGGAATCAAATGGACTGTTTCAAACACACAGTTTCAGATGAGTTGGCGCATAGTCTGGTGCCATATTAGTGTTACTTTGCCGCCACACTATACGTGAGTTAGTATGTGTTCAGTACTACCATGTACTAGTTACGGACTTCGGCCATCATATGGCGCCTGACCGCCTGACCATGCCTCAACTTATTTAAAACGCATAGTACAACTCAAGTAGTGTGTAAGTAGTGCTGGAAACTAAAATATGTGTAGTGTTGAGAAAAGGAATTAAGGGCCATTTTAGTTTCGCTTTGTTAAAACTCATAAATGTAAATAAATTGGCGTTAAAAAAATAACTGTAAAAGGCAGTTCTTTGACACAGTTTAGTATTTGCTTTTCATCCGACGGGCAGAAGGTTTGGCAGAAGGTTTATATATAATTTGGACGTTTGTGTGTTTTTGTTTGTGCGTTTACAAATAGTAGCAGTAGTGTAATGTCTAAAAATATTTATTTATTATGTTTATTAAGTAAGGTGTCGTTAGTTTGTCATACGCAATTTGTTAGTGCTATAGGATTTATATCTTTAAGAACAATGAAAATAGGCACTATTTTAAGTGTTACCTAAACTATGTAAACAGAACAGCAACAATCCTAGTCCAGTAACAATTTATATCGCATCAAGCTTAAATTCGATCTTTATCGGTACTCTTGTCCCAAATTGCAATTAACTTAAACTGACAACTAATAGTATTTGTTTGAAGTTAATTACAATCAAATTTAATGGAGGGCCATACTTAGTGTGAGGTTTTGAAGCCGTTACTTTGAGCTAACTATATACTCTAGTAAGTTTTGTAACCGTTACTTCGGGCTAACTATAGACTGTTGTAAGTTTTGTAGCCATTACTTCGGGCTAACTATAGACTCTAGTAAGTTTTGTAGCCATAACTTTGAGCTAGCTATAGACTCTAGTAAGTTTTGTAGCCGTTACTTCGAGCTATTTGTTTATATTATTACAGTTAATTTGTAATAGAGTTTTTTTTCTTATTTAGAAATGAGCTCAGACATGCTGCTGGCGCAGGCGGCCGTCTTCCTGCTGGGAGGGTACAACACGGCGGCTCTGGCGCTCTCCTACGCCACATATGAACTAGCCTTCTCGCCACACGTACAGGTTAGATTCAGAGTAAAGATATTTGTAGCAGTCGATTGTTTAACTAAAACGACCTAATGACGCATCGCTTATCTTTAGATACGACATTGGCAGCGCCCCGGCTCGCCGCCGTCGTGCAAATTAGTTCTAGAATAGTCGCGGACGGCTTCGCAGGCATCCGTGTACTAATCCCATCGATCGGAGGTACCAAGTTTTGGTATCGACGCGTGTTTGATAGATACTTATATTTGATATAATGAATTTAATGAACATTTGAAAGGACTGAAGTAAAACGTAGTGAAAAAGGACATCTTTGCCGCGTCAGGTGATTTCATCCTGTTTACAACGTGAGATAGCGTCGCGACGCCCGGCGCCCGGGTGACTCTACAAATTTTATGTTCAATTTACATCTACTACTTAGCAATATAAATAAAAAAACATCTTGTAGCATAACGCGTGGTTTTTTGTTTTTTTGATTCCCGGACCTCTGGTGACTAATCTTATGCGAACGTCGATAATCAGTTAGCGATAACAGATACGCGTTCGGTTAGAACAGTGTGGGGTTGCGCTTTTATTTATTCGTTATTAACTTGTTTGTGTACTAGACTTTGCCAGCGGCTCTGCCCGCCCTAAATTCGGTTATCGGCGTGGAACTCCTTAATTAACTCCAATTTTTAAATTAATTAGTTATACTATAGGTGCAGTAATAGTTCGTTTAACTCAGTTATAGTTTTTCCCGCAGGAACTTTTGAATTCTTAGGGATAAAAAGTAGCTTATATGCTATTCCAGGACCTAACCTACATGTATGCCAAGTTTCATCACGATCCGTCCAGTGGTTGAAGAGTAAAATAGTAACAGATATCCATACAAACAAACAAAAAACTTTCACATTTATAATATTAGTAGGAAATAAAATTATAGTTTAAGGTTCGCGTTTTGGTTAATTTAGGGTTCCGAGCGTTTGGTGATTAAGATAATAATTTGGATTGCTAATTAGGTTTTTTATGATTTCATTTTTTCTTGTGTTGATTATTTTTGTGTGCATTTATTGTAATGCTATGCCAAAAACAAGGGCGAGAGTTTTGGATATGCCGAGGTGGTTAGCGTCGGCTAAGCTAAACGTAGGGATACCGGACAGGAGGCAGGCTCTAACTGCGCGGTCGGGACAGCTCGATGACCGGATGGAGGTACTGAGCCAGGCCTATCGGGAGCTGGTCGACTCTGAATTAGAGCTGGAGACCATGGCCAAGATCCCGGCCGATATTCATCAGGCCGAGGAGATAGCGGACCAGTTGCGACAGGCGGTAGGCGATGTCGTCGTGCCTCAACCGGATAGGGGGCTCGCTGACCCAAACCTGGGAACGTCGGCACTTCTGAATAGGCTGCCGGTATTGGATGTTCCCAGCTTAAGTTGGCATAACTCTTGGCCTCGTTGGATGGGGAACAGCGTGGCCTTATCCAGCATCTTCCATTGTTGTCCGGCAGTTGACAGACGCGCACGTCTCCGCCATTCTGGGGCTACCACGGGCTCAGGACGATGAGAACCTACGGTTTGGGTACAACGCGTTGAAGGCTTTGGGCCTGCCAGAAGTGGTCGTTTCTACTCCTCCACATAGTTTTAGGAAAGCTGCCCGTTAACGTAAGGAGCCGGTTCGAGTGCTTCGAGTGGGGGAGACTCCGACACCCCTTTCCCCAAATTTACAAATTTGGTGGGTTTTCTGGAATGGGCCGTACCTCGTACGTTAGGACTAGGCTACCAGCGGTGCAATTATCCAGACAGCTGCCTGGACCTGAAGGAGGTGGGCGGTTTTGTGCTGCTGCAGAGGCTACTGGACCGCGGATGTGTGTTTTTTATCGCGGTAGAATGTTACCGAATTCTTACACCTTATTAGGTGGCAAACAAGCTTGCAGTCCGCCTCACAGGAAACAGTCACCGCAGCCTATGGACGCTTGCAACACCTGGGTCATCATTTGTGTATTGCCAACCCTTAAAAAATGTAATAACTTCTTTCTTGCTCCTTGGCAGGGAGCTCATTCCACAACCTAAGCATTTCTTTTCTCTGAAACTGCACTGTACGTGACTATTTAGGTTCTAAGATGTGAGGATGAATTCCTTGTCGATTGCGAGTGGTGTGATGGTAGAAAGTAGCCTTGGGCATCATTTTGAACAATTCCTCAAAACAAATTGCATTATACAAGCAAGCAAGGCAAGAAGTTCTATTTAAAGTAATAATACAAGGGAATGGAAATGACTAGAATGTATACTTACCGAGCAGTTTCTATATTGGTAAATTGAGCAAATTTTCAGACAGCATATTGCTGTTGCAATTTAGTATCCAAAGTGATGCTCAAGAAGACTTTTATAGTGCATATAAAAGACCGAAACTTGTGTGGCTACACTTGAATGTTTTTGACACCAAATTAAAGGACTCTATTTGTGACTTAGTAAAAAAAAAACTAGTAGCCATGGCGGATAAGAAAAGATTGGAGACAATATAAAATATTTGGAGTAAATGTTTTGCATTAGGATTTGATATAAATTTTATTAACCTGATTTATTCTTTTACTTTATAAAACACCAAGTTAAACGTCCTAGTGTCCCAGGGTAGGTACAATCATGCATATACCTTGGGACCCATTTTATAGGTACGTCATACATAATTATAGAAAATCCTACATAAGTGAGACGAAAAATAAGTAGTTTTATTTATTTATTTATACCACTAAACTAATAAGTAGTTTTATTTATTTATTTATACCATTAAGCTAATAAGTAGTTTTATTTATTTATTTATACCACTAAGCTAATAAGTAGTTTTATTTATTTATTTATACCACTAAGCTAATAAGTAGTTTTATTTATTTATTTATACCGCTAAGCTAATAAGTAGTTTTATTTATTTATTTATACCACTAAGCTAATGAGTAGTTTTATTTATTTATTTATACCACTAAGCTAATAAGTAGTTTTATTTATTTATTTATACCACTAAGCTAATAAGTAGTTTTATTTATTTATTTATACCACTAAGCTAATAAGTAGTTTTATTTATTTATTTATACCACTAAGCTAATGGTCCGCCTGATGGTAAGCCTAGGTAAAACATTAATATTGCACTTCTAACATCTTGTTAAGTTATTTAGGATCGAACATCAACCAGAATTTTAAATAAATATAATATGAAGTGTCCCAAGGTACTCCACCCTCTCCGATATACCAAACGTTTTGAGTAAGAAAATTTTAATTGCTTTACAGCATATGTACTTAAACCCCAACATAACCAGTAGTGAAGATATATGTTGTAAAGATATATTATTACATTGTGTATTAAATAACCAGTATAGAATTGTAACACATGATATCTCATTACCATTTATTATTTCTCATCACCATTCGATATATCGAGAAGGTAATGAGATAAATGGTAATTAGATTTTTTATAATGTATTTTAAAATGAAGGGTCATTTTTTGAAGTCCTATATTATAATTTAAATATGATCGTCGTATTTAGAAAGATATGCATGTTAACATATTTCTGTTCTTCTAACAAAGTTTCTAGAAATAGCTAGCAATTCACAAAAATCAGGCAAAAAGCACATTGATGGTAATATGATTTTAGCCTTTTTTTCATTATTCTAGATTTACAACACAGAATCAGATTGATTATTGATTGCATCTAATAAATTTTTTTTTTACAGTTTTATATATTCTTTACCATCCGCCGTGCAATATGTAAAAAATGAAATATTCCGACTTTTGTTGAAATAGCTAATTTATTTCTCAATTTAAATTAAATTAAAAAAACTTGGTATTAAACACTGGTAATAAATATGTGTTAAGGTTTTCTAGTGTCAACTTTAACGAAAAAAATTGCACAAAAAAATATTTTTTCGCACAATCACAAAACTAAAATTCTAATATGATTGTTAATATGGTTGTTGTAAGGGTTTCGTAACACAAAGTCAAAACAATAAAACTTATTTGACAAACTTATTGTACGTATATATAATGGGAGAGAGTATGAAGAGTATAGATTAAGATATAAATTGATAGAATGTATTTTTTGTCTTTAACGTGTAATTTTTTTCATACAAAAAAATAAGTCCGTCCGCCTGTTTGATAACACAGTCTTATAATTCTATCATTCGTTCTGAACTATATAAACATGAATAGTCTGACAGTTTTGTAAAAAAGATATATTAGGGTTAAGTAATAGTCTACCGGAATAAAGGTAATAGACAACTTTTTATTGGAATCTGACTTCAAAGAGAACAAAACACTTAGCTGAGTGCTTCGTCTGTGTAAGGTTTTTCACTTTTTATCTGTCAAAAAAGTTAGTGTAATTTTGTACGTAATATTTTGTTTTTTTTTTATTTTTGTAGGTAATTGGACTCACATCAGTAGGTAGAGGATCACATTCATTAAAAACTTTTTAATAAAAAAAACAACTGGCTTAAAAAAGATGCACGAAAAAGGTGGAATAATTACTTATTTTCAAATCACAGTTCGAAGTTGGTGTCTGTGTACTGTAGAGGTTACGACCTGTCTTTAGGTAAAAAGTAAGTAAATATATTAGCGAACGTTTTAACGCAGCAAATACTTTATAGTGGTTTTACTAAGATATAATAGATGGTGTCAGTGTGTTTTTGAATAAAAACAATCGGAACACCGATTGTGTCATTAATTTTGATGGATTGACCATCAGGGAGCCCTAGAATATTTAGAATGGTTTTACATTGCCAGTAAACTCATGGTCAGATACTCCAGTATCAAATATATTATATACACTGCCACCACCGAAGACAAATATGGGATATACCAATTGTAAATGAATGACGATCCGCGGTTAATGAAAGGTGATATGGAAACCGAAGAAATAATATCTAAGTTGTTGTTGTATAATGATTCTCCTAGATAGGACATGAAACTTAATGGTGGTTACTCGTCTCAAATAAAAATCTCCCTAAACCTGGTTTTTATTAGCTACTGCTAATTAGTTCCCGATACCTAATTAGAAATAGGTAGATAAGCAGCTTCTATAGAAATAAGTAGATAAGCTATAGATAGATTTGTTTTTGTTAGAAAGATTATAGATTAGATTATATTTTTGCTTTTGAGTGACGAATTGCTTTTTTTTCACTTAGATTATTACACTAAAAACATCCATACATGTAACAAACTTTTATACAATCATCAACATAAAAGACGTGTTTCACCGGTTCCAAATATACATAAATTTTTTTTTTTCAAAGTTTAAGTTTTAAATCCATTTAATTAATATAGGACCACCTCAGGAGCATACTATTTCGAATAAAAAAAGTATTTTTAAAATCAGTTTACAGTTGACGTAGAAATCGGTGGACATTACATAAAAAAATATACCCGTCGAACATAGAACCTCCTTTTATGAAGTCGGTTAAAAATGATTGACGGTCGGCAAAGACATAGCGTAACATAACTAAACACAAACATATTATGTCTAAAAATATATGTATAAGCAAATCCAAGGACCAGTTTCTAATCTCTATTACACCACTCCCAAAATTCCAATACTTTTCAAATTTATATCGGACCAAATCTAAATTAAATTGGATCAAAATATGGTGGCATTAAATACAATTAAAATTTGAAATATCATTCAAATAACGTTACGTAGTAGTCGAGAATTTGGTGAACATAGTTAGAAAAACAATCCCGCGAACTCTTAGGTTATGGAATAAGTTACCTGCCAAGGTTTTCTATAAGTACTACAACATGGGGTTCTTTAAAAAGGTGTTAGTTTTTTAAAGGCGCGGGTGATGCCCCTGGTGTTGTAAGCGGCCAATAAAATACATATTTTATAACCTACTTCAAAAAACTGAGGCTTATCATGGTCCACATCTCATATCTCTCGTCATGAAAATGTGCCCATCATGCATCAGACCAAGGTATGTACGACATCCCAACCCGCGCGCAGAGCCGGCGCACTGGTGTAGCCAGGTTAATATTATTCGTAGGCTTCGCGTATAAGAGAGAAATAAGGACAAATACATATATAATATTAAATGCTTTTTTTTCTGTTTTAAGGATAAAATCTACGAAGAACTGTTGGAGGCAACACAAACTAACGGATGTGTAGAGCTGGATGGAAACACTTTGTCAGAACTAACATATTTGAACTGCGCCATTAAAGGTATAAGAACATAGAAAAAGCATAATACATGACCAGCAAGGAAATTTTGCTTAATTTTGAAATAAGTTTTATATTTGTTTTAGAAACTCTCAGAAAGTACCCTCCAATGGCGTGGATAGATCGGGTTGCAGACAAAGAATACAAAATCGATGATAGATTAACCATACCAGCAGGGACGCCTGTCTTTATCAATGCAATTGGACTACACTATGACTCTCAGTATTACCCAGATCCAGAAAAGTACAACCCTGACAGATTTCTCCCTGAAAACCGGATAAACGGTATTCCTTTGCCATTTTTGGCCTTCGGAGATGGACCGCGACAGTGTCTTGGTGAGAAAAATTTCGTTATTTAATAAACTAACGATCCCCCCTGGTTTGTCTTTTACAGCTTTCCTATTGTTCTTAGCAACTAAGTTTGATGCTTTTGTTTGTTAGTCTGCTGTCTGACCAAGGCCGGTTCAAACTACTTGGAATGTTAGGGTTTATCTCGAAACAGCAAATTCTCTACAAGTCCTCTCGCGCTAAATTAAACGGGCCTAATTCTTAGTATTATTAGTTATTGTTACTATAGAAGATCGAGTGTGTTGGCATTAAGGGAGGCCTATGTTCAGTAGTGATGATTAATAAATAAAACATTATTGATCTGTGTTTCAGTAGTCAGTGTCTTCTCTAAACAAGTTTGGAAGTTAGGTCTGGTTAAAGGTATTGTATGTGTATGTATGTGTTTATATACATATATATATAAATATAAATTGTGCAATAAAAAAAAATCATTCATTAAATATTAAACTTAGCACACATAACGAATAACATCGAATGGAATGTAAAACAAAAACCAATTTTCAATTAGAACTAGAAGGATAGTCACGAAATATATTTCTATTGAAAATCTAATAGAATTTAAAATAAAACTTACAAGTGTTGTTAATGAACTTTATGCGTCTACCTTTTTTTAGGGTTCCGTACCTCGAAAGGAAAAAACGGTACCCTTGGGATCACTTTCTTCTCCATCCGTCTGTCCGTCTGTCAAGACCCGTTTTCTCAGGAACGCGTAGTGGTATCAAGCTTAAATTTATATAAAATACTCAAGTCTACTGCCTCTTGAAGCTGTGAAAAAATTAAACTTCTAAGCCAATGCAATTAAAGGATACAGCCGTTTATGCCGCTAATTTTCGAAACTCGCAAGGGAATCAAAACCTACAGGGTACTTCCCGTGAACTCAGAATCTTGAAATTTGGTACGAAGCAACGTGTTATAGCACAGATATAGGAAAAATTGCGAAAACCGTAAATTTTTACTTACATCATATGATGAAAAATATTTTAAAATATTCAACAACAAATAATAAGTTTGCACGGAACCCTCGGTGCGCGAGCCAGACTCGCACTTGACCGGGTTATTTAAGAGCTAATAGTATATATCATACCGAGTACAAATTGACCAGCTGAAGGAAGCTAGTTGAGTACCGCCCCAAACTAAAATACTACGTGTGTTCCTGCATACGCATTAAACCTACCAACGAGTTCGAAGCTACCAACCAACATGCCGCAGTTTTTTAAAAACCAATATGGATTTTCTTACTCGAGTAGTCATGAGATTTATATGGGGTTGCCAACCTTATTTTTTGTCCATTATTACTCCCAGGTATTAAACCCTTGATGATTTGCTTACTGTCAATTAAGTGCATTATGCATTGTTGAATAGGCAATAATACTGAGCGGAAGTAGATTCGGTCTTGGCCGTGTGACCCAATGGAGTATTTTTCCAGCGTGCTGCTTAACCTGGTCTCGAGTCTCCCTGTGAGATTGACATATGACAATGTTGTGTTAACACGCGTATAGAGATTTTTGGCACAAGTCATTAATGTAAATTAAAAATAAGCTGGGGCCAAAGACGCTACCTTGGCGTACGACGTATGTAATATTAGCTTTGTTACTTAATGGTACTTCAACGTTTAGTTTTTGAGTTCGATTACTGAGAAAATCTTTAAATATCTCTAGAGAGTTCCAGTTATGCCCATCCGTTCTTCCATCTTTGCTAAAGCTAAAGCTTTGGCTAAATGGAGGAAAATACTAAGGTATTTTTGTTTCATGTCTACTGGTTTGTTTACCCAATTAGTTAATAGTCCTGGCCTAAACCCAAACTAGGTTTCTGACAAAATGTCGTAGCGTTCTAGACAAGATTCAAGTCGGATATTCAGAAGTCTCAGAAGATGGTGATGAGAGGATAAACAAATAAATACCTACATAGATTTTTTTAAGTAAAGTCAAGTAAAGTGTAACGCATCACGCATCGTAAGTGTAACGCATCACGCATCGTAAGTGTAACGCATCACGCAGCCAGACGAAAAATAATTAATTAGGTCAAAATATATTTATTTGTATGATTGTATTGATCCTTTCTTCATAAGTAAATAATATTCTTTTACTTCAGGTATACGTCTCGGCTACCAGACTGTTCGCTTCGCCCTCGCCGCTGTTATACTTAATTTTAAACTACAACCGCTACCGAACTCATTGAGACCTTCAGATTGTGAAATAGAAAAGAAAAGTGTTTTTATTATACCGAAAAATCCCTTATCAGTAAAATTCGTGCCAAGAACACTTTGATGATAATAAAATGACAAAAAGAAAAATGTGAATTTTTACCAATACCACTTTGGTCACTTCACTGTTTCCTAACTTAGTAGTACTTACACAGAAAACTTAAGTAAAAAACAACTAAGATGAAGATGGAAATAAGCGTGCGTAAGTAGTGCAGCTATATCTTAACTCACTGGGATTTTCATTGAAATACAAGAAATAAATTAATAGATTATTATACATTGGTGATATATAAAAAACGTGTTTTCACGTTTGTCAGGGTTTGAACCATATCCCGGAGAACATTGTCATTATATTTTAGTCAGATCCGGAGAAATCTTTGCCAAAATAATGAAATTTAGGTAGTATACCCTCTTAGAGATCATACCGTAAAGTATGGTTAGTGTCGTGATACGGACAAACGTATTCTAGGTTAGTGTCGTGATACGGACAAACGTATTCTAGGTTAGTGTCGTGATACGGACAAACGTTTAGTAGGTTAGTATCGTGAGACGGACAAACGTATTCTAGGTTAGTGTCGTGATACGGACAAACGTTTAGTAGGTTAGTATCGTGAGACGGACAAACGTATTCTAGGTCAGTGACGTGAGACGGACAAACTACCATCACTAAAAAGTCAATAATGTAATAAATCAGCATCATATCACTTCACTATCATGCACAGGTTTAATTAAATAAATTTTACAGGTAAGAAAAGATAAGAAAACGATTTTGTAAATATAATAAAAAATATGACATTTTTCTGTTTTTAATGCGTGATCGCTGCTCTTCGTAGGTTTTAAATAAAAAATAAAATAAAAATAAATAAACTGGGGACTAACTCTTGAAATCAGTTGAACCAAATTAGGATTACTGTCAGTGTCAAGTCAATTATCATTTCCTGACGAATGAATTTATTCACAATCGTAAATGGTACTGGAGTTTACTATTATAAAATGATAGAAATTTTGTGTAAGTATTTTATTGTACCTTTTTAATTAATCAATTGACAAACAAAAACTATATTGTTTTCTAAATAAGTTCGAATACCGAACAATTAGAAAAAAATGCCTTCAAAAGTCTGTATGTACATATATAAACATGTTGAATCCGTTAAAAGTATTTATTACATAAATAACGTCAGCAATAAATTAACATTGCAGTTGAGTAACCGTACGGCCGTCTAGTTACCGTGCGGCCGCCTAGTTACTACCCTCGGTACTTATCGGTATTTACAGATTACTCCAGATAATGTTAAACTAAACCGCTATTAAGTGTATGAGCTGTCGCAGTTACAAGAACGCACTAAGACAATAGCTGCTTGACTTAGTGCTTTATGGTCGTTACTCTACGATGGTACTCACTGACTTTGACAACCGCGAGTTCATTTAAACTATAACAACTGTACCTTGTAGAATTCGTAATTTAATTTACTCTACGGTGGTACTCACTGAATTTGTCATCCGCGAGTTCATTTAAACTATAACAACTGTACCTTGTAGAATTCTTAAATTTAAATTACTCTACGATGGTTTTCACTGACTTTGTCATCCGTGAGTTCATTTCAACTATAACAACTGTACCTTGTAGAATTCTTAAATTTAATTTACTCTACGATGGTTCTCACTGACGTTGTCATCCGCGAGTTCATTTAAACTATATCAACTGTACCTTGTAGAATTCTTAAATTTAATTTAATCTACGATGGTACTCACTGACTTTGTCATCCTCGAGTTTATTTAAACTATATCAACTGTACCTTGTAGAATTCTTAAATTTAATTTAATTTACGATGGTACTCACTGACTTTGTCATCCTCGAGTTTATTTAAACTATATCAACTGTACCTTGTAGAATTCTTAAATTTAATTTACTCTACGATGGTACTCACTGACTTTGTCATCCGCGAGTTCATTTAAACTATATCAACTGTACCTTGTAGAATTCTTAAATTTAATTTACTCTACGATGGTACTCACTGACTTTGTCATCCGCGAGTTCATTTAAACTATAACAACTGTACCTTGTCGAATTCGTAATTTAATTTACTCTACGATGGTATTCACTGACTTTGTCATCCGCGAGTTCATTTAAACTATAACAACTGTACCTTGTAGAATTCGTAATTTAATTTACTCTACGATGGTACTCACTGAATTTTTCATCCGCGAGTTCATTTAAACTATAACAACTGTACCTTTTAGAATTCTTAAATTTAATTTACTCTACGATGGTACTCACTGACTTTGTCATCCTCGAGTTCATTTAAACTATATCAACTGTACCTTGTAGAATTCTTAAATTTAATTTACTCTACGATGGTACTCACTGACTTTGTCATCCGCGAGTTCATTTAAACTATATCAACTGTACCTTGTAGAATTCTTAAATTAAATTTACTCTACGTAGGTAATCACTGACTTTGTCATCCGCGAGTTCATTTAAACTATAACAACTGTACCTTGTGGAATTCTTAAATTTAATTTACTCTACGATGGTACTCACTGACTTTTTCATCCGCGAGTTCATTTAAACTATAACAACTGTACCTTGTAGAATTCTTAAATTTAATTTACTCTACGATGGTACTCAATGACTTTGTCATCCTCGAGTTCATTTAAACTATATCAACTGTACCTTGTAGAATTCTTAAATTTAATGTGGTACTCACTGACTTTGTCATCCGCGAGTTCATTTAAACTATATCAACTGTACCTTGTAGAATTCTTAAATTTAATTTACTCTACGTAGGTAATCACTGACTTTGTCATCCGCGAGTTCATTTAAACTATAACAACTGTACCTTGTAGAATTCGTAATTTAATTTACTCTACGATGGTACTCACTGACTTTGTCATCCGCGAGTTCATTTAAAATATATCAACTGTACCTTGTAGAATTCTTAAATTTAATTTACTCTACGGTGGTACTCACTGACTTTGTCATCCGCGAGTTCATTTAAACTATATCAACTGTACCTTGTAGAATTCTTAAATTTAATTTACTCTACGTAGGTACTCACTGACTTTGTCATCCGCGAGTTCATTTAAACTATAACAACTGTACCTTGTAGAATTCTTAAATTTAATTTACTCTACGATGGTACTCACTGACTTTGTCATCCGCGAGTTCATTTAAACTATATCAACTGTACCTTGTAGAATTCTTAAATTTAATTTACTCTACGTAGGTACTCACTGACTTTGTCATCCGCGAGTTCATTTAAACTATATCAACTGTACCTTGTAGAATTCTTAAATTTAATTAATTTTATATTTACTTACTTGATTTATCTATATAAAAGCCTTAAAAGTAACGCAAAAAAAGATATTGTGCTCCTTCAAGGTAAGAAATAACAAGGTAACTGTAACTTAAGGACGCACGCAAGGCTGTTGAAAATATTCGTAAAAACATATCTGAAGAAAGCTTAATTTATTGCTTACATAAAAATCATTTCGAATTTTCAAACGTGACTTTACGTGAAAAAGGAAATAATTTGTCGTCGCGAAGTCGTCCACGTAAATAAAACAGCAACACGTGAGGCGCAGATGTGCCGGGGGCCAGCGACGTGACGTGCAGGCGAACGACTGGTGCCTAGAGGTATGTTACCGTCTCAAAACTGGACAAATACTATATACATAGCTATTATAATAAATCATTGGGCCAATTCCTAGATATATTAGGCCCTTACGTATGAAATTGATGTTTTATGTGGAAAAGCAAAACTATTTTTTTTTGTAATTTTTTTTATTTAATCAATCAACATCTAGGTACCGTTGTGATCGATGCACTTTAGCCATTTTATAGGGTGTTCATTGACTCCTTTGCAGAAAAATATGCGGGAGCAAGAATTAACAAAATCTTTGAAGGTGTTTTGGACTGCCTCATCTGAACTGAATTTTTTTCCAACTAAGAAATTATCCAAATTCCGAAAAAAGTGGTAATCGGTTGGAGCAAGGTCCGGGGAGTATGGTGGGTGACGGAGACATTCCAATCCTAGCTCTTCTAGTTTCGCCACCGTCTGGTTGTGTGCAGCATTCATCTGGCATTATTAACTACTGGATTTTGCCCGCAACTTCGTCTTCCTGGAATTTTGACTATTTTCCCTTTAGGGGATGAATTTAAAAAACGGTAAAACCGTTAATTTTAATTATCAACTGTAAGGCAAAATACCAAACTATATCGACTTTAAAAATGACGAATTTTCATACACACTTTCAACCCCTATTTTATCCTCTTAAGGGATGATTTTTACCAAATTATTTCTTACTGCTCGCCTACGTAATTATTTCTTACTGCTCACCTACGTAATTATTTCTTACTGCTCGCCTACGTAATTATTTCTTACTGCTCGCCTTCGTAATTATTTCTTACTGCTCGCCTACGTAATTATTTCTTACTGCTCGCCTACGTAATAACAGAAAGCTTTGTGCAAAATTTGTTTAAGTAGTTAGGGCTGTGAGTTGATATCTGAGTAAGTCAGGCGGCTGTCAGAATTTTAACCTCTCTTAACATTCTTTCATTCAATTTCAACGACTAAGAACAAGTTACATTTCATGTGCCGTATACTTACATTATTGCGTTCTATCCGATTGAAAATTTTCCGACTGCGGCAGGCAGCGGGAGGTAGAATGAAATTACTTTCCATCCCTAGAGGCAGAGGTAAGGGTGTTGAGAATAATACATACTGTATCATTTCACAGATATTATGTGCCTAATACATTTTTACCATCTCTTAATAATGTACGTATTAGTTCCACATCGTAATACGATCATTTAAAAGCGAGTACAGAGTAAATGATGAGAACCGATGACAGTTAAAAGTTACTAGGTCACCAGCTCCTTAAGAACTATACCAATTCTTAGTTACTAGTGATTAGAAATTGATGGGTTGGCGAAGTAAGGATTTTTATATATTAAAATCAGGAGTGGTTTAATGCGAGTAAAATTATGAAATAAAGATGACAAATATATAAAATAAATTAAATGTCTAACTATGTGTACGCAGTAAAATATCTTCGGCTAAAGATTTAAATGCTTCTAAATTGCAGAAACTTCAACATGCCCCCGGGCGTTGAAGTTGAAAACTATGTTTTCAACCAGATTAAGATGAAGTGGGCAAGGAAAGGCTCTTCTGGTGATTCCTGTTGTGGTCTTGATATCCGCTACGCAAACTATGACGTCAGGTCCAGGATGAAATGCAACAACTCTACCCAGCTTTCATTTTAATGGCAGAAGACTGTCTTCTTCCACGACAACCAACGAATACATTTTTAGCGCTTCCTTACAGGAACGCCACTTATTTCATTGCTGCAACTCAGCTATGAATCCTTAGATTCACCTTGACCAGAAATGTTGGCGAAGCTGTTCAATACGTTGGTAGCGTGTCAGATGAATTGGTAGGTCATTCATGTAGTCCATTTGTGGTCAATCAAAAATTGACCTGGCGTAAATGGTGTGTAATCTTCTGGATCTGAAGAGAGTGAAGTCAGTAGCCGAGAGATAAGTATGGCCTCTATTTGTGTTAATGTGGTGTTAAGCTCTTCTTACGTTAAGTGACAGTTTCCTAACACTTGTGACAGATGATATTTGGTCGACTTTACACCCGCTTCACTTGATACTCCGCATCAGTCCACCAAAATGTGGAGTACACCGGAATAAAACGAAAATTTATATTCTTGTTCGACATACTTTCGCTCAAAGAATTGCAATTACTTTCTTACAATATTGATAACTTGTGTTGCAAAGCTCCTACGAGAGAGGAACCGTTATCAGAAAAAATATTAAGAGGCTTACCTTTATATCTGATCTCAACCTGCGTAACGCTCGTAAATAATTATCACCCACCTGACCCACCATCAAACATTTGTGCAATAACAGAGAGTAAATCACGCTTGGTAGTACCGTTAGGAATCAGAAGCGCTATTGGAAAGCAGAGTTCATCTGAATCTGCGTGCCTGCTGCGTGTAAATCATCGACATAAAAAAATGTCTGTACATTTTCCCCCACATCCCCAGATAAAACGTACTCATGTTGTCTAAAGCGGAGAAGTATTGACAACAGCTGCACCTGCACATCCTGCACATCCTGCACAGTTGGACCGACCATTTGAATGTTATTCAAAGAAATATTTGAGGTAGTCGGACAACTAGTATTTCATACAACTCATAGTTTAGTTATATCACTACTTATTCTACGTATAATGTGGTGAGCAATAAAACATGTGTTTTGAACTCCGTTTTAAATTCTGGTATTCTGAAATTATCCATCCTAACTTAGTTTCGCATAGTGTAGGCGTTCCGTTACCTAACTTAATTTTACGCGAACCCAATATATTCCAAAACAAATCAGTGCCTATTAAGATATCTATGTCAAAAGGATTGTAAAACGTAGGGTCAGCAAGGCGAATATCAGAAGGAATCTTGAGGTCGGATAAATTTATCTCACAACTAGGCACATTATCAGTAATTGACGGCCAAACAAAACACGTAAGATATGCAGAGAAAGTGTCATCCAGTGACTATTTTAATTGGACAATTAAAACAAACCTTATAGGTCGGCAACAGCTTTGAGCGGGCATCACTAGTTAAGGCGAGGAATTGTGAACAAATAGTTAGGAAATGATCACCGTTAAACTTAGGACAAGACTTGTGAAAAGAAACTGTTTGATTATTAGGATTTTGTACTGAGACCCTAGACCTGACTTTAGAATTTTGTGAGTTTGTGAGTTACATTCAATAATTCTAAAGTTTCGAGTAAATTTGCACGAATTTTATTGAACTATCGGTTTTCAATTGACCCTATAGATTAAAAGAGTATCCCACTGTTTGACAGGTTCTCCTAACGAATCTAAAGCTCGTAAGTTCTTATTTAACTGATCAATTAATCGTTTTAAATTGAAACACTATTCTTTTGTGATAGCTTCTATGTTGAATAATTCTATGGAAATATTGTTTTGTATTAATAAACGTTTAGTTTCAAACTTTTCACTCAGAAGTTTCCAATCTCTATGGACTGAATTACCACAGCTGCGAAACCCTCTAGAGACGCGCGCAGGTTGAGAAATTGGTTTATGTCATCTATTTCATCGTTAGAGTGAATAAGACTGGTAAAAGTGTCATGAAACTCAAGCCAATTGACGTATAAACCACTAAATTTTGGCAGTTGTATGGTAGGTAATTTAAGAGGGGCTATAAAGCAAAGTAGCCCTTAGTAAAATTGAATTTTAAGTGAGCAAATCCAGTCCAAATAAATATTAAAAAAAACATGTAAATACTACATTACAATTCCAAGGTCTCATGTTAGCAAAAACTTAATGCAATAATATTTTCTCAATAGACGAAAATCACAAAGTCGCCTCTTTTTTTTGCCAAAATATAAGACAAATATATATGATATTTAACCACAATATTAATAGCTAATTCCAATTAATTCTTCATCTGGCTTCGATCCAGGACCATGTTTAGAAATTGATGGGTTAACAAAGAAAGGATTTTTAAATATTAATATCAGGAGTGGTTTAATGCGAGTAAAATTATGTTATCTTTCTGATAACAAATATATAGAATAAATTAAATGTCTAGCAGCTATGCGTACGCAGTAAAATATCTTCGGCTAAAGATTTTAATACTAATAAATTGTAGAAACTTTAAGATCTAGAGCTATCTAGTCATCTTTTGAAAGTACATCACAAATTGAAATTGCGATTTGATGTAAGGGCCAACTCACACCAAGACACGTCGCGTCGCCACGCCAGGCGGCACACCCTTTTTTAAAAGAGCGATACAATATGAAAATTAAGTAATCTGTTTTTTAGTTAGCTGAGAGTAAAATCTACCTAGGTATTTACTGTTAGTTAGTCATCAGGGCATTAACTCCACCTATTTACTGTTAGTTGGTTGGCTGGGCGTACAGTCTACCTATTTACTGTTAGGCAGCTAGGCGTATAGTCTACCTATTTACTGTTAGTAAGTTAGCCAGTCGTACAGTTAGTATCTCTTCAGCTTTATTATATTAAAAGTTGCTCTGTTCTGCCTTTCCGCCGTCGCTGCCACCCCTCCCCCCCCCTTGCGCAACTTCATTTTCGTATTTTGAAGAAAAACCTCTACATCTTTATAATGCAAAGTTAAGAAGTGTTGGCCGAAGTACTGTTACCTATTTATTTTTCATTTTTTGGTTTTGCGAATTATTTGTGTGTATGTCCTTACGATAAAAAACAAACATTTAACGGTTAGGTTAGAGCCTTTTTAATTGAATTATCTTTATATATAAAAATTACGTGTTACGTTGTTTGTCCGCGATGTACTCCTTAACTACTAAACCAATTTTGATTAAACTTCGTAACTATCTGTTATTTGATCCAACTTAAAAGATAGGATAGATTTTATCTCGATCCGTTAAGTGCGAGCCAGACTCGGGCACTTTAGGTAAAAACCAACTTTCACCGGGTTACAGAGGGATGGCAGCGGAACAACGTTCGCCGGGACCGTTAGTTAATTTATATAATATTATACTTACAGACAACACGAGATAAACAGAAAGCTAATATCGGTAAATCATTTAGTACAACAGTATCCGTTGTTATTGGAAATAAAATACATTTAAACATTTAATTTTAAGGTAATATATGTTAAAATAAAGTTGAATGTGTGAAAAATTCACCATAATTTCCGATAACAAGACTACTACGTCCATTATAAACTATATTGTTCACAACGAGAGTGTGCTCTCACTCGCACTCGTATATCTACCCGCACTAATATTATAAAGAGGAAAGATTTGTATGTTTGTAAAGAATAAACTCAAAAACTACTTGCCGATTTAAAAATTCTTTCATCATTATAATGCTACATTATCCCTGAGTAACATAAGCTATATTTATTACTAGGAAAAAATAGTGATCCCTGATAAAACTTCAATATTGTAACCCAAGGTGTAAAAATGTTTGCCATAAAATGTCTTTCATCGCATGTGCCGCGGAAACTTTTGATAATAGCATAAGAAAATGTTGTACATTATTAAAGGACATATCAATATCTATAAAAAACTTTGCGATACCATATGTCCAACTTTTGTACAAATGTACACATTTTTACATTTAAAAAGGTGATAGAAATGCCGACCAAAATCAGACCATGTTATGCTATACCTTCGTATTAATCCTTAACCAATTAAATAATTTTGTGTTTAAGACTGTGTTAGACCTAAGATTACTTTTCAATTCGGACATTCCATTCAAAAGACATTACGAATTTAAAAATGACAATCTAAACAAAATACTAATAGAAAACAGCGCGGCGCGCCGTGATTGGCTCATAAGCGCAGTCGGCTCCCTGCTTCCTCCCTACGTGGCGGACGCAACCAACATTGAATATTTTGACTTTTTTCAAGCAACAAAACTGATAATAAAAATAAGTTTATGGACATAAATATAAAAATAAAAAACTACTTGTGTCATGCATAAAAATACATTTACTCTACGTTTATCGCAAAATGTTTAAAAAATAAAAGTCCAGTTGTGCGAAGCCGGGACGGGCCGCTAGTATAAAATAAAATTTACATAACAATTGTGCCGCGAAACAATTTCAGAACGAGTTTCCCGAAAATCATTTTAAAATAATTATTTTGTTATTTGGTTCATTAATATGTATATTCATAACGGAAACAAAAGCTTTTGTTATTTGTTTTTGATTTGTACTTATTTTAATTATAATGAAATAATGAATACCAACATGGAAATAAATAAGGACCATGTTTTCAGATGTAGAGTTCGGTGTGACATTTTTAATCAACATAACAACAAACCTCAGAACTTTAGGTTGCAAGCGCTTAGCAGCAATATGATATTTTATCAACACTAAATAACTAACCAGGTTTTGTCTGTGCATAATGCATATGCGTGATGCATATGCGTGATATCAAGAGAATGAAAATTATGAATTAAAGATGAATTACAGTGTGTTACTTTTATGAAATATCTTTGTACTCACACATGTATATTCATACACACACACGCAGGCTTGCCTAGTTTGGGCTCGTGTCCCATATACCTAAATATGTATAAAAATAGCACGTGACTACATATAATTAAAAAATGTATGTATATGTGGAAAATAAACATTATATTATTAACTAGCTTATTCCCGCAACTTCGTCTGCGTAAACTTTTAAGAAAAAAAACAGCTTTTGACTGTTTACTGTTTTACATTTTCAGCCTCTATTTTGCCGTCTAGAGAACATTTTTTTAAAAACGTTGAATCACGTAAATCTTAATTTTTAACGTTTAAGCCAAGTTTTAGGCATTTCCATGCAAACTGCTCACCCATAATTTAGGGGATTAATTTCCAAAAATCCCTTCTTAGTGCACACTTTCGTCATTTATAGAACGTTTGTGCAAAATGTCATGCTTCTAGACACAGCGGTTTCAGCTGTTCTTTGATCGATTAGTCAGTCAGCCAGTCAATTTCTTATTTTACATAAATATAGCTGAACGTTGTTTCTGTTTTTAAAGAAACCTAATAGGGTTGTACTAGTTCAGAAACCTTCCCCGGCGTGTCAACTTACCAAAATATCATTAAAATCGGTTTACCCATATTGCGCGAGTTCGATTTGCACTTGACCATTTTTTCTTTCTCAGAAACATTCCTCGGCGTGTGCATAAAAACTTACTAAAATTTCACTACAATCGGTTTACCCTTATTGCGTGAATCCGACTCGCACTTCACCCTTTCAGTAAAACCTTATCTTATCGGATGCCTACGTCATACAAAGAACACACCCTCCAAGTGTCTGGTCTCTACGATCAGCGGTTTAGGCTGTGTGTTGATCTGTCAGTCATTCGGACAAAGCATTTTATATGTATATAAGATAGGTAGAAAACGAAAACTGTAAGTATTATTGTACACAAAAAATCAAACACCTAAAAAACGTATAACCTCTTTGAGCTTAGAAACTCCTTAAATGAGATACTAATATAGTACGGTGGCATAAGAAACATTCCAATTTTAAAAAGTATTGAAGTTGTTTATGTTTTTAAGTAAGTTCAACCTTTTTTGAATAAAATCGGATTGAGTTTTCAAACATGTGTCAAAATAAAATGTAATTTAAATCAAAAGCACTAAGGAGTATTGATCAAGTCAACTTCGACGCAAATAACCGCCCAATAACTTTCTACCCCTTTTTAACCCCGCTTGGGGATGAATTGCAATAAAATACGAACCATGTCTTTCATCAATTCTGTTAAAAAAGGTTTATGCAAAATTTGAAGTATTTTTATTTATTTTAAGTATTTATTTCCTTGATCCAATCAAGGAATCACGTTGTCCCATACAAACTTTGCCTCCCCTTTTTCACCCCGCGCAAAACAAAAATATGAAACGGCATACCTAGTAGCTATGTAATAATTCCACTGTCGTCATAATCGTTTTGGTAGTAAAGACATTCAATCATATTAGAACAATTTAAGTTGTAGACGTTTCTCAAAGCACGTCATTTTGATTTGTGCTTACATACCTATCAATATTTTTAGGACTGGGAATACCCATATGGTGCTAACCCTACTAGGGATCTCCCTATTAATAAATCTCGCTGTCTTTCCGTCCACCCGTCTGTCT
This sequence comes from Apoda limacodes, assembly GCA_946406115.1. NCBI lineage: Eukaryota > Metazoa > Arthropoda > Insecta > Lepidoptera > Limacodidae > Apoda > Apoda limacodes. The sequence continues at coordinate 52,497,167 of OX291541.1, forward strand.
GTAAACGACCAGTAGGTACCTAGGTACCTATTTCATTGACCATAATACTCATACAGTTGAAATTTTTACAGAATGTGTATTTCTTTTTTAAACACATCAAAATGGCAAACAAGTACGAGCGTTTGATATTAAGCGGTTACCGTATCCCGATATTAACAGCTATTTTATGTTTTTTCTTAGACAGCAACAAGTGTTATCGATACCTATCTAAACTTATTCACTTATTATTTGATAGAAAAGAAAAATAAGTACCTATTTTAGTCGTTTTCTCTTGTATTTGAAATATTGGTTAAAATACACATTACAGACAACACGAGATAAACAGCAAGCTAATATCGGTAAATCATTTAGTACAGCAGTATCCGTTGTTATTGGAAACAAAATACATTTAATTGTAAAGTAATATATGTAAGAATAAAGTTGAATATGTGAAAAATTTACCAGAATATTCGATAACAATTACTAAAACTATATTACCCTATTATTAACACTCTGCTCTCCGTCCGTCAGGCTGTATCTCATGAACCGTGATAGTCAGACAGTTTCAAAGAATTTTCAATTTTCACAGAAGATGTATTTCTGTAGCCGCTACGACAACACAAAAAAAGGGGGTTCCCATACAACAAACTTGAATTTTTTGTCGTTTTTATAGATAATGGTACGGAACCCTTCGTGCGCGTGTCCGACTCGCACTTGGCCGATTTTTTCCTTGAGCAGCTGTTTCAAACTGATATAAAATCTTCTGTATGTCTGTTTTTAAAGTATCTATCAAAATTTTTACATCACATAACACGAACATAATATCATTCTTGGACTTATCAAATATTTTTTTATATCTCTTTCAGTGCAACATATTTCTTTCAATTTATCAATATACTCTTTATTAACAACTTCATCGCTTTCAGTAGGAGATCTTATACCTCTAAGTTTGTTTAGTTCTAAATTATATTCGACACTTTCCGTTTTTAAAAGAGCTTTATTGTTAAAATCAAAAATGTCTGTTAGCGGCATTATTTTGTGAATGTGATTACCCGATTTCTCTATATTCATTTTAAACTACTTTAACTTCAATGAAACAAATTAATCGAAATCAATATTTTTATTACGTATTTATAACACCGCTTTCTCGTAACTCTTCTATGATGGATATAATTTCATTATTGAATCCTGAATTACCAGCATCTCTAGGTGCAATAAATAATTTTAATCTTTCAATTAATTCGTTAACATTTTTCTGCCATTTTTTAACAGTGTTAATCCTTTTCCTTTTGATAAACGGATATCAGTACTATTAGGCACGTAACTTAAAAAGTGGTTTGACAATTTAAAGGTTTTTTTGACCTTTGTTACTTTTTATAAGTTTTTTCAGCATTAAGCCGTTTCAGGTTCTCCGGATCAGGTAAATGACCGGAGGATGCAAGAAACTATGGAAGTTTCCAGACATCCATTCCTAGTTCTTTGAACATGTAAAATGTTTCAAATATAGAAACTATATTAATTCTTTTACTATTGACATGACGTGTCATGCCTCATTACTTCTATGTTTTGCTTTACGTTGTGTTGCATTTTCTTCTACGTATTTGCAACAACGCCGATTGAGATTAAATAAATGAGCTTAAACTACAACTAAAATCTCCTATTCTAGGTGATCGTCCAAGACCGTTTAGGTTCGGTATTTTTATTAACTTTATATTGTGTTGTGGACGAGTGATACGAATTCATGTAAGTAATTCATGCATATGTTTTCAGTATTCACATTATTCCCTTCCGTGTACCCTACGGCTCTTTGCCGTACCTACTGTCTGTCCTCCTCAATTGCTCTGGTGGCCGTTGCTCGTCATCTTTCGAGTAATGTCTGCGCTGAAGAGGAATCTGGGAGTTCACTATACTCCAGATCCTCGGCCTGAGCAACATTGCTCAGTGATTCTACGGGGCGAGCGTTCTCGGCCTGAGCAACACTGCTCAATGATTTTACGGGGCGAGCATCAGCACCGTGCATCATAGCATCGTGTCTGCTCACCAGGGCCCTGGGCTAACATTACACACCACACGTCCATAGGATCCATAAAAGTCTATCCCGTCCGCGTAAACCTGCTCTGGCGGCGGATACCTACTGGATATGGGCGTTGTGGAAGATATCATCGGTTGGGCTTTAGGCCAAAGAAATTTAATGTACTTTTTGTCTCTAATATATATTTTGCAAACCTTCTATCTAGAAATCTGTGTAGGCAGGCTTACGGTTTTCTGTCTTTCTGTATAGATAGGTAGTTTCTAATATTGTAAATAGATACTTTTATTTCGATACTAGCTTTTGCCAGCGGCTTCACCCGCCCTAAATTTGGTTATCGGCATAGGATTCTTACGGCAACTCCTCAATTATAAAAAATAACACAGAAGGTAAAATATTTTTAAATAATACGTACCGCCCTTCCCCCTCATGACTGCCCGCCAGCCTCGCACATCATAAATGCGCGCGCAATACTTGATAATTATTTTGCTGCCACGCTATTTTAAAACTGTGATATCTCCTAAGATATTAATTGAAATGGAATGATGAGCAGGGCAATTTTGTTTTAAATTAAATGCTTGTGATGAATAACGTATTTATTTGGATAAAGATTAATATCATGTTTATAAAAACACCTTTACGCCTTATTTTAGAACAAATATGGTTAGCATAAAAAAGGTTATAGTAAGCCAACCTTAAAATATAGACATATGCTGTCGCGGACTTTCTTTTAGAACTTTTATAGGGTAACAATTCTGTCATACATACGAAACTCTAACCGTTTACGCAGCGCACGCAGCGGAAGATCTCAAAAGGGTAAAAAAAAAACCGATTTTAAAACATTTTTCATTATTGCTCCGCTCCTATTTGTGTTAGCGTGATGATATATAGCCCATAACCTTCCTCGATAAATGGGCTATCCAACACTGAAAGATTTTTTAAAATCCGACCAGTAGTTCTTGAGATTAGCGCGTTCAAACAAACAAACTCTTCAGCTTTATATATTAGTATAGATATTAAGGGTTAGAGGTACGAATCACCTTAAGTGATTAGGTTTTACTGCTAACCATTAATTGTTAATATAACCTTGAATGAGTATACATTATAACCTGCTTTGACCTTGAATTGCGACTTTTTTTTACTTGCTTTCGAACCCAGTCTCCCTGAATCTCTCGCTTGAGCACCTAGCCAGTACATTGGTAACAAACTCTTACTTAGTTATAGTGATACATTTTAGTAGGTGTTAAATAATATAAATATTTCATAATCTGCTTAACACAGCATGCACATTTTTAGAACATAGTTATACACACTTATAATTTTGTTTGTCACTTGCAGTTATCAAATTTAATTCAGCTACCTTTTTGTGTATCTAATAACTCTTTTAAGCCTAGCGTTGTGTTGTATCTACGATTGGATACTGAAATAAAATCATCATTTATCGTAATACGAGCATAACCTAACATGAGATTTCCATGATCTCTACGAACTCCGAATGGAATGTCATCAAGTGCATCTGAAGAGAGTGACCGAGACAATATGTTTTGCTTTTAACTATTAATGAAATCAACTGACCTGAATGATGACTTGAAGACAGCTTCATCTATATAATAATTTCAGTTTTAGGACTTGATTCGATTTCAGTTTTATACTCTCTATCAAAGTCAGTGTCGATATCTGGTTTACTGACGGAAATAGGGTCATGGTTGGTTTCATGAGTTTCTCTTTCTTTCTCTGAATTTCACTTAAAGCTAAATCAAGAGTACGCTGTTTATTTGTATACACACAAACACAATTTGACTTAGTGGTTCTGTTAAGGGTTTGAATACATTTTCTAATGTTTTATTATTATTTTTATTATTTGTGTTTGTGTTATTATTGTTTGAGGAATAAAAACAATGAGATCAGCTGTTAGATATTTACAAACATATTGAGTGTATATGTGTATCATCAAATACAACAAAAGTATCATTTTTTTTCCGATAACATTCTTTATTTTTTTTTACACCCTTTATTTATAACCAAGTAATTGTAAGGTTCAGTCCAGATCCAGTTCAGTTGAACACATTTCTCAAAATTCATTCAAAGGCATGTCTGTATTAACATCTTCATCATACACATGTCTCAAATGTGTGTCGTCTTGCTTAAACAGAATTAAGATATAAGCATTATCTCTAACAAGTTGTTTGGGGATTTTGCTATATGTTTGGTTTAGGTAAGAAGATTCTATATGGTTATGTTTACCCATAGCAAAATAGTTATCATCAAACATAATTATTGAGTGAGGTTTGGCATCCTGAGGACTTAACTTCGTCGTTTTCACGATATTTGAAATAAGATATCTCAGGCAACAAATTAAAAACATTTTCTAGGAACATGTATTTAGGTTGTTGTAACATTTTTGAATAAAGGTATAATTTTTTGATAACTCAAGCCTTTTTATGTAAAAGAAGTCCTATCATTAAATTAGTTTTTCCACAATTTGACGGACTGCAAATTATACATCGAATTGTATTTGGTAATAGTTTCCCGAGGCAAACATCACTTTTTTGAGGCACGACACGTATATAATATATTATGCGACAGAGCAGGTAAGGAAAAAGTTCGAGGTACTTAATACAAGACTATTTCAAAACATATTGAGACGCATCAGCGTGGGACAAAGTTCTCTATTATATACTACTGTTCGGATACACCGTAATAAAGCAATGTGCCTATATGTTACTCAGGGACAGGTTACTTTGTGTTAGTGAAAGATTTTTTGGAATACCTATATACAAACAAATTTTATCTTTTTACGATATTAGTATAGGTAGGTACCTGAACCTATCAATACAATATAAGGTTCGAACGAAATAGAAGCTTAGTCATCATTCAGTATCCACCAAGGACGGGGTAACCAACAGGTATCCAAAGAACAGTAAAATAGATACACCTTTAGCTGTTCCTGTGAAATGTAATGGAACTTCGAAAACCAAAATACGAGTAAGTATCTAAAAAAACAGAAAATATTATTCTGTTTGTGTCACTTTTTAGGGAAACTGTAGGAGTAAAGAAATGTTAAATCTCGTACTTTGTAACACAAATCATAGTCTTTTTCTATCGTTTGAAACTTCTTCACGGCGAGCTGTAAACTACAGCAGTGTTACGACATTAATGAATGAAAATGTTAGACCAACACGCGCACGTACATTATTTGCGGACTCACGAGTCACAACTACAGGAAGCTCTATAATTCGTAGAATCCTTTAAGCATTTCGTTAGTAATTAGGTGAGTGGAGTAAGCAAACAGCATAATTTAAAATACTCAACTGCGTACAAACTTAGTAGGACAAAACATATTATTAATTTATTATTTTTATTTTTCTAGTATTTGTATACACAAAATATATATTTGTATTATTAAGAAGCCCTTCGCGCCATTTTGTTTGTTTATTTTTACTGAAACAAGTTAGAAAGAGACAAGAGACCTCAGTTTTGCTTTGTCTCTGTCACACTTTTGCGAAAAAAAATTTAACATCTGGCTAGGAAACGCAATGTCCAGTTCTCTATGTCTACATTTAAAATGTCAAATTCCTATTCTTGCACTTGTAAAACATGCCAACAATATTATTTTAGTATGGAGGAAACTATGAGGTTCAGGGGAACCCCTTTCGAATTTGATTAAAGCTAATCCAATTTCCTACAAATTACTTTCTATAACTTTTTCTTTTGAGTATAAGTTCAGCTGGTACGTGTCGTGGCAAATGACCAAACGGATATTTTTTACTTTTTTTAAAAAAATGCCCATCTTTGACTAGCTGTATCTGCGCAATAAATGTACCTAGAGTGCTCAAATTGGAATAAAATGGTAGCAAATTTAGTTTCTTTTACAAACGTATGGGACATAGATACCTGAAAAATGCTTCCGTATTTTTTTAAGAAAACTAAAAAAAAATTCTAGAATTTTACAGTTTTTCGAACACCATGGGAGTACCACAAAGTTTTTTTAGAATATTACAGGCAAAGGACTTTATCCATTCATCCATTCATGTTATTTTTATTGTTCTTTTGGTTTTAAATATCACAGATTATTTATTGTATGTCATTTTAATTTATTTGTATATTATATGCTGTCCTCGTCACAGTAACAGAATGGAAATAAATCCTAATTTTCTTTTTTCTAATTGAAGTGTGTCTGTGTGTGTGTGTCACTAACTTAGTGTGTAATGTAACTAGTTTGGCGTAATTTTTAGTTCACAGAGTTATGAATTCCTCATTTTGGTGCATGTCAATCTGCTATAAAATAAGTTACACGTCAAGCATAAGTTAGTAAGTGGCATTACGATGTGTGTTATATGAGTTTGTGTCGGAGCTCCGATATTAACCAAAAAGCTCCCAGTGCTGTGACTTTACCCTCAGCATAAGGCCAGAGCAAACCAGATGCGTTACGTGACGTGCGCACGCGCGTGCAAGCTCTGTCACACCGACAAAAGCGGTACAGCACACGTCACGCAGGTAACTTCTGCATGCGTGCAGCAATATTAAAGTGGAGAGCATTTAGCCAAGCTCTTCATGTTTAGTGTTATAGAGACACTCATATTTGCAAACTATTTCTATGAGTTTATTGAAAAAAAACACTCGTAAACTGTATTACTTTTGTAAATAAATACAACCTGCCGAGCGTGCAGCACTGACCGATGCGTGTGTCCGCATGCCTGGTCTGGCATCTAACAGGGAGCGCAATATTATACAACGTTATCACTGCACGCGCGTGTTCGACGATGCCGTTCGTGACGCGCACGGATTCGGTTTGTCGGTAGATACGTGCGCACGTCACGCATTTGATCTAGCACCTTTCTTACAGTTTCATACATTACAATTGGTGCGTGCGCACGTCACGCGTCATGCCACGCATCTGGTCTGCACCAGCCTGAGTGGGAGACATTTTGGCATTAAAAGCAGCACATGGAATAGATGTAAATAAAAAAGTATATATAATACATATGATTTATTGTATTGTTAAACTTTGCTACTGTATTTTCTTTTGCTTAATAAAAGATTTTCTTTCTTTCTATATGTAGGTACTAACAAATTGGATTTGTTTTTGCTTTAATCTGAATTTGACTATAGTTACGTTTACAACAAAATATTGTTAATTACACAAAATATATTTGGACATAATCTCAATTTGTCACATTGACTACCTAATATTGTAAATTCGCAATTTTTTTTTTTTTTTTTTTTTTATACCACTAAGGTGGCAAACAAGCTTACGGCCCGCCTGATGGTAAGCGGTCACCGTAGCCTATGGACGCTTGCAACACCAGGGGTATCACTTGCGCGTTGCCGACAACAAGTTTCAATGGTCGTATAACGTAAATATTACGGAACGTATATATATATGAGTTTCAATGAAGCAGCAAAGTTCTTAATTACGTTGAGTTAATCACCTTTTTACCCACACAATGTTTTCCCGACATTTTGTTTTATATTCAAGTGAAAATGCTAAAATAACATAAATCAACATACTTTTTTGCTTCAATATAAGATCATAAGAAAATTTGTTTTTGTTCCCAAACTCCCATACTTGTAATTTATTAATTTATTCCAAATTTTTTGGTAACTCAGTAGACAAAATTGATTCAGTTTATAAATTGAATGCGAAAATAAATTAACATTTATACGAAAAACCTAAACTTTTGTGCCATATGCTGAAGAAATTTTCTTATACTGAGTTACTCTCTAAAATTTGACATATTTGTATACAAAATGTTAACATATATTTTAACATTCTAAAAACTTCATTCTCGCAAACCAAAACAGTGTCGTTAACAAAGTAAAGAGATAAAAACGAGATAAGAGAATTAGTTAGGTGCAAGTGCCGCACAAACAATGTCTATGGAAAATATTTCTTGCGTCTTTGAAAATTTTTTTTTGGCGATAACAAGCAAACCGCTGTTCCGATTTTGCTCAAACTCTTTTCAGATCTAAGTCATGACATGGCCATATCGATTAATATGGTCACGTCATGACTTAGATCTGAAATTAGTACATTGGTTCTAAAGATACCGAGGGCAAAACAAAGCTAACCTACATACATACACACACACACACACACCGATTCTCCAGGTCTCAAAACGTAAAGAAAACGCAAATTTATTAAATTCGATTTTCGGACCTATATAATAACTTCCTTAAAGAAAAGGAAGAGGTTCTCAGGTAAGTTGTATGTTCTTCTTTAATATTTGCTAACTGATAAATCCGTCATTTATTATATTTTAAACAGATTTAGATGTTTTTTTAAATTGAAAGATGGGTCCATTTTAATCAAAATTTTAGATGATGGAATTCATGAGGAGTTGATGAAATTCCTCAAATGTCATTGGTATATAGCAATTTTGGTATTATAGGTATCTACTTGTTATGATCGCTTTGAAGTTGAATACCAAAAATTTGCAGTAATGATAGGTACAAATCGTCTTTTGGCATGCGACCTTAAAGCGATCAAAACACGCACCTAGCTAGTTTAATGTTCAAACAGTACATATTCTGCTTAAGGAGGTTATATTTTCTCTTTGATATGTATAGTTTGAATTCAAATTATTTTATTTTCCCTTTTTTTAAGTGTAGAGCAGGTATGTTATCATTTATTTTACAGTTAAATGCAAATGAACATAACTATATATAACTATAAAAAAAACCAAAAGAAAATATACTGTAATGTTACCATGTTAATGAAATGTTAATATTAACCAGAATTTCCGATAACAAGATCTGTGCCTGCATTGTAATTTGCGTTTTGCATAACATAACAATCAGATAGGCTGAAAACAATTACAATTTCAGGTACAATTGTTTAAAGGTTCATTCATTTTGAGGTAATTAGTTTATTTCCGGTGAAATGTAAATGAAAACAACAAAGGTTCTGATTCAATTTAGTTTTCATAGCAATTAACTAAATAAGAAATTTGACATCTTAGTAATTGGAAAATGCTTTATTTTAAAGTGATCAGGATTTGGTCTAAAGCCTAAAATATAATTATTTCATAATAAATAAGTACAACTAAAAGAAATTATAACAAGTTGACAGCGGGTTTTGACTTTTGATTGTTCAGCTTCAGAGGGCTCCCCCAGGCATTTTTATCTATTCTTTTCTGTGTTCTTGTTGTCCCAAAGCTCATACCAAGTTGTAACTGGGAATAGCCGGAGTCTAACGGAGGGACAGGTAATAACATAATATAAGGGGATTCCATAATAATCTCTCGCTGATGACCAAATTCTTCAGTCGCGGGTAAATGCCTGTAGTAATCCATACTACTAGTAATATTAGAGCCAGGGTGGAAAATATTCCAAATGAAATAAAGTTTTTATCAAGAATTTTTGTTTTATTTTAATAATTGCTTGTACATAACTTGGCACATCGAAATAGAAAGACAGACATCTTTTTAAACTTGACTAACGGAATTTGCAGTACTAACACTAACACTAAGGCTATTAAAATTAATTAACTATTAACTTGTTAAGGATTATTATTTAAGAACTAATATAGATATTTTTATTATACAACATACCCCATTAATTGTTAATAAATTTCTAAGTGAATATGTAGCTACTACAGAAATTAACTGCATAAGCGATAATTGGCTTGGTTCTGGTTGAGATATATATCAAAGATCCAATAAAATCTTTTAAGGAAAGTCTTTAATAATCTTATCTCCTTCTTTAGTATTGTTGTTATATTTAGCAATCAGTATGTCATTTCCAACTTACATTGGCGTTAGTGCTGTCTTTGAGTCATCCAAATTATAGAGCTTTACAAATTATAGAGCTTTACAAATTATAGAGCTTTACAAATTATAGAGCTTTACAAATTATAGAGCTTTACAAATTATAGAGCTTTACAAATTATAGAGCTTTACAAATTATAGAGCTTTACAAATTATAGAGCTTTACAATTTTATTTATGTATTTTTCTTGTGAATCCAATAAAAAGTTTCGGTTCATTTTGATATATTATATAAAATTCGGTTTTAAATTCAAACTAAGTGTATTTTTTTCTTTGTGTGAAGACAAAGATTTTCATTTCATTAAGATGCCATCAACGTATAATGCTAATACAAGTGTAAGTTTCTTGGAAATCAAATTCCTCTTTTTGTTGGCATCCATGAACCATCAATCCCTCCCCCCCTAGCCGGACATGGGTTGGCATATTTTCGGGATAATTTAGTCATATAAAACGTACCTATTCGGATCGCCCGCAATTTTACTGCTACTACACTGCACCGTCTTTCAACAGTCGTTCGTTAAACCTTCCACGTGTAGAGGCAGTAAGTAAGTAATGTTAAGTTGTGTTGGCGCGCTATTGCTTCAGTAGCGATTTTGTACGGTCGTCACTACAGCATCGTCTAAAGGTGCGTACAAATTATATGTAACAAAACATGCAATGCAACATTTCCCCGTAAATTTTAATGTGTTCGCGAACGCACTAGAATCAATTGCGCCAAAGCTACGGGCATTCGCAGGGCGTTTTTCGACGAACGCTTTGAGTGCGCGCAGTGTAATCTGGACGGCTAATTCGCGGCGGACCTGCCTACTGCCAGGCCATATTTCAATTGACGATTGTAAAAATGGACGGAGATGACGCCTAGGACTTTTTTTATACACTGGTGTAATAAAATAATTGACCAATATAGTCATGTACATTTTAAAATTAAAAGGCTCCATGACGTGCGCGCTGAACCCTGCCGGGAATGGCAGTTGTTAAGGCGTGCAGTGCGAGACCGTCCACATATACTCTTGTTGCATTGCATCTTGTGTTTCAAGTAATCTGTACCCAGCTTAACAGTCAACTGTTCGCCAAACCTTTCACGAGTAGAGAAGTAGTTCCTCAGTATATGATGATCCAAGGCCGTGTTGACACGCGATCATTTTATTTTTTATCTGCTAGCTTTTTTCCGCGGTTTCGCCCGCCCTTAATTATGTTATCGTTGTTTCCGATTTCAACGACATTTTCTTAATTATAGAAAAAATCCGACTCACGCTTGAAGTTTTCAAGTAACCTATGTCCGTCCCATAAACTCAAACTATCTCCATGCCAAATGTTCCCGCGGTTCTAAATTCGATTATCGGTGTAGGATGTACACGGCAACTCCTCAATTATAGAAATAAAAACGACTCACACTTGACGTTTTCAAGTAGCCTATGTGAGAAAATAGAGCAAAAGCATTTATGATATTACTATGGACTACTTGTCCTAGAAAGAGCAGGTGAGAGCAGGTGAGAGCACTGCTGTATGGACGACGTAAAGACGTGAAGCAGCTTCCTAAATCCTGCCCAACCTAAATAGACCCTCCTTATCGGCTTCTTTTTCGAAATGATTTTTACCCAACTGCACTATATCATCGTCAGAAAATTGTAGATGTGAGATTTACTCGCTGTTTACATTTACTTATGCCTTGTCCTTTCCAGTTATCAAGACTTAAAGACATCAGTGCGATTGTAAACAGTTTCGAGGACATGATAAACGGGTTCACTTCTTTTTGTAGCTGTATAGGTCATGTTTGTCTGTTTTGTAGAACTGATTTCGTTGTCGAATCACACAAACATCTCAAACACCTCGATGCATTGCCAGTCAACATTCTCATAGTCCACAGAGGCTTGACACATGGGCTGATGTCCGAGGACGTCTTTTGTATAGTCTGCCTCACTGTTTGAATTTGCTATAGTGCCGTAACCCCCTAATGCAGGTGGTTTAAAATCGTTCATTAGAGATAAAATTTACAATCTATATGTGATATTGACCCTCGAAATAGCTTATAAACGTGGCAAGATCTGGCAATATTTTTTAGCTGGGTGTTATCTCCCGTATTGAAAAATAGGTTCAAAATGTCAAACAGTATCAAAATCAAGAGCAGAAGTATTTTTTTTCTGACTTGACAGTTGGCTGATGCAGCCATTACTGCTCCACCGAGCTTTTAGGGCGAGACTCTGAAGGAGTCTCAGCCCATGTAGCGCCCAAAGTTCAAGGGCTCCCTGCAGGGGGAGCCTCAGCTTGGGTTGTCGCTCTTGGGGTCGTCCCTTCGACCAGTGTTAACCTGGAACCCGAAGGTGTCAGCGCCAGGAAGGGAGTTTCCCGTTACGCGGTTGCGATTGCGAGAGAGTGGGGGTGAGAAGCGCCCCGGCACTCTTTGATACCTCGGCGTCGTGTTGGGGTAGATGCCCTATTAGGGGAGGTCGTTGAGACTAATCTCGCTATCCGGATAGCGAGATCGTCGTCTGGGGCCGTTGGAATGTGCGGGGCCGCCTAGCAATAGTTTTTCGACCGTGCCGAGGTCGGTCGGGAGGGTGAAGAGCAGAAGTAGCTCCACGCCTATGGATTTTTACCATATGAATAATAATGAAGTAAAGTGCCCACAATGCCATTTTTTGCCGTATGAAAATAATATTTTATACGTACTTTGCCCCCTCCTTGCCCAAAAGCTGGCGGTGTCGTGGAGCAGAAAGAAGAAGGTTGTGAGAAGAACGAAGCGAGATCTCATGGTTACTGCTGAATCAATGAGATCGTGATTTTAAGTAGTCTGCATAGCTAGGATCATGTAGAATAGAGTAAAGCACACAGAGAATCTTATCACTCCTGCGTTGGCGAACTGGCAACCATTTAAGCTGTTTGCGAAAATTAGAGATATGGTAATACTTGCGTAGACCGAAGATATACCAGATACAGCTGTTAATAAGTCGGTCCAGTTTATTTAAAAGATCAGAGGTTAAGTCCGGAAAACACACATCACAATAATCAAGGAGAGGCAATACTAACGCTTGTACTAATAAGAGTTTGGTATTACAAGGAAGGAAATTGCGAAATCTGTAAAGTTATTGTAGCGTACCGGTAACTTTCCGTCTAATTTCACTAACTTGTGCTGTCCAATTAAAACCAGTATCAATGTGCAGACCAAGATCTTTAACACTATCAGCGAAAGGAATAATGGTGTTATTTAATAGAACTGGTGGCACAGAGGTTATGTTGCATTTACTAAATTGTACATACAATTTGAACATAAAAATTGAACATACTTTAAGGTTTTAAACATGCATTACATGGCCATGGTCAACAGATTTCTACCTTCGTATCAAAGGCTTACGATCTATCTCAAAATAATGTGTCACCACAGGGAGCACCGAAAGTGAAAATAACTTGTAGTACCGAATAAAAGTAAGAACTCCCCAATTCGGAGTAATCACAATGTTCAGAACGTTGTTAATTGTATGATATTATGTAGATTAAACCACTTTTGTATATTTATATTAATTTATTTACACCAAGAGTTATTATAATGCAATGCAACGTTGACAATATATAGAATGAATAATAGTCTCATGTCATAGACATAAATTGGGGGGCCGGAATCAAAACAAACATAAAATATTACATGAGTACCTCTCAAATATTGAAGTGCCTACTAGCAATAATTGATTATTTATGCATAAGCCCCTTTATAAAGTATATAATTAATTAAAAACAAAATAATATATGTAGTTAACCGTTTGAGGCATAAAGCTGTTATAAAGAAAACATAAAGCTGTTATAATAGCATTATAAAAGAAACTGTAAAAAATCATTTATTCAGTCGGTAAAATTACGATTTTCGATACAGCTCTAGATTGTAGTTTACCGTCAGCAGATTCACCTTCCTTGTTCTTAGGTGCCTCCGCTAAGTGTAATAGTGTATTATGTGACTTGGAATTACAAGTTGTACACTTGAAACTGTACCTACATTTATTTTGATGGGAATTAAGACATATTTTACACAGTTTATTTTTATTAACAAACTCAAGTCGCTTCTGGGGAGTGAATAAGCTAAATTTAGGACACTTGAATAGTTTGTGACTCTGTGAACATAAAATGCATTGTACCATTTTGTCACTTACCGAGATGTTGGATGTAGAAACATTAACATGAGATTTTGTCTTACCATGAAGATTTCATTGAAGGTAGGACTTGCCTCTAAAGATGCGGCTCGCTTATCTAAATAATTTAGCAATGACTCGACGGTTACGATTACCGTAGCATCCCGCTCAGCGTGAAACAGCCTCACTGTAAGAGAGACAAGCTTACGTATAATAATACATGATAAAATAGGGTCCCACTGATTGACAGGTTGCTTGAGATTTTGTAGAAAAGTCACATGCTGTCGAACTTTTGACACCAAGTCACGCAAATGCTGAGCGGTACCACATGGGTACATGTACATGCTGTACATGACTATTTACTAACAATGCTGGATTATCATAACTTTTTCTTTAATAGATCTATTGGAGATTTATAAGATGTACCAATAATAATTGGCAAACTGTCAATTGTCAACTTGTCAGATTCTCCCTTGAGATATTTTTCTACAGGTGACAATCTTGAATCCTCATGTACGACGACTGTCCGCATCTCCATGAATGGCTTGTACCATGAAATATCCTTGCCGTCGAAGGTAGGAATGTCTAATGTTGCCAATTTTGCTGCATTACTGACTTTACATGAGTGATCTCCTGGAAGAGGGTCTTTGAGTTTGCGCTCAATGGTAGCCATCAAAGCGTAATATTGCTCTTCAATAAACTCTTCTTCCTCGGCTATTTCACCCAACAGCTGCAAGCTTAAAGATAACTCCTGGTATTTAGAATAAGTTTCAATTCAATTTTTCTTCCTAACAAGCGCATCTTCTACTGTGATTGCCTCTCTTCAAAGTCGTTCTAACGTGACAATGACAACTTCTAACTGCGATGACAACCCGAGCGCAAGCTCGTCTCGGCAAGTCGAGTTGCAGCCGAACGTAGACAAATGAAAAATGGCAAAATGTCAGGAAAATTTCTTAAAATTCATATTCTCACAAATAGTTCATTTTTAAGAAATAAGGCGATATAACTGAATAATTTTCGGCACCATGTTCAGAACGTTGTTATTTGTATGATAATATGTAGATAAGACCACTTCTATATATTGTCAACGCTGCATTGCAGTATACTAACTCTTGGTGTAAATAAATTAATATAAATATACAAAAGAGGTTTAATCTACATAATATCATACAATTAACAACGTTCTGAACACACTTTAAGGTTGGTAACACCAAAACTATGCACACAGATGTAAAAATGATAGTCGTATTAGCTGATTTACACACATATTGATAGGATAATGGTTTGCAAAAATCCGTATGTTGTTTCGGATACGGTATCTAAAAGTATAAGTCATGCAATGCAAGTTGATAGCAATTAATGTTTTGCGATGAAATGGGAAAAGGTTTTGGACACTTTCTCAGCTGAAGTCTAGGACAACCGGTTTTAGATAATTTTATGCGAAATGCCAATTATGTTAACATAATGACTAGTTGAATAAAGTCTGACAAAATCACTCCGTCCTCTACATTAGTAATATTTATCGGTAACAGGGGTAATGTAAATAAAAATGAATAAGAAAGTATTATAATAGTATAAGCGCACTTAAAGTAAAAAAAATGTATTATTATTGTAAGGATTTGTCACAGAGGGCAAACAACCTTAGGTGTGAGTTTAATTTTTCATTGTTCAGCGGTTTAAGCGTGAAGAGATAGGTAATAGACAGACAGACAGACAGAGTTACTTTCGCATTTACAATATTATGGATTAGCAAGTCGTTAAACGTTAAGGAAGTCAATTCTTGTAGAATTCTACAACATGAGAGTGAAACCGGCTTTTAAACGATTTTTAAATCACATTTCACAAAGCAGTTAAGTAACCCGGTAGTTTAGTGGCTGTACTTTGAACATATTATGTTCAAAGTTTGTTGAATTATAGAACTTCTTAGAGTTGTGAAAGTCTGCGAGTGAAGTACACCCGTGAGTGAGCGCGGGTTGTTCTGACAGCTCCACAATGGTTCCAAAGTTCGATAAATTCATTGCGCGGAGGTACAACGTAGGACGCGTTTTATTGAAAAAGAAAACTGTTTTTTATGAAACAAATTTTATGTGCACATTATTTCGGCAGCGATTAGTAGCTGCGGTATAGGCCTAGACCTAAATAAAATGTTAATTTTATTACAAAAGTAGCCGAACTTGCGATTTGTAAATGATCTCGGAACTGAACATCACTGGAGATGTCGACACCAAGAATCCTGCTGTCAGAGCAACTACCGTCAAGTAAGGCTTGTATGCGTTTTTGAATAATTAAAATTTATTAATTAAAATCCTTTTTTATAATTTTTTTTATATAAAAATAAATAAACTATATCTATATATTCTATAGACATAACTCTACACAAACACTTCCCCTATCACATGTATGTAGGATATGAAGTTCAGTTTGTAAGAAGTGCGGAAGTGTACGTTAAATGAACAAAGTGAAAAGACTATCGGAACTTACAATTTTACCTCGAGTTTTCAAGAACTCAGGTAAATCTCCAACATCCAGGTTTACAACTTTACGTAGAATTTTTAGAACTCAGGTAATCTCCGGGGACACAACTTCAATGGCGAGAATAAAGCTAAGTACTTAGTGATAATTTCTTTATTTATCTTACCGTGTTTAATTCCATGAGTTTTGTACCTTTTTTTTGTTATCTTGTTTTATTTGAAAAAATAGCTACATGTAATTATGTTAAGAGGATACAGTCCGCGGCGCCTCGAAGCGGGCTTCATACAAACGAATTTCTCACTTATTTTCGACACTTGCTGATCAAACACTACGAAATTTTGAAGACATGCTTTCTATCAACTTTTATAGTTCAA
Organism: Apoda limacodes; assembly: GCA_946406115.1. Lineage (NCBI taxonomy): Eukaryota > Metazoa > Arthropoda > Insecta > Lepidoptera > Limacodidae > Apoda > Apoda limacodes. Next base: position 52,513,907 of record OX291541.1, read on the forward strand.
AAGATATAGAAAATGATGTCTAGTTAATAGAACGTTTAACAAGATTTTGGAAAACCACAGACATAGGTTTTCGGCTTGGGATTATGACTAAGAAATTTCACAGTGATTGATCAGTAAATGTCAATAACTAATAAGAAATTCGTTTGTATGTAGCCGCCGAGAGGCGCCGCGAAGTGTATCCTCTTAAGTAATTGAAGCAGAGGGAGTTTTACAGGACACGTTCAGTATTGTGTGTAAGTCTTAATACAAATTGAGGGTTGTTCAACAGAATACCTCCACTTGCAGCTTGCGACGCGACGCCGCCCGCGCATTGCCCCGCCAGTCTGCCTTTGACCAAGTCTGGTTCAACCCTGCCTGTCGGGAAATGGGTATTTTACCATACGCATTTTACCCCGTTTTATTTTGTTTTTTGTTATTCTTGAATATTTTACTTCGCAGCGCCTCGCAGCGGGCTTCATACAAACGAATGTCTCATTTGTTTTTGACATTTACTGATCAATCACTGTGAATTTTTTAGTCATAATTCCAAGCTTAATACCTAGGTCTGTGGTATTCCCAAAATCTTATAAAACGTTCTGTTAATTAGAAATCTTTTGTCAACCCATTTGTATGAAAAACTAGAATCCTGTATAACTTCTGGACTATAAAATTTGATTGAAAACTGGCACACAGCAGACCTAGATATTTATTACAAGCATGTGTCTTCCAAATTTCGTGGTGTTTGATCAGCAAGTGTCAAAAATTAGTGACAAATCGTTTTTATGAGAGGCGAATCGTATTCTTTTAAGTACATCTATTCAGGCAGTTTTTTACATGCTGCCAGTTGTTTTTGAATAATTTTAACTATTTAATTTTCAAAATTTTAGTTGGTAAGCATACCCCATAACAAACCAAAGATTAACCCAGCGAGCATGAGGCAGAGTATTTTATACCCGGGTGCAATTTAAAAGTTGTGTATCTTTCTATATATTTGTCTGGCAACACTTTGGCAGTGAGTAGTTGAAGGACTGGGTGCTTGATGTGGGAGAGGATAGGGGCGCGATCGCAGTGTGGCGGGGACTGCTGGCTGGGATATTCGTGCACCAACCTGCCTCGGGTACGTTATACCCTGCCACATTTCTAAAGTATTTTTTTTTAAGTAATATAATTTTAACTGTTTTTTTTATTATATCCCAAGTTATCGATGGCGAAACCCGTCAAGGTACTTAGGCTATAGGAATCGACCCGCATACATACATCCGTAAAACATAACCCTCCTATAGTCGTCGGGTAAAAAGTGGTCCATCAATACCTCACTTTCCCTAACTCCTTGTCACTGAGAAAATAAGTTCAGTAAATAAGATTGTTAGTCTGTACCTATACATGTAATAGTCCATGCACAATTTAGCTTAATGTTTTTACAGCCAAGTTATTTACTTTAAGTACCTACTTCTAATGGACGCTCACTCACTCACTCGCTCACTCGCGCAGTCCTTTGTCTTAAGAAGATTAATGATTGAATCGCTCTCATTGCTTTCGCTAGTTAAGTTTTATAAATAGTACTTATTTCGTGAAATAGAATGAAGTTAATTTTTTACTTTCGCATTTTTTACTCAGCTTAGATAATAGGTGATCGGGTCTAAGATCGGGTCGAACTCGAAGATACGTACACGGCAACGTACCTTTTTTGAATACCGACGTTTTGATGGGGATTGCACCTAATCGTGGTCACAGCAAGACTCATCAAGGCAACCACAAGTCCACAAACGAGGTACAATCTCTCTCATAATATATGCTCTCACATCCCTAGAGGAGCACCTGTCGCAATAACTACTGCAACTCAGTTGGGAAAACCTCCATCAGATAACTGGCATAATAACAGGTCACTGTCAACGAAATAAAATCTCTTTAACATCGGCATCACTGACAGTCCTCTTTGTAGAAGCTGTCTTGATGTCGAGGAGACACGTGATCTTGCCCTGCAGAAGTGTGAGCAATTAACGGCTTCAATCAAAGCTTCTAGATAGTCCAGAAACATTGAATGAGGCACTGAGGAGCATCAGACACCTTCTAAATTTCTGGACAGAGCTAAAATGGTATGATTAGTAAACGACGAACAGATTAGTTAGTTACGTACAATGGCCCAATTGTGAGGCTAAGTGCGGAAAATGTACGACCAACTAACTAACGAGGTACAATCCTCATCGAAACTTTGGCACCAAAAAAGGTACAGTTTCGTGTACGTATATTGTCAAGATATCGTGCCATGTCATCTAGTTGTTTCTCTAAACTGTCGTGTACATACGTAATGCATCGTGTCTCATTTAGCGTGTGTGTACGTGAAGACAAAGTTGGATGCATCGCATTGGTTTTTTTTAGGTAAGTGCCGCATTATCAAAAAAATATCTACGTAAAAACAGTACCGACTGTCAGTCTGACCAATTCGTGACTTAAACGATTGGAATATTATAGTCTATTGCTACTGCTTCATAGTGCATAATACGCAAAGCGCAGAGTGAATAGTGACAGCATTCTCTTGAGTCATCAAAAAATTGTAGGAACAGAAAATTGATTGCGGAGAGTGGGATTTGCTGAGTGAACAGCAAGTGAACAGTCAAACTCAAACTTTTTTATACAAATAGACTTTTAAACAGTACTTTTGAATTGTAAGATTAATTATTAATTTTTAAAAATGACTAACGGTTTGGAATGGTTTACTACCGAGAAGAGTCGGCAAAAAACTCAGCAGTTAGCAGAGTTCACAGAGAGCTTTCTAAAATAGGTAACCTAATCTAACCTAATCGAGTACAAATTGATCAACATTCTATTTAAAATATGCTTCCTATGAAGATATTGTCTAGTGCCATGCTTGTCAAAGATTCTGCATATTATTTGTATTCTGAAAAATGGAATGCTGTAGAATTCATTATACGCAAACGAAAAAATTACAGTGTTTCGTGATAAGACAAATGCAAAAATAGATCACGTTTCGGTAAGGTTTGATTTATAGTTTGAATCGATTCTGTAAACAAGAAATATAAATAAGCTTCAGAAGAACAAATTAATCAAGATTATGCAAAGCGTACCGATAAGCCCCAGGCGGCAGGCGGCGTACGGCGTACGGCGCACGGGGCACGGGGCACGGGTACGAGCTCGGGGGGGACATTAGTTATTCTCGACAAAAAGGCGATGTTGATAAACAACTTTTCGAGATTATTTTAACGTGAAAAGTTTTTTTATTCTTCATACTCTGAAACTTATGTTTTTTTTATTCAAGCTACGAGTGAAAATAATACGTTGTTTACCGAGGGGTGAAAGTGACCGATTACTATCGAGGTTGTAGTTTCAGAACCAAAGCGGAGCTAAGGGCCTTGAATACTCACGAGGTAGGAATCGCATTTTACCCCAAGTAATACATACTCCTTTATACTACACCTACAAGGAAAATAAAAGATAATAAATTGAAATTGTATAAAATGTTTGATTAAAATTTAAATACAAATTGTTACAGTAGTTAAAAGAGATTTTACCTCGCTCTGTACTTGCTTTAACATCAAAATTCATTCTAAATGAAAGATAAAATGCTAGTGGCCAGCGATATTCTTTTCTTAAAAACTAAGCGTGCTAGGAAAAAAAAAATATACAAGGCGAGTCATACATTTTTGCACTTTTGAACCATAAAAAGAAATTAAACTAAAATGTTATTTTTTTCATAATTTGTACAACGTAACAAACGTCTAATGTAATTTATTTTTTAAAAATGACATCGTGTCGTCGTAAGTATTCCTTAAATCGACAACGTAAACTTTGGAAACTCGCTGACACATGCAGCTGTCTCCTCGTCGATGTTTATTAAGGAACCCTTGACTTTTAAGGTAACCCCTCAGAAAAAATCGCAAAGTGTAAGGTCCGGGCTTCTCGAAGACCAAGGAATATCACCTCTGCGAGAAATTATTTTTTTTTGGTAACCGGTAAAGTCACGTTGGGCATATGGCATGTTGTTGCGTCCAGGACCTGCTGTTGTATTCTTCAAATTCATGTTACTGTAGTGCCACAAATCTCTCAACATTTTCACGTATTTCTCTGAGTTCACAGTCATGTTATTTTCTTGATTATTTTCAAAGAAATACGAACCAATTACGCCGTTTGCTGATATGGCAGCACAAACTACCGTTGTGGTATTTAAGGCGAGGGTTTTCCGGCTCCTATAAAGGCAATTGTGTTTATTGACGTGCCTGTCGATGTGAAAATGGACGTCATCCGTAAATAATACATTTTCAAGGCTAGAGAATCGCTCCAGCATTGTGTCAGCCAATAACTAAAATTGCATAAAGTGACTACGGTTTCTGAGAAATTATGTGTTGCTATTTGCAAAAAAAAAAAAATTGTCCCAACCTGTATTTTAAAGATGATAAAAGGAGACGTTTTATACCCGGTCTGTACCTTGTACACATTTTAGGAAATCGAGGAAAAATCTAGAGGATATTAAAAAAATACTAAAATTACGATAAATACAGTATTTTTTTTTTTTTTTTTTAAATATTTTATTATACCACATTGCTAAACAGGCAACAATTAGGTACGCCATTATGAGTTCATTCTGAAACCTAATACGAAATAAGAAAGTATCTATTTAACTATATTTCAAAATGTTCGTAATAATTTAAAAAAAATATTGTCTAATTTTTATGCAAAAAAGATATCTAAACGTAATTATTAATAAAAAGAGCTTTTTGTTAAGTTTTTTCATTTTAATCGAAGATAGATTTTGTGGCTCTTGACCATCGACCATCCCGACGTGTGATTCCTAAACGTAGGTACTATTAAACGTCAAACTATTTACATATTATAATTGTCATTCTGTGTTTACCATAAGCTAAAGAGAATATAATATACTACATAAGCTTCTTGGTTTACCGTAAACATAGTGCTTTTTGTATTTATCAGTGACTCACGAACGACCCCAGCTTTGTTATTTGGACCTTTCTGCTTCGCGTATTATATTGGATTTGGCTGTGTTAATTGGACCTAATTTCTCTATTGCGATTCGGATTTCGTCGTTTAAAACACATCTTTATTTTCTGTGGGATCAGGTATGTATGAGACACACAAACCGTTTCTTTTATGAATAAATAAATGTAATGGTAGCATATAATTGTAGACATACCTACAAATATCTCTTGTACTTTATAATCATGTCATTTTAAGTCTGCATTGCAGGAGCACAACCCTCTATCATCTGCCGGAGACAGACGGAGGATTTGGCCTACACTCCCAACGCAGGCCAAACGGGTTGAGGAGAATTAAATACAGGTATTTCCTTAGTCGCCTTATTTGACATCCACGATGAGAGTAGGTCACTCCAGGTAGGGGCAAATTCTTTCTACTACTCTGCCAGAAACCACACGGCCACGGTCTTTTGTACTTATGCTATTTTAAACAGCTGTGCTTGCTTACATCAATAATATTGTCTGAGCACATTCTTAGATTTGTATGCCAATACTTGCAAATGGATATCTGTCATCTGAGCAATTGGTACGCTGCCCACTATTATTGGTCTAAATCGTTGTATTTATCATTTTCGGACTAGCAAATATGACGCATTGTTTGCTATGTTCCTCAGCAATTATTGAAGATGCTCAATATAACATGACTGATAATATTGCCCCAGAAATAACTTCTGCACTAGAACTCAATCTCGGATTTGAGGTGATTAATAAAATATGTTATTGAAGTCCTACATATCTTTATCTCGGACTATTCTACCAGTGACGTGTCCTGCCCATTGCCATTTCAGTTTGCTGACTGTTTGAGCTATGTCGGCGGATTTTCTCATTTCGGATTCCATCTCGCAAAGAAACACCCAGCATAGCCCTCTCCATAGCTCGCTGTGTGACTCCAAGCTTAATTTAGGGGATAAATTGATATGAAATACGATAAGGATAGCGAGTATTACTCTAGCGTATTAGAGAAAGAGACAATATGCTTGGATTATATGTACATATATTAAAAAATAGATCTATGGTATGTCTACAGTTCATGTTTGAAGAATTAGATGAATCCCCTTTTTTATGGAGAAAAAGGCCTGCCAGTAAGTAGACATGGTCTATGTTTCTGTAGTCTAAGTAATCTAAGTCATCACTGGCAACACACGATAATTGTAGACATTTGTTTTTAGGCACTGAGCAGCTGTTGCGTATTTTACCGAACGCTACTCAATCGAGTTGAATTCTTCGATTGACCTCTTCTTCGAAGTTGGTCTTACCTAACTGCATAATTTTTTCTAGGTATGTATATCCGTCAAAAACTTCAAGAGAAGCGTTCTCAATAACAACCGGGTTATATGCGACGAGGACACTGAACATTATTTTCATTTTAAGACCCATCTATTGGGAAACTCTGCTGAAGTCTTCTATTCAGCGATTCTGTGATTATATTGATACCTTAAACATTAATTAAATTAAACATTCAAAAATGTATGTAAACTGTTTTTTTATTTTACAAGCCCAATATTCCTTCCTGTCCTATTTACTAATTTCATATACTGTAACAGAACACATCTGAGATAGTTCTGGCCACAGGCTACGTAACTTGTTATATGGTGACCAGGAACACCAACGATATAAATAACATGACTCAGCAACAAAAATATCTACCCGTAGCGGGATTTGAACCCGCGCCCCTTGTCTCCGTAGTCAGGTGCACTAACCACTCGGCCAAACCGGTTGTCAAATGAATGACATTGCTAGGTAAAAACGTCAATTATGTAATATGCATAGATATAGTATAACTACGTACGTACTTATTCTGTGGTAATATGTAATTGACTGACGCCATTTTTTTTTAAAGTTAGGTGTTGCTTAATATGTTTATTTAAATGCTATTGTACACGAAAACCACACAGAAATACGATAAATTGATAATTCAAAGTCACTTATAATATACTGAGGTTTCTAAATTAGTAGTGTACAATGTCCAGACCTGGCCTCCATACATTCCACATTCAGAATATTTATAAGTACCTACCTATATAAAAAAGTACTGTAAGTATAACTGTCTTAATGTTTCCCTCTTGCGATATTACAGACTCATAAGGAATCACAGTCTTTAATAAAAGTTTTAAATTATAATTTAAAAATTATATAAATTTTTAAAAATTTTTCATATCATTTTAGTTAAGAAGTAGTACCTACTTTGATGTAGAAGAAGTAAAAAATTAAAATGTTTGCTTATACAATATCAAAATTTACTATTTTTCAGCTGCTTTTCATAGTTACTAGATTGTGATAGGTAACCAGCACGAAAATTTAGTAAAAAAAAAAAATTATGTGAACTTGATGACTATTGAAAGAAAAATATTTCGGGCATGTTTTTTATCATTTTCATGATTTTTTTTTAAATCTGGTAAACAATAAAAATAAGCTGCGATATAGCAAATTTTAAGCTGCTTAAAATTTTGTAAATATGAATATTTGGATTTTTCATTATTTTTATTTTCTTTAATATCGTATTTAAGGAGAAATCTGTTTATTCTAATTCTAGATTACAACGGGTTCCGTGTGTCGCAGCACTTATCTATTTATTTCCAAGAATCAGTACTGCATGTATTTTGTTTGCAACGTGTTATTGTTACTCCATAAAAATATATTTTAAATATTTAATTATAATGTTTATATACAAAATATTATTTACTAGGTCAAAAAACTTTATAATTTTCTTCATTTTAACCCTTTTTCGCAGAAATTGAAATCATCTTAAAACTAATATAAGCTATTGTCAAAGTTAAGTAATATCAAATAAAAAAACTGACAATCACTAGTTTGATTTCTTTGATAAATTTACTATCTTCTAAAATTACTATTTTATTATAAACATATAAGAAATTGATGATTTAAAAATATTTTCTTTTAAAAATATTTTTAGTAAACAATGTAAAATAAAATGTATCTTATAATTATAGACTACTATGATACATTATTATGTTATGACACATCTATGTTATGTTACAGTAAAAGCTCTTTCTAACCACACACCAAAGAGTATTATAATTATACCAAAAGGAACACACCCACTCGGGACGGGAGTATTGGATGCTGACTCTCCACATCACGCAGGTTTACCATGGTCAGAAGTCTTATTTACATTATTCTTACCTACCATACGCCACGTACATAATGTGCGACCGGTGTAAAATGTGGTCTAAGTTTTGTCTTTTGGATCTTTTTGAACCATATTTTTTGCCCCTTTACAAAATTATATTTTATTCTAGATTAATTGATTCATGTATTAATTTATTTTTCCTATAACTTAATTTCTTAAATTCTGTTTTTATATTTATATTAAGCTGGGACTTATTCCAGGCAATTCAAGTAGGAATAAGTCACAGGTAACTTAGTTTTTAAGTTTCTATCAAAAATGAATTGAGCAGGTGAAAGTACATGTTGATAGTGACACAAACTGGATATGTTCTCCACTGTAACAAATATTTTCAATAATATGTTTTATTTTCTGGACACTTGTTTAACATTTTTTTTGCTATCTGTACAGCACGCTCTAAGTAAACTTAAAACCTCATTCTGAAGCAAACCTATTACATTAATTTGAATCTAACGGCACTGACTGACTATCTCAGATGGAATACCAAAGTTACAGAAAGTTTCCATTAACTTGTTTATTATAGTGTATGCAGATTTACTATTTATTGATATAATTATTAGCCATTTCCAGAAAAGATTATTGATGTGAAACATCTATTGGTGCCCCTTGTCAGTAAAATCATGATAGCATGATGCTCTCTCATGCCATGATGCCCCCTGTACCCCCTGTACGCCGCTGTTTTCCACTTCCTCAAGTGTGCGTGTTCATACTAGACACTCCGTTGCTTCTCTGCATGAGCTGCTTACTATATCTATATTTCGCATCTGCCGTCAATAAGAATGCCTTTCAGGCGCGGATGGAGGTGGTGCTAATAGAGCTTTCCCGCAGAACTATAATTGCAATGTGTTTTAAACTTGCCGAGAAGAGCGGGGGTTGCTCTTGATTACTCTATACACCAAAATAGCTATCAAATACTTTAATTCGCAAACAACCCATGCGATGAAATGAAATATCTATAGTCTAGCGTTTTCGTTGTAAACATTGGTGGCCTTAACTTATTTTCTATGTTTATTTTTGCCTGAGGAGCAATGTTGAAGCTAAATTTTGAATTAAATGGAAGACCGTATAATTATAATGCAAACTTTTTTTGGTGTAATTTGTTATGCGCCAATGTTTTTTAGAATGTACGCGTCTAAAAAGTTATTGGCTGTAACAAATATTTTGATTTTGTTTAAAAGTTTCCTGTGTCTACCAAATGAATATTTAAACAAACAAATTTAAATAGTGACCTTAACAATATAATAAAATTTGTTAGTAAAGTGGACCGAAACAACAATTTCAAAGTTATCAATAACCATAACTCTTGTGGTAAACATAAATTTGATATCTGACGTGAATTCAGTGGAGGGCGGCGTGGCGGCGTGCAGCAGTCACGTCGACTGTGAAATATAGAGGCAATGTGGACGATAACAGAAGTCACAAACGGGCTTTATGGATACTTATGTGATTGTCACACTGATGTTCGTACTCGTATTTCCGAGGCTGGGTTGTGTTAATAATTATCGTCGTCGGAAACCTATTGGGAATCACAGTATATTTGTGACGTCAATCAGGCACTTACAAAAATTATCATTTAATAATATAGAGACCCTCGGCTTTACCTGCGTAATTTTCGGAATAAATCCGAGTCCTGTTTTTTTTTCTAAGATAATAATATTTATAATATATAGGCTACGATGAGCGCTTACCATCAGGCAGACTGTCAGCTTGTTTGCCACCTTAGTGATATAAAAATATATATATATATATTTTGCACCTCTTTACATTTACCCGTGTGTCACCAAAAACATAACAAAATGTAAGTATATTAATAACATAAGGCTCTGAAAACGATATGACAGAATAACTCAGTCACGTCTCAAAGTGGCCACAAGCAAAGTGGCCATCAGCAACGAACTGTCACTAATAGAGGCGATATCTGACATTATCTCAAAAACGTTTGTCATTGACAAAATGTTAACATGTCCTTCTTTAGGAAGGAATTGTGTGTGTGTGTGTGTGTGTGTGTGTGTGTGTGTGTGTGTGTGTGTGTGTGTGTGTGTGTGTGTGTGTGTGTGTGTTTTTTTTTTGTGTTTGTGTACATACAAATGTACCGACGGGCGAATATCCATCGATTAGAACTTAGACTGACGAAACAAAGAAGACCCTGACTGTTGGCGTGTTCATGGGCTTTTATGTGATCGGATATCTTGAGAACCCATAGACCAAACTGCTTCATCGACTTTTTAATTAAATTGAAAAAAGCCAACAACCGGCCAAGTGCGTATGGAACACACATTAAATAAGCGATTCAATAAACTATGTTGTTCAAACCTCGTACCGCTAAGTACCGCCCACTTAAATTTTATTTTTTATTTTCATTTATTTTGGTACATACAGTCATTACAAAAATTTTACAAATCAAAAATTCTTAAAAAAAAGACAATGAGTACCCACAAAAAATTACAGAAATATCATATAAATTTAAAGCTATGCTAACGGAACTAATAATTTAGAAATAATTAGGAAAACAGGTTTTAAATACATTAAGAAAAAAAAATGATTACTTAATAATATGATTATTGAGATCAAAAATATATAAGAAAAAAACATGAGAAAATCAAATACAATAAGTATAGAAATTTAAATACCTACGTTTTTGAAGACAGTATGTTTTTGAGATTATTTTGGGAGTTATTGAACAATTCAACATCATAATTTTTTTTTATTTAATGTATTAATACAGCGATAAAAAAAAAAAAATTGAGTGTAATTTTTATGTAGCTGAGGTGGTACAAATGCGTTTATTTGTCTTGAGGAGCGTACGGGTAACCTTGCTTTAGTAATAAAATTCAATTTGGATAATATTAAAGGAGAATCAATTTTAAAATTTAATAGTTTCTAAAGCAACATCAAATCAAATTGTGTGCGGCCTTTACTTAGTGTGAGATAGTTCGTGAGGTTCATTAATGATACTACTGCGATAATTTAAAATCGTGACGAACTTTTTTTGGACTCTTTCAACACGGTTGATGTGAACTTGGTAATACGGATTTCATACAGTACTACAAAAGTCTAGAATAGACCTAACGAAACTATAATAAAGAATTTTAAGAGTGATGGTTTGAGTAAATGGTGTAGTAATCCTATTAATGAATCCTAAGGTCCTAAAAGCTTTTAAAACAGCATTATCTATGTGAGAATTAAAGGATACTTGGTCATCCATCATATTTCCCAGATCACGTATGGTTATTACCTGAGTGAGATAGTTACCATCTAGAACATATTTGTAACTAATAGGGAGCTTTTTTCGAGGATAGGTTATAATAGAGCATTTGTCAGAATTTAAAAATAATTGGTTATTTAACCAGTACTGAGAGAAGTTATGTAGATCTGCCTGTAACTTGTGGCAGTCATCTAATCCAGTCACTCGCCCGTACAGCTTCATATCATCTGCGTAGAGCAAAAATTCAGTATTATGTAGTAATCACCTATATAATTTATATACAATGAAAAAAGTGATGGACCAAGGTGAGAACCCTGTGGTACTCCGGAAGAGACAACTGGAGCAGAATCCTTTGACACAAACCGCCTGACTACTATTTAATATAAGATTCATTCTATCTCAATAAATTGCCATGCAGACCGATGCTTTAGAGCTTTTTTTAAAAGGACAAAATGATTTATTTTATCGAAAGCTTTAGCAAAATCGGTGTAAACGACATCAACCTGTATATTAGAATCCATACTACATAGCAAAAAGTCAGTAAAAGTTATCATATTCGTCTCGAAGCTTCGACTTTTATGAAACCATGCTGCCGTTCTGATATATCATGTTTTACAGATTGTGATAACTGAGACGTGACAAGTTTCTCCAAGAGTTTACCGAATTGACAAGGATTAGATATAGGTCGATATTGAGTAACTAATTCATTATGTTTGTTCTTAGGTATGGGGGTAACTAGTACTTTGTTACAAATACTGGGAAAAATTCCAGTTATGAGGGACTGATGATAGATACGTGAAATAGGCTTTAATAATTCAATTGCACATTGAGAAATAAATATTGGTGGAATACCGTCCGAGCCAGCACTTTTGTTTATATTTATATTTTTTAGATCATTAAGTATTATATCATCAGTTAAATAAGTAGAACTGATATCTACTGAGGGTGAGTGGTTGTTTTGACTATAATTATAATTTACTGTTGGGTTCGATACAATGAAAACAGATTGAAAATATTTATTAAATGCATCACATATCTCTTTACCACTGCTTAGGTATGTACCATCATAAACCATGTTTTCAGGAATTTGAGGTGAAAGGTTTTTTGATTTAACATAAGACCAAAAAAATTTCGGATTCTCTTTAATTTTATCTTCAGAAAACGAAAGGTAATTTCTATAACGATCACTTTCCATTTTACGCAGTCTAGCCCTTAATAATGAGAAAATTCGGTAATCAGCTTGGTGGTTATAAGTTTTCCATTTTCTATGGTATTTACGTTTCTCATTACTAAGTTTAATGAGAGGTTCAGTAAACCAAGGAGGATATCTATTATTATTTGAGGAAAACATTTTTAAGGGTACGTGTTTTTCAATTAATCTATTAATAATAGCATAAAAGGCGTTAGTCATTGCCTTAACTTCCATGTTATGAAAAGTTTGGTCCCAATCAATGAGCTTTAAAGCTCGTCTTATTTCATTATAATTAGCTTTAAAAATTGTTTTTTCTTTTGTAAATTAGGTTTAAGGGATTCAGGTAACCGTAAAGTCAAATCAATATCCAAGGCTTTATGGTGAGGATCTTCGGGTACTAGTGGGTTTAGACAAGAAGAAATCTGGCAATTAATACTACAAAAAACGAGGTCCAGAAATCTATTATTTATACTAATTTGAGAATTGTATTGATTTAATAGAGCTAAATTTAAAAAAATCGGATGTAAGAGCTGTTAATGAGTTATTATTGGTTTTGATTATCTTACTTAATTCATCATCATTATATACCCAGTCAGCATAAGATATATTAAAGTCACCGAGGACAAGAACGAACCAATTATCGATTCATGATTAGTGCCATGAGGTATGTATGTACAAATTACATGTAAATAAGATATTTGAGACCCTAAGAAGTCAACGGATTGCGAGCGGCCAGTTTTATGAAGTGCAACACTAATCAACAACTCGTCATGCGGCGGCGGCGCACACCACGGCGCACACCTGTCATCAAAATATTCAGAGTCCAAAAAACAATCGTTCAGCCAAGTTTCACTTAAACAAATTAAATCGTAGTTATTATTTAATACATTGGTTATAAATTCATGTGATTTAGTACGTAAGCTCCTCACATTTTGATAATAAATGGATAACAAATTTCTGTTAGTAGCCATAGTGACGAATTATGTAAAAGTATCAAATATTATAGGCATTATACCACCTAAGACCAATAACTGAGCTGTCAGGGTCATACTAAAAATTTCATTTCTACATAATATGTGGGTAAAAATAAGTTCATGATAACGTTCAATAACTCCTTAAAAATTGATAATTTATTAATGGAATGGACACAAGATATAAAATAACAGTTAACACAATTTGTAACATCAATTTGAGTTACAATTGAACAATAACAATATTGTCATTTTATTTTATTGAGATCTGTTTCATTTGCTATTAAAATCACTATTGATGAGTAATTTTTACGTAATAAAATTTTGCAATAATTCAACCATATATACTTATAAACGAGTTATTTTCCAAGCTTGCGACCGCGGCTGTAAATAAGTTTGTTATGGGGGGTCAAATAGTCATTGATAAAGCTGGCTTCGATGGCCCGTTGATGTCCAGATCAGATGTTAAAAGTCCACGACGAGCTCTGACAGCAGCCAGCACTTCATTTCTTCTTTTTCGCTGCGTGAAACGTACAATAACATTCGGGTGGGATGACAAGCTTGAACTCAGCTGGAGGGATCCCTCACTACTCGAATCCTTATGCTGGGTGAACCAACGGACACGATGAATAAAATCAACGTTGGATGGCATTATAGAAATACCTACTTTACTTACAATTCGGTCTAATAAATTTGTTTATATTGTCTCATTTGACCAGAGGAAAACCCATAATTTTCAGATTATTAATACGTCCTTGTTGTTGCTTGCTTTAAAGCTGCGATGAAAGATCAATTACCTGCTTTTCTAAACAAATTACATTATTCTTTAATTCAAGGTTATTTTGTTGTAATTTTGACGTACTGTCCTTGATCTCAGATATTTGTGAACTCATTTTGCTTTGATCGTTACGTAGTTGAGCTATGGTCTCATTCTGCTGGTTAAGCAAATCTTGCATAGATGACATTATGTTGAGACGAAACTCCGACAGTGTGTCTTTCAATTAACGGCGATAGTCCGATAGTGTTTCAGAGAGCTCACGTCTGAATTCAGAAAACACCTCATCCTCTGGATTTCTGTTTTCTTTTTAATGTAAGATTGGTTTGAGCGATCAACACATAAAGGAATATTCGAGTTTGAGCCAAAACTTGGTGGAGTACGTTGCATTTTGTTATTCATTTTAGTGTACGTAATCACACACTTAATATAAAATGAGTTTTTGTTATGCACACACAATTATAAATTCCAATTTTATCACACTAAGGTTGATATTCGTAATTCGTAATTTAATAAAAAGAAAACGCGACTCTCCGTTAGCAAATCATCATCACTACGATGATGAATGATGTAGTGTCAATGTGATGTAAGAAAGTTAAAATTGTTATTAATTTAGAAATAAGATATTTATTAATTTTTTAAATATTAATTATTGTTTAAGATGTTATATATTAATAATTTTCAATAGAAGTCGTATAAATTTAATAAAACTTGGCACTTTACAGCTTAATATTTTGCAAAGGATTTCCGTATCGAAAAAAGATTTCATACCCCGCAACATTGTTAAACCCAATATCGCGAGATAGATAAGAGAAATTAATTTGTCCCGACTTTATGTGTAGGGGAGCTACCCAAAAAAAATAAAAATTTTACAAGACTTTAGTTTATCACTTTTACTTTACTGGAAAGACAGATATGCAGACACACAAACGAGCGTAGTGAAATTATAAGATAAGGGTTTGTTATTGACTATGGATATACGGAAATAGAAGTATAAAAAACAACGCCACCACTATAGATGGCGCTAGATATCTATAGATGGCGCTAGATATCTATAGATGGCGCTAGATATCTAGAGAATTTATGAATTAAAAAGTTTTGGTTGTAGCTAAAACTTGTAATTACATATTGTATTGTGCTCGTAGTTCATATTTTGAACATGTGTGTTTACATTTCACATATTTTAATAACATAAAACTACATATATGTATAATCCGCAGCAATTCATTTTTACCTTATTAATATTAACACTATGGAATAAAATTAAAAGTGCATGAAGTTAAATTAAAAAGTTCTCTTTGAAGCGGAGGCTGAGCGAGATCCTGCACTCAGTATTTATAATTTTCTACTGCAATTTCTTTGAATTTCATTTAAAACTCCATTTTAAATGTGCACATAGCTTGTATCAAACCACACATCATGTGCACATTTGACTTGAAAACCAAATTTATCAACAACTGTTAATTTGAAAATAAATTCTGCAGCTCAGGGATCGTTAATCAGACAAAAGTAGGACAGGAAACTTGTACTGTAATTTTGAAATATGTTACACCAAAAATGGTAACTAACAGGTTTACTATAAATTCGCTACCAAACTCTAAATTCTAAAGTCCTTACTGCTAGCGAAGTAAGTTACCGTGAAGACGGCCGATTACGTAGTTTTAAAGATAAAGTGCTTAAGAGGTGAGTAAACAAAGTGCCTGAGAGGTAAATAAACAAAGTGTCTGAGAGGTGACTAAACAAAGCTTTCTGGTGCCGTTTCAATTGTATAAGTCCCTCTTTTGATTTATTACCGGTAATCTGGACATATTCTGATATGGTATAAAACCAAGAAAAATAATATTTCAAAGCCTGTGATTTTATTTAGGCATTTTTTAAATTTAGTTTTAAGATAAACATTCAGCAAGATGAATGTAGCCCATTTGTTCAGCGTAGTTTCTTGATAAACATTCAGCAAGATTAATCTAGCCTCTTTGCGCAGTTTAGTTTTGGGATAAACATTCAGCAAGATTAATCTAGCCTCTTTGTGCAGTTTAGTTTTAGGATAAACATTCACCAAGATGAATGCAGCCCTTTTGTGCTGTTTTTTTATGATAAAGAACAGCGACAGTGCAGTTTTGTTTTAAGATAAACTTTCAGCAAGATTAATCTAGCCCCTTTGTGCAGTTAAGTTCTATGATAATCATTCAGCAAGATGAATAACCCTTTTGTGCAGTTTGTTTTATGATATTTTTATTTTTTGACTGACTATGCAGTTGGCTGTTGCAGCCATTAGTACGAGATAGTCATCTGGGGCCGTTAGTA
Organism: Apoda limacodes; assembly: GCA_946406115.1. Classification (NCBI taxonomy): domain Eukaryota; kingdom Metazoa; phylum Arthropoda; class Insecta; order Lepidoptera; family Limacodidae; genus Apoda; species Apoda limacodes. Next base: position 52,530,490 of record OX291541.1, read on the forward strand.
CGTGCCGAGGCAGTCTAACTATAGTTTGTGCAGTTTTTTTTCCTATATATTTTTGTATACTTATAATTCTTAAGTGCGACGAAATAATTTATCTAATACTATTATATCTCCATAATTTTTTGTGCCGTTTTTGGATTCAATACATAGTATACTAATGTATTTCGATGGTAAAAAACAGATTATTTTTATGTATAACACTTAAAGTTTCACGTAATAATTTTCCATTTCTCGTTGTTCTTTTCTTTTTTAAAAAACTTATTTTATCACTAAAATATATTGTAAGTAAAATTTCACATGTGTGGGGTAAATTTTAAATGACTTTTTCGTCTGTCAAACTATTTGCGCCTGGTGAAAAATAATGTTCTTCATACAAAATATTGAACCCAGAACCTTTGAAACATTGGAATTGGGACATAGACATTAGGCATGGAAAGATTTTTCTTTAATGAAACTTACATACAATACCTACATTCTAGAACGTATAGTCTTTAATTGTATGGCCTCTTAAAGAAGCTCAGAATCGCATAGCGAGCTATGGAAAACTAGCTTGGTGTTTATTTGTGCGATAAAATCTGGAACGAAAGAAAACCCCAAAGAACCAAAGTTACCGACGTAGCTCTAACAGCTAGAAAGCTAAAGTGGCAATGGACAAACCACATCGAACTGATAACCAATGGGGCAAAAAGGTGCCAGAGTGGCGACCACGGAATGGAATAGCTACCAAGCGGATACATGAGCTGGTCCAAGCCGCAGGAAGCGAATGGGCACGCGCGGCTCATGACTGGCCGTTGTGGAGACAAATGGGGTAGGCCTACGTTTAGCAGTGGACGTCTTCCGGATCAAACGATGACGGTTACAAATCAAAATATTGGAATACTCTTATGAAGATTAGGGTTTTAGTGTAATATATAGTATATATTATACAGGTTTCTGTCATTATGAATACTTTACCTTTGACTTACTTTATTAGTGGTGTGACAATGATACATTATACTTACAGTATCAGAACACAATCTGGGGCATCATTCCTTACGGATTCTCTTCGTGTTTGTGTTCTTAGAAGACGCTCAATATATATATTGTATTTTGTAAGACCGAATACATTTAATAACCCCACAATGATAATATATACACATTTACCGAAACTAGAGATTACTTTACAAAGTTTTAAAATAATTCTCAGACCTCTTAAGGCGTACAGTTTAGATGTCAAATTACTTTGACCGAGCGTTAACAAGAACATGGCTCGGACAGGGTCACAGCTGTTAGACGTCGGCCCTGGCAGCGTGCGGTCGCCCCAGCCCCAGCCCCGGGCCTGCCTTCATATTTATCTAGTCCTGTTTGAAACTGACATGCCTTCATAAAGTAATAAATGTAATTTTTCTATTTGAACCTATTTAATTGAAATAGGGACTACGCTACACAAAACAGTAATTATAAGTGATTTGTTTTTTCGGTATCTACTTTACAGTGATTTCGTTTAGGGACTAAATTCGGCACCAACTTACATTTTGTGATACAATGACAACCCAAATGCTATAGTAGGATAAAAACTTATTTATTCCCATCTATTCGAAAAACGTTGATTGGTTCGGTTCACCATTAGGCGGGAGCAAAGTGCGTGTTTTATTAATGAATTTTGATCATTTTCTGATACAAAAAATGCGAACTGGTTCTCTTCCCTTTTCAACAATACTTAGTTCATTAAATATAACATTGCAAAACTGTCAAAATGTTTTAAAATAAATGTAAATATAAATTTTCCTTTAAACTTTAATTACCTAAACTTTTTTGTTAATATAAAATTTTTGCATAAGTGATGTCTAAAAGCGCCTTTTATTTCTTTTTAAATAGAGGAGGATGAAAAGTAGAGTTTACTCCTCGGTCAAAAAACATTTTGAACTCGGGCGACGTATATTGAATCCCTCATTACACTCAGGATTTTACTTTAGAATCCCGAGCATAGCCAGAATACTTTAGGAGCCTTCGCTTCGTTTTAAATTTAAACCCTCGCCGTAAAATACTATTTTGCTCCCATGTGAGGTGCAAAGTGGCGTCGCGGTATCACGAAATGCAAGGTGATATCCCCTAACCGAGTATTATAGAATTTTGATCTTGTGGTAAAACATTGACCATAGCTAGAAATTTTATCTTAAGATGGCAAAAACATTTTTAGGGTTCCGTACCTAAGGGTGCCAACGGAGCCCTATTACTAAGCGTACTACCTACTACTCTATCTGTCTGTCAGATCTTTAAAGGGCTCTTTTTTTAGATTGAAGCAGGCAAAAGAGTTAAATTTTCAAAGAATATGAGTTACCATACCGATTTTTTTACAAATAATAAAAAAAAGTCCTGGGTTCCCTATAAAAGAAATATGATTTTGTTGTTTTTGTTCTATCGTCAAAATGGTGGTGGTTAAGTTTTTTTAAGAAAAGTAATGTAAGCTCTTTATTAAAACAATGTGCGATATCTGGTGGTACAGAACCATTGGTGCGCGAGCTCGACTCGCAATTGACCGGTGTTTATTTTTTGTTTTTCCTTCGAAAATAATCTTATATTAGTCATGTATGTATGTACCTACCCTTATATCAGTCATGTTTAAAACTACCCGTCTATCAGTCATGTATGTACCCTACCCCATTAGGTTTTATTTTTACCTTTCACTTACTATAAATATGTCTTCTATTTTCAAACAAGACTGCTTAAATATTGTTAACTAAAATATATTAATATACTTAATAATTATCAAGAGAAATCAGTAGATATTTCCGATCGCGATCCCTTTCCTTCTGGGCCCGTTATTACTAAAAGTATATGTCGTAATAATTAAAGTATAGCTATAGGTACACAATATAGTTATACCGGTATTGCTCTAAGTATAGCTATAGGTACACAATATAGTTATACCGGTATTGCTCTAAGTATAGCTATAGGTACACAATATAGTTATACCGGTATTGCTCTAAGTATAGCTATAGGTACACAATATAGTTATACCGGTATTGCTCTAAGTATAGCTATAGGTACACAATATAGTTATACCGGTATTGCTCTAAGTATAGCTATAGGTACACAATATAGTTATACCGGTATTGCTCTAAGTATAGCTATAGGTACACAATATAGTTATACCGGTATTGCTCTAAGTATAGCTATAGGTACACAATATAGTTATACCGGTATTGCTCTAAGTATAGCTATAGGTACACAATATAGTTATACCGGTATTGCTCTAAGTATAGCTATAGGTACACAATATAGTTATACCGGTATTGCTCTAAGTATAGCTATAGGTACACAATATAGTTATACCGGTATTGCTCTAAGTATAGCTATAGGTACACAATATAGTTATACCGGTATTGCTCTAAGTATAGCTATAGGTACACAATATAGTTATACCGGTATTGCTCTAAGTATAGCTATAGGTACACAATATAGTTATACCGGTATTGCTCTAAGACGTATACTTACTAAAGCTTTATATTAAACTAATGATGTAAGTTATTTTATATCACAAAACTCAAAGTGATTCATTTCATTTCAAGTTTTCCATTTGATCTTTGAGATCAAAGTATTTCGTAAAAGAAAAACCGAATATAAAATTAATTCATTGTTCTTTCAATACTAATAACGTGTACTTAAGTACAAAAATATGTACGAGAATTGAGAATTCTTTGAATTTTCTATTTCGTCTTAAACAATCCAAGTTGTTCCGTTACCTACCTACTTACAATCCGAAATTTTAATTTATTATTTTTTTCTTGGATAAGCTAGTTTTTTCTCGCTTCCTCCTATTAATTACGTTCCCTCCCCCTCTCGTCACCGCCCTGGTTTTGATTTGTGTTCAGGACGAATTAAGACCTGTAGAACTCTGAAACCCAAACTTTTAAAAGCATTTGTTATACTTTAAATACATAAAAAATTTAAATATAAGTCGATCATCGATTTAAAGGAATACTCTAGGCATAAAAACAACATTTTTGTCCTGTTGGCAGTCTCTGTGGCAAAGATCAGGTGACCCGATGCTCTGTTACATCGTAGAGAAATGATAAGTCGCGTTTTTATCCGTGGAAAAAGATATTCCTGCGGTCCTATTATTATGCGTTAGGGTAAGGTAGAAGTTTATTTTATGTGTTTGTATGTGTGTACATATCATTTTTTTAAAGAACTACTGGACCTATTTAGATGCGGATTGTTACAAAACAAGGCTATCACCTCAGAGCAGGTTCTTAGTCATGTTTTGCTCGAGCTTATTTCGATGTGGTTTATTTGATTACATAACATTTTAGTCATCTTGTACGGTTAAAGTCCACCAGAGGGCGTGTACTTGATGTTTTACGGCTATGGGTCACTTTTTGGGCCTTGCAGTAGAATTATTTTGCTTTAATTTTTTGCTTTTGTTTTATGTTTATTCTTGTTCAATAAAAATAACTAAGAAAATTATAATAATAAAAACCGCACACAAACACATATACCTTTATGTACATTACTCTGGCCTCAGACTAGGACACCCTGTATAATGGTGACAAAAATTAACAGCGGCATAAACAGAAAAATATCCATGTCGTAGCTGGGACTCGAACCTGCGACTGTCATCGGTAGTTTAGAGGGATCGCCTTAGCCGCTTCTCAACAGGTCAATTGAAAGATTGTGGTCAAAGAAAATATCAAATTTAACTTAATAGTTGCTCACATTGCACTCCGTAAGGCTTCGTGGGGCGACCTACAAACTTAAACAAACTTTGTGGGTGACGTACAAACTCACCATCTGTCTTATAATAAATTATTAAAATTTAAAGTTTCTAATTTTTTTTGGATCTTAAAGCTTCCTTGAAAGCTCATAAACATTTCTTAACGACCGCAAGTCATTAAGAGAAAGGGTTTCAGCTGTTCCGGGATGTTAATAGTTACGACTTTGTAGAACTTCCCGGACCACTCAATACGAGCTATCGTATTTATGCGTATATTAAATATCACCACTTTGCTAAGAAAATCATGATTTTTATATATTTTTCATAAAATTTATGATTCTCTTCATATATATAACGCTATTGCTAATAACTGCAACTTAGTCCGCGTGGACCCAGAATTAGTTCGTTAAACCCACAGTCTATACCCCACACACAAGTCTATACCCCACACACAAGTCAATCTGTTTGAAGAAATTATACTTTGTTAGGGCTCAGAGACATCTTTGTACGTACTTGTGTTTTGTTTTTTGGATAATCTTTAATGCATGGAAAAAACTAAGAGCTATATGTAACATTAGAATTTAAACCCTAAATCAGTAAACATAATTTAAAATAAATCTATTCGAAGATGACCTAAATTTGTGTCATTACTGACAGCGACACGCGTTAGGTCTGTGGAAAATAAAAGTAAGTGTCAACTAAGCCACTTTCCTCTTTGTTGTGAGCTTCGCAAGAAGACATCGCAATCTGTTCTCTCTTTGTTAAACTTGTTTTATAAATCCCGTTGCTCTTAATACGGGTTAGCCAACCTTTTAGGTTTACCTAATCGTACATATTGCATAAATATTGTGACATAAACGAAATAACAAAATCTTTCTTATTCTTTTGTCTTGATAGTCCAAATAACAATTTCCTTATTTACATTTCACTACCTATTTTTAATTTTAGTTCCGAAACAAGCCTTTTTCATTATTCTACTATAGACAGAAACATCTTACAACAGATACGTTTTTTAATTTGAAAACACAATGTTAATACAACCAACCACCCATCGCACCCAAAAAGCAAGGGGACTCGTGTCGAAATCGGGACGACAGATAGACACACAGACCGACAGACAGATACACAGACCGACAGACAGACACACAGACCGACTGACATACTTACCACATAACGACAGCATCAGGCTACCTTTACCTTTTGGGTACAAAACTCTAAGAATTTACAATAATGCAAGAATTCCGATTTTCTCCCTTCCTGCGGGATCTTTTGAATTTTCCTAAATAAAATGTAACCTTTTTTCGTTTCAAATAAAAAAAAATGGTTTAGTGTGAGTAATAAAGGAACAAACATAAACTATTTTTTGCCATAAATTGCGCAAACAAACAAACATTCGCATTTTTAGCCCCGACTACTTTGCGCGTATATTTATCATTGATTTAGACTTTGAGCCCCGGCTTTACTCGCGAGCATTTCGGATAGCACGTGAAGTTTCCAGTGGATCTCTTTGATGAATCGGGATTAAAGTATTCTATGTTGAAGTAGTGTGTGTAGTATTCCGTCCCTCTAGCTAAACTGGTGCCAAAACTCATGTAAAGTAAAAAAAAGGGCCGAATTAAGCCTGGTTAAGGTTCCTAGGCAATGTAAGTCTTTAATACACATCGTTTCTCAATGGGTAGGTAGAAACCAAATACTTCCAGTTATTACGATCCTGGTACACTTTTCTTGCCTGACCTGACACATTAATGATTTAATTTACGTTCGACGGTTAAGAGTACTCTCGAGTTCGCCTTTTCTCAGAACAGACTGACCAATATTTTTGATGTCTGTGTATGAAATAAAACCAGGTATTTACGGACAATACTATATAATATAATCATTTCAGTTTTTGGAAGACTTGTAAGAGGAGATTACAAATACGAAAATGATTAAATTTTGGATTAAGTAAATCATCATTATCATATCGTTCAGTCAGCAAGTTTTTGCCCCCTCTCCCCCTCTCCCCTCCCCCCTCTCCCCTCCCCCCTCTCCCCTCCCCCCCTCTCCCCCTCTCCCCCTCTCCCCCTCTCCCCCTCTCCCCCTTCCAACTTTGAACTCAAAACTCGATGATAGTTTTAGACATTCTTTTAATTGAAATTGTTATGAACAAATTTAGTAAACAAGTTGAAATTTTGTAGTCATCAAATATTTTCAATAATTCTCATTCTATGAAGGCCTAACTTAATGTGTGAACGATATGGACCTAGCTGATTTTATTTCATATTCTAGGATAGAGAATCTATGCGGCTTAAGTTATCGATACCTTTCATATTATCCATAGTTTTTGGACCTTCAGTTTGGTGTATGTCAAATTCTAGGTCGATCTTAATAAAAATGAGAAGATTGACTACATTAATCTATTTTAATTTTATCCCATCCCTTTGGGAAATGGAAGATTTGCAGTAACGAGCCAATGAAGATTAGGTACTGCGCTTCAGTCGCTCTTTGCAGCGGACGTCTTCAGGCTGAAAAGACCGAACGAATTAATAAATACATATTTTGTAATAATACACTTAACAAACAAGCTATACAATTAAGAATTAAAATAATATTTTAATTGCAAGTTATTTTTCAAATTGAAGGAGGGGCACATGTTAGTATGTTTAGATAAGCAAGCAGCATTAATATCAATAAGATCTTATGTGTTTGATGCACCCTTTTTGGTCGCCTATTTTTTCTGGCACATTAAGAAGGCGTTATTATTAATAACTGATACAAAAAAAAACGGTTATTGTAGGAAATGTTCTAAATGCAGTTATGTAATTCTAACTCTAAGAATTAAAATTGGCTCGGCAGTGATCGGGAAATTATGTAATGTCTTAAATACCTCAGTGCCTAAAGAAACGAGGTCTCTTACTGTTGGCCTCATAAATACTAAAATTCGCTCAACAAGATATGGAGATAGCTATGCTGGGTGTTTATGTGCGTGATAAAATACGTAAAGAACCTAGGTAACTGAAATGGTTTGTATAGTTAGCAATCTGAAAGGCCAATGGGCAGGCCATATCGCTCGGTTCTCGAGAAACAACTACGAACTGAGAAGCATGTTACGTTTCAATACCAGGCGGATAGATAGCATGGTTCGAGCTGCGAGAAGAAAGTTTCTCGAAAAGTGGCTTCGAACCGAGAAGCATAGACGGTTCCTATACCAAGTGGACAGACATCATGGTTCGAGCCGCGGGAAGAAAGATTCTCGAGAAGTGACTACGAACCGAGAAGCATAGAACGGTCCCTATGCCAAGTGGACAGACGTCATGATTCGAGCTGTGGCAAGAAAGGTTTGAGTAGTAACTACGAACTGAGAAGCGTGGAACGGTCCCCATACCAGATAGACAGACGGCATGGTTCGAGCTGCGAGAAGAAAGTTTCTGGAGAAGTGGCTTCGAACCGAGAAGCATAGAACGGTTCCTATACCAAGTGGACAGACATCATGGTTCGAGCTGCGGGAAGAAAGATTCTGGAGAAGTGACTACGAACCGAGAGGCATAGAACGGTCCCTATGCCAAGTTGACACACGTCATGATTCGAGCTGTGGCAAGAAAGGTTTGAGTAGTAACTACGAACTGAGAAGCATGGAACGGTCCCCATACCAGATAGACAGACGGCATGGTTCGAGCTGCGAGAAGAAAATTTCTCGAGAAGTGGCTTCGATCCGAGAAGTATAGAACGGTTCCTATACCAAGTGGTCAGACATCATGGTTCGAGCTGCGGGAAGAAAGATTCTCGAGAAGTGACTACGAACCGAGAATCATAGAACGGTCCCTATGCCAAGTGGACAAACGTCATGATTCAAGCTGTGGCATGAAAGGTTTGAGTAGTAACTACGAACTGAGAAGCATGGAACGGTCCCCATACCAGATAGACAGACAGCATGATTCGAGCATCGGAAAAAAGGTTCTCGAGTAGCGACTACGAACTGAAAACTATGAAAAGGTTTCCTAACAGGTAGACATGGTTCAAGCTGTGGGAAGAAAGGTTTTCGAGTAGCGACTACGATCTGAGAAGCATGGGACGGTCCCTGCCAGGTGGACAGACGGCATGGTTCGACCTGCAGGAAGCGATTGGATGAAAGAGGCTAAGGTTTGAATATTGTAAAAACACATGGGAGAGGCCCTCGTTCAGCAGTGGACGTGTTCCGGCTATAACAGAACAGATAAAAGAATCCATGCCCCGAAAGTTGTTAAGAGTACCGGATTCGCAGCGCGCTCCATACAACAGGATTTTTCTCCTATGATGCATATCAATCCCTCAAACTCAATGTTTTTTTTTTAACAAGACAAGACAATATCTAGGTCTGTGGTGTTTCAGTGTTACGTTAAATTCTGTAGTTCTAAAATTATTAGAGTCCAAAAACTTCGTGCTTATTATACACTATAACAAAAACGTTTACGAAAATTTTAAAGCACCACAGACCTAGATAATATAATAAATTTTCTAAATACAAAACTTTACTGTCATTCTTACTAAATTAAATGAATAAACACAATAATTCGAAACACAAAAATCATTGGTCAAATTTGTAAAAATCGAATTCTGCGTGACGCTGGCTCGCTTGACAAACACGGGGGGCTTGAGACGGGGGAGGCGAGGCGAGGTAGAAAATTCAGTCGCAGGCCGTCCGTGAGCGAATCTTCACTTGTGTTGCGTTTGACGTAAGTAGGTAAGGAAACAAAAAAGTTAATTTGATTTTTTTGACTTTTATCTAGGTACTTATTTAGCGTAATCTATACATATAAATAAAAATGAATCGCAAAATTTGTTGCTAAGCGCAAAACTCGAAGACGGCTGGACCAATTCGGCAATTTTTTTTTGTTGTGTTTGTCAGGGCAAGGTTTTTATGAGAACAAAACGGTCAAGTGCGAGTTGGACTCGCGCACTAAGAGTAAACCGATTTTAATGAAACTTTGGTAAGTTGTTATGCACACGCCGGGGAAGGTATCTGAGAAAGAAAAAAGCGTCAAATGCGAGTCGGACTCGCGCACTGAAGAAAACTCGGAGACGGCTGGACCAATTCGGATAATTTTTTTGATGTGTTTGATAGTGTAAGGGCAAGGTTTTTATGAAAGAAAAACGATCAAGTGCGAGTCGGACTTTAAGGGTAAACCGATTTTAATAAAATTGTTATGCACATGTCGTGGAAGGTTTCTGGGAGCCAATTCTCACGCGATCGAATTGATCACGAATTCGAAATAAAGTACGAATTTAAACTTTTCTCGAACGAAAATGTAGTTAAGCAATTCTGGTAATGTCGAATCCGACATTTCTCGAACGCAAGGCGCTCGAACTGCTTCGAGTGGTCGGGACCGTTCGAGACTACATCTCGCATTCGAATCATGACAAATTTAGTTCGAAATGATTGGGTTCTAAACATTAATTCTACTCTTAGCGTGAACTATATGTTCTAAAATCTAAAGTAAATATCTAAAATGTAGGTCAGAGTAATTAAAAGGGCGGAAAAAATGACTTATATTACCAAATATGATATTTTTTTTACCTTTATTACTTTCATAATATTATTTTTATCATAATATATTTTTGCAATTATCAAAGTCGCCCATGACAATAATATTCTTCTATTTCTATTGATTTCCATCATAACAAACACTAGATTACATCACATACACAAAAATGTTTGAGGTCCGGCACCAACATCTTTAGTGCTGCGCAGTATTTTGATAATACTAGGTGGTAATTTCGGTAATTCTTTACTTTCCAAGAACGCTTGGTTTTTACGTAACGATGGTTTTAACTGATAGAACACTACATTTATACACACGGATGAAATTTAAAAACTCTCGGAGGACACTAGATTTTCACGAAAACAACTAAATTAATTTCATACAAAACCCGCCATTATAAACCAACATTTAAAAATACAAATTTTTTTTTATTAAAAAAATAATTGCCAGCCTTAGGAAAAAAATAAACACAAGATTCAATCGATTTTACTTTTCTCTAATTTTAATGGATAGAAAAGCATATTTATTTGTATACTCAATAAAAATCAAAAAACTGGCAGCGAATCCATACCAAACCGAACCGACGAGCCGTTAGGTTACATGGTGAACACCGCACTAGCCGAGCGAAGCGTGCCGCGGCAGCGGCTGGCGAAGTGCCAGAAACAAATTGTTCTAATTTAAAATCGTTTGACAGGGTTAGGGGGGCAGGGTAGACACCGGTTTATTGATCTAAGTGACACAGGTACAATTTGTTTCTGGTTGGTTTCTGGCCGCGGCACGCTCCGCTCGGCTTCGCTGTATTATTACTGTACAGAGTAAGTACTCGATTGTTAAATACTGACAACATTGCTTTTTTTAAAAAAAAACTTGTTATTTTATTTTCTAATGTGTTTTGTTTTTGTAGATATTTATTGTTGTATAATGGCTGTTTTTGTATGAAATTTATTTATTTTTTTCCGGAAAAACTAGTGTCCTCCGAGAGTTTCTGAATTTCATCTTCGTATATAAATGTGGTATTCTATCAATAGAAATTTTTATTCCGTAAAAACCAAGCGTTCTTGGAAAGTAAAGAATTACCGTAATTTCATGTGAAAAACATTTAAGAAACATAATTCAACCGTTGAAAAATAAGAATAACCTAAAATTCTCAACCAAATAAACAAATAAAACACACAACAAAAACAAACAGGGTTTTTTTTTATGTCCAAATACGTTCCGTTTAAAGATGAAAGCAATTTCTCGAAATAGGGATTTCGTTTACAAACTTAGTTATACTTATTATTTCCTCATTAATAATGATAAAACACAAGTAAAATGTTGCTTCAAACATTTTGTGGTCACCGAACCCTTTTAAATCTATCGAAAGAAGCATATTAGAATAGGCGTTTTTAAAAACGCTCTACAACTGTGCAACGGAACGTACCTCATAGCCTAACCGGTTTACAATGGCAACATTCCACCGCTTCAAACGACATTTTGTTCGAAGGTTGTTTCGATTGATAGTGAGAATACAGCAAACGCGAAAATGATGTCGACGATCGAAATTTTACAGTCGAGATAGTGCCTTCTCGGATGAAGCGAGAATTAGGTCCCTGAATTAGTACAACCCTTTCTCAATAGCTTGGTGCGACAGTTGTTTGCCGCGTCAGCTTGTAATACATATAAAGAGCACTGCCTAGAACGTGCAAAATAATAGTAGGTACCTAACTGTAATTAATAGTGTTACCATTTGATTTGCAATTTATTGATCCTCGATCAGACAAGATCATGATTAGGTTACACTTATATAATACTAGCTTTTGCCCACGTTATCGGTGTAGAATACCAACGACAACTCCTCACTTATAGAAAAAAAAAAAACCAACTAACACTTGACGTTTGTAAGTAGCTTATGTCCTTCTTCGGGACTCAAACTATCTCCATGCCAAATTTGACCGCAGTTCCCCCCGCCCTGAATAAGGTTATCGTTGTAAGATTTCAACGGCAACTCCTTAATTATAAAAAAAACCGACTCACACTTGACGTTTTCAAGTAGCCTGTCCTTTCTCGGAAGTCAAACTATCTCCATGCTAAATTTCATCTTAATCAGTACAGCTGTTTAAGCGTGAAGAGGTACAAACAGACAGATTTACTTTCGCATTTATAATATTAGTATCGATTTTTATAATGAATACATACCTATTAAAAAATTCCCGTATGATACCTATTTTTCAAAATAATTGTACCTTAACAATGTGTCACTAAGATTGAAAGTCTAGAAAGAGATTTACAATTATTCCTAAGTAAAAAAAAAGAACATTATTTAATTTTTTTTAAATATTAAAAAATAAATTAAATATTATATATTAAAAATTGGCAAACAAGCTAACGGTAAGCGGTCACCATAGCCTATGGACGCTTGTTACATTTCCATAATACAACCTTCTTTTACTCTAATATCGGCCAGTAAAGAATGTTCTAAAGCGTAAACAAAAAAGGCATTATTAGTCGTTGTTATTTAAAATTTAAAGTTGTATTAAAATAGAAACTATATTAGGTTATATCATATATTCCTATGATATTCATGTAAAAACTGAATTTGACGAATGATAAATAAAATATAATAAAATTATTATAATTGTTATATTATTATTAAAAAATAAATTATTAATGTGGCAAACTGCATTGTGTATTTTAGCAAATAATTATGAATACACTGTCCCACACAGTTACATGAATAGACTTATTTATTATTTTGAACATACTATATTTCATCAAAACAGGCCGTGATTTTTAGTCTAATAAAATAGTATAACTAACATTAAAAGGCTGCTGACTTTGGTCATTCAATTAACGTTCCGCCTTATAGACTTTAAGAGCCCTAACTTAGGCTACTAATAAATTTTAAAATTGCTGTCATCCCCGTTGTCTCGGCCGCAGGCCAACATAAGGGGTTTTGTAATAAAATAAGAATCCTATCATAGGCCCCGTTATTTCTCAGTAACAAATTAAGGTAAGCAAATGAAATAAAAAAAAAATCTTTTACATTACTATTTTACTGTTCGGAAGCAGTAAGAAAACTATTGCAAGCTATTTATTTTACCATTATTAAATTTATACTTATATATAGTAAATATCTACCTACTTAATGAGTATTTTTCAAAATAATTGTACTTTACGAAATAACGTTACGAAATTGTTGATGAAGTTAAGTACTACGTTATAACTTTTAAAAAACGGGTTCACTGCCTACTGATAAAATGATGAAATGAAACGTTATGATAAAGATTATGTAAAGCATTGCAATTCTGTCACTAATTTGGCAAAAAACGTTAACGGATACCAATCTGGAAATATGTTTTTTTTACCACCAACAGCTTACAATAGTTTTCTTACTAATTCCGACAGTTAAATAGCAATGTAAAAGATATTTTTCTTCTTAATTTAAATTGGTAAATAGAAATAACGGGGCCGATGTTAGGATTCTTATTTTATTACAAAACCCTAATGTCAGCCTGCGGCCAAGACAAGGGAGATGACAGCAATATTATAATTTTAATGGATTTATTAGTATTCTAAGTTAGGGCTTTTAAATACTCGATAATTGAATAACCAATGTGCGGACAGACCCTTCGATATCTGTGGCACAAGGTTTTGCCCGTGACAAGGAGTTTCTTCTTAGGCGCTTGAGATATTAAATCGCGTATATGCACACAACAGACCGATTTTATTTAACTTATGCTTCTAATACTTACATTCTAGCTTAAATTCTAACACATATTTACATTATTTCACTTTAAACATTATATATTAGTATCTGATGGATACCTTTTGAAGCTTCTTGATTGACTGAATGAAAATACAAATTTCGTTCTATATTTATAATAAAAATAAAAAATCCCATCAGAGGGAGAGGTTGTTCCATAGAACCTTCTAGATTTAGTACTTAACTTATTGTACTTACTGTGGTGACTGAAAATCTAGCCCACACAAAAACTTAGTGAAAGACAACATATAGTAGTCGATATAGACATATATCGAAAGTGTAGGTATATCTATAAATCGCTACTGACAGTTGGGGTCTCTATCGGCTATTGCCATCACAGTCACACGATTTTCGGCTTGACTATAAAATAACGCTGTTTTACATTTTTAGGTTTTATAGCCAAGCGGTAGGAGCTATAATGACGATTTAGGTGTCCTAAGATAGAGCTTTCGGAGGCGGTTCCAACGACGTATAGTGGTATGTTCCATCGTCTACGGTTAGGCCGTAGTGAGAGAAGAGCTGGAATTCTAGCTCTCAGGGCTTTCTGCCTATACTAGATGACTACAGACTTTGTGCTACATGTCAAAAAATGGACCTAAAATTCGGACATACCTTTCCGTGTTTTTGGTGTCTGTCAGTATGTTAAATCATGAAAAAATGTGTGATACAAGTTTTCAAGATTTTCCTTGTGCTCCTGTACTTCAGGGCTTAAAGTTACCTGTATGAAACCTTTTTATCTCGGTAGATGTCTATGAAGGGTATCTAGTGATGCATTTATCTTTATCCTATGTAACCCGGTTGCTGAGTTATAAGCTATTGTATTTCATAAGTTTACACGTAATTTGCGCCCTAACCATACTGCTTATCGTAACGGTATAGATACCTACGTGTAGGGGCAAACGTGTGCTTTTAACCTGTAATACTTATTTTAGGCATAGCCTAAGGACTTAATGACCCTAGCCAGGTAAAGTTTCAGACAGTCTTTCTCTTTTTTACCCATAGACCCATCCCTTTTGTATCTCTATCGCAGTCTATTATTATAGGAGTGAAGGAGAAAGAATGTACAATACTCAACACGCTAACTATTTTCACCTGTAACTTAATAACCGTACATACGTTCTATATAGAACTTTACATAGTAGTTCTGTACATTTTTGCACAACAAATGCCACATGTTTTACATACATATATTAAACTAAATTTCCCGCTTTTTTGGGGATAGTCGTGCGTACAAAGTCGACAACATGTCGGTACTCACACAATATTATTTTTGATATCAACAAATAGTAAAGAGGGGAAATGAAACAAACCTACTCTACTTTTACCTAACTTAATACAATTTTACACTTATTGTTATGACATTTTCTTAAATCTAAACTAGTCCCTATAAGGAAAATAGTTTTTTATGGTGTAAATATATACTTATTATTATGAAAAATTACATGACACAATTATGCATTTTTCTATAAATGTTTAAAGATGCAATTTGTGTTGCATTCTTGCAGCGGTAATAACAACCAAAGTTCGGCCGCCTCAAAATGTTAGTTATACTATTTTAATAGACTATAAAAATCACGGCCGAAATAAGGCTGCTCTAACAAACTAAGCTTGGCCAGCTTCATTTGTTTCCATGAAATACAGCATGTTAAAATACTAAATAAGTCTATTCATGTAATTGTGTAAAACAGTGTGTTTATATTTTTTTGCTGTTATACGCAATGCTGTTTATCACATTCAAACTAGTTACCGTTGGAAATTCTAACAATTTATTTTAGTTTATTATTATTGGTCAATTTTAAAAGGTATTATAAAGAGTTAAAGTTATGCATGGTATAGTTTCAACACAAATAATAATAATTTCTATTAATGAAACGAACGGCAAGGGTGGACTGCATAATTATCTTCGCGGGAAGTAAAATAAAAACACTTCTTCAGTTGTAAAGGTGCACAGCGCGCTCTTCTTAAAACTTGTTCGCGTCTCGACGAGGCGGCTCGTGGGTATCTTCTCTTTCACCCTTCTGGGTGTTGAGGTACGGGTGTCGGGGGAGGGGAATTTACCTCCCACCATGACCCGGGCAGAAGCTCAGGGGTGCTGAACACCCCCGGTGAAATTGAAAAGAAGCCTACTTTTCAGGCCCCTTGATGGTGAATGTATCTTACTGCCAAACGCGATATGAAAAATAGAAAATAAAAACGAGAATAGGCGCCAAAATAAAAACAAAAATTAAAATAAAACAAAGCAAAAGAACGAAATTATAATAAAATAAAAACGAAGCAAAAACAAAACAAAACGAAACCAAAAACGAAATAAGAGCAAAATCAAAAATGAAAGCGAAATAAAAACGAAACGAAATCAAAACGAAAATAAAATAAAATAAAAGCGAAATAAAAACAGAGATAAAGTAAAAGTGAGATGGGCAATAAAAGCGGAATGGAATGAAGGGAGCAGGTGAGAAGGTAGGAGGGT
This sequence comes from Apoda limacodes, assembly GCA_946406115.1. Classification (NCBI taxonomy): domain Eukaryota; kingdom Metazoa; phylum Arthropoda; class Insecta; order Lepidoptera; family Limacodidae; genus Apoda; species Apoda limacodes. The sequence goes on from OX291541.1 coordinate 52,546,893, forward strand.
GAATAACTAAAATTATTCACCCACAGGAATAAGCTCTCTGGGTAGAGCCCGGCATTCCGGCGGACGGGCGTGTAAGGGCGCTATGCCCCTGAGGTGTGTAGTGGCTGTTATCAGCGCGGGTGAATAGTCGTTTCAAGAAACCAGATATGAACTCTGCGAGTGGCTCGGTTTTGGTGTCTCTAGCGATGGTGGAGTTGCGGACGTAGCGTTCCGCGCCGGTTATTATTCTCAGTGACTTATTTTGGACAACCTGGATCTTAAGTTTGCTGGTAGAAGATAGAAGACCATACCAAGCAGGGGCTGCGTAGGTCAGTCTCGACCGTATGTACAACTTGTACAGGCGAATTTTGGTTCTGAGTGGCAAGTCAGAGGAAAGTACCGGTCTAAGGCACGTCCGTGACGCGACCGCGCCTGCTGACACATGGTCTAGCATTTTACGCATGCGCAAGGGGCGGTCTATAATACAACCAAGGTACTTTACGCTGGGTTTACGCAAGTTTCGGTGGAAGAAACTTTTGAAGGCCGGTCAGTATTGCTGATGTCTTGGCATTAACGGCTATTATCCACTTGTCCAGCCAGCCAGGCAAAGTGTCCAATAGTCGCTGCATTTTTTTGGCTGCTAGACTAGGTTTGCGGGAGGAGGACATATAGGCACTGTCGTCCGCGTAAAGGGCTAGGAGGTAGTGTTCAACACCTTCAGCTAAACCGGAGTCACTTAGAGTGGGGATGTTGTTGGTGAATAACGCATAGAGCAGTGGCGATAGACAGCTGCCTTGAGGTACCCCTGCTCTAATAGGCTTACGCGCTGACTGGTTGTTATCGACCGAGACATAGAAGCTCCATTTGTCCAGAAACGAGGCTATTACTCGCCCGAGCATCGGTGGGATGTCCGTCTCTAACAGCTTGTGTAATAAGCCCTCGTGCCAAACTCGGTTGAAAGCCTTCTCCATGTCGAGAAAGACTCCGACTGTGCGCGTGCCCTTGTTTAGCTCGAAGGCCATGTGATGGAGCACTCGTACAAGCTGAAGAGTGGTACTGTGGCTGTCTCTGAAACCAAACTGTTCAGGCCTAAGCTGGATATGCGGGGATATCCTGAGTAATAGCAGGCGTTCGAACAGCTTGGCTAGATTAGACAGCAGTGTAATCGGTCGGTAATGTTCTGGGCGATGACGGCCTTTCCCTGGTTTCGGGAGAACAATAATTTTACCAATCTTCCATGAAGATGGGAAATGTCCAGTGCGCAGTATCCCATTAAAGATTCGGGTGAGTGCCACCAGACCCTTCCTAGGCAGCATAATAATCGCTGTGTTTGGTATCTCGTCGGGGCCGGGTGATTTGCGCTTATTAAGCTATGAGGCCTCCTTCCTAACCTCTTTGGGCGAGATAAAATAATCACCTCTGAGTGGTGGGGCTGGGGCCGCGAGAAACTGCTCTACGCGTTCTGTAACTCATAAAGTGTGGTGAAGATCTATAATGGGGTTCGATTTGAATTGGTCCTGAAAGTGGTCCGCAAATAGTTCCGCACGTTCCGCGGCGTGGTAGGAGCGGATGCCAGCGGTATCTATAATAGGGCAAATTGGGAGCTTTAGTGATTTGTCGGGCTAGGCGATATAGAGCCGTGTCATCCTCACTGGCTTTAAATATCACCTGGTCCCACGAATGTTTTCTAAAAATGGCAATTTCTGACCTTAGCTCCGCGCTAATCTTGTTGAGGTCCCTCTTTACTACTGGGCAGCGAGTATGGCACCAGAGTTTACGGAGGTCCCTCTTGGATTTGAGTTTAGCGCGGAGGTGCGCCGGCAAAAGCTGTTTGCCGGAGGCTGTGGCTGAGACATTGGTCGACTCCCTTAGAGCCTGTGCAATGGCAGTTGTGAAGGTGTCAACTGCCTCTTCGACTTCTTAGGGAGTAGAAATGCCTCCAGCTGGGAGCTTGTAATCAGACATAGCTCGGTGGACATGGCCCAGTCGGTTATTTTGCGGGGATTGGGGAGCGGTTTACCACTTGCTGATACTCCGAGGGCCAATAAGATTGGCAGATGCTGAGTGTTTGGATGAAGTTCGTGAACCTCAGTGTTGGTGTTTGGAATTAAGGTCACCTAAAATAAGTGTGGGGGTGGCATCGCAAAAGATATTGTCGATGTCACTTGGATCGAAGGGGGTTGATGGTGGCTTATATGCGGCGAAGACTTTAAGCCCCGCATTGCCGGCCTTTAGTTTTACACCTATAGACCGAGTATATGTAAATTGGAGAAGGGGTAGTAATTCATGAATAAGGTCACGTCTGATTAATACAGCCGTACCTCTGAAGGCCATATTAGCGGGAGAAATTTCGTCTCGCGAATTTTGGTTTCGGTGAAGAAATTTGGAATGCGGAGCTCATTCTCACCTGTGAGAAATGTGAACAATGTGAACATCGTGTTCCTGGACTAACGTTCTGGGCAGGGTATAAACGGCTGTCTTGCCGTTTACACCTTGCCCCCAGGGTTCCAATACACAATTCTCAGATTAAGGCCCCGATGAGGCCCCATTGAATTCCCACGTGAGAATTGTGGTGAGTTGAGCTAAGCCATTAAAAAGAGCTGGCAAAGGATTGTGTCCGGCGGCGATGGCCTCTATGGCCGCGTTGAGTGCCGCTATTGCGGATGTTTAGCGCGCCTGTAGACATTTGGGAGGAACCTTGTGTCTGATAGTGGCCAGTAGGGCGACTTGACACGGGTGGTTAGGCTGCTGGGCAGCGACAGCGTAAGACTGTGATGTTTTGGGGGGCTGAGAGGTTTTAAGGGGCTGCGGGGGATCAACAAAGGGGGTGGCACAAGAATTTTTGGGGCAGATAATTGGGCCACAGGTGCTACTGAGGCAGTTTCTTGTTGAGCAGTTGTGCCCTGGGTTGCGGGTTTTTTCCTTCTGTTCCTCGTTTTCTTCCCAAGAGCTTGGGATCGTTCTGTGGGAGGATTGGCGGGGGGAATTAGGGTAGCTCCTACCGAGAGATCATACTCCTGAGGGAGTATTTGCTGTAGGGGCGTAGGTAATTGAGGGGGCAGATTGGTTGCCTGTTGGGTGTTGCGCCGAGGTAGCGGAGGTGCTACAGTCACCCCTTTCCTCCTCGCTTCACGCCTAAATACCGGGCAAGAACGGTTATTTGCTGTGTTTGCTTGCTTGCAATTTGCAAATTTAATTGGGCGATGACAGTTTGAGGAGGCGTGGCCAAAAGCCTGGCATCTATGGCACTGTGCCGGGCCTGGGCGTGTACGCCAGGCTTCAATAGTGATGCCAGGTATGCTAAGTAGCTCACTTACTGCATATAGCTCCTGCATCTCGGCGACTGTGTGCCTATGTTGCAATTGAGCGTAGTATATGCAGTTAGGACGCCCCCTAACTGCAGGAATTTGCCGTATATGCGACACTGGGAAGTTATGTGAAGCGAGGTACTCCGCTATTTCATCTAAAGATGTGTCTTGCGGTAGCCCTTTGATCGCCCCTTTTTGCGGACGTTCGCTGTCTAAGCTATAGCAGTACCAATGTACCGCTATCGAGCTTAGACAGCTCGTCAATGTAGGCCACTACCGTGCGATATTCGATTAGCGACTTAGGGAAAAAGCGTATGCCTTTTCCGAATGGGCGAGCATTAGGGGCGTGGCCTAAAATTGCATGCAATTTTTTCAAGTGGGTCGACCACTGAGGTAGGGACTCGACAACAATGGGAGGGTGACTATTTTTTTTGGCGTCTTGGCCATCTTTAGTTGGGGGTTGGGTTTTAGCACTTTGTGCCGGCTGAGAAACTGTTTGGCTCGAGCCTATTGCCTGAGCGTAAGAACGACCATTTTGTATCGCTGAAGTTGACGTTGAGGGCTGAGGGGGGGTAATTTCGGTTACTTCCATCCCTTCGACTGGGGTGGGGTCATGGGTCACCTCTGCGATTGCCTTAAAGGTGGACAGGGCTTGCATGGCCAGAGATTTTGCCCGATCGGCCACTACCTCTCTTGCTTCTAAGCGGGCACGCTCTGCAGGGTCGTTCGCTGGACTGAGCGAGAAGGGTCTTACCTCTCTGTTGCGCACACTAGTGTCTCGGCGCGGCAGTGGGATTGAGGGCGGATTTAAATTTAGTGGGGCTGTAAATGGGGGAGTAACTTTACTAGCCTGACTCGTTTGGCTACCCTTTTTGGACGAGGACGAGTTCTGGTCCGGTCGGGGTGGAGTGTCCTCTATCGGAGAGAGCAGGGAAGGTAGGGCGGGTAGATCCTCATCCCTAAAAAGTTCGTCGCCGGAATAGCCACGGAGAAGGGTCGGTCTACGGGCGCAATATCGCCTGAAAACAGATTACGCGCCACGACGGCGGCGGAGGGCTGGGAGCGTAACCATACGCCCCGTTTACGTACGCCTCCTCTACGTACCGGTGCGGGTGGTCCTGGAGGTGGCGGCATATTGCTATCTCGCTCCTAATGGCATCTCATGCTGCACGTCAGTCTGCAGCGGGACCTGTAAAGGGGAGGCCCTGTGGGGCCGCCCTGAAAAAGCGGCGTAAAGTAAAGTAAGTACAAAAAGATAGCTTACCAAAAAAATCCGCTGGAGCGCTGAAAAAGCGCAAACTGTCTACCTTCAAGCGCTTTTTGGGTAGGCGCAGACTCGCTGAACACGACAAACACCTATCCTTGTCCTTGCACGCTCGTCCACTGTCTACAGAAATTGCTTTCCAGATGCACATACACTATTTTAAGAACTGAACTTAATATGTAGCGGAACTGAACTTGCCGGTTGCTGAGATCCCGACCATACCTGTCGGGGGGGTGGCATCTATAGGGATGAAGACGCCGACGCTGACATTCCTCAATAGGCACGCACGGAGGCGGCTGAACCCAGAGCAAGTACGAAAAAAAAACACTTACTCAATCCAAATTGCCTACCGAGGGAGAGCGAGACAGCAGTCTGTAGCCTTCTTGCTCGCACACGCTGAGCGGAGACGCTTCGGTTCGAACGAGCACCCGCAACACACAAAACGCATACAAACGCAAACCGTCTACAAACAAAAGGCAGAATGAACAGTTCTTAGGAGCAATTACAGAAAGAAACGGAAAGAACCAAGAAACTACAAAGCGAACGGTCAATCTGTGGCCTGAGTGAGGCGGCTAGGGCTAGGGCTGATAGTACGTGGCGGCTCACGTCGAAGAGCTACTCAAAGTCAAAGTCAAAGTCAAATTCAAAATGGTTTATTCAAATAAGGATTTTACAATCACTTTTGAATCGTCAAAGTTATAAAATATTATTTTTTGAACCCTCCCACCTTCCCGCCGGTTCACAATGTTGTTGATTTCTACCGAGAAGAATCCGGCAAGAAACTCGATAGTTACTCTTTTAAAAACACTATCAATAATACAAATAAACTAAAATACAATTAATGTTTTAAATAAAAAATTTTTAGTCGTATAATTTTATGTTATTTCCATTTTAATTTGGTTTACCTATGCATCCTGTAATTGAGCATCATCAGTCCCAAGGATTTTTATCATTTACATAGTCTGAAATATTGTAGTATGCCTTTTTGCAAAGTACCTGCTTGATAAAAGATTTAAATTGACTTATTGATAGATTTTGAATTTTATTGGGAACTTTGTTGTAAAAGTGTATACATTGCCCCATAAAAGAGTTACTTATTTTGTGTAGACGTGTATCATGCACCAACAGCTTATTTTTACTTCTAGTATTTACTTTGTGAACGTCACTTTTCTTGCTGAAACTATTGATATTTATATGTACATATAAAAGATTTTCATATATGTACTGCGACACTAAAGTTAAAATTTTTAATTCCTATCCTAAACCTATCCCTCAGAGATATCCTAGATCCTAATTTATAAATAGCACTAATTGACCTTTTTTGTAACAAAAATATTGTATTTACATCAGCAGCGCTACCCCACAATAGGATACCATATGTCATTTAACTATGGAAATAGCTAAAATATACTATTTTTGCAGTGTCGACATCGGTCAATTGTCTTATTTTCTTGATCGCATACACAGCAGAGCTAAGTTTTTTGGCTAGGTTATGAATATGAGGATCCCATTGAAGTTTGGAGTCCAGCGTTATGCCAAGAAAGACTGTTGAATTAACAAGTTCTAATTGCTCGCCATTAATATTAATACATGTCTGTCTCTGACTAACATTTGGTAATGTAAATTTAACACATTTGGTTTTTTTTTCATTAAGTAACAAATTATTAGCGTTAAACCAATTTTCAATTTTAGAAAGGGCATTATTTAATTCATTATAACATGTCTGTCGTCTCTTAACTTTAAAAAGCAAAGAGGTGTCATCAGCAAATAAGACAATGTCATGCTTTTTTACATTATATGGGAGATCATTAATGTAAATAAGAAATAGAAAAGGACCTAAAATTGAGCCCTGAGGGACTCCTATAGTGACTGCTGATCCCGGAGATCTTTCACCGTTGACATCTATTTTCTGTAATCTCCTACTCATATAGGATGTCAAAAGGTCGAGAGCTTTGCCTCTAATACCATAGTGATGTAGCTTCCTGATGAGATTTTCATGTTGAACACAGTCAAATGCCTTAGATAAATCACAAAACACTCCAAGGGCGTCATGCGAATCCTCCCAGGCGTTATATATATTTTTTAATAGTGCCACTCCTGCATCGGTTGTGGAACGGCCTTTCATAAAGCCAAACTGTTTACTACTAAGTAGCTCATTAATACGGAAATGGCTTAACATTTGACAAAGTATGATTTTTTCAAAAACTTTACTGAGTATAGGTAGTATTGAAATAGGCCGAAAATTATTAGGATCTGTTGAACTACCTGATTTAAAAAGAGGTATAACTTTGCTAAGTTTCATCTCATCAGGAAACACACCACTAACAACACAACTATTAAATATAATGGCTAAGGGTTGTGCTATAACATGAATAATTGAATTTATAGTTTTTACAGAAAGTCCCCAAAGGTCTGTGGTGTTTTTAATTTCTAATGTTTTAAATGTATTAATGATATCCGTAGGACTAATGTTTTTAAATACAAAGGGAACGTTACATTCAGGAACACTAGTTTTTAATAATTTTTCTGCTAAGATTGGACTTGAGTTTAGATGTTCAGTTGTTTTGAATGGGATATTCCTAAAAAACTGTTCAAAGGCAACTGCTACCTCAGAATTTTTTTTAAAACTAGCATCATCTACAATCAACTCAAAGTCCTGACAAGAATTCCTAGCTTTACCAGTTTCATTATTTATTATGTTCCATGTAGTTTTTATTTTATTTGTTGAATTTTTTACTTTATGTCTGAGGTGAATTGCTTTTGCAACAAGACAGACCTTTTTAAAGGTTTTTGAGTATTTTTTTAAATATTCCCTAAATATTTGGCTATTATTATATGTTTTTTCTTTATATAATTCATACAGTTTACACCTACTTTTATGAATACCTGGGGTAGCCCATTCACTAAAACTAAAGCGACTGGAAATAAGTTTCTTTTTTGCAGTATATATTTTATTATACTCTGTAGTAATAGTGTCAAGAACAGTATTGTACATATCATTTGGGTCGCCATTATTAAGCAATTCTGGAAGTTTATGCATTAAGTTAGAGTTAAATGATTCAACCCGTTTAGTTGTTATTGGTATAAATTTAATTTCCTTTTTAGTAATACTATTCTTTCTTTCTAAAACCACTAACTGTCCACAATGATCTGACTCTAGATTGCTTATAATTGATTTTTGAATTGGTTTTATGTCAGTAAATATATTGTCGATGCAAGTGGCACTGGATTCAGCAATTGTAGTTGGTTCACAAAACAAATTATTTAAATTAAAAGACTGAAATAAGGCAAGCAATCTGGTGCTTAATGAGCTATTTTCCAAAATGTTTATATTGAAGTCTCCACAAACAATGATTTGTTTATTGGAATTGCTGATTTTATTCAGCATTTCTTCCATAACTAATTTTATTAATAATTAGTATGACAAAGTTTATTTTTTTGTTTCTGTTTACATAAAAATTGAGTAGACATAGATTGTTTAATATAATCATTATTAATGTTGGAATTATATAATATGCCAAAGTGGTCCTTTGTTGTCTGAAAATTTAATTTAAATTATTACATGTCAAATTATTATACTGCTCAATAGAAGCAGGTTGTTTAGCTAAATGATTAGCTGAAATGTCAATTACACTAATATAATTGCACTGCTCAATAGAAGCAGGTTGTTTAGCCAAATACTTGGCTGAAATGTCAATTACACTACTATAATTACACTGCTCAATAAAAGCAGATTGTTTAGCCAAATTATTGGATGGGTATTAATAAAATAAAACCAATAAAATTCAAAATCTATCAATAAGTAAATTTAAATCTTTTATCAAGCAGGTACTTTGTAAAAAGGCATATTACAATATTTCAGACTATGTAAATGATAAAAATCCTTGGGACTGATGATGCTCAATTACAGGATGCATAGGTAAACCAAATTAAAATAGAAATAACATAAAATTGTACGACTAAAAATCTTTTATTTAAAACATTAATTGTATTTTAGTTTATTTAAGTGTTTTTAAAAGAGTAACTATCGAGTTTCTTGCCGGATTCTTCTCGGTAGAAATCAACAACATTGTGAACCGGCGGGAAGGTGGGAGGGTTCAAAAAATAATATTTTATAACTTTGACGATTCAAAAGTGATTGTAAAATCCTTATTTGAATAAACCATTTTGACTTTGACTTTGACTTTGACTTTGAATATAAAATGATAGCGACAAGGCTAATACTCTGGTACAATGGTGTGTGAGATAATATTTATGTCTTGTCCTTATATAATTATGTCTAAAAATACTGTTAGTATCTATCACATGAAAGTTATTGTTATTGCTAGACATAGTATGCAAAGCTAAATTTAACTCACATCTAAGTTTGTTTTCCTCCTGTGGCAAACCCTTACAATAGGGAAATGTAAACATTACAATTTTTTTTACTTTAAGTGCACTTATACTATTATAATATTGTCTTAATTCACTTTTATTTACATTACCCCTGTTACCGATAAATATTACTAATGTAGAGGATGGAGTGATTTTGTCAGACTTAATTAAACTTCTCATTATATTAACATAATTGGCATTTGGCATACAATTATTTAAAACTGGTTGTCCTATACTTGAGCTGAGAAAGTGTCCAAAACCTTTTCCCATTTCATCGCAAAACATTACTATATTGTCATCAACATTACATTTTTGTGAAACACTAGTTGAGTGAGAACTGTTGTGAGCATATGATTGTTGCTCGGATTCCAAACTGACACTCATTGATGACTGAGGTGTTGGTAAAGGTAGTAACAAGGATGCACAATTTGGCTGTGAATCGCTGAGGCGTTTACAATTACACATACTGTGATTGAGTTGTAATGACTCAAAACGCTCTGCATTATATTTACTCAATTCAATTAGCTCATTCATAGCCAGTGTGTGCTCCTCCATCTCTCTCAGAGACTTTTCATACTTGCAGGTCATCATCTGCAAGGATGTATGTAAATCTTTTATTTGCAAGTCGAGTAAATGTGTATCAGTTTTATGTTGTAGCCTACTGATTTCTAATTGCAACTTACTTACTTCCAGATGTTCCAATAACTGTAATTTTTCTTTGCAGTAATTTACATTTCTACTAAATATTTTTTGCTTTTTGATCATTTTTTCATTTTTTTTTATAAATCTGTTGATTTTGATGTATTTTTTTATCTGGTTTCTACTGCACTTAGCAAGCCTCACTGGTTTAGAAGAATTAATGGTGTCATCACCTGTAAGATCTATGGTGGTGGTATTGCTAGTTGCAGCAGAAACAAGATTAGGGGCCTTACTACATAATTCGTCAAAAAGATTTTGAGTTTGATGCTGTGTGTAAGTATGGGTGGCCTCTTCAAGTTGTGAGATGTGTTGATGGGCCTCGCGTAGTTCCTCTTCAAGATATGAGATCTTATTAAGGGCCACCACATACTCCTCACTACAGCTGTCAAACGTTTCTATAATTTTCTGAAATTGGTCCCGCTCTTCTAGGACAGTACCATATTGAGTGTGCAACACTGACAACTCATTGCGGAGGCTACTATTTTTGTTTAATATTTCTAAGACTTCTCTTTCGTTATCATCCCTTTCACTGTATAGCTGATCACACTTTTCCTTGGAAATCTTAAGTTCCTGCAAAGCCAGTTGAAGTTTGGACTCTTACTGGCGAGCAGATGCCTTGCGAGTCATCATTTTAAGGCTGTTTGAGCGTGATAAATACAAAAGAGAGAGGTTAAAATTTACCAAGGAATAGCTTGACAACGTAACGAAAGAGATGGTTTGTTGACAATTTGCTTATTAATTGGTTACTTTGCCTTATAACTGTGTACTTTTATGAATACAATACTGATAAATAATAGTAAAACTCACAATTATTATTTGTAATGTTTTGCGTGAATTTATATTAAAAAGGTACAATTTACTGAAAAACAATTAAATAAAATTACGACAACTTTTGGTCAGCTGTTACTTCATGGGTTGCCACAGGAAAAAAAAAAAACTCAGCCCTATGGTCGCATTGGCATCGTCCCACACCGCCTAACTCGTCGTCACATGAGTGAAGACACCCCGCGCCACCCCGGTGGCCCCAAAAAACCCCCGAACCCCGGGGCGTGTTTTTCCCGCCAATGCACCTGCCGCTCCATGACCCGAGCCATACCGAACGGGAAACGCTGGACATCGATACTATTATTTTATTATTATCGATACTAAGAGTGCCTTTCAAGATGCGAAGAGCCCTCTCGGCACTTCACCACGATCGATCCCGAGCTAGATCGCTTTGAGCGTTCAACGCCGATCGATCTAAAAGCACTCAACGTCACGACGCCGATAAGGATCCGTCGCCCCCGCAGCAACGACGAGGAAGACTTTGCTCCCATCAAGCGCCAATGTACCGAAATTCTCCACGCCCCAATGCCGGACATAAGTCCCAAGACGAAGAAAAGGGAGCTACGGGACGACAGGGACCTATCCCGCTCGTCGGAGACGCTCAATAGAACGGTCCATTTGGATTCACTGGCATCACCCGACTCGAAGAAGCCGGCGCCACAGCCACAGCGAAAGGCGAAACCAGTTGCCACCGCGACGCCAACCAGTCGCGACTAACTTCAGCCGCGACATCGAAGGGGCGTCCATCCACCACCGCGACACGCACTACCGCCGATATCGAACCACGACCCGTCGCGACGCGTAGCGCCGCACCAAGACCTACCGCGTCGCCATCCGCCGGGGCGCCTTTCGCCGCGACGCTTTCCACTGCGACGCTCTTCATAGCGTCGCCTACCGCCGCAGCGCCTTCCGCCGCGACGCGTTCCACCGCGACGCGCTCCTCCGCGACGCCTTCCGCCGCGACCCGCTCCACCGCGACGCGTTCCGCCGCGACGCCTTCCGCCGAAATCGAAGAGGAGCTTCGTAGTCTTGGGTTTGATTCAGGGTACGTTAAGCACATCCGGGCCAGGAAGGACCGCCTAGGCTGCATCTTCTTCGGACAAATCTGACGCTCAGCCATCTCGTCACAAATCTTTCAGAGTATCTCAAACGCCAGTTCAAGCCAAACCACGCGTCAGATCTGGACTATGTCGCAGCAGTCGAGCAACACCTTAGAGACTACATTGCCTCGCTGATAGCTCCAGAATAGGACCCTGTCGTCTTCTATCCGGGACAAGTTAGACGTGGCTTCCTCAAGACCAAACCCCGCAAAGCTCCAGGTGCCGATCGCATTACGAACACAGCGCCGCGTCACCTCCAGCCGAAATCTGTGGCAGCGGTGACGCGCCTGTTCAACGGCATAATGCGCACTGGACACTTTCCGCAGACATGGAAATTAGGCCACGTCATAATGATACCTAAGACTGGCAAGAACACTCAAAAACCTGAGGGCTACCGGCCGAAAACTTTGCTGTCACACATCTCTAAGGTGTTCGAAAAGCTCCTGCTGAAACACCTGCATGAGCACTTTACCCCACGCCCAGAACAGTTTGGCTTCAGAGCGGAACACTCCACCACCCTTCAGTTGTCGAGAGTACTTCACCACGTCGCGGTGGCACCAAGGTCTGCTGTTCAAGCTCTCGTCGTCCCTGATCCCGCGCAGGATAACTATGGTTATCCAGTCCTTCCTTCAAGACCGCAGCTTCAGCGTCATAATTGGAGACACAATATCTTCTGTGCGCCCCATTGAAGCCGGAGTACCTCAGGGGAGTGTGCTATCTCCGACGTTTTACTCATGTTACACCGACGACATCCCGAAGGCTATGCTGGCACTATATGCTGATGACGCGGCGTACTTGATCTCCTCCATCAGACCAAATCACGCTGCTACCAAGATGCAGCGGACCCTCGACGCCTTGCCAGACTGGCTCTCCAGATGGAGGTTGTCGGTTAACGTGAGCAAAACTCAAGCCATCCTTCTGCACCGCACACAAAAGATACCCCCACCGCTTCACTTCTCAGGGCAACAAATTAAATGGTGCCCCAACGCGACATACCTTGGCGTCACCATTGACCGTCTCCTGACAATGAAGGCGCATGTGACCAGCATCGTCAACCAGACCAGATCCACACAGACTTTGCTCGCTCCAGTGCTCAGGGCAAAACTGCCTCTACGGACGAAGCTCGGGGTCTACAAAACCTACATCAGCCCCCCCTCACGTACGCAGCGCCGGCATGGTTCGCACTACTAAGCGAAACCCAGCGCAAGCGACAACGCACAGTACAAAACAGGGCTCTTCGCACCATAGTCAGCGCATCTCGCTACGTGAGGAACGCTACGATTTAGAACGACCTGCAGATCGAGCCACTGGACTACTTTGTCGGCCGCCTCGCGAACAACATGTTCGCGCGCGCTGACGAGTCCCGATTGCCACAGATAAAAGACTTGGTGCCGCAGCACGCGCGGCCACCGGACAGCAAAGCCTACCCACGGGACCTAGTCCTTGTGGAGACCGATGATGGTAGCAGGGCTCTTCGTGGCAGAGCCGCCCCAGGCGGCTCTTAGCTGAAGACCCATGGAAGCCGACAGTCAGTGACCCACCCAAAGACCTGCCCGTAGTCACGGGCAGCGGACAGCTACCATTTGAAGGAGGCCACGCCTCGAGCAAATTTCCCCACGCGCACACTGTGTGTGTGTGAGAAGACACGAACGCAAAGTACGTCATATGACGTCTAAATGCAAATATATGAATACAAATTACTGTGTTAACCTACTTAACTATGAATTACGATGCTGCAACACATTATATATTGTCCTTTTTACGATTCGTCATTAGGATAGAAAAAGGCCGTAGTTAGGTAAAGGATGGCCGACATTAGGGAAATTTGCCGTACAAAACTTTAAACGCTTATTATTCTTTGTCACGTAATTTAAGATGTTTATAATCACTATATGTATATAGTGATATCAATAACATAAAGTGTAAATGTCAAATAGACCGACAATGCAAATTCAACGGTGGATAACTTCAAGGTTTAGGTATGGTTAGGACTGAAAGTTGCATTTCACGTTACGCATTTGGGTGTTTTACCCTACTTCATTTCTAAAAATACTTACTGCAAATTTTGTTTATGAGTGACAACCTTTATAGATTATCTTGGTATTATTAATTATCTATTGACCGCCAATGTTACATTTATGTTACCTTTTATTTGTGTACACGTTTTTTAAAAGTTACAACTTACTACTGAACTTCATCAACAATTTCGTAACGTTATTTCGTAATGTACAATTATTTCGAAAAATACTAATTTAGTAGCCTATAAGTACCTATAATATATAAGTATAATTTAAAAATGGTGAAAGGTTAGTAAATATTTGTACTTACATATTAACATTATTATGATTATAAAGTAAATTTTAAAAAAGGTAGATACCGTATGTGTGGGTAAGAATGTTACGAGGTACCGAGTTACGAACCTATTTTATTATTGTCCTGGCTGGTCATTGTGAAAAGATAAATGAATGTTAGCTCAGAAACCTCCTCCTATTTATTCAGTCCTGCCTATGAATAAAGAATTTTTTTTAAAAAAACTCGCATATACAAAAGTATAGGATTGTTTTGTAACCTATTCTATTACAACCAATGACATTTCTTCATGCCTATAACTTTGCGCAAGTGGAAGCAATAAATTAACATAGTTTTATCGCAATCGGCAATCGGATAAACAATATGGCAGCACATTAAATACTTATTAAATTGAAAAATTAATGATGATAATTCATTTGTACTTCGTTAATGCTGAAAGTATAGTATTTTTGGGTGAAAGTCATATTGCTGAAGTTCCAGTTATCCGACAAAATCATACCAGAATAAAGCGCGCGGCGCGGGGAAAGGGGGTCTCGCGCCCGCGTCGTGTGCCATAGGGACAGCAACATTTTAGCAAAAATGTAAAACGCGCGCGGGCGCCGCGATGTGTATTCTCTTAAGCTGTGCTATTCTACGCTCTACTTTAGTATAATGATACTTTTTAGAAGGCATTTGAAACCTATTGCCAAAAAATCATAAATGAAATAAATAATAAATAAATATTTTTGGACATTACACACATCGCCGTCTGGGCCCAAAGTAAGAAGAGCTTGTGTTATGGGTACCAGACAATGGATACAAATACATAAATAATACTTTTTTTTAAATACATACGTATCATACATAAATACAGATAGACTCAAGTGAAACACAAGTGTTTTGTTTATATTATGACATAAATGTTTGTCTAGTGCGGGAATCAAACCCACACCTTCTGCACAGCAGCTGGCCACATCGCCGTCTGGGCCCAAAGTAAGAAGAGCTTGTGTTATGGGTACCAGACAATGGATACAAATACATAAATAATACTTTTTTTAAAATACATACGTGTCATACATAAATACAGATAGACTCATTTGAAACACAAGTGTTTTGTTTATATTATGACATAAATGTTTGTCTAGTGCGGGAATCGAACCCACACCTTCTGCACAGCAGCTGGCCACATCGCCGTCTGGGCCCAAAGTAAGAAGAGCTTGTGTTATGGGTACCAGACGATGGATACAAATACATAAATAATACTTTTTTTTTAAATACATACGTATCATACATAAATACAGATAGACTCAAGTGAAACACAAGTGTTTTGTTTATATTATGAAATAAATGTTTGTCTAGTGCGGGAATCGAACCCACACCTTCTGCACAGCAGCTGGCCACACTACCAACTAGGCTACGAGGGAGTCGAGGGAAAGCTCAAGTTACTAATATTAGCCTCTTATTAAGTTTAGGACGACGAATTTATTTTGCGAAGTAAAAATATTAAAGTCTACCTACTTACTCGTAATTGTTATCTGAAACGAAAATTACATTCTATAATTCAGTGATTTTCGCTACATTTTTTTATAGTCATCGTCAATTATTGCAATACGGGAACTCTACAAGTCCTGTCCTGTCCGTCCCATCCATCCCGTCCGGGCATACAACCATAGTGTCTACCTTTCTCCAATCAGTTATGATATTTTTTTTATGTGAGCCAAACCGTTTTATTATAAGACACAAAATATATTCATACATTTAATTCATACAAGTTTTATTTGGAAAACAGCAACAACAAGGGTATAAACTCGCGCGTTGCCAACCCTCAAATATCTAATAACTTACTTCTTGAACAACCCCATACTGTAGTCCTTGCAGAAAACCTTTGCTGAACAAATTGTTTTAGATGCGGAATAATAAAAGGGAAATAATAAAATGTAATAATTTTAATAAGAAAATATGAATAATTTAGAATGTGCGTAGAAAACGCGTTTTAAGCATACCGGCGAAAACGAATATTGAGACGCTTTAAGTGTCAAGAATATAAGAGAACATGACGATACTCTTACTACCCAAAAATAAAACGACAACATAAGTTCAAAAGGTTCGGTTCGATCTGGACCCATCCGCATAGTCAGTTATATAGGGACAGCACACAGCCGCATAGTTAGTTATACACCGTGTAAGGGACATCGTGACAAAAACTTTGGCATAAAGTAGCATTTTCAGTTTATAAAAAAATTACAAAAAAATTGTCATTTTTGTATCGTGTGAAAGCTCGCAATGTATTGTAAATGTTTCTTCTTCACCACGTCATTGTAGTTAGGTATAAAAACATAACGTGCGCGCGGACACAGAATGTAGGTATAGCCGCACAACAATGGCTACTGTTTTATCTTTACCGCGCGGCCGCGGTGTGAGCTTGTGCCTATTGTGTCACTGACCTCTAGAGGTCAGCGCTATTGTGTGCTGTTGTGTAGGTACGTTGACCTTATTCAAGAATTTATTTTTAGCGTACCTAACAGCTGATTTTAAATTTGATTTACATTGCAGTTTCAGGTGAAAATAATAAACTTATTGTTTTTTATTACTTTTTTAGTAAAAATGGGGTTATACGGTAATAGTCATTATCAGTAAAAAAAAATGCCAAAAAAATACATAAAAATCATGAAAAGACCGACGTAAAATTCCAACGCTATAATGTTCAGAATCATATACTGAACCTATGGTTTCAGTTTTCGTCACAATGTCTCTTACACCCTTTATAGCTACAGCACACATCCGCATAATCAGTTATATCGGGACACTACACATATGTATAGTCAGTTATATCGGGACAGCATACATCTGTATAATCAGTTATATCAGGACAGCACACATCTGTATAGTCAGTTATATAGGGATAGCACACATCTGTATAGTCAGTTATATCGGGACAGTACACATCTGTATAGTAAGTTATACCGGGGCACCACACATCTCTACAATCAGTTATACCGGGGCACCACACATCTCTACAATCAGTTATATCGGGACACCACACATCTGTTTAATCAGTTATATCGGGACAGCACACATCTGTATAGTCAGTTATATAGGTCCAGCACACATCTGTATAGTCAGTTATATAGGTACAGCACACATCTGTATAATCAGTTATATCAGGACAGCACACATATGTATAATAAGTTTTATAGGGACAGCGCACATCTGTTGCTCATGAATTTGCTCTGACCTATGGTTTCTCTCAGCTGGTACTTTCTCCAACGAGAATACCAGATATAGAGGAACATACGAGCTCCTTACTGGACCTTCTGCTGACTACTCGTCCGGACGGGTACTCCGTCTCAGTGGATGCGCCTCTTGGCTCCTCGGACCACTGTCTCGTTCGGACTCAAGTGTCATGCACACAACCTGATCCTTCTGGGCCAACTAACTGGCGTCGTGTGTGGCACTATAAGTCGGCAGACTGGGATGGATTGCGTGAATTTTACGCATCGTACCCGTGGAGGCAGATCTGCTTTAACTCAGAAGATCCTGACGTCTGCGCAGCCGCAGTCACTGAGACAATCCTTGCTGGTATGGAATGCTATATTCCTAACCCGCGAGTAGCTGCCGGCGTCAAAAAACGACCGTGGTTTAATAGGTCTTGCAGAAAAGCTAAAATTCTTAAGCAAAATGCATATGAGGCTTGGACCACGGCTCGTTATAATAAGGATCCGAATATTTCTGAGTTAAAACGCAAATTAAATGCTGCCTCGAGGTTCAGTAAGAAAGCAACTGCCAGAGCAAAATTCCAATTCATCGGCAAAATAGGTGGGCGACTTGCGAGCTATCCTTCTGGGAGTCGTGCTTTCTGGTCGCTTGCCAAAGCTGCCGAAGGGAACTTCTGCCAGTCGTCGTTACCACCACTGCGAAAGACCGATGGTGACTTGGCCCATAGTGCTAAAGAGAAAGCCGATCTACTGGGCAGTCTCTTTGCCTCGAACTCGAATATGAACGATGAAGGCGCTGTACCACCTACTATACCGTGGTGCGGTAAGTCCATGCCGGAAATCTCCATAACGCAGCGGGAGGTCAGGCGGGCGTTGCTTTCTCTAGACGTTCATAAGTCGAGTGGGCCAGACGGTATACCAGCAGTGGTGCTTAAGCAGTGTGCTCCTGAGTTATGTCCTGTACTCACGCGCCTCTTCGCGCTTTCCTACCACACTAGGCAATTTCCGTCTACATGGAAGACTGCGAATGTGCACCCGGTGCCCAAAAAGGGCGATAGATCAGATCCATCGAATTACAGGCCTATCGCTATTACCTCTCTCCTCTCTAAGGTGATGGAGCGTGTGATCAACACACAGCTTCTAAGATACCTAGAAGTACACGATCTGGTCAGTGACCGTCAATATGGCTTTCGCCACGGTCGCTCGACTGGTGACCTTCTAGTGTATCTCACACACCGATGGGCACTAGCCATTGAGAGTCAGGGGGAGGCATTGGCATGTAGCCTGGACATAGCGAAGGCGTTCGATCGGGTCTGGCACCGCGGTCTTCTATCGAAGTTGCCATCTTACGGAGTGCCCGAGGGTTTGTGCAAATGGGTGGCTAGCTTTTTGTCCGGCAGACGCATACGAACTGTAGTTGACGGTAGTTGCTCTGATAGCATGGACATTAATGCTGGTGTCCCGCAAGGCTCTGTGCTGTCTCCTACGCTGTTTCTACTGCATATCAATGACATGTTGGACATCAACAACATACATTGCTATGCAGATGACAGTACTGGAGACACTTTTTACACGGGTCGTGCAAACATCCCTCGTTCCGTTGTGGAGGAAAACCGCGGAGAACTTGTGTCTCAAATCGAGACCACACTGTCCCAGGTCTCTGACTGGGGACGGGTAAACTTGGTCCGATTCAACCCTACAAAGACACAAGTGTGCGCGTTCACCGCTAAGAAAACTCCATTTACTGTGGTCCCACAATTCCAGAACACTCCCCTCTCCATCTCCAAGAGCATTGGGATCCTTGGTGTCGACATCTCCAGCGATGTTCAGTTCCGAGATCATTTACAAGATAAGGTAAAGCTGGCGTCCAAAAAACTTGGTGTACTCAACAGAGCGAAGCAGTACTTCACGTCGGGGCAAAGGTTGTTACTTTACAAGTCGCAAGTTCGGCCCCATATGGAGTACTGCTGCCATCTCTGGGCAGGTGCACCCGGATACCAGCTTGACCCTTTTGACTCGGTTCAACGACGGGCTGTGAGAATTGTCGACGATCCCAAACTCACTTGCGGTATCGAGCCCTTAAGTCTGAGGAGAGACTTTGCCTCACTGTGTGTGTTCTACCGCTTGTACAATGGGTTGTGTTCTGAGGAATTGTTCGAAATGATGCCCACGGCTACTTTCTACCATCGCACCGCTCGCCATCGGCAGGGAATTCATTCTCACACTTTAGAACCTAAATGGTCGCGTACAGTGCGGTTTCAGAGAAACTTCCTCCCGCGAACGCTTAAGTTGTGGAATGAGCTCCCTGCCAAGGTTTTCTGCAAGGACTACAGTATGGAGTTCTTCAAGAAAGAAGTTATTAGATTTCTGAAGGGTCGGCAACGCGCAAGTGATACCCCTGGTGTTGCAAGCGTCCATAGGCTACGGTGACCGCTTACCATCAGGCGGGCCGTAAGCTTGTTTGCCACCTTAGTGGTATAAAAAAAAAAAAAAAAAAAGTCAGTTATATAAGGACAGCACACATCTGTATAGTCAGTTATATAGGGATAGCACACATCTGTGTAGTCAGTTATATCGGGACAGTACACATCTGTATAGTAAGTTATACCGGGGCACCACACATCTCTACAATCAGTTATATCGGGACACCACACATCTGTTTAATCAGTTATATCGGGACAGCACACATCTGTATAGTCAGTTATATAGGTCCAGCACACATCTGTATAGTCAGTTATATAGGTACAGCACACATCTGTATAATCAGTTATATCAGGACAGCACACATCTGTATAGTCAGTTATATAGGGATAGCACACATCTGTATAGTCAGTTATATCGGGACAGTACACATCTGTATAGTAAGTTATACCGGGGCACCACACATCTCTACAATCAGTTATATCGGGACACCACACATCTGTTTAATCAGTTATATCGGGACAGCACACATCTGTATAGTCAGTTATATAGGTCCAGCACACATCTGTATAGTCAGTTATATAGGTACAGCACACATCTGTATAATCAGTTATATCAGGACAGCACACATATGTATAATAAGTTTTATAGGGACAGCGCACATCTGTATAGTCAGTTATATAAGGACAGCACACATCTGTATAGTCAGTTATTAGGGACAGCATACATCTGAATAGTCATTTATATTATCGGGACAGCACACATCTGTATAGTTATTCATATTGGGACACCACACATCTGTATAATCAGTTATATCGGGACACCATACATCTGTTTAGTTAGTTATTTCGGGACACCACACATCTGTATAATCAGTTATATCGGGACACCACACATCTGTATAGTTAGTTATATCGGGACACCACAGATCTGTAAAATCAGCTTTATTGGGCACAGCACACGTCTGTATAGTAAATTATATCGGGACATCCATATTCTTATGCATCGTCAATATATTTATTATTTATGTATAGTTTTTGTACAAATACATTGTTGCATAATGGCAGCCTCGTTGCCATACAATACAACGTAAGCAGAAGCGAGTTGACGAGCGTAACTTTATTTGATTGTGACAAAAGTGCTTAATTATTTTTAATATTTTCTGCTTAACTCCGTGACGTGCGTGATGTGATGTTATTAAGAAAAGTCACTTGATATTTAAAAGAATACGATTCACGGCGCTTCACTGCGTGCTTTATTGAAACGAATTTCTCTCTTTTTTTTTAGAATTACAAAGCAACACCATGAAGTTTTGAAGACGTGCTCTCGGATTAAATACCTCGGTCTGCAGTGTGCTAGTTTTCTATTAAATTATAAAGTTAAAAAGCCATAAATAATTCTTTTTTTTATACAAATGTTCTCGAATAAATTTAAAAGTTAATAGAAACTATTTTTAGGATTTTGGAAAACCACAAACATAGATTATAGGCTTGAGATCATGCCTACAATATTTCACAGTATGTGATCAGTAAATGTCCAAAACAAGTAGGAAATGCGTTTGTATGAAACATATTTTATTTTATACTAACTGGTCGGCAAACGTTGTTATGCCCTTTCAGTTGTTTTTTTAATAACTCGACAACAGCGCCACTTATCACGTCCATCAATCAGCTTATAACAGTCCACTGTTGGTCGTAGACCTTTCCTTATGAACGCCATCACACCCAGTCTTCCGTCTTTCTCATCCACCCACTTTCGGCTACCTCTTTCAGGTCATCGGTCCATCTGACTGGAGGGAGACGGTCGTTGCGTTTACCAATTCGTGGGCATCACTCTAAGCTATTAGATTTTAAAGGGTCGGCAACGTGTGATGACCCAGGAGTTGCAAGCGTCCATAGTCCATATGCTGCGGTGACTGCTTACCTTTGGGCGAATCGCAAGCTTGTTTGCCACCTTAGTGGAATAATAAAAAATACTCGTATGCCCCTACAGTTATCGGTTACACGACAAATAGGACCTACCCATCACCACTTTTAGCTTGCTTATTCTGTGGGCTATGTCGAAAACCTTAATTCCTCGTCGGATCTCTTCATTTCTGATCATATCCTTTAAAGAAACTTCGAGCATAGACCTTTCCACAGCTTGCTAAGCGACTATTAGATCGGATCAGTCCAACTGTCAGTTTCCGCGCCATAGGTCATGACCGACAAGACGCATTGATTTAAGATCTTTATCCATAAGCATTGAGGTATGGGCGACGTGAATAATATATATTCCAAAAACTTCTTTATCAAAGTTGATTTTACCTGTCTTGGTATCATTCTCTGACGTCTGAGGTTGGCATACTCTGCAATAGCTTTGATTGTCTCATGATTCATGTACACAACATATCTTGGTTTACATTTCAGTTTACAAATATTGTTTTTTTATTAACTTGACGACAGCGCCACCTTTTACATTTTAACATAGCTATAAGCCATTGTGTTGAAAAAACCAATACCGTACAATAGAAAAAATATTAAGATAAATGATTTTTAGACTCATGACAAATCGTACGTCATCTTACAAAAGGGGGAGGTTTGTTGAGATGGTTTGAGATTTGGCTCGAACCCCTCTCCCGGCCCATACCCTAATCTCACGTGAGATTCTTAAAATACGTATCGTTAATGTAAATAATATGCTAATCTGTGCTTGAGTGCGTTAAATATTTTTGAAAAAACATAACTTGCTACCTTGTGGCGTTAGCATAGCTAAGATATTGTTGTTGTGTACGATTTAGCGATATTTAACAGTTTGCTTGCAATTTTACACTGTTTTTTGCGAAAAATAAAATTACGTGATATTTGGCGAAACCCCCCGTGAGATTGGGTGAGATTTATACACCATGATAAACAAACACTCGAGCACTCGCACGATTATTACGTATACAATATATGTATTTAATTTATGTATATATGTAAGAATATATTATTACGTTTATTTGTGTTATTACACTTTATTATTTTATTAATTTTGTATAAACGGTTACATTAAAAGGGCCCAAACATCAACTCTATATCTAGACACATATACTTTAACATTTAAAAACATTTCAGTAAAAGGTAATCTAGCTTACCTGTTAGATACTGAACTTTATCAAAACTGGTTTTCTAATGACTTACACATGTGAATATTTGTCGCACCTGACACAAGTACATACATTATTACACTACTGAGACCGGGTCAACATAGCTACTCGTTTATAACAAAGACGTTATTACCTGAACAAGAGAGTTCACTTTACATATCCTTTCCCACGGAGAGCATCTATTAGGTGTTAGTAATCCTCGGCTAGAGGTAATTTACGGTTCCGGTACAAATGACGGGAATGTGGCGAGGCTCGCCCGGCTTAGTGCGTGTCCCGGACTGTGAGGGATTACGTTCCTAACTAATTGGTCCACATTATTTATTTGCGCTAGATATGAATTACATGTATAAGTATATTTCATACCTATCTATCAAAATTACCATGGTAAATTTGCCTTTCTGTCCACGCAGGAATGTGTTCGGATGAATTGTTTGAAATGATGCTCATGGATACTTTCTACCATCGCACCGCTCGCCATCGGCAGGGAGTTCAGCCTCACAGCTTAAAACCTAAATGGTCACCTACCGAAACACGAAACGAAATCGCTGTAAAAGTTTGAAGATATCCTAACTAATATTATAAATGCGAAAGTCACTTCATTTGTTACGTTTCACGCCTAAATCGATTATGATGAATTTTGGTATAAAGATATATGGGACTCTGGAGTCGGTTATATGCTACTTACAAAACGTCAAGCTTTTGTCGCTGTTTTACTATGGTCAAGGGTTCGATAACCGAATTTAGCGCGGACCGAGCCGCAGGAAAATGCTTATCTGTAATAATTCTCATCCTACAGAACCTTTACTTAATGCGTGTAATTATTATATTATTTTGTTATTAATTTTTAAAATGCCATGTTTATAATCTTGCCCAATGAAGCAGACGATGATAGTGCCTGCTACCGTGCTCAACCTACATAGTACCTCTGATAAAACCTATTTACAGCGCTTTAGATAGTACCTCTGATAGTGCCTACCTATTTTTTCTGTTTATACCACTAAAGTGGCAAACAAGCACACGATCCGCTTGATGGTAAGCGGTCATCGTGGGCTATGGACGCTTGCAACACCAGAGGTATCACTCACGCGTTGCCGACCCATCAAAAATCCAATAACTTTTTTCTTGAAGAACCCCATACTGTAGTCTCTAGAGAAAACCTTGGCAGGGAGCTCATTCCACAACCCAAGCGTCGGCGGTTTCCCTTTCGGTTCTTAAGAAGAAAGAATGAATTCCCTGCCTTGGCGAGCGGTGCGATGGTAGAAAATAGCCATGGGCATCATTTCCAACAATTCCTTAGACCACATCCCATTGTACAAGACGTAGAACACACACAGGGAGGCAAAGTCTCTCCTCAGACTTAAGGGTTCGATACAGCAAGTGAGTTTGGGATCGTCGACGATTCTCAAAGCCTGTCGTTAAAGCGAGTTAAAAGGGCCAAGCTGGTATTCGTGTGCAACGGCCTAGAGATAGCAGCAGTACTCCATATGGAGCCAACTTGCGACTTGTAAAGCAGCAACTTCTCCGCGCTCACTCTACATTGTACCTCTAATAAAACCTATCTACAGCGCTCTAGATAGTACCTCTGATAGATCCTGCCACCCGCGCTCACCCTACATAGTATCTCTGATAGTACCTACCTGCCGCGTTCCTACATAATACATCGATAGTACCTACCCATCGCACTCACCCAACATAGTATCTCTGATCGTACCTTCTTATCGCTAACCCTGCATAGTACCTCAGATAATATCTACCTACTGCGCCTAACCTACAAAGTACCTCTGATAGTAGCTACTTACCTCGCTCACCCTACATAGTTCCTCTGATAGTACCTACCTACTTGCTGACACAACATAATTAAATCTTTAGCATTCCATTAAATCAATCACCAACATAAGTATTTTCTGTAGATCACGTCTTAGATGTGTGTGAAGATCGTCATCTTTTGATAAATGTTTAAAGACTGTCATCTCTTCATAAAATGTTCAAAGATCTATATCTCTTCATAAATGTTCAAAGATCGCTATCTCTTCATATATGTTCGAAGATCGCTATCTCTTCATAAATGTTCGAAGATCGCCATCTCTTCATTAAATTTTGTCAACGAGACTTGTCCATCCACCATTGAACCATCTAGATGGTATTCGGATTAGTCGAGCTAGGCATTCATTCTTTGCTTACTCTGTGCGCGACGTCACGCCAGTCACTCATCACTTCGGCGCGGCTGCCATATTCTTTGTTGAGATAATTTATAATTGAGTTCGGTTTGAGTGAACAAATTACAAAAACACCAAACAGACATATTCATAAACATTACACCACATTTTATACACAAGTACATATAACGCCAAAAAACAAGTCTTTTTCTTAAGGCCTACGACTGCCCAGTTTTTACGATCCATTTATCATTACGTCCGAACATGGTTTTTTTAGGAGTTTTTTATTTGAATCGAGAATTAATTCATTGGAGAAACAAAACACATCATAGTTTTAAGCAAATACCACATTTTTAATTTTCGCAGACAATAACTTTCTGAGAGCAGAGCAGGTCAGCGCTTGTTAACTCTTCCCAATATTCGTACATTACTCAATTTTGTAAAAAAGTAAGTACCTACGTTTATAAAACAAAAACACATGTACTTATTAAAATACTCTTATTAAATATCGTAAATGTACAAATAACAGTGCGGAATAGCGTTGGCCGTTGGCTGTTGGCTGGCCAGCGACTACATTTCAGAACTAGATTCATCGTAATCTTCTCGAGAAGCACCTGTAACAATCATATATAAGAAAATAGTTCACCATTTATATTTAACTTGGCGAAAATCTATTCCGATCGATATTTTCAACGGCAATCGTTTTCACAAAGGTCAAAACTGATTTATTAACCGACTTCAAAAAAGGAGGATGTTTATATATTTTTTTAATGTATGTCAAGGCATTACTTCGTCATATATAGACGGGTTTACAAAATTCTTTTTTTATTTAAAAGCGTATACTTCCAAGGTGGTCTCATATTAATGTAGTGAACTTAAACTTTTGGTCAAAAAAAAATATTGGTGTTAATTTGGAACTGGTAAAACGTCTTTTATGTTAATGATTGTATAAACTTTCGTTATAGGTATAGATGTTTTGGTCTAAGAAAAGAGCAATTCGTCACTCCAAAGTAAAAAAAAAAAACTTTTTAACAAAAAAAATAAACAAATCTAGTTTAAGCTCATAACCACAGCCCATATTACATAACCCAGTTTACCAATTCTTTTTACGCAAATCTTAAATAAGGTTTAAGAGTACATAATGACATACAAATTACTATTGTAAATTGTTAATCATCAGTACCACAGATATTTGTCAGTGGAGCGCACTCACAGGAACAATATCAGTACCACAGATATTTGTCAGTGGAGCGCACTCACAGGAACAATATCAGTACCACAGATATTTGTCAGTGGAGCGCACTCAAAGGAACAATATCAGTACCACAGATATTTGTCAGTGGAGCGCACTCACAGGAACAATATCAGTACCACAGATATTTGTCAGTGGAGCGCACTCACAGGAACAATATCAGTATCACAGATATTTGTCAGTGGAGCGCACTCACAGGAACAATATCAGTACCACAGATATTTGTCAGTGGAGCGCACTCACAGGAACAATATCAGTACCACAGATATTTGTCAGTGGAGCGCACTCACAGGAACAATATCAGTACCACAGATATTTGTCAGTGGAGCGCACTCACAGGAACAATATCAGTACCACAGATATTTGTCAGTGGAGCGCACTCACAGGAACAATATCAGTACCACAGATATTTGTCAGTGGAGCGCACTCACAGGAACAATATCAGTACCACAGATATTTGTCAGTGGAGCGCACTCAAAGGAACAATATCAGTACCACAGATATTTGTCAGTGGAGCGCACTCACAGGAACAATATCAGTACCACAGATATTTGTCAGTGGAGCGCACTCACAGGAACAATATCAGTATCACAGATATTTGTCAGTGGAGCGCACTCACAGGAACAATATCAGTACCACAGATATTTGTCAGTGGAGCGCACTCACAGGAACAATATCAGTACCACAGATATTTGTCAGTGGAGCGCACTCACAGGAACAATATCAGTACCACAGATATTTGTCAGTGGAGCGCACTCACAGGAACAATATCAGTACCACAGATATTTGTCAGTGGAGCGCACTCACAGGAACAATATCAGTACCACAGATATTTGTCAGTGGAGCGCACTCACAGGAACAATATCAGTACCACAGATATTTGTCAGTGGAGCGCACTCACAGGAACAATATAAGTATTACTTTAAAACACATAGAACTACTTTGCAACAAAAAGAACAAGAAACGTTACAATAGAATGGAAGTGTCCTTATTTGCTAGAAACATGGTACAATATGGTAGAAATATGGTTTTGCTTGTGTAAAGTATAAAAGAAAAACTGAAATACCACATATTTCTGAAAAGTTATCGTTTCATAAGCGTTAACGACATGTTGTGAATCAATTTTGTGTTAAGATCATATTGTAGTATCCAAAACAAACTATTCACTTACTAGTAGCGGTCGAAAACGATGTGTCGCTGTCTTCCTCGCACTTAGCTTTCGGTGCTTTCATACCACACGTCACTTTCGGCAGCTTTGGTTCCTTTGGTACCTTCGGTTTCATCGACTTATCTATACCTTTGCACCCTTCCGGTGAACATACTCCGGATTTGCCGATGTTGATAGGGCATCCTTTGTGCGGGCAGGTGAACGGATTGTCCGTGCGAGTTTCCGATGGCTCACAGTTCGGACAAGCACAGCTGACTATAATTATTCCAGCTTTGATGTCTGCTATTTTCCCCGGAGTCATACGTAAACATTCATAATGAGCCCATTTCTTACAGGGTCCTTTACATTGCAAGCCATCACTTACAGAAACTTCGCAATCGCACAGTTTACATATGTTCCCAGTCTTAGGGGATTTCTTTGGAGCCATTATATTATAATTATGAATATTCTTCGGTGACAAAACTAAAAATGTTCATTTTGACTTGGAGATTTACTTTGTTTTCGACATTAGATACTGGTA
Organism: Apoda limacodes; assembly: GCA_946406115.1. Lineage (NCBI taxonomy): Eukaryota > Metazoa > Arthropoda > Insecta > Lepidoptera > Limacodidae > Apoda > Apoda limacodes. The sequence goes on from OX291541.1 coordinate 52,574,590, forward strand.
CAATTTTGTAAACTTATTTCTGGACTAACAACATGTTTGAGGGATACATAAGGGTTTCTTAAAAGGGAACTCTTTTGTAGATTTTGCACAAAACAAAGATTTTGAATGACATATTAATTGTATGCAGTTTTCACAGATCACATTCCTGTTCGAGATATCATAGAATATTTCGATTTATCCGCTTGCATGCAATTTCAGTATGTGTTCATAGAAATAATAATAGCCGGCAGTTTTTTTCTGTTTCAACCATAGAGCAACGCGGAGAAGACATACGCAGGCGTTCCTCTTAGTAAAAGAATTACAGATGGTTATATGCGAGCGACAAAACAATTTAAATTCGAATTTTTCACTAGTCTACATCTAAATAATAATGTAAAATTTATGGGTATTTTGCTCGTGCTCGATACCACAAGTGATTTTGGGATCGTCGACAATTTTCTCAGCCCGTCTCTGAACCATGTCAAAAAGGCCAAGCTGGTATCCGGGTGCACCCGCCCAGAAATGGCAGCAGTACTCCATATGGGGCCGAACTTGCGACTTGTAAAGCAGCAACCTCTGCCCCGACGTGAAGTATTGCCTCGCTCTGTTGAGTACACCTAGTTGTATGGACGCCAGCTTTACTTTGTCTTGCAAATGATCTCGGAACTGAACATCGCTGGAGATGTCAACACCAAGGATCCCAATGCTCTTGGAGATGGAGAGGGGAGTCTTAAAGAATTGTGGGACTACAGTGAATGGGGTTTTCTCAGCTGTGAACGCGCACACTTGTGTCTTTGTAGGGTTGAAACGGACCAAGTTTACCCGTCCCCAGTCAGAGACCTTGGACAGTGTGGTGTCGATTTGAGATACAAGTTCTCCGCGGTTTTTCTCCACAACGGAACGAGAGATGTTTGCACGACCCGTGTTATAAGCGTCTCCAGTACTGTCATTTGCATAGCAATACATGTTGTTGATATCCAACATGTCATTAATATGCAGTAAAAACAGCGTAGGAGACAGCACAGAGCCCTGCGAGACTCCAGCATTAATGTCCATGCTTTCAGAGCAACTATAGTCAACTACGGTTTGTATACGTCTGCCGGAAAAAAAGCTAGCCAACCATTTGCACAAACACTCGGCACTCCGTAAGATGGCAACTTTGACAGAAGACCCCAGTGCCAGACCCGATCGAACGCCTTCGCTATGTCCAGGCTACATACTAATACCTCCCCCTGACTCTCAATGGCTAGTACCCATCGGTTTGTGAGATACACTAGAAGGTCACCAGTCGAGCGACCGTGGCGAAAGCCATATTGACGGTCACTGACGGTTGTGTTCTTCTAGGTTTCTTAGAAGCTATTTGATGACCACACGCTCCATCACCTTGAAGAGGAGAGAGGTAATAGCTATAGGCCTGTAATTTGATGGATCTGATCTATCGCCCTTTTTTAAGAACCGGGTGCACATTCGCTGTCCTCCATGGAGACGGAAATTGCACCGTAACATACGGGTACCCGGACAAAAATGTGAATCGTAAAAAAATGTCTATATCGTCTTGCCTTAATAAATAATAAACTATTAGTCTATGAGGCTTAAATGCGGAGTCATCATTTACCTTATATAATAAGCTCGCTATTAAATATATAGACTATTTTTTACTGAAAAACCTTACCCACAAAATGTATACGTCAAATTTACACAAAATTAATCCATGGTAAAATCCAATTCACTTATTATCATATAGATCACCTAGAAATTTAAATGTGTATCAATCTAAATATATATATACATATATTCGTATTTCATCATTTTTAAAAAATAGGGGATGAGAATTTTGCTTACCTACTAACAACAGATTTAGTAAATAAAAATATTTCTACCTTACTTTTGTTGTTTTTACTGATATACTATTCAAAATAGTATAGTTATTTTAAATATATGTATATATTTTCAACTTACAATATTACAACAAAGGTAAATTACAATGCATATGTCGGCCCATGCATGTTTTTTTTAATTAAAATGGATATGAAAAGTTTTATAGCTTTCATGAACTGTTCATAGTGCAATTCAATTTGTTGTTAGCTTAGAAAAGTTCATAGTGTAAATCAATTGGTATGAATAGCCGGCAGCGATGATCCAACGCAGTAACGCAGTCGCCATGATTAAAAAGCTGTAAAAGTTGTCAGTAACACAAACGGGGATGCTAGTGAGCTCCTACAATCGCAAATTAAAGTTTAAAATGTGATTCCAGATATTGATTACTATAGGTACCTATGGTAAATAACAGGTAGTTCAAATTATTTGTTAATAGGAATTATACAGCATTCGTTAATTTGATTTTTGTTGGCAACAAGGACAAGATTTGCAGCAACGCAACAACATTCTGTAAGAATATTTTTCATGTTTCTCTTTGGTAGGTTATTTTGGGTTTAGATTAAATAGGATTGCTGTTGACCAAATTTTTAAGTGTTGGTTTGGATGTGTCCTCAGTTCTGGTCAATTGAACAAGAGAAAGTTACTTAGAATTCCTTATAAACTTATTCTCATTTCTCTTGCCTGCTTCGTTATCAGATCCTGAAAGCGATCTATCTTTAGCCTATTCATTGAAATCAATTGATCCCAAACATGACACCTCTGCTGTAAGTTGGTAAGAAGTTTGGTATCCTGTAGATTGTCAAGGTTACAATGTTCTTGCATTATCATTGAAGTTACAGGTTACGAAATTTGGAATCGATCAGACTCTCGTTTGTGGAAATTGCTCATATCCCTTCATCAACTAGTAAAGTGTTGATGATCTTCAAATGGCTGAACATATTTTCTTGACTTATAGAATACTTTGACTGAGTCATGTTTCAAACATGAAAACTAAATTAAATTCGTTTCATCCGTTTAGTCCACAGCATCTTTAATTACTTATTGATTGCTAATATAAATGGTCACTCTGTTTTTTTACTCCTTCTCTTTCTCTTTTCGCACGTTGCGAACTGTAATAGCAAAAATATTAAAAAAAAAGTCTTGTTTCATATGTACTGTACGTATTACTGTAATGTTATATAATAATGATTATGCGTAATTATAATCAATCAGTAATTAAATTCAGTACACGTATCTAATTTATTATTTATTCGATTTTTGTGTGGATATTGTTATAAATTGGACGATATAGATAATAGCCTGGGTAAGGTCTGGTGTCTATTATCATTTTTATCTGATCCAACTTTTTCTATTAAGTAGCCTGGTACCGAGTTTTTACGCCGTTACATTAAATATTGAATATATTTCTGGTGTTATTTTGACCTTTGTTTTTATCAAAACTTTATATAAAACAATCAAACTACTTAAGAAAACCTAAAAGTGGCTTTAGGCACCTACAGCTTAGAAAAAAACAAAGTTGACAAATTTATAAATGATTAATTATTAACTTTCAAACCTCCGATGGACCCTTAAAATTATTGTTGAGTGATTTGAAAGCAAGTGTAAGTGTAGGTTTCTATTAATGAGAGCAGTTGGTCAAAAAACACTTGTCGGTGTATGTGTGTATGTATGTTGACACTTCAGCATATTATCTCTTTTGTTTATTTTTGACGGCTCAGATCCTATTTTCGTTAAAATTCAAAAGAAATTTAATTTTACAATAAGATTTCAGATGGCTACTTAAAAATATGAATACTTTTGAAAATAACAACATTTTTACCAGTCAGTATGATTTGCGTTAGTAGTAGTGATTCAAAGTTGTGCGAGTAAATGACCAGAGTATAAACCATGTATAAACCGTACGGGCGTACGATTTTGCCGGTATTTCCGTTTTTTTATTAATTAAACGTGATTTTGATAATACATTAAGAATGATTCGTAGAAAATTTTCTTAACTCGATTCGCAATTCTACTAAAACAATTCGTCTTAAAAACAATTCGTCTAAAAACAATTCGATTAGTAACAACTCGTCTAAAGCAATTCGACTGAAATAAACTGGTTACAAAACTTCGATGCGCCTCAACAAAAAAAATGTACCGTACACTGTCATGTTTTACAAACGTGATTCGATTTTGGCACTTGCTGAATGCTACCACGGCACGCTTCGCTTGGCAGGACCAACTTGTACTTATTTAGTGTAGTCAGGGCGAGCCTTGTTTTTTAATGAAATTGTTTGACACGAGTTCTTCGTAGCAATTTTGATGCGAAATCGAACACAGTATGCGGTTTTACCGATGTGTCGGGGTTTTTTTTAATTAATATTACGAGTGTCACAACTATTATTACGAGTGTCACCACTATTATTACAAGTGTCACCACTATTATTACGAGTGTCACCACTATTATTACGAGTGTCACCACTATTATTTACACTGAATTCCCGGGGTGAACACATAGCATGTTTACTCATCGATTTCCACGACTTAGCGAATTGGCGTTCCTATGGCATAATTAAATATAGTGACGTTTTGTAAATGATTCATTTTAAGGAAAAAACGCGAGACTCAATGCGACAGCAGAGCTTAAAAGTATCGATACATCCACTAAGCTCGCTGAGCCACAGAAATCGATTACGGATACGGAAGTCAGCTTATCTGGGCTTTGTAAGTTCCCGCAACAGGGTGAGCCACGAGAAGGAACGGTTGCTTTTTATAAGACAGATAACACTGCGCTCTCTTTTTAAATTTTCTCTGTAACTAAAAAAAAGAGAATTATTAAATCTTAGCTTGTTCCAGTTTGTCAACAGGAACTGAATCTTTTTAATTGTTTTATATCCGTCCGTCCGTCCGTCCGTCGTCTTCTATCCTAAATTTAAGTCTGAAAGGGGGTAATAGTCTAGCTCTAAAATAAATTATTTTCGGAAAAAAATGTTGCGAGACTGGACCCACCTTTTCGTATAGAAAAAAAAATTTATAACTCGGGAAAAATAATGAAAACCAGATGTTTTAATTATTTAACGGAAGAGAGTGCGACGGTGGTGAAAAGGGGTGAAAAGTTGTTTTTTAGCGATTTGTGGCTAAAGTATTCACTTTAGAGAAAAAATCAAATGAGAAAGTTGTAGATACTATAAAAATCTATAACTATTATTATGACCACTTTTTGACCTAACCTTAAATTTAACAAGTATAATGTTAAAAACCAATTTTTTCGTTTTTAATTTTTCTTTTGTAGAAAATCAATCGAGGAAATTTGAATTTTTTAAGGAACGTTCTTTTTTATTACAAAAAAGTAGATTTTTTTCTAAAAAAAGTTAAATTGTTTTTTCGTTAAAAAACTTTTTTTTGAGCTAAATGAAAAATCTAGTTTTTTTATCGTACATAGCTCGTTAGAGTCTCATTTTTTTTGTAAGCATGTATATTTTCATTCAGAGATATCATCAGATGTTAGTCGTAGTTAGTTAAGTCTGCCATGACCGAACTTGACAAAGTATGGAAGGACAAGAACATATCCAAGTAAACTAAAACACGGCTCGTTCGTGCCCTTGTATTTCCCGTATTACTATATGACGCTGAAACATGGATCATCAAAGCCTCCATTAAGGCCAGGATTGACTCTTTTGAAATGTGGTGTTGGCGCAAGATGCAAGGGATACCTTGGACGGCTTACAGACGATTCAATTCTGGAAGAGCTCAAAATTCCTATGCGTTTATCCGATATTTGCCGCACACGCTCATTAAAAATTCTGGAGGGGAAGAGATCTAGAGGTCATGTACCTGCGCGTTGGTGTGACTAATTAAAAGATCCTCAACTCCAACTACACGAAGCGATCCACACCACTGCCGACAGAAATCACTGGAGACAGCTGATTCGTCCCCTACCATTGACCAGTGACTCATGATGGTCACGATCCTCAACATGGGGCTAACGACTACAAAGATATTTTCATTTGATAAAATAAAAATTTATAATTACAATGGATATATGTGGATAAAAATAAAAAATCATTTTTTTCATAAACGCATTCATTTTTAATATCAATTTTTCCAAAATTTGTATGAGAATCCGTCATTTTTAAAGTTAAATGGGTGAAAATTGGTATATGGCCTTTCGGTTATTAACTAAGAATGACGTGTTTCACTGTTTTTGGAAAATCATCCCCTAAGGGGATAAATAGGGGTTGTAAATTTGTATTGAAAAAGTTCAAACAACAGAACCGATTTGGCTAAAATTCAAAATGCAGATAGCTTTTATCTTGACATAACACTTAGGCTACATTTTATACTTATGAGTTCCCAGGGGAATAATTATAACTTAAAGTAAATTTTTTACTCTTTCACGTCGCGTCACACCAGTGCGTCCGATTCAGATGAAATTTGGCATAATGGTCGTTGAAAGAATGACAAAGGACAAGGCTATTTTTCCCGATCGAGAGGTCTAGCGGGAATGAAAACCTATCGCGATAATTAAACTTTGCACGGAAAAACATGATGACATGATATGATTGTGCTGTAATATATCATAGAGATAGTTAAAGAGACGGAAAAGAATCTAAACTCTTTTTTATCCCAATTCAAAAGTTTCCGTGGGACCTTTCGCGATAGTCAAAATTTTGGCGAATAAAACCACGTTAAAATACTACGCAATTGAGCTGAATTTTGTCACAAGGTATAGTTAAAGAGACAGAAAAGGATATAAGCTATATTAAATACCGATCAAGAGTTCCTGTGGGAATAAAACTTATCGCAACATTTGTATGGAAATCCATTATTTTTCAATTAAAATGGATGAAAATTGGTACATGGCCTTTCGGTTGAAAAATAAGAATGACATGTTACTAATCACCTGGTTAGTTAAGAAGAGATATAAGGGATGTACTAAGAAATCAATTTTCTAAATTAAATTAAAATGTTTCTACAAAGATTGGTCAAATGCTGCCCGCGCCCTACTACTTCCGACAGCTTCAACCGGATCATCTTCCCGTCCAAACCAGATGAGTATTTAGTATTTTTCAACCTACCTATTCCCTATCGATAAATGAGTAAACAAGAGTTTAAGGATTTTTGACTTTTTGTGACCAAGTCTGAAAATCAAAAATGGGTATTGTATGGTTTTCGGGCTCGCTAATTACGAAAACGCGGTGGAAGTGAAAATCATTGTTGGAGTTGAGTAAGGTTGCCAGAGCTGTTTGAGGATTTGCTGCGCGGACAGCGGAGGACTGGCGGTGCTTGTTACTGTCATTGCTCGGCGTAGACGCAGCATGCTTGTACGGCGGGCAGGGAGACCTGATGAAACGGCTGACCGCTGGCCGCCCGCAGGTTGAACGGGTTCCCGAAACCAGGGATCACTTAATCTCCGCATTGAGAGGCTGATCCGCCAACCTGTGTAAGGCTCTGAATTAGTAGCCGTGCCGTAGAAGGAGTCCGGAGTGGACCCGGCTACTACAATAGAGGGGGATCAGGGGCCCTTCCGCCCGCGCTGCCAGCAACCGTATTATCTGTGCCGAGCTTTGATAGTTCTAGTACCGCACCTTTTGTCTTCTAAGCTGTCTGTGCAGTGAATCCTCATATTTAGTCTAAGTAACTTTTTTAAACAAATGGCAAGAAAAATAAAGAAAAGAGTTTTTTCAACGGCCGCTCCATCCACATTATATGTGGACTTTTGTAACTTTACGGATATTCACGCAAATTTTAATGGAGTCCACCTCCACCTGGGGACCGACCATTCTTTTTCTAACGGAGAAGCAGATATCCTGCCCGGCCGATCCATCATAACTTGATTATCCCGGTTACAAACTCTAGCACAATTTTGTGAGTCGTGCCAGTGTATGTATGTTCGTGGATCACGGCGGCCACATTCGTATCTATGCGTGCCTATACAGGTCTCATAGCGGTGACAAGGACGTATCTCGACTCTTTACGCACCAGAGCTTGACGACTGACAAAGTTCTAGAGCAATATCCCACAGCAGAACTAGTTATTTTGGGAGACTTAAACGCCCACCATCGTGAGTGGCTCAGTTCTGGAACCAATAACTACGCAGGGATATCTGCTCATGAATTTGCTCTGACCTATGGATTCTCCTAGTTGGTAATTTCTCAAAAGGAAATACCAGATATAGAGGATCATAAGAGCTCCTTACTGGACAGATATTCCATCTCAGTGGATGCGCCTTTAGGCTCCTTGGACCACTGTCTCGTTCGGACTCAAGTGTCATGCAAGAAGCCCGATCCATCTGGGCCAACTAATTAGCATCGTGTGTGGCATTATAGGTCGGCAGACTGGGATAGATTGCGAAAATTTTATGCATCGTTGATCTGTTCGAGGGCAATGAAACGAGCTTATCGGTACGTAGCTAGTTTATTACTGACGAGAACCGGTAGTACACACACTGCATACATTCCACTTCTCCCTCTTTAGTTTAAAATCCTGAAAACAAATAAATACATTCTATAAACGTACAAAAATTATATCCTATAATTTACATTTTTATTTCTAGGACAGCCAGCGACCCAGTGACGGACTTTCACAACTTTCAGTATTATCGCTTTTATCCTCGTTAGTGCTTGTCTGTTGCTGGGTCCTTGCGCATAACGGTTCCTCATCTATACCTTGGTTTGTGCTTAGACTCACAATCCGCCCTACCATTATTTAATGATCTCATCTCATTAGATGATAACAAAACTGGGGACTTCTGGTTAAGTGGCGGTGCTGTTGAAAACATGCATGATGGCGTAGTAGATTGGCGCCACTCTGGATGCGTATCGTCACGTTTATTCCTCCCATTTTGCAAAGGATACCCTTATAATTAATTATCTGGTCTAAGTGACGTTTATATGTCAGGTTATATTTATTTGCTAAAATTCGAAACATTTTATTACCTATTATTTTGTCTAAAGTGCCTAGTGTCCAAATACCTTTTCTTGCAACAAACCATTAAATCCAAACCAAATCACCTACTTTAAAACGCGTTTTTTAACTACTGGACTATTTGAGTCACTCTCTTTTTTCTTTGGCGTTGGCTGAATTAAATCTAAACAAGGTACACCTTAAATCTCGTCCCATCATAAGTTTAGCTGGTGACATTCCAGTTGAACAATGTTTTGTGTTACGATATTTAAATAAACAATCTAACAATTTTTCATTAATGACATCATTTGAATTTGTTTCACTCATAATACATTTTAAATTATTTAATATGTCTTAACTTTAGCTTGACCGTTACTTGACGGATGGTATATGGGAGAATTTACATATTCTATACCATTATTGAAGCAAAATAAAATACATTCTTGTGAATTAGTTTTCGTATCGTTATCAGAGACGATTACATGTGGTATACCAAATTTTGAAATTAATTATTTTATCTTGCCGATCAGTGCTCGAGTCGAAGTGCCTTTTTTTTCTGTTTTTATACCACTAAGGTGGCAAACAAACTTACGCTCCGCCTGATGGTAAGCGGTCACCGTAGCCTATGGACGCTTGCAACACCAGGTATCACTTGCCCGTTGCCGACCCTTCAAAAATCTTATAACTTCTTTCTTGAAGAACTTCATACTCCATACATTCTAGTCACTTACTGCACGCGTCAGTAGTATAATATTGGGCACTCTAGACCACCTCCGTGTCATCATCAATATTATGTTTTTGAGATCTTCTGTTTACCTTGAGTGACTGGAGTTGTTCTGTTCTTTACTGCTATAAAACGAAAAGAGTTCTTTCATTAATATCATTCAAGACAAAATGCTCTGTTGATTAAGTTTACAATGAAGTTTGTTAAACAAAGTCAATCCCTGCAGCTCGACAAAATTTGTCCAGATACTATAAACACAACTCATCGCCATGGAAATCTTTTACCTGATACCATTCGTTGTATAATTTGTGGATCGTCAAATAGAGGAAAAAGTAATTTGGTTATCGGCCTTCTATTACATCAAAATGGTTTACGTTTTTAAAACGTATATGTCTATTCGAAAACACTTCATCAACCGAAATATGTCGTCTTAGAAAGAGTTTTGCATCTTGTTCCAGGCGTGTCTTACGCAAAATACCGTGATAATGAAGATGTGCTTAGTCCTCAGGACGCAAAACCGAATTCAGTAATAGTATTTGATGACGTAGCATGCGAAAGTCAAACAAACATTCGAGATTATTTTGCTATGGGTCGTCATAATAATATAGATTGTTTTTATTTAAATCAAACGTATAACAAAATTCCTAAGCAGCTTATTCGAGACAATGCAAATCTTTTAGTTTTATTTAAGCAGGGTGATATCAACTTAAGACACATATATGATGAGCACGTCAACACGGATATGAAGTGGATTGAATTTCGTGAAATGTGTTCTAAAATATGGAGTGAAGCGTATAACTATCTAGTTATAAGCAAAGATTTTTCAAAAAGTAACGGTGTTATAGAAAGAAATTTGACACCTTTGTAATATTTGATTAGTGATACTATAAATGTCTATAAAATTGTATTTTATATTCATTATTTCATTGCTACTTACTATTACAGGTTATATACGTAAACTGTTGAGAGATATAATATATAAGTATACAGACAACATTAACATGGAAAAGGAATTAAAAACGCAAATCGTAAAAGCAGCGGAAGCAGTTAAGCGGAAAGTAAAAAATATGCGTACAATGGAGACTAATAACAATGAAATTTTACAAACAGTTTTCAAACCTATCATCAATCCGCTTAATAAAATGATAGGTAGTGAAATACAAAATTTAGCTAATGATACATTAGAAAATAGTTATAATAATATAATTGGTATCGATGCATCTCCGCAATCAACAATAATGGATAAAACTGTTGTTAATAGAAAGTCTATGGTCTCAACCCCTAAACGCTCATCTGATGAAGACGATAGTTCCGACATTAATAACATTTCCGATGAGGGTGATGAATCCTTTAAAACAATTGAATCAGTAACTCCTGAACAGAATACATCATCATGGTCCCTATCTCAGAAGCCTTTTGCGATGTCCCCTTCGGTGTTCGAAGAGAGCGCGGAAAACTTAATAAAATGTTACCGATAGAGAGATTTCAGTTGCTGGAAGAGTATATAGTTCTACACCAGGATTGGTAGAGTTACTTTTCAAGAAAATGCCTGATTTAGATTTAGTTACAAGTAAAAAAAAGATTTGCAAAATTATAAATCAATGCTGCTGAACACAAATGCCCATCGTAGGGACTTTGATCCCCATAAGCCATTAAAATCAAACAAAGGACGAAAATATCTAACTGTTATAAAACCATTGTTCAAATTACGAAAACAATCCGTCAGTGCTGATGACAATATTGACGAAGATTTTGTTGGACAAGGGTTGCCATTGATGAAAATATTAAAAAAGAATACTGATTATGTTTACTAGGACGATCCTAATGAATAAGTTGATAGACTAAAGTTATTGACAGCTTCTAGAAATGCTGGAAATTCGGGTTTGCATAACGAAATAATATCTATTATAGAAGAGTTGCGAGAATGTGGTATTATAAATTAGATAAATATGTATTGGTCTTTATTATTTTACGTTTACCTTTCAACATAAAAGCAACGTTCTATATTTCATAATGAATATTGATAAATTTGGTCACCATGTGCATAAAAGAATGCGTTTTTCAGAAATTTTTGAATTTGCTGATAAAGCACTGTTAAAGTCAGATAGTGGGAGTTTTGACTAACAACCAGCAAGACTAGTAGGTGTGTAGTCACCTATAAAGTCTGATGATGCTGTCAACAAGGAATATGTAGATCACACATGTAAAATTTTTTTTTTGTATTTTTTTGTAGCAAGAAAGATTTTGAAACTCTTACAGAAACTTTAAAAACTGAAATAAAAATGTATTTAAAACAGTTTTAAGTAAAGTTTTGTACGAGAGCCTACTTGGATAAAATAGAAATTAAGATTAAAAATGAGCAAACAACAGATGGTAAATGAAATCCACAAACCAGCACGAAAAAATTTTCTTCGGTGTCACGTAATTTTAAGAAGGATTGATGATTTATGGCAAGTAGATCTCATAGATTTTAATAATCTTAAAAAATATAATAAGTGCTACAGTTTTATTTTGATTATTATTGATTGTTTTTGAAGTATGCTTGGTCTGTACCATTAAAAATGAAAAGTAAGAAAGAGGTCAGTACAGCCTTTGAAAATATTTTACGTTTATGTGGTCGTTGTCCAAATAATTTACAAACTGATATGGGATCAGAATTTTACAATGAATCTTTCAAAAAAATTTTGAATGCTTTAAAATAAATAATTTTATTCATCATATTCAGTTAAAAAAGCTTCTATTGTCGAAAGACTGATTAAAAATATTAAAAATCAGTTATTTAAATGTTTTACTTTCAATGGAAATAAAAGATGGATTGGAAATACTATAAAAGACGTTATGCTTTCATATAATAATACCAAACACCGCATCACCCAATACAAACCATGCGAAGTTAACAAAGAAAACGAAATGATGGTTTTAAATAATATCAACAAGACCCGGAAACAGTCGTAGAGAGGTAGGGCACTGCAAGTACTCGCTCGAATAAGCCACCCGAACAACTAAGCAGGGCATAGCGAGTACTTGCTCGAATGAGCGGCCCGAACTGGGGAAGTACCTCCACCTTACAGAAAACCGCGGCCATAATAACACTAACATTGAGTAGTGTTGTGTTCCTGGCGGTGAGTAAGGTTGCCAGAGCTCTTTGAGGATTCGCTGCACGGACAGCGGAGGACCGGCGGTGCTTGTTGCTGTCATACTCGGCATAGACGCGGCGTGCTGGTTCGGCGGTCAGGGAGACCTGATGAAACGGCTGACCGCTGGCCGCCCGCAGGTTGAACGGGATCCCGAACCCAGGGATCACTTAATCTCCGCCCTAGGAGGCTGATTCGCCAGCCTGTGTAAAGTATCTGAAGTGGTAGTCGTGCCGGAGAAGGAGACCGGAGTGGACCCGGCTACTACAACAGAGGGGGATCAGGGGCCCTTCCGCCCGCCGTGCCAGCAACCGTATCATCTGTGGCGAGCTTCGGCACTCTTAGAACCGCACCCTTTGTCCTCTATGCTGTCTGTGCAGTGAATCCTCATCCTTAGTCTTAGTAACTTTTTTTTATATATATTATGGCCAGAAGACAGAAAAAGAAAAGAGTTTGCACAGCGGCTACTCCATCCACATATAATGTGGATTTTTGCAACATCAGGGGTATTCACGCAAATCTTAACGCAGTCCACCACCATCTCGAAACTGCGCAGCCGACCAATCTTTTTCTAACGGAGACGCAGATATCCTGCCCGGCCGACACATCATACCTTCATTATCCCGGCTACAAACTCGAACACAATTTTATGAGTCGTGCCGGTGTATGTATGTTCGTCCGGGAGGATATCTGCTGTCGCCGCCTTCATAGCCTTGAAGACAGGGACCTGTCGATATTGTGGGTGCGCGTAGATTACGGCGGCGCCCACCATCGCGAGTGGCTCAGTTCTCGAACCAATAACTATGCTGGGATATCTGCTCATGAATTTGCTCTGACCTATGGATTCTCTCAGCTGGTACTTTCTCCAACGAGAATACCAGATATAGAGGAACATACGAGCTCCTTACTGGACCTTCTGCTGACTACTCGTCCGGACGGGTACTCCGTCTCAGTGGATGCGCCTCTTGGCTCCTCGGACCACTGTCTCGTTCGGACTCAAGTGTCATGCACACAACCTGATCTTTCTGGGCCAACTAACTGGCGTCGTGTGTGGCACTATAAGTCGGCAGACTGGGATGGATTGCGTGAATTTTACGCATCGTACCCGTGGAGGCAGATCTGCTTTAACTCAGAAGATCCTGACGTCTGCGCAGCCGCAGTCACTGAGACAATCCTTGCTGGTATGGAATGCTATATTCCTAACCCGCGAGTAGCTGCCGGCGTCAAAAAACGACCGTGGTTTAATAGGTCTTGCAGAAAAGCCAAAATTCTTAAGCAAAATGCATATGAGGCTTGGACCACGGCTCGTTATAATAAGGATCCGAATATTTCTGAGTTAAAACGCAAATTAAATGCTGCCTCGAGGTTCAGTAAGAAAGCAACTGCCAGAGCAAAATTCCAATTCATCGGCAAAATAGGTGGGCGACTTGCGAGCTATCCTTCTGGGAGTCGTGCTTTCTGGTCGCTTGCCAAAGCTGCCGAAGGGAACTTCTGCCAGTCGTCGTTACCACCACTGCGAAAGACCGATGGTGACTTGGCCCATAGTGCTAAAGAGAAAGCCGATCTACTGGGCAGTCTCTTTGCCTCGAACTCGAATATGAACGATGAAGGCGCTGTACCACCTACTATACCGTGGTGCGGTAAGTCCATGCCGGAAATCTCCATAACGCAGCGGGAGGTCAGGCGGGCGTTGCTTTCTCTAGACGTTCATAAGTCGAGTGGGCCAGACGGTATACCAGCAGTGGTGCTTAAGCAGTGTGCTCCTGAGTTATGTCCTGTACTCACGCGCCTCTTCGCGCTTTCCTACCACACTAGGCAATTTCCGTCTACATGGAAGACTGCGAATGTGCACCCGGTGCCCAAAAAGGGCGATAGATCAGATCCATCGAATTACAGGCCTATCGCTATTACCTCTCTCCTCTCTAAGGTGATGGAGCGTGTGATCAACACACAGCTTCTAAGATACCTAGAAGTACACGATCTGGTCAGTGACCGTCAATATGGCTTTCGCCACGGTCGCTCGACTGGTGACCTTCTAGTGTATCTCACACACCGATGGGCACTAGCCATTGAGAGTCAGGGGGAGGCATTGGCATGTAGCCTGGACATAGCGAAGGCGTTCGATCGGGTCTGGCACCGCGGTCTTCTATCGAAGTTGCCATCTTACGGAGTGCCCGAGGGTTTGTGCAAATGGGTGGCTAGCTTTTTGTCCGGCAGACGCATACGAACCGTAGTTGACGGTAGTTGCTCTGATAGCATGGACATTAATGCTGGTGTCCCGCAAGGCTCTGTGCTGTCTCCTACGCTGTTTCTACTGCATATCAATATCATGTTGGACATCAACAACATACATTGCTATGCAGATGACAGTACTGGAGACGCTTTTTACACGGGTCGTGCAAACATCCCTCGTTCCGTTGTGGAGGAAAACCGCGGAGAACTTGTGTCTCAAATCGAGACCACACTGTCCCAGGTCTCTGACTGGGGACGGGTAAACTTGGTCCGATTCAACCCTACAAAGACACAAGTGTGCGCGTTCACCGCTAAGAAAACTCCATTCACTGTGGTCCCACAATTCCAGAACACTCCCCTCTCCATCTCCAAGAGCATTGGGATCCTTGGTGTCGACATCTCCAGCGATGTTCAGTTCCGAGATCATTTACAAGATAAGGTAAAGCTGGCGTCCAAAAAACTTGGTGTACTCAACAGAGCGAAGCAGTACTTCACGTCGGGGCAAAGGTTGTTACTTTACAAGTCGCAAGTTCGGCCCCATATGGAGTACTGCTGCCATCTCTGGGCAGGTGCACCCGGATACCAGCTTGACCCTTTTGACTCGGTTCAACGACGGGCTGTGAGAATTGTCGACGATCCCAAACTCACTTGCGGTATCGAGCCCTTAAGTCTGAGGAGAGACTTTGCCTCACTGTGTGTGTTCTACCGCTTGTACAATGGGTTGTGTTCTGAGGAATTGTTCGAAATGATGCCCACGGCTACTTTCTACCATCGCACCGCTCGCCATCGGCAGGGAATTCATTCTCACACTTTAGAACCTAAATGGTCGCGTACAGTGCGGTTTCAGAGAAACTTCCTCCCGCGAACGCTTAAGTTGTGGAATGAGCTCCCTGCCAAGGTTTTCTGCAAGGACTACAGTATGGAGTTCTTCAAGAAAGAAGTTATTAGATTTCTGAAGGGTCGGCAACGCGCAAGTGATACCCCTGGTGTTGCAAGCGTCCATAGGCTACGCTGACCGCTTACCATCAGGCGGGCCGTAAGCTTGTTTGCCACCTTAGTGGTATAAAAAAAAAAAAAAAATTTTAAAGTAGGAGATATTGCTCGCATGAGTAAATATAAAACAATATTTCAAACTGAACTTTTTGTTATTAGAAAAGCTAATAACACTAACCCGCCAACTTATCATATTGAAGATTGCAAAAAACAAAAAACAAACTGTCCTAACGTGAACGTGAAACGTTAGTAGAAAAAGTGATTAGAAAAAACAGAGATAAGTTGTTTGTTAAATAGTTGGGTCTTAATGATAACATGATTAGAAGAAATGAACTTGTTAAATAATTTAACGTACTTATACTATCTACAGTTTTCGGTAATTATCACTTTCTTTTCAGAAATGAAAAGAGAAGGACTTGTAAATAATTTAATAAATAATCTTCCTTTTGAGTTGCATTTACAAGAAATTTACTATTGCGGTCCGGGAACACGACTAAGAGAACGGTTATTAAAGGATGATAAGGGGGTAAACAAATTAGATGAAGCTTGTATGCATCACGATATTGCATACTCTTATTTCTCAGATCCGTCGAACCGGCACAAAGCAGATAATCAATTACTAAATATGGCAAGAAAACGTCTAAAATCAAAAGACTCTGGAAAAGGTGAAAAACTTGCATTATGGCTTGTTAGCAAAGTTATGAAAGCCAAAATTTAAACTGGTACAGGAGTCGAGAAGTTAAAAAAAATTATATCCAAAATACGATCAAAAATTAAGAAATTTAAACATAAAGATAGTAATAGTAATACTGCTATTAAATATGCATATTTAGCAGCCAAGAAATTATTTCCTAAAAAATACCGTGTGCACTTACCACGTATTATACCACTTCCGAAATCAGGAGGCATTCTACCTTTGATCCCAATATTTGCGGGGCTGTCAGCCTTAGGTAGTTTAGCTGGAGTTGCGGCAGGTATAGCTAAATCAATAAATGATTATAAAATGGCTCAACAAAATTTTAAGAAGTCTGAACGACATAATAAAATTATGGAATCTGTAGCATTAGGTAAAGGATTGTATATTAAACCATATAAAAAAGGCAATGGCATATTTTTAAATTCATCAAAAAACTGAGTACCAGGCTGCCTGAGAGAGCACTTACAAATTATGACATCTTAGAACATGCCAAAAAAAAACAAAAATACTAGAGTTGGCATAGTTAATTTGGATAGTTACAAGAATCAAGGAACTCATTGGGTAGCCTATGCAAAGATTAATAATAATGTCAGTATTTTGACAGTTTTTGAGATTTAAAACCACCGATTGAATTAGTAAAATATTTAGACAGAAACAATATAACTTACAATTACACTTAGTTCCAAAAATTTAATTCATATAATTGCGGACATCTATGTTTAAAGTTTTTGTACAATTTCTGGAAACAATGTACGATAAATAGGTAAAAACGGTAGTAAAAATTTCGGATTGATTAGTTCTGCTGTTACCAATAGCAATATGTCCTTCACGCTGTCTATAACAGGAAACACCTCTGTTCTGACGACGAACTATTATATATAACATTTTATCAACAACTGTGATCAGAGTCGAATATGACATAGTCAGTGGTTCATACATAAACGGAGTTTCCAGTCACATCATCCACGAGTTTTCTCCAAATGTTCCTCCAGGTTATAGAATAATAGAAATACCAAAAAACATTATTTATTTTCCTGTAAATAGGAAAACCATTAACAATATAGACATAAAAATATTGGATATAAAGAATAACTTGATAAATTTAAGATTTAATATCAAGAAGAAATGATTGATTACAATAAAAACGAACAACGTCCAGTTAAAACGCGTAGTAAAAATAGTGGTGTTCGTAAAACAACACATACCAAGAAAAAAAATTAAGCGTTGAAAACTTAAACTTTTTAAAATTAGTTGGCCTATTAAAATGAGTATTTTAAACATTATCAATCCTCCTGTTCACGATAATTCTATCGAGGCTATCGAAACTCATTCGTATAAACCTTATGTCACAAGTTTTAACAAAAACGATGAAATTAGAATTCCGATCAATCAGCAAGATGTATACATATTGCCCTCCGCAAGTACCTTGTACCTAGAAGGAACAGTAAATGTAATAAAAAGAGATACAAAAGAAAAAGTATCTAGTGTTCAATTTACAAACAATCCCCTTATATATTTATTTCAAGATATTTGTATGAATTAAATGGAGTCGAAATAGATAGAGTGAAAAATGCTGGCGTTACCACAACAATGAAAAGTTTATTATCAATGAATGAAACTGAATCAAAAATTTCAAAAGCTTGTGGTTGGGACATTGATGGTACAAAAAATATGCATGGTGGAAGATTTTTAGCATCTATACCGCTGAGCAATATTTTAGGTTTTGCTAAGGATTACAAGAAAGTTGTAATTAATTGTAAACATGAACTTGTCATGTTGCGCAGTAACACAAATCTAAACGCGGTCAAATTAAATACTGGAGAAGTTATAGACGATATTGAAATACATGAAATAATCTGGCGTGTTCCGCATATTAAGGTCTCCGACCGAGAACGAATAAATTTTCTTAAACTATTAAAAAAGGATAGCATCATTTAATTAACGTTTATAAATTGGGACCTATATGAAAATACGTTAGCTAAAACCACCAAGCATACCTGGACCATCAAAACTTCATCTCAAATAGAAAAACCTAGATATGTTATTGTGGGCTTGCAAACTGGTAGAAAAAATGATGCTTTGAAAGATATGTCGCATTTTGATCA
The DNA here is from genome assembly GCA_946406115.1 of Apoda limacodes. Taxonomy (NCBI): domain Eukaryota; kingdom Metazoa; phylum Arthropoda; class Insecta; order Lepidoptera; family Limacodidae; genus Apoda; species Apoda limacodes. The sequence goes on from OX291541.1 coordinate 52,593,217, forward strand.
TTGTAATTTACGTGATGTTAAAGTTTTTCTGAATTTAACATATTTTACTTATGAATATCTAAATGCAAACTTTTCTGAAGATAGATTTGTTTTAATATATGAACAATACGTTAAGTTTCAACAGTCTTATTATGGTCGTAGAGCTGAACCCTTGGTAAACACAAAAGAATTTAAAGGAAAAGCGCCGCTATTTGTCATTGATTGTGCTCGTCAGCCTGAATCACTAAAGAGTGGGCCTGTAGTAAACATTCGATTAGAGTTAGAAAGTGATGTAGAAATTCCTGATCAGACATCTGCTTACTGTTTAATACTAAACGATTGTATAGTTGAATATAAACCTTTAAGTAACATCGTTCGTAAAATATCATGAATTCTTATTTCGTCGATGTTCAAGGATTAAAAATTACAAAAATGATTGTATCATAAAAGAATTTGCAATTTCTGACAAATATAACAAGACTCGGGTATTTTTGATTAAGCCTCCTTACCCGTACACGAAATTAACTGATGAAGAAAAGAAAACAGTATCATGGATTGAACTGAGGTATCTATTAGAGCGAAGGTTACATAGATTATTTATTTTAAATTCTTAATTCTAATGAAATCATTTTTGAAAAATAAGGAAGTCATAACGAAAGGAGACGAAAAGTAAAAATGGATTAATTTACTCTGTGAAAAGTGTCAGTCTTCAAATATTCAGGCCATAGGTTGTCCTAGCTTTGGTAATCTGTACGATAAATATAGTAGTGTAGGTTCTGTATCAAGTTGTAAAAATCATAAAAAAGAATGCGCTTTAAAAAATGTGTTATTTATTCAGAAATTGTACTTTGAAAATGTGTAATGTTTTTACTTGTTTACAAAATAAATAAATAGTTTAATATTTTTTTTTTTTGGATTTTTTTTTAAACCTTAACCTATCCCTCACTTATAATTTTATTATATTTATGAAACGGATACAAGAAAAGTAATGTGAGAGGATAATCTTAGCTATGGCGTGGACATCTACAGGGTAAAATGCTAATAATGATATGTGAGTGAGACTTTAAATAATACACTTTTTTTTTAAATATACTTTTTTATTTACAATTTGTACATTTTATATTTCTAAATAGATTTCATATCTATTTACTAATATATGGTCGCAGCGCAGGCTATTTTGACATCCGTATCTTGTCTTGACATGAAACAAAGCGTTATTATCTGTAACAAAACAAAAAATTATTAGTGTATTGCTTCTGTAAAAGGAAATAATACCATTTCAAAGACTTAAAAGTAAGGAGAAGTAAAAATTAGCTATTATATAAAAACATATCTACATACCTGAAAAGATTTACGTTGCACAGATTTTCGTTACGCTCTCCTAGCTCAGACGTTATTTGGTATATTAATTGGGATGCCTTGTATAGAATATTGTCCTTTTCATCATAAACTATATATTGAGTTTTAATACGCGATCGTAAATGCACATCATTTGCGTTATCAACTGCACCAAAAATCTCAACTTTTACTAAATACTTTGGTATTTTTGAGTCCATAACTGCCACGATCGAACTTCAGACATGATTGATGATGATTCGTGTATACTGCACGTATTAATACTGATATAGATGTGACCGCACTTAACGCGAAGAACGTAATGATCTAAGAGCTAGGCATATGCCATGCACCATATACTAGACAACGCGCCCCGCTCCCCCGCGCTCTCACGCTATGCAACAATGCAACGTAATACGCATGCGTCATCAAAAATCATGTCTGAACTGGTTAATTGTTGCCCTAGATAGACTAATAGTAGGTATAGTGGTATCTTCCAAGTATGGTGGTAGAAAATAAATAAAAAATACAAATTCTACATATATAAATTTTCTTTTCAATAACCCCGCACTATACAATTATACTCTATTTTTTTAAATATTTATAAGTCGAAAATTACAAAAGGTATAAAATAATGAAACCCAATAGTCACTATTTCATTTTCAACCAAAGACTCGGAATTACAATTACACAATAGTCTATAGTAAATGTTTTCAAGGGAAGAAAGTGTGTCTTGTTTAATATTTTTTTTAAAACGTGTATAATAATCGAAATATATACACATACAACGGTAAAATTTTTTTAAGATACCTAGTACAAAAGTATCGATTTCGTAATCACACAGTTTTTTTTACACAGTATAAAAAGACATATAATTCATGCATATCACAAGTATTTAAATTTAAAATATTTTTAAATAAAACCAATATCACTTGAGGTTAATGTTACTATTTCACAATCACTTTGCAATATCTTGACTTTTGGTTTGAAATCGATGTCGCCCCATAGTCCAATTATTAACTGTAGACCGTTATATTCGTATGTATGTTTTAAGACACATATGGTTGACAAGTAACTTATACCCCTAAAATATACATGTGATCCCATGCTGTCGTAGACACCTTGTCCCCTGACACCAATCGCTTATCGTCGTTGCTTGACAAGGCAATCTTTTTAACGCTTCTTGTTTTATAGATTTGAATACTTTTTTTTTATGACACCGTCTTTAAACAATATTTTTCTAAAATTTGAAAAACTTAAATTACGTACAATACATGTCTTTACACCTTAAGCTTTTTTAATAATACTGTTTACAGTTTTAACGCAGTACAATTTAGAACGTAGGCCTACAAACTTTGTGATAATATCCCCTCCCATTTCGTCTTTAAAAAGACCTGGTACTTTTTTATTAATTAGTGGCAAGTTATAGTCATTTGTAAACCATAATTGCTAGTATCGAAGTACTGTATAAAATGTTTTTTTACGTCTTTATAAAAGTCAGGTGTTTCTATGTGATATATGAAACTGTCTGTATCAGTATAGCACATGCGTATGCGTTTACCATAAAATGGTTGAAAAATAGAGTAATGAAAATCGTACATGAGAGGTTTAGATAGCTCGAGCACGGTAAACCCTATGTATAGAGGCTTATCTAAAATTATCTGTTCAGGCTTGGTTTGTATAGCAACCAAATTTTCAGTAAAGACTGAAACACTATGAAAACTCGGACTTGCTATTAATTTGTCTGCGTTATTTTTCTTTTTAGTTTTATTTTGGGTGTCAGACCATTGATTCACTAACTGTGCTCGTTGTTTTCTAATGTTTTACCAAAGATACTATTGTTTCACGATTTAAAAAAGTCTTGTTCAAATTCCGATTTTGCGTTTTGTCTTAAACTTGTATTTAGATCGATGTATTGTTTTAGGTAAGAGCTCTGCCTAAACGTTATAACGCGATGCACTTTTTTAAGGATTAAACCGTGTTTTATACAAGTTTTTAAATTCACATAGTAAATTACGTAAAAATATTTGACGAATAAATTCGGAATAAGTTTAGAAGTTTTCCCTCCGGGAGGAATACTTTTTTCTGGACAAAACGGTAACTCGTTATGTTTTCCATGCAATTCTTTAGGATAAATCAAATCGATTTCGAGTATAAACCCGTAATGAGCATCATTTGATACATTGTTAACATTAAAATTATCTATTTCAGATTGACTCAAAAATCGAAAGTTTGAATGGCACATGCTGTATCCATAAAGATTATTACAATGTATGTAGACTATTTATGATTCACTTAACAAAGGATCATAGTGTAAAACGTGTTTATTGTTAGCTTCTGCATATCTGTGCGAACACATACAAACACCGCCCCTTATACCGGCTTGAATCATTCTAATTATTTCTAAATCTCCAATGAGTTCAAGCTCGACACCTGTTTTAAAAAGCATGCTATCCCATGATAAGCTACTTGCTGTTAAGTAATATGCTGGATCGAGAAGATAGTGACGTTTGCATGTTTGCCTAAAATTTTCGAAAATATCCGTCAGCAAAAGCACATCAATTTGCAAATATAAATCAGTGTACCGACCGAGATTTAAAATATCAAATGCGCGCCAAACTGTTTGAGCGTGTTCGTAATCTTCATCCTAAATAGTTTCATTAGTAAGATAACTGTAAAAACATTCTTTTATAGGAAGTTTCTGTTCATTGTAACGATCCCATTTATCCATATATTTGTAAGGATAAACACCTTTGTGTAACTAAATCGAATTGAGTTGGATTTAAAAAACATCTACGAAGATGTATAAAATGTTCTTTTTTTAAAGTTTTAGCCAACTTTTCTAATTGAATGAATTTTGTAAATGAGATATAGTTCTCTTTAGTTTTAGGAATGATTTTTATCGCTCCTGGAGCTTCTCCTAGATTTTTGATAAACAGATGGCTGTCATAGCCTGCCAGATTGTGGAAAAATATCGGTACAAATTTGGGAATTTTGTATTGTAAATTACAATAGTTATGAGCTGCACCACGATAACGGCCTGATATATGACAATGATCTTTCACTTTGCCACCAAATAAAAAATTCTGGCAAATATGGCAAAGGGTAGCATTTTTAAAATGTTTTGCATCATTTTCATTAAAAAAAAATAAGAACATTTTAAGATAGAATTTTGTGTATTTTTTGCGCGTCTCTATAAAGATAATCGATAAACGTTTCAATACAGTCAACGCAGCGGTAAGACACATATCGATCATGGTTCGGGTCCGCTGTACAAACAATTTTATAAGCAAACGCTGCTGGAATATGATTTTGTAACGTTTGTGTATTTGAAGTGCCTGATGTTTCTTTATAGCGCGGTTTCAATAAAGTTTCCATGTCCACGTAAATTAAGACGGGGACATTTTGTTTACGGTCATAATTTTTGAATTTGAATACTGAACCCTTTTCCGGTAATAAAGTAACTATTCCACCACAAACGTGATTATCAACTTCGATTTGTGTTTTAAAAGATACTAAACACGTGTCGCAAAAATACAGTTTCCCGTGATGGTTTGTTATTTGGTTACGCACAAGCCGTGACAAATCTTAATGAGCCAGTAATGCGATTTACCATTATTTTCAAAAAACAACAAATGTATGATTTTTTTATTACTTATATTTTTTTAGACTTATACAATGGTCCCGTTATGGTCTTATTGTTTTGCAAACCGAAAATTATGAATTTAAGCTGTGAATTTATTTTTCGAAAATGTGGATATCTGTAAACGTAACGGGGAAAGACATGCCATCTATAGTTCAAATCATCAGGAAAATGAGGATAAGATGTTACTCTTTCAGAATGATATTTTGCTGGGTAAAGGTTTGCCATAACACATAACACTCCATAAAAAACAAAACTCATTGTTATTCTGAATGTTAAGACCAGCTTTTTTATTATGACTCTCGGCAGTTGTATATATGTGGACCCCTCGCCCTCCCCACCCCGCAACGGTTGGTAACGGTTTACATTTACCTCCAAATGTGAAGCACTTAGGACGGCCCAACCACTTTCACGTTGCTCAAACTCTTCAACTTTCTTTTTTAAACTTTTGAAAAAAACTTATTAAAATTGTAATTATAATAAATTGGTATGTTTTTCGTTACTTCGTTCGGACTTAATTTCTTGCTTGTTATTTTTAAACAAAACAAAAATTGAAAATAACTCCAAATTTACCTTTAGACAGGTATGTTTTTGTAAGTTTTCATTCAAAAGTAACATTATTTTACTACGAAGAGAGTTTAAAAACATAGATAAATTATTTGGAACAGGTTCAAAAGCCACTAGTCTATAGGAAATAATGCGTCGACGAAACGCCGAGCTAATAATTTTAACCCCATCGCTATGGGGTTGAGTTTTACCATTTTTTTGTGCGTATTGGTCCTTACGCGACTAGTCCATGACTTATTATTGACATATACGCTACAAACAGAACAGAAAGGCATTTTTTTAATGAAATAACGAAAACCAAATATTAGAAAGTTGTTATGAAATAGTTATATTAACCTCATGAATATTTAATGTATACTGCGTGAGTTCAAAAATAAAATAATGTAGATAAATCCATTGTTAATATATTTTTTAGGTAAATTTTAACTTATTATTAAAATGCGTAGGCTCACTATCCTTAAACAAGTTGAAGGCTATAGCGAGAAATTCCTGTATAGCCCCCCATTAATTGGAAGAGCTCTCACACTGTAGCTTTACCGCTGCGAGGGCTTTTTTGTACCGTTCCTCGGGTGGAGCGTCCTGAACGTCACCCGTGTTGTAAATCTTCAAATCAATGAAGAAGTCTCCTTGAAAGTTCCCGACGCGACGAGTCTGGCCTGTTGAAACGCGCGATGTAAAAGAGGATGTTGTACGTGAACAGTCTTTTTGCTGCTCGATGCTTTTTCCTCAAAATTTAAAAATTGTAGAGAGGTCTTTTCGGTTCTTCTTTTTTGAACTGGGAACAAAACAACATATAAAGTTATCTTCTTGACATAAAGTAACTACTTAAGATTAGGTGGACCGTAAGCTTGTTAGTCACCTTGGTGGAGCAAAAAGAAATAAAATAAAATAGCATTATTTATGGTTGCGTAATAAGGGTCACATTGTATCAATCGGTATTGAATAGGTACTATCATACGAACAATTTAAAAAATAATCTATTTTGATAACAATCTATTATAAAAATTATATACGATCATCAAACATGTATTTGCCTGCACGGTGATATGATGAATCATCACACACGTCACATCATCGCTCGTGCTACTACAAAGCATACACCACAGAAAAGGTAAAGTATATGTATGTATACCTATTTACTATGGCACGTGTCGCCTAGTGAATAAGCGTTAAAATTGCATAAACCTATTTCAAATTTTACATTAAGTTCAGCAAAAGACTTTTTAAAATAGAAACACAACTATATAAGTACCTTGTCTTTTCGTTTAGCGTATCCGATGTAAGGCGCTTACGGGATGAGGCGATGTTTTTGGGTTTCACTGCTTTTGCACCGATTGAGGATGTGCAGAGTTTTCTAGAAGACACCGGAGGTGTAGGCGCCACCAAAGGATGTGTAATAAATTGATATGAGGTCGCGGTAAAATGTTGAAAATGTCGCACTGTAGACATTTGACCAAATGGTTAAAAATCTAAGTTACATTTCTTATTAACATTAACCTTTATTAACTCCTTCATATATTATAAAATACTAATTGTCAAATATAATTTAAGCTCCGCGAATTTAATCCCTCTCAACACATATTTCGGCAAAATACCGCACTTAAAAATCATAAACAAAAACTCAGATTTAAACTTATGTTTTTGAAAACTGGATTCGTTAGTTATTTTAGTTATAACTTTAATAGTTTAATTTTGAGACGTTGTATGATTTTTTTTATAAAAAAAGGAAAAAAAAAACACTAAGTAGTACTTTTTCTTATATGACTCGCTATACAACAAAGATTACAAAAACTTTATATAAAAATAAGTATATATAACTTTATATAAAAATACGGATATATTTACTATCGTATGTTTCTTTAACTTGACTGTAACATTTCGCAATAGATGAACTTCTCATATTATGTCCGCGATACTATTTTGTACTTGCAAGGCTCTTTGTTTATGTATTTTTCGCTGAACTATACATGATACTTTAAAATATTACATTAATGAAACAACAAATTATAAAAAGACAAATTGGTTATGGTGACGATACCATATTTATGCCTTAACATTTTCGTAATACAATGTGTTTATTCAAGTTTGAGCGCGAAGATTTTCATAGTAAGCAATTCTCAATGGACGTACACCCATAGCAAAATGCATCTTTAAATTACAATGGCGTGTTCAAATATTCAAGTAAAGTTATTTTATACATTAGATGAGAAGTTATGATTTATTTTATGAAAGGTTTAAAGCTAACAAAATATAAGTACAAATGACTAAAATGTAAAATATTAAGTTATGAACTTACGAATCGTAGACATCAACACGGAATTAATTGTTAAATGTAGGTAGTAATCTAATTTCCGATTTATGAATTCTAACTCTAGACAAAATAAAGTTGCGTAAAATTTTTAACCTGTGGCGCGAGAATGAATGGTTTAAAGCTAACTATGATTGGGTGTTTGTTTGGAACTAAAGTGATTAGAGAGAATGTTTTAAAGCAAGCGTTGATTGGTTTGTTCGAACGTACTGTGATTGGTGGTACTTTTAAGAGCGCTGATTGGGAGTTTTAAAATGTTGAATATAACCGCGAAAGTTTAAGTTACTTAGAACTTTTATAATATTAAAAACGCCCGCGAGACTTACCTAAGTCAGTCGTTTAACAACCATTAGGGTAGCCTCGTACAATAAAAATTCTAACAATTATAAAAGGTAGTTGTCTTGATTTTCACGTATTTCGTATAATGGTATGACGTGTTAGTTTATTTGAAATTACCCGGGGTTTGTTGGAACTTTATGAACATTTAGAACATAATATTAATATTCTATTGGGAATCTATTAATTTAGGATAATAAGGCCGTTTTATCTAGGCCGTTACTATTAATCCAGGACTCTATAATAGTACAACAACCGACATAACTAGTTTTATACTTAAAAGATATTCTTTTTTCTTAAAGTTAATTAAGGCCGGAAATCCGTCCGGAATAAAAAACAGGATGGGGGTGTTTGAAATGTGGGGTAAGAACGTTGTTAGAGAGGGGTTGTTGGTGATAAAAGTGCGTGGTCCCATACATACAGAACATTCAATTGCCGTCGGTTAAATTGTTGAAACCCTGCCCGAGGAGAAAACCATAGTCTACGCTTGTGAGTTAATAGAAGCTACCTAGGAACCACGTGGGGTTAAACTACAGCTAGATTGTGCCACCATTACTGGTTAGTAAATACTTTTTTATTACAAATTATTATATTGTATGTGCGTTGTGAAATTCTTTAGGTTGTGTTTTAAAAATATCTAAATTAAAGTTAAAGCATCGTAATGACGAGTTTGCCTTTTTTGCCGGTAAGAAATTTATGGTAGAAAGAAATCTCAATCACCTCAGTAGAAAGGAATACATCGACGAACCTTGTTTCTAGGACAATTTCAGCTAGGTAAAGATAAGTCTTCTATAAAGTTGAAGTGGGAACTAAAATTATACCAGCCATAATAATTATATAGCCCACTAAAGAACTAGGTCTGCCAAGAGATACAGTAATTACTATGTGTAATCCATGTCCATCCTTAGCGGCGTTAGTAGGGTTTTACTATTTTGGCTGGTTAGCTAGTGTAGGTGAGCACTGATGTGCATCTTAAGGGGGCGCCCCTTAAACCTACTTTCAGGTCGCAAGTCCTGAACGCTAAGCTACTTGGTTCACACACTACAAAACGAATGGATTTAGCATTCGTATGGATTCTACTTTCAAATGTGGAAGTAGCATCAATTAGGGTTCCTTTGTGTAGGGATGACGGCAAATCATATAACTCATTAGTACTTGTGTCACTTTGGTTCTAATATTCGCGTATTTGCTTTGTTTAGGTGGTTTTGTACTGACTTTAGAAATGGTAAAAAATTCAAAGTGGACATTATTTGTGATTGTAGATTAAGCTATATTTATTTCTTGATTATTTTCCTTTACGCTTATTTGTATACTAATGCTTGCTATATTACTCTGACATACCTCTAAAACAACTGGGTTACTACTTATTTAACACAATGGGTTCGGGTCCTACCACTTTTGACGATCACACTTGGCCAAATAAGATATTTATCTTCATCAATATTAATCATTAGATTCTTTTGATCTCTGTCGTTGAGTGATAGTGGGCTGCGAGGTTGTATAGAACATTTTATTTTATTATATATTTATAATTTTGAAGTTTTGAATGGGGGGCGTTACATTACGAACCCACATAGAACTATATTAACTAAAATGTATTTATAATATATTTATGTACTTAAAGTAATCCACCAATTTGCAAACAGAGGTCAGTGCGGTGGACAATAGCCTAAGCCTCCTTTATCTAAAGAGAGGCTTTGCTTCTATGGTAGGGACAAATAACCTAAATTCGCTATTACCTAAATTATGCATAATATAAAATTTGCTTAAAAATAATAAAACTTATTTTCTCTATGAATGTGAAAACAAATTGTTTTTTTTTAAAGTTAAATTAATCACTCATATTTGTAAGTACGTTAGAATATATTGATATAACCTAGATATTATACTACAAAACAATAAGATACTGGTGTTAAAACGTATATTAAACACGATTGAATTGCTGTAAATTCCGAAGTGTTCAAGATTCATTGGTCGGAGTATAAGCAAACCGTGAGAATTATTTCTAATATAATTATTATAACTCATTCCAGAAACTTGTAGCGGTGTGAACACGTCTCAAAACTTTAATTAGTGAAAAGTGCAATTACCAAAATCAAGAAAAGTGATCAAGCAGTACTTACTTATTTACATACTGTAAGTTAAAGTGTGTTATTTATTGTAAAATTAAAAATAAATAATGTATAATTTTTAGTAGTTCATTTTGTCAAGTAAATAGAGATTTTTTGAATGTAACATTTTTTTGCTCATTGGAAATATTCTGATTATATTAGGATAAAATAAAAAATATACTGATAAAATTATTAGACATGTAATTAACGTTTTCACAATGGTTTTTGCTCAGCTCAGCTCTCAATATTATGACACTGTTGCAATTATCATGATTTTATTTATATTTAATTAATGCAACAGTTTATTTTTTTTTATATTTATTTAGATCTGCGCTAGATCTTCCTTAGTACGGATTCAATACCTTAATCTAATTTATTATTTCATCTTAAAAATTAAAATTCCTGTTATCTTACTGCTAGTTTCCTTTTTATTAGTCAAAACTGTAGGTACCTGTGTCCAAGGTATAAATTTTGTATAGAAAAACACCGTAAAACTATAATAATTATAACTGTAAAATAACCTTGTCAGTGCTAATATATTTTATTGTTCGCAGGTACTATGCTTCTTGCCAGACCAGACTAATAAAAAAAAACCTATCCTACCAAAACTCTATAGTTCACTCAAAGCAGTAATGAACTTTAATTGAGCTGTAGATATTTCCACATTGTTTTATTTCCAACATTGTTTTTATTTTTTATACACCTGCAGGTAATTTTTCTATGGTAAAATAGTAAAAGGTAAATGGTAAAAGGTATTTGGTTTTTCAAATGGTAAAGGTGTTCATCGTTCGATCTGTCCACTGATTTGGAACACTAAACAATCGCGGTTGGCGTGGGGTGATCTCACCATGGGTCTGTCAGCCAATTGCGATTGTGTTAGGAATTCCTTTCAGCGGGGTTGATCTTACCACGGGCTCCTCAGGAAGAACTTACCACGGGTCTTCCAACTGAAAGGTTTAGGATATACACGGTTCACAAAGTGATCTTACTACGGGCTCTCTGTAATCGTGTTTTTATTAAGGAATTCCTTTCGGTGGGGTTGATTTTACCACGGGCACCCCGGGAAGAACTTACCATGGATCTTCCAACTGGAAGGTTTAGGATATACACGGTTTACAGTGCCCAATATTATACCACTCGCGTCGATAACTATTAGGTAAATTCTCTGTTAATTTCCATATAGTCTATGACATAGACTTCACACCCCGTACACATAGACTGTTATGTGTACGGGGTGCCACGACTCGGCCGGGGGCGGCCACGGCGCTGCGCTTGCTCATGCACGACGCGCACGAACCTATCCACTGTTCGATGTCTTTATCGATACCCGGCCACCACATTCTACATCGCGCAGCACTTTATGTTTTTACGATACCGAAATGCTCAGAATGTAGTTCTTTTAACATTCGATTGCGATAAGTTACTGGTATAACTATTGTGTGGCCGCGAAATAAACAGCCGTCTTCAACTTTTAAATCCATTTAACAGCAAAAATATGGTAGTACTAATGAATTTTTATATAAAGAAATTTTTCTTGGCCACCCATTATGTATTTTATTGCCATCTGTAGGATATCATCTCTACAAGTAACATTCTCTACATTGCGATCCAGAAATTTTAAAAATAACAAATCATCATCGTCTTTTCAACTATTTTACGAAGAACATGCGCTCGGTGCGCGTGAAAAATAATCCGCTAAAGCATTATTTTTACTACTTGTACCGTAAAGTTCTAAGCGGATAGAATTATAGCATATGTCTGCAGCCGAAAAGCTGCTTCTTTTTTAAAATCGACAAGAAGGGTCGGTGATTTATTTTTAGCACAAAAGGTTTTTCTCGTCCGTGTAAATACTGGTGGTAACGCTTTACACCAAATATTAGAGCTGCAGCTTCCTTATGTATTTGGCTATAATTTTTTTTCGCTGGCACTAAGAGAACTGGAACCGAAAGCAAGCGGCCGCTCTGTACCGACATTGTTGAGTTGTGTCCGAATAGCCCCTAGCCCCTCCGGACTAGCGTGAACTGAAAGCACGAGCTGAGCTTCAGGGGTAAAATGGACTACTATTCTATTTGAAGCTAACTCTTTTTTAACGCTTGTAAATGCATGTTCTTGTCGGTCCGTCCATTCCCATGCTCTAGTACGTAGTAAGTAATTAGTGATTCGTAATTAATTTTACTGATGCATTAGGAATAAAATTTCGGTAGTAGTTAACTACTTGGTGCGTTAGTAATGGCCTCAATTATTTTCGGACACGTCTTTAAACCATTTTTGTCTATGACGTAGCCAAGGTAAGTTACGCTATTTTAAAAAAACATGCATTTTTCTTCATGTAACCGTAATCCTGCATCTCGTAATCTGCTTAGAACTTCTTGTAATCGTTTAAAATGGAATTCTTTTGAGCTACTCGTAATACAAATATCATCAAGCCAACAGCTGATGCCGTCTATACCAATTAGCAACGTTTCCATAGCGCGCTGGAATATGGCTGGCCCGTTAGCTAAATCATACACCAATCTAGTACTCCTGTATAATCCTTTCATAGTACTCAAGGTTGTAAGCTCCTGACACTCATCGCTAGGAACAAATTGGTTATAAGCGTTACTAAGGTCGATTTTTGTATAGTGCTCTTCCTCTTAGTTTAGCAAACACTTCCTCTATACACGGCATTGGATATTTTTCAATCTATCTATCTAGGTATTTGCTGAGTGTAAGTGAAAAATCTCCAGCTATTTTTACTTTACCGTTAGATTTTAATACGGGAACAATTGGAGTTGCATATTCAGAACTAGTGACGGGCACCAGGATTCCCATTTTAGCCAGTCTATCAATTTCTTCTTCAATTTTATTTTTTTAAGGGCGAACGTGGTTTAAAAAAACTTGGGTATCGCGTTTTTCTTTAGCTGTATTTTTATTTTAAATTTATTAAATTGACCTAGTTCGTTTGAAAGGATCAGAATATTCGTGTAACAGCTCTGACTGTAGACTCGGACACGGATCGAAAATTATTCTATTATTTACTGATATAAAACTTATACCAAATTTCGTCATTAAATCTCGCCCCAGTAAAGGTGGGCCACCATCTTAAACAACATAAACTTTTAAATCTTTGCTTTGCTTTAAGTAGAATATTGTTGTTATAATATACCTCAAGGGTGAGATTTTGTATCCATTGTTTAGACACATTTTTAGGTCGCATTTGTTTAACATTATATTGTTAAAATAGTTTCGATACAGTTTTTCCGACATAACAGTAGTGCCAGAACCGGAATCAAGTTCCATGTCTTTATTAATACCATTTACTTTAACGCTTATAAGAATTGGCTTATAGCTAACATACCTTAAATTAAAAAGATGCTTCCTTGCGTGACACTGCTCGGCTTCCTGGGCCTGCACATCACAACTGATATTATGCACATTCACTGTATGTACACAACAACGCCAAAAACTCAATTTATGAATCGTAGCAGTAGCAGCACGGCGTACACCGCTCACTCGATACACCGGTTCTTCTTGAAGGTCGCGGACATCGCCGGCTCAGGTCGCTCCCGCGCCTGACGCGCGCACGCCGATTGCTGCTGCTTGACCACGTCTTGTTCGATAAGTCGATCGCGCTTCGGTCCCGCGTTCAAGCCCAGCACGAACGGTTACGTCCAATATGTTCAACATTCTGTTCAACCAGTTGAACATGTTGGACGATTTTCGTCCATTTTTTTCAACTTTTAAATTAGTTGAACTACTTGGAAATAAAAGTGCAAATAGTTCAATTGTAATTTATTATAATAATTATAAGGTTCATTCTAACATTTTATCTACACACATTATAAAAGGTATTGGCTTCCACTTACATCACCGTTAACTAATTATACATTCAATACTTGCATAAGAGTAACTTTGTTTTTATTTTGTATGCATTCGTTATTAAGAGTTAGGTGACATCCCTCGACAATATCCATCTATCCGTCTTTGTAGATTCTAATTTAGCAAAAAGTGTTTCTGTAAGCCACTAAACAGATTTTTTTATGAAATGGTAGGAATTTAATGCATTTTATAACACGCACTTAGTTGGTTATTTTTTTAACTTTCTCTTCTAGAACGATAAGATTTTAAAATTCGAAATACACAATGTTTATTGTTCAAATTTTGCAAACCCAACAGTGGCAAAATTGAAGAAGAAAAAAAGATTGAAGAAAGTAAACACAAAAATTAAAATTTTTCACGATCGGCAAATAAATATCGTTTTGGCATAAAATGGCATTGCAACTTTTTTATCAAGTCTTCGAATTTGATCTCTTCGAGTTTGTCGGGATACACTAAATCACGCGAACTTGTATGACTCGTCCAACAGGTGTGTTAGTAACACTGCACTTAATTTAATTTAATAATTTTAATTAATTTTTAGTTTAATTTAACTTAATTTACTGTTGTAGCCGGCTATAAAAAAAAATCCAGTTTTATGAATTATGTTTAAACACATTTAAAACTCCTATTATATTTGACATTACGTTTTTTTTCTTACAAAACGAGAGGGTATCGGGCGTTGCTTTTTCTAGGCGTTTATAAGCCGAGTGGGCCAGACATTATACCAGCAGTGGTGCTTAAGCAGTGTGCTCCTGAGTTATGACCTACACTCACGCGCCTCTTCGCGCTTTCCTACCACACTAGGCAATTTCCGTCTTCATGGAAGGCTACGAAGTACCTAAAAAGAGCAATAGAAGAGATCCATCGAATTACAGGCATACCGCTATTACCTCTATCCTCTCCAAGGTGATGGAGCGTGTGATCAGCACACAGCTTCTAAGATACCTAGAAGAACACGACCTGGTCAGTGACCGTCAATATGGCTTTCGTCACGATCGCTTGATTAGTGACCTTCTAGTGTAGCTCACGCACCGATGGGCACTAGCCATTAAGAGTCAGGGGAGGCATTGGCATGTAGCTTAGATATAGCGAAGGCGATCAATCGGGTCCGGCACCGGGGTCTTCTATCGTAGTTGCCATCTTACGGAGTGCCGAGGGTTTGTGCAAATGGGTGCTAGCTTTTTGTCCGGCAGACGTATACGAACCGTAGTTGACGGTGGTTGCTCTGATAACATGGACATTAATGCCGGAGTCCCGCAAGGCTCTGTGTTGTCTCCTACGCTGTTTCTACTGCATATCAATGACATGTTGGACATCAAAAACATGCATTGCTATGCAGATAATAGTACTGGAGACGTTTATAACACGGATCGTGCAAACATCTCTCGTTCAAATAGCATTAAAAGAGTTAAAGGAATCAAAAGAGCTATGTAACAAACTCATTCAAGATAGAGAAATTGAAATTCAAAATATTATTAGCAAAAATACCACACTGAAAAATTCACTTGCTGAGCTAAACACACAATTTGTAGCATCTACGGGATCATCGAGATCAATTGCAATTAATTGTCAATTCATTTGATCAATGTCAACATGAATATGAAAGTGCCTTAAACAAGATTCAGGAGCTTGAAAAACAGTTAGCTGAAGCATGTCACCACATTCAGTCAATAGTAGAAATGCAGCTGGATAGTGAGAAACATAAAACTCTTAGTTTATATGACGAGTTGATATGTGCCAAATCAGTAATAAAGCCAATGGTCACTATTGACCTAACATCTTTAAGTTACAGTGAAAGTTTGTTGTATCCATGTATTATTAAAGAAGCAAATAAAATAATAAAATACATAAAAACAAAACGGATTATCCGTAGAACAAAACTTATGATAAAAAAAAACAAAGCGTTTTTCAAATCCTTACCGCTTAGAAAAGAAGTATTGCGAAGCACATTGAAATATGAAACCGAGAACTCTTTACTTCAGGTACAAATAGAACAGCTACAAAAATCTTTAAAAATAGTTAGTAAAAGTTATAGTTCTGCTAAATTAGAAATAAATGAGCATATTTCGGCCATGAATAAATTAATTGAAGTGAGTAATTATAACTATGAACGATTTGAATCCTTAACACGTGAATCAACATGGAACATAGGACTACAGAAACCCAGTTTGACAGGAGGCAATCAATCATGTGCATTGCAACCCTTGTCACCAAATAAAGAGCAGAGTCAAGCTAGTATTGTGCATACCAGTATAACTCCTGTACATCCCTCACAACTTCAGGGAAGTGTTTTTGTGGATCAGGACTCACCTAAGTGTTACAATGAAGATGAAAGAACTATAATGTTCTCCGATAGAGTTGGTATAGGGTTAGGTCATATTTTGAATGATAAATTCAACCATACTGTTCTAAACATATGTACCCCCAATACTACATACAGACGAATTGTGAACTCAATAGCTAGCAGAAAATATGATAAAGACTATACTATTATATTATTTGTAGGCAATAGTTTTGGAGTTACAAAGCGGGACTTAATTAAATCTTTTGATTTACTCTCAAATTTAGGAGTCAAAAAAACTGTTATTTGCACTTTTCCTTTTTCAAAAAGACTGTCACATGAACAAAACCAACATATTCATAAATTAAATAATGTCTTGATATTTAATTCTTGATAATTAAATATTGACTAAAGGTACATTGTATCTATCTAATTATTGTAAGCAACGAATGGCTACTTTGTTAGCATATAATATTTTTAACTCTTCTGTAGATATCTACTTGGACAACACTGATACTGTTAGTGGTATTACCAATAGTGAGGTGGCTCTTATAAGTTTTAAGGAGTCTTTTGACCAATCACATATTAGTACTATTTGTAATAGTGCTAATAACAATACTAGTGAGGGCTCCGTAAGCAATTTAAACTGAGACACAAGACAACGGACAAGTCCCCTAGTTTACACATTGTAAAGTCAATCAAGCCAACAGATCTTTTAAATATTGTACATCAAAATATTCAGGGCTTGTCTGGCAAGGAATTACAGATTGAATTATTTTTAAGAAGCCTGGATGTCCATGTGTTATGTCTTACTGAGCATTGGCTAGAAAAACATAAATTAATGTTAAACATTCCAGATTATTGTAATTCTAGTGCATTTTTGAGAGAAAATACAATTCGTGGGGGGTCATTAATACTTGTTAATAATAAACTTAATGCCAAAGAACGCAAAGATATAATTGGGCTCTCACAAGAGCGAATAATTGAGCTCTCTTGTATAGAATTAGATAGTTTTGTTATTGTGTGTGTATATCGCCCTCCATCATCAAATTATAGTTCCTTTGAATCAGTGATGGAGGAAGTGCTGAAATGCATAAGTAATAACAAGAAGTCAGTTATTGTTTGTGGAGATTTTAACATTGATCTTCTACAAGAAACACCCAATAAGGATAGACTTCTTAACTTATTTGAATGTTTTAACCTACATAATGTGTTTCTAGAACCAACTACAATTACAGCCACATCGGCCACCTGTATTGATATTATTTTTTGCAATGTAGAGGCTGCTGCGAAGCTAATTATTTCCAACTTACCATCTGACCACTGCCGTCAGAATGTATCATTTTTCAACACAGAAGTAAAACAGTGCAATTTAGTATCATGGAGACCAATGACATCTGCTCGTATTAATCAATTTTAAGTTAATGTTGAATATAAAATTCCATTTTTGCAATTTACACAGGGTGATCCAGATCATATGTACTCTTTTTGACTTTTTGAAAACTGAGTTCGAACAGGTATTTAAATCAGTGATTGGGCTACACCTGGAATTCGTAGAAGTTTTTAAGAATTAGAAATAAAAAAACACAATACAAGTTCAGATTTTATTGAACATGTGAAAAAGTCTTCTAAAACATTTAAAAAAGTCTGTGTTGCTGCTAAGTCAATGTTTCTTAGTAATAAAATTAGGAATTCTGACAATAAAATTAAAGCAATGTGGAGTGTCATTAGTAACGAAACAGAAAAACTCAAACCACGTGATAGTTATTATAGTTTAAACATTGGAGCAGATACTGTTTAATCAGATGTTGATGTAGCTAATGCATTTGAAAAATGTTTTAAGGATATGCCTACAAGCTAGCTTAAGTCATTCCTGTCATTAGCAGAATTACTTTTAAATAATAATGTTCCTAAATGTGTTAAAAAAATTTAATTTGAACATGTTACCCCAGATGAAATCTTCAAAACTTTCAAATCTCTTAATCCTAAAAAGACAGTGGATCTTTGGGATATATCAGTAAAATCACTTGTAGGTATTATAAACAGTATATCACCTATCTTAGCATTAATTTTTAATAAATGTGTAGACGAGGGAGTCTTTCCCGATTTAATGAAACATAGTAAAACCATACCCCTGTTCAAATCTGGAAGAAAAGTGAACCTACTAACTTTAGACCAATTTCGATATTACGAAAATCTTGCTCAATCAACTACTTAGATATTTTAACATCCATAAACTGCTACACAGTCAACAGTTCGGATTTACAAAAGGTAGGTCCACTACCGACGCGGGTGTTGACCCAGTAAAACATATTTATGGCGCATGGGAAAGGTCGCAGAATGCCATTGGTATTTTCTGCGGCTTGTCTAAGGCATTTGATTGTGTTGAACACAAAACTCTTATTCGAAAGCTAATTCATTATGGTGTTACAGATACGGCTCTTAAAAATTTTCATATTTAAGTGAACTCAGAAAGTTGAAATTAACGGAGTTAAATCTTCTGGATCACCTGTTGTGATGGGAGTACCACAGGGTTCTATACTAGGTCCCTTTTTATTCTTAGTGTATATTAACGATCTGCCTTTTTATGTAGAAAACCTGTGCAAAATTGTATTGTTTGCAGATGATACGTCTTTGATATTTAATGTTGATAGAAACAAAGATTTATATGACGATATAAATCATATACTTTCGCAAGTTCTAAGTTGGTTCACATCAAATAATCTTTTACTGAATGCAGAGAAAACAAAATGTTTAAGTTTTCTTTACCAAATGTCAAAAACATTCCAACATAATTATTTATAAACGGTGAAGCACTCAAACTAGTTGAGTCAACAGTCTTCTTGGGCATCACTTTAGATTCTAAATTGCAATGGCACTCACATATTTCTGTCTTAGCTCGAAAACTTAGCTCCGCCGCCTATGCTGTCAGAAAAGTTGCTCAATTTACTAATATAGAAACTGCTCGGCTAGTATACTTTAGTTATTTCCATTCCCTTTTGTCATATGGTATTTTATGGTGGGGAAGGGCGGACGATATAGAAACTATTTTATACTCCAAAAAAGAGCAATAAGATCAATGTATAACTTATCACGTCGAGATTCTCTTCGTGACCTCTTTAAAAAATTAGTATACTTACTGTTGCTTCTCAGTATATTTACGCGTGCTTACTGTATGTACGTAAAAACCTAAGTTTATTTGTTAAAAATAGTGACATACACAATGTTAATACTAGAAATAAAAATAAACTTGCGATTCCAAAATGTTGCCTTCAGAAGGTGCGTGGCTCTTTCATAATTCAGAGAATTTCCTTTTTTAATAATTCCTGAGAATATTGTTAACCTACCTGTACATACTTTTGAAATTTACATTAAAAAGGATCTTATTAACAAGGGATACTATGCTATGGAAGAATTCAATAAAGATAATAATGTCTGGAATAAAGGGAAGGACCCAATATTGGACATCCATCTATGACTTATGTAGTTGATAATTAATGACACATTACGATCAGGGGATGCACCATGGATAGTGATCCACCGTTGGCTGCTTGGTGTTGGAAGGTTCTGGATGGGCGTGGGTGTGGCGCATAGACGTGTACATGTATGTGTGTTTACACATATTTGCATAAATTTTGTGTATTCGGTTGGCCTGGATCCCGCGTGATTGATGGTAACAGGTGTACACCCGGGAAGTTTCTTGTCACTTCTTCTTCCCTTAGGCTTGTTTCCGAAGTAACAGTACGTTAAATGGTGTGCATTTGTTGCCGGACTGTCGTGTGGGAGCTGGGCTACTTCATGATATCTGTGGGTATGTGTATGCATATGGGTATGGGTGCACGTTTTTGTGATGCGCCCTCTCGCATTTGGAACCTCTCTGGCGCTGGGCGGCCGATGGTGGATTGCAGCGGGTTATTTATACTTTATTTATTATATTATTATACTTGTACCTATGTAAGTTTATACATATATGTATATTTTTTCTAGTAGTATCAATTTTTGATACACCGTGTCTTTAATATAAATCAGTTTTAAGTTCAGAGTACGTGTATTCGCCCCGTAATGTTAAATGTAAACTTGTGTGTGTAAATCTCAATATGAATCGGATTTATATTTTGTTTCTTTACTACACACATTGTAACTAATACAATCGATGCTTTATTGGAGTTGTTTGAGTGTGGCATGCTCTCTCAATGTCTCTGCGGTGGTGGCATGTGCGTCGGGTCGTTACGTTCCCTAAAACATGGTTAAGCGAAGCGATGGCTGATTCATGTGTCATACTTGTGAACGGGTGCCGCTGTGGAGGCTGGTCTGCTCTTCCAAACTTCTTTGAATTCTTAGTATTCGGTCATTCATCGGTGTAGGATTTCAACGACAACTCCTCAATTACTAAACGAATAATACTTGACGTTGTCAAGTAGCTTATGACCTTTTCCGGAACTCAAAACTATCTGCATGCCAAATTTCATCTTGATCGGTGCAGTGGTTTCACCGTGAAAAAGTAACAGACAGATTTACTTTTGCATTTATAATATTTATTATTATATTATATTCATGGATAGTATGGATAATTTTAAGTATATAAATATATGTATGTACATATGATTGTGCAAAAATATAATTATGATGGCGCTAATGCCACTAGTACTATTAAATATCGGAATTCTCTTAAATATCTAAATTCCTTCACTCGATTAACGATACTTGATGCTTCACATGGTGCGCCCCCTATGCTACATAAAAACAAAAAAAAATTACATGTTTAACTTTGTTTTTAGTAGCTTACTTACTTATTTTTTATTACCTATTGTATTGGTACATATTGTATACACTTTAGCTAATTATCAAAGTATTGTATTACTACTTTAAATACAACCTCTTGCCAGTTCTTTGTAGCAGAAATTAACATTGTTTACATTGTATTGACGATTCATAAGTGTTCTTAGAAACCTACTTGAATAAAGTTTGATTTGAGTTTGAGTTTGAGTTCCGTTGTGCAGGAAAACCGCGGAGAACTTATGTCTCAAATCGAGACTACACTGTCTAAGGTATCTGACTGGGGTCGGGTAAACTTGGTCCGTTTTAACCCTACAATGACGCAAGTCTGCGCGATCACCGCTAAGGAAACCCCATTCACTGTAGTCCCACAATTCCAGAACACTTCCCTCTCCGTCTCTAATAGCATTGGAACCCTTCGTGTTAATATCTCCAGCCATGTTCAGTTCCGAGATCACTTGCAAGACTAAAAGAAAGTAAAGCTGGCGTCTAAAAAACTAGGTGTACTCAACAGAGCGAGGCAATACTTCACGTCGGGGCAGAGGTTTAGATTGCTTTACAAGTCGCAGTATGGAGTACTGCTGCCATCTCTCGGCGGGTGCACCCACATACCAGCTTGGCTCTTTTGATTAGTTACAACCACGGCTGTGAGAACTGTCGACGATCCCAAACGCACTTGCCGTATCGAACCCTTAAGTCTGAGGAGAGACCCTAGTACAATAGGAGGTTTTCTCTGAGAACTACAGTATGGGGTTCATCAAAAAAGAAGTTATTGGATTTTTGAAGGGGCGGCCACGCGCGAGTGATACCCCTGTTGTTACAAGCGTCCATAGACCACGGTGACCGCTTGCCATCAGGCGGACCGTGTGCTTGTTTGCCACCATAAGTGGTATAAAAAAAAAAGAATACTCGTTATATAAAAATAATATAGAATACTTATTATTGAAATAAACCCCCAAGGAAACAATTTTTTTCGGGTGAATCCGTGGGAAATTACTCTTTTTTGTAACAAAGGAGCAAAGAGATACCCGTAGCTGAAGCAACAAAGTAGGACGTAGAATACTTTCAACTCGATCAAGAGTCGAGAGGTCCCACAGGAACAGATTTTTCTGCGGATGAAACCACGGGACACTATTTTACTTTATGTTCTAACGATGTCTTGAGAATTGGCCCAGGCAGAGAATAACCTGTAAATAAGAATAACATAAAGTTCCTGTACGAATAACTTGAACCAACTCAATATAGGAAACTTCCTTACAATAATCGTTAAGACGCTCTGCTGCAGTCGTGCGTGCTGCTGGAGGAAACGGACGACGGTAACCGCAGGAAAAAGGAAAAAGTTAATACTTAGTTCATAAATAAAAGCTAATTTACGTATTTTTTATTTTATTTTTTAAATCAATTAAACCAAATAAATAAGGTAAGAAACTTATTAACCAAAAAAAACCGGCTTCAAAAAGATGCACTAAAAAGTGAAACCAACTTCAAATTGTAACTCAGAATGAAAGTGAAGTGGGTTACAAATTTGAGGTACATAGACACCAACTTCAAACTGTAATTCAAATGAGATTTTTAGAAATAAGTAACTATTTTTACCTTTTTAGTGCATCTTTTAGAAAGTGGTAGTTTTTTATTGTGAAAAAGTTTTTATTTTTACTTTTGAGTGACGAATCACTTTTTTTTCTCGTACACTAAAAACATCGATACTCGTAACAAAATTTTATACAATTATCAACATAAAAGGCGTCTCATTAGTTCCAAATTAACACTAATTATATTTTTCACAAAAAAATTAAGTTTTAAATTCACTACATTAATATGGAACCACCTCGGAAGTATACTCTTTTAAGTAAAAAAAAGGATTTTGAAAATCCGTCTATATATAACGGAGTTTTGTTAGAACATACATAATAGAATAAAAAAAATTCTATCATTCGAATTGAGAAGCTCCTCCTTTTTTGAAGTCGGTTAAAAAATAAGTAAAATAAGGTAATACAAACTGTATCTGCCAGTAATACCGAAGATCTTATACATCTCAACAAAAACTTCGGAATGTTATCAATATCAATATAAGCCGTCAGAATGATCCCGGAAATAAACAAAAGCTACTTCCATAATCCCAGAAGCGGAGTGAATGCGCAGCCTCCCTCCAGCCAGCCTCCCGCAACAGATCCGAACATTCGTCCAAGTCTGGATGAATCTCTCGGCTGATCTAAACTTTTATGTACTTAAGGAAAGTTTATGTATTGTAGAAGCAAGAGAATCAAGTAAGAATTTATGATGGTTTTGTGAATTGCAGTTGTAGTGTAGAACAAAGTGTAATGGGTCTTTTTTCAGTAATTTAGAAATAAAATCTTATTGCCATTAAAAATATTAATTATATTTTTTATAAAAAAATCGATCAAGTGCGATTCAGAGTCGTGCAACGAGGGTTTTGTTTACTTAATTTAGAAACACAAACATGACTTACTTAATTGAATTATTATTTTTTGTTAAAATTTTATTTTATTTTTGAATTTTTAGTTGCCACTAAACCGGACAGACAGTCGTGACAAAACCATACTTATACGTTTAATTTTAACTTGTTAGCTACGGAATCTTATAAACCGTCAAACAGACAGATGGACAGCTGTAACGAATAAGGTTTAAGTTTTTACTTTTTGTCTATGGAACCCCAATAAGTGCTCATCACCTTTGACAGAATATGGCTTTTCCCGATGCTGGGACGTTATTTATTGAGGAGTTCTTCTGGTACTACACTATCAGCGCAACCTACCCATAGGTATGCCATTATGACAAGCTTAAATTGCTTAGAAGCTATGTTAAAGTATTCGAATCGCAACCCCTAAAATACTTATTATTGAGTAGTTCCAGTAGCTATTTGTGGTCCTTGATCATCAGTTCCACTTCACCAAATGTAGTTTTCCATGAGCATATGCACGAGTAACTATAAAAAAAACCCAAATCGCTATAGTTATGCCTATAATATTTGAAGAGTTCCCTCGATTTCTCCAGGATCCCATCATCAGATCTCGACCTGGTGACAATGGGATCACATGAATAGTATACCCTTTCAAACAAAATAAAAAAAATCCAATTCGGTCCAGCTGTCTTCGAGTAATCGGGGAACATACATAAAAAAAAAGATCCCGACGAATTGATAACCTCCTCCTTTTTTGAAGTCGGTTAAAAATGAACAAAATCACGGGAGCTTTAGTTCAATCAGTTGGTTCGTATTTCACCTTCGGTTGATTGTTAGCTTGCACCTAGAAAAGCTATCTTATATTTTAATGGCTTCGTATAAACTAATGTTCAAAATACCTATCCAAAATACGACTTCCAAATGACATCATGGTACTTGGCCTTTGAATCAAGAAACAAATTTCAGTTATTCTTAGCTGGTTTTATGCATTAAAAATAAAATATTAAAATGTAACAGACACTCCCGAATATTGATAAGTGATGTAATAACGAATCTATCCTTAAGCTTCCATGATGGATGATCCACGACTAGGGATGTTCTATTTATATTAATATATTGAAAACATACGACGTTTTCTTTTTCGATGTATTGGAAAGAATAAACTGATTTTTAACAATACATCAAAACACAAACACATGCCTGGCCTGTCGTAAACCACAACGGCAAAAAATATAGATTCCTAGTCCTATTAGTACTGAACTCTAAATGATTTAATACTACCGATCTTCAATTTTAAAATTGATTAAATCTGAAGATAGCCATAAATGGAATAAGTAGATACATATTGATTATTTAACTATTCATTTACAACTTTTGAGTTTTCGTTTTTTTTTACTTTTTTTCGACTCGCGCTTGACTGTTTTATGTACCCTTTAAAGTATGTAAAGCTGCTAAAAACTTTTGTTGTAAAACATACAAAAACGCAGACCTAATCGTATCATACTAGACTGCTTTATATTTAAAGGCCCACAATAATTGATGCCTTTTTTATTGCACATTTTATACAACCCTGCCCTGCGGTAAAGCTGTCATTAATTGCTGTGATCTTTGAGCTCTGAACTTAAACCAAGGTACACATTTGTTAATTACATTCCTAATAAGTCTTGTGGCACTTATTATGTTATATTTTTGTCATTGTATTTTGTGGATTGACTGGACAATGTTAGTCTTAACCCAGCATATCGTGGGTCATGTCGAATTACTAAGTTTGTAAAATGACCATGCTTGGTGATTTTTATTGGGTGCTTCTGAGACTTTTTCTCAGTAAAGTGGCATTCCCCAATCTTCTAAATACTCGATACAATCCGTCATTATTCAAAAATGGGTTTAAATTAGAATTCACCAATTTATTATTTTTAACGCAATAAATAATTTTGTTCAAATGTTAAACTGAACGTTTTAGAAGAGCTAGCGTGGAAAGCCAGTATTCATTAACTTTCAACCGTTTACAAGTAATGAAGTAGTAATTTTTTTTTGCTCTACAGTTTTTGAAATGGTGGTACGTAACAAACTTTTTCTCATTATGAAATAGTACATTACTGACGAGGCCGCTAAAGGAAGCCCTTGCTGGATAAGCAGAGTTTAACGACCGTACCGTAATAAGGCCGTCAATAATACGCATCCAGAAATGGCTTCACGGCCGAGACTTGTATAGAGCTTTAGCCAAAAACACAGGGAAAGTAAACAGACTTTTGAAAATATACCAGGCCATATAAAATGTTTTGCGAAAAAAAGTTTCTATGTATAAGGCACTAGCCACTTGTAATAATTAAAAAAAAAATTGGTTATTTAAAAGTAAAAATACCATAGTTCGAATTTCGAATTTCCCTCCACATTTTGTTGAGAGCCAAATTAAATTATCGTGTCTCATTTAAAAATGGATCTGCATTAAGAACATTTTCGTGCGATGATTTTCTACGATTTTAAATGTATTGTCACAGCAGTGAGTGAGTCGATAGCCACGTTTATATCGTTCGCTGATGTGGCGAGCTGGGATTTTCGAGTAACTGCTTAAATTTATACCAGTCCCTCACGGTTCTAGTGTCGGGAGGAGTGTCAGATGGGGAACCTAATCGGAGGAGCACAGGGCGGTGGTCCGGGTCAAGTTCTTCAAGTACCACAATAAGGCGAAAGCTTAGCATAACACTTTTTAGAAGTACTACGTCGAAAAGTTCTTAACAGAGAAAATAAACAAAAAAAAACAACCGGTGAAAGCGATGGTGCTGGTCTTGGGTTTTGAAATGATGACGACAATTGATTTTACAACAGTTTGCTATATATTTCACAAAGCATATATAATAAAAAATTTAATGAGAGGGCACATGTATCGCCACAGTATGACCGATGCGGTCTGACTGGCATTCGAACATTCTCCGCGCGTGCCGTCTATAGGTAACTACATACTACATAGATATGCTACACATATACACATCTAAAATCTATCTATATCTTATACTAAGGAGCTAACATCCCCCACCCTAGTGCTGTTTCAGCACTTAATCACTGAAATAAATAGGAGCTACACGTGCCGCAAATCGCCGCCATGTTCCAGTTTTAGTCCTAACCTCCACTAATCGGACACGGCCATCCTTTCCGGGATATACATGCTGGATAATACCCTTTGGCCAAACATTCCGGGGAGAATCAGAGTTCACTATAAGTACCAGGTCACATACCTTCAGCGGTTTTTGCGCCTCGTTCCATTTTTTTCTAGGCAGTAATTCCGGCAAAACCTCCTTGACCCATCTTTGCTAACACATGTCGGCTAACTGCTGTGTCCTGCGCCACTGTTTTTTCAGGTACATGTCTGAGTCATCAAAAGTTCCGATTGCAGGTGAGTTCGGCAAAGAACCCAATAGAAAATGATTAGGCGTCAAAATCTCAACAGAACTAGGCTCAACTGACACGTGCATCAAGGGACGACTGTTTACTATATTTTCAACTTCTGCCATAAGTGTAATTAAAACTTCCTCCCTTGGTACGCGCTTATACTTTTACACTTCGTATGAGACGCTCCCATGCCCCACCCCAATGGGGTCTAATGGGGGGTATAAAGATCCATTTCATACCAATATTTACTCCTTCAGCTTTTAGTGCCTCGATGTCCAGGTAGTGCATAGATTTACGCAGTTCCTTATCCGCTCCTTTCAAATTTGTCCCGTTGTCGGAATAAAGACAGCGTGGCCATCTTCGTGGCGAAAGGAAACGAGCTCTATATGTACAGCTCGGACAGTTAAGCAAGTAAACAGAACGCCGCCGAACCTTTTTTTCCCTTTGTCTGCCTATTGTCATTTCCATTGGACCGAAGAGATCCAGTCCTGTGAACGTGAATGGTCGTTGATGGTGAGCTAAACGGACTTCCGATAAGTCTCCCATCCTCGGTTCTCGTGGTTTTGATGCATCTGGATACCACATATTTTACCGTAGACCTCAATCTTACTAACCAGTATTTCTGTTTCAGATGATTGATGACTCCTGGTTCCCGTGGGCAGCTTTTACGTGGTAATGTCTGACAATAAGCTGCGCTACAGAGTGGCGACCATCTAATATGACTGGGTTTTTCATTTCCAGGTCCACATTTGACGCAGCGTTGATGCGAACGTCAACGCGCAGGACGCCGTGTTCATCTAAAAAGGGTGACAAGGTAAGTAACTTACTGTTTCGATGTACCGGTTTATTTCTTTTCAATGCATCGATTTCTTAAGGGAACGATTCGGCTTGCGCATATTTTAAAAGCAAGCGTTCGGCCCGCTCCATAGCTTCGCAGACTACATTACCGATAAGTCGCTTACACTTATCAGTAAATTTCAGCTTAACAGCAGTAGATCTCAGAAGTCGCAGCCATGTGGAAAATCTTTGCGGGTCAGGACCGGGAGAGATACGTATGTCCTGTACCACAAATAAATACCCTACGTTTTCTTTATCCGTTAACGGTTTGATTAAATTCAAATTCAAATATTTTATTTCTCAAAAATAGGATACAATATCACTTTTTTGACGTCAGTATAATATGCAAGGAATTCATAAACTACTACCGTTTCGAATAAAGATGGCGTTCTGGGGAGAAGAAACGGGGAAAGAAACTCTCCAGCTGTCGCTCTTTTCAATCAAATTATATCTGTAGGCCACGATGTCTCGTCGTCATATAAAAATGTAGGCCCTGTAAACCACTCATTTTGAAAAAGGGTTTGATTAAAGGTTTCTTTTGTTGCCAGATCGGCGACGTTCACGGTGGTTGGTACGTACCTCCATTCAGTAGTCTGCGTTAGCTCGTCGATTTATCCCAGTCGGTTTGCTTGATATGGTTTATACTTACACGTTTTATTTTTTATCCAATGTAAGACCGTAGTGGGGTCACACCAAAAATATCGCACAGTCGCTGACAACTTATGCTCCTTCATAATAATTTCGGCTAACCTCGCCGCTAATAAAGCCGCTTGTAATTCTGAACGCGGTACAGTTATTGCTTTGACCGGCATGACTCGACATTTACTGGCGATAAATGCAATGCGAATATCGTTTTTGTCCACCCATCGCCAATATGCTACGGCGCACATTACCTTAGGAGATGCGTCACAAAACACATGCAATTGTAAGTTACAATAACTGCTTACGAAGTTTGTAGCAGTCGGTGACGGCGTAGCGGCGTCGTAGCTACCACGTGTAGCGTAGCTTGGCTGAGGTAAAGATGCGGAGAAGCGTGGGGAACTCGCTGACGTCATGAATGAAGATGCTGGTTTGTCGACGCCCGCTTAAATAGCTGCGTTATAGTACCTAGGTATACGTATCTGATTTATTACCTGCAGTAGATCGATCCAGTTACGCCATTTTTCGTAAATTTTATGAGGAATGTCATCGTCCCACCCAATGTTTGAACGCCAGGCGTCTTGTAACATGATTCGCTCTTGAATAGTGAAGGGTGCTAAAAAACCAAAAATGTCAAAAATTTACATAAGGACCCGAAGCATAAGTCGTTTTGTTGGCCTCACCTTACAGTTAATAACATTTTCTGGAATACGTTTCAGTGACACGACAAATCCCATTTTGTCTTCTTTGGGGTACCAAATGAGTCCTAGTGTACGTTCTCCTTCGTGCTGCTCGCCAATTTTAAACTTTACTGCAGCTAATCCTAAGGTGTCTTTTGGCACGCTGCCCAGCACTGCGACGCTGTTACTGGTCCAGTTACATATATGGAACCCTCCCTCCTTGTGTATATTAATAATATTTTTTATCATATTGATTGCAGTTTTCTCATTCGGTAGACTATCGATATAGTCGTCCATGTAGTGTGAGTTTTGTATCGCTTCGACTGCGGCCGGCAGGGATAACTCATATCGCTTCGCATTTTTATTTTTAATAAATTGTGCGACAAAGGGTGAGCAATTGGCACCAAATATGAGAGATGTCATTACGTACGTTTTTTCTGAAACTGTAGGGTCGCTCCTCCACAGGAACCGTAGTGCGTGTTGGTATTCCGAGCGAATTTTTATCCTAAGGAACATATCTTTAATGTCACCTGTTACTGCTATTCTGTTTTCCCTAAAGCGCAGCATAACACCAAAGAGTGATGACAATTAATCGGGGCCCGTAAGTAAATTATCATAAAGACACTTCTATCGACCTTGTCCGCCGCATCGAAAACAAACCGTAACTTTTCTTTGTTAGGGTTGTCAACACCGAAGTGAGAAAAGTACCAAGTTTTATATATATTATGACAAGATTTCTCACATTCCTTTACGTACTAATTGTTTTCTAATAAATGAAAAAATCGTTTTACATACCTTGACAGGTAGGCTTGACTGACGTGAAACCTTTGACTTTGATCATTCTTCCTTTAATGCGTTTAGCCGTTTTAGGGCATTGGCTCCAGCGTCTGGCATCTGGCAGTTCTGATCCTTCCATGGCAAACCTACATCCCAGCGGCCATCGACGTGTACTGAAGTCTGTTCCAGACTTCCAGCTGCTCGACGGCGAGGACGTCATCGGCGTTCTGACTGGGCTTACCTGACACACCCACAAATTCTAGGGCAAACGAGCGTCGTACCTTCTCGTGGATCTCCTTGAGCTGCCGCTGGTTTGTCTCACAGGTGTCACAGCTGGCCTCGGTGGAAACAAGCAGGCTAGTGGCGGCTAGGATGGATGAGCGCGCGCTCTACGGCACGCGCACACTACCGTGCACGCACCAACCTAAAGGGGTAAGTGTAGCAGACGGAACATTAATTTTACCTAACCTAATTTTAAAAGGTTATAAGTTGTAATTGTCCTGACCTATTTAAATTTCAGGTTTTGTATCATGATTACACAATAGTTATTTGTTATACAAGTGAGTAAAAGCGTTTTTTGGTAAAAGTGCCGACTTAAAATCCTGAGCTAGCGAGTGATTTAAATATAGACTACTGAGCATAGCGAGGGATTTAAAGGCACGAGACCGAAAAAATTTGCTCACGCGTCCAACATACAACTTTTCACCTCTACCAGCGAGATAAATATATACTTTGTTTTTTTTTAATTGACGTTGCGTTCGGAATTGTACCTACTACAACATCTGCCATTGCTATCAAAATAACGTATGATATTTTTTAAATAAACTTTAAATAATACTAAATAAAAACTCACTTAAAAACGAAAAAATGCTATGTAGTTATATTCTTAATTAAAATGAACAAGGTTAAGTATTTGTCGCGAAATTTGTTTCTGACCAGTCATTGTATTGTTGCGGTCGGTGTGACCACGTGTGGTGACGTGGGCGTGAGCGCCGCTGGCGGACACAGCCTGCCCGTTTCAATACCATTCTCGGGGGCCAGCTGCACCTTATTTACTTCCTGATAGCTACGCTCTAACCATTTTTCGATGTTTTGACGAGTGTGTCGATCTGAGCTGTGTGAGCTGTATACCTCATGGTTTATTTCCGCTAAGTCCGCCTCCAATTGTTTGTCGATAAGTTCCATTCTGATTTTTGCCTTTTCTTTTCTGACATCAAAACTAACTGTTTCTTCTTTGCCTCCACAGAAGCTGCCGAAGATTTTCGAGTTTCACTTTTGGTTCATGGTGCTGGAAGCGGTCTGTGCTGTTCTGATTTTATGCTACTTCCTGGTCAAACCATTAAGTGGCTCAATTGTCGTTTTTCTATGTTATGTTGAGCCGCGCCTTGTGTAGTGGAAGCAGGAAATTCTTGAACTGATCCGGTCATTTGTACATTCACCGAGTCGCCATCTTGTTTTCTCTCACGATTCCGACGCGATGTACTGCGCGTGTTCACCATTCTGAGTGAAGTGTAGAACATAGATCCGGCCGAAGACCAACTTGAAAGCGATGGTGCTGGTCTTGGGTTTTGAAATGATGACGACAATTGATTTTACAACAGTTTGCTATATATTTCACAAATAATATATAATAAAAAATTTAATGAGAGGGCACATGTATCGCCACAGTATGACCAATGCGGTCTGACTGGCATTCGAACATTCTCCGCGCGTGCCGTCTATAGGTAACTACATACTACATAGATATACTACCAATATACACATCTAAATCTATCTATTACTAATGAGCTCGTCGCTAACAACCGGCTTCAAAAAGATGCCCTAAAAAAGCAAAACTAATTACTTATTGCAAAAAATCTGATCTGACTTATCGTTTGAAATTGGTGTTATGCAAGTGAAGTGTGTTATAAACTCTTAGTCTATATACGAGACACCAACTTCAAACTTTTGTAAAGTGTTTTTCTGCTTGAGTGTGAATCACATCACTTAATGTGATTTTAATAAGTATTTTACATTCCTACTCTATTAACTGCATTGAAAGTAGAGTGTTCTAGAGAGTAACTGGAATAACCTAGGTGCGACATGATGATCCGGCAGGTCAGCAAATCCCAGGATTACGCTGTTTTCACACAGGCTTCACGAAACTGGAAGCTTTTACAAACGTGATAGCAAAGGAAGGCCAAGGTTTTTTTTTCTACAACTAAGGTGGCAAACAAGCTTACGGTTCGCCTGATGGTAAGCGGTCACTGTGGCCTAAGTAACTAGGTCTAACCTCGAAGAAAATCTTACAACCAGTAGCCAACGTGGTGCCTTTGTCATTGAAGTCAACCAGTGGAGAGTATGGACGACTGTAGACAGTGATGGACAGAAACCACTTTACTATCGAAAGACGCAGGAATTGCTACTACTATACATAGTGACTGTAAACCCCGAATGCAGTTCGGTAGCCGTATTTGTAGTTTCTATGTGGAGTCATGGTGTTTAGTGGATTAAGTTTAAAGTGTTTTTTGTGATTGTCGTGTGAGATGCGTCTAGTAAAATCCTGTAAGTTTTTTTAATACCTGAATAAAATTAAAGTTTGCACTTATAACGAACGCGATTACATAAAGGTCTAGGCTCCCATAGATACCGAAGAAAGTTTTTATGTCGTGGCGCGTAATTCGGGTTTGATTAAAGTTAGGGTTGTGCAAAAAAAAGCGAGGAAAATATTGAGTTAATTTGAATGGAAATTAGTCAATTTACAAAGTTCACAATTTCCACCTTCTGTCATCGGCATAGTATTCAAATGATACATGGTGCACACGTACGTAACCGGAGTATACACCGATTTCCTGTAACTCCTTGTAAAATTACTTATTGATTTATATTTGGCTCAGATTCTATGTCTATACGATACCTAGGACCTAAAATAGAGAAAAAGATAATATTGTTAGCAGCTTTGGCAGCAGCTATGCTGGTCTGTTCCCCCTCCCCTCATACGTCCCGGCCTAAGCGTTAGAGTGCATTGCATGTTTTTTGTTTGTTGCCTTAGTGGGGTGAAACTTGGATGAAACCTATTGTGGGTAACGGCTCATATTTATTAAATATAATTTTTGTGACAACACAGAAATTTTTAATAAAAAGTGGTGGTTTTGTGATAAAACATGTGACTTGAATAAAAACCCAAAATCAGAATCATTCTTAAGTATTTAAAACGCAACAGATCGAAAAAAGATGACGTGAGCGAAAAAAAAATGTAGAATTCATCGCACAAACAAATGTTTATAGCATCAGTGTCATAAGTGAAAGAAAAAAAGGACGGCGAGAAATAGCATTACAAAAAAAATAGCATTACAAAAAAAATAGCATTACAAAAAAAATAGCATTACAAAAAAAATAGCATTACAAAAAAAATAGCATTACAAAAAAGGAAAATGTGCATACTTGTAATGCTGAAATAATTAATGCAGGTACAGCAAGAAGTAGCAGAAAAATTTGTCTGTCATTAAGGGCCTGCAGAAATTAACTAACAAATTAAATGTTTGATTTGCGGAAAGCTAACAAAGAACATATTAATACTTGTACATAACCCGAGGATTTATTCGCGATTGAAGTGTTGTTCCAAACATTGTTTGTTACCGACATTATTTCAGGCTACTGAGATTTTCAAACTTCGTACAAACTACAATATATACTTACAGAAATACTTACATAGGCATTTGAAAAGTTGGTAGATCAAAAATTAACGATAAATTTATCGTCTTAAGGTCAAAGCATTAAATCTGCAGTAATTTTTTAAGAAAGATGGTTTTTGATTTATTTAAATTTATGACAGTTCACGAAAAATTTACCTAGCTTTTTTTACAAAATCAAACTATTATTTTGTGCATATTTTACACGTTGCATTGCATCCAAACTCGAACTCAAACATTTTTTGCCAAAGTTAACTTTTAAACAGCACTTTTGACTCGTCGGTTTTTAACTATTGATGAAAGAAATTTACCAAAAAATTATCACCAGTTCAAAAGATTTACCACCGAGAAGAACCGGCAAAAAACTCAGCAGTTAATCTTCTATATTTTTTCAACTTCATATTAAAATACAATATATCCTTACATTAGGTAATAACATTACAACAATATTTTAATTTTAAAAATATTACAAATGCCACAATACAAATACAAATAAATTAAGTTCTAATATATCCAAGCATTTTTATCATTTATGTATTTATCAACTTTGTAATAGCTTTTTTTCATTAAACTATCTTTGACATATATTTCAAATTTATTTTAAGGGAAATGTAGCCACTACAACCACACCACATGTTCTGGGGTCTTATTGTAGAAAAATATAGGTACTTTGTATTGCAAAAAAGCTATGTCCTTCTGAAGACGTCATTTTGGAAATACCATTTTATCCTTATTTCTTATATTGACACTGTATAGGTCACTATTTTTAGCAAATAAGTAACAATTTTTCGTACATACATTATACAAGCGAAGATAAATTGGCAAGGAACAGTTAAAGTATCAATTTCCCTAAATAGTTACCTAAGAGAAATTCGAGGTCCAAATTTATAGATTGACCGTCTTTTGCAAAATAATGACTGTATCAATATCAGCTTACCTTACCCCAAAACAAAATGCCATAAGACATGATGGAATGGAAATAGCTAAAGTAGACCAAGCGAGCAGTGTCAACATTTGTAAGCTGCCTAACTTTTCTAACTGCATAAGCAGCTGAATTAAGTTTCCCTGTAAGAACTGAGATATGAGGGTTCCACTGCAGCCTTTTGTCTAATGTAATATCTAGAAACACTGTTGAGTCTAATAGTTCTATTTCTTCTCTTCTTATGTTTCTGACATTTGGCATCATAAGTTTTAAACACTTAGTCTTTTTCGCATTACGAATACCATAACGACTCAGTTCTCGTATAAGAGTTTCATGTTTCACGCAGTCGAATTTGATAAATGACAGAAGATACCAACGGAAATTGGTGACTGTTCGCAAGCATCAAATATATTTTGTATAAGGGCAACACCATCAGTTGTGGAACTACCTTTTTAAAAGCAAAATGTTGAGGATGAAGTTATTCATTTAAGTTAAAATTTTTAAGCTTCTGATTGAACATAAGTTTTTCAAAAATTTTGCTTAAGGCAGACAGTATAGATATAGGTCTACAATTATTAGGATCATCTTTACTTTCACTTTTGAAAAGTGTTATTATTTTACTATATTTCATTAAGTCTGAGAATATTCCTTCGTCAACACACTTATTAAATATTATGGCTTTTGACTTTAGCACCAGTTTTTTTCTGAGTTAGTTATTTAAATGACTTTATAATGTCTTCAGGGGTAACATGCTCAAATTCAAATATAGCCTTGCCTTTATTTACATTACATTTTAAAAGTAACTCTGATTCTTATAGAGATGAATTTAATGCATTAGTTGTAATTGTAAGCATTTCAGTAAAATGATTCTCAAAAGAGTTAGCGACAACAAGATCTGAATCAATTATTTTTGAATCTACAGTAAGTGAATAATGATTGTAACGCGGTTTATGTTTTCCTGTTTTACTATTTATTATATTCCATGTGGCCTTTATTTTATTATCAGAATTTTTAATTTAATTACTTAAATGTATTGATTTTCCAACACTTTCTTAAATATTTTTGAACGTAGTCTGTGAACGTGGGTTATATTGTTTAATTTCATATAACTCATACCACCTAGTTTGAATTCGGTGTATTCCTACAGTAGTAGAATAGACCAGCATAGCTGCTAGCAACATTGAATTTTCGTTATTTTTTTTTTACGTATGTATAACGTTTATATTTTCTGATTTTTATACTAACTATTGTTGTTATTAAATTTAAATTATTATTACCTCTGATGAATAAAAACAAATATAAACTAATTGTCACTAAAATTATCATTAAAATAGGTCCACAGAATGTGCTCAATCAATTACCTTACGACGCATAATAAAAACAAATTGGACCAACAGGGTTTCTGACAACATTCAGATTAATTATCTAGTAGCTTTTCTGTACTTGTATCAATTGCCACAATGAGGTCCTCATATTTTGCATGCTCAAGTACCTTTGGTGCCGGGTCTATTATGTTAAAAAACAGCCGTTTATAGCAGAAATGCTATCTACAACTCATAGATTTATCGTAGAGACAGTAGCAAAGGTTCATAAAATAGCTTATAAATGGATGCATAATTTTGTAGAAGCACATTTTTGAAATCCACTTTCCACAAAGAGGAAAATAAAAATATGACTTGGCGGCGCTAGTGGGGATCAGGACCCGAACAGGAACTAAAAAACGACTTCGTGACTAATAAATTCAACATAATTCGATTTTCTCTTCAACATTTTACATATTGTAATTATTTCAATTTTTTTTTTTAAATCCTACATTTTTATGCAAAAATAATTTATTAATAGGATTTATTAATAATGTAGGATTTAAAAAAGAATTTAATTGAAATAATTACAATATGTAAAATGTTGAAAAGAAAATCTAATCGTATTTAGTTTATTAGTCATGAAGTCGTTCTTTGGTTATACTACTTGTTTACCTAGATAAATTTCAAGACCATTAAAAATTATTACAAGAAAAATACCTAAGAATTTCGGCAAGAGGGTTCCTGACCCTAAACTGCTACGACTCTATAACTACAAAACGAGATAAGATTTTTTTCTTTAATAAACCGTTTATATATTTTTGTTATTTATTATAAATTGTTTTTTAGAAATAAAAAATAATTCTCATGAAATTCAAAATAGTAGCTTACTCTCTGAATTATTGCTACAAACTTTCCTAGCGCTTTACTGCGTATTTTATCGAGCAAAGTTCGGGTCACGTCGACTTCCCAGCATAAATCATATTAGAAGTTTCGAGTTCCGTTAGTTTTGATCAAGTTAGTATTGTTTCAAAGAGTTCATCTCTCTCCACTTTATCTAAGAACTAAGTAAGCTCATTTTTGGGGTTGCACAAAAAATAAAAATTTAAACTACACGATAGTTATCGTTTTTTTAATATCGGTATTTGGGATTATATACTAAAATGTTTTAAAGAAACTGTATAATCTATTCGTTTATCCATTAGTATACCACACCTTTTTTTCTTAGCAATTACAATGTTATCGATTTGTGTTATCACCGCTGCAAGAATGCAACACAAATTGCATCCAAAAACATTTATATAAAATTGCATAATTTTGTCATGTAAATGTTTCATAATAATAAATTAATAATAAGTATGTTTACACAATAAAAAACTATTTTCCTTGTAGGGACTAGTTTAGATTTAAGAAAATGTCATAACAATATGTATAAAATTGTATTAAGTTAGGTAAAAGTAGAGTAGGTTTGTTTCATTTCCCCTCTTTACTATTTGTTGATATCAAAAATAATATTGTGTGAGTACCGACATGTTGTCGACTTTCAGCTAATCATTTAGCTAAACAACCTGCTTCTATTGAGCAGTATAATAATTTGACATGTAATAATTTAAACTAAATTTTCAGACAACAAAGGACCACTTTGGCGTTTTATATAATTTCAACATTAATAATGATTATATTAAACAATCTATGTCTACCCAAGTTTTATGCAAACAGAAACAAAAAAATAAACTTTGTCATACTAAAAATAATATTCCATTGAACCTGGTGCATCAGAATATACAAGGAATGTCTCAGAAAGAACTAGAAATTGAATTGTTCATAAACTGCCAAAAGATTGACATTT
Source organism: Apoda limacodes (assembly GCA_946406115.1). NCBI lineage: Eukaryota > Metazoa > Arthropoda > Insecta > Lepidoptera > Limacodidae > Apoda > Apoda limacodes. The sequence goes on from OX291541.1 coordinate 52,630,899, forward strand.
TATGTATCACTGAACACTGGCTACGCAGCCATCAGTTTATGTTCAATTTCACTAATCACCAGGTGGGAAGTTCGTTCAGCCGAGTAAATGCTATCCATGGTGGCTCTTTAATTTTAGTTAATAAACAGCTAAAGTTTAAGGAACGTAAAGACATTGTGAGCCTCTCAGTTGAGCGAACTGCCGAGCTGTCCTGTATAGAAGTTGAGCATCTCATTGTTGTGAGTGTATACAAGCCGCCTTGTGCAATGTATGATAATTTTGAATTAGTTATGGAAGAAGTGTTGAATAAAATCAGCAATTCCAATAAACAAATCATTGTTTGTGGAGACTTCAATATAAACATTTTGAAAAATAGCTCATTAAGCACCAGATTGCTTGCCTTATTTCAGTCTTTTAATTTAAATAATTTGTTTTGTGAACCAACTAGAATTGCTGTATCCAGTGCCACTTGCATCGACAATATATTTACTGACATAAAACCAATTCAAAAATCAATTATAAGCAATCTAGAGTCAGATCATTGTGGACAGTTAGTGGTTTTAGAAAGAAAGAATAGTATTACTAAAAAGGAAATTAAATTTATACCAATAACAACTAAACGGGTTGAATCATTTAAATCTAACTTAATGCATAAACTTCCAGATTTGCTTTATAATGGCGACCAAAATGATATGTACAATACTGTTCTTGACACTATTACTACAGAGTATAATAAAATATTTACTGCAAAAAAGAAACTTATTTCCAGTCGCTTTAGTTTTAGTGAATGGGCTACCCCAGGTATTCATAAAAGTAGGCGTAAACTGTATGAATTATATAAAGAAAAAACATATAATAATAGCCAAATATTTAGGAAATATTTAAAAAAATACTCAAAAACCTTTAAAAAGGTCTGTCTTGTTGCAAAAGCAATTCACCTCAGACATAAAGTAAAAAATTCAACAAATAAAATAAAAACTACATGGAACATAATAAATAATGAAACTGGTAAAGCTAGGAATTCTTGTCAGGACTTTGAGTTGATTGTAGATGATGCTAGTTTTAAAACAAATTCTAAGGTAGCAGTTGCCTTTGAACAGTTTTTTAGGAATATCCCATTCAAAACAACTGAACATCTAAACTCAAGTCCAATCTTAGCAGAAAAATTATTAAAAACTAGTGTTCCTGAATGTAACGTTCCCTTTGTATTTAAAAACATTAGTCCTACGGATATCATTAATACATTTAAAACATTAGAAATTAAAAACACTACAGACCTTTGGGGACTTTCTGTAAAAACTATAAATTCAATTATTCATGTTATAGCACAACCCTTAGCCATTATATTTAATAGTTGTATTGATAGTGGTGTGTTTCCTGATGAGATGAAACTTAGCAAAGTTATACCTCTTTTTAAATCAGGTAGTTCAACAGATCCTAATAATTTTCGGCCTATTTCAATACTACCTATACTCAGTAAAGTTTTTGAAAAAATCATACTTTGTCAAATGTTAAGCCATTTCTGTATTAATGAGCTACTTAGTAGTAAACAGTTTGGCTTTATGAAAGGCCGTTCCACAACCGATGCAGGAGTGGCACTATTAAAAAATATATATAACGCCTGGGAGGATTCGCATGACGCCCTTGGAGTGTTTTGTGATTTATCTAAGGCATTTGACTGTGTTCAACATGAAAATCTCATCATGAAGCTACATCACTATGGTATTAGAGGCAAAGCTCTCGACCTCTTGACATCCTCATGAGTAGGAGAGTACAGAAAATAGATGTCAACGGTGAAAGATCTCCGGGATCAGCAGTCACTATAGGAGTCCCTCAGGGCTCAATTTTAGGTCCTTTTCTATTTCTTATTTACATTAATGATCTCCCATATAATGTAAAAAACCATGACATTGTCTTATTTGCTGATGACACCTCTTTGCTTTTTAAAGTTAAGAGACGACAGACATGTTATAATGAATTAAATAATGCCCTTTCTAAAATTGTAAATTGGTTTAACGCTAATAATTTGTTACTTAATGAAAAAAAAACCAAATGTGTTAAATTTACATTACCAAATGTTAGTCAGAGACAGACATGTATTAATATTAATGGCGAGCAATTAGAACTTGTTAATTCAACAGTCTTTCTTGGCATAACGCTGGACTACAAACTTCAATGGGGTCCTCATATTCATAACCTAGCCAAAAAACTTAGCTCTGCTGTGTATGCGATCAAGAAAATAAGACAATTGACCGATGTCGACACTGCAAAAATAGTATATTTTAGCTATTTCCATAGTTTAATGACATATGGTATCCTATTGTGGGGTAGCGCTGCTGATGTAAATACAATATTTTTGTTACAAAAAAGGGCAATTCGTGCTATTTATAAATTAGAATCTAGGATATCTCTGAGGGATAGGTTTAGGGAAGTAAATATTTTAACTTTAGTGTCGCAGTACATATATGAAAATCTTTTATATGTACATAAAAATATCAATAGTTTCAGCAAGAAAAGTGACGTTCACAAAGTAAATACTAGAAGTAAAAATAAGCTATTGGTGCATGATACACGTCTACACAAAATAAGTAACTCTTTTATGGGGCAATGTATACACTTTTACAACAAAGTTCCCAATAAAATTCAAAATCTATCAATAAGTAAATTTAAATCTTTTATCAAGCAGGTACTTTGTAAAAAGGCATACTATAATATTTCAGACTATGTAAATGATAAAAATCCTTGGGACTGATGATGCTCAATTACAGGATGCATAGGTAAACCAAATTAAAATGGAAATAACATAAAATTGTACGACTAAATTTTTTTTTATTTAAAACATTAATTGTATTTTAGTTTATTTGTATTATTGATAGTGTTTTTAAAAGAGTAACTATCGAGTTTCTTGCCGGATTCTTCTCGGTAGAAATCAACAACATTGTGAACCGGCGGGAAGGTGGGAGGGTTCAAAAAAATAATATTTTATAACTTTGACGATTCAAAAGTGATTGTAAAATCCTTATTTGAATAAACAATTTTGACTTTGACTTTGACTTTGACTTTGTACGCACGACTATCCCCAAAAAAGCGGGAAATTTAGTTTAATATATGTATGTAAAACAAATGTCATTTGTTGTGCAAAAATGTACAGAACTACTATGTAAAGTGCTATATGTACGGTTATTAAGTTACAAGTGAAAATAGTTAGCGTGTTGAGTATTGTACATTCTTTCTCCCTCACTCCTATGATAATAGACTGCGATAGAGATACAAAAGGGATAGGTCTATGCGTAAAAAAGAGAAAGACTGTCTAAAACTTTACCTATATATAAATAAGCATTACAGGTTAAAAGCACACCTTTGCCCCTACACGTAGGTATCTATACCGTTACGATAATTAGTATGGTTAGGGCACAAATTACGTGTAAACTTATGAAATACAATAGCTTATAACTCAGCAACCGGGTTACATAGGATAAAGATAAATGCATCAATAGATACCCTTCATAGGCATCTACCGAGATAAATAGGTTTCATACAGGTAACTTTAAGCCCTGAAGTACAGGAGCACAAGGAAAATCCTGAAAACTTGTATCACACATTTTTTCATTTTTTGACATATAGCACAAAGTCTGTAGTCATCTAGTATAGGCAGAAAGCCCTGAGAGCTAGAATTCCAACTCTTTTCTCACCGTAGACGATGGAACATACCACTATACGTCATTGGAACCGCCTCCGCACACTCTATCTTAGGACACCTAAATCGTCATTATAGCTCCTACCGTTTGGCTATAAAACCTAAAAATGTAAAACAGCGTTATTTTATAGTCAAGCCGCATATCGTGTGACTGTGATGGCATTAGCCGATAGAGACCCCAACTGTCTGTAGCGATTTATAGCTAGGTAGATATACCTACACTTTCGATATATTTCTATATCGACTACTATATGTTGTGTTTCATTAAGTTTTTGTGTGGGCTAGATTTTCAGTCACCATAGTAAGTACAATAAGTTAAGTACTAAATCTAGAAGGTTCTATGGAACAACCTCTCCCTCTGATGGGGTTTTTCATTTTTATAAATATAGAACGAAATTTGTATTTTCAGTCAGTCAATGAAGAAGCTTCAAAAGGTATCCATCAGATACTAATATATAATGTTTAAAGTGAAATAATGTAAATATGTGTTAGAATTTAAGCTAGAATGTAAGAATTAGAAGCATAAGTTAAATAAAATCGGTCTGTTGTGTGCATATACGCGATTTAATATCTCAAGCGCCTAAGAAGAAACTCCTTGTCACGGGCAAAACCTTGTGCCACAGATATCGAAGGGTCTGTCCGCACAATTTGATAGATTAGTTGGTACACAAAAATAGTGTAAAAAATATAAAATAAAAAATTCTTCTAAATATACCAAAACTTGGTATATGGCAATTAAAAATGGCCTTAAAGTAAAATAAAAAGAAAAATCTAGATAAAAATAAGGGTGGCGCATTACCTAACAGACATTTGAGTTTTGATGCGTCCAACGATTATGTCTAAGAAAAATGATTTTCTTGGGAGTCTATCTTTTAAAACGTGGTATATTAAAAAGGTTTATTATTTAAATAAATAAATATTTTTGGACATTACACACAGCGCCGTCTGGCCGCAAAGTAAGCAAAGCTTGTGTTATGGATACCAAACAACGGATACAAAAACATTTAATTACTTGTTTTTACACCCTCTGCACAGCAGCTGGTCATACTACCAACTAGGTTGCGGGGGAGTCATTTTTGAATTTTGTTTTTTACTTTTAGTCATGTCTGTATTAATTTGTTATGAAGTTTAATAAAAATCGCGCCTGTAATTGACTTAAAATGATACTAGCATTTTTTTTATTTGAGTTTTTTGTATTCATTTATATCACATCGATGAAACTTAAATCAAACTTTTGAATATATTATTATATTAGTATTATCATCTAGTTCTGGGCTATATTCAAAGTTTCTTTAGCTCATCAGAAATTTTTAACTGACAAAAATCAATTGCAATATTTGTACCAAAAAGTCAAGTCCATAAGAACATGAATTAATAAAAACATGGTATCAAAGTTATAAAGGTAAAAAATAAATATTTAACCAAATAAAAAACCCGACTGCAAAACAATTAAGAACTATATAGTTACTAAAACAAACCAAATATTTCTATACTTATGCAGGCGGGACTCATTTTAAGGTAACTACTGTAGTGTGGCCTAAAAGTGTGAGCAATCTGTAAATTATGTTTCGAACTTGCATTCAAATGAGTCTCGCCTGTTTATAGTTAAATATTTAGTTCCTATGTTTTAATTTCTGTTTAGTTCTAAATGTTTTTGCAGTTGGGTTTTTTATTTAACGAAAATATAGCCAAGCGCGAGTAAAAAAAATAAAATAAAATAACACTAATATGTTATGATATTCTATTTTTTTGTACTCGCGCTTGACTATATTTTCGTACTCGCCTTTTAAACCCCTTTATTTTGATATGAAATGGGAAAAGTCTAAAATGAAGCGGCCACTACACATTAAAAAACTATTATTTATTATAATTTTATGTGTTTAGTTTTTGACGTAGGCTAAAAATCACCAAAAATTATAAAATCTGAAATTACTTAGACAGATAGTTGGTTCATTATCTATATTTTAAAGGAAAATAAAAGTTTTTAAATGTATAAAAATAAGACTATAGTTTAATATTTACAGTCAGATTGGTGGCGCGAACAATTCCGATCTGATTGTATTTTCATTTGAAAATCCTCCGAGTTGATCTGAAAAATAAAGTTTTTTTTTATTTTGATACATTTCTGCAATCGTTGATACAGGCTAGTAAAAATTATGTTATTCATCTATCAATAACTAAACAGGAATAGTCTACTTTGGTATCAACCCAGCCCAAGCCCATTCTATGCTTCGGAAAAAACTCGCTTTAGTCCGGACAAAAAAAAAACCCGCTTCCTAGCCCACGTAGAATATCTAAATATATATGAGCCTCGCCAACCAAGAGACTGCGCTGCAAACCTTTCTTTTTTTCAAATAAGGAGACGCAGGTATCCTACCCAGCGATGTATTTATTTATAACGGTTTTTTTTTTCTTGTTTTGTTATCTTGATATGTTTTTTTGTTTCTTTTATTTTTTAATTTGTCATGTTTACTGTGTGCTTAAGTTTAGAAATTATCTCGGTTACTAACTCGAGCATAATTTTGTGAGTCATGCCGTAGTATGTATGTTTGTCCAGAAGGATATCTGTTGTCGCCTAATTATATAATAATAACGTGGGTGCGCGTAGATTAGGGCGGCCGCACTCATATCTATGCGTGCCTTTACAGCGGTGATACGGACGGGAATCGATATTTCAGTCACTTGATTCATCCCACAACAAAACTAGTGGATTTGGGAGACTTTAACGCCCACGACCGTAAGAACGGAAAACCGCGGCCATAATAAAACTAACATTTAGCAGTGTTGTGTTCCTGGCGGTAAGAAAAGTTGCCAAAGCTCTTTTAAGATTCGCTGCGCAGACAGCGGGGTACCGGTGGTGCTTGTTGCTGTCATTGCTCGGCGTAGAGACGGCGTGCTGGTGCGGCGGTCAGGGAGACCTCTTCAAACGGCTGACCGCTAGCCGCCCGCAGGTTGAACGGGTTCCCGAACCCAGGGGTTACGGGAATACTAGATATAGAGGACTATACGAGCTCCTTACTTGATCTTCCGCTGACAACACGTCCGGACGGACATTCAGTCTCAGTGGATGCGCCTCCTCGCTCCTCGGATCACCATTATTTCGGGCTAAAATGTCATGCACACAACCTGATCCATCTGGGCAAAATAATTGGCGTCGTGTGTGGCACTAAAAATCGGCACACTGGGATGGATTGCGAGAATTTTATGCATCGTACCCGTGGAGGCAGATCTGCTTTATCTCAGAAGTTCCTGACGTCTGCGCAGCCGCAGTCACTAAGACAATCCTCGCTGGTATGGAATGTTTTATTCCTAACCTGCGAGTAGCTGTCGGCGTCAAAAAACGACCGTGGTTTAATAGGTCTTTCAGAGAAGCTTAAATTCTAAAGCAAACTCCGTATGAGGCTTGGACCATGGCTCGTCGCAATAAGGATCCGAATATTTCTGAGTTAAAACGCAAATTAAATTATGCCTCGAGGTTCAGTAAGAAAGCACCTGCCAGAGCTACATTCCTGTTAATCGGCAAAATAGGAAGGTGACTTGCGAGCTATACCTCTTGGAGTCGTGCTTTCTGGTCGCTTGCTAAACCTTACGAGCGGAATTTCTGTCAGTCGTTACCACCACTGCGAAAAACTGATGGTGACTTGGCCCATAACATGAATGAGAAAGCCGATCTATTGGACAGTCTCTTTGCCTCCAACTCAAATATGAACGACGAAGGCGCTGTACCACCTTCTATACCGTCGTGCGGTAAGACCATGCCGGAAATCTCCATAACACAATGGGAAGTCTGGCGGGCGTTGCTTTTTCTAGACGTTCATAAGTCGAAAGGGATAGATGGTATACCAGCAGTAGGGCTCAAACAGTGTGCTCCTGAGTTATGTCCTATAATCGCGCGCCTCTTCGCGCTTTCCTTCCAAACTAGGCAATTTCCGACTTCATTGAATACTGCAAATGTGCACCCGGTGCCCCAAAAGGGCGATAGATCAGAACCATCGAATTACAGGCCTATCGCTACTACCTCTTTGCTTTCCAAGGTGATGGAGCGTGTGATTAACACACAGCTTCTAAGATACCTAGAAAAACACGACCTGCTCAGAGACCGGCAATATGGTTTTCGACACGGTCGCTCGACTTGTGACCTTCTAGTGTATCACATACACCGATGGGCACTAGCCATTAAGAGTCAGGGAGTGGCATTGGCATGTAGCCTGGACATATCGAAGGCGTTCGATCGGATCTAGAAGACCACGGTTCTATCGAAGTTGCCATCTTACGGAGTGCCCGAGAGTTTCTGCAAATGGATGGCTAGCTTTTTGTCTGGCAGACGCATACAAGCCGTAGTTGACGTTAGTTCCTCTGATAGCATGGACATTAATGGTGGTAGGTTTTCTGCAAATGGGTGGCTAGCTTTTTGTCCGGCAGACGCATACGAGCTATTTTATGATTTATTTTGCTATAGGAAAAACGTAAAGTTAGGTTACAAATTTAGCTTAGAGCTAGGAACCTAGTACCCAGTACGGATGCGCGGCGATGACTGGCGTCACGGGCTAGCGGTCTTGGCGAGGTGTGGGACTTAGTGCTATGTCAGCACAATTGCTTGTATGGCGATGTCGCTATATAACTCCCCCCTCTATCTTTTTTTTGAAAAAAATAAGGATTGGAGTGAAAGCGCTATGTTGCTATACAAAACGATCCCGCTTTTTTCAAGTCGGTTAAGTTGTCGACTTGGCTTGCGCGCGTCACTGGAGTGTGCTGCGTCCGTTCATTTTGCGTGCGCCTGGCCGTTCTGCTTACGGCTGCGGTTTGATTGTTCGGCCTTGCAAATGCACTGGGTACAAGGTACAAAGATATTATAACTTAAAACTTATAGTTAAATTTTAGATCTAGGTAACTTGTACTTTGTACTTAAATATGCAGAAAAAGAAATATATAATTTTGATCATATAGCAAACACAAAAAAGTTTTTAAAAATTAATTAGGAAAAATTGAATTATTTATTTTATTTTTTATACACCATTTAGTAAGGTTGCTTTATTATTACATTTTAAATACACCTATCAAAAATATTTTATTTTAAAATATAAGAAACTAAAAAAATAATAATGGTAGATAACCATTTATATTTATAACTTTGTACCACAATGCAAGGTTTGCAAGTTATCGATGCTGAAACAAATAGAATCTTTTAATATAGGTAATAGGACAAAAGAAAAAAATAGTGTGAAAGTGTACAAAAACTGTTTGGGTTGACTGTGGTTGTTGTGACGCAGTGAGTTCTGCTACTTGGAACACTTACGTTTTTATTTTAGACGAAACTAGTATTTGTTTTGTTTGTTTTTGGTGTCGCATCTCCGATGCATACTTCCCTGTGGATCCAGCACTTTATCCTGCCTTTACAGTATTTATAGAGTAGTACAACCATTATGGCAGTTAGCAGTACTGCCGTAACTAGCATTAAAATTGATATGTTTTGTAGGTTATTCTCGTTATTTTGAGAGACCGAGAATTTGTTTAAATTTTCTTGTTTACTTTGGGTTTTTTCCATAATTACGTTATGCTAATGTGGTTTTTACAGTAAATAAAATAGTGTGTAAATATGTGGTGTATATACATGTAAAAAAATGCTGAGGAAAAAAATTAAACAGTAATAAAATGTTAGTAACACGCTTACGGACTACTTGTTATTATAACCTAGTTACATTGTAGATAGTTTGTCGGCAACGTTGCAATTCTCAGTACCTGGTCGGATTAAAGGTTAAAACGTACAAGCGGTTTCACAATGCGCCCAGATTTTGTCTGTCTGGGAATTGACGACCTTACCGCGGGTGGGTTACTAGGTATAGGGACTGCGGCGCCGTTTGGCGCTGGCCGGTCACTACTACCTGAACTCGAATCGGTGTTTTTGTAAGACGAGACAGTGTCACCATTGAACAAGTAGGTTGGTTTTAGCCTATCTATCGATATCCACTGTTCTTTGTAACCTAAATCGATTAAATAAACTTTTTCTCTTCTTTGTATAACTCTGAAGGGACCTTGGTAGGGTGCTTGTAGTGACCTTCTGACTGAGTCCGTCCGAAGGAAAACGTGTGTACAAGTATGTAGGTCTGTATGTACGAATATTGTCCTTGAGTCTGTGTTTCTTGTGTGTTTGGGTTTGAGATTCCCTATTGTTTGGCGTAATTTAAGTAAGAATTCGTGTGAGTCTCCTACGTTCTTACTTAAATTGTCATAAAATTCGCCTGGAAGTCGTAGCGTCTGTCCGTATGTCATTTCAGCAGGGCTTACTTGGTTGTCAGTTTTGGGTACTGACCTTAGTCCGAATAGGACAGTAGGAAGCTGTTTTACCCACGACGTTGCAGTCTAGCCATAAGGGCTGCCTTGAGACTGCGGAGAAATCTTTCCACTGTTGAATTACTTTGGGGGTGATAGCTCGTTGTACGTATTCTTTCAACCCCTAAGTAGGCCATTAGTTCTTTTCAAACTGTGTACCTTGATTCGTGGTGATCTTAACTGGGCAACCAAAGCGTGTGACCCAGCCTTCGTACACAATTTTTGCAATCGTTTTTGCGAAAATATCTTAAGTGGGGAAAGCCTCAGGCCATCCCGTGGCGCGATCGACCATTGTGACGCAATACCTATAGCCGTCCGGGACGTTGGTACTGGCCCTATTATGTCCAAGTGGACATGTTCAAAACGATTACAAGGCGGAAAAGTACCTTATTTTGAGACGGTGTGTCGGTGTACTTTCAACTTTTGGCAAATTATGCAGGTTTTGACAAAGTTTCCTACATCTACATTTATCTTAGGCCAGAAGTATCTGTCTGCCATCATCCTACGTGAAGTGCGGATGCCTGGATGGCTCCGGTTGTGAACTAGGTCAAAGGCTGACCTCCTGAAAGTTTCAGGGAGATAAGGTCTGGGTTCGTTACGTGAAACTAGCTAGCTTCACGTTCGGTGTCGGGTAGTTTAGCGTCGCAGCGTTTTACAATTGTACTTTGCACTCGGCGAATGCTGACTCGGCCTCTGGCGAGTGGAGCTTGGATTTCCGCTGCATTGGGAACATGGGCTCTATAAAAATTGATCATGCCTAAAAAGCGACGTAATTGTTCTACATTTTGAGGTTTTGGAAACTCTTTAATAGCCTTAGTTTTTGATTCTAAGGGTTTGATGCCTACGGGCGATACGTCGAAGCCTAGAAACTCTACAGAACCTTTGCCAAAAACGCATTTGCTTAAATTATTAGTGACACCAAATTTATTTAGTCTCTCGAAAATTGCTTTAAGGTGTTTTTCGTGTGACGCGTGGTCTTCTGATGCAATTAGAATATCGTCGACATAGCAGAACAAAAAATCGGTGCTGGAAGTCAATTCCCCATTTTGGTTGGGTACTTCAATGTTACGGAGCAAGGTGTCGTTCATGAAACGCTGAAAGGTTTGGCTGGCGTTTTTCATGCCAAAAATTAGGCGGGAAAAAGAATAAATTGAACATAGTGTCGTGATACAAGTTTTTTCGATGTCTGACGGAAAGATCCTAATATTATGGTAGGCCCTATTTAAATCAATTTTGGTGAAAATTTTCTTGCCAGACAACATGTATGTGTAATCTTGTAACCGTGGTATGGGATACCGGTCCGGTTTAGTTATCGCGTTCAGCGCGTGATAGTCGCCACAAGGTCGAAGTCCACCGTCTTTTTTAGAAACAACGTGTAGAGGGCTGGCCCACTGACTGGTTGCTGGTTCGCAAATTCCCATTTCCTGCATGATTCTAAATTCCTCTTTTACTTTTTTATACCTATCGGGAGGAAGTGGCCTCGGGCGGGCAAATACTGGTGGGCCAGTAGTCTCGATGTGATGGAAAACATCGTGAGGCGGAATCTCCTTAAATGACATCGGTTTGGTGATGTCTGGGAATTGCGTGAGTAGCTTATGGTAGGGGTTACGCTTATCGATAGTGTTCAACGATGCGGTGTCGCATCTTACAAGCGGACAGCGGATGTTTAAGTCTGTGACACTATCAATTAACCTACGCTTACTTAAGTCTACTAATAATTTATGTTTACTGAGAAAGTCAGCCCCAAGGATGCGCTGCTTCACATCCGCGAAGACGCAATTCCAAGTGAATGGTCTTCGGAGATTTAAATTTAAAGTTATTAACTTCGTGCCATAAGTTTTTATTTCACTGCCGTTGGCGGCGTAAAGTTTGTACAGGCTGGGCCTTAGGTCGTTGCACACTAACCTGTACCTTTTGGGCAAGACTGAGATACACGACCCAGTGTCGATGAGGTACCTCAGTCCTGACTCCTCGTCTCGAACTGTCAGGCGGCTGTTCATCGGAGACGTGCAGTCATCCGCCGTGGACTGCACGGCTGCTAGTTTCCCGGAAACTGCATACGCGCCTCGGCTGCAGCTGCTGGCTGCTGCAGGCGCTGCTGGTTCGCCCAGTTGCACGGCAGGCGGCAAAAGCGTGCGTCCGCGCCGTATCTATGGTGTATGAAACACAGGCCGTTGTGGTTTTGCTGCTCTCGGTCCCTTGAGTGGCTGCTTCCTCTTCTCGGTTGCCAATCTTGTCGCCTAGGTTGCTGTCTACTTCTGGAGCTTGATTTTGACTTGCTGTTCTCCTCAAGTTCTGTAAGTATTGCGCTGATTCTGTTTATCTCTGTCCAGATTGCAGTGGCGTCTGGCGTGGCGTTGCTGGGTGTGCTTGCAGGCGTTACTATATCCGCGTCATGTCCATTTTTCAGTCTTCTTGGCTTGACGTGTTGCTTCACTTCACGTGGTAAAAATCACGTCGGTGAGATAAACGAGTGAAAATGTCCAAGGAGTTACTTAGTAGCACACGCAATAGGCGTGGAGAAAAAAATTGTAAAGAGAGTTGTGAGAAAATAAAAGTAAAACTAGTAAAAGTTTTGGAACCTGGGTACTAGTCCTGATATTGAGTGCACCGCTGTGTGCGTTGTCCGTAGAAAATGATAGTTTTCGTCAAGCCACTTAAAAACCGACGATTTTCTTCTGACTCCAATTTCGAGGTTGCCCCTATTTTGTTCTATAGTAGGGATCACCAATTTAGCTATTTTGTTGTGTGTGGTGGTATTGAGGAATACCTATGTAATGTAGCTAAGGTGGCGTGACTTGGCGAAGGCAATTAAATGAAAAGGTTCACTTGAAGCAATTGGATTTATTTTGCTATAGGCAAAACGTAAAGTTAGGTTACAAATTTAGCTTAGAGCTAGGAACCTAGTATCCAGTACGGATGCGCGGCGATGACTGGCGTCACGGGCTAGTGGTCTTGGCGAGGTGTGGGACTTAGTGCTATGTCAGCACAATTGCTTATATAGCGATGTCGCTATAATCCCAAACTCACTTGCCCTTGAGTTTCAGGAGAGAATTTGCTTCCCTGTGTGTGTTCTACCGCTTATACAATGGGTTGTGTACTGAGGAATTGTTCGAAATTTTGCCCACAGCTACTTTCTACCATCTCACCGCTTGCTATCGGCAGAAAATTCAACCTCACACCTTAGAACCTTATTGGTCACGTACAGTAATGCGGTTTAAGAGAAACTTCGTTAGGTTGTGGAATTAGCTCCCTGCAAAGGACTACAGAATGGGGTTTTATAAGATAGAAGTTATGAGATTTTTGAGGGGTCGGCATCGCGCGTGTGATACCTCTGGTGTTGCAAGCGTCCATAGACTACAGTGCCCGCTTACCATCAGGCAGACCGCTAGCTTGTTTGCCACCTTAGTGGTATAAAAAAAGACTGACTAAACGACAGTTGGACTTGCGACTTGCAAAGCAGATAATTTTGACCCAAGGCGAAGGACTGTTTCGCTCTATTGATTACACCAACTTCATTTTATCCTGCTATAGATGTTAATACCAAGGATCCCAATGCTCTTGGAGATGGTAAGGACAGTGTTCTGAAATTTTTGTGAAAGTTTTCTGGGACCTCAATGAATGGGTTTTCCTAGCGGTATCTCAAACTTTTGTCTTCGTAGGGTTGAATCCCCTAAAAATTTTTCCTGTCCCCAGTCAAACACCTTGGACAGATAGTCTAGATTTAAGACATAAGTTATTCTAGCTTTTTCCTCTACAATGGAATGAGGAAAGTTTGGACGGCCGATGTAATTAGCACTGGCATCTGGCATCTCTAGTACTGGCATCTGCATACCAATGTATGGTGTCAATGCTCAACATGTCATTGATATGCAGTACAAACAGCGAAGGAGACAAAACAGAGCCTTGCAAGACGCCAGCATTAATGTCCATGCTATCAGAGCAACTACCGTCAATACGTCTCGTATGCGTATGCCGGACAAAAAGTTAGCCACCCATTTGCACAAACCTTGGGCAGTCCGTAAGATGGGAACTCTGGTAGAAGAACCCGGTGCCAGACCCGATCAAACGCCTTCGCTATGTCAAGGCTACATGCTAATGCCTTCCCCTAACTATTAGTGGCTAGTGCCTATCGATGTGTAAGATACACTAGATGGTCACCAGTCGAGGGAACGTGACAAAAGCCATATTGACAGTCGCTTACCAGGTCGTGTATTTTAGGTATCTTAGAAGCTGTATGTTGATCACATGCTCCATCATCTTGGAGAGGACAAAGGTAGTATAGCAATTGGCCTGTAAGTTGATGGATCTGGTCTATTACCCTTTTTGGGTACCGGCTGCACATTTGCAGTCCTTCATGAAGACGAAAATTGCATAGTGTGGTAGAAAAACGCGAAGAGTCGCGTTAATACAGGTCATAACTCAGGAGCACACTGTTTAAGCACCACTGTTGGTATACCGTCTGGCCTGCTCGACTTATGAACGTTTAGAGAAAGCAACGCCCGCCGGACCTCCCGCTGTGTTATGGAGATTACTGGCATGATCTTACCGTACCACGGTATAGAAGGTGGCACAGCGCCTTCGTCGTTTATATTCGAGTTAGAGGCAACGAGACTGCCTAGTAGCCTGCCCTGCATATATATTGTATGTTTGCTACAACAGGTGCTATTGGTGATCCCAAAGATACACCATCTGCCTGCAGATATTACCCCACCCTACCTAAAATGGCCATTCTAGAGTCAGAACTCAACCCATTCCATGTACACAGTGATGACCCTGCAAATTAAATCAGGTATGAGTTGTTTGCTTCATTTATTGGTACATTAGTTAATAAGGAAGTGACGTTAAAACTTAATATTATAACACTACTCGTTATACGTATATACGGAACGCTATAGTCTCCAGAGGCATCTTAATCAACGAGCAGTTCGGCTTGCGCGCCAAACACACGTGCGTCCAACAAGTACGTACGTAGCACGGAACCCATTCTCACTGGCTTTCAATCAGTATTAGGTAAGCCCCGTCACACGGGCGCTGTCTTCTTCGATGTAGCAAAAACTTTCGACAAAGCCTGGTACAACGGTCCCTCTCACTTTTCGTCCGTGCCATTCCTTGGCAAAACAAGGCAATTACCTCGGTGTGACCCTGGATATGCGTTTGAACTTCCGCGATCACACCAAAATAGTTAGAGACCGAGCCGCTTTTGTTCTCGGTCGTCTATATCCCATGATAGGCAAGTACAGTAAGATGTCGCTTAGAAATAAGCTGACTCTTTGCGTCACTTGCATCTGCCACATACTAGCATATGCTGTTGTCTAAACGCAACTTCCACAAACTCCAGACCCTTCAAAACCGCTTTCTCCGAGCGGCCTCCGGAGCCTCCTGGCACGTCCGGAATGCGGACCTACACAGGGATTTTGTGCTCCCCACGATTCCCCAATATCTTAAAGACCTGGCAGTCCGTTTTTTTGAGCGTACACCGGAATCGATTAATTGTGCAATCCTTAACCTATCATTCCCCGACCGACCTCGGCACGGTCGATAAACTATTGTTAGGCGGCCTGGGCACGTAATAACGCCCCAGATGACGATCTCGCTATCCGGATAGCATGATTAGTCTCAACAACCTCCCCTAATAGGGCCTCCCCCCTAACACGACGCCGACATCTCCAGGTTCGTCGGCGAACGAACGGATACACGAGGTGTCAAAAAGTGCCGGGGCGCTTCTCGCCCCCACTCTTTCGCAATCGCAACCGCGTAACGTGGAACTCCCCTCTTGGCGCTGACTCACCCTTGGGATCAAGGCACACGCTGGTCCAAGGGACGCCCCCGAGAGTAACAACCCAAGCCGAGGCTCCCCTCACAGGGAGCCCTTAAGTAATGGGCGCTATATGGGCGGAGATTCCTTCAGATTCTCGCCCCAAGAGCCCGGTGGAGTAGTAATGGCTCGGTGGAGCAGTAATGGCTGCATCAGCCAACTGCATAGTCAGTCAGAAAAAAATAAAAAATATACGTATATCTGATAGCAAAGCATTTTATAGCCACAAATCTATGATGTAGCTTTCTGTCTTGCCAGTATAGGGTTGCAGTATATCAGCTCAATATTTGACTGGCTTTGGGCGTAAAGGCTATTTAGATTTGTAAATGTTTGGTAGGCCATATATTTTATGTGCTGAAATATTATACGGGTGGAGGCGAGGAAGCATCTCATTACCTTTGATAATTTGCAGCAAGTTACTGACCTATAATTCAATGGATCTGATCTATTGTCCTTATTGGACACCGGGTGCTCATTCGCAGTCTTTCACGAAGATGGAAATTGGATAGTCCAGTATAAAAGCGCGAAGAATACAGGATACAGCTCAGGAGCACACTGATTTAGCTCCACTGCTGGTATACCTCCCGCCCACTGTACATATTAATGTCTAGAGAAAGCAACGCCAGCCGGCGACCAAAAGGCATGACTCCCAATGGAAATGCTCGGAAGTCGCCTACCCATTATGCCGATGAATTCGAATCTGGTTCTGGCGGTTGCTTTGTTACTGAATCGCAAGGCAGACTTTATTTTGCATCTATTTCCACCCAGAAATATTCATAGCCTTATTATTTCGAGCTGTAGTTCAAGCGGCATACGCAGCTTGCTTGAGAATTTAGCTTATCTTATATACAAAGCCATCTAAATGAAGCAAACAACTCACATCAGAGTTAATTTGCACGGCCATCAGTCCCTCTGTGTACATGGAATGGGTTGATTTCTGGCTGAAGAATGACTATTTTAGGTAGGGTTGGGTAATATCTGCAGGCGGATGGTGAATCTCTGGGATCACCAATAGCCTCTGTATACCAAACATACAATATATGGAATGGTTTGAAATTAGTACTAAAGAAAAACCGATGGTTTAGTGGGGATAAGTAGACGATATCTTTGCTATTATAGACACAGAAGATTTAGCTGGTTTCTAAAAACATATCAATTCGGTCAACAAAAGATTACAGCTGCATGTTTTATTTCACTTGAAATTGATTGCTAAAAATAATGGCAGGTAAACATAGGTTAAAAGATTTTGTAAGGAACTGACATTAAGGCAAATAAACTGTAGCTAAACGTTCTGTCAGTATCTCTTCTATAGGGGCAGTGTCAAACGATTTCAAGGTGAATAAAACAATTAGCTAAATGTTCTGGGAATAAGTCTGCTCAAGCGGCTTGTTTTTTTTTTTAGTGAATCTGAAGTCGGTTAATGCTTTTGTTAAAAATATAGTATATTTTTTAATTTTTAGTTGCGCTACTACATGATTTTTTTTTCTTTGAAACCATAAATTAGTCAAGAGCGTTCAAATTACTATTTAACACTTGTCGTTGTTGGTAAGTAAATACTTACCTACAATATATACACTACCAATGCCTATATTTTAATGATCGACGGAAAGATAAAATGAAACTGTATAATGACTTTTGTTTTTTAACCTAAAATTGACAAATGGAAGAACGGATGGACATGACGAAATCGCTTTTTTGCCATGTGACGCACAGATATCCCGAAGCTATAGATTAACTAGGGACATAACATTCGGTTTTAAATACGGAACCTTAAAAATTAAAACGTCAAATTCAGTTTTTCAAATTCATATCAAATGCATAAAATGGTCGTCGAAATTGTTAGGCCTACCGTACTTCGGTAAAATGCTGTGTGTGTTTTTTTTTTTCAAAATTTGTAAGGAGTGAATAGTACCACGAAATTGCGCAAATTTGTTACAGATTTGTTGCGTTTTGTTTCCGCACGGAATTTTTGCACACTATACATGCACTTAAGAGGACGATTGTCGCTAGTTGAGCACGGCAAGTATAAAAAAGCTAAAACTATCTAAAGCCAGCTTCTATAAGGTTGAACTTCACACTTCACGTTTCATGTCATTATATAGCGCTTACTTTTTTAGCTAGTTTTCATGTCTTTAATTTATTAAAAATTAACTGACATGTATATAGATTTGAGCCAAATATAAAACAATAAAAAAAATTGAGTTCCCTGACAAAATATCAAGATCTAAGACAAGTAAACTTAATTTTCAGCACTTTTTTTTGTAATTTAGTAATATTTTCATAATTTATGAATTTTTTTTTTCAATTCTGTTTCTACCTTTGTATTTTTCTGTGATTTGTAGAATGTACCATTTCTTCAATCTCGAACAAGTAAGATAGAGTGTTTTGGTATATAAGGGTATAATATTATGATTTTGAATACGCACCGCAACACGACGCGCCGTAGTGCGCCCAGCCTTAGAATGTCGAGTTGATAACTGGAGTTCGAGTCATATACATAAGTTTGCACGTATTAAAATGTGGAGCGATAATTCTGTCGTATATTGTTTTGTTAATCTCATTCACAGTAGCGCCTCCGCCACGCAGAAACTTAGGTGGCGTGGTAGAAGCTCGTCTAAATAATCAAAATGATACAATTTGAAAACATTTTCTCACATAACTCTGATTTTCTTGTACCAGTCCTTACTAAATTAAAATGGGACCAATTTGTAGGCCATTCCTTCACTTCCTTCCTTTTTCGAATCGGTTTATAGATAAGGGGAGTTCTGAGGTAACAAACATTAAAAATAAAACATTGAACCGAATTGATAACTTCCTCCTTTTTTTGAAGTGCGTTAAAAATTACAGCTTAACGCCTCTTTGTGAGATATGACTTAAATAGGTTATTGGCATTGCCGCGTATACATATACGTTGAAGTTTTTGTCATGTAATTGTATGTATGTATGTATGACGCAATCAAATGCCTTTTGATGAAAATAAATCTTAGTAATAATTGTATAAATATTGAGCTAAGTGGTTTCTTCTCCTTGAAGGCGGATGCTAATACCTAAATAAATCTGCCATCCTGAGACACTGCATTTTTTTTGTACACTCCAAAGAAAAGAAAACCGTTCAATGTTTTACATTTCTATTTTTATTTTATCTAAGATTTACTAAAAAAAATATTTATACTTATAGCTAAAACTTACTACTAATCGATATTAACACGAACACGAAAAGTAGATATTTGATCATTCTTCTGTTGCGTCCTTTCGAAGTTATCGTCGGCAAATAATTAAAAATATTTGATTAGAGTGTTTTACTTTTTTACTGAGTGTAACCAGTTTTAATAAGTGCTGTTGCCAAATGCTTGCAAAAGAGTAACGTATTTGAGAAATTTAAATTAAATGGTACAATCGCAATGAAAAACTATATGTATGGAAATACAGCGCTGTCACACCTTTAGCACTTTAATTCAATGTCTAAACCACTGTTACCCTAGTTCTCTTTTTCTTTATTTACATTTATATGACAATTGCATTTGTTAAATTCAATTACCTATGGATAAGGTTAATGATTCAAACGTCCTTCTGTTAAATTTTACTTTGCTACTTTAACATTCTTTCGGCTTTTATCGCGTAAGTATATGTGTGTGTGTGTTTGTGTTTTTGTGTGTGCGTCGCCTCTAGCCTCCAGTTACATAAATTAATCAAGAACTTAGGAAAAAATTACAAACTCACTTCCACAACAAAAAGTTAGGTCTACCAAAATTTAAAAGTATTAAAATGAGTAATTACTTGGATCGCAATAATCTGGCTGTACGAAGAAATTGAATATTCATGGTATTCTAATGCCCTCGGGAATCGCTCCAACTGCAAAAAGTTGATTGAATTTGAGTCGGAAAATGTTCTTACTGTAATTGAACGGAAAATCAATTTCTGGAGTTGGTAAAAGAAATAGGAGAAAATAAATAAACCTGATCCTACAGACAGAAACTTAGATACAAAGATAGGAATCTTAGTTGACTGAGAATTATCCGATTCGTTACTTTTTAACTAATATCAAAAATATTTCTGCCAAATTCCAACTTAGTTTATATTTTTTAGGGTTCCGTACCCAAAGGGTAATTAGCGGAACCCTATTACTAAGACTCCGCTGTCCGTCCGTCTGTCACCAGGCTGTATCTCATGAATCGTGATAGTTAGACAGTTGAAATGTTTACATAAGATGTATTTCTGTTGCCGCTATAACAAAAAATACTAAAAAACTAAAATATTGAGTGAGTGATACTTGGTATTTGAAAATTTCTAAAAAATCAACGGGTATCAAAACAAAGGTCTTTAAAAGTCTAGTAAGAAAATATATGGCACTTACAGTAGTCAAGAGCGAGTAAAAATAAGTTGGAAAAAAATAACACTGAAAAAGCTGTTAATACAAATAAATGAATAAATAAATATAAAACCCTACTGCAAGAATTAAAAAGAAGTAAACAAGTGCTCCTAAAACATATCAAATATTTAATTATAATCAGGTGGAACTCATTTAAATGCATAAAACAAATAGTAGTACAGATTGCGCACAATATAGTAGTTACTTACTAAAAGTAGTACAGATTGCGCACAATATAGTAGTTACTTACTAATAGTAGTACAGATTGCGCACAATATAGTAGTTACTTACTAATAGTAGTACAGATTGCGCACAATATAGTAGTTACTTACTAATAGTAGTACAGATTGCGCACAATATAGTAGTTACTTACTAATAGTAGTACAGATTGCGCACAATATAGTAGTTACTTACTAATTATTTCATAACTTTGATTTTAAAAGTGTTTGTAAAATCGTAATTTGAATAAAAAAAAATGACTTGGAGTTTGACCTTAAAATGAGTCCTCTTGCTTATAGTTAAATATTTGGTAAGTATGTTTTAGGGACACTTGTTTCCTTCTTTTTAGTTGTTGTAGTCGGGTTTTTTATTTATTTAATCATTTATTTTTATTTCATAGCAGTAAATCTAAGCTAAACAACAAATATTATACCTGAATACTAAATAAAGTTAACAATACAATTGGACTTGGATGAGTAGCGACTCATGTAGGATCTTGGCCTCTAATACCATGGTGATTTATTTATTTTATTTATTTATTGGTAGAATTGTAAACTTACAGGTAACCCAAAGCGTTTACAATCAAGTTATAAATAGTTATTTACTATACACTTACAGACTAACTATATTAAATTTATAAATAACTACATAAAACTTTGACACCTACACTAGAACACCCGCCTAAGAAATTAATACCTACTTAATAACAATGTAAACGAATTAAATATAAAATAATAATGAAAGTAAAATATAAAATAACAATTAAAATGAAATACAGAGCCCATAGTGTGATCTAGCGTTGTAAACTGCAGAACGCAAGGTGGATACGCGTTGCAGATATAATTTTTTTCCTTTTGTCTACGTTGTTTGAGGATATTATTGAGTTGAGGAGCGTAATAGTGCGTCTTGTTGGTGCATTCTGTGCAGCTCGAGTGCGTGTACCAGCCTGTGCCGCCGCGGACCAGACCCGCTGTCTGCGCCCTGCATCGCTCCACTGCGAACGTTAAGGTGCACATCCTGTAGTGCAGACGGATTGTCCACTTTGTTGTGGAGTAAAAGGTGAAAGTGGATCACCGCTTGTAGCTTTCTGCGCAGTTTTAAGGTGTCGAGACCAACCATACCCGCGACGAAGAGAGATGGATAAAGCAGTGGATAATAGCCAAACTTTTTTTTGTATATAAAACGACAAAATTTCTTGTGTATTTTTTCTATTATCACTGAATACTTGATTTCATATGGGTCCCAAATAAGCGCGTTATATTCCAGCCGGCTACGAACGTAGGCATTATATAGCATGATAGCCGGTCTGCAATCGTTAATCATGTATGTGTGACGCATAATGAAACCAAGTGTCCTACCAGCCCTCCCCGCTACGGTCATGATATGGTCTCTGAAGTCTAGTCGACTGTCCAGTGTCAATCCTATGTCGCGTGTCTCATCAACCCTCACCATAGTAGTACCTGACAGTCGATAATCGTACAAAAGTGGAGACCTAGATATAGTGAACGTCATCACTTTACACTTTTCTGTGTTAAAGTTAAGACGGTTTGTGTCACTCCAGACTTCTGCACTGTGGATGTCACGCTACAGAGCTTCGCAGTCGGGCACAGACCCCGTGCCCATATACAATTTTAGGTTATCTGCGAACATTAGGCAACTTGGCTTTTTCGACGACTTGAGGTAAATCATTAATCATGATCAAAAATAGAGTTGGGCATAATAAACTTCCCTGGCCTATTCCAGATCTAGTGTAATAATATGTGTTATATATTTGTTATAGTCTTGGCCGATTTGTAATTTTACTAATTCCCGATAGTATTTAAATAACTCTCTGTTAAATTCCTTGCCTTCTTGTTTATATTTTTTACGATTGTAATGCTTACTTTTTATGTTGCGTATGATGTCTGCGGTAAATATATAAAACGACTGGCCCACCGCTTACGCGTTTTAATAGGGACACATATATTTATAGCCGTAAAAAGTTTTTTGTATAGAATATCGACTGCAGTGTTTACATCGAGAGTACTTGTGACGTCACCCCAGTCGATTCTAGCGTTAGCTTCATATAGTAATAAACAGGTCTGCCTTACCGTAGTTCCACTGAGGGTGGGAGTCGAAGGTGAGGGACGCGGGGTTAGGACAGGAGGGTAGTGGCGCGGAACGAGCAGCCACTCCACGATCACTTCAAGCGGCGGATGGTACCGGTCAGGCGACACGAGCGCCCCACTCTCCGTCACACTCACACACTCGTCACTCATTCCGCTAATCACTAAGTCTAATTGTCCGCCGTACTCATTTAGGACTGTACTATGCTGTTCTAATTTACAAAAGTTAATAAAATAATGAAATTGTTCTCTTACACTCTTGCTCATTGAAAGGAGGTTGAAATCACCTAATAATAAAAAAACTATAATTAGAATATTTACAGACAGCGTTTTCGATAGCTTGTAAAACATCTGCATACTGGTTATCATTATAACGTGGAGGTAGGTAAACCAAACAACAAAGCATTTTTATTGTTTTATGTCTATGTCAGTAACAACAGCAACAGCTCCGCGTTGTGTATAGAAGTTGTTAGAAATGTTTTAGTTATTGCAATCATATCTAACGTGGTACAGCCTAACACTGCGTTTTTAAAAGTTGTTGTTTTTGTACGCAACCCTCTAACGTTTTGGTACAAAATATAAAAACGCTTTATATTCTTTATCGATTCAGCGGCTATGGTTCCTCGGTTTTTTGGTTGGCCGTTGTGCCTATCGTATTTACCTAATCGGAGAATCCTTATGGGTGGGGAACAGTTTTCGTACATCGTACTTAAAATATTGGTGATTTGTTCCTTATCGTGGCTAAGCCTTTCCTCACGCTGTTCACCTTTCGGCTCTGGTAGACCCACAATAATAACAATTTTTTTGCGGTGAGACCGGTCCTGTAATTCGGTAAACATGTCTTCATATGATAATTCCGGTAACAATTGAGGATGTGACAAATTGACGGTATTTGTAGTGTCTTTTAGGCAACCTATGTCGGATTCCAAGCATTTAATTTTTTCGTCGGTTATAGTATGTAGGTGCTTTAGCTCATATATCTCATTTTTCATGATGTTTTGATAACAGGTTAATTTTCCGACAGTTTGCCTAATGCTGTTCTTCTGTTTTTATGGCTGACACGTCATCGAAAATTTTGCACATAAATTCACTTTGATTTTTCGTAAGTTCTTTCATCACCTCCATCATTTTCTTGCGAAAGTCCGATATTTCTTTCCTTAAATCTGCATCTTCTTCAGGGTCCTTGCGCTTGCACCCTCGGTGACGGGCGGAATTTTTAGTCAAGTCTACTTTTGATAATTCCGGTAGGGAACCGGTGGGTGACCTCATCACGTTCATATTTAAAATTCAAATTTAGCTGCACTACAAAAGGTTCAATATTGTCTGTTAGCACTAGAATGACAAACACTTTTAATTTAATTTAATTAGTTCTCGTTTGCACACTCAGTTTCACATTAGGTAAAATAGTGATGTAGCTTCCTGGTGAGATTTTCATGTTGGACACAGTCAAATGCCTTAGATAAATCACAAAACACTCCAAGGGCATCATTCGAATCCTCCCAGGCTTTAAATATATTTAAATTTTTTTTAAATATAGTGCAACTCCTGCATCGGTTGTGGAACGACCTTTTATAAAGTCAAACTGTTGACTACTAAGTAAGTTATTGATACAGAAATGGCTTAACATTTGAGAAAGTATGGTTTTTTTCAAAAACTTTACTGAGTACAGGTAGTATTGAAATAGGTGAAATTTATTAGGATATAACTTTGCTGATTTCATATCATCACGAAACAAACCACTATCAACACAATATGGCCAACTATTTAAAATATGGCCAAGTGTGCTATAACATGAATTATTGAGTATATAGTTTTTGCAGAAAGTCCCCAAAAGTCTGTGGTGTCTTATATTTCTAATGTTTTAAATGTATTTATGATATCCGTATAGTAGGAATAATCTTTTCAAATACAATTCAGGAACATTAGATTTTATTAATTTTTATACACAAGTACTTATAGCGCGGAGCTTAGCTTTCCGCAACAGCTACTATTATATGTTCTTTCTTTATATCATTCATCACATCACAGTTTACGCCTATTTTTACCTGAGTTTACCTGAGGTAGCCTATTCACTTAATTGGACTACAGCTGTCACTGCAATCGGCCACTGCATCACATCAACTTTAGATTCACAGTTAGACTACAGCAGCACATAACTTTCGTTTACCGAGTCGGCTAAACTTAAATTTATCTCGGTGCCGCAAATAAAGCCAATTTGTATGAACTATAATGTCGTAAAAAAATTACACCCCAAATAAAACCTGTGGGAACTATCGATCGGGATAAAAGTATTTTATATTCTGATAAATTCCGCCAGCCGTCCCTGCGTCGAAACTTAGTTCAGCTCCTAACTCCTTGCTCGTTGCAACGTAAAGGCATTTTTTCTTACGACTTGATTAACAAACATGAATAATATTTCGAAATAAAAACTTATTCTAATCAAAATATTTTATAGGCTATGTTACTCAGGGATAGTGTAGCTTTCTAAGTTAAACTATTTTTAGAATCGGTTCGGGAGTTGCAAAGGTTATTCCTATACATACAAACCAATTGTACGTCTGTGTGATATTACTTGGTATAGATTATTCATAGAATAATTGTGAAGTTATCAAACATGACCAAGTGATTATAAATTATTTAGTGCCCTCAGGTACCTCTTCATCAAACTAATTTAATAAAAGGTATAATTGAATATTCATGGCGCCTCAATTCTCTAGGGGACTGCCAAACCGAAAACAGTTTCATTTGGAAATTCTATTTTAAATAATTTGAATAACAATAAGTATTTTATGTATAAAGATCATGAATTTTCGTTATTTTTCGGAGTCCGTAACCGAAGAGTCATCTGGAGACCAATTTGTAAAGTCTGCCCGTTCGTCTAGTATTTATTTATTATTTTATTTAATCCTTTATACACATGGTTTTTTAAAAATTAAAAAAAAAACAAAGTCATGTACAAATGGCAATTATCTGTAACAGAGATTTTTTATATTTATTTACGTTCTATTCGGTGCTATAACACTCATGCTATATAGTTCACATTCTGGCCTTGGTATGCTATATAATGTGCCGTGCTATATTATGTACACGAAAGACTTCTACTACATTCAAGAAACAAAATCTGGTCTTAAATGTCAAAACAGACGAATGTAGATGCATACTCCGAGAACATCAACAGAAGAGACGCTTGACTACTTGAGTAGGGGCTTCTCTGAACCTATTGGTATTCATGAGACTTCTTAGATCGCACTTTGTCTTTGATCACTTTTTGAGATTGATTTTAAATAACTAAATTATTTCTTTTCCCTTTTTTAATAAGTATCATAATAATTACAGACATATTTTAAGATACATATTTTAGTATAAGGGATATACACATATCATGATTTGTAGGAGTAATGAACCATTACGCAAACAAGCTTACGGCGGTCTGCATGATGGTAAGCGGTCACCGTACTCTATGGACGCTTGCAACACCAGGGATATTACTCGCGCGTTGCCGACCCTTCAGAAATCGAATAACTTCTTTCTTGAAGAACCCCATACTGTAGTCCTTAGTGAAAACCTAGGCAGAGAGCTCATTCCACAACCCAAGCGTTCGCGGGAGGAAGTTTTTCTAAAACCGCACTGTACGCGACCATTTCGGTTCTTAAGTGTGAGAATGAATTCCCTGCCGCTGGCGAGCGGTGCGATGGTAGAAAGTAGCCATAGCGGTAGAACACACACAGCGAGGCAAAGTCTCTCTTCAGACTTAAGGGCTCGATACCGCAAGTGAGTTTAGGATCGTCGACAATTCTCACAGCCCGTCGCTGAATCTAGTCAAATGGGCCAAGCTGATATGAAAATACAAATACAAATTTTTTACTTTATTTAGTACTGGAAACATTAATTTGTACCAAAAAATTGTAGCACGGTAATGCTAACAGTAGTTTAAGAAACTGTGTTGTAAACTGTGTTGCAAACTGTGTTGTAAACTGTGTTGTAAACATTACCGCCCGCCGCAGAACAGAGGCGTCAGCGTCACAATCTTACTTTAGTAGAATAGGTACATAGGTACATAGGTACATAGGTAGGTAATACAATCAAATAATATAATAATATAAGATATTAGACTTAATTTTACGTGGTGTATATGAGTGCGTTAGTGTATGTGGTGTGTGCGTGTGTGTTTGGTGTGTGTAAGTTTGTGTGTGTACGTGTGCGGTTGTGTGTGTGTGAGTGCATGCATAGAAAGTAGAAATCATCATTATATTATTTTTGGTTTATTTATTAGTTTTCCAGGAAAATTATTTTAAATCCAGGTATGAATTTAGTAAATTTTCTGTTTCAGTGTATGTGAGAGTTTTAAGCCAGTTTCCGATAGTAATTGTGCAATCTCGAAGTGTTCTAGGAAAAATATCTAAAATTTTATTTATGTCGTTTGGATACATCTAACCTGCTGAATTAACTATTTTACAAACCTTGTGGCCTTTGCGTTTAGTAGGAAGTGAAGGGTTGTCAAGCAATTGTGATTGTTTTCGAAGCAATACGTTGAGAATGAACAGTTGTCTGACTGTTGAAAGGCCAGTTAAGGTATAAAGGTATGTCGTTGGAAAACGGACACGCTGGAAAGTCATCACTTTTAGAACAAATCTTTGAGCTCTTTCCAAGCGTAAAAAATGAGTTTTTGTTGATTTACCCCACGCCGTAATGCAGTACGTTAGGACTGATTTACCCCACGCCGTAATGCAGTACGTTAGGACTGATTGTCCTAGTGAGTAATATACAATTTTTAGTGTACCCATCTGCCAAGCCTACCCGTCTGCCAAGCCATCTTCGTTCTTCATAATATTAAATTTTATAAAAAAAAATAATTTGATAATAAAAAAAAAAAGAAAAAAATATATAAAATAAAATTGTTATATAAAACTAACATAATTATCAAAATAAAAATTAAATAGGATCGTGGAAGATCGAGGACTTAGAAAAAGTTAGCCAGGATCGTGGCGGTGGAGGTCTTTAATATTTTTGTAGACTTTCTAAAAGACGGGCTTAACACATTTATGTAGTTAAAAACCTAAATTCGAATATAAAATAAATTTCATTACTAGAACACCCGGGACAGCATAAGTTTACGTAGACATACATAGGCAGCGGCGAGCGTCGCGTGGCCACAATATATAAAGAAAGCGTATGAGGTGGGCATATGCAAAATGCGATAAATTTATATAAAATGCAATGTATTATTGAGTGAATACATTCTAATATGAGAGGAATTATGTACCTTTCGGATGGGTACTAAAAGGTGGTAGTGTTGTAGTGACCTGAATATTGGAATGCGACTCTTTTGCTTGATTTAGCGATGGATGTTGCTTCTTATGTTTGATTGCTTATACTGCTGCTATACAATACAGGTAAAAAGTCCTCGCCTGAGTAAAGTAAAGTGGAGACAAGGAGATGGAATGGAGGCATGCCCGGGGATCGGAAGCTTAAAACCTACTGGTCTCTCAGAATGTTTATCGTTAACATTCGTTAGTGGCTTCAAGTTACATCGGCTGAGCTCACAGACGGTTTGAACATCTCTCGCCTAACGTTTCGATCCGTTTGTTTGGGTCAAATACGAATGTGAGTTCAGTGCCGAGCGACTTGAACGACGACAACAGATTACACAGTGTAGAAGGGTAAAGGTCCTTGCCTCGAGCTGTCTGTCAGAGTCGAAAAACTGCGAAAGAAGGCAATTGTTGTTTTATTTAAATTGACACGTAAACCGTTGCCAAGTTGTGGGGAGTCGGACGCTGATTACGTGAAGGCGACAGTGATACTTCACCTACGCGACTGGTAACAAACTCATGGAATCATATTTGGTTCGCGACTAAATTCCTAAAAAGCTGCGATACTGAATATTACATAAATAATATAACTCACACTTATTCTATCGTTAATCGATCAAATAAACTATAAACTATATTTCTTCGTACTTGAACTGATAATATACCTATACATTTAACCTGTTTATGAATCCTTGATCATGTATGGTGTGGACGCCGGCTTGAAAACCGAAATATATCATTTATAATCTACGACCGAAGTTACATGGATGCAGTGGGGCTTATTGCGTCTTGCTCTTCGGAGTGTGTTAAGCATTGGGCGTGCCCTCTTGGTGAATTCCATGACTGTTCCATTGGTACATAATAATTAGTACTTACACAAATGGTTCAGTGGGGTTTATTGCGTCCTGCTCTTCGGAGTGTGCTTAACACGAGGCGTGCTCTCTTGACAATGTCATGGCTGTGTCTGTGCGAACGGATGTCACACTCTTTCGCCTAAGGCTGAGTGTTTGTGCTATGCACGCACAAGGATTTGTTCCTGAAACTACATATTAAGACTTTGGTCTTCAGCTTCGGCTGCAACGATCATTTAATGGTTATACCATTTATGATTTCACACCTCTACTCCTTCGGGGGATGTGCGCTAAGTTAGCCTCGGTATGGTCACGTACCGTGGGAAGCGCTGGGTGGAGCTTCCCGCCTTTTTATTTTTTTAGAAAAATAAAAAGCGCATAGGGGTAGAGAATACTAATTTCATTACTAGAACGGTGTTTCAGTCTTTCTCTTAAAGAACCTGCGGTCTACGTTACACAATTGGGTCCTACCATTTAGACGATCACATAACCAATCCTTCTCTAAATTTATACTTCAGTTTTCAAGTTTCGTGTTCATATTATGTCTTATAATCTTGTCCATACTGGTTAGTTAGGTAGGTACGTTAAGGGTAGGTAGTATATGTGTTCTTTGGGGGGTTTAGTTACAGTAGCAAAGTCTATGACTGTTCTAAGGTTTTTAAAAACATAAATAAGTTTTCTGACCCTAGAAATGGTGACTTTGATGTTTTCATTCCAAGATAATTTGCTGTCTAACCAACCCTAGGGGGGTATTTAAAAGTAAGTGTTTGTTCAATTATAATACAATTACAAAGTAAACTAACGTTGTTGCAGCAATGAGCGTGGATAGTGTAAGAGGATGAAGGCATTGAGAAGAGATTGATCGAAGAAAAAGGAATAAATTTAGTTTTACCTCCGTCCAGTTTCGTCCCTGTACAAGCAAAACTGTGTCATCAGTGTAGGTTATAATTTTACAAGATGCTAGAGATAGTTTGCATAGGCCATTAAAATATATTAAGAAGGTATTTGCGGGACTTGAATTAATACCCATGCTATCAGGACAACTACCGTTAACCACGGCTCCTATGCGTCTGCCGGACAAAAAGATAGCCACCCATTTGAACAAATCCTAGGGCACTCCGCAAGATGGCACTTATTTATTTATTTCTCATATTTTAAGAAAGCTGTAGGCTTTTTTTTTGATCTTTTTTTTTGTGACATTTTTCCACCTTTATCCTTTATTTAACCTTTATCCTTTAACCTTAATCATATAATGATTCTAGGGGACAATCTGAAGGGTTTTCATTAGAATAAATAAATTAAAATGACCCCCTCGCAGCCTAGTTGGTAGTGTTGCAGACTGCTGCGCAGAGGGTGTGGGTTCGATTCCCGCATTGGACAAACATTTATGTGATAATTAACATTTGTGTTTGTCTTGAATCTGGGTGTCTTTATGTATAATATGTATTTATATACAAAAAAAAAGTAATATATATGTATCTGTATCCGTTGTCAGACGGCGCTGTGTGTAATGTCCAAAAATATTTATTTAAAAAAAAAATCGATCGATCTCCATAGTGATTTCGAGCTTCCGACAATATAAGCCTTCATCAAAGATGCGTTTAAACGCTACTTTGAGTCGGCAGCCCTCCACCCCAATCCCCTAATTAGGCAATCTTGTAACTATGCCCCCAATAGAGGGGCCTTAGGACCATTTAGATATCCGAGGCACGTTTTAACAGATTCTGACGATGAGGTAACCAGCAGGCTCAAAGCTCAAGCGCCTTCCGCGCTCGCGTCCGCGAACACAGATTATTATACAAATATATACAGAATACGTCGCCGCTGGCGGCGACGGAACATTAGACACTTTAATTTTCACGCACACACACACACTCGAGCGCGCGAGTATACTAGGTTCACCCGGGCGCTTCGACTAGTTACATTTAAATAATAATAGGCGAGGGCTGAACAGGGTCTTGCCGTTTCTTCTCTTCAGAACGCCTTTGCTATTTTCCGAAGCGGCGGTAAAATTTTAGTCAGACACAAATTTAGTTTTAAGAGCGGTTGCCCAACGGTTCGTGTCTAGGACACCCTTGCGCAAACCACCCCAACTTTTGAAAAAAAGCAAGTCAAGGCTTTCTCCAGGTATAACACCTCACCCGGCTGAGCTGAGGATTATTACCTCAGTTTAGTAAACCTGAGCTGATCAGATTTGACGCATTATTTGCGGATCCCTTCCTTCATCTACTACACTGACCAGTTATTATCAATTGCACGCTTCTCATCACAGAGCTTCATCAGGACCAACTCGTATCGGTGTAATTAAACGCTGATTGTAAGCGTGTTTGTGCTTTATTTGCATTCTATTTAATTTTACTTGTTTTTAGTAAACAACACTGTTATTCCAACAAGACTAGTTTTATTTCTGTTAATAAATACAATAAGTAAAACTCATTGGTAACCGTCAGTGTAATTTACTTGTCCTAGAAATTACTAATATTTTAGTGGTTATTAGTATTATTTACTTGTAGCTACTAAAGTTTTTTCTCTGTGTTGTTTGGTTATAGAACTGGAAAAACTATGTAAAATTATAACTAAAGGTTGATTGAGCAATATTGAAGTATATAATTATAAACACTCCACTGCGACCACCGACCAGCGACCAGCGATCACCGACCAGCGACCAGCGACTAGCGACCGCCGACCAGCGACCAGCGACCAGCGACCCATCGACGCGACGCAGGCCTATTCTAAAATACATATTCATGAAGAACTCTCGCGGGAGGTCGGCGGTCGGCCAGTGAAGTTGATTAAGTTTTTACTGAAAAAAGTTCACTGGTTATCTTATATCATTATTTATTTACATATTTCAAAGGGTTTGACGGAGAGCATTTTTTCTTGGAAAAGTTTTAAATCAGAATGTAAAAGTTTCATTGAAATTTCTGATTGTCGCCGAAAACAGATTCCTTCTTCATGTTTACATTATATATATATATAAATTTGCTCCCTTGTGATAAAATCTCCAATTACTGCCTGATTGGGTTTTCAATTTTCTTATATTAATCATCATCAATCAACTAATGAATTGAATCTACATTTCAATTTTACCGTAACAACCGAACGAACTATTTAACAACGATATATTTTAAAAAGTAAGAAAATAAATAAAACAGCACAATTGATTTAGAATAACAAAAGCCAACAAAATTCAGATAAAAGTGTACGAGGCTCAAATAGCAAGTACTTTCGAAGTAACTTTTATAGTGTAGACTTGGAACTTTAGCTTAAAATAACATAAAAGTAAAAATAACACCCTAAAGCTGAAGTTATAATAAAACATTGAACTATGTGCTGTTTTTGTCTTGAGGTGGTACGCCAAAAGCTGAAGTTATAATAAAACATTGAACTATGTGCTGTTTTTGTCTTGAGGTGGTACGCCAAAAGCTGAAGTTATAATAAAACATTGAACTATGTGTGGTTTTTGACTCGAGGTTGGATGCCATAAGATAATTTTACTGCAAATGTTTGGCATTCGACTTAAAAGCAAAAAAACACGTAGTTCATAAAGAATATAGATCATTGTTCTGTTATAGTGTCAGCTTTATTTTATTTATTTATTTTTTAGTCGTTTTTTATGTTTTCGTCCTTCTACTAGAAGATAACGACAAGTGTCGTTACAATCTGTTCAACTACCTGATTTAAAAAGAGGTTTAACTTTGCTAAGTTTCATCTCATCAGGAAACCACACTATCAACACAACTATTAAAAATTATTGCTGAGGTTTGTGCTATAACATGAATTATTGAGTTCTAACAGATAATCCCCAAAGGTCTGTGATGTTTTTAGGGTTCCGTACCTGAAAGGTAATTAGGAACCCTTTTACTAAGGCTTCGCTGTCCGTCCGTCCGTCCGTCTGTTACCAGACTGTCTCTCATGAACCGTTATAGTTAGACAGTTGAAATTTTCACACGAGATGTATATCGTGAGTCTAAAGTCCAGAACGCTCTAAGAAGCGATCATCTAAACTCAGAAGAAGAGAAATTTCTGCGATTACTATGCTCGCAATATAACGGTATCTTTTACCTTGAAGGAGACCAGTTGACCATGACAAAAACGATTGAATACGAAATTCGAACCACATCCGAGACTCCTATTCATATGAAAAGTTACAGATTTCCTGAATGTCACAAAGAGGAAGTAAACCGTCAAATAGAAGACATGCTCCGCCAGAATATAATTCGTCCTTCAATTTCCCCTTGGTCCGCACCTATTTGGGTCGTCCCAAAAAAACCAGATGCATCTGGCAAATCTAAGTGGCGTATCGTCATCGATTATCGCAAGTTAAATGAGATAACGATAGGCGACGCCTACCCTATCCCTAATATCACAGATATTCTTGATCAACTAGGTCACAGTAAATATTTTACCACCCTTGATTTAGCATCGTCATTTCACTAAGTACCCGTAAAGGACTCGGAGAAGACCGCTTTTTCAGTACCTACTGGCCATTTCGAATGGACCAGAATGGCCTTCGGGCTTCGTAATAGTCCTTCCACGTTCCAAAGGCTCATGAACATCGTTCTAAGCGGTCTCCAAGGTCTCCATTGCTATACTTACATGGACGATATTATCATCCACAGTCACAATTTAAATAGTCACATGGAAAAGCTAAAACTGGTTTTTGACAGACTTCGTGAACATAACCTCAAGCTTGAGCCTGAAGTTCAATATCTAGGTCACGTAATATCCGACTTAGGTGTGAAACCTGATCCTAAAAAGGTCTTATGCGTAACAGAATTTCCAGTACCAAAATCTCCAAGAGATTGAAAAAAAGACGCTTCATTGAAAATGTTTCTCACATCACGAAACCTCTAACCAGTCTCTTAACAAAGGATGCCAAATTCATATGCTCCTCTGAACAACAAAACGCTTTTAACTTGCTAAAATCTAAAATAACTAGTGCACCTATCTTTTAATATCCAGACTTCACACAGCCGTTTGTGTTGACCACTGATGCTTCTAATTTTGCCGTATCCGCCATACTTTCTCAAGGTCAAGTTGGCAAATACTTACCTATCGCATACGCCTTAAGAACATTAAATAAATCCGAAGGTAACTATTCCACCACCGAGAAAGAGTGTTTAGCAACTGGCACAAAAGTATTTAAAAATTGTCACCGATCACAAGCCACTACAATGGCTGTTCAGTTGTAAAGATCCGAGTTCTAAATTGGTCAGGTGGCGGTTAAAATTAGAAGAATTCGACTATGAAATCGAATACAAAAAAAAAGAAGTTAAATAATAATGCAGATTCACTTTCTCGTAACCCTATCCTTACGCTAGATAATAATACGTCATTCCCTACGTCATAATCATCACCAACGTCATAGCCATTATCGCCGACCGCGTCGTCGTCAGAAACATATAAAAAAATTTTACAAGTTAGCCGCCAAACCCCGACTTACTATGACACTGTAGTCCATGAACATAACGAATCACTTTTAAAAGCTAAATGTAAACTTATAGTTTACCCCACTGCAATTGACCTTGACGAGTCTATTCCATATTGTTCCGAAATTATCCAAATGTCTACAAGTGAACCAAACATTCACGACACAGAACGCGAATTACATACCTTTTACTCCACTTCGAACGATAACCATCTTTTTACTCATTTATTTTTAACAGTTCACCATTATGACGAGATCTCTTACAAAGATATATTCAATATGCTACGAGACTACCGAGATATGATTTTGTATTGGTACATGGACGAAAAGGAAATTGCCATATCCGACTTTGTTAACACATTCAACAAAATTTCATACACAAAAATATATAACATACTAGCGTTCTTGTTCCACAATACCGGTAATAAAATAAATATATACCGCAACGCTATTTTGTTTCCTACTCCCGAAGAAACTAATAAGATATTAAAAGATCATCATGACTCACCTTCAGTGGGGCATCCCGGAGTTGCCCGCATGCTCGAAAGAATAAAATCTATGTATTGGTGGAAGGGCATGAAGCAAGATATCGAAAATTACGTAAAAAATTGCAAGTCTTGCCAAATTAACAAACCTTTACGTCGAACTAACCGCTCACCTATGATTATCACATCCACCGCTACAAAACCGAACGAAAAAATATACGTAGATATAGTCGGACCACTTCCCGAAACATACGAACATAACCGCTACAGTACGATCTTACTAAATATTCACAAGCATATCCATTACAAACTTGTTCAGCTGAGGAAACTGCAAAACGAATCGTCAATTTTATTTCTCACGTCGGTATTCCGAAAATGATTGTATCTGATCAAGGAACTAACTTTTACTCAGAATTGCTTCGACAGCTCGAGCGATTGTTAGGAATAAAGCATATTTTCGCGTCTCCCTACCATGCTCAAACCTGCGGCGCAGTAGAACGAAGTCACGCCACTCTTAAAGAATATTTACGTTCATTTGTGAATGAGAATCCACATTCATGGGACCTTTATCTAAACACAGCCATGTTTTCATACAATTCCAATGTACATAGTACTACGTCTTACTCTCCTTTCGAACTTTTATTCGGATACAAACCCTATATACCTAAATCCATCGACACCTTAGAAGGAGATACATACACCGATTACGTCAGAGCTCTTAACCACAGATTGTATTACAGTAGGCAAAAAGCATTACAAAACATTCAAACTTCTAAAGAAAAATCTAAGCAATACTACGATTCTCGAGCTGTTACGTATCATGTCGGCGACATGGTGTATTTGCGCTGTCATCATAAACAAAACAAAGCACTTTCGCCAATATGGAAAGGTCCCTACAAGATTTTAAAAATAAATGGCAATCACACAGTAACTCTCTGTATTAACCGTAAACATGTACGTCATCACTTTAACGAAATAAAACTAGCTGCATCATGAATGTATCGTTCCAGGTTGGTGTTATCGTCACCTGGCTGGAGCGGTTACGTCACGCCGATTACTACGTCCTACGGTCTATATTTCGATCAGACGCTAGATCTAAAATTCACTAACGACAACTGGAATGTCGTCACCTATATAGACATTAGTCATATAAAACCTCACCTGGATAGAGTCGATTTACTTTTCGATTAAATATCTAAATATTGTAGTACTATAATGTCGACAAAGGTTCAGATAGATTGTAATAATGTCAAAAAGTTTTCTTCTATATCTTATCTCGTTAAAGATAAAGTTTCAAGACGCTTAACACGCGGGCTCATTGATGCCGGCGACTCAATATTAAAAACATTCTTCGGTACACTCGATTCTGATGACGCGGTTAAGTTCACTGATGCCATTACACAAGTACAGTCGGATGAAAAACAGTTAGCAAACCTTATGAAAAATAATATTCATATAATTAAGTCAACTATCTCTACTTTTAATACTTCCATGTCTAAGGTTAACGAAAACGAAAAACGTTTAAGCCATAACTTAGACATTATTCAAAAAGCATTTGAACAAATCAACAATTCTAATGATAAGCTTGAAATCAAAAGTCAAGTAAACTTGTTGCTAAACTCAATTGAAAGTACAATTATTTCTTTGTCCTTTGATATTGATGATATAAACAATGCAATCTTATTAAGCAAAATAAATATTTTGCACCCGACTGTACTAAGACCTAGTCAGCTATATACCGAGCTCGAGCTCCATAGAAATAAGTTACCTAAACATTGTCAGTTGCCAATTTTTCTTACCTTGCAAAATATTAAAATAATTGATATTTCTGATCTGGTATGTTTTTACCATCAAAATAAGATAGTTTTAGTCATAAAAATTCCACTAGTACTTCCTCAAAAATATAATTTGTATCATGTTGTTCCGCTGCCAGTGCCATATGATATAACGAAACCGGACACTTTTGCATTGGTAGCACCTAATACAGCGTATGTGGCAATAACAGCAGATCGTATGATTTACGCCCCACTCGATAATACAGACAAGTGTAAACTAGTGAGTGACGAGTGTTATGTGTGTGCGTTAAGTAACGTGTTTTCAACTATAGCCAACCCTACATGTGAGGTTACGCTACTCGTTGATGTTGTATCTAAGATCCCGAACTCTTGTAGTGTCAAACTCTTACGGGGATCTATAGATCCCTTTCAAACGATAAACGGTGGATTTTCACACAATCAGATACCGAAAAGTGTCATGTTGTTTGCGAAAATGGTGTTGATGTAAACAGTGATGAAATACTATTTGGTACGGGCGTCTTGACCCTGCCAAAACAGTGCAAAGCCTTTTATAAAACACTCCAGTTTATACCTAATAATAATTTAGTATTAAATATAAGCAATAACAAAGTGATGTCAAATTTCAAGATCACAGATGATGACTGTTGTGAAAAGTCTAAAATTAATAGAACTTTATCTAATCTTCCTTTTATAAAGCTGACTAATATAAATGATGCCGATTCCTTGTTGCATGCAAGCACGCACTTAAATGAATTTGAAAAACAGCTAAATAAGTTACTTATTGAACCTTCTCATCTTGAAAAATATAGTAGTCATTATCTTTCTGTCACTTACATTTTGTGCATTTTTATGTTAATCTATACTTTGCATAAGTTTAAAAATACATTATATCGAAAACAATGTTCATCTTGTTGTGTATAAATCTTTAACCGATTTAACTCAAAAAGATACAAGTTTTCATCCCAGACTATACGTCATGGATCAAATGACGTGCAATTAAGCTCTGACTCTTCTGATGACAAAGAAGTTGACATACATTTTAGTTCTAAGTCTTTACCAGTACCATTGAAAAGAAATACTATAAGATAAAATGATGTCACTTGTTCAAGTTCTATGGTTTTTCCGTTTTTATTGTCCTTTTATTGACCTTCGATTTAACTTTGTGTAAGTACTTAGCTCATAATACTATACTAAATAATAGAGCTATAAATCTTACTCTTGTAATCGTTATTCGTTAAATACGTAAATTTCTAGTTATAACTACTGGTATAGTAATATGTTATCTGTGTTTTAACTTTCATTTTTTTTATTCCAACGCGAAGTTCAAAGTGCACTGCAACTTGTAAGACTTGTTTTTCTTTCAAATTTCACATTACTTAAACTGTAATGTTCAATTTTATCGGGGGGCTGTTATAAATTCTATTTCATGGTATATTCATATGATACATAAATAAAAGTGCTGATGCGACATGAGAAGTAATTACGTCAATGCATATCTTTCATAGTTAGTTTCCTTTTGTGTGCAGTAAGACCGATTTGAACTTCGTTGCGGACACACGTTATTTTCTAATTCTATTAATTTTTATTGTATTTTTCTATTTCTTTTGTGTAATAAATCAGTGTTACTTAGTAATTTCTTTTTTTTAAAAAGACTCCAAAGATCGACCCCGTAACAGAACCCTTCGTGCGCGAAACCGTCTCGCACTTGGCCGATTTTTTTATTTCTTATGTTTTAAAAGTATTTATGATATCTGTAGGACTAATGTTTTTAAATACAAAGGGAACTTTACATTCAGGATCATTCGTTTTTATCAAGTTTTCTCCTGAAATTGGACTTGAGTTTAGATGATCAGTTATTTTGAATGGAATATTGCTAAAAAAAGTTCAAAAGCCTCAGAATTTGTTTTAAAACTAGTAACATCTACAATCATCTTAGTCCTGTCAAAAAAATATTTTTTCAACAAGACAGGCTTTTTAAAAGGTTTTTGAGCCTAAATATTTGGCTATTATTATACGTTCTTTCCCTATATAATTCATACATTTTACGCCTACTTTTTTTAATAACTAGGGTAGCCCATTCACGAAAACTAATGTAACTGGAAATAAGTGTATTTTGCAGTAAATATTTTAATACACTTTGTAGTAATAATGTTAAGAACTGTATTGTATGTATCATTTGGGTTGTCGTTATAAAGTTAATCCGGAAATTAATGCAATAAGTTAGATTTAAATTATTTAATCCTTTTAGTTGTTATTGGTATAAGTAAATTTAATTTCCTTTTGGTAATACTATATTTTTTCTTTCTTAAACCACTAACTGTCCACAATGATCTGACTCTAGATTGCTTTTAATTGACTTTTGAATTGGTTTTATATCAGTATATATATTGTAGATGCAAGTGGCACTAGATACAGCAAATCTAGTTAGGTCTCAAAACAAATGATTTAAATTAAAAGACCAAAGAAGGCAAAAAAAGGTTTATATTAAAGTCTCCACAAGTAATCATTTATTTATTGGAATTGCTGATTTTATTCAACAATTCTTCCATAACTATTCTATCATAAATTGCACAATGCGGCTTATATACACTCACAACTATGAGATTCTCAACTTCTTTAAAGGACAGCTCGGCAGGTCGCTCAACTTCTTTAGAGGGAAGCTCGGCAGGTCGCTCAACAGAGAGGCTCACAATGTCTTTACGTTCCTTAAACTTTAGCTGTTAATTAACTTTTGGCACTTTATGAACAATTCAATTTTTAGTTCCTTCTAAAACATTCCTTGTATATTCTGATGCACCAGGTTTAATAGAATATTATTTTTAGTATGAAAAAGTTAATTTTTTGGTTTCTGTTTGCATAAAAGACAAAGATTGTTTAATATAATCATTATTAATTTTGTAATTATATAATATGCCAAAGTGGTCCTTTGTTGTCTGAAAATTTAATTTAAATTATTACATGTTAAATTTTTATACTGCTCAATAGAACCAGGTTGTTTAGCTAAATGATTAGCTGAAATGTCAATTACACTATTATAATTGTTTAGCCAAATTATTGGCTGTGGTATTAATAGAAATGATAGCGACAAGGCTAACACTCTGGTACAATGGTGTGTCAGATAATATTTATGTCTTGTCCTTAAATAATTATGTCTAAAAATACTGTTAGTATCTATCACATGAAAGTTATTGTTATTGCTAAATATAGTATGCAAAGCTAAATTTAACTCACATCTAAGGTTGTTTTCCTCCTGTGGCAAACCCATACCCACCAACAATAGGGAAATGTAAACATTACAATTTCTTTTACTTTAAGTGCGCTTATACTATCATAATACTTTCTTAATTCATTTTTATTTACATTACCCCTGTTACCGATAAATATTACTAATGTAGAGGACGGAGTGATTTTGTCAGACTTTATTAAACTTCTCATTATATTAACATAATTGGCATTTAGCATAAAATTATTTTAAACCGATCGTCCTCTATTTTAGCTGAAAAAGTGTTCAAAACCTTTTACCAATGCATCGCAAACATTACTACATTGCCATTAACATTACATTTTTGTGAAACACAAGTTAAGTGAGAACTGTTGTGAGAATATGATTGTTGCTCGGATTCCAAACAGATACACATTGATGTCTAAGGTGTTGGTAAATGTATTAACGAGGCTGCACAATCCGGTTGTGATTCGCTAAGGCGTTTATAATCACACATACTGAGATTGAATTGTATTTACTCAAAACGCTTTGCATTATATTTACTCAATTCTAGTAGCTCACTCATAGCCAGTGTGTGCTCCTGCAACTCTCTCAGAGACTGTTCATACTTGCAGCTCATCATCTACAAGGATGTATGTACCTCTTTTATTTGCAATTAGAGTAAATGTGTATCAGTTTTATGTTGTAGTCTACTGTTTTCTAGTTGCAACTAACACATTTTCCACTAACTGTATTTTTTCTTTGTAGTAATTTACATTTCTATTAAATATGCCACCACATACTCCTCACTACAGCTGTCAAACCTTTCTATAAGTTTCTTAAATTAGTCCTGCTCTTCTAGTACAGTATCATACTGAGCGTGCAACACTGACAACTCATTGCGGAGGCTACTATTTTTTTTAATACTCCTTAGAGTTCTCTTTCTATATCATCCCTTTCACTGTATAGTCTAGTTGATCACACTTTTTCTAGGAAATCTTAAGTTCCTCAAAGCCAGTTTAAGTTTGGAATCTTCCTGGCGAGCAAATGCCTTATTAGTCATCATTTTAAGACTGGTTGAGCGTAATAAATACAAAATAGGCTTAAACTCAACAAGTAATAGCTTGATAACGTAACGAAAGAGATTGTTTGTTAACAATTTGCTTATTAATTGGTTACTTTACCTTAAAACTATGTTCTTTTACGAACAACAATAATGATAAATAATAGTAAAACTCATAATCTCAACTAAATAATATACAAAATATGATTGAAATATTTAAACTTTATAACGAATAGAACACAGTAAAACTTGAAAAGAAATTGTAACTAGCACTTACTCTATTTAAAACACTATTCTAAAAATATTATTTAGTATTTGTAATGTTTTGCGTGAATTTATATTGAAAAAGGTACAATTTACTGAAAAACAAATAAAATTACGACAACTTTCGGTCAGCTGTTACCTTCAATTCATAAAATCAATTTTTAATTGTAAATCATTGGTACTTACTTCGGCGAACCGCTGTACTGAATAATATTATTCACTAGACTTTGCCAGCAGCTCCGCCCGCCCTAAATTCGGTTATCGGTGTGGGACTCCTTTATTTAATCACAGTATTAATACACTGTGATTTACTCCTTAATAAGCCCGCCCTAAATTCGGTTATCGGCGACTATGATTTATTCCTTAATTACACTTATGAAGTTTTCTATATCAAGCTGTAGCTATAGCTTTAGTTCGTTTAAGTTCGGTTCTAGTTATTCCCGCGGGAATTTCGGGATAAATAGTAGCCTATATGCTATTCAAGGACCCAATCTTTATGTATGCCAAGTTTCATCCCGATCCGTCAAGTGGTTAAAGCGTGAAAGAGTAACAAACATCCATTCATCCATCCATACAGACAAACTTTCACATTTATAATATTAGTAAGATTAAACGGCTAAGTCTCTAGTTTAAGTGTTGCACTTATATGATGCTTGGATGTTGGCCAAGTCCAGCCATTTATGTTTCTGTATTGATTTTATGGAAACTTAATTTAGTTTTCTTAGTTTTCTGCTGATTTGAGGTTATTATTTTGACTGCATCTTTGCTACGAAAATATTTATTTATATTAATGATGTACCCATAGATATGGACTTTATAATATGTTTTTTTTGAGACTTTAACCTTCTGCCTCCTTATCTATTTGGTTAAGAATTCTGACATCACGTGACAGTGGTGCCTCTTTCATTAGATTACTGCGTACTTGCGGTAGTAGTAATAGGTCGGGTTGTCGCCGCCTCCAGACGTATCTTTTCGGAACAAAAAAATCTATATGTCAGAGTATTTTCCCAATATGGATATATTACTTTTAAAATGTACGAGACGAGAGTAATTTCCTTCATTTCCCCTTAGTTTATTTAACTCTACCGCGCCCAACAAAAAGAGTTATACTCGTACATCAGTAGCTACACAGGATACACTCCATATTTTTTTATTATATCTTACAAGATTATTTTACACCTTTTCTAACATTAGTGTATACTTCGTTCTATGTGGAGCCTTAATTATTGCATGACAATTCCAGTTGACTTTTGATTAATAATTGCTGTAAAGTTCGGAAAGTCGAGTGCCACACGGAATATTTTAGAAATACCTAAATTCAGACAATTCCCACGCACAAAGTCAACGGCACAGCTAGTTCACCTAAACCGTTAGCTTTTAGTTAGGTATCTATGCAGGGTAAATATGCTGTAAGATCTTTAAAGTGTTACTCTGCCCCCGTTGTTATAATTACAGTAAGTCGTGTTACTGGTGTTATGATTTTTTTACAGTACTGTGATCCTTACATCAAGTCCTACATGGATTTTTTTTCTTTTTTTTATATCTTATTTATCAACAAAGATACGATAAGCACAATCACAGTAAGTGTTATGAAGATTTAATCGTTTGTTAAAACAAGAACAGTAAGTAGACTTACTGAATTAAAATTATGTTTTATTTCATAGTTTCTCTAACATATTTACCGTAGTTAAAGTTATTAAAGTATTTCCGCAACACATACTCACAGTTAGTATAGTTACACTATTTATAATTTGTGTATTTCTTAAAAAATAAAAGCGATACGTAAGCTTACTTCAAGTAAGTCTCAGACTATATTATACTTACTGTAACTATGTTAAAAAATGTTTACCATAGACGAAAACACTCTTTATTTTGAACAAAGTAAGACTATTCACTTTAAGTATGCTAAATACATCTTACAAGTGAATATCAAGTTATCTTTGTCAATCTAACAGTAAAGTTGATAGTTACTGTAAATATATTTGATTTGGTATTATGGAAGGTAACTGTATCAGGTAGAAGCTGAAAAAATTGTGTTGTTGGCAGATAGCTGCTGGTTGCAAAAGAAGAACTGGACATTGTTGTATTTTTGAGTTAATCGCATTCAACACAATCGAAATCAAACATTTTGAGCCTAGTCACACTTTTATGTCCGCGGACCGATTCCATCACGAAGTTGAGAAAAACTTGCGTAGCACCAAAAAAGTCTATGATTTTGATGATTATGTTGCACGTGTAAAAAGGGTGTATTCCATGAAATCGATCGTTAAGGAAATGAACTTTACTGATTTTTATGATGAATGTGTTTATGAATGTGTATATTGTAACAGATTTATTCTGCTACAGAGTTTATTTCGCAAAATTAGTGTATGGTTGTACTATATACTTAAAATATTTACTTCAAATTTAACCAAAGTACAAAACTTTGTACTTATTAAAATAAACACTTCTCAGTAATTTGAACAGACAGCACTCTCATTGTACCCTTTGTTTAAAAAAATTGAGTCGGGAGTGTTTATTTCTCATTGTTCCCAGAGGTACGAAGTGT
Organism: Apoda limacodes; assembly: GCA_946406115.1. Taxonomy (NCBI): domain Eukaryota; kingdom Metazoa; phylum Arthropoda; class Insecta; order Lepidoptera; family Limacodidae; genus Apoda; species Apoda limacodes. The sequence continues at coordinate 52,674,365 of OX291541.1, forward strand.
ACACGAACTTATGTTTATATTAAGATTGGTGCCCTCGCGTGGGATTTGTTCCTGTTCTATTTCACACTTGCATAACGCTTATATGACAAAATGGTGTGAACCATACGCTACGCTAGCACACATAGTAATAAATTTACCATGTTATAGCTATGTCTTTTCTACAAATTCAAACGTTATATAAATAGAGTTGTTTTTCTGTGCGGTGGTGTTGACCATGTCAGTGGTAAATATTGTTTATATTTGGAGGAACGGAGGAAAGAAGGGTACAGGGGTGTATTAAGCTAGTCGGCAGCTTAAAACAAGGCCTTATTGTTCTCAAAATATTTCCTTTGTTTGTAGACGAGTTAGGGGAGAGAAGGGGGTGAGGCGTATAACAGCGGATAGACCAATTTATACTGGCTGTAAGATTGGAAACGTTGGAATTACCACACGTATATGTCTTCTGTTTCAAATGTGTTGGATTCTAATGTTGTGATTGTAAGGACTACATTTGCTTACGTTTTCATGGTGACATGATTTTCTGGCGGGCTTTTATATAAACAAAGATCGCAGCCAGAATTTAACATATAGAACTTGGGAACAAAGAATTTACTTGTATGATGTTCAGTATTTTTCCATGGCATTACAGTGGGGATTGGCTCCAAAGGCTTTGTGGAGGATTGAGAAGAGAACTTCAGGAGAGAGATTGTCAGACTATCGTTGAGTTTAGACGTCTAGTATAATACGGAAAATTGTGGAGCTATCGAGCTTGCACGTTGAACTATTCGAGAAATCAGCCTGTCCGTCAAGGCTTGAAAAGTGTCTTAATTTTTTATTATTTTAGAACAGTGAAAACGTAACAAATTGTGTAAGTTACATAGATTCAAAAAAGGTTTAATTTATTTATTTATTTTCCAGAGGTAGGAAATTTTTTTCTTTTTTTTATTTAGATTTAGATTTACAAGAGCTCTAAAATACCCGTTTTCCCGGGTAATTTTCTGAAACACAAGGATTTTTCGGACAAGAAAGAATTAAGCTGATTTTCTTTAATTTTGTTGTCTAATAGATTGTTAGGAGAACTAGGTAACCTAGACTTTCTAAGTCTGGCTATTATTTGTTTTTCAGCTGGTTTTATTTTTTATGGGAAAATTTTGTAGAACAAGGGTGATAGGGCTAGGGATATTTCTCAATTTTCTTTTATGTTAAGGAAAGTGTGTGAATTTTGTGAAATGTTTGAGTTTTGTGTGTGTTTTAAAAAAATATATTTATTGTTACACTTTATTTTCAAAATTAACGTAACTGAAAGCCTACAAAAATGAACTAGATTTTAATAAGCTAAATAATACTTTTAGTAATTTTGACTGAGTTGTTACACAAACAATTAAATTTACAGCTCAGCCTATTTTTTTAATTATACCTTGTCATCAACTATCTCAATGACAGTAGAATTTTGATCTGAGTTAAATTTAAAATTGTCACTGAAAATTAAATTAAACTTAATTTTTCTTTTTTTTTAATTTTATTACATAAAATTTTTTAAAACTACACTTCACAACACTAATTCACACGCCAAAATCTGTGTGTTCAATGGAGTTTGAGTCGGAAGGAAGATCTAGACCAGATCTTCGCTAACGGTCCTTCGCTACAGATTCACGGCATACTATATCTAGACTAAGTCTAGATAAACACATATCAAACATTTAGGATACACTCTGGAAATGGTTCTTGGTATTTTTGGGCCTGTAGTTTATTTAGCATCGACTACTTAAACGATGAGGTCTAATTATATCGAGGCAACCTAATTTCTAGAACTCACAAACAATTTGATCTACAGCTCAGCCTATTTTTCTTTAAGAGTCTACCTTGTCTTCATCAACTATCTTCATAAGAGGTGAATTTGAACTGAGTTCAATTTAAAATTGTCACTGAAAATCTACGAGTTCCACAACTACATATCTAAACTACGAGAAATCTAAATTACTGCTCAATTTTATACTACGGAGGGGTGACAATTTATTTTCAGTTTCAAATAAACGAAAGAATCTAAATCAAAGACAAAGGTATTATAAAAGCCATTTATGAGCTCTGCGATAATGACATTTTGTCCAATCCGGATAGATTTTTATTTGTCCTAGAAAATTGCTAAAGTACTAAATTAAAACTACACTTCACATCATCAATTTCACACGCCAAAATCTGTGTGTTCAATGGAGTTTGAGTCGGAAGGAAGATCTAGGCCAGATCTTCGCTAACGGTCCTTCGCTACAGATTCACGGCATACTATATCTGGACTAAGTCTAGATAAACACATATCAAACATTGAGGATACACTCTGGAAATGGTTCTTGGTATTTTTGTACCTGTAGTTTATTTATCGTCGACTACTTAAACGAGGAGGTCTAATTATATCGAGGCAACCTAATTTCTAGAACACACTTAATCTACAACCAAAAATTATAGATTACCTAAAACAAATCTTAAAACTAAGATTCATGCAGGATTGGTTGTAAGAAAGTTGATTTGAGACTAGTATGTGCCTAAGGAAAAGTAAATGAGAGATTTGGACGCTTAGACTTATTTCCGTACGTATGGAGGGATGGTTTGATTGTCTAGATTTTTTTTGTGCTGCTAGCTGGTTCTAATGGGGAAGTCTTGTCTTCTGACTTCCGAAAGGGTTTGGTAATATGGAGTGCTGGTGTGACCAAACAAGTTCGGTTAGGGTAAAAACTTCTATATCTAGTTATAACTAGATATATCTTTGGTATATGAATCGCTTAGATCTTATTTTATGTCTAAAATCAGAGAAGCACAAGATGGTTTTGGCGTTCGCCGGTTCCTGTTTCGACGTGTTGACTTCGTATTATGTTAAATATCCTTAATTTAAAAAAATATCTATACATGTCAAATATAACAATTCTTTCCCTAAACTATACAGGTACCTTTAATTATTTTTTTTTACAAACGCGTCGCGAGTGTTATAATTCACTTTTATGGACTTTGAAAGTGACAGTGACAAAAGACATAAAATAGTGTGAGAGCTACAGTGTCATCCAGGATCTCGAGAGTTGTCTATTCCTGACAGTATCTGAGGTCCCTGCTGAAGGGGGACTGCAGTTCCTTAGAGGGAGGTAACAACCACATCGAGTCTCAGTAAGTGGATAGTATTTAGTCATGCAAGAATAAATTTAAGTTTATTTATTAAGTTTAATTTTGATGTTTTTAATTTCAGAATAAGTTTTATGTTTTTATTATTTTTTGTGTATGTGTTCTTTTTTTTTTCTTATAGTTTATAGCAAATTATTTTGACGAGAAACTATAAATAAGCTTAACACACGTAAGCATCGAAACAACTTTCTATAAAAATAACTTTTTACAATATGAATGTGTATATGAATGTGTATATGAATGTGTATCGCAACATAAAATTCGAAACTTTTCAATAAGTATTTCACATACGTTAAAGCGGAAAGACATACAATTTTTTTTTAATTAATCCGAAAATTGAAGGAAAATCTAAATCATGAAGACTTTTACAAAATAAAGTCATAAAAAATAAATTGTTTCCTGAACTTAGACTTACTAAAAATCTACTCCAAGAGGTATAACAAAGGAAAAGAAGAAAGAGATATAAAAACTGGTCCCATTGATGCCAGAAAATAGACAAGCATTTTGGTTGAATATACCAACGTTTAATGCTTCTAATCTCCTTGAAGATTAAAAATACATTATAATTAATATTGATTTTTATTATATTTTTATAGTTACCTACTTATTTTTAATGTAACATGTTATATGTATGACTTTTAACATTGTTTAACAAATGTGATTATACTTTTTATAAAAACATTCGTATGATCTCAAATAAATGATAGATTTTAATTTAGGTACAACTAAGTAAGAATAGACTCTTAATGATGTGATTGTTTGAATTTATAATAATTAGGAACCTATTTTCTATACCTATTCTATTTGTTGTTAATGATAGTATTGATGTTGTTGAAATGGAGGCTAAATTTCAAATCCTTTATAAGACTGTAACTGTCAAAAATTCATATCTAGTATAAAATAAATAAATAAAAAATAAAAAAGACTGAATCATTAACACACATATTAGTATTGTAATAACATTCAGTGCCATTTCGATTGCTTATTAAATATTTTTCTCTATTATATAAATTATGTTTTATTCCTAAAACCTTTAAATTAAAGCCCCAATGGAGGCAAAACATGTTGTATTTCTGTAGACCATTCAGCACACTCATTCAACTATTTTTACATATGAATGTCTCGTTTACATACACTTAAGTGTAAGTAACAAAATAGTAAGTGAAAGACACTCACGAAAGGAAGAAGACACGTTGTTTGTAAGGATGTACTAAATTAAATTGCTGACCTGCTCTATTATTTCATTTTTCTTAATAACATTTTAGAAAATTATATCAAAAAACTACAAAATATGCAAAGTTTTCAGGAAAAGTGACTGGATTTGTAGGCATTTATATAGAGTTTATAGTAAACATAGTTACAGTAACTAACATTGACAGGATATTTCGTTAAATATACTTACAGTATGTTACCGACGTACTGTTAATATGTTTAAGAAAGTGTTAGTTGGGCTGATAGAAGTAGTAATTATGGATACATTTAATTAGATTAAAAACAAAACATTCATATTAAACGAATAAATTATATTCAGAATTAATCTACGCAAATTTCGTTTTTGTTGCCCGTTTAAATATCTGAGTTATCTGGTATATAATCATTAAGGTACACCAATTTAAAAATGATGAATCAAAAGTGTTGTTATTCCCGCAATTTTAACTTTTTGACTTACTGTAATTACAATAAAGGGGGCAGTACTAGTCTGTTTGATGTTTATCAACATTTTCGTTTGAGTTCAGTTGCCTGTAACAACTTTTAGTTAAATTACAAATTTATGTTGATATTTCTATAAAAGCTTTAGTTGACTTATTTGATGTTCTGTCATCTGGCACTTCACTCCAGCTCTCCTCAGCCACAATAATTAGAAAGGTCACAGCAAGAACGTGGTAATAGCTCTATTTGAGAAGCGAGCGGTACAAAACAAAACACATTTACGGCTAATAATTCGTTGGCGCTGCGGAGAGAAAATTAACATTTTCAGTGCAAACTTACGTTCTCCCGACGTCTCCGGAATAAACGACGGAACTTGTGAAGGAACTAACAACTGCAAACAGCAATTAACAAACAACTCCAACGACTGATTCACTTTCAAAACAGTCTGGATTCTCAAACATAAAGTTCTACTGGGTTTCAATTTAAAGACTTTTAGCTTTTTTTTTAATTATTGAATAACACTAGAAAAAATTAGGTACGTTGGTATTTTTTAGGTATTCTACAAAGTTCAGTTTTTATTTTAAGTGTCTTCTTAAACACTAATATTAAGTAAGTACCTAATTTTAAAAAGAACTTTGCATTTGAATTTTCATTTAGGTATATTTCCTATATGGCGATTTTACAAACTAATAAATTTATTGGCTTAAGGTTAAATTTCGCATAAATAACCACACAGATTCCGTATGAAAACGTCATAAGTAGCATTTAGGAGGTGATAACACTGACGACGCGGATACTACTTATAAATAATGTTTCCATTATCTTAAGAAAATCAAAGCCACTGAAACCGAATATATACTACGTCCGCCGGAGCAGGTTTCTGAGAAAGAAAAACTGGTTAAGAAAAAGAGAAAACGTTAGCCGGATCAGCTGTTACTTATAAAATCATTTACATGTATAAAAAAGTAAAATTACTGACTGAGTGATGAATGAATGATTCTTGAAGCTAAATGTATTAAACTTGGTTGACCTTTAAGTTAGAAAATTAAGATGGATGTGTTTTCATGTTTGGAAAATTATCCCTTAAGGGGTAGTAGTAAAGTAATGGATGAAAATTTGTATAGGAGTTCCGATAATATTTATTTCTAGATACAGACGTTGGACAGGGGTTCTTGTTAGAACACAGGCAACTATTAAGGAAGGATTTTGCTAAATTTATAAGGATTTTGCTAAAAGGAGAAAATCCGGAATTTTTGAAGCTAAATATTGCTGCGTGTTTTAAATTAGCAGATAACGAGAGATTTGTTCTTCGTTTGATAATATTTTTTGCTTATAATTGGTGGTTAGGGGACACCACCTTGTATTTCGTAATACCGTGATGCCGCTTAGCACGACCATTGTACACACGCTCCGTCCTTCATTTTAAGATGTGTAGCTACGGTTTACCCCTCTGTAGGGCCCCGGGGGGAGGGTCACTTACCACTGAGGAAGAAAGTCGCAATTCTTGCTTTATTGTATATTTTTGGAGTGTCGATATCTCTAATAGTTTGGGTGAGCTTTTGGATTACACACGAGGGTCATCAGGTACTCTAGTTCTTAGAGAAACCAGGTTTTGATAGTTTTCCCTTTTATATCTCTGTGCCAAATCCAGCTTAAATATTGGGGACAAACCAGTTCTTCTATTTTGATGATCGTGAAACAGTCAGTCGATTGTAAGTGACAACACAATCACAAGTAAGTGACAACACAATCACAAGTTTTGAATTTTCGTAACATTGCATTCCTATAAATCGTAAATAAATGATGCTATGCATTTCAAATTGTACGTTTCCTAAGAGTACTTTTAGCTTATTAAATAAGCAGAATTTTAGTCTTCTAAATTAACCCAGTGTGCCAGACAGTGACGTGAAAATACGCCGAAATGCTTCCAGAAAAGAATGGTGTGGCATAGTTTGCCTCAACATCTAGGTTTCTACATCTTCTATGGATGACTGACTGAAATTATTTGTTTAGGCTGTGTTGCTCAACCGAAACGTGGTTAAAATTAGATAAAATGTTGTTTGATATATGGTACATTACTGACGCGGCCTGCAAACGCAGCATAACCGCCCGGTATCGTGAGTATGCGGGACGAGGCATGCATAGCAGAGTCAAAAGTCAGTTGTGGCCAACGCATGTATAGTGCTTTTCTCAAACATGAGTGTAAAAAAGCTAATTCTCGCCAGCCTTTATACGTCCCCACTGCTGGGGCACGGCCTACCGTCATAAGCGAGGGTGATTTGGGCCATAGTCCACACGTGGGCCCAGTGCGGATTGTGGACTTCACAAACGTCTTTTTTTTTCTTCATATGCAGGTTTCCTCACGATGTTTTTCTTCACCGAAAAAAGCTAATTATATTGACAATAATAAAAATAATTTAGGTAATTTTGCCACCAATTCGTCGCGTTCAAATGTCGATTTCTTTTTTTACTTTTTTAAATTAATTTAATGGCGCATTCTTTTCGTTGTGCCAGTCCGAAATTTGTCGAGTTTTTTGAAAGAAGTTTTTTGTCGAGCGCTCTAGTGGATGGATAAAACATTGCAGGCCGCTGTCTGATATTGTACTGCAAGTACGATGTATATAGGGATTGCAATGCCGCAGCTCATTCAACCCCGCGGGATTGATATGCGGGATTACTGAATCCCGCGCGGCAACACGCGGGATCCCGCATCTTTGAATTTATGTTATAAAATCAAATTGAAACAACAGATTTTTGTGTAAAAATCAACTTTTATGAATCATTGCTTACATTAAGCAACAGAAATTATGTCATTTCTATTTATTAAGTATAAGGAATAAGTCAACTGTTTTCTCAGATTCATCTTTAAATGTTTGGCATAGTTAATTAGTTTTGTTTAATTTTACCCTTACTCCTAACAACAATTTTATATTTTTCATTAAGTCTTATTCATATTATGCTAATAATCAAATAACAACTTTCTCTTAGATGCTATTACTATGATATTAACCTATGGTGATAACTTTTGAAAATACGCTCTTAGGAAGCAAATGGCATTTATTGTATCGCTATGTTAAACTCCGGAAGGTGAATACTAAAACAAAACACTTGTCACCTACAGAAAGACGTGCGCAGGCGCAGAGCAGTGCCATTTATGAACAACTAAAACATCGCACTCGTGCTACTCGCGATTTACGCGAATGTTTTAGCACCGAATTTTTAATTTGCGGGATCCGTGGATTCGCGCTTTGAAGGTACGGGATCCCAAAAAAGCTTATGCAACATATGGTCGCATATCGAAGCACGTTTGAGAAAAATAATTTTGTGGTTGCTTGTGTGTTTTATAGGCAGTTTGCTAAAGGTGGAGGTTAGATGATTTTTGTTCAGCGTGATATAAGGTTTAAAGAAAGGAAAGACATAGCTGAACTATAAGTTGAACGTATATATGTGTATTATGTTAATTAAAGAGCTGTGCAAAGCTGATAGTCTATGCTAGTGAAGCAGTTGGCGAAAAACTAATTATTTTTCAAAAATGACTCCCTGTTTCCCTTAGACATGCTTTAACTTATTCCTATCCTATATAAACAAATTGGATATTTCTTTCTTTTGTGTTGGTTATTGTAAGGGCAGGGATTGCATAAAAGAAAAAGGTTGAAGTGCGATTGAGACTCGCGCACTAGGGTAAACCGATTGAATTGAAATTGTCCTAATTTGTTGCGGGACATCCCGGTGAATTAGTACAACCCTTTCAGGATAGTTGCAACAAAGATAAAAAACGTTTGCCGCGTCAGCTTTTACCTATAAAATTATTTACACATATAAAAGAGTAAAGTGACTGACTGACTGTATATTAACATACAAACAAAACTACTGAGCCCAGAGGCTTGAAATTTTGCACAAAACTATCTGTTTACTACGTAGGCGAGCACTAAGTAATAATTTAGCAAAAATAGCAAAATAAATAACAAAATAATCCGTGATATTGATATGTTTTTATTTTTGGAAAATCATCCCTTAGGGGGCAAAGTAGTGGATGTAAATTTGTATGAGAATTCCGAGAATTTTTATGTCTAGAGACAGAGGTTGCATACTGTTTAACATACTGTTTAACATAGGCAACTACTAAGAAAGAATTTTGCAAAATTATCCCCGCATATAATCCGTAATTTTTGAAGCTAAATACATGGTATTATAAGTAAATAAAATAGGATTGACTATTTTTGTCAAATAAGGAATTTGGTAGGAATATGTATTTGGTATATTTTTGTAGGATAAACCATAAACAGTTCAAACAGGCTGTCTTTTTAAATTATTCTACGCAGACGAAGTCGCGGGGATAAGCTTGTAAAAAATAAAGCTTAAAAAGGGATCTAAAAAGTACGAAATAAGAAAATTATTCAAACAAAAATCAATGCATAGAGACAAAAGTGGTCAAGGTAGAGCCGTAGTCGCATGCCTGTACACAGTGTAAGTGTCTGAAACACAAAACAAAAAATAATAATGGTCAATTCCTCGACGCCCCGTTGGCCGTCCGTGTGTCTATCGTCAATAGGGCCCTAGCTGGTCAAGTGTCGGCCGAGCGCACGTCGCACGGCGTTGGTCAAGTGTCGTCCGAGCGCACGTCGCACGGTGTTGGTCAAGTGTCGGCCGAGCGCACGTCGCACGGCGTTGGTCAAGTGTCGTCCGAGCGCACGTCGCACGGTGTTGGTCAAGTGTCGTCCGAGCGCACGTCGCACGGCGCTGTTCAAGTGTCCTCCGAGCGCACGTCGCACGGCGTTGGTCAAGTGTCGTCCGAGCGCACGTCGCATGGCGCTGTTCAAGTGTCCTCCGAGCGCACGTCGCACGGCGTTGGTCAAGTGTCGTCCGAGCGCACGTCGCACGTCGTAGTACATAATATTTGCAGTTCTTTCGGCCCATAGTACAAGCATTGCTTAGTTTGGGCCAAGAGGTGCGAAATTATTAATTTATATTCATGTTTACGAAAATGATAGATTTTTATATTGTCTCCTTAATAAGGTATATTATCTGTTCTAAAAGACTATTAACAGAAATTAACACCACAAGGATTTTTATTCTCCCTTAGAGTTTTCCCAGATAAGTTTATTTTATTCTCAAAATTTTACTGCTGTGTTTACCTCATAGTATACCCGCATCGCGGTACAAAATGTTTACCCACGGAAATTCAATTATCTATTATTTTCCAAATCCTGTGTTTTCTATTTCATTTTAAATGGATTAAATAAGTACTTAAATAATCAAAAGGTTTAAATAAATCGAAAAACTACTTGTGAAAAGGATATAAATAATCAGACTATTGAGAAACCAAGACGATTTATTTTAAAGACCGCAATAAATGAAGAACATTTGAGAGGCTTACTTCCAGTTCTCTTCGGTCGACAACAAATTTACATTTTCAATGGAAAGTTCGGTCTCTAGGGGCGTGTTGCGTCGTGTCGCGTCGCCTCGTCGTCGCTAAGCAAACGACTACTCGGTACTTAGCCAAAGTTTACGAAGAGCTGGAGTAAGCCCGCGACGGCAATTAACAGCGCCTTCAACAACTGATTGACTTTTAAAACAGTGCGGGAAAAGTTCTTGAATATATAATAAATTAACTATATTTCGTCGTTTTCAACTTCCGCTTTCTTATAAAACTTTGAATACACTTTAAACTGTTTAATACCACTGGGAGGTTGGGACAATGTTTGACTCGTAAATTTCAAGTAAGTTAATTAGCCCATTTGTAATCTTATATTGTTCGATAACTAGAGCATTTTATTTTACATGTTTGTTATTCAAGTACCTGGGTCACTGGGTAACAAAACAAACGTTTGATATTGAGAATTAAATTAAAAAAACCTTAAATTAGAAAAAAAAAAACATTAAAATTTATAAATTAACAACAAAACAAATATTTAAAATAATGCATGCTGCAATGATTTGTGATTTTCTTTGAAATTTTATGAAAAAAAATAATAGTCACACTAGTTTATTTCCTTTTTTTTGTATTGAAATCTCCCCTCGCTTTGTAAACAAATTTTGTTTTTTACACATACGTAATATTGGCATATATTTAAAGACATAGAGGGAAGCTGGTCATAACGTTTACTTTTTTAAAATGTTCTCTCAGAGACTTAGAGACTCACGCGCATTCAACTTATACATAAAACTAATTGCTCTTTTCTGCTAAATACAGACAGACCGAATGCCAATCAGCGGCCGCACCCCACAGCGAGATATCTTATTGCAATTTGTTATGGAAGTAAGCGAATTAGACTAAGCACGCTGTTTCAATATTTGATACCTGTCGTTCATTAATTAATTTCCATTACTTATTACAAAATATTTATTTAAAATTCATTAATTAAGCACTATTCTTAAAGTTTTAAATATTTTTTTTTATTTAAATCAGCTTTTTACAAACACTTTTGAATCGTTTAAGGCGCATATAGCAGCTTACTAGCAGATATTATTTAGAAACTATATAAAACATTCTAAAATTAGCTTATGACTTTATATTTGCGACATTTGGATTTAAGAAATTCGTTTTATACGAAGAGAAAATTGAGGATATCTAATGGCAGCGCTAGTGGGGTGTAAGAGGGCCCTTAAGTTATGAAATGAAATTAGTAGTAGGTACTCATATGATGTAGGTATGTATACAAAAACACATACATCCACATGTGCGCACATACACACATACATTATTTATTACCAGCTTGTTAAAGAAATATTATATGTTAGTGGTTCAATTTTATATATTGATATATTCTATATACTGTACTGATATCTGTATAGTAACATTAACAAAGTTTACTAATGACTAGATACTAGATAGAAAAATCTTCAGCAAGAAATATAAAGAGGAATATGGCGTTTTTTTTATAATTTGTTTAATAACTTTAAGGGCATTGAGAGATGTAGTATTTCGCACGCACACATCAATGCATAGTACCCACACTAGTAAATGAACTACCCCCAGATATTTAAAAAAATGTTAAATCTAAGAATCATTTCAAGAGTGTTTTAAGAAGATACACTTCACGGCGCCTCGCCAGTTTTCTATCAAATTTTATAGTTCAAAAGTTATACAGGATTCTAGTTTTTCATACAAATGTTAGTAGTCTAGTTAATAAAACGTTTAACAAATTTTATAGCCACGTTGTATGTTTTTGAAGTGAAAAAAAAAGCTTGTAATGAAATTAAAGTATTTTTTTTGTAGTAATTGTATGATTGTTTATGTTGCCTGTTGGAATTAAATTTATTGATTTCTCTATATATATTACACCGCAGCGACGTCGTGTATCTGCCCATATCCATTCTTTATAAATCAATGAACGTGCACACACGGGGCGGATAATATAGGTATATTGCATCTTTCAACGTCCGCGTCTGCTGAGCGTATTGACAGACTCTACATCAATTTTTCGCATATAAATACAGGTTGATGCATTAATTGACCGCGCGGGCGTGCCAATAATTACCATATATTTTCAACCAACGTCAAGAAAGAAGGTTTTATGTTTTTTTGAGCACACGGGTGTATCATTAGTTTAACTATTTATAATTAATTGTTTTGAAAAAAGAGGTTCATTGTTTCCTTGTTGGTAACAACTGCAGATCCTAAATTATTAACCGCGCGAGCTACATTATTATTTAATATTAACTATCAAAAAAGGAAATTTCTGTGTTTTTTCCGTATATAAGTATTTTTGTTTGTTTGCGATTTTTTTGCCAACTATGACTGCTTTAATCTATGTAATTACCATGTTTTTTTTTTTTTTTTTTTTTTTTTTTTTTTTATACCACTAAGGTGGCAAACAAGCCCACGGTCCGCCTGATGGTAAGCGGTCACCGTAGCCTATGGACGCTTGCAACACCAGGGGCATCACTCGCGCGTTGCCGACCCTTCAGAAATCTAATAACTGCTTTTTTGAAGAACCCCATACTGTAGTCCTTAGAGAAAACCTTGGCAGGGAGCTCATTCCACAACCCAAGGGTTTGCGGGAGGAAGTTTCTCTGAAACCGCACTGTTCGCGACCATTTTGGTTCCAAAGTGTGAGAATGAATTCCCTGTCGATGGCGAGCGGTGCGATGGTAGAAAGTAGCCGTGGGCATCATTTCGAACAATTCCTCAGAACACAATCCATTGTACAAGCGGTAGAACACACACAGGGAGGCAAAGTCTCTCCTCAGACTTAAGGGCTCGATACCGCAAGTGAGTTTGGGATCGTTGACAATTCTCACAGCCCGTCGTTGAACCGAGTCAAAAGGTCCAAGCTGGTATCCGGGTGCACCCGCCCAGAGATGGCAGCAGTACTCCATATGGGGCCGGACTTGCGACTTGTAAAGTAGCAACCTTTGCCCCGACGTGAAGTACTGCTTTGCTCTGTTGAGTACACCAAGTTTTTTGGACGCCAGCTTTACCTTGTCTAGCAAATGATCTCGGAACTGAACATCGCTGGAGATGTCAACGCCAAGGATCCCAATGCTCTTAGAGATGGAGAGGGGAGTGTTCTGGAATTGTGGGACTACAGTGAATGGGGTTTTCTTAGCGGTGAATGCGCAGACTTGTGTCTTTGAAGGGTTGAATCGGACCAAGTTTTCCCGCCCCCAGTCAGAGATCTTGGACAGATCGATCTCGATTTGAGACACAAGTTCTTCACGCTTTTCCTCCACAAAGGAACGTGGAATGCTTGCACGGTCCGTGTAATAAGCGTCTCCAGTACTGTCATCTGCATAGCAATGTATGTTGTTGATGTCCAACATATCATTGATGTGCAGTAGAAATAGCGTAGGAGACAGCACAGAGCCTTGCGGGACACCAGCATTAATGTCCATGCTATCAGAGCAACTACCGTCAACTGCGGCTCGTATGCTTCTGCCGGACAAAAAGCTAGCCACCCATTTGCACAAACCCTCGGGCACTCCGTAAGAAGGCAACTTCGATAGAAGACCCCGGTGCCAGACCCGATCGAACGCTTTCGCTATGTCTAGGCTACATGCCAATGCCTCCCCCTGACTCTCAATGGCTAGTGCCCATCGGTGTGTGAGATACACTAGAAGGTCACCAGTTGAGCGACCGTGGCGAAAGCCATATTGACGGTCACTGATCAGGTCGTGTTTTTCTAGGTATCTCAAAAGCTGTGTGTTGATCACACGCTCCATCACCTTGGAGAGGAGAGAGGTTATAGCGATAGGCCTGTAATTCGATGGATCTGATCTATCGCCCTTTTTGGGCACCGGGTGCACATTTGCAGTCTTCCATGAAGACGGAAATTGCCTAGTGTGGTAGGAAAGCGTGAAGAGGCGCGTGAGTACAGGACATAACTCAGGAGCACACTGCTTAAGCACCACTGCTGGTATGCCGTCTGGCCCACTCGACTTATGAACGTCTAGGGAAAGCAACGCCCGCCGGACCTCGCGCTGTGTTATAGTGATTTCCGGCATGGTCTTACCGCACCACGGTAATGTAGGTGGTACAGCGCCTTCGTCGTTCACATTAGAGTTAGAGGCAAAGAGACTGCCCAATAGATCGGCTTTCTCTTTTGCACTGTGGGCCAAGTCACCATCGGTCTTTCGCAGTGGTGGTAATGACGACTGGCAGAAGTTCCCCTCGGCAGCTTTAGCAAGCGACCAGAAAGCACGACTCCCAGAAGGATAGCTCGCAAGTCGCCCACCTATTTTGCCGATAAATTGGAATTTTGCTCTGGCAGTTGCTTTCTTACTGAACCTCGAGGCAGCATTTAATTTGCGTTTTAACTCAGAAATATTCGGATCCTTATTATTACGAGCCGTGGTCCAAGCCTCATACGCAGTTTGCTTAAGAATTTTAGCTTCTCTGCAAGGCCTATTAAACCACGGTCGTTTTTTGACGCCGGCAGCTACTCGCAGGTTAGGAATGAAACATTCTATACCAGCGAGGATTGTCTCAGTGACTGCGGCTGCGCAGACGTCAGGATCTTCTGAGCTATAGCAGATCTGCCTCCACGGGTACGATGCATAAAATTCTCGCAATCCATCCCAGTCTGCCGACTTATAATGCCACACACGACGCCAATTAGTTGGCCCAGAAGGATCGGGTTGTGTGCATGACAATCGAGTCCGGATGAGACAGTGGTCCGAGGAGCCAAGAGGCGCATCCACTGAGACGGAGTATCCATCCGGACGTGTAGTCAGCAGAAGGTCCAGTAAGGAGCTTGTATGGTCCTCTATATCTGGTATTCTCGTTGGAGAAAGTACCAGCTGAGAGAATCCATAGGTCAGAGCAAATTCATGAGCAGATATCCCTGCATAGTTATTGGTTCGAGAACTGAGCCACTCACGATGGTGGGCGTTAAAGTCTCCCAAAATAACTACTTCTGCTGTAGGATATTGCTCTAGAACTTTGTCAGTCGTCAAACTCAGGTGCGTGAAGAGTCGAGTTACGTCCGTGTCACCGCTATGAGACCTGTATAGGCACGCATAGATACGAGTGTGGCCCCCATGATCTACGTGCACCCACAATATCGACAGGTCCCTGTCTTCAAGGCTATGAAGTCGGCGACAGCAGATATCCTCCCGGACGAACATACATACACCGGCACGACTCAAAAAATTGTGCTCGAGTTTGTAGCCGGGATAACGAAGGTATGATGTGTCGGCCGGGCAGGATATCTGCGTCTCCGTTAGAAAAAGAATGGTTGGCTGCGCAGTCTCGAGATGGTCATGGACTGCGTTAAGATTTGCGTGAATACCCCTTATGTTGCAAAAATCCACATTATATGTGGATGGAGTAACCGCTGTCAAAACTCTTTTCTTTTTTCTGTTCCTGGCCATTTTTGTTTGAAGTAACTTAGACTACGGATGAGGATTCACTGCACAGACAGCTTAGAAGACAAAAAGTTGCGGTACTAAGACTGCCGAAGCTCATCACAGATGATACGGTTGCTGGCACGGCGGGCGGAAGGGCCCCTGATCCCCCTCTGTTGTAGTAGCCGGGTCCACTCCGGTCTCCTTCTCCGGCACGACTACTACTTCAGAGACTTTACACAGGTTGGCGGATCAGCCTACCAGGGCGGAGATTAAGTGATCCCTGGGTTCGGGAACCCGTTCAACCTGCGGGCGGCCAGCGGTCTGCCGTTTCATCAGGTCTCCCTGACCGCCGAACCAGCACGCCGCGTCTACGCCGAGCAATGACAGCAACAAGCACCGTCGGTCCTCCGCTGTCCGCGCAGCGAATCCTCAAAGAGAGAGCTCTGGCAACCTTACTCACCGCCAGGAACACAACACTACTCAATGTTAGTGTTATTGTGGCCGCGGTTTTCTGTAAGATGGAGGTACTTCCCCAGTTCGGGCCGCTTATTCGAGCAAGTACTCGCTATGCCCCGCTTTATTTGTTCGGGCAGCTTATTCGAGCGAATACTTGCAGTGCCCTACCTCTCTTAAACATTGCAAAATTAGTAATTGTTCACTTCTTAGTAGGCTAGGTTGTTAGTTTCTTTGGATTTGAATGGCAAAACAATATACAAAAACGTAACACATTTTTACACAACACCATCTCCAATAAGGTTAATATTATTAATTGAGTGTTGGATAAATAAACTCTTTAGATACGAAATATTTGTTAAGACTACATCTGCAGATAAATTAAGGCGATGAATGACTGTCCAAGCGGCCTAATTATAATGATTGTTTTATATGTCATTAGTTAATAGACATTTCGGTCACTACGGACGGACAGACATGACGAATTCATTTGGCTTTAAATGAATCTGTAGAAGAAGGGTTTTGCTCTTTTCCTTTCATAGGAAGGTTCTATCACCCCTCTTAGATTATTTCCATTTGCGGTCCATAAGTTTCAATTTTGCACTCCTATTTCTAATCATTTTGTATAAAATTATTTAGGTGCAATTCGTCCAAAGATTGGCAAATACAGAGCCGTCTACATATTTGTCTTTTCATATTTAGCGCCGGGGTGCGAACAAATAAATCAACAATTTTTTTCATGGTTAACACTCGGTTTAATTTTTTTGATACATGAAAGTCAATTTTTAGAAGATTTTTGTTTGGTAATTTTAATTTAATATTATTTAATATTTTGTCTGCGGCTTCACTCGCTTTAAATTCGATTAAAAGCGTGGGATTTCCATGATTATAAAGAGTAAGTTTGCTATAGTAAGGTATATATGTTTAAATTTTTTTTTGCTGTTTTCATATAATTAGGGTTTCGGACCGAAAGGGTGATTAGCGGAACCCTATTACTAAGACTCCGCTATTAGTCTGTCAGTCTGTCACAGGGCTGTATCTTGCGGCTATAACAACAAATACTAAAAAACAGAATACAACAAATATTTACGGGGCTCCCATACAACAAACGTGATTCTTTTGCTCGATATTGATAACGGCAACAGGTAGACGCTTAAAATCATCACAGAATATGTAGTTATATAGTCACTTTAAAAATAAATAATTTATTCAAAATAAAACAAGTATATAAGGGGGCTCCTGTACAACAAACGTGATTTTTTTGCCTTTTTTATAGATAATGGTACGGAACCTTACGTGACCCATTTTATAGCTAGAAAACGTGTTTAATATTAAGGGGTGAAATTGTAAAGTATTTTCTAACACAATTATGTCATAATAAAATCAATTTCAACCCCCTTTCGACCCTTAAAAACAACCCTTTAATAATTATTTGTTTAAAATTTATTTGCAACCCTTTAAACTAGCCCTAAATTAAAACAGTAAATACATAAGATTACACATTTAAAAATAATTTAATTATAGAGTAAGAAATAACCATTTTTATGCCTACGTTTCCAAAATATATGTCCATAATATATATATATATATATATACATATATATGTATATATATATACATAAGACAATATTTTTGGGTCTCTGTTACTGTTTACTTTCACTTTGCTCCAAATATTCACGCTCCGAAATTTTCAGTTTACTAAGTAGAAAAAAATACGATTAGTTTTTGGACCATAACTCCTTCAATTTTGATGATATCACAACTTATAAAAAACTATTTTAAAGGTAATTTAAAGAGCTACAACTTTTTTTAGTACAATATGTAGTGAAAAACCTTTTATTTTAAAACGGTGAAGGGTCAAAGGGCTCGAGAGAGACTGTGATCGCGCTCTTTTAACAATCATATTTCCGTAAATTTTTGTGTGACAGAAAAAAAAAACAACAAATTTTGTTGTCAGAAAAAGACTTTCATTTTTTATCATTATACTTTTATACGTATCTTTTATTATTTTTGAGATATTATGAAGGTGGTTTTTGTAAAAATTCGTGAATTATTTTTTTTAAAATCGTGATTTTTCGAAAAATATGTGTACTAAAGCAGCCAAACTGCTAGAATCTATCAAACTCTTTATATTAAAGTTAATTCTAGACGGAATACGATTAATTCTATTTTTGGTGGAAATGGCACTTATGAAACCCATTGATTTAAAAAAAAAACCGTTAGATGTTCCTCTTATTTGCATTACAGCTCACTCATTTTATGTGGAAAAGACTTTTAACAGCTCATTTTAAAGCTTATTTCAAGCACTAAAAAATCCTATTTCATTAGAATGCATAAAATGTATCTGCTCGCCGCTAGATGGCATTAAATACATCGATTAAATTTCAGATAAAATAAAAAACGGCTTTGATCTTTAATATCTATCTTAATATTGCACTTAGAACACTGAATAAAAAACCGATTTGTTTAGTTTTTGACCTGCTAAAATTTTGTATACAATAAAATTTTCGTTAAAATGCATATTTTTGGAGATATTTGCAAAAAAACGATGAAAAACGTGAAAAAAATCCGAATTATGGGTTTTTCGAAAAACTTTATAGAACATTTTTTTCTTAAAATAAGGCTTATTTTGATAAAAAATTTACACCACCGAGAAGGGGTGGCAACCACACTATTGTTGGTTCATGGAATAAACATTTTAAATGATATGATTTAAACAATGAATAAAACCTTAGTTGCTCTGAAGAATCTACAAGTGGATTAATATTATAATCACCATAGACAATCACTGATTTACTGTGCTTAAGTTTACATAATATCCTCTAACACTTTTACGAACGATATGAGATTAACCGCTGGTGGTTTGTATATATATAGAATTTAAATTCTCCTAGTTCTACACACGCCATGTCAAATATGCGTTGAATTGATATTTTAGCTGTCTTTCATTTCTTTAAACTTGATATCACGCCAAAGAAGAATCATTGAACCCTCTACCTTTAACAAACTGCCTGTTAAACTCAAACAATACAATTGTAATAAATTCCAAAATATTTTTTTAGATGTTTTATTTAAAAAATATTTTTACACACTTGTAATAAGAAGAGTCAATGTGACGTAGCATGTTTTTGACATGATTTCCAATTCTAGATTCAATAGAAGACAGTGCCTGAGCCCTTGGATGTCGTCGCGCTTCATAAATCATTGTAAGGGAACAGTTCAATAAAAGAGGCATAGTGTTATAGTAGAAGCTATCTGCAAGTCTCGAGCATGAGGCAAACAATGCCGCACCATTTATTTTTCTGGAAGCATTTCGGCTTATTTTTACACAACTGTCTAGCAGCACAGCACTGGGTTAATGTAAAAGACTGAAATTCTGTTTATTTAATAAGCTAAAAGTATTCTTAGGAATCGTACAATCCACGGTTACGAAACTTCAACACTTAATGATCGGCTAACAGATTCATGATCATCAAAATAGAACTACAACGTACCCAATAGGTACCTAGGGAGCTGAAATTCGGCCCAGATATTGGGTACAATACTCATATACATGGGGAAACCAACGAATCCTTGATTCTCTAAGATCAAGAGTATCTAATGACACTTATGCGTAACTCAAGAGCTTAGCCAAACTATAAAAGATATCGAAATGGACCTTTTTGGTACGAAACTCCAAAAATAAATGATAAAGCAAGAATTGCGGGTTTTTTTCTTCGCTAGTAAGTGACCCTCCCCGCGGGCCCCTACAGAGGGGTGAACCGTAGGTACAAATTTTATGACAATGTTCATGAAAAGCGGCAACACGGAATCACGATATGCAGGAGGTGTCTCCTAGCTACCCAACTATAGGCAAAAATGTCATTAAACACAGATCTCTCGTAATGTAAATGTAAACACACAGCAGTCCAGTTATTCGCGTCTACTTATGAATCTTAATAAAAAATCTTCACCATCGGCAGCATCGACAGTATCGGCGCCCCATAAGTTAAGAAAATTTCGCAATTAATAAGACTGAAGACGCTAAAAAAATACAAGCAAAGTATCTCAATATTTTCATAGTATTCATAATATCTAGGCTACACATAAACAACCAATTATAATATTCTGGAAACCAGGTAATATTTTAGTCAATTATAAATGAGGCATATTTTGAAGGCGTTCTTCCGGCTATATATTTATCCTGCCCGAGGTTGACAGCAAATTAACATTTTCTACACAAAGTTGTGCCCCTGAGGGCATCCCAAAGTAAATGAAGAGGTACTTAGCCGAACTTTGGCAACAAGTTAAATCTGGCGACGGTAATTTACGACACATCAAAGTTTTCTTGAATATTTAAAATTGCATTATCTGTTTTTTATTGTTTTGACTTATACATTTGTGTCACTTGAATACTTTCAACTGTTCAATGTCGCTGGTACAAAAGTTTTCGCAACACAACCTGGCTCAACATCGACACAGAACAAACACCTGACGCGCAAACAGACGCTTTCCGACACTTATGTTTAATATGTTATAATTGCTTGAAATGTAAGTGGGTCTCCATATAACAGAACACTTATTCGTTGTTTTTGCTATATAAAACAGTAGTATATACAAGCTTCAAAATTGCATTGATTATTGTCTAAGGTTTAAAGTAAAATAACAAATAATATAAATTGTCCAAGAGTGATACGGGCTCAAGCCATTGCCATCCTAAATTACCGTATCAGGGCCATCTTATGAAGTGCCCTAGGGTTTGTTCAAATGGGTGGCTAGCTTTTTGTCCGTCAGACGCATACGAGCCATAGTTGACGGTAGTTTTTCTGATAGCATGGACATGGCAAGGCTCTGTGCTGCCTCCTACCGCATATCAATGACATTTTGGCCATCAACGATATATATTGCTATGCAGATGACAGTACGGGCTTATTACACGAGTCGTGCAGGCATCCCTCGTTCCGATGTGAAGGAAAAAAGTGAGGAACTTGTGTCTCAAATCGTGACCATTCTGTCCAAGGGTTCTGACTGGGGACGGGAAAGCTTAGTCCGATTCAACCCTACAAAGACACAAATCTGCGCGTTTACCACTAATAAAACCCTATTCACCGTGGTTCCACAATTTCAGAAAACTCCCCTCTTCATCTCCAAGAGCGTTGCCATCTCCAGCGATGTTTAGTTCTGAAATCATTTGCATGACAAAGTGAAGCTGGTCAAGTCCAAAAAACTTGGTGTACTTGATAGAGCGAAACAGTACTTCACGTCGGGGCACAGGTTGCTGCTTTACAAGCCGGCAACACCCGAGTGATACCCGTAGTGTTACAAGTTTCCATAGGAGACCGTAAGCTTGTTTGCCACCTTATTGGTATTAAAAAAAAAGTCCTGCCACATATAGAGTACTACTGCCATATCTGGGCGGGTGTACCCGGATACCAGCTTGCCCCTTTTGACTCGGTTCAACGACGGGCTGTGAGAATTGTCGACGATCCAAAATTCACTTGCCGTATCGAGCCCTTAAGTCTGAGGAGAGACTTTGCCTCCTTATGTGTGTTCTACTGCTTGTACAATGAGATGTGTTCTAAGGAATTGTTTGAAATGATGCCCACGGCTACTTTCTACCATCGCACTCCTCGCCATGGGTGGGGAATTCATTCTCACACTTTAGAACCGAAATGGTCGCGTACAGTACGGTTTCAGATAAACTCCCTCCCGCAAACGCTTGGCTTGTGGAATGAGGTCCTTGCCAAGGTTTTCTTCTAGGACTACAGTATAACAAGATAGAATTTCAAGAAAGAAGTAATTAGATTTCCGAAGGGTCGGCAACGCGAGGGATACCCCTGATGTTGCAAGGGTCCATATGTTATGGTGACAGTGAAAGTAGGTTTAGTAAAAGCCCTTAGCAATTATTTTAGCTGATTCAAAAACCTACCTCGAGCACCTAAAAGCTTATTTTTTATTCCACTCACCTAAAGCCCACTAAACTCCTATCTCCTACCAGCTTCTTCTTTTTTGCATCCATTCTATTGTATCCATCCAATACTTAAACTGAAAACTGAGGACAGTGCAGAATGATAGCTTTCGGTGACGAACTTCTAGTGTTCGGAAAAACCTCAAGGTTTATGTTTATGCGGTTTGTTATATAAATTAAAAATATATTTCTAGTGAAGTATATTAACTATAGAATCCTAAATTCGCAACACGTCTCAGTAAAGAGCATATTGGCAATAAAGTAACACAATGTCAGTATGATACAAAGCTCCAGTGAATGGCGTACTCGTAAGTATTCCCCTAATGTCTAGATGTCCCCTAATGTTGGATGCGTGGCAGTTTGCCAGCGCGGGCCGGCGGGCGGCGGGTCGGCGGCTCGCGGCGGGTGTTGCGCGACGCAGGCTATTTCTGCTTTAGCATATCTCCTGGAAATGTAAATGTGTACAAAAACGGTGTAAGTGACAAAACATTCGGTTATTTACTAAAACATCTTATGTTATCCATCATTACTCTGGTACCATAATAGCACAATCTGTAGGGACCCGTTTCGTCTCTTAATTTTTTCTAAATCCTCACAAAGAACGTACTGCTCGACGTGCCTAGACTCAATGATTTGGGCTCAGCATTTATTTCTTTGAGGCAGTCATTTAATGAGGAAGTCCACGGTACTAAACACATCTTTTAACTTGAATTCTTTTTGTAATTAACTCCAGTCCAGGACACTATTTTGAAAGTACAATGTGATTAGTATTCCGAACGTATCATACAACGGGCACCACAGGCACAGGCGTACAGCCGCAGACGTACAGCAATATCACAGCGTAACTACTTACACTGTAACAATATTATCTGCTATTATAGTTTTAATATCTCTACTGACTATCTCGAGGCTCAGGGGTTTTCTATAGCTAATAATGCATACGAATTGTATCTAGTTTGTAAGAAGAATAAAAAATTGCTAATGGGTTAAAGTTTTTTAGTTATTTGAACTTTAAGTTTTTGGAAAATACAATTTTATTGTTATGACACAATTTTTGATGATGCTAACGAGTTATATATAACCCTTAAAAAGGGGTTAATACCATAATTCTTTGCTATGTGTTGCTTGGTTACACGCACATTCTATGTGGTGTGCTGCTTGGTTACACGCACATACTAAGTGGTGTGTTGCACCGTTACACGCACATACTATGTGGTGTGTTGCACCGTTACACGCACATACTATGTGGTGTGTTGCACCGTTACACGCACATACTAAGTGGTGTGTTGCTTGGTTGCATTTACATATAACATTCTTTTTATTTACCTTTTTTGGTCGTCTACACTATTAACGTTGTGATACCTATATTCTGCTAAAAAATATTGTTGCAAATACGACAATTTTATGCGTGTATCAAATTCGAATATAGTTTAGTTTACGTTTTCGTGTGCGTGTATTGAGTTAGACGTACCTAGGGACTGAGCTTTGCTCGTTTTTTTAACAACGCCATCTATCGTCAAGTAACTTTAGTGTTGCTGTGTCGGCAAAAATAATAGTATTACTACTCGCCAATAGATGTCAGGAAGAGTCATACTTTTCAGTTTGTAAACACGGATAAAACGACGTTTTCTAAAAACGAAACCTAGTTAGATCGATTTATCGCCTCCGAAACACCACGCATACTAAATTTAATGAAAATCATTGGAGCCGTTTCCGAGATTAAAATTATATATATACGTAAATATACGTCATTTCTCGTTTAAAGGAATTAGATATACTTCTGAGACTACGATCTTTCTTATGACTCGTGATATTTGGTCACCATCAAATTATATAACACTATGCTATAATACGTACGTACCTATATAATGTATAAAGAGTCCACTTACTTAGTGCCTATGTCGTCGTTTGCGCAAATTACTTAGTGCCTATGTCGTCGTTTGCGCAAATTACTTAGTGCCTATGTCGTCGTTTGCGCAAATTACTTAGTGCCTATGTCGTCGTTTGCGCAAATTACCGTGCGCTTCGATATTTGGGCTTAGTTTTGATTTGAATTATTGTTGTTTTATATTGTTTTTTTATATAAACAGAAAGCCAACTCCATAGTTGTGTTGTTCTCTAAACACTACTGGCAGTGCTCCAACTCTTTAGTTACCAGCTATTCCCTCGAGGTTCGCCCAAATATTGTTGTGACATTTTGAAATAATGTGGAAATATATTTTTCTTAAGAAATAAAAAACATCCTTCTCTGTTAACTAATTTATTACAGACCTTGTTGCTTAATAAAGTATTTAAATTTTAACTTAAGGTGTATCCTACTTTACTTTCATCCATACACACTTCATTACTTTAAATATCTGTAATTATATACCTATTCGTACGCAATAGGCGAGTTCAGAGTAGGTACTCCGAACCAACGAAATTGAAAATATATTTTTTCATTTAATTTTGGAATCATCAAAACTTTTTTCAATTTAAATTTATTGCCATCACATTCAGGATCCATATTTATTAGTAAATAATACAATTTATTAAAACTTAATTTAAAAATATTACATATAATTTAATTTAACATAATATGTGTAACCGAGTCCAGTGCAATAATATTGGACAGTCCATTCGGCTAGCTGAAACGCGAAAGACGCGATTTGAGCTATGTACAACGCATACATAATAGAAGCACTTGTTTTTTTAAGTAGGTATAACAGAGAAACAATTAACATTATAAACTGCCATCCCTGATGTGCAACACAGATATCTATTTATAATCTGTTTTTAAATAAAGTTTTTAGGGTCCCATAGCCAAATGGCAAAAACGGAACTCCTAACATATTCGTCACGTCCGTTCGTCCGTATGGTACAGCCTTATAACTCTGTCGTTTTTGCATCGATTCAAATAATATTTTGCATAAAGGTGTCTTATAAAAACCGCGTTATAAAGGAATCTAAAAAAATCACATTTTTGTTACAAAATTGTTTTGTAACAAAAGCGACACGATGGGCCGGTTTTTAATTTTAGTCGTTTTTAGTAGTACATAGTTTAGTAGTACATAGTTTACATTGCTTAAAATCTTATAAGAAGAATTAACTTTACTGAATCTATAAGTTGTGACTGAAGCTCATGTTTAGGTAAGTAAGTACATATTTACATTATATGATTTTCCTTCCTTTTGAACTGGTAGAAAACTATTTGTGGTGTTGCTTTGTCCCAAACTATATGCCGTAAAACATTATACAATACAA
Source organism: Apoda limacodes (assembly GCA_946406115.1). NCBI lineage: Eukaryota > Metazoa > Arthropoda > Insecta > Lepidoptera > Limacodidae > Apoda > Apoda limacodes. The sequence goes on from OX291541.1 coordinate 52,699,593, forward strand.
TACTATATGGAAATTACTAAAACATATCAATACAGCCGTTTGCCTCATTCATTTGTCATTTGTTTTGTCTATTAACCTGAAAGCAGCTGAGCTCAGCCTAGGCCTATTGGAGTACGCTGCTGTAGTTCAGAGTGTACACAAATACCTCATATAGTAGCACTACGCGTACTACATAAAAACTGTGTAGTGTGATTTTCTGAAATTTTGACCAAGCTAACAGTATAACCCAGTTGCATTCATAGAATTATATACCTCCATATCCCCGAAAATAGTAATTTATATCGTAACCTAATTTAGATTAGTAATTTTTAACAATATTTACAAAAGTAAGGACAGGACGCCCTCGAAGAATACGAAATTCAGGATAAAGTAGAAAAAGTCTTGGAAAATAAATTGTGAAGAAATAAAAAAGAAGTCCGTCTCGTGCGCCTCATTAATCTGTGTCAACTGAACGTCGAATCGCAATTACGAAGTTCATCATAAAATAAAAATCAACAGCGAGACGCTAACGATCTAAGCCGACAGTCCACTACCGGCGCGCGGCGGCGGCGGAGCTATGTTACGTTTTACATATAATAATGTATCTATTATGAGTATGAGGTCACGACAAATTTGGTGCCGATGACTAAAATGGCTAAATCTAGTTTTATATGATAAAGGGCAACTTACTGGCGTCAAATATAGTATTAGTAATAATATAGTCTGTCTGCCTGATAGATATGATATGACGACTCAAAAACGAGTAAAAATAACAATAAGGAAAATGACTGAATGTTATTAATGTAGAAAGTGCTAATTGTAGTAATATGTATTATGTAATAAGAAGTTTTTATCAAAAAAAAAAACAACCAGCTTTAAAAAGGTTAAAATAATTACTTATTTCCAAAAATCTGATCTGAATTACAGTTTAAAGTGTGGTATTATGCAAGTGGCAAGTGAAGTGATTTATAAAGTGTTAGGTGCATAGACCTTAAAAGTGCATCTTTTTCAAGCCGGTTGTTTTTTTTTACTTTTGAGTGGCGAATTGTTTTCGAGTGTACAGACGTGATGTTATATTGTGTGATTGCGTAAACAATGCATATTTATGTGATAGCAACAATCGCGGGTGATTCTGGGTTCAATCTGCTTTCCCAATCAATTTGCAAACTTGGAACGTCAAACTCGACCGAACGAGTGTCGTGGCTGAATGAAGCTGGGAGCGCTTGGCCTGCAGCTTGTCCGGGGACGAAATATCCAGACGACGTTGTCAAACAAAGTTCGTAGGACTAACTATTAAGACTGTTCATGCTAAATTAATTAAGGACTTGACTTGACTTGGCTTTGATCGAGCACGTCTTTTAGCAGTTTGTAAAACCGAGTCAGGTCACGGGTTTCACACGCTCTTCCTTCTAATTTAGGCGCACTTTTAGACCAGGACACATTACGCATATTCTCGCATCTCACATCTGCTCAAAGTTAAGACCATGGAGGATTATCGTCCTGTTATACTGAATGACTTTATTAAAATGTTTCTTTGTACCGCCAGTCTTAGATCCTTGCCTGTGGTCTCTTCAGAGACGATAGGAAGGACCTGATAGGGTCTATTTGGTACTCTGGAGTCATGGACGTGCTTTGGATACAACTTGGGTCGACACTATTGCCTCTTATATACTTATTTCTATTAAACCTCAAGTGGCCGGGCAGGACAATCCCGTCAGCATCGCCAGCATTCGTCTTTTAGTGGCGCTTGCTGTAACGACATACTCTTTTTTGTGGCGCTTGCTATAGCAACATTCGTCTTTTTGTGGCGCTTGCTATTTGCTGACATTTGGCTTCCTGCAACAAAGAGCAAGATTTAAAGAGAGAATAGTTCTTTTTATGACAAAATTTCCCCGTTTTTTGTTCTAGGGCTTTAGTTGTTTATATTTGTTGTTATTTTTTTTTATTTTTTAGGTATTTATTTTGAAATTTGTAATTTTTAACATAATATTTTAATGGTCAAATTCAATTGCAACTGTTCTTTAATACAAGTAAAAGAGTATGTTTTTAGCAATTTTAAAAATGGTTTCCTCAGAAGGGGTACAGGGTATGGAATGATAGTTAAAATGAAACTTTTTAACCAAAATACTTATTTAAATCACTGTTGTTCAGGAACGGTGAAAGCTATGTCGTCGATTGATATAAAATACTAGCTTCTAAATCAAAATTCAAGTCTCAAAACAAGCCAAGGCCAGAAACCTACAGTGCAAAATAACTTCATTTATAAGCGACGCTTAGTGCAAAATAACTTCATTTATAAGACATGCGAATCCGGACACATAAACACTAGCTCACAAACACTTTATTCTTCGCATAAAATGTGTAATGGGATTCCGTCCCACGTCACCGAAGGTTTGTATCAAGATAAATGAGGTAGAAAAAAGCATTATGAGAAAATCGCTGGGCAGCCGAGATCGTGTGCCGATAATCTGGGAAGGGAAATAGTTTTTTTTCGTATGGACGATATCTGATGGAACGAAATTGGGTCTGAGTCGTGTCTTCTGATTAAGATAGTTGTTTGTTTTTAAAAAATATGCTTTTATTAGGCTTATAAATAAGTTATGACGTGACTTGACGTAGGTATTTGTATGTGATATACAAACATCACATCACGGTTTTTATTCCCAGAAGGGGATATCCAGAGGTTGGATAAACGCACCCACATCATAATGTTGGGAACAGCTTCTTTTCTCCAAGTACTGGGTTAAGGTAAAATATACTAAATTGCTGTGAAAAATATGCTTAAAATTGCTTAATTTTATGCTACACTTTCGGAAAAATGCCAAACAAAATGTGAGTTATATTGTGTTAAAACTACTTAATACTTACAATCACATCAAAGTTACTAAAATTGTTAGAGTAAATCTTGTAAGATTATATTATTATATTAGAAGGTACAAAAACCTATATTTTATCACCGTTATTATTTTATTACTATATTATTTTGAAAGTAACAAGTTGTGAAAGTCTTAAATCATTTATCATAAATCATAAGTTTGAAGATATATTAGCTACTCGTAAACCGCACTTGCCGGCCGCCGCGCCCGTCGTATCGCGTCGCGTCGTGTCGCATTATGATACATATAAGTTCACACACGATATTTTTACTTTATTTATTTTATTTATTTATTTATTTATTCAACACACAAAACAGAATGTGACAATTAGTGTACCAATATCTTAGATCTAAAGTCTTTAATCTAGACACATACCAAAACATGTATGTTATTGCAGAACAATTTACATAAACCAGGACAGTTATACACTTGTTTAATATAAATGCCTAACCTTGAATACATACACAAACATATATTAACATGACCCTTACATACATTACATACCCTTTAGTATATAAATACTAAACATATATAACAAATATATATCCATATATATATATACACATACATACACGTACATATACATACATACATATACACTCACATACTCATACATATACACTTTATACTTTATTATAATATTTTAATAATTCTAATTAGTAGACGTAGAATAAAGATGGTTAAAATGTCTTTTAAATGTCCAGGCATATTTTCACTAGGGCCGGGGTTCAGTAAAAAACACGACCCTATTACTAAGACTTTGTTGTCCGTCGGTCACCAGGCTGTATGTCATGGACCGTAATAGTTAGACAGTTGAAATTTTTCACTGATGATGTTTTTCTGTTGCCGCTATAACAACAAATACTAAAAAGAAAAATCGGTCAAGTGCGACTCGGACTCGCGCACGAAGTGTTCCGTATCAAAATTAAATGTTTTTTTTTTATTTTTATAATTTGTTGATTTGATGAAAAGTTAAATTGAGGTTTACGATTTATGACGTATTAAAAAAAACTACTTACTAGATCTCGTCCAAACCAATTTTCGGTAGAAGTTTGCATAGTAATGTACATCATATATTTTTTTTGTTTCATCATTCTCTTATTTTAGAAGTAACAGGGGTTACCCCCCACCCCCCAACCCCACACACCCACATTTTACAACTTTGGAAGTGTCTCTCGCGCAAACAATTCAGATTAGAAAAAAATGATGGTAGAAACATCAATATCATTTTTGAAGATCTATCTATAGATCCCCACACGTATGGGTTTGATGAAAAAATTTTTTTTGAGTTTCTGTTTGAAGTATGGGGAACCCCCAAAATTTATTGCTTTTATTCTATTTTTGTCTAAAAATCTTAATGCGGTTCACAGAAGACCTCTACTTACCAAGTTTCAACAGTTTATTTATTGCGGAAAAAAGTGGCTGTGACAGACGGACGGACGGACAGACAGACATGACGAAACCACAACTTTATTAGGGATTTAGGGTTCCGTAACCAAATGTATATAAAAATAAATATTTAAGGGGGTCCACATACAAAAAACGTCAATTTTTTGCTCGTTTAAGGTCGATATTGATAACGGTAACAAGTAGACGCTTGAAATATTCACAGAATATTTAGATATATATTCACTTTGAAAATAAATAATTAAATTAAAATAAAACATTTTTTTTATACCAGTAAGTATACTAGCTTGCGGTCAGCCTGATGGGAAGCGTATGGACGCTTGCAACACCAAGTGTTTCACTCGCACGTTGCCGACCCTTCATAAATCTAATAATGCTTTTGGAGATGGAGAGGGGAGAGTTCTGGAATTGTGGGACCATAGTGGATGAGGTTTTCTTAGCAGTGAACGCGCAGACTTGTGTCTTTGTAGGGTTAAATCGGAACAAGTTTTCCCGTCCCCAGTGAAATACCTTGGAGAGAGTGTTCTCAATTTGAGACACTAGTTATTCAAGTTTTTCCTATACAACGGAACGAGGGATGCTTGCACGACCCTAGTATTATATAGTCTCCAGTACTGTCATCTGCATAGCAATGTATGTTGTTGATGTCCAACATGTCATTGATATGCAGTAGAAACAGCGAACACCAACATTACAACGCGTAATGCGGGACACCAGCATTAATGTTCATCATATCAGACCAATGACCGTCAACAACGGCTTGTATGCGTCTGCCAGACAAAAAGCTAGCCGCCTATTTGCACAAACCCTCGGGCCTCCATAAGATTTGAAAGCAGACCCCGGTGCCAGACCCAATCGATCGAATGTCCAGAATACAAGCCAACGCACTCTCCTGACTCTCAATGGCTAGTGCCCATCAGTGTGTGACTTAAACTAGAAGGTCAGCAGTAGAGCGACTGCGGCGAAAGACGATCGCTGACTAGGTCGCGTTTTTCTAGGTATCTTAGAAGCTGTGTGTTGATCACATGATCCATCACCTTGGAGAGGAGAGAGGTAATAGCGATAGGCCTGTAATTTGATGGGTCTGGTCTATCACCCTGTTTTGGCACCGGGTGCACATTCACAGTCTCCCATGACGACAGAAATTACCTAGTATAGTAGGAAAATGCGAAGAGGCAGAAGTACAGAATATAATTCAGGAGCACACTGTTTAAGCACCGCTGCTGGTATACCGTCTGGCCCACTCGACGTATAAACGTCTACAGAAAGCAACGCCATCGGATCTCCCGTTGTGTTCTGAAGATTTCCGGCATGGTCTTACTGCACCACGGTTTAGTAGGTGGAACAGCGCCTTCGTCATTCATATTCTTGTTGGATATAAAGAGACTGTCCAATAGATCGGCTTTCTCTTCTTCACTATGGGCCAAGTCACCATCAGTCTTTCGCAGTGGTGGTGACGACGACTTGCAGAAGTTCCCTGCGGCAGCTTTCCCAAAGGGATAGCTTGCAATGAAATGATAAATTGGAATTTAGCTCTGGCAGATGCTTTCTTATTGAACCTGATGCAGCATTTTATTTGCGTTTCAACTAAGAAATCTTCGGGTCCTTATTATAACGAGCCATGATCTAAGCCTCATGCGCAGCTTACTTAAAAATTTTAGCTTCTCTTCAAGACAGTTAGGAATATAACATTCCATACCAGCGAGGAATGCCTCAGTGACTGCGGCTGCTCAGACGTCAGGATCTTCTTAGCTAAAGCAGATCTGCCTCCACGGGTAAGATGCATAAAATTCTTGCAATCCATCCCAGTCTGCCGACTTATAATGCCACACACGACGCCAATTAGTTGGCCCAGATGGATCAGGTTGTGTGGATGACATTTGAGCCCGAAAGAGTGGTCTGAGGAGCCAAGAGGCGCATTCACTGACATGGAATATCCGGCTGGTCATGTCAAGGTCCAAAATGGAACTCTTAGAAAGTACCAGCTCATAGAATCCATAGGTCAGAGCAAATTCACGAGCAGATATTTCTACATTGTTATTGGTTCAAAAACTGAACCACTCACGATGGTGGGCGTTAAAATTTCCCAAAATAACTGGATCTGCTGTGGGATATGGCTCTAGAACTTTGTCAGTCGTCAAACTCAGGTGTGTGAAGAGTCTAGTTATTAAATCCTCAACAGACTCAATATCAACAGGTCCCTGTCTTCAAGGCTATGAAGGCGGCGACAGCAGATATCCTCCCGGACGAACATACATACACCGGCACATCTCACAAAATTGTGCTCGAGTTTGTAGCCGGGATAATGAAGGTATGATGTATCAGCCGGACAGGATATCTGCGTCTCCGTTAAAAAGAGAATAGTCGGCTATGCAGTTTCAATGTATTGGTGAACTGCGTTAAGGTTGGCGTAAATAACCCTAATAGTGCAGAAGTCCACATTGAATGTGGATGGAGCAGCTGCTATAAAAACTCTTTTCGTTTTCGTTCATTGGCCATTCTTTTTAAAAGTTACTTAGACTAAAAATGAGTATTCACTGCACAGACAGCTTAGAGGACAAAAGGTGCGGTACTAGAACTGCCGAATCTGGTTAATAGCATGGCGGGCCACAGGACCCCTGATCCCCCTCTGCTATAGTATCCGGGTATACCCCGGTCTACTTCTCCGGCACGTCTACCCTTTAGAGACTTTACACAGGTTGGTGGTTCAGCCTCCTAATGCGGAAAGTAAGCAATTCCTGGGTTCGGGAACCCGTTCAACCTGCGGGCGGTCAGCGGTCATCCGCCCCCAGCCGCTGTACCAGCACACCGTGTCTCCCTGCTTTTCGCGCAGCGAATTTTCAAAGAACTTTGGCTTAGAGAGGTAGGGCACTGCAAGTACTCGCTCGAATAAGCTGCCCGAATAAATAAAGCGGGGCATAGCGAGTACTTGCTCGAATGAGCGGCCCGAACTGGGGAAGTACCTCCACCTTACAGAAAACCGCGGCCACAATAACACTAACATTGAGTAGTGTTGTGTGCCTGGCGGTGAGTAAGGTTGCCAGAGCTCTCATTGAGGATTCGCTGCGCGGACAGCGGAGGACCGGCGGTGCTTGTTGCTGTCATTGCTCGGCGTAGGCGCGGCGTAGTCTCATAGCGATGACACGGACGTAACTCGACTCTTCACGGTCCTGAGTTTGACGACTGACAAAGTTCTAGAGCAATATCCCACAGCAGAACTAGTTATTTTGGGGGACTTTAACGCCCACCATCGTGAGTGGCTCAGTTCTCGAACCAACAACTATGCAAGGATATCTGCTCATGAATTTGCTCTGACCTATGGATTCTCTCAGCTGGTACTTTCTCCAACGAGAATACCAGATATAGAGCACCATACGAGCTCCTTACTGGACCTTCTACTGACTACACGCCCGGACGGATACTGCGTCTCAGTGGATGCGCCTCTTGGCTCCTCGGACCACTGTCTCGTTCGGACTCAAATGTCATGCACACAACCAGATCCTTCTGGGCCAACTAATTGGCGTCGTGTGTTGCACTATAAGTCGGCAGACTGGGATGGATTGCGAGAATTTTATGCATCGTACCCGTGGAAGCAGCTCTGCTTTAGTTCAGATGATCCTGACGTCTGCGCAGCCGCAGTCACTGAGACAATCCTCGCTGGTATGGAATGTTTCATTCCTAACCTGCGAGTAGCTGCCGGCGTCAAAAAACGACCGTGGTAAATCGGTCTTGCAGAGAAGCTAAAATTTTTAAGCAAACTGCATATGAGGCTTGGACCGCGGCTTGTAATAATAAGGATCCAAATAGTTCTGAGTTAAAACGCAAATTAAATGCTGCCTCGAGGCATTCAGTAAGAAAGCAACTGCCAGAGCAGAATTCCAATTCATCGGCAAAATAGGTGGGCGACTTGTAAGCTATCCTTTAGGGAGTCGTGCTTTCTAGTCGCTTGCTAAAGTTAAAACGCAAATTAAATGCTGCCTCGAGGTTCAGTAAGAAGGCAACTGCCGGAGCAAAATTCCAATTCATCGGCAAAATAGGTGGGCGACTTGCGAGCTATCCTTCAGGGAGTCGTGCTTTCTGGTCGCTTGCTAAAGCTGCAGAGGGGAATTTCTGCCAGTCGTCGTTACCACCACTGCGAAAGACCGATGGTGACTTGGCCCATAGTGAAAAAGAGAAAGCCGATCTATTGGGCAGTCTCTTTGCCTCCAACTCGAATATGAACGACGAAGGTGCTGTACCACCTACCTTACCGTGGTGCGGTAAACTATAACACAGCGAGAGGTTCGGCGGGCATTGCTTTCCCTAGACGTTCATAAGTCGAGTGGGCCAGACGGTATACAAGCAGTGGTGCTTAAGCAGTGTGCTTCTGAGTTATGTCCTGTACTCACGCACCTCTTCGCACTTTCCTACCACTCTAGAGAATTTCCGCCTTCATGGAAGACTGCAAATGTGCACCCGGTGCCCGAAAAGGGCGATAGATCAGATTCATCGAATTACAGGCCTATCGCTCTCCTCTCCAAGTTGATGGAGTAGGTGATCAACACACAGCTTCGAAGATACCTAGAAGAACACGACATGGTCAGTGACCGTCAATATGGCTTTCGCCACGGTCGCTCGGCTGGTGACCTGCTAGTGTATCTCACACATCGATGGGTACCAGCTATTGAGAGTCAGGGGGAGGCATTGACATGTAGCCTGGACACAGCGAAGGCGTTCGATCGGGTCTGGCACCAGGGTCTTCTATCGAAGTTGCCACTTACGGAGTGTCCGAGGGTTTGTGCAAATGAGTTGCTACCTTTTTGGCCGGCAGACGCATACTAACCGTAGTTGACGGTAGTTGCTCTGATAGCATGGACATTAATGCTGGTGTCCCGCAAGGCTCTGTGCTGTCTCCTAAGCTGTTTCTACTGCATATCAATGATATATTGGCCATTAACAAGGTACATTGCTATGCAAATGACAGTACTAGAAACGCTTATAACACGGGTCGAGCAAGCATCCCTCGTTCCGTTGTAGAGCAAAAACGTCCAAGGTCTCTGACTGGGGACAGGAAAACTTGGTCCAATTCAACCCTACAAAGACACAAGTCTGCGCGTTCACCGCTAAGAACACTCCATTTACTGTGGTTCCACAGTTCCAAAACATCCCCTCTCTATCTCCAAGAGCATTGGGATCCTTGGTGTTGACATCTCCAGCGATGTTCAGTTCCGAGATCATCTGCAGGACAAGGTGAAGCTGGCGTTGTAAATGTTTATCGTCGCTATTAAATGATAAAGGTTCATGTATCTAAATTTGAGTAAATGAAAAGGAAAGAATAAACAATAACAAAAAAAAAAAAAACACAATAAAAAAAATTTAAACACATTGAAAATGTACAATAAGGTAAGTAAAGAAATTATCACTAAGTACTAAGCTTTATTTTCGCCGTTGAAGCTGCGCCCCCGGAGATTAGTCGAGTTTGTCAAAACTCAGAGTAAAGTTGTAATCCTGGGTTTCATTTTTACGCACACTCCCTAAATTTATATTATATCCATACTTTGCACTTTTACGACCTAATTTTTATAGTCATATCTCACATTTCGCACTTTTACGACTTAATTTTTTTAACTATCTCACATACGTATAATGAAATATGTGTTTGTAGAGTGATATGTGTAGTGAGAGATGTGATCGTGCATAAATATGTTTATAAAATATATAAAATACATTATATTTAATATTTAAAAATAAATATATAATAAAATAGAATAGTAGTTGCGATCTTCTTCCTGTAAATTTAGAATACCGAAACAACTCCTAGTAGATTCCTGAAATCTTTTTAGATTTATTAAATTTTTATTATTATCTGAAAAGCAATCGTCTAAAAAAGTCCCTGCGTCATGAACTCCCAACACCCCTGTATGCATGAACCTTATGAATTCGAACTTCATTCAGCCTTCAAATCCATCCTAACGACCTAATACCACTAGTTTCTTAAGCTTTGAGTTTCAAACCATCAAAACAGTTTTCCATATCATCTCATAGGTATCAGGGACTCAGACATAGGATGTTCATTCTCCTCCTAAAATAATATCTATTATACAATCATACTTCTCTACTAAAGTTTGCAGACATCCTAGACTTCTCAGTCATGCTAGACTCCTTAAACACAAAATCTCTTAATATCAATGTTGAAAAGCAAATTTTAAACATTTTCTGTTTCTACCTAGACTAGCATCTGTTCGTGACGAACATTTCCAATTCTATAACCACGTAGGAAACAATTATATGAAGTCTAGTAAAAGCTGAATTCCCACATACTGACGCACTTTGGGAAATGATACAGCCATCATATATCATTTCCCAAAGTTAAAAACTCAAAAATGACGTTGAACGTAGATGAGTAAACTGTGTTGTAAAGTATTCTCTACGATACTCCTGTGTTAGACATAAGTATCCAGCCAGGAATGACAAGTTCCTCTAGACTCTTGCCTAAGCAAGGCTGGTTTGAGTTCCTAAATGTATGTGATCTCTATCTTATAAAAGATAAGTTGAGATATTAAAATTATTTCTGAACATTAGAAGTAATTATTTATTTGTAAATCCTTTAGTTAAACTAAATTAAAAAAAAGATATTCACCCATTGTTAAAATGATTTAATTTGATATGTTTAAAAGGTGATGTTATTTATATACTATAAATGGAATAGTCTCTATCCGTTATTCCATGAAATTCAGTAGCGTCACTTAATTTAGGAGTCACAACTCCGAAGAATAGTTAGGAATATCAATAATATAGATTTATAATTTCTCGACAATAATGTATTTACTAATAAACACATTTTTATGCAGTTGCTGTATATTTCCTTAGCTGGATAATTTAGTTTTTTAAACATTTTCATGTAGTATTAAGCCTTTCAAACGTTTCGTTTGAAAATCACTTAATAAAGCTTCAATTTAGGTGATCAAGTAAATTGTTATTACTTGTTTGAAACAATACACATCAAACAAAATACTATATCAATTTTACATACATTCAATCAATCACATAACACTTATGCAAATGAATTAAATTCGACTTCAAAAGCTCGTCCCTATACCAACTAGATAGTAGATCAGAAATTGCAGCCGTTGTTGATGTCCACCTCTTCGGTTGCCCGCCACTGTCGAGATCCCCACCTCCAAGCTGTATATAAGGGAAAGAAAACCCTATCTGAAACTGTAAGATTTATTTCAGGCCTATGCTCTTAATTCATAAAACCAGTTAAGAAATGAACAACAGAAAATACAGACAAAATGCAAAAAGTTTGAAGAAAAATCCTCTTCTATTGCGCGTTGATTTAGCATCTAAATATTAATAAATTACTTATAATAAATAATTTATGCCTTGTAATGTGTCAGAAATATCGAACTTACTACGTTTCAAAAGGTTTCTACCTTTATATTGTTTAAAATACTACAATTTATAACAGTTTAAAAAGGGCGCACTCTTTATTATTATTAGCGGTTGACTTACTCATTTCTTTTTAAATTTTTAAAGTAAAATTATTTATTATTTAACCGGTCGTCCTCGGACCAGAGCTAGCGGAAGACTGCCTCAAAGTTCTCCTGAATACTTCACCAGAATTTCAGCCAACGCCCATATCGTGGGATAAAGCCAAGTAAGATTTGTTAAAATCTCCACTCGAAACCAAGTAAAAGGTTTTTTGTTCCAAATATTTACATGTGTGGGTTAATGGACGTGTAAGTCAAAAAGCTATAAATCCACACTATAATGCGTTTCACTTGGAATCTGTTAGGGCTGGCAAAACTATATCATGTGAATTTTTCAAATTTCCCAAGAAAAATTCTATTCAGAAACATCCACAAAATCGTGTTATCCTAAAATAACACTTTATATTTTTCATCCAATAAGATTCTCTTATTTCGGATAAAATTTTATAAAACTATGCATAAATTTTTCATTTATTTGTTATACAACTCTTTCGGTTATAAATAAGATTTACAAATAAATAGTATTAATTTGATTATGCCTGTTATTTATACGACTTTTAACAAATCTGTAGGTTGTTAAAAGTCAATTGTAATTTTAAATTGTATACTCTCAAAATGTCTAATTTCTCTTTAGAATAATCAATCAGAATGTTGACTTTGAATTGATTTAAGATATCGATAGTTTCTAAAAAATTAAATCAATTATATTTGTGTTCTATTTCAAATACGTGTTACCGATATTTCTGCTAAGTGTAAAGAATTTCAAATCATATACGAAACTCGGCCAGTTTAACTTGGTCTACGACAAAAATTTGGTACTCAAGTATCTTTACCTCTGATTTAGATTAAAGCTTGTGTGCCATTTGTCGAGTTCTAGCCTCTTTTAAATATAAGAAGTATTTTATAAATAATTTAAATACCGGTAGGATCACTTTATGAATAAGTGATTTCTACAGCGGCCAAAAAACTTGGTGTATTCAACAGAGCGAAGCAGTACTTCACGTTGGGGCAAAGGTTGCTGCTTTACAAGTCGCAAGTCCGGCCCCATATGGAGTACTGCTGCAATCTCTGGGCGGGTGCACCCGCATACCAGCTTGGTCCTTTTGACTCGGTTCAAAGACGGGCTGAGAGAATCGTCGACGATTCCAAACTCACTTGCGGTATCAAGCCCTTGAGTCTGAGGAGAGACTTTGCCTCTCTGTGTGTGTTCTACCGCTTAAACAATGGGTTTTGTTCTGAGGAATTGTTCGAAATGATGCCCACGGCTACTTTCTACCATCGCACCGCTCGCCATCGGCAGGGAATTCATTCTTACACTTTAGAATCAAAATGGTTGCGTACAATGCGGTTTCAGAGAAACTTCCTCCCGCGAACACTTGGGTTAGGGAATGAGCTCCCTGCCAAGGTTTTCTCCAAGGACTACAGAATGTGGTTCTTCAAGAAAGAAGTTATTAGATTTCTGAAGGGTCGGCAAAACGCGAGTGAGTGAGTGAGTGGCAAAGCGTCCATAGGCTACGGTGAACGCTTACCATCAGGCGGGCCGTAAGCTTGTTTGCCACCTTAGTGGTATATAAAAAAAAAAAAAAAAAAACTGTATTTAACAAATAAAACGAAGGTCTCTTATATCTGAGTGAGTTACACTTAACTAGTTTTCCTTATAACTACATACAGTTACATAATATTTCTTTTTATTAATCTCCTACGAAACGAAATTAATGAAGTTGTATTGCTTGTCTACGCCACAGTGAAGTGGGAAAGTTCTGTGATGCTGCTAATGAATATTAATGTTAGGTTATAGTGTTTTGATGCCTTTTCTAGGCGTATTATTTACCGGCGATTTCCATCTATGATAACATTTAAAACAAATATGCTGTATGCTAAATGACAAATTAACGTGCTGGATTTAGCACAAACGTTGAAGTGAGCCTGTCGCCACAAAACTGCTTTTGATGCAGTGTATCTGGTTGTGCCACTAAGTTGGCTTTATATATTAATTATATATGCACGTCATAAATTTTTAGCTTTAAAATAATGAACGGAAGACATGGATAGAATAATATACTGCTATTTTACAGTATCTGAAGGAATTATAAGAAGAAAGTCAGGATTGGCCAGGGGGGCAGATGTAGGGGACAGAAGACAGGTTCATATGTACAATACAAAAATCAAATAATTACCTTTTTGAGATGGTACTATGGTACATAATACTAATAATAGGTATATTACATAACATCATGGTAGATAAATAAAACTAAATAACAAACATAATATAATAGTATATAATACCTAATATTATGGTATATCTCTAAATACTCTATATAGTATCACTACAGATATATGGATACAGATATTAACTGGTCTTAATACTCTTTATTAGTCTCACTAGCTCACTACAGATATTGACTCGTCTAAATACTTATAATTAGTCTCATTTGCTCACTACAGATATTCTCTCGCGTAAATACTCTTGATTATTGTCACTTACTTACTAGATATTTACAGTTCTAAATACTCTTCATTAGTCTATACTAAAGATATTCATACATCTAAATTCTCTTAATTAGTGTCACTTGCTCACTGCAGATATTCACTCGCCTTAATACTCTTAATTAGTCTCACTTGCTCACTACAGATATTCACTGGTCTAAATACACTGAATTAGTTTCACTACAGATATATGGATACAGATATTCACTGGTCTAAATACTCTTCATTAGTCTCATAAGCTTACTACAGATATTCACTTCTCTAAATATTTATAATTAGTCTCACTTGCTCACTTATAGATATTCTCATATCTAAATTCTCTTAATTAGTGTCACTTGCTCACTACAGATATTTAATCGCCTTAATACTATTAATTAGTCTCACTTCCTCAATACAGATATTTACTTATCTTAATACTCTTAATTAGTCTAACTTGCTCACTACAGATATTCACTCGTCTAAATACTCTTAATTTGTCGCACTAGCTCTCTACAGACATTCACTGGTCAACATATACTGAATTAGTTTCACTTGTTCTCTACAGATATTTACAGTTTTAAATACTCCTAATTAGTCTCACTTGCTCACTACTGATATTTATTCGTCTAAATACTCTTAATTAGTCTCACTAGCTCTCTACAGACATTCACTGGTCAACATATACTGAATTAGTCTCACTTGTTCTCTACAGATATTTACAGTTTTAAATACTCCTAATTAGTCTCACTTGCTCACTACTGATATTTATTCGTCTAAATACTCTTAATTAGTCTCACTAGCTCTCTACAGATATTCACAGGACCAAATACTCTTAATTAGTCTCACATGCTTATGACAGAAGATATCCATACATCTCCAGCATTAATATCCATGCTATCAGAGCAATAACGGCTTGTATGCGTCTGCTGGACAAAAAGATAACAAACTATTTGCGCAAACCCTCAGTCAGTCCGTAAGATAGCAACTTCGATAGAAGACCACGGTGCCAGACCCAATAGAATGCCTTCGCCATGTGCATGCTACATGCCAACGCCTTCCTCTGACTCTCAATGGCTATATTAGATACTTTTTTATGTTGTGCTTGTGCTTTATATTTCATGTGTTTTTATGTTTGTAATGGAAAGTGTCCTTTTATTATAGGGAAGGCATTTTCCAATATTTTAATTGGACGCTGTAAAAGAAAGGGAGAAAAGAAATGCCCTTGCTGAGTTTCTTGCCGGTTCTTCTCAGTACAAGGTCTCCCGCCCTGTAGACTTACGAACCGATGGCGTAGTGACATTCATAAGTGCTCAATTATTGTAGCCTAATCTGAATAAAATTATATTGAATTGAATTGAATAGTAGTGCCCACCGGTGAGTGAGATACACTAGAAGGACACGACTCAGGTCGAGCGATCGTGGCGAAAGGCATATTGACCGTCGCTGACGAGGTCGTATTCTTATCTTAGATGCTATTAGTTAAATCACACGCTCCATCACCTTGAAGAGGAGAGAGTTAATAGCGATTGGCCTGTAATTCGAAGGATCTTATGCATCAGCCGTAATCTACGCGTACCCACTCACATTATTGACAGGTCCCTTTCTTAAAGGCCATGAAGACGGCGACAGCAGATATCTCTCCAGACAATCATACATACACTAACAAAGTTTTGCTCGAATTTGTACCCGTGGTACAAATAACCTGTAGGAGAAACGAATTTAGGTATGATGTTTCAGCCAAACGGGATAAGAGCGTCCCTGTTGAAATTAGAATGGTCGGCTGCACAGTTTCTTGGTGATGGTGAATTGCATCAAGGTTGGCGTAAACAGCCCTAATATTGTATGTAGAAGAACATATTAAATGTGGAAAGAGTGGAAGGGCCTATGAAAAAACTTTTACTTGTTTCTGTATTTCCATTTTTATTTTAAAAGAAGTTTCTTAGACTTAACATGAGGATTCACTGCAGGGCCCCTGTTCCTCCTGTGTTGTAGAAGCCGGGTCATCCCAGGTCTACTTCTCCGACACGACTTCAGAGACTACAATAAATGGCAGTTTAGCCTCCCAGGGCGGAGATTAAGTATTTCCTGGGTTTAGGAACCCGTTCAACCTGCGGGTCAGCTTTTTCATCAGGTCTCACTCATCGCCGTACCAGCACGCTGTGTCTACGCCGAGCGATGACAGCAACGAGCACCGCCAGTCCTCCGCTATCCATGCAGAGAATCCTCGGGGGCTCTGGCAACCCTACTTGCGCCAGTAACACAATACTACTCAATGTTAGCGTCATTGTAGCCGCGATTTTCTTTAAGGCGGAGGTATTTCCCCAGTTCTGGCTGCTTATTCTAGCGAGTACTAGCTTTGCCGTTCCTTTACTAAACCAGTTATGGTTTACCAGTACACAAAAACAGCGGCCTAATAAAAATGAATTGTAAGTTTTTGAGAGCAAGTAAGAGTATAATTAATATACACAGACAGACATACGTGGTAGGTCGATCTTATTTTATATGCAAAGATGTAAGATGTCACACAAAGATGTGTTTGGTTCATTTGGATTTACTACTCTGAAGTGTGGTAGATACCAACGAATACGCATTCGCATATGCATGTGTGCAATTTAATTCCGTTATGGTGAGCCTTCACGGCATGACCCTTTGCTGTTAAGTCCTCCATTTGTGTCATGTAACAAGAAGCACAGGATGATCAAAGACCAGTATACCCAGCAGCATGGTTTGTGTGGCAGTGTCATAACAACAATAAGAATTCAGATATTACAGTAAGATGGTCACAGTTACTAATAATATCTGTTGTAATTATTTTAATTAAATTAATTATAAAGTAATTCTTATTCTTTAAGCTGTATAATATTTCCCTTTTTTACCAAATATTTACACGTATTACAAGTTTGTTACACATTTTAAGACCGCCAATGGCATCGATAGTCAATGTTTCAGCGAGGCCATCTAGATAGCCATCTGTTACACTACTGTCCAAAAAGGTTACGATTTACCCTCCTTCTAATAAAGGAAACGTATAAAGCACACCTCTATGTCCATAAAGAGTTACTGGTGCTATGCTTAGAAATGCACGATATTGTTTTATCAGAACGTGTGAGATGGTACCTGATAACGGTTCTGAAGGCTCATTTACACGTGGCAGGCCATCTCGTCCTTTCACGGCCACCATATTCTTGTGTAGCTGATAATATCGGTGCTGCCATCGACCTCAGTGCTTGCTGATGGTTCCATTGCGTAGTGGCATTGTTGGGTTGCATAGCGAGCACTGGGGCTCTAAACTGCCTCTGTTGCGTTAATTTCCCTAAAACTGCGTTACACAAGTCAATGTTCATGACATAATAAATTCGATTGAGATATCTTAAACAGGCAAGAGAATTTTGTACTTTCCTAGCAAATACAGTTAAGTCTTTGCCGTAGTTCATAAAGCGAGGTAAAGATTTCATGATCATTACCTGTTCTACGACGATTTGCTCTGGGTTTGCAAAACGACGCTAAAGCGGGTCAAGTATGTCACGTGGCTCTACGCACCCAAATAATAACGACGAAACTGCTTCAAGCGCTTCACTTTTCAACATGGTTCGAAAACGGTTACATTCTCTAACTTTGTGAATCAATTACATCAGAGTAGTTATTTCGACAGATGTTTTAAACATAAGCCAATCACTAAGATTTCTTGAAAAACTCAAATCAAAATTATTTGTTTGTTTGCTAGGCGCTGCAGACCGTACAGCTAAACTATTTATCGTGTTTGCCAGTTTTTCCATGAGATTGTGACACGTTGCATTGGCCGTTGACGTGGCCATTCAGCACGAGGAAACCGCATTGCGTCTTCGCTCGGTTACACATCACAAGAATTCAGTGGAAGCACTTCCTCCCCATCTACATGAAAAATATCAGATACATTCTTATCTATCACGTTTGACATGCAACTCGCATCTTTGTCTCCAATGAGCGCATCATTTACCCCTGTTAGTTCAAGTTCAAATTGAATTTGAGCTAACTGCTACTCAATAGCACGTTTATGGTTCATAATACATATACTACTCGATATATCTGCAAAGTGTGCTCGTGGCTGAGCTGGGTTTTGGTAACTATCAATCCGTGCCGGCACCTTCTGACCCCCATTTGTAGCAGTCTTTGCAAATGCGCAGCTTTTTAAACTGCCCTCGGGGCTCATCACGGAAGAATCAGATGCATTGACGAAAGTAGTGGTATCACGTGGTGTATCAGTTGCTGTTCGTTCTGTTCTGTTCATTTTATCTACATCTGCAATTTTTCTATATATTTCTAATGGTCTGGAATTCTAATTATTCTAATTTAATACTTAATGACATAATATTTTATACACCGCGTGACTATTTAAATTGTAAACCGAAACCTAACTGTCTGTTTCGGTTTACGATTTACTGTTCCAACACCGCAATTGTGTAGCAACGAGTATGATGTGAGCAAGAAAGTGCGTTCGTCCACACTAGCACTAGCACTAGCAATACACAAACTAAGGAGGGTATCCTGGACATTACTCAAACTGCCTACTTATTAACCCTTATGTGTGACAAACAAAACAACGCAATTGGTGTGACGAGATAATATTCCTCTATTTTTTTCAGAAATATACTTTTGAAAGCGTTATTTTGCCCGGTAATATGTTCCTTCGTTATCGATACTGAGAGCATCACGTAACCATATACACAGAACACGTAAGCTCTTTGTAAATGTTTGTACCGAAATACTGTTCATTAAATATTTTTGTTTACATAATTTTTTCCTAGAACACTTCAGCTGGTCATACAAAGAACTTGGTACGAAAGCTGATATTTATTTCAGAAGAGTATACAGAAAAATAATAATTTTACAAATATTCTATCTTAATTATTTTCTATGAAGGTACCCGGGTACCTCGTCACTCACATAAGGGTTAAAATATATGAATAAATTAACAATTTACTGATAAAACAGTTTAACTTTTTATCTAATGTGTAATTACCAGTTTGTGATGTTATTAAAGTTTCTTCTCATTCGACGTCTAAAAGTAGCGCGTTCCACAGCTTAATGAATAGAAATTTCTTAAGTCTGATACCTATCAATATTGCAATTCAAACCTTAACTTGGACAGCAACAAAAACACTAACTGATTTTATTCATTGCCAATGCCTTACTTGTCTCCTATTGAAAGAAGAACAAACTGTAGGTAAAAACTCTGTTAGCTGTTATATGATCATCCCATTCTACATCACTCAGTTTTCTTAGGTATTTTCCCTGAATCCTGGAAAAATACTGTTATAAATAATTCCTTTACTGAAGAAATATAGTCCCTCTGCCTTTTCCGATTTTTGCCAATAACCATTCTTCCTTTTCTGCTGAAAACCTAAAATGACTTCTTCATCAGCAGCTGTCTTATTTTCTTAAAGGAAACCAGCGTTTAAATCTGGTTACCGTCCTAGTTATACGGATACTGCACTTGTTAAAATACTAACCATATTCGCCTTGGCATAAAAAATAAGCAGATCATAGTAATGAATTTTTTTTTGGTTTTGTATTATCAGCATATCTCCAATAATCAGGTGTATTTATGTATAATATGTATGTATTTACAAAAAAAAAAGTAACATGTATGTATCTGTATACGTTGCCTGGTATCCATAACACAAGCTTTGCTTACTTTGGGGCCAGACGGCGCTGTGTTTAATGTCCAAAAATATTTAATATTTATTGGTGGCAGCTCTAGACTAGTATCTTTAGGGAGCACATTACTAAATGCTGTAAAAAGCCTACATAAATTTGGGGTTCCTGCTCCGAAGTGTCCGGGACTTTACAAGCATTAAAGCAATCACATTGTACAGTGCACTAGTTTGAAGCCTGACAGGCAATTTGGCAATTTGGGTCCGACATGAAGTGAAATACAGCCTCAAGCTGTAGCAAGTCCAAAATAAATTCATATAAGGTACCTTATATGAAGCAGTACGGGGTGTATCCATTCTACGCGTTAATGTATCTTAGGCATGACAGGATATAATGAGGATGCTTAGAGGGGAACTTTTCCTGACATCCTATATCTTCTTAATTATGGCACGTAGGTATATGCGTTCCGGGGGGGGGGGGTAAGTGTAACGGCGCTCGTGCTGGAGGACAAACTTATGGCGTGAGGCAGTGATGATGAGTGCACTGCACACATTAATTACCATATGAGTTAGATATATTTAATAGCACTCTGAGTAAATTTATAAAAATAGAATTATATACTATTTGTTATAATATGTAATTCGCGGTTTGAAATTTTGATAAGTTTTAAATTACTTTTTTCTGTACTGCACACATTGGGTTTCGCATTGGGTTTTTATGCCTGTAATGATAGTTGTATGTGTATGTTAATAAATAAATAAAAAAGCTAAAACTAATTGGAACGAGCTGAATAAGTTTCTGTGAACGGAGTCTTTGTACCTAATAATGACAATGGTCAAAACATTGTTTATGTGTACATATATAAAGTGAGTGTGTTTATATCAAAATTTATTACATTACATTATCTATATGTTGTATTTATGTATTTATTTATCAACCAGAACATACCTACTATTTTAACGTGAAATCTCCTCTATGCAGAGGTTGTCTAGAAAAGATCTTAATAGGGATAACACTGCCGCTTATGATTCGTTGTTTATTTATAATTTTTCTATGCGGCTCGTGTTCCGTTTAAAAGTGTTTTTGGAACAAAAATAATATTATTATGTTGTTAACCAATCACATTTTTCAAAAGAGTAACTATTGAGCTTCTTTCCAAATTCTTATTGATAGAAATCTCCATTGTGTAATGCAATAGAATAGAATGTATCAATTTTTAACAAATTAAAATTGTGGATTAATTTTGCAATCAAGTTTCGATATTTGAAAGTGTTATAAAATGTTCAGCAATTTAAGTTACCTATTATATTTCCTCAACTTAAATTCAAGATACCTACCTAGGAGTTAGAGAAATGTTTATCATTATTTCAAGTCACATAAATACAACTCAAAGGACGAAAAAGAAAAGTGGAATACAAATGGCTCTCGAGGAAACAAGATTTAGACGGGCGTGTTTGTGTCAAGGGAAAAAGGGAGGGTAATACTGTGAGAGAGATAATAATTAGGAATATGTAAAAAACAAACAATAAATTTAAATTTAGTTGTTCGTGACGTTGTGTTTTTGATCACTAGTCAGATGCATGATAAAAAAATAGTACTCGAATAAAATACTTACTTTGAAATGCAATAAGACAACAATAAGTGTTGGTCAAATCGATAATTATATATACAATTAGATGTGCGGTACGATATGCCAAGTGCGTGTCATACGCAACAAGTAAGAGTCCCATAAAATTAGAATTATTGCAGATATCTAGAAAATCTCTACAACCACTTTACGATCTACCCTGAAACAGTAACAATCCAGTGTGCTACCTCGGCAGCAGGGTTCATACGACCGTGCTCTTTCGAAGATAATGAAGGGGACTATTAATTATTGGGGAAAGACTGCAGAACCAGGAACTTGGTCACCACTAAGGGGTCTCAATTTTATCTTGCGTCCTGAAGGACGAGCCCGGCGTGTACCAATGACTCTTTTTCTTAATTTTTCAAGTTCATTGTTTATTTTATTTTATATAGTGAAGAAAACCATCTCGAAGAAACCTGCATACGTCAAAGAAATACGTTTGTAAAGTCCACAATCCACAATGTGTCCCCGTGTGTACTAAGGCCCAAATCGACGGCCTAAGGGTAGGCCGTGCCCCAATAAAAATAAATATTAATACATTAAATTATGAATTTTTTAGCTTAAAAATGAGTGTTTTTATAAATTGACGGAAGGCGAAATTATAGTATTAGTTACTATATCGTCATAAATGTAAAATTTTTGTTTGATTTCCAACTTACGTTAACCGAAAAAAACCTACAGGTCACAGCTACAATTTATACTACTCAAATAGATACGCGATGTTATTTCATACGTAAAGTCAAATCAGTCAGAAATATTCAGAATATTATGGAGTGCTAAAAAGACTTTTTTTATTTCTAAAAGCCCCCGAATTGCATATGTCTGGCCCAAGACAGCTCTAATTATTATCTACACGATAGACCTTGATTAATTCTTAAACATATTTTGTACAATATCTATTCTCAAGTATCTTTTATACCTATAGGTACAATTAGCTGATGCTTTAAATGGGTCAACTTCAGTCCACTAGTGCCCGGAATTTAGACGTCATCTTTAGTATTTGCCGGCATCCAGGTCGTGTACGTATTACTAGCAGTGTACGTACACGTATCACAACGTACATGTTGTGGATGGTGTCCGACTAGGTAAGATTGTTTCATGCAGTTAACAGCAAAGCAACGGTGTTTGCCTGAGAGTTAGAATTAAGACTGCAGTTGAGTACTAAAATTAGTGTCGGACAACCGTCCGGAATCGTGACAACTTGTGCCTTTCACTTTTTATGTCTGTCTCTCTCGCTCTTAGGCGGGCTAACCATGCCGCGTGCCTCTCACTCGCTCTCATTGTGAGCGCATAACGTGAGCGGAGCGTAACGCAGTTTCTTGAAGTGTCACCCGGCTAACCAATTTATAAGACGTTGTCACGTCAAAACGGTACAGCTGTTTGTACCCATACTGTGCGTACCAGACTGCACACGTACGAACACTGTGACGTAAAAATACTTAAGGGCGGCACTTGTTGACTGATATTCACCCTTTACATCATAACGGAAAAATTATTTAGTTGTTAACACTTTCATGTTAGCGAAACAACGATATGAATAATCTTCAGTAATAGATATATACTCTTTACCAACTCAACTCTACACAAAAGCAAGAAGATATGATTGTCAGGATAACGCTCTGTGGCTAGAGTGTATAAAGTGAGAAAATGTAAGAATTGGGGAGAAATTTGATGGAGTGCGATTTATGAACGAGTGCAATGTGCGTGTTGGACACAGTTTGGTTTAGAGTTCATTTTGTGCTCGATCTTTTTTATGATTTTAAGACAACTATCCAGATCAAAAATGAAGACTGGTATTTACAGAAAGTCAGTAGATCAGGTGTGCAATATCCTTTCAATTTGGAGGCTATTCGAAGTTAGATAACGCTTGTCGCACGGGTCTGTTCAATGACTGACACCCTCCTCTAGAGTTTTTTTTTTTTATATCTCTAAGGTGGCAAACAAGCCTACGGTCCGCCTGATGGTAAGCGGTCACCGTAGCCTATGGACGCTTGCAACACCAAGAGCATCACTCGCGCGTTGCCGACCCTTCAGAAATCTAATAACTTCTTCTTTGAAGAACCCCATACTGTAGTCCTTAGAGAAAACCTTGTGTAACAGATTTTTTCTGCTACAGAGTTTATTTCGCAAAACGAGTGTATGGTTGTACTATAAACTTAAAATATTTACTTCAAATTTAACCAAAGTACAAAACTTTGTACTTAATAAAATAAACACTTCTCAGTAATTTGAACAGACAGCACTCTCATTGTACCCTTTGTTTTAAAAAAATTGAGTCGTGAGTGTTTATTTCTCATTGTTCCTAGAGGTATGAAGTGTACACGAACTTATTTTTATATTAAGATTGGTGCCCCCGTGTGGGATTTGTTCCTGTTCTATTTCACACTTGCATAACGCTTATATTACAAAATGGTGTGAACCATACGCTACGCTAGCACACATAGTAATGAATTTACCATGTTATAGCTATGTCTTTTCTACAAATTCAAACCTGATATAAATAGAGTTGTTTTTCTGTGCGGTGGTGTTGACCATGTCAGTGGTAAATATTGTTTATATTTGGAGGAACGGAGGAAAGAAGGGTACAGGGGTGTATTAAGCTAGGCGGCAGCTTAAAACAAGGCCTTATTGGTCTCAAAATATTTCCTTTGTTTGTAGACGAGTTAGGGGAGAGAAGGGGGTGAGGCGTATAACAGCGGATAGACCAATTTATACTGGCTGTTAATTGGGAACGTTGGAATTACCACACGTATATGTCTTCTGTTCCAAATGTGTTGGATTGTAATGTTGTGATTGTAAGGACTACATTCGCTTACGTTTTCATGGTGACATGATTTTCCGGCGGGCTTTTATATAAACAAAAATCGCAGCCAGAATTTAATATTGAACTCGGAAACAAAGAATTTACTTGTATGATGTTCAGTATTTTTCCATGGCATTACAGTGGGGATTGACTCCAAAGGCTTTGTGGAAGATTGAGAAGAGAACTTCAGGAGAGATTGTCAGACTATCGTTGAGTTTAGACGTCTAGTTTAATACGGAAAATTGTCGAGCTATCGGAGAGCTGGCACGTTGTGCGATTCGAGAAATCAGCCTGTCCGTCAAGGACTTTTCAAGTAATTAAGTGTATTAATTTTCTTATTATTTTAAAACAGTGAAAACTTAACAAATTGTGTAAGTTACATAGATTCAAAAAGGGTTTTTTTTTTTTCCAGTGCTATAAATTTTTTTTTTATTTAGATTTAGATTTACAAGAGCTCTAAAATCCCCGTTTTCCCGGATAATTTTCTGAAACACAAGGATTTCGTCTTTCTTTGTCTAATTCTTCAGATAAGAAAGAATTTAGCTGTTTTTCTTTAATTTTGTTGTCTTATAGATTGTTAGGAGAACTAGGTAACCCAGACTTTCTAAGTCTGGCTATTATTTTTTCAGCCGGGTTTTATTTTTATGGGAAAACTTTGTAGAACAAAGGTGATAGGGTGATATTTCTCGATTTTCTTTTATGTTAAGGAAAGTGTGTGAATTTTGTGAAATGTTTGACTTTTGTGTGTTTTTAAAAAATATTTATTGTTACACTTTACTCTCAAAATTAACGTAACTGAAAGCCTACAAAAATGAACTAGATTTTAATAAGCTAAATAATACTTTTAGTAATTTTGACTGAGTTGTTACACAAACAATTAAATTTACAGCTCAGCCATTTTTTTTTCATTATACCTTGTCATCAACTTTGTCTCTATGATAGTAGAATTTTGATCTGAGTTAAATTTATAATTGTCACTGAAAATTACGTTAAACTTTTTTTTTTTTTTTTTTATTTTATTACATAAAATTTCTTAAAACTACACGTCACAACACTAATTCACACGCCAAAATCTGTGTGTTCAATGGAGTTTGAGTCGGAAGGGAGATCTAGACCAGATCTTCGCTAACGGTCCTTCGCTACAGATTCACGGCATACTATATCTGGACTAAGTCTAGATAAACACATATCAAACATTTAGGATACATTCTGGAAATGGTTCTTGGTATTTTTGGACCTGTAGTTTATTTAGCATCGACTACTTAAACGATGGGGTCTAATTATATCGAGGCAACCTAATTTCTAGAACTTACAAATAATTTGATCTACAGCTCAGCCTATTTTTCTTTCAGATTCTACCTTGTCTTCATCAACTATCTTTGTAAGAGTTGAATTTTAACTGAGTTAAATTTAAAATTGTCACTGAAAATCTACGAGTTCCACAACTACATATCTAAACTACGAGAAATCTAAATTACTACTCAATTTTATACTACGAAAGGGTGACAATTTATTTTCAGTTTCAAATAAACGAAAGAATCTAAATCAAAGACAAAGGTATTATAAAAGCCATTTATGAGCTCTGCGATGATGACATTTTGTCCAATCCGGATAGATTTTTATTTGTCCTAGAAAATTGCTAAAGTACTAAATTAAAACTACACTTCACAACATCAATTTCACACGCCAAAATCTGTGTGTTCAATGGAGTTTGAGTCGGAAGGGAGATCTAGACTAGATCTTCGCTAACGGTCCTTCGCTACAGATTCACGGCATACTATATCTGGACTAAGTCTAGATAAACACATATCAAACATTGAGGATACACTCTGGAAATGGTTCTTGGTATTTTTGTACCTGTAGTTTATTTATCGTCGACTACTTAAACGAGGAGGTCTAATTATATCGAGGCAACCTAATTTCTAGAACACACTTAATCTACAACCAAAAATTATAGATTACCTAAAATAAATCTTAAAACTAAGATTCATGCAGGATTGATTGGTTGTAAGAAGTTGATTAGAGACTAGTATGTGCCTAAGGAAAAGTTAATGAGAGATTTGGACGCTTAGACTTATTTCCAGTATGGAGGGATGGTTTGATTGTCTAGATTTTTTTAGTGCTGCTAGCTGGTTTTGATGGGGAAGTCTTGTCTTCTGACTTCCGAAAGGGTTTGGTAATATGGAGTGCTGGTGTGACCAAACAAGTTCGGTTAGGGTAAAAACTTCTATATCAAGTTATAACTAGATATGAATCGCTCAGATCTTATTTTATGTCTAAAATCAGAGGAGCACAAGATGGTTTTGGCGTTCGCCGGTTCCTGTTTCGACGTGTTGACGTCGTATTATGTTAAATATCCTTAATTTAAAAAATATTTATATATGTCAAATATAACAATTCTTTCCCTAAACTATACCGGTACCTTTAATTTTTTTTTTTAACGAGTCGCGAGTGTTATAATTCACTTTTATGGACTTTGAAAGTGATAGTGACCAAAGACATAAAATAGTGTGAGAGCTACAGTGTCATTCAGGATTTCGAGAGTTGTCTATTCCTGACAGTATCCGAGGTCCCTGCTGAAGGAAGACTGCAGTTCTTTAGAAGGAGGTAACAACCACATCGAATCTCAGTAAGTGGATACTACTTAGTCATGCAAGAATAAATTTAAGTTTATTCATTAAGTTTAATCAGGGAGCTCATTCCACAACCCAAGCGTTCGCGGGAGGAAGTTTCTCTGAATCCACACTGTACGCGACTATTTAGGTTCTAAAGTGTAAGAATGAATTCCCTGCCGATGGCGAGCGGTGCGATGGTAGAAAGTAGCCATGAGCATCATTTCGAACAATTCCTCAGAACATAACCCATTGTACAAGCGGTAGAACACACACAGGGAGGCAAAGTATCTCCTCAGACTTAAGGGCTCGATACCGCAAGTGAGTTTGGGATCGTTGACAATTCTCACAGCCCGTCGTTGAACCAAGTCAAAAGGTCCAAGCTGGTATCCTGGTGCACCCGCCCAGAGATAGCAGCAGTACTCCATATGGGGCCTGACTTGCGACTTGTAGAGTAGCAACCTTTGCCCCGATGTAAAGTACTGTTTCGCTCTGTTGAGTACACCAAAATCTTCTGGTTCTTTTTGATGATGGAGTGGAACATTGAAAAGTGGAATACATGATTAATTCATTTTAATTTTATAATATCAATACAAGAAATAATTAAGTACATAACGGGTTGTAAAAATGTATCAGCCCGATGAACTGACAAATTATTGGGCTGAAAAATACGGCCTCAATGTAATGTGTATAACTTTACAATTTTAAATCGCATTTGAATTTCTTGGCACAAAGTGTACCGACATCACGTCTCCCGGTTGTATGAGTAAGTGTTTTGTCTCAAATTTACACTCAGAAGGCTTCGGGGCGCTCGGTAACGGCACTAGTCTGTAGTTGAGTACTACGGAAACCAACGCGGAACGTAGCATTTGCATCGCTAACCTTTGCCCTGAAACAAAAAGTTAATCATATAAAACAAATTACTTAATATATTTTTAAATGACAACGACAAATTTAACATCAGAAACTATTTAAAAGAAATAAAACTGATAGTGAAATTACAATAACTTTAATAAACACGAATATTTCAAGCATAGAACCTTAAAATATGTTATACCCTAAAAATAATACCTAATAGTTCCAGAGACAACAACTTAAATCATGTATCATCGTTTGACGGCCAAAACTTTATGAAATTCTTAGATTAGGTCGTACTAAGCCTACTATTATTACCTTTCCGCTGTCTTTGGGAAGATTCTAATGCGATTTTACAGTGATGTGACTTTTATGAACTACCGCGCCATACAGATAAGTTATGAATATTGGAAAATTTTTTTTAGGGTTAACATAACTTTGAACCGAGGGATTAAAATTTTTTCACGCACACATCCTATGGAGCATCATTGGATAGGTCTTTAAATATTTTTAAGGCTCTGATCGCAAAAAAAAAACTTTTTACATAATAAATTTATATTTCGCAAGTTACTGTTCCAAAGTTGTAATATGTCCCGTACTTATAATCTTTTAACCGCGTGATCTAAAATCAGGCTTTGTAAATAAAAATAACAAAAAACCTGTTTCGGACAAAATCGGTTAATTTTTTTATCTGCAATAATTGTAATTCTACGGAACATTCATTTTCACATATTTCTGTCTAAAGTTATATACCCTGACTGACATAGTCACAAGGATTGATAAAGGTAAGGAAAACTTGTACGAAAAGAGTTGGTTTTCCGCAAATAGAGAAGGTTACAATTACTACTTATAATATAATCTGAAGGAAGCCAGTTTAAAAGAGTACCAATGATGTAGTGACATGAAAAATATTTATAGCAAGAAAGTGTATCAAAAGCGTAACAAATATAAACTACCGTAAGTATACCATAAAACCATGTTTTTAAAACCTATGAAGGTGAAGTGAAGATACCCTAATATTTGAATGATATTCTTCATTAAAACGAAATAATCAATAATTACCAATGCAGTGTCTTGGTCCCTCTCCAAATGAAAAAAATGGTCGGTTGGAATGGTTGTTTTCTGGCAAAAAACGTTCTGGTATGAACTTCTCTGGTTCAGGGTAGTATTTGGGATCGTAGTGCATCCCAAAGGAGTTGATGTAGACGGGTGTCCCCGCAGGGATTGTCAGCTCGTCGTCAAGTTTGTAATCGCTAGTAGCAACCCGGTCGATCCACCCCATACCGGGATACTTTCTCAGTGTCTCTACAAACAAATTGATAGTAAATGAATACATATGAAAATCAAATTTTTTCTATCGTTATTATTAAGGCTTGCTATGTCTACTTTGGTTCTTCTTCAGATTTTCTTGTTACAAATTCCATCATATCGTTAAATTTAAACCATGGTTACAGTATCAAAAAACAAAATTATGTTATTATAATAGGTTACAATTATAATTACACATTTTTTTAAAACTTCGAGTGATGAGCAAGTTTTCTGATGAGGTAGCCTAATAAAACAGCGCGGCTCCATCGAGTTTGTACTCATTTGGTTTTTCGTGACAAGTACTCTGGTCTTAGATGATACACAAGGTTTGGTGATTGGGCCGGAAGCCAGAAGGTAGCTACAGGAATTACAATTTTATTTAGAGAAATTACTCTCTAATGTAAAATTGAAACCGCATTGCGTTTGGGTTCGTTTGATTCATCGGGGCAAGTACTTGTCTTGGACTGTACTTTGACTAGTCTTGGATGATATTCAGAGTTTATATATTAAATAAATTATAAACTAGGTCTGATGATGAAGCCTTAAGGTAGTTAAAAGAACTCTGGAACAAAACGACGCAACATCATTAGTTTGGACTTGTTTGATTGATTATGACAAACCGTGCACTTCCTTGTAGGCATTTGTGCCATCACAACCCGGTTCGATAGATTACGACTTACTTTATGGGGACCAACTTGGGCTCAGCCATGCAGGAACAATAGCTTTAGCTTGATTGCCTCCATGAAAGGAGACAACTTCGACAAAAATCTATCTATCGATTGGAGTTGGTTGGCGTTGGATTTTTTCCTATCACTTCGATGGGACCACCGCATCCAGTAGAGTTCTCGTGAGGGCAAAGACATGTTCCTTGTGCGTTTTTGCAGTGCCTATTTCCCATATCTACTTCTCTGTCCCAAATTCAAGGTTATTTGGGGGTCTTGAAATTTTTGTGCAAATTTTTAGAATTCAACCTATTACTGTTCAAATTATATAAACATCTTGTGTTTAGTTTGAAACATAATAAGTTAAAGATATATATTATTAGAGTTTACAGTCAGATAAAATGACAGATCATTCTGTGCAATAAGAGAATGGTTAGTAACTGTTCCGAATTCAGAAAGGCAAATATTGTATTTTTAATGTATTAAAAGTAAGTAAATAACATGTAAATGTACAAAATGTAATCCTTATTGTGTTTTATTATATAGTGCAGTCATTGAAGCGCAAAATAGGGTCTAACCTCCGATTTCTTTTACTGTGAACCGATTTGCATGAAATTTTGGAATTAGGCTCATCTTATCCTTAACTTCAAAAGTGAAAATGATCTCAGCTCTGCCTATTATTTTTAAGGGGTGTAAACAACCCCTTAATGGAAAAATTGACATTGAGCCATTTTATCGCTAGAAATTGTGTTTAATATTAAGGGGTGAAATTGTAAAGTGTTTTCTAACACAATTACCTCATAATAAAATAATTTTCAACCCCTTGAAAACCTTAAAACCCTTGCAAACAACCGCTTAATTGAAGAAATCACAAAAAAATACTTTGGACATAAAAAGAATTAAGTATAAAGTAAATAATATTTTATGTTCTCTATCTTAATTATGGAATTTTTAACCCCCTTTCGACCCTTAAAAAAAAACATTTTTTTATTAAACAAAATTTGTTGCAATTGGGCGTCTATTTAAAATATTTTATACACGTGGTCATGCCTTTGCAGGCGGAAATATACTGGTCACATTGTATAGCATATATATTTAAGAAATCCGAAACGAATAAACGGAGCAGGCACAGCTCGGCTCGGCTCACCTGGCTTTTTCGTGGTTGGCCCCTCCGAGCAATACACATACTTACCTTCGTTCAAATGTGTTATATATACAAATATGAACGTTGGTATGTATTCATGCCTACGTTTCCAAAATAAATGTCCATAATATATATCTCTATTACTGTGTACTTTCACTTTGCTCCAAATATTATTATCCAAATAATACAAATACGATTAGTTTTTGGACCATAACTCTTTCAAATTTGATGCTATCACAACTTTTAAACAATCATTTTAAAGGTAATCAAAAGAGCTACACCTTTTTTTAGTACAATATATAGTGAAAACCTTTTATTTTAAAACGGTGAAGGGTCAAAGGGCTCGAGAGAGACTGTGATTGCGCTGCCGCGCGCTCTTTTAACAATCATATTTCCGTCAATATTTGTGTGTCAGAAAAAAAGAACAAAACAAATTTTTTGACAGAAAAAAACCTACATTTTTAATTTTTCATAATATTTGAGATATTATGAAAAGAAGGTGGTTTTTGTAAAAATTCGAATTATTTTTTTTCTTAAAATAGTGATTTTTTTGAAAAATATGTGTCCTAAAGCAACCAAACTGCTAAAATCCATCAAACTCTTTATACTAAAGTTACTTCTAGACGGAATACGATTAATTTTAATTTTGGTGGAAATGGCACGTATGAAACCCATTGATTTAAAAGAAAAAAACCATTAGATGTTCCTCTTATTTGCATTACAGCTCACTCATTTTACATGCAAAAGACTTTTAACAGTGCTCATTTTAAAGTTTATTTTAAGCACTACAAAACTCTATTTCATTAGAATGCATAAAATGTATCTGCTCGCCGCTAGATGGCATTGAATACATCGATTAAATTTCAGACAAAATAAAAAACGGCTTTGAACTTTAATATCTAGCTTGATATTAAATATTTAATTTAATTAATTTAATTTAATATTGCACTTAGTACACTATATAAAAAACCGATTTGTTCAGTTTTTTACCTGCTACAATTTTGTTCATCATAAAATTTTCGTTAAAATGCATATTTTTGGAGAATTTTGCAAAAAACCGATGAAAAACGTGAAAAATTTCGAATTTTCAATTGCCAATAACTTGAAAAGTATTAGGTTTTTGAAAAACTTTATAGACAATTTGTCTTAAAATTAGGCCTTCTATCGATATCCGATATCCGGTTATTTTGTGGGTGCGGATTTCAGTACATTTTCACTTTTGAAGTTAAGGGTAAAATGAGCCTAATTCCAAAATTTCATGCAAATCGGTTCACAGTAAAAAAATACGGAGCAATAACGCTTCAATGACTGCACTAATAGTTCTTACCCCAACTCTTTGCCGAAGTAATTAAATGTACTTGTGTTCATTAGAATATAAAATAGATTTTTTTTATACGACTAAGGTGGCAAACGCAAGCAAGATCTCCGCGCTTTTCCTTTACAATGGAACGAGAGATGTTTGGACGACCCGTGTAATAAGCGTTTCCAGTACTGTTAACAGTATATTAAGCGTAAAAGAAAATAATCAAGAAATAAATATAGCTAAATCTACGATCATAAATAATGCCCGCTTTGAATTTTTACCATTTCTAAAGTCTGTACAAAAACACCTAAACAAAGAAAATACTCGAATGTCAGAATTAAAGGACACAGGTACTAATGAGTTTGGAACCCTAATTGATGATTCTTCCACATTTGAGAGTAAAATCCATACGAATACTAAATCCATTCGTTTTGTAGAGTGGGAACCAGGTAGCTAAGCTTTCAGGACTTGCGACCTGAAAGTAGGTTTAAGGGGCGCCCCCTTACGATAATCATCGGCGCTCACCTACACTAGCTTACCAGCTAAAATAGTAAAACCCTACTAACGCCGCTAAGGATGGACATGGTGGTTGGATGGTTATACTCAACATTAAAGAATTCCCAATAACAGTAGCATTACTATTTAATAAGGCAATAAAATTAATAAGAAAAGAAAACCGCGGATAATAAAACAACTCCTATCTAGAGGGTCTCTGATTTACCCTACGTTTAATTTCCTGAATAAAATTTTATTCGAGTAAAAGTTATGAAACTACATTTCTATATCAGTTAACCACTTCAATCAGCGATTGTCTTAAAACGTCAGCCAATGACCTTGCCTTCCAAACAAACATCCGATCATAGTAAGTTTTAAAGCATCCATACTCGCGCCACTGGTTCAAAACTTACGCAACCCCATTTCTGTCCAAGGTCCGAATCCATTAATCGGGAGTCAGATTACTACCTACACTTAACAATTAATTTTGTGTTGATGCTTATGATTCGTAAGTTATATTTTAATATTTTACATTTGAGTCATCGATATTCAACTTTTTGTTAGCTTCAAACCTTTCATAAAATAAATCATAATTTCTCAGCTAATGTATAAAATTACTGAACTTGTATATTTAAGCGCGCCATTCTAATTTAAAGATGCATTTTGCTTCAGGTAGTCAGTTTATTGAGAATTGTTTACTAATGTAAATCTTCGCGCTTAAACTTGAATAAAAACATTGCATTACAAAATGTTAAGGCATAAATATTGATATCGTCACAGTAGGAGAAGGCAAAAAGGTGCGTGAGTACAGAACATAACTCAGGAGCACACTGCTTTAGCACTACTGCTGGTATACCGTCGGGCCCACTCGACTTATTAACGTTTAAAAAGAATGCCCGCCGGACCCTGTTATGAAGATTTCCGGCATGGCTTTACCGCACTACGGTATGTAAGGTAAAGCAGACTTATGGACAGAATATTCAACTACATGTTTAATACACCTTGAAGCCGATATACCTACCGCTTAGAGACCGACGCAAAGATATGAAAAAACTGTATAATGGTTAACGTTTTTTACCCTAAAATTGACAAGTAGAAGAACGGATGGACATGTCGAAATCCGATTTTGCCATATGACTACGGAACCATTATATTTGATTGATTTGATTATAACAGATGGACGCACATATATGCCGAAGCTATAGATTAATTACATAAAATTTGGCTTTAACTACATAACCCTAATAATTAAAACTTCAAAATAAGTTTTTTCTTGCCATGTCAAATGCATAAATCTTCAAAATGTTCATTGAATTTGCTAGGCCTACCATGCACATCGGTAAAATGATGTGCGTTTCTTTTTCAACAGTTTTAGGGTGTGTATGACACAACGAAATTGCACGCACTGCGAGATAGAATCACACGCGTTTTTCTGTGGTTTGCTACAGATTTGTTGCACACTATGCACTTAAGTATATTAAGCCCTACGCATTATGCAAAAACATCCGCAGATCGCCGCAAGAGTGTTCTTAACGCAGTAAAGAAATGTTGTCACTACGTGTTTTACAGATAAAGGGTTTTTTTATTTTTACTGATAGCCTCCAATCGTATGGTTTTGCGGGTCGATCAATCTGTACATTACATATTTCATTACATTGTTTGACATCCACAGATTTGTCACGCAGCATAGGACGAACTCCTAGTAGGTGGAAAGACGATCTGGTTAGTGCAGAAGGAAACCAGAGGAATCTGATGGCTTAAACTCGGCTGTTGTGATGGCATATGCTTACATGGTTTCAAAGTGGACGTCTGTAGGCTATTACAAATGACTACATCAACTCAAAGTAGTCGATAGTTGAGGGGCGATTGTAAGTTCATAACCACTTTAACTTATACAACATTTTTTATACAAATCTATGGCTTAATATCTTCTAACCCTATAAATATACAAGTTTTAGCTTTAGACAAGTTGGACATTTATATATATATATATCGACTCGAAGCCTTAAATTTCTTACCTTGAATGATACAATTTAAGTACGTAAGTTCCGACAAAGTAGTGTAGTCAAAACCAGCGTCACCAACATTTTTTGTAGATCCAACGATTTCCTTGTGCAAAGTTTCCTAAAACACAGCAACAGTGTTCAGTGTGCATATTTTACAAGTAGATTTGTGTCGGACGCTTTAACATTTATCTTCAAATTCTAATATCAGGGCACAGTGGTTGCGCTATGTGTGATTAAGTTACATGATTAATTGATCTTGAAATATATAATAAAAAAATAAAAAAGGTGACTTGAATTAGTTTGAGGTTTCTGTTCTACAAATGAAAAACTTTATCTTTATGGGATAATTTTGTTTTCGGGCTATATTTTTGGCCTATGTGTAAGGCATTACGGAAAGCTCTTCCTCAGAGACGACTTGAAGTATAAAGTAGAAATATCAAATACTAATCTCTAAATCTATAGCCTCATACTGCTGTAATTAATTCAGGTAAAATCTTAACCCAAATAAATTAGTCGGCGGCAGCCATTGCCATCTTTGTACCAATTTCAAATAAAATGTAGCTGTATAGAAAAGTTATTGTACGTCTTGTGGAAATTCAAGTATGTCTATTCAAGACTACCTACATTTATTTACGAATCCAAAGTTATTTAAGTCTCACAACAAAACAATAAAACTGCAATATTTTAGTCCTTTTAGGGCCGGAAATAACAGCCCTCGACAGATTTTCTTTATGAAAACGAGTATGGATAGTAACTATGTTTGATATTATTACTGTGTATAGACACATTATTATTATCAGTTACTTAGGTTTATAATACCCTTTATTTATCTCAAAATATTAACAAAAGTTTATATAATAATTGACTAATCTGGTCTAGCGCCCATTACATCATGCATAGTAGTACCTATCGACCTTTTGCATTTTGTATTTTTTTTTTAGTTTTTCTGTTTTTTTTTTTTAATATAATATTATTTTCGTTAATTGGCAGAAACAATGGTTTGCAGTCAATTAATTATACAAGAACATAGCAATAGAGAGTTTTAATATTTTTTATGATAAAATTTTTCAACTTAAATCCCTAATTTTAAAATTGTTAATAATATTTTTTATTTTGATTGAATTTTAATTGTATTAGACATAGTATTACTGCTGCGGCTCGCAAATAGCATAACCGAGCGATCGTGAGTATGCGGGATAAGGCGTTGCCCAACGGGAGAGCTGAACGTTATATGCGTACACTGGTGAAGGCGGCAAGGTCAATCATAAAATGTAATAATCTATCGCTAGAATTATGGGCGGAGACAATTAATATGGCAGTGTGACATACAAACTTAACGAAACAAGCACAAATAGAAAAAGAGATCAAACTAAATATTAAGTAAGAGTGAAAAATATTTTTTTGTAAATAATAAAATAAAATTAAAGGTGTTTAGGTCAAAAGTTATTGTCCATATTCCTTAAGAAAACTGTTTTAAATAGGATGATAAAAGTGAAAAGGGACTGTTTGTGGAATGTGAAAATACATATTCAACGATTCTGTTGTAATACTTGACTCAGGTGATGATAATTACGACTATGAGAACTAGATCGATGGACAAGATCAAGAGGATGATTATGAAGAAAATGAGGAAAAAGATAGACAGGAATACAGGAATTGAGCAACTGGAAGAGATTACTAATCAATTTGACACTATAGTGAGAACAGATAGCAGAAAGGAGGTGAAAAGACCTACATGGGTGCTAGATTATAAATAAATAAGAAAAATATTTTTGGACATTACACACAGCATCGTATGGCCCAAAAGTAAACAAAGCTTGTGTTATGGATACGGATACTAATACATATATAAGGTCCAACCGTTCTAATGCAGAACCCTTCGTGTAACAATAGTGTAAGTGTATAGTATTCATTTGCAATAAAAATAAAAATTGTGTCTCAAAAATTTTTTTTCATAATTTTAATAAATAATAAAAATGATTACTAAGTTGAGTAAGTATGTATATATATATAATATACATATATATAATGATTAAGAAATTACTTGTTCACTTTCGCGTAGAAAGTGTCCTTTAATCATTTATTCTGCGATTCAAATCAAACGTAATAAAGATATTCCTGCGCAGCTTTTCGCGCGCGCATTTTAGTCTCCGTACTTTAACGAGATAGGTAGGTAATATTACAAGCAAATTATTTAGATAGTTTTTATCTTATACCTATCTCAGCTCAAACACGTCTAATTATCGGTTGAACAAGTACCCACCTGTAACTTCAGAGCGCAGCAAAACTCTGCCGGGAGAGATATGGCACGCGGAATGATCAAAACAGAAGAAAAAGGAAGCATCTATTGTGTTTGGCGTCTGTGACTTGTACGTGTTCTTTTCGGTGAAGGGTTTCATCACTACCATATTACCAGTCCAGGAGTTGGAAGCGACATATCTACAGCCCACGTGATTATGGACGGATTCCTATCCATCAGTATTTCTCAGCGTCAAAAAGAAGTACCTACTTACAACACCAAGCAAGTACAAAATAGTGTGTGTACCTATTGAAAAAAAACATTTTGAAGCTACATAAAAATGCAAAAAGAAGTTAAACCTACATTTTACCTACTTAGTGATCGTAGTTACTGATCAAAAGCAGTTAGTAAGTAGGTATACTACTTAATAAAACTAGACTTTTTAAAATTTTAAGACTTTTTTCTTTATTTAAAGTGTAATGACGTTTCTTGCCTCAAGTATTAAAAAGATCTTTATATTTTGATTTTCAAAATATTTCGAGCTTGTCCAGTAATGGTGAATTCGCCGCGATTCAGGATGTTCTCGTGTAGTTGATACTCTGGGCTGATACAGGCCGTTAATCGCGCGAGTCGAGATACTAGAACGGCAATATCCGTCTAGTGCAAAATACGCCTATGGAATCACGACGGATTCGCCTTTCTGGTCAGGTGTTATTTTATAACAAATGTGAAGTCTGGTATGACATTGTTGAGAGTCCACAAATAACCGAGTTAGGTCTTCAGATAAGGAAGTTTATTGGGAAAAGTCCCGAGCATTCCAGACTCGGGAATTCAAAAAAATATTGTATGCGAGTAAGCTAGGTCTTACCTCTAGAGATCCGTGAAAGTAGTAGAGGTATAAATACATTTTACTTATATATAGTTTGGCGTAATAGAGCGTTACACACGCACTAGTGTCTTGTGTTCTTATTTATTCGACCTTAGGTATTTAAAAGTGAAAAACTAAATAAATGAGATTGAAATTACGAATTACCTAACTACTAAAACTTAACTAAAAAATATTATTATGTGTGTATTCAAAAGTTTAAGTTTTGTGTTATGTAACTTAGAAAGGTACCTAAATAGCCACTTTAGGTAGCCACTTTTTAACAAACTTAAGGATAAGACTGCCAGATAATACATTAAACCGCAAAATAAGTGATAAATAATATTGAAGGACTGGTCAGTAGCGGCCAATGACCGTGTTAACGCTTTAAGGTTTATAAATTTTGGAGGTTGAATTCAAACAACTAAATTTTTTACCGTATCGATCTGAAATTTTGTAAATGTATGTATGTACTTATACCGATACCGGTTGTATCGAACTGATCTAATGATGGAAACAGGAGGTGAATAGTGAAACTGTTCAATAGTTACTAGTAAACCCTTCAAGGGGCTCATTAGGTTTGTTTAAACGATTTCAATACATCACACTTAGCATTAATTATTCTGTGACTTGGCGACGAGGGTCTGATGATGCATCCTGGTCGTGGATAGGGGATTTTTTTTTATGGTTACTAGTAAACGTCTTAAGTTTAGTCTCAATTTTAGTGGCGAAAGCGTGTCATTTAGTATTTTTTTAATACATTTCACACACTAAGAGTGAATAGAGTTGGTACGTTTTGGGATAAAAGATCATAATTTTCGTTTTTTTTGTCACCTGACATCTGTTCATTTAGCATTGGTGTCATAAGTATCAAAGTAGGTACATACCTATTGTTTAAAAAAAACACCTATCAAGCTTTTTTTACGATATTTTTGTCACCTTTACCACCGGAAAATACCTTAGACTTACGTTAATACAATAATTAACGTAGAGTGTCATAGGTCAATTAAATAAAATATCAAAACAAATTATTTGGAGCCGTCAACTTTTGGTTTTGCATGACCAATAATTTTGTTACGCACGTTTCATAGCTACCCAACCGACTGCGGCGCACGAAAGATAACAATGGCAAAAAGGGCGTTATAAAGTGGGTGACACCAGCTATAGCTCACGCCCCCCAGCGTTAGTGTATGTAATAAGTAACCAACATGGAATATAATTGTTTTTTAATAAAAAAAATCAAGTTAATGATAGCGACTTATTTCTTGTTTATAATTCATACTTAACAACGGTAAGTTCACTTTACAAAAGGACGGGCATTAGAACGGTTGGACCTCATATATTCCTTTTTTTTGTAAATACAAACTTATTATACATAAATACAACCAGATTCAAGACGAACACAAATGTTTGTCCAATGCGGGAAGCGAACCCACACTCAAATTAGGTCTTGTGGCAGAAAGGAAACCTAAAAACTACCTTGAAGCCATGAGTATTAAGGATTCAAAGCCCTGAAAGGCAGCCTTTTACCAAGTGTAGGCAAGTGTATTTTCTAAAACAAAACAAAAGTCATTCAGAAAGTAAAACATTACATAGCAACTGATGAAAAACAAACAAACATATGAAAGACCTACAGATAAATAATAGATCGGGTACTTTAGTGATGGAAAAATAAAAAACTTTCTAGATTGTAAAGGGACACTTCATATCGCAACAATACCTAAATTTAATACTCACTTGAACATGTGTCGGAGAATATGCTAATTCGTAGACACTGTACGTAAGAGCCATAGCTGTAGTGTCAAACCCGCCCAGGAGAAATACAGCGGCTTGAGCAATGAGCGTGTCTTCATCTATATCTGAAATAAAAAAAAAAATAAGGTTTCCTTTTCTTAAAACGGATATTTAAATTTTAATCATGTAATTTTCTTGAGTTACAATAGATAGTATGTTGTAGCGAGAATAAATAATTTCATTGGAATTTTATTAAAGGTTTTATAGAAATCTTTTGTGTTTGTTAGAAAAGGTCGATATCAAGATAAGAAAACCTTTTCGTAAGGAATTCTGAAAATAAGACTTGAAAACATTTTATTTCGAAATATTTAAGTCATAACATTCATCATGATTTCCCCAAATATTGATAACTAACCTAAAACTATGTGATATATCTGTAATAGTTAATACTAATAGCTATATATCCAACTGTCATGAAATAAAGTCTATTTGAGAGTAACGAAATAGCATGGCACGAGTATTAAAATACCAGTTTCGTGCAGTTGCTTATAATATTTTATCTACAACTGAGGAAATAACACATATATTTAGGAAAATAAGTTAATTTAGAAAGTATAATGTTTGTCTCAACTTCTTTTAAATAACCAGTTTGAGCTTTCGCTCTTCTAAATCAAAGGTCATATTTTCCATTTTGATTTTGACTCATCAACCTTAAATAGTATAGTATTTTTAAAACAAATATTAATATGAAAAATAAATTTATATTGATAAAATTATACATTTTAACGACCTTTTAATACTGAAGATGCAGATATTTAAAATATCATATTTTCCTGATTTAACAACAGGGACAAAACTAGTTACACAGTCGACAGCTGTTAAGTGTACTGTAGTGCGCCGGTATTGAATTAATCTGTCAAGTATTCTAATAGTAGAATTACGCTATTGATGTTACAATATAGCCACCACGATTTAAGTTGTAGGTATTTGGTATTAGCATTGTTTTTGCGTTATTTGTTAAAACCAAAGACATCACATTATATCTAGGCTTGATAATTTCGTCATTGTATTATTATCATAGCATAGTTGTAGTATTGTCATAGCGTCAGTGTACAGTCAACAGACGATGCTTAATTAATGCTTTTAAAACGTAAGTTGTTTGGACCGACATGGTAACACTTGTACTGCTTTGTTACAAACAAAATTGTTTTTTTGTTAAGTGATGCGATACTTAATCCGTTGTCATCCTGTAATGGCTGTTTAATATTTCTAAATTCTGTGTGTTTTATTAGTTTATTTTGTATCCTCTGGATACTTTGAATATAAATATTATTTTGAGGTTTCCAAAAATCAGAAGCGTACTCTTAAATAGACCTGACATAAGAATTGAACAGAAGCAATTGATCGATATCGAACGAAACTTTTTTCTACCCTTAAAATAGAATCGAGCATTCGACAATATTTTGGTAAATCAGATGTTTTGTGTTAAACATGCTGCATTGGGTAGCGGTACCATAGCCTCGATAGTTTTATTTGGAATTTCTACAAATTAAATCAATAAATCATTCTCCGAGAATGATACTTTTGGCACTTTGTAACATTCCCGCCACTTATAAAAATCTTCGTAGCATTTTTCATATAGGTAAGGCCTGATATTTACGGAAAGTAAGTTATTACTTCTTTTTTTGAAGTAAAAACTTCTTTATCGGCGTTATGCACTTTTTTGTGATGGTTAAAAAATAATAAACTCGCGTCAGGCTGATCGAAAATTCGTAAGACGGAAACCGTAATGCCACGCCATGAAAATTCTCAAGACGGAAACCATAATGCAACGCCATAATAGGATGATTGGCAAAATAAAAAGATTGATTTTGAAGTGAAAACTTCTTTAGCGGCGTTGTGCACTTTTTTTTGTGATGGGTACAAAACATTAAACTCTATTGGACGAATAAAAAGTAAGAGGAAATCGGGTTGATGAAAAGATGAAAGTTTGGATTACACATGTTAAAATGTTATATCCAGGTTGTATGTTTTCACTTTTGCCGGCACTCCCGGAGTGCAAACCGTTTTTTTTTTCTATACCACTAAGGTAGTAAACAAGCTCACGGTCGGCCTGATGGTAAGCGGTCACCGTAGCCTATAAACGCTTGCAAGACCAGGGGTATCATTTGTAATGTAATCATAACTTCTTTCTTGAATAACGTGTGTTAGGAGTCGGGTCATATGATGCCTGATTGTTTTTAAGTTGAACACCAATACTTATGGTCATCGCTCCAGTCCATTCGTCGCTATTTGGACCCTGTTAGAGCTTGCTGATAGGGAGCGTGTTCACTTCTCTTGCGTTGCATCTGTTTTGTCTAACGATGTGTACGTCGACAATATGTGCACGGGGATCTCTAAGATTGAAGAGACATTGATTCTCCACGATGAGCTAATTGTAATCTTCAATGCCGGCGGATATGAGCTGCGGAAAACGATATCCAACTCTCCTGATCTTCTCGATGATCTCGCCGAGGAGTTCCAACAGGAGCCTCTGATCTTTCAGAATGTCGACAACCCTGATTTAGTTGCAATTCTTAGAGTACAATATCAACCGATTGCGGATTGTTTCCCCTTTTTAGGTGGAAGCTGTTTCAGCTCCCAAGACCTGGACTAAGCGCACTGTGTTGTCTACCATAGCTCGGATTTTTGAGCCTTGCTGGATTGCTCCTGTTGTTTTTGGGCCAAGTGACATTTCCAAAAGCTGTAGCTTGAGGGAATCTCCTGGGACACCCCGCTTACTGGTGATCTATTTGCATCTTAGTTGCGTTATGTCACGTCTATTCAGCTTCTTCATCATGTGAGTATTCCTAGGTGCTTTTTACCCCCAGGTCAATCCAGTGTCACTCTCAATGGCTTCTGTGACACTTCTAAGACTGGGTATTTAGCTATTCAGCTCGATGGTTCGGTCTTTCTAAATTTGGTTAACTTTGGCTAAGACTGAGGTCGCCCCATGGAACCGTCGATTCAAGATTTCGAGATTCTCAACTGGTCTTATCACAGTCAGAATGTGAACAAGCGTTCCATATTTAAGTGGAAAATGTATAACAAGATCACTTTGGGACTTTGATAGAGGATCTTTAAACTGGTCGCTCCAAGATTAATGGAGCTTTGGCCAGACTTAACCCATTTCTCGACGATTGCGGACTCATTCGTGTAGGTGGCCGATAACGTCATGCAAACTTGCCTGACGGAGCTCAGTATCCGCTACTTTTGCTTAAGGATAGCCATTTAACCTTGCTGTTTATCCAGGACCGCCATTTTAGAAACCCTGATGCGGGACTTAGCAGTCTTCTTGCCATAGTCCAACGAGAGTTTTGGATCGTCTTGGCTCGAAGGGGTATTATAACTATACTCTTTAAGTGTTAAAGACTTAGGCAACTTTGACTTAGCCACAATTGGACGATTTGACTCCCAATCGAGTAAACTCCGCTCACGTCTTTTCTAATGTTGGAACTGATTTTGCAGGTCCCTTTAACATTAGGACTTCTACCTTGCGCAACGCTAAGGTGATCAAGGCATACTTGTGTGTAATTGTATGCCTTGTTACAGTTTGATGTAGTCTCCTCTCTCACAACTGAGGCTTTCATTGCCTATCTTCCTTGCTTAGTTACCCACCGTGGATTGCCAATTATCATCCGTTCGGATTGCGGCACCAACTATAAGGGTGCTGATCGGTATCTTAAAGAAGTTCACCAGTTCATTGTTGTAAATCAGCCGACCATAGGTCATCACATTTCCTGAAAGGGAATTAATTGGATTTTCGATCCCCCCGCATATCCTTCTTGGGGCAGAATTTTCGAAGTGATGTTCAAGGTAGCAAAGACACATCTTCGCCGAGACTCTTTTCACCTTCAAGGAGCTATCTACAGTCTTCTGTAAAATTGAGGCGGTGCTAAACTGGAGGCCCCTCCATCCGGTTTTTGCGGACCCGTAGGTGTTGACACCTGGTCATTTTTTGGTGGATGGGTCTTTGAAGGCCTTGCCTGAGTATCCCTTATTATAGAATCCACTTAACTGCTTGGCACGGCTGCAACAGATGTCTCAGAGCTTTTGGAAAAGGTTTAACCTTGAGTATCTTCATCTTTTGCAGCAGCCAGTGCGTTGTTCGGATAAGACTGAACCCCCAAAAGTGGGTGACCTTGTCCAGGTCAAGGAGATGAATATGCCACCTATTCTCTGGAGGCGTGACATCGAGTCTTCCCCGGCTTAGATGGCGTTCCTCGCGTTGTTGAAGTTTTAGTAGACGACTCGATGCTTACGAGAGCTGTTGCTACTTTGTCGCGATTGCCGATTTCTTATGATATACAGTGTCAACGTCAGACCCCATCTGCCAGGGGTGGGGAATGTTTTGTACCGTTGCTACCTGTTTTTTGTGTTTTTGGCAGCACTCTATGGTTGTCACTACTTGACAAAATTAATCTATTGTAAAAACAAAATTTTTGCCTATTTAAACTTCAAATTAATTAAACACTTATGCAGTATGCTTTGTGCTAGTTACATTGAAGTAAGGACAAAGAAAAAAAGTACGTGAGGAAAGTTATTTACATTTCTACTGTTAATTTCCATTTTATGTCGTGTCGCCTTTCTAAAGTTAAAAACATTGTAATTTATGGCTCCCTTAGGTCCCTTAAAAGACATATTACTTATTGTCCATTTAGGTATAACAACACCTATGGGAGAAAGTTAAATTGCCTAATAATTAAACTTCGGTCAGCTTGTACCTGCTATTATAGACAAAACAATATTTGTTGTATTCTATAATTGTTTTTTATTTATAATCTTTGCGATCATAGACAAAGAGAACTAGACAGCTTATATCTTAACCAGATGTAAAAAAAATTGTCGCTATAGTGAGATCGAGATAAAGCAAAACTGAGGTCTCTTGTCTCTTTTTAACTTGG
The DNA here is from genome assembly GCA_946406115.1 of Apoda limacodes. Classification (NCBI taxonomy): domain Eukaryota; kingdom Metazoa; phylum Arthropoda; class Insecta; order Lepidoptera; family Limacodidae; genus Apoda; species Apoda limacodes. The sequence goes on from OX291541.1 coordinate 52,744,023, forward strand.
TTTACTAAAAAAAACAAACAAAATGGCGGACGTCGACGACAAGAAAACACACCACAGGTTTGCTTTGTATCCTTTTAAAGGATGTACAATTTTGTGAGGCTATTGCATAGTTCAATGACAGTTTACAGAACTCAAAGTCTATGATTGTGATGCACTGTAATAAAATAACGAGTTCAATGCAGAGGTCCGTTGCGTATTTGGAACATTTGGTAAAGTAGGAGTAGATAAAAATATTTAACTTAATACAAATAATGCGTACCTTCTCCATCTTTAGCAGCTTCTTGCTTCATATGCAGTAACGCATCCAATAAATCTCTGATTTGAGTTTTTTCCTGTCCATATCCTCCTCTTTGGGCAACAACAGCCCTGAATATCTTTCTAAAATAATCCATAGTTTGCTTCGGAAAAAAGGTAAGTCTGAAATTAAAATTTGATTCACTTAATTGTTGAAAACGTTGAAAAAAAATTGGTTCAAATATAGTTTTAATATAAGCTCCTATAGCGAATATAAAAACATTCATATCAAGGAGTAACTAGATTCATAAGTTTAACAAAAGTCCGCTGGGATATAAAAGTGTTATTTGAAGTTGAAAACAAGGGGACGAGTTTATTTTGCTCAAATCCAGTAACTTGCTCTACTACAGGGGGAACAACTGTCCTTAGGTGTAGTTGGGCTTATCGTTACAAGTCCCTAAATAAACTTTACGGAGTTATGAGTGTGTGGAGAAGTAGCTTATTTTGTACTTAGAATCATCCAAAGTTATATTCTTTAGGTAATCCAGGGTTACACAACCACTTTAGCATAAACAGATGATAAGTTGAGGTAAAGTATAAAAAACAATATGCAGTCCCGTTTTATCGATTTCTAATACCTCTCCAACATGCTTCACCTTTATTTCGGAGGACTTTAATACAAAGCTGGGTACTAAAAGTAGTAAGGAGTTGATAATCGAGAAATTTCAAATATGTCTAACAATATCATATAAATAAAGGAAAAACTGATTCGTCAATTCTATGGAAATAATGTTTCAAGAATCGGCGGGATCTAGATACTCCGAAATTTTTAACTACATTTTAATATCATTGCAAACACCATATATATGCTAGTACTTAGAGCATTTCGTTATGTTATTGACGCATTTTGCAAAAAGACTACTATTTTTGTTCAATGAAACGTAAGGATAAGGAAATCAACTGAAAGGGGAACTATTTATTTAAATGTATTAGATGCTTTTTGTTACTTCAAAATAATATATCAAGTGTTTTATTTATTATAATAATGGTAATTATTTGTTTGAAAAAAATGGAACCAAATCTTCACGATTTTATCTACCGCATGTCTGTCTCAGAGTAGATTCTCTAATACAATTACTTTATACACACACGAGGAAGGATCTATTAGGAAATAATAATTTAGCAGAGAATCGCTTGTATTAGTTTTGATACACAAGCTAAGTTATAAAACTATACAAACCCAAACAGGTCCGCTACTTCAGGAAAATAAAACACGCTGCACCAAGATAAACCTTTGTAAATACTAAAACTAGACAGGGCCGTAGTCACGTCTCTCATGTGGCCCTTCCCAGTTAGGGTAGCTTCGCTTCCTACTCCAAATGAAGTGATGCTGACTATATCTGTCGTAAAGTCTATAAATAATTTCTGAAAACGAAATATATATATTAATTTTGTTTAAAATGAGAGACCAATTTGATAAACAGTAAAAAAATGGCAAAATAAATATGTATCCACATCTATGTTTCTGTCTGTGTGTCAGTAAGAGTAATTTTCTTCGACAGTTTATATATAGAGCTAAAATCTACTAATTTTTTTTTGAATGTGAAAGTTTGTATGTCTGGATGGATGTTTCTTACTCAATCACGCTTCAACCACTGGACGAATCGGGATAAAATGTGGCATACATATAGGTTAGGTCCTGGAATAGCATATAGGCTACTTTTTATCTCGAAAAATTCAAAAGTTTCCGCGGGAATAACTATAGCAGAGTTTAAAGAACAATAGATGTAGCTATAGCTTGCTATAGCAAACTTCATTAGTATAATTAAGAAGATAATTAAGGTGTTCCACGCCGATAACCAAATCAAGGGCGAGCGGAGCCGCTGGCAAAGGCTAGTAAAAAATAAAATTATAATTTGGTTTAATTGATTTAGATAAGCCTGTCTGTTTGCGACCACAGAGTTTAAAATTGCCTGTCGATGTCACTTTGTCAATGACATCATTATTGCAATATAAGATAGTTCTAGAATACAACTAGTATTCTACTGTTAGTAAAATTCCATTTAAAATACGATAAAATGCACTGTAAACTCTTTCGACGACCTTCACACAATAGATCTCACTAACACTGCTTTTTTTGCTCCAGATTTTATATTTAAATTAAAGTACAATAAACACTTGTTACAGGTAAATTAAATACTCGAAGGCTGCGGGAAAACAAAATACAAAGGTGCTCTAATAAAAAATAAATTCTGATCATTTATGTAATGGTTGTGTTTAATTATATTTTAGTTAAAAAAGCTAGTAAAAGTTCAAATTACATTCGAAAAAAAACGAATAGGATATCAATTAAAGTTTGCTAATACATTAAAAAAATACTTTTCTGAAAAAAAAAGCTCTAGGTAAATCTTTTAAAATTTTATCTCATTGTAATAAAGAAAGAGAACAATCCCCATTAACAAATATATCGAACATGCCAGTGACAACCGACTGCGCAGCCACAGCCACCTGCGGCGCTGGTTTTGAAAAAAAAGTAAAGTGAAGATATCTATCATAAGTTTTTCATCTTTTTATTTTCAATTTTTTTTTATTGAAATATTGTTTTGGCATTTACAAGTGTTCTATTAAAAGTATTCTCTTTTCCCTCAAAAGCTCTTTAAAAGTCTCAACCGTGAAGCCATTGCTGGATTCGTTTTATTCACGGCCTTACCTTGGTTTGGCTTTCTAAACTCTACTCATCCAGCTTGAAGGCTTACTTTTATGGCTTCAACAGTTATAAACTATTCCCAATCCAAATTTTAATATTGTGATCTTTGAAACCAATATATACTTAAAACAAAAGTGGACTCATTGCGGACATATTTAAGCGTTAATTTAATATTCATATGCATAAATTACCCTTAAGTTTATTTGAATTTTCTTTTCCTGATCATTTCTTATACGTTGAACAAGTTCATTAGACTTAGTCACAATGAGGTTCTGAAATGCTTTCATCTTCGCAGAAGTAAAAACTCCGGATAAACGCCTCCTGATAGAAGACCACATTGGATCCTGAAATGTCCACACCGATACTTACAGAAATCAAATTAGGTACCTACTTATTTTATTTTATCTCCTGGTACCGATCAACATTCAGAGGTTACCTATCTCCTGCTACCGATCTACATTCAGAGGTTACCTATCTCTTGCTACCGATCTACATTCAGAGGTTACCTATCTCCTGCTACCGATCTTCATTCAGAGGTTAACTATCTCCTGCTACCGATCGACATTCAGAGGTTGCCTATCTCCTGCTACCGATCTACATTCAAAGGTTACCTATCTCCTGCTACCGATCTACATTCAGACCTGCTACCGATCTACATTCAGAGGTTACCTAATCTCCTGCTACCGATCTACATTCAGACCTGCTACCGATCTACATTCAGACCTGCTACCGATCTACATTCAGAGGTTACCTAATCTCCTGCTACCGATCTACATTCAGACCTGCTACCGATCTACATTCAGACCTGCTACCGATCTACATTCAGAGGTTACCTAATCTCCTGCTACCGATCTACATTCAGACCTGCTACCGATCTACATTCAGAGGTTACCTAATCTCCTGCTACCGATCTACATTCAGACCTGCTACCGATCTACATTCAGACCTGCTACCGATCTACATTCAGACCTGCTACCGATCTACATTCAGAGGTTACCTAATCTCCTGCTACCGATCTACATTCAGACCTGCTACCGATCTACATTCAGACCTGCTACCGATCTACATTCAGAGGTTACCTAATTTCCTGCTACCGATCTACATTCAGACCTGCTACCGATCGACATTCAGAGGTTGCCTATCTCCTGCTACCGATCTACATTCAGAGGTTACCTATCTCCTGCTACCGATCTTCATTCAGAGGTTAACTATCTCCTGCTACCGATCTACATTCAGAGGTTACCTAATCTCCTGCTACCGATCTACATTCAGATGTTACCTATCTCCTGCTACCGATCTACATTATCTCATCTGTCATAGTTGTGACTACTTATAGACACAAAATGGACAAGAGACAATGAAAAAAAAATTGAGCATATTATTATAAAGGAAAGGAAAGGATAAAAAGGTATTATCCGGAGTCGATTATCTGTAGTACAATGTATTTGATAGAGTCCTTACATCCGTGATATGTCCTAAGTCATTTAAATTAAAAGGTTGTAGTTTTATAATGGTGATTTTAAGAATTTAAACTTATCTATATTATTGAGAACAATGAGTTAGTATTTTTAATTTAATGAATGGCTGCCTAGCCGAATCTTTGAGTGATATGCGGGCAACAATGCGAACTGCCTTTTTTGTAGAATAAATATTCGTTCCCAGACAGCCGCTTTTCCTCAAACTTCTGTCCCGTACATAATAAGAGACTGGACAGTCGCAAAGAAGCAACTCTTTACTACCTGCGGCGCAGCTGTCGCTGCCAGTCGTCTTAGTGCGTAGCAACTTTGACCCAGTTCGGTACTAAGTTTAATACACGTTGTTCCCAACTTAAGGATCTATCAATTACAAATCCTAATGAAGTCACTTTTGTTTTGATTTGTTGTTTCCGAACAGTATCGTCAACAACAATCTTAAAAGGATTCTGAGGTCGTTAAGCGAGGTTGAAGTGCAAATAGCAAGTCTTTTCTAGGTTGAGCGCGAGCCCGTTTACAAGGAACCAGTAGCTTAGGTCACGCGCTACTTTTTTTTTTTTTTTTTTTTTTTTTTTTTTTTTTTTTTTTTTTTTTTTTTTTTTATACCACTAAGGTGGCAAACAAGCTTACGGCCCGCCTGATGGTAAGCGGTCACCGTAGCCTATGGACGCTTGCAACACCAGGGGTATCACTTGCGCGTTGCCGACCCTTCAGAAATCTAATAACTTCTTTCTTGAAGAACTCCATACTGTAGTCCTTGCAGAAAACCTTGGCAGGGAGCTCATTCCACAACTTAAGCGTTCGCGGGAGGAAGTTTCTCTGAAACCGCACTGTACGCGACCATTTAGGTTCTAAAGTGTGAGAATGAATTCCCTGCCGATGGCGAGCGGTGCGATGGTAGAAAGTAGCCGTGGGCATCATTTCGAACAATTCCTCAGAACACAACCCATTGTACAAGCGGTAGAACACACACAGTGAGGCAAAGTCTCTCCTCAGACTTAAGGGCTCGATACCGCAAGTGAGTTTGGGATCGTCGACAATTCTCACAGCCCGTCGTTGAACCGAGTCAAAAGGGTCAAGCTGGTATCCGGGTGCACCTGCCCAGAGATGGCAGCAGTACTCCATATGGGGCCGAACTTGCGACTTGTAAAGTAACAACCTTTGCCCCGACGTGAAGTACTGCTTCGCTCTGTTGAGTACACCAAGTTTTTTGGACGCCAGCTTTACCTTATCTTGTAAATGATCTCGGAACTGAACATCGCTGGAGATGTCGACACCAAGGATCCCAATGCTCTTGGAGATGGAGAGGGGAGTGTTCTGGAATTGTGGGACCACAGTGAATGGAGTTTTCTTAGCGGTGAACGCGCACACTTGTGTCTTTGTAGGGTTGAATCGGACCAAGTTTACACGTCCCCAGTCAGAGACCTGGGACAGTGTGGTCTCGATTTGAGACACAAGTTCTCCGCGGTTTTCCTCCACAAGGGAACGAGGGATGTTTGCACGACCCGTGTAAAAAGTGTCTCCAGTACTGTCATCTGCATAGCAATGTATGTTGTTGATGTCCAACATGTCATTGATATGCAGTAGAAACAGCGTAGGAGACAGCACAGAGCCTTGCGGGACACCAGCATTAATGTCCATGCTATCAGAGCAACTACCGTCAACTACAGTTCGTATGCGTCTGCCGGACAAAAAGCTAGCCACCCATTTGCACAAACCCTCGGGCACTCCGTAAGATGGCAACTTCGATAGAAGACCGCGGTGCCAGACCCGATCGAACGCCTTCGCTATGTCCAGGCTACATGCCAATGCCTCCCCCTGACTCTCAATGGCTAGTGCCCATCGGTGTGTGAGATACACTAGAAGGTCACCAGTCGAGCTAGTCTCCAAGGTAGAAACGTTCGGTGCACAGATAAGTGCAACGACAAGGACATCATCAGCATACTTGAAGATTTCCGTACCTGGCACGTTCTCAGTTAGGTTGTTTAGTTACATATTAGGCAATGGTAACCAGGAGTAGGTATCTTTAGTACCGGGAGTAGGTATCTTCAGTACCGGGCGTTAGTATCTTCAGTACTTTCTTGTACCGATTCCCGATTTTTCAGAACCAGAATTATTTAGAAACGATTAAAAAAGTTGTTTATGCTTTCCGCAGCTGACCGTTTTATTTTTTAAAAAGAGATTAATACTTTTTCATTTTTAAAAGAAGCTGACTCTATGTTATGTAACAATTTTTAAGAATTTTGTGAAGTACTTGTGCAAAGCTAAAGTTGCCGTAACAAAGTTTCATTGTGGAATCAGACAAAAAGTACTTTTATCAAAAGAAAACACTATAATTACGAGAATAAGATTACATGCAAGTATTGTCTAAACTTCTTGCATAATAAAAACCGTGAAATAAAATGGAAACACGTTGGTTCAATATTGGTTTTCAACGATAGTAAAATGATAATCGACAATATATATCTCAGATGATGACCGATCTTGCCTTCTTGATTTAAAATTATTTTTGCTATACCATATTATTACGTTTATTAAACTTAAACATCTGATATGCGTCAAAAAACTATCTTTATACAGAGCTTTTAATCATTTGTGTACGACTGGTAGGTATTTAAGTAGAAATTAACAAAAACGTGTTTTTCATTCTCCTGAAAAGCTACGATTTTGCAATTATCATTTTACTGTCTCGGGAACGCTTTATAGAAAGTTTTACTTACTTTACCAAGGAAAATGTTGACTGCAAGTGGATCTTTCTTTACAGAACCCAAGAATCTGTCGCGAAAGTTGTCCGAGTCCGTTACAGTTATCCTCCGAGCCAATTCAAAAGAGTTGACTATGATGGCGGGGCGCCAGAACAGCCAGATACCCACGTAGGGAGACTTGAAGTTATCGTAATACGACTTAAACCATAGAGCCTGGAAATATTAAATTTTAATAAAATATAATATTTGATTAACTTATTATATTTTAACTGGTAGAAAGATTCTCCGTATATACTCTCATAATAATGGAATTACGCATTTGAATCTTTTCATCGGCTGTTGGTTGTGTATCAATTAGACCAAATTATATTTGTGGCATCATTCTAAAGACTTAATTTTTTAACCCTGCAACAATAATGCTGGGTCATAATGACCCGAGCTCATTTCAAATGGTCATATTTTGAATTTTGGCGTACTCTAGGGTTTCGATGATTATAGTAGCTGGAGATACAGTCTTCCTCCACCCGTACCGCTAATGAACCTAGGGTGACGACGTCAGCGAGGGAAGATATGCGTGCGTCAAGCGAAAACGGATAAATATGACCCAGCGTCATTAACGGCGTTGTTTTTTTGTGCCATATTTTTAGTTGTGTTTTTTTATGTTTATTGATATTATTCTTATTTTTCTTTAGCTATTTACAATGACGTCATACACAAACTACAGGTCAGGTGTGACCTTCGAAACAGACAAGTCGCACTTGTAACACATGCTAGATTTATATATGACCTGATCATCTTAACAGTACCGTGGTTAGGTATGTAGAAGCTGAAAACTGAATATAAGTTAAATTATGTTTATAAGTCCATTTGATCTCTTTAGTATGGAAAATAGTTTTTTATGAATAATTTACTAGTTTATTGCAAAAACATTTAGATAATTACGTAAGTTGTGTTCTCTAAGTTAATTTTGCATGTGTTTTTAAAAAAGTTTTAGTTAAAGTTGATTTTTTTTTTTTTAAATTGTATTTAGTCGGTGAAATTAATTCTATACCTGATGTGCTCATTTCAGGTTCGATCTCTAAGGGAAAATATAAGCATAGCTCGTTGCACTTTTGAGCTTGTGAACTAGTCCCACTGTAAGTGTTCACGTTTTAACAGTGTAGGTTAATGAACTTTGTCTCCAGACTCTGCGGTATATATAACGAGAAGACTTAACGAAGCTTGCCAAATTCAAAATTTCAAATTCAATATAATTTATTCAGTTTAGGCTACAATAATTGAGCACTTATGAATGTCACTACGCCATCGGTTCGTAAGTCTATAGGGCGGGAGACCTTGTACTGAGAAGAACCGGCAAGAAACTCAGCAAGGGCATTTCTTTTCTCCCTTTCTCTTACAGCGTCCAATTAAAATATTGGAAAATGAGGGCATTCTATCATAAAAGGACACTTTCCATTACAAACATAAAAAAACATGAATATAAAGCACAAGCACAACATAAAAAAGTATCTAATATAAACAAAAGACAGTTTATGTATTCATCACTAAGAAATAATCAATGTTATAATACAGTATTAATAAACAAAACAAAAAAGTAAGACTAAATACTAAGAATACAAAGAAGTTTGCAAGAGCAGACCAGCCTCCACAGGCGGCACCCGTTCACGAGTATGACACATGAATCAACTATCGCTTCGCTCAACCATGTTGTAGGGAACGTAACGACCCGACACACACGCCACCACCGCAGAGACACTTTGAGAGAGCATGACACACTTAAGCAACTTGCTGCCGCAGAAAAAATGCTGCCCACCCTAGCTGGTCTCTATCGTCTTCTTTCTTACTCACAACTTACAGGGTTCTGTTTCATGATAAAGGTAAGGCTTCCCCACAGCGGGTGAAGCTTGAGGTGCGGCACTTTGCGCTCCGCCCAATGCAGCCGCACGCGTGACCAGTGGAGCACGAGCCACGCCGCCACGCACAGACAGACAGCCACGATGATATGCAGGAACATTCTGTAACAAAAGGTCTTGGTTTTTTAAGAGTTTTTTGGAACTTCTTTTTCTTTGTATAAGTAAGGTGGCAAACAAGCTTGCGGTCCGCCTGATAATAAGCGGTCACTGCAGCCTATGAACACTTGCAACACCTGAGGCATCACTCGTGCCATTATTACTTATAATGCTTCTTTGAGTTCTTCTGCAGTCTTAACAGTATATGCTATTTTTCTGCTATCTTATTAGCATGTATTTCATGTATTACAATATGGTGCCTTGTCAATATGTTTTATTTTTCTGTGTTAGTCTGTCTATGTTAGTTTTGACAACAGTATGTTTTATTTTAAATGAGCAAAAAAATTTTGAATCTATCAATCGTTAGAATCAATGGCTAAACCTTAGTAAAATAATCTCTTTATATATATGTATATATAATATATAACAATATACAACATGTATATATATATATATATATACAATATAACACGGTGGGCACATGATAACGGCATAATTTAAATATAAATAAGACAAAATATATGATAATACACTCACCATATTAAAAAAATAAAAATATTGAAGTGTCGCTAAAAGGACATTCTTGTGAATGCATGTAAAAATGATTGTCAATGTAGTAACCTAGAACAAGTCACTGCATACAAAAACCTGGGCCTTACCATTGATAACATTGGGAGTCGCACGCACGTAGAAACCGTTTGCAATAAATTGCGCCTAATATTATGTAAATTACGTAGTTTGAAATGTGTATTATAGTGAGTAGGAAACCAATGTACATGTTTTATTTTTCTCTTGGAGATGCAGTCATTGGATACGGATTAGGTGCTTATGGACTCACATTAAAAAGCTATTTCAAAAAAATAAGAATAATAACAGACTAGACTTTTAAAATTATTAGTAGATAAAAATAAATAGAAAGAGCTAAATAATGATTACGAACGACTTTTTAAAATATGTAGAATTTTACCCATTGAACAAAAAGTAAAATTGATAATACTACTACGACAATATAACAACAGGAAATGTATAAAAGAACGAATACACAAATATCCAACCCGTTTGTCTAAGAAAAAGAAATTTAAAGTAATTAATATACAAAAATGTTATGGTATTAGGATACGACAATACATAGTACCTACACTTATAAATGAATTGTCAACAAATTTGATAAAGTACTTTAAATCTAGAAATCAATTAAAAAGTGTCCTATGGAAATATTATATGTCAAAATTTTAATGAAGTTACATTAATTAAACAGTAAATAAAAAAAATACAACATAAATGTTTGTAAATCGATAAAATATTGTATACTTATTTACATATATATTTTAACTATGGCTGAGGTATTAAACTGACTGTCAATAATATTGAATTTATGTCTTGGATTATACAGACGTGTAATCTAAGACATAAATCTAAATGAAATGATTTAATTGTTATTACCTATTTAGAAATTAACTAACTTACAATTTAATGTTAGTACTTACTTGTAACATGTAACTTGTGTAAAGAGAACAGCTGCCGACAAACTGTTTTGCAGTTTGGCAGATATAAAACATGTATTACTGAAAATTATATTGTTAAAGAATAAAATAAATAAAAAAAAACAAAATTAAAAAGGGTACACTGACTGACTGACCGATAACACACAGCGCTGATGATGGCGCTAAATCTAAACCTCTAGGGGTTGGAAATTTGTATGGAAGTTAACCCCTTTAGGGCAAAATAAGGGATGAAAGTCTGCGCGTTCACAACTAAGAAATCCTGAATTAAAAAATTCAAAATTCAAAATCTTTATATTCAATTGGGTTTTTAAGAACACTTTTGAATCGTCAAGAGAAATAAACAAGAATTTTCTTTGAACACTAATAGACTATTCCACTAAGGTTTGAAGTATCAATTTCATAAGCGATTTGCGTTGACAGTATTCTTATGAAAGAAAAAACTTTTTAAACTATAAGTAAATGCCTGACCCGCAAAACGGGCGAAACGGATGACCGTCCTTCGGCTGACGTCACAGTGCCTAAGACCGTGCTTGTAAGCATTGAATACAATATTTCTATTTTCATTCATCTATTAATCTAATAGTGAAAATTTTAAATATTTAACGTAATAAGTAAAGAATATTTGTTTTCTAATATACCTTATTTATGCAACTGTTATGAAATGAAGATAATTTTTACATGGTGCGAGAGCAAAAACCATTTTTGTGCAGTTGAATACAAAATATTATCTACAAGTAATAAAATAAAACACGGTTAGGAAGATAAGCATATTATTAAAAAAAAAGTAAAAAAAAGATTTTTTTTAAAAACTTGCTTTTCTTAATGTTTTTCTTAATAGCGTGCGCCACACACGAATATTTGGCGTGCAAGAGTTTTAGTGGATATTAATTGAGAGTTTATCAAGTGATTGCATGTAACTGCGCACGCCTTGCTTTTCTTGCAGTCGTACGTGGATATAAATTTTTTTATATTCATTTTGAAAAATTATTTTTTCTTTTTACTACAATTTTCGGTTAGATTGATCTTATATATGATTCTTATGTTTTAGGAAAAGCAAGTTTTTAAAAAATCTTTTTTTTAACTTTTTTATTTTATACTTTTTAGTGATAATTTAATTGAATTTTTATAATTTATTGACCAAGTTTCATAAGTTGGGTGATAAGAACTTGGATAACGATATTATGTTCAATATAAATTAGTAATTAAATTTTCACTTAATTTTTTACGTGCCACCCTAATGTCCACCTTCAGGTGCACTTCTTGCATATGCCAAGAGGTGATAACATCAAAATGAACATCAAATTCGTGATCTACGACCCTCAAAACCGCCGGATACCCATTTTTGCCAATATAGGTGTAATCAATCACATTTCATTTATCATCAGTGGGTACACTTTTGTGTTATATAATCTGATTTCTTTCCCCAGGAGACCGGGTATCTATATTTTTTTGACTAATCTGATACAAAAAGGTACTATAGGTACCTTTAGCGTAGAAAATCTAAGAATTACGTGAAAATGGTCTTAACAGCAATTTGTTTGTAGAGAGCTAATCCCTTCTCTTGACTCTGACCCATTTTTTTCTATCCTTTACGTCTTTAGGCACCATTATAAATATTTTTTTCAGTGTAGATAAATTGGTTGACTTGCCTTTTGAAACAACACGATATTTATATTTATTATATGACTTATGCTTAGACATATCGTTATCAACTCTCGTTATATAGATTAGTGGGTTTGCGCGGTCTCAAGTGTTTTGACGTCATTTAACTCCGCGCCGCTAGGTTTTCGCTCATGCACTAAAAAAGCAACCTTTAAACTGCTCTAACTTTGTCAGTTTTTATCGTATAATAATGTAATTTGTATCAAAATTTAGGTTTGTTTATTATCAAAAATATCTTTTTATATAAAAATAAAAAATGTAGGTGGAATATTCTTTTACAATACCAACTGGTTTATTGCTAGCATCCAATAGTTGACTATTCTTTATAAAACTACAAATAAAACATAATATTGTAGTCAACTAATAAACACATATTTTGTATTGTAACACTTTAAAAAACAAGCTTTACAATGTAAATAGTTCAGAAAAAAATCAAAAGACAAGCAATATTTTAATAATAATATATAATTACCCGGATGCGCGATCCAAAGGAAGGGTAATGTATTTGTCAGCCATGTATTTAAGTTTGTTCCTTTGTAGCGTTCTACAGAACAAACGCGTTGACCGATTTTGATGATTCTAACGTCAATAGATTCGTCTGAATCTTGCGAGTGCCACAAAAGATATGACAGAAATCAAAATTCAATATGGCGATTACCAAACGCCATACTGTCAAAAAGCTGTTAGCATACATTCTCACTTAAATCTTTATACTTATGATGAATAATCAATAGTTTAGACAACTGCAAGCTACTTAATGATCTTCACAATATTAACTCCTACAATAAATTGACAAAATTGCAATATTTACCGTCGTACAATTTTGACTAAAAAGTGTCAAATAAAAATAAATAAATAAATAAAGAATCAGAAAACCCAATTGCGTAAAAAAATAACTATAAATAAAAACTGAAAAAAAAGAGAAAAATAAGTCTAGTAATGATATATTTCAACATTCGGGACCCATTAAAATCTAGACCGGCTCAAATCTTCCCAATAATGGAAAATCAAACCACAGTAAAATTGCTTGTGCCATTTTACTGTAGGATGAATAAAAGAGAACGTTAGATGTTAGATTTAGACGTTAGATGTGCCGTAATCAATTTAAATAACAAGTAACCATTAGAGTTCAACATTCAAAGAGACCAACTTAAAATCAAGCAAACCATTATTTGGGCTCGTTAAGAAAGTTCACTAGTTAAAATATTTAATCTATCTGTTTTGTTGTGATTTAGTCAGTTGAAAATCTCAATTACAAAACTTAGGTTTCCCTGTTGCTGTGTTGGCACGTCGTGGTGATCTAGTGCGTCACAGTATCATCCATAATAATAACTAATACTAAATACTAGCAGACCTGACAGACAGGGCGGTACGGAAATTATAAACTAGAGTCATATAAGCCTTAGTGGGCACTAAACAGTTATAATAATATAATTTGACATATTTAATCGCGCTTTACAAACACACCAACCGTGACGCGCCAGGCTGTTACAGTCGCGGGCGCGGACGCGGGTGAGCGTGGTGGGTGGCTCCATTCATGCGACTAGGTTTCTCCCGTACAATCCGTCTGTATCGGCCACACCGGACGGTGTGTGTAGACTGTTAGTCGCTCGTTACTGGCGGGTGAAATAAAACATTTTTAATCTAGACGCCTCAAAAATGGAAATAAATACGAGGAATCTATATCATAATCTTTTGCTTATTTTATTAAATTTAAGGTCTTTTACGACATTTTTATATTTTTATAAGATTTGTCAAGGTGCAGCATTAAATCAGCAAATCGTGTTAAATTTATCATATTACCTATTTATTCTAAATTTTATATAACTCATTTTCCATTGAAGGTATGATTTTTCCATTAATAAAATGTCTTCATCATTTATTACGTCTGACCCGCCAGTATCTCAAGACCTTCGGCTAGGCCTATAAATAGCCTCTCGTTAATAATTTTCTTCTTACCACCCTTAATACACAAAAAGTATACTATTCCATAATCATGACACCTGTATATGCATACTTAGATCACTGAAACTTATTCAGCTACAAATTGATTCTACTTTATACATTATATTTATTTTAATATTTTCTTTGGCACATAAAACTAAATCATTTTAATAATAAGGGAACAGGATTTCTTTAAACTTAATATTAAAAGAATGAATATCAATAGCTAAGTGAGTAGTTCTGATTTCGACAACAAAGATTTTCAATACTTAAACTTTTCTTTTCGACAGTAATTTTCTTGAGTAATTTAAGAAACTCAAGCCAATACTAGTGTCTGGTCTAGTGGTAAGCTAATACTAGTGTCTGGTCTAGTGGTAAGCTAATACTAGTGTCTGGTCTAGTGGTAAGCTAATACTAGTGTCTGGTCTAGTGGTAAGCTAATACTAGTGTCTGGTCTAGTGGTAAGCTAAGTCGAGAACACCTTGGCCCTTATTGGGAACAGACTCGAGCTTTTCGGTCTCAGAAATTCGATACAAAAATGGATGGATAGGATGTCTGCAGACTATCAGGAGAGAAGTAGGTACAACTGTAAATTAGGTTTTATTTTATGTTCTGCATATGCTCCTTCGGTATGTACTAAAACTTAAGTTTCCCTGTTGCTGTGCTGTCACGTCCTGGTGTAATAGTGCGTCGCATAAAAATGAATTTCCGTGAGAACTGTCGATCGGGATAAACCTATCATGAGTCCATCTCTGTTACTAAATCTATTACAATGCCAAACAACAAATGAAATAAAATGTTTTTATCTCAAATAGGATATCATACCTATCACTATTTCAAAGACATTAAAATACAAGTTACAACAGTATGTTTCAAATTCAGGCAGAAAATAGAACAATGACCCTTACTCCTACTACAGGGAATACAAACCTATTATGGTACGGATCTGAAGAGTACGCGCTTTATCCTAAACATTTGAAAACTGGATTGTTATTTCTGATTGACTGCGCGCTCAACCCACCCCGTACTTTAATCGCGGTACTGAGCATAGCGATTAAGGAATGTATGAAGAGCGATACGTACTGTTTTCTTTCGATGCTTACATAATTATCCGAATTTATCCGAATAGTCTAAGATTTGGAACATACTATAATTACTACAATCGAAAATCCAATGATGTTTTGGCAAAAAGATTCTATGTCTGTACAAGGTAAATACCTAATAACGTTGTGTATCTTCAGCCTTAATAAATGTGTAGTGGGCAGTGACCAGTTTCTATGCAATTTTTTTTTTACCACTAAGGTAGCAAGCAAGCACACGGTCCGCCTAATGGTAAGCGGTCACCGTGGCCTATGGACGCTTGTAACACCAGAAGTATCACTTGCGCGTTGCCGACCTTTCAAAAATCCAATAACTATAGCGTAGGTTTTCCTACTGAGTTGTACTAGCCTGTGCAACAGATTTTCGTTTCATTTAATCGAGGGATTTAAGAGTAGTTTTGGTTTATCTGCAATCCGTTTGTTCTGGCCACTGTTTTTAAATAGTTTTAAGGTTCCTTCACGTAACCACGTTTTGAGTTGGATGAATGTATCGGCACAAACGGTTTGGGTTTAGTCAAATTCTCTCTTTGTCTTTGCATCACTGCTTAAAGATTGTGTCATTTCTCTGTGCCGTTTCATCTACTAAGACACTTTACCCAAAAAAAAAACCTTTAGAAATGCAGAAACTCAAACAGTTATTTATATTACTTAGTAGAAGCTTAACAGTAATCTTTTTTTTAAAGTTATCAACTTAAGTGTATTCGGTGATCAATTTAAATAGAACATTAGGTATTGAATAAGATTGTAACCTTAACCAGAGGTTTCGGCAGTATCGTATCCGAAAAGAATTTAGTTTTCAAGGATTGTGGGATATGCACCACACTCTTTATACACTCGGTTTTTAAGGACCACGGCGAGTAGGTAGTCCGTGCTCTTTACTAGCTAGGTTTTCACGGTACGTTATTACACGGTTTTTACACGCCTTTTCTACATAGATACGTCTCTGAGGCGAGATGAATCGATTCCCTCTTTATTGGGGTCATTGTGCTAGGCCCCAATGCCCGTTACCCATGGCGATCGATCGAATCATATATATATATATGTGCTTGTGACCAATCAAGTTTTTAATGACAATTTCTTTCTTTCAAAATCGATTGTCAAAGAGATATCTATATTGGCTAGGTGACGTATAGGGTTCATCCTGCAAAATTAGTAACTCTTATTCATTCATATATTTTGTGCTAAAATATGTTGTAATGCTGCAATACAAAGATTAATGTTAAATGTGGTAATAAGAAAAGCCAGAAGGCGTTTAACCATTGTTTACAAATCTATTTCTTAATTCCAAGAGGGATCGATCGAAAATGTTTGTGATGGGTCACAAAACACGCGGTCGTTTGTTTTTTTTTTTTTATAACCGGCGGCACCCTGGGTGCAGTAGTTAAAGTTTTTAGACATTTGGTTCACGTAATTTTTTTTTATTGTTAATACTTAATTGTTTTCTGCGAAACTTTTGAGGCAACTCTAAATTTTGTTATTAATACTCAGCGTAAAAGTAACTGTAAATATTGTGCAACTTGCAACAATAGAAGTGTGGGTTCAGTCCAATAAAAACTCACATAAATGATTGTAGGTATATTGTCTATCGATAGATAATTAATTACACAATAAATAAGCAAAGCGGTAAATTAGCGGTTCGCGTATACAAGTACGTAAGCAATGAGCGGAGCGCAAGCGAGCGGCCTCACGGTGTCAGATCGTAATATCGACAAAACAAATAACGACCTTTTGCCAAAAATACTTACGAGAGCTGACTTTGATACAGAAAATACCTAGAAAAACTAATTAAATCTTTTTTTTTCTTAAATCTATTGTTTTAGTTAAGAGAACTAATAAATAAACAAATAACAAATACTAATGAGGATAAAAAAAGTAATGAAACCTAACTCTTTGTAAAACTTGCGGGGAGCATAGGGGTGTTTTTGTGCTGCCGGGAGGGAGATCTGTGGACTGAGGGCGCTGTTGTAGGTTCGGAGCAGCCAGGGAAAGTCCTAATTTCTGGTCAATGAAGTATAGGCTTTGTTGGACAAAAACTAAGACTTCGGAGAGTAAGGTGGTCCTATTCGGCGTTTCGACGCCATTTTCCTTCGCGTTTTCTATTACAACAATAAACGTCTCAAACCAAATATTTACACCTTCAAATTGACCATTTTCAGTGAAACTCTTAAACTACAAACACTGGAAAAAGAGTGATATACAAGTTGAGCAGAGAGAAGGAATGAGAATATTAAAGGAACGACGGGACGCGCACTTACGAAATTTTACAAGGCAGGCAGACACGATAACACAATTAAACCAACCAACTGTATGTGAGTAGTTCATTCGTTTTCTGCTTTGTTACTTTACTGTATGTATATAGGGCGAAGAGAAAGACACAACATAGATACCTAATTTTTCTAAAACTGAAATTTTAAACTTAAAACAAAACAAAAGACGATCAATAAAATATAATTATATCGATAAGACATTTAAAAAAAAAAACTTGATAGGACATAATTACGCGTTATATAGCCTTAGTCCAGGTAGGGGACCTTCACAATGGCGAAGTTAGTTGATATCAATTAAGTAAGTAGAGGTTTATTGTGTTGGTCTGTTTTACGATATAAATAGAAAAAAAAACACCCTACCGAGTTAAACATTCGGTTAACATAAACACGACTTTTTTTAGTGAAGTTTTGTGTTTCGTCTGTCTGGAGGAATTTAGATGTAGACTTAGTGTGACGGCAGTTGTAAACACTAAACTAGTAGTGTTCTTTTTAATAGGCTTTATAAATTCGGTTGTGAAATCCAGAGTGTTGACCTGTAATAAAATGGGGCCCCCATCCTATGAACATGATCATGTAAACTGTATAATCAACTAAATAAAATCTCACTTAACTCGGCCGAGTTCAGTGTTCACATCTTACGTTAGTCAAAATTGATAGACGATTTGTGACACTCGTACATATAAAGAGACAAATATTCTGAGACCCTCTGAGACACGACTTTGGGAGTTATAGAACTGGCTTTTTGTTTCAAACAAGCACACGGTCCACCTGATAGTAAACAGTCACCGTGGCCTATGGACGCTTGTAACACCAGGTGTATCACTCGCGCGCTGCCGACCCTTCAGATATCCAATTACTTCTTTCTTGAAGAACCCCATACTGTAGTCCTTAGAGAAAACCTTGGCAGGGAGCTCATTCCACAACCCAAGTGTTAGCGGAAGGAAGTTTCTCTGAAACCGCACTGTACGCGACCATTTCGGTTCTAGAGTGTGAATGATGATGAGAATGAATTCCCTGCCGATGGCGAGCGGTGCAATGGTAGTCGTGGGCATCATTTTGAACAATTCCTCAGAACAAATCCCATTGTACAAGCAATAGAACACACACAGGCAGGCAAAGTCTCTCCTCAGACTTAAGGGTTCGATATGGCAAGTGAGTTTGGGACCCAAGCTAGTATCCGGGTGCACCCGCCCAAAGATGGTAGCAGTACTCCATATGGGGCCGAACTTGCGACTTGTAAAGCAGCATCCTCTGCCCCGACGTGAAGTACTGCCTCGCTCTGTTGAGTACACCTAGTTTTTTGTACGCCAGCTTCACCTCGTCTTGCAAATGATCTCGGAACTGAATATCGCTGGAGATGTCAACGCCAAGGATCCCAATGCTCTAGGAGATGGAGAGAGGAGTGTTCTGGATTTGTGGGACTACAGTGAACGGGTTTCTTAGCGGTTTTCATAGCATAGTGTACTATAAATAAGACTTATTGTCTAGATTGTCCACTAGTAAGTCTCTTTTCGAGAACGCACCTCCGAATCAAGTTTGAAGCCTGAGCAAATCATAGGGAATACCTTCCGGACAATTAGTAGAATGAGGTTGTCCTAAATTCATCCAGAGACTATTGATAAATGTCATAAATAATGATCAAAGTCTCCATACCAATTATCCTGCCATTAGCTAATAACTAAAAAAAAGGCAAGATATATTCACAAACACAAGATTAGACACATACTCAACTTTTATGTATTTGTAAACATTAAACTAAGAATAGGGATACTTATTATTTGGTTTCGTTACGCATTCCATGTAAAAACAAAAGCCTCTAACCATCATATTCTACAGACCCCGCACTAGCTTAATTCGGCACTGCTCCGTGTATATATACTTTTTGATGAAACCGTTAACAAATTTGAACATTGTGGAAATACTCAGTTGACTCCTGATGGGAACATTTAAGGACAAATCTAAAAATAGAGTTACGTGGTTTATATATAAAACATACAACACAAAATATATGTTGCAGGTGACCTTGAGTGATACAATATATCGACTTATATTTTTTATAACGGGTATCTTTAGTTAATTTATATTTATAAAAATTAAATAAACGACTCACCTGCACAGTTCAAATCACGTTCGAGTACTGGAACTGGTAGAACGAAACTCGTCAATTGATGTAAGAATATGCTAAAATAAGGCGTTATTAGTAGATACTGTTTTAGTTAGTTTATTATGTAAACAAATGCATACATCACTTTTGAAGTGCATAAGAAACTGTTGTTCTATGTTTTGTCAGTGCGAGTAAGTCTGCTTATGAATGTTACCTAACTAATGTTGCTAACTAACTAACTAGCGGCGACAAATCATATTTTTATTCTCTCTTTGCACAGAGCGAATGTCAACAATGTTCGTATACAGAAAAATGTAACCAGTTATAAGCTATGTTTTGAATGTATTGTTATATTTCTAGGATAAAACTGCGAGCTGTAGATAGCATATCTGCTAAGAACGGCCACTTTTAGCAGAAGTGTATCTACAGCTCACAGTTTTATCTTAAAAACAGTACCAAACTTTCATATAATTGGTTATGACTTATTACATATTTCTGTAGAAGCACATTTTCGAAATCCGCTTTGCACAAAGAGGACAATATAAATATTGACGGCGCTAGTGGACGTCAGAAATCCTTTTAGGGGGCATTTGAGGGACATTGGCAATCGACTTCAAAGCAAATAAAACATGTAGCTGAATGTTCTGTCACATAAGCGTGAACATTCAAAAATCAAAATGTTTGAAGTTGGTCTATTTTTTTTACATTTATTGAAGTGAAAACTTCTTTAGCGGCGTTGTGCACTTTTTGTTTTTTTAACATTTGTAATTATTGTTATCATTTGAGGGTCACGTGCCACATTCGATAATGTTCTATTTTAGTAACAGTTTTTGTGCTGTATCAGATATAACCAGTTTTTAGATTAGCAAGATTTTCTCGTTTCGCCACGTTTATTTAAATGAATAGAATTCATAATCATAAATCATTGTTGTTTAAAGTGAACAGAAAACACGACAATTCGAACGATATATAAATAGACACCTTAAAAAAAATTCAAACTGTTTTACTGTAAATAATCTTGTACTCAATGCAAATAAAACAAAACGCATTAAGTTTTCACTGCTTAATGTAATACAAATTAATCGAAATCTCGTATTAAATATTGAAAAAATTTAATTAGTTGATACAACAGTATTTTAAGGTATAACTATAGACTCAAAATTGCAGTGGGGTCCACAAATTACATAATTGGCAGATAAACTTAGTTCTTTTGCTTTTGCGGTGAGAAAATCAGGCAATTGCCTGTCATAACCGCAGCAAGACTTGTTTACTTTGCTTATTTCCACAGTGTAATGTCTTATGGTATTTTGCCATGAGGTTCTGCTGCTGATATTAAAACCATATTTATATTACAAAAAAGGGCTGTATATACGAAGCATATATAAGCTAGGTAGCCGAGATACTCTCAGGACTACTTTTAAAACATAGTAATAAATATTCTAAATAAATATTCACGGTACGTGTCAATATATCTATGAAAATATTATGTTTGTCCGTAAAAATATATCCCAATTTCAGAGGTACAGTGATAAGCACAATTTAGTTACTAGAAATAAAAATAAACTCGCTATGCCAAATTACTAAAGCCAATAAATCATTTATGGGAAGCGGTGTAAAATTTTATAATAAGTTATCTGTAGAAATTCTCAACTTAGGAGTTGGTGACAAACAGTTTAAATTTTATACTAAACATCTGACAGAATTCTATGGCCTAGTATCACACAAAATTAATGTTAGATTTTCTATTCAAACTTAAATGATTTGCCTGGTGGGTTTTTCATTGTATTGTGGATTCTTATAATAACATTATGTTTATTCTTATTATTTATTGTTGTAGTTTTTTATCAAAATGGGAAGTAAGCAAAAATATAAAGGTTATTTCAAAGTATATTTCTAGAAAGAAGAGTTCAGCTATGCAGATCAAGAACAAAAATACATCACAAATAGTGTAAGTAATATTAAGAAAAATATGTGTATTTTATCTGGTCAATAATATTTTAAGGATTTCTTTAAATAAATGTGTATTTGTTTGGTTAAAATGTTAAATTTTAGGGTTCCGTACCGCAAATGGAAAAAATAACCCTTATAGAATCACTTTGTTGTCCGTCTGCCTGGCCAGACCCTTTTTCTCAAGAACGCGTGAAGGTATTAAGTTGAAATTAATATCAAATACTAAGGCCTACGGTCCCCTGAAGCTGTAATCAAGCTTCAAAGTTAACTCAATAAAAAAATATACCCAAAATACGTTGATTCGGTTTTTGTGACACAAATAAATCAAAACCTACGGAGTACTTCTCGTTAACCTAAATTCATGACATTTGGCAGGAAGCAAGATGTTATTGATATCACAAATATAGGAAAAACTGATAATTAAGGCATAACCTGTGAGACTTGATCTCATTGTGGAAGAACTATCGACATATAATAAGTTTGTACGGAACCCTCGGTATGCGAGACAGACTCGCACTTGGCTCAATTTCATATTTAAGTACTATTTAGCAGGAATCGATATCCCTAAGCAAATCATTGAAACTTTATGTAACGAATATTACCTATGTTCCTTTTTTCAGAATACCTAATTTACCTTAAATTGTGGACTATACAGGACGACTTGGAAATGCCGGTAAATTTACTTATACACTGATATTAAACATTTATACATACTTTGATATACAACAAAGCGAAAATATTACAAATTATATAAATAGTCTATACCTATAATATTATAGGCATTATTCGTGTATTTTTAAAAAAATAAACCCTGTTCACTTGTGATGTTTTGGATAAATCTCACTAGATCCATTGTCCAGATCCATAATGGATTTAGTGAGGTACTATTTTCTCAATTGATCCATTTTCGAAAAAATATCTACTACGTAGTAATACAAGTATCTACTGAGAAGTATTTGTCTCGATAGATCGGTTAACCAGATCCAGATTTTAAAGTGTGGGTCAACTAAGGAATTTCTTTCCCACTTGATTCAGTTGTAGATCTGATAAAAAATTTGGTGTCGGTCTCGTGTTGGTAATGGTTCTCTAGGGAGAGCCATCAGGATTTCAAAAGTACTGTTGACAACGGAACTTGCTTTCTAATACTATTTTAGGGGCTCGTATCCCCTCTGTCATATTCTTATTTTTACCAGCTTTAAAAAAGAAGGAAATTTGCGAATGGTCTGTAGGTACCCATATAAGAGATAATATTAATTTAAAACTAAAAATTAACCGACTTTATAAAAGGAGAATCCATACTAATACTAATATTATAAATTCGAAAATGTCGGTGTCTGTCGGTCTATCAATCCGTGAAATTTGCGGAATGTGCAGTTATTTTACAAAAGTTATAGATCTCATCAAGATCTTTATTTCATATGACAGTTGTCAAACTATAAAGAAATATATCTCGGTAATTTAAAACTTACTCGGGTACCTAAAATTTATCGTAGACTTGTAGTTTCTCCACAGAAATGACACGTGATAGACCTACAAACGAAAAAATATAAAAGGCATTTTTAGTTTAAGTTGGTAGCAAGTGTTTATTTAGGTGTTCGTGCTTTCGCTTGTAACTCAGCTCTGTGTTACCCTTTTCTTGACAATTAACGCCATCTATCATATTCTCGAGGAACTTTAGGTCGCCCGGTACGAGCCGCCGGCTGTCTTGTTCTTCAGTACGCTTTTGTAACTCAGCCGAGCACCACGTATACAGAAAGAAAGAAAAAAAAAAACCGGTAAGTCTCTCATAAGACGACAATTAATTCCGCTCGGCGCTCATAGCCCAGCGACAAGACGCAGGGCCTCATTAGTCACTGACATATCGTACTTGTTTGTACTGTTCGTCTGTCGCCGTTTAAGGCGACGACCTGTCGCCTCCTCTGACGACATCTTTACAGATATTCATGGCGCGACGCGTGCCGGTTCACGAGACGCACATCGCCCCGTAAAGTGTATGTCGCCTAATAAGCCTACAAGTCGTGTGTCGCTCAGTAAGCTGACAAGTCGCGTGTCGCCTAATAAGCCGACAAGTCAGTTGTGTCATCTTATTTATCGACACACGACAAACGACAAATCTGCATCACACCGAATCAGTAGTTATTTAATTTCTTGCAGATCATGACGAGAGCGCTAACGCAAACGATGGGTGAATTAACCTAGCAGGTTCCTGAAGATGACAATGAGAAGACAGCCTTTTCAGCAGTCGTTAGTTCGATACGCGGCAATTATCCCACTGATTGGGAGTTATGGAAAGTGTTAGATTACACCTATTGAGACTTATTTGGAAACGAAGTGCCTTCAAACATAGATAGCAAAGATTCGGCGTACCAACCACTGACCTCGTACGCGCGTTCTATCCTAATGCTAAAGACCTTCCCAAAAGAACTTACCGTAACATTCGAAAGATCCTACTATCATGGCCATGAGGAAGAGCATTAATATATTCACCGCACGCCATATTCGAAAAGCTACATGCTCCATCATATAAAGCTTTCATGGAGAATATACGGGAACTTAAAGCCCAAGGGAAACTTACAAATCGTGAGAGAACTTTCAGGATTCCAGCTGATGAAGATAACCATTCTCATCGAGCTTGTAGCACGCCTCTCTCAAGAGAGTCTCATGGTGAAAAGAAGGGGGGGGGGAGAGAGACAGAAACGTCCACCCTGCGCCCTAGAGGTTCCAAACGCCCACGGGAGGGCAGGGATGACTCACCTCCTCCAAAGCGCAGTTCAATGGACAAGGAAGCAGTAACCACCTTTAAGCTACCGTTCTTCAGCAACAAGCGCATCTTTTTAACAAACTTATGGAAATGCAGTCTGAACAGAACAAAAAACTAGATGAGCTAAAACAATCAACGTCGAATGTTCCCGTTTTGGATGATAGTACTTATACAGAGATCGAAACAACTTTGCAGTGCCCCCCTACTTCAGACGAAACGACGGTCATCATGACAACCGAGACGAACTTGATCGCGTGACTGACTCCGAGCAGACTCTGGAAGATGAAATTATTAAGACAGAACGACGACTACAAAGACTTCGGTCAGCCAAAGACACTAATAAAACGTCTTTAAATTCAATAGAGAAACCACAAATAGTTTGCTTCAGCAAAGGAAAATATTTGACTAGCTGTGTGATAAAATGCCACAGAAGTTGAAACACAAAGAAACGACCTCCTTCAATATGTTTGTGGCCGTAGAGCCGAATTCATTCAACAAAGAAGAGTCACATATAAGAATAAAAACAATAAAGTGCTTTCCGAAATTATTCACATCATACTGCCTTCGGAATTACATTTGTTCAAGGAACCGTAGCTGTCTCAAACCGTAAAAGACCAAAGGGGGATACAAAAGTTTTTTCTCTTCCTATCGATTGACAAGAGTTGAAAACAAGCCCCCCCCAAAAACCTACTACAAAGAGAGTAGAGGGCAATACAAAGGTGGATCCACTAAGCAGGTCAACAGATTCTTTCACCCCACGTCCAACGTCAACAGCAATAACACAAGTCACAAGGACAAAAATAATAGAAGTGCAGGAGGGCAAAACAAATGGAAGGGTCCCAAGAGAGCATGACTTCAAGGCGGGCCAGTTATTGCTCCATCGGGGAAAATGGGCCGAAATAGGAGCTCCAACAGCAATCCTGAGAATACTGTCAGGTTACAGAATTCCTTTCCGAAAGAAGCCGCCCTTGATGAAATTGTCAAGCCGACGAAAATCTTTCCAGGCTCGCGTTTCTAAGGAAATGCAAAACGAATTCCAGAAAATGTTGAACAAAGGTGCTATTCACCAAAGCAAACACGAAACGGGGTTCTTTTCGACTATGTGGAACAAACAGACCTACACAAACCAGGACGTACACGTTCTGAACCCAAACGATTACATGGCAAAAATAGATATCTCACAAGCCTACTACCATATCCCAATAATACCATACCAACACATCGCAGATTCCTGTATCTTACGTACGAAGGAAAAATTTACGGGATGACTTGCCTGCCATTCGGATTATCAAGTGCATTTCAAGCTTTTTCAAAAATTACAAACTGGCTGGCACATTGGTTCAGACAAAAAGCAGATGTAAAGATGGTAGTTTACCTCGACGATTTCCTCCTAATTCACCAAAACCCAGCCATATTAAAAAGTCAAATAACATTTGTGGTACAGAAGTTAAAAGAGTTAGGATCAATCAACATGGGAAAATCACAGTTAGAACCTACTCAATGCCTAGAATATTTAGGCGTTACAGAAAACTACTATCAGACACAAAAATCAAACAAATCAAATGCTAAAATTCATCGCGGAAAAACACTGTAGTTGGATGGATGAAAACTTTATTAGGAAAGCTGAATTTTGCGTCGTACACAGTTCCAATAGTAAGCCTACATTGCCGCTGGCTGCAGATAGAATCAAACAAACTTCCAAAATCCAGGCGCCATACACGTTATCCTATAACAAACATAACCCTTGCCGAATTAGAATGGTGGGTAAAAAATACACAATCCCAATCCAACAATGTTTATTACCACCGACGCAGCAGACTCAGGATGGGGTGCAATAGCAAACGGCAAAAAACTGCAAGGACACTGGAAGGTCTTACAAAAACATTGGCACTGCAACCAAAAAGAGCTTTGGGCACTCCACGAAACTGTAAAACTCTTAGGACCCTCACTAAAAGACGTCACGGTAATATGGCAGACGGACAACCGGACGGCAGCTGCCTACATCACAAAAGCCGCACAAAAATATAAATATAATAATAATAATAATATAATAATAATAATAACATAATAATAATAATAATATAATAATAATATAAGTCAAAAATACTTTTAAAATCTGCAATAAGCATCCTTCACCTGTGCAATCAATACAATTGCAGCCTATTAGCCCGCTACATCCCAGGACCGTACAACGGCCTAGCAGACAGCCTCTCCCAGACAAAAAACTTTCCGAATGGCACCTGAAACCCACAATAATGAGATTAATTTTTCAATTGTGGGGCACCCCGGAAGTAGACTTGTTTGCGTCAAGCCGTTCAGCAGTTGTACCAACAAACGTATCAGAGGATGCAAACGATGTTAAAAGTCAATACACAGATGCCTTCAGCCGAAGCTGGCAATACAGCCTAGGATGGATATTTCCTCCCCCTGCTCTGATGCCAAGGGTACTTTACCACTTACATCAGTCCACAGGGACCTTCTTGTAGCTTCAGAGTGGAACAGAGCATTTTGGGCACCGGAATTAAAGAAACGAGCAACCCAACAGCCATGGCCGATACCATATCTCCCTCAACATCTCATAGACCTACAAACGAGCTTGCCACCACCAGGAGTAGACCACCTCAATTTGCAGGTTTGGACAATATGGGCTGGACCAACGAACTTTCCGACTGGAAGACCTTCAAAGTAGAGCTGCTACAAGCCTCCTGGAGAAAGTCTTCTCTTAAGAAGACTTATCGACCAGCATGGTTTAAATGGCACAAGTGGTCGTCTGAAAACAACGTAAAAGTTGATGATCCTGGACCAGCGGATTTGGCACGTTACCTTTGCTATCTGTGTGAAGTTGTAAAATTGGCACCAAGTACTATATCACTTCAGAAATAAATAGTAGCCACGTTTGCCAACCCTCATAAAAGCTCCTACTAAGGTCACACCCAATTGTTCTCCATGCAATCAAGGGAGTCCTCTCAAAGAAACCAAGACACAAGCCTCGCCAATCTGGGAGTGTGGATGACCTGATAAAATTGATAGAGTCTTAAGTATAACTTCGACGCTAATAGTTTATTTTCAGTTTCCCGTCATACCTGCATATTACTGTTACTTGCATCTAGAAGAAGAGTGCATGATCCGACACTATTAAGCTTACACCAAGAAAACTTTGAGGTGAAAGATAATGAGATCATCTTTTGGCCAAAACACGGGTCCAAAACTGATAATTCTTCATACAGGCAATCGGGTTGGTCAATAAGAGCTATTCCAATGTTAAGACTCAATATAATTCATTGGGTAAAGCAACTAATATCCCTGTCCCAAGAACGTCGAGGCTCAAGAGACTTAGAAAACCTATTCATAACTACTCGAGGTGTTGTTAAGGCAGCATCACGTGCTGTCATAGCTGGCTGGATAAAAACTTTATTCAAAGAAGCAAGCATATCAGCGTTTCCGCAGGAAGCATCAGAGCGAGTGTAGCTACAGACAACTGGACGCGGAGAAACATTGACATTGACGAAGTTCTAAAAACAGTAAATTGGAGATCGAGAAACACTTTTTCTATCATTATTTCCGAGAAGTGCAATCAATCACTACAACTTGTAATAAGGTTATCCTTAGCACTTGCTTTTCTCCTGTTGATTAATTAATTGTTGTTGTTGATTAAGTCATGAGTAATTGTTAAAAAATTGAGACTGATTAATGTTAATGTTTACGATTATGATTTAATAATTTATTAAGAAGCTTTAGTATAAAACATTATTAGACAGTTAGTCTGAATTCTAATATAAACTTTTATAAATCACATTGCAGTTTCTTTATCTGTCTTATTTCTCTTCATATATCTACCAATATTTTCATCACAGTACACCCGGTACAGCGCCGGCAGAGCTTAAACACGTCTCACATGTGGTTCAAGCGAAGGCACGAACACCTAAAATGAGGAACCCAAAATAAGGAAGAACCATCCAAAGAAGACGAAGGACGTCGGACCACTGACGGTATACTGCTGAACTCGCGTTTTTTACCATTCTAAAATAAATTAAAACACACTCGGATAGTGAAAGTTATAAATATTAAACAAGAAAATCACAACATAGTGTTAAGTTAATAGTTTCCAAGTAAATAGTGTAATGATCAAGTTTATTCTAAAAAACTCAAAGTGAAAAATTATTAAACTACCTACCATTATTTTTTTTTTTTTGTGCTTCTGACTGTTACAGTTCTACAGTAACAAACAGTGACATCTAGTAGAAAATCCTTTAAACAAGTGTTCGATTTTAAGGTTGCAATCTTAGATAAGATGGTCAAGTGCGGAGCCTGCGGTAAATTTGTAGCAGCGACAGAGGGCGCTAGGTGTAACAAGTGTGCACAGATATTTGAACGGGCTTGTGTTGCCTTGCCCGCCACTGGTAGAATACTAAGCTCATAGATATGCCCTAGTTGCTCCTCTAAACTACCGAGGGACAACAATGCTGAAACGCCTGTAAAAGGCGTAAGCTCTAAGCCGTGTGTCGATACAGCTGATGAAAGAGCATCGGCCGAGCCAATAAATATTGCTCAACCTATCACGGAAACTGCACAAACAGACTTAGCCCTTCAAATGAAGCTACTTAGGGAGGAACTTGTGAGTTTCCGAGGCGAGTTAGCCAGGGTGACAGCCAGCGTCACAGTCACGTCAATTTTATGATCATTTTTCAACACGCAGACATTACTCCATATCCTAACTGCCACTGCCACTTAAGCTTGCTGAATCTTTAGGCAGAGGCATTTTGCACGCAGTCAGCTTCTTTACGCCACTTCATTTTCCAAAAACTTGATTCCTACGCTTGTAACAAATTCTGAATATCATGGTGTAATTATTTACGTGGTTAATAACTCACTTAGTAATTACTTAGACCGATATTGAGTTACCTATGTTGATAATATTTAGAACAAAAGTAACGCCAGAAATGTCAGTGAAAAAATGATTAAATACACAAACTTAAACTTACTGCTTTGCAAATAGTTTATTCCGAACAGGGCACGTGAATTCCGAATTCCGAAAATTTTGATGTAAAAACCTTTAAGAAGACACATATGTGTGTTTGACACTTAGACAGCACAAGTTATGCAACAACACTGTCTGTGTGCCACGCACTTGTACATGTACCTACAAGTCTGATCTGTGCTGTGCTCACAGTCACAATTTATCAGGGTTTTGTATAATATACCGTTAAAATAATTGTTATCGTTAAAAAGTTGAAATTTATTTACGAAAAATCTATTTTTACTGAAAATTGGTTATGTTTAGTGAATATAACAAATCAACTGGTAATAATATTTTTAATAAAACACGCTTCGTAAAATAACAAGGAGCTTCATTATTAAAAATCTGAATTTAAGAAGTTACAACTCACTTGAGTTTATTCTAACTGAAAAAAATCATAGTTGTTCAGTCTCAAAAGGAGCGGTTCAGTTGTCATAAGGAAATGACAATTTTGAATACAAATTACTGATTTTTTATTATTTTTAAGGTAATACGCTATTATAACACAGTCATATTCTGTGAAAATCTCAGGCATCTTCCTACCTTCGCAGGTTTAGTAACGGACTCCGTTGGCACCTTTTGGTTGAGAAACCCTAAAAAAATCATTTTATAGAATTTCAACCTTGCTTAAAATTATAGAAAAGATGTTGTTTAAAAAAATTTAGTCCAAAGTGGGGAAAAAGCCTACAAATGCTTGATAGTTTATATTTTTTTTAATGTATAGATTCTTTGTCATCAATAAAGTTCATAATAAAATATATTCATTAGAACTAGAAAATTAGAAATTTCGACACTATAAAGGCAATTTTCCTCAAACGCCGATTTTCCTCCTGAATCGACAACAGGACGACTGATAGTCGCAGTGCGTCGCAATCACTTCGTGGTCACGTCGCGGTCACGACGCGTCGCAGTAATGTCGCGGCCGAGTCGATAAATGGACGAAGGGCCTTTTTAGCAGAAAGGCACGATTGCTCTTATCACTTGTTTAACAAAAATGACTAAAAGTAAGTACAGAAGCAACAAGTTTTAATTCATACTTAAAAAAATAACGAATAAAAAGGACGTATATAAATAACGATAAAATATTATTACCTTGCAAATCTGTTAAAAACAATTTAGTAGCACTCACATGCAGAAGTACACCATCCACATGTGTAGGAGTGCACCTCCCTCCCTCCTTATGTGGACGATGCCAACTTCACCACAACAATGATAAAAACTCGACACGGGTTTCGCCTCAACACGAGGCACCTTCAGGAGACGCAAGTTGGTCGTGCGCTATACCTTCACCAAATGCAGTAATTTTCTGAGCTGACTATGCAGTTGGCTGTTGCAGCCATTACCGCTTCACCGGACTTTTGGCGCGAGACTCTGAAGGTGCCTCAGCCCATATAGCGGCCAACGCTCAAGGGCTCCCCGCGGGGGAAGCCTCGGCTTGGGTTGTCGCTCTCGGGGGCGTCCCTTCGACCGGCGTGAGTCTCGAACCCGAAGGTGAGTCACCGCCAGGAGGAGAGTTCCCAGTTACGCGGGTACGATTGCGATTGAGTGGGGGCGAGAAGCGCTCCGGCACTCTTTGATACCTAGTGTATCCTTGTGGGCGCCGACGAACCTGGGGACGTCGGCGTCGTGTTTGGAGGGAGGCCCTATTCGGGGAGGTCGTAGAGACTAATCTCGCTATCCGGACAGCGAGATCGTCATCTGGGGCCGTTAGTACGTGCCGAGGCCGCCTAACAATAGTTTTACGACCATGACCGGGTCGATCGGGGGGACGATACGTTGTGGATTGCACAATTAATCGATTCGGGTGATTTTGCGTACGCTCGAAAAAGCGGACTGCCAAGTCTTTAAAGTATTGGGGAATCGTGAGAAGTTCGAAGTCTCTGTGTAGGTCCGCATTGCGAACGTACCAAGAGGCTCCAGAGGCCGCTCTGAGAAAGAGGTTTTGGAGGGTCTGGAGTTTGTGGAGATTGCGCTTGGACAGCGCAAAGACTACGCTAGCATAAGCTAGTATGGGGCGGATACAAGTTGTGTAAAGATTTAGCTTATTTCTAAGCGACATCTTACTATACTTGCCTATCATGGGATAGAGACGACCGAGGACAAAAGCGGCTCGGTCTCTGACTATTTTGGTGTGAGTTTGGAAGTTCAAACGACTATCCGTGGTCACACCGAGATATTTGGTCTTATTTTGCCAGGGAATGGCACGACCGAAAAGAGAAAGGGGAGGAGGCCGCGGAGGGCGGCCTAAGGTAAAAAGGACGGCAGAGCTTTTGTCGGGATTCACCTCGATTCTCCATTTCCGAAACCACTCGCCTAGGGCGGTGATAGCGGGTTGGAGTCTCTCAGTGATTCGACTCACTTGCCCATCTGTGGTATAGAGAGCGGTATCGTCCGCAAAGAGGGCTAGATTGGTACCTATCGTTTTAGGGATATCGTTAATGTACAGAAGGTACAATATGGGGGCGAGCACGGACCCTTGCGGGACTCCTGCTTCTATGGGACGGGGGGAAGAAAGAGTGCCTTCGACTTTGTAGCGAAAGCTACGATTCGACAAATAGTCTCGTATGATGAGCACGAGACGATCTGGCAACTGAAAGTTGTACAGTTTAAAAATTAAACCGTATTGCCAGACTTTGTCGAAAGCTTTCGCTACATCGAAGAAGACAGCGCCCGTGTGACGGGTCTTACCTAACGCTGGTTGAAAGCCAGTAAGAATATGTTCCGTTATGCGGAGGACTTGATGGACGCATGAGTGTTTGGCACGGAAGCCGAACTGCTCGTCTATTAAAATGCCTCTGGAGACTATAGCGTTCCGTAGGCGAGCGAGGAGGAGGCGTTCATAGAGTTTACCAAGGGCCTTTAGTAAACTTATGGGGCGATAGGAGGACGGCTCGGTACGAGCTTTGCCTGGCTTATGGATACCTATAACAATTGCATCTTTCCATTGAGAAGGAAAGATGCAATGTTCCATAGCAGCGTTAAAGATCGCTACTAGAAGGCAGATAAGGGGAAGAGTGAGGCGCTTTAGGATATCGTTAGAGATACCGTCAGCACCGGGGGCTTTACGGGGGCGTAGGTCTTTGATGACCTGTACGACTTCGTCGACAGTGACACGGGGCAGGGGGTCTTGTGGAGGCAGAGAAGTTCTGCGCTCCACTACGCCGTCTACCTCGCGCACGTGGTCGGGATCGAAAGGCTGTGTGCTTAAGGCACATTGGGCTTGGAGGCTAGACGCTAGGCAATCCGCTTTTTCGTCGTCATTGAACGCGGGAACGTTGTTGGGACGAGTTAACGGAGGGAGAGAGTTGGCGGTTTCGGATTTTAGAGCTCTGGTTAAGTGCCAATAAGCTTGGTGAGAAGGAGAGATGTTCTCCATAAGATCACCGAAACGTTGGGCGCGAAGCTCAGCTACAGCGGTTCTTACACGGCGGTGTAAGTCGTTGAAGCGAGCTTTATTTTCGGTAGTGGGAGCGCGATCGCGTGCGCGGCGGGCCGCGTTACGCTCAGTCATTAGCGACCTGATGTGCTGAGGCAGGATTAGGTGGTGATAATCACCAACCGGCACCTGTCGTGAGCACTCGCCAACGAAGGCGGTCAGGTGGCTAGTGAGTGAGTCGATAGCTACGTTTAGGTCGGTCGCGGAAGAGATTACGTTGGGAACGCGGTCTAGATGTGGCGAGCTGGGATTTTCGAGCAATTGCCCAAATTTATCCCAGTCCGTCACAGTTCTAGTGTCGGGAGGAGAGTCCGAAGGGGAACCTAATCGGAGGATGACAGGGCGGTGGTCCGAGTCAAGTTCGTCAAGCACCTCTATAGAACGAAAGCTTAGCCTTACATTCTTTAGAAGTGATATGTCCAGTACGTCGGAGTTGTTCCTAGTATTGTGGGGAAAGAAAGTGGGCGTCATGGGAGCGATAATGTCAAAGTTTAGTCTGTCAACTAAATCGTCAAGGAGTCTGCCTCTCCGTGAAGTTACAGAAGAGTACCAGCGGCGATGCTTGCAATTTAGGTCGCCGGCAAGAATGACGGCGTCGCCTAAATTTAAGAGCGACTGAAGGTCGCTCTCGAGCAAGTCTTTTAGGGGAGAGAGATAAACCGATGCAATGATGATCGGCTGATGGCCGGTCATCGCTAAGCGGCAGACGGATGCTTCTAAATTCGTAAGTGGTGGAGGATCGATAGGGGAGCAATGCAGGGACGGCCTGTAATAGATGAGAGTGCCGAGATTGGAGGCAGTTCTATCATTACGGACAGCGGGCTTTAGGAACGTTTCCTGGATAAGGAAGACGTCCGGTTTTTGGGACGAGAGGAATTGCGATAATTCCTCTCTTTGGTTGCGGAGACCGTTGGCGTTAAAATAGCCTATGGAGACGGACCGGGGTTTTTCGTGCGCGGTTGTGCAATCCATTTTGGTTTTAAGGGTTTGGAGCTACCCTGCGGAGGGCGGCGAAGAAGTCGCGATGCTTAGCCATGAAGCTGAGCATTTGAGAGAGATCGGTGAGCTGTACGTATTCGGCGTACACGATCTCGAAATAGGATGGGTCACAGGCCCAAGAAATCTCGGTAAGAATATCGAAATGCTGCTGCTCGGCCGTCTGAGCGGCGTTGCGGGGCAGCGCGAGAGAGGGGCGCGGGGGGGCAAGACACGTTTGCGCGAGAGGTTCTGGAGCACTTCTCATAGGCGCTGGACGCGGAATGTTCCGGGACATGAGAGGGGCGGGGTAGGGATTACCCGTAACTGAGACGGGCCCGGGGAGAGTAGACAAAAGTTTGTCTGTCTCCTTCGATTTGGACGCGTCAACTAGCGCTGGAGGACGGCTCCATGCGTTGACAGCAGGGAGAGGGGCAGGCACGAGCGGAGCCTGTTGGCGGGGGGCGGGGGTGCGCGATTTACCCTGTTTGGGTTTACGCGAGCTCTGTTTGGGAGCTTTGGGGCACCCGCGGTAATTCGCTGGGTGGCCTTCGCTCCCACAGAGTACGCAAGCGACCGGGTCGGATGCGTTAGAGCGATCGCGATCACAGTCCGGAGTGGCGTGATCGCGCAAACATTTCACGCAGCGCGGTCTGCGTCTGCAGTTGCGCTGCGCATGGCCATATAACTGGCATCGGTGGCATTGACCCGGGTTCGACGAGCACCATGTCGTAGCACTCTGACTTGTTACGGCCATTGTACATTCTATGTACTTCCCGTACGGGGAGGCTTTGGACGATTAGGTCGTCCTGAACAGTCTTAGTGGAGAATTCCTTAGGAACTCCCCTTATGACTGCTCGGAGAACGCGTTCCTCGCCAGCGAGTAAGTATGGTACTCGTACTTTTGGGCCGTGAGGAAAGCCGTCAGATTTCGGAAATCTGACGGTGTCGAGACCTGCACTTTGATGCCGCGCTCGGCATCATTGCGGGCGTGAGTATAATTAATACGCTTGGCCTTCATAGCGTTAGCTATATTTGGCCAGGCCCCTTTGTCTTTGATGACAATAGGGGGCGGAGATTTTTCCTTCTGTCCCGAAGTGGGACGGTCGGACTGCGAAGAGGTGGCGGCGGGGGTTGTGTCCATGGCGGCTGGCTCAGGGCTGGCCACCGAGGTGGACGGAGCGGGGGAAGCGCTAGGCGCTTTGAGGCGTTTAGCCTCGGAATCGGAGGGAGGAGGAGCAGAAGACTCCTGAGCGGATGCCGCCGAAGCCTTTTTAGACTTGGCGGACTTCTTCCGCTTTTTCCACTTTTTAGTCCCCAGGCCAACCACTTTGAAGCCTTCGTCGTCCTCGGACAACGCCGACTCAGCGGACATTACGGCTACCGGAGACAGGGGTGCGGTTTCGGAGGTTGCGGGGGGCGGGGTAGCGAGTGACCGAGAAAGGGTCTCATCGGCTACCGGAGTGGGGGGGGCGATTGGGCACAGGGGCCTGAAGAGCGCGGCGAGCGACACGCGGGTCGCGACAGCGGGGTTCGCGGGAGAGAGAGCGCGAACGAGTGCGCGAGCGAGAGCGCGAACGGGACGGAGCACGCGGCGGCGAACATTGGGAGGGTACCGAGTTGTCGGACGTTTTGTGGGCAGCCTTAGCCTGGATAGCGTAGGCTCGGATCAGATCTGAGTGATCACGAAGGCAAACCTTTATGATCTCCCCTATCTGTTCCCGGGACATGCCAGTGAGTACTTCGGCCATCGCGGGAGTGGCCGAGGTGTCGCTTGTGAGTACCTAGTGACTCCCCACCATTGCTGGCGAGGAGCAATTATACCTAAATGTGGCCAGGCGACCCGCATACTACCGATTGCCTGGTGTGTACCTAACTCCTACTCCTACGGCCGGGGTTACGTTGTCACCGTTAGGTTTCCCCCCAGCAACGAGACGTTTATGAACGAGAAACGTTAGGTAGACCGCAACTCTGAAAAGAGCTATACGATCTCACCCACCAGCCCTTGAGCACTCGGAACTGGATTTCTACAAACTAAAGCGCAATCGATACTTAAAACGCGAGAATGCGCGGCGCGGCGAACCGCTGAAGCGGAAATACTACACTAGCGATTTAACCCAAAGCCGGACTCAGACCGGGCGAACCGGTAACAGTCAAAGAGGAAAGCGAGGGTCACCGCTATGCGTAGTAGTTCTGCGACTACGAGAACACACACTCACGCACAAAAACACACAGTATCACTTCGATAAACTTCGCGTTATGGGCGCGTTGAAGAACGCACAAACACACTCAGAGCGGGCCGAGAAGCAATTTCCCAGCCAATACACACTGCCGAGCAGCGCTTCAACACTCAGGCCGATTTTCCAGGAATTGAGGACGTTACTGTGCTCGTGTCAACTTCAGCTCCATTGTATTTTAGAAAATAAAAATATATAAAGTGATTTTTTAACCAAAGTACATACAAAATTTAGTGCATTGTAGTGCAAAGTGACCAATTAATACTGAAGTTCAACAAATATTAAGGGAAAACCAGAGAAAAAAAAAAAGGAAATAACCGGCATGCAGAACTACAGCTTTTTCCAGTGGAATATCAATTTGTACTGGAAATAACGCAATTGCCGCATTATTGTCATCTTTTTTAAAGGTCAGTCTATGTAAATTTGTGGATAAAGAAGTAATAAACTACATAATCAGAATCACCGTTATAACCTAAAATTAAAAATTGCTTAATCACTATAAATTAAGATCTACTATAAGCGACATCTAGTGACTGGTAGTTGACCTACAATCTGAACGAACAACCAAACGACTAATTTACTTTCGCAACTCGTCGCTAGAGGGCACAAGTACCATAAGATGGACGATATGATGAAAATTCTGAAACAAATACAAGACGACCTCAGCGCTCAAAAGCAAGAAATAAAAAACATGCAAGAAAGTATTACCCATGCTATTAACAACAATATTAACGAAAAATTTACAATGATTGAGAACAGAACAAATAACTTAGAAACAAAAATAATTCAACAACAAAAAAAAATAGACTATTTGGAAAAACAATCCAGAAAGAAAAATCTCATATTATTTGGAGTAGAAGAGACCGAGCGTTCATACAAAGACTTAGAAGAATTAACATTATATAACATCAACAACTCAATGAAAATTTCCGTTCAACAGTCGGAAATTGAAATCGTGAGAAGACTGGGCCAAAAAGGAAGTATAACTAGACCTATACTAGTAACACTGACGACTATGGGACGAAAAATAGAAATTTTAAAGAAAAAAAATTCATTGAAAGGCTTACCTATCAGTATTAAAGAAGACTTTCCACGAGAAATTTTGGCTAAACGCAAAAAGTTACAAGAAGAAGTAGAGAAAGAGCGCAAATTAGGAAAAAATGTCGTATTACGCTACGACAAAATAGTAACACTACAAGGTAGCCTAAATAATAGGAAATCGATACCAGATACACGCAAACAAAAACGTTATCTGTCTGAGTCTCCCGATAATCAAAACAGCACCAACGTGGACGGCGTTAGCAGTGTAAAACGAATTCCAAAGAAAAATAAAGTCAACAATATTACAACTTACATGAACACTGTACCACCGTTAAAGGCGTTAGAGTCAGGTTCTACTGAGGTAAGCTCAGCACCAAAAAACGATTAAAGAAAGCCCCTCTACATCTCCCAAAACGGCTTGTCACCGCGGGAGATAAAGACTACAACCCTCCAACTCCACCCCAAAGTCTTAACGTTTGTACATACAATGCAAGATCTCTTTTATCAGATGAAAGACTACTCGACTTTGAAAAAGCGATCAAAAATATTAAATACGACATTATCGGCTTAGCGGAAATACGAAGGACTGGTTATAATATTTTGGAAAAAGACGAAAACATCTTCTGTCACTTTGGCGAGACAAAAGGTCAATATGGTGTGGGTTTTCTAATAAAAAAGAAATATAAGCGAAATATTGAAAGTTTCATCGGAGTTTCCGAACGTATCTGCATCTTAAATCTAACATTTAAGAATACACCACTCACAATTATCCAAGTGCACGCACCAACAATCGATGCAAATGATCAAGAAATTAATAACTTCTACAATCAACTTCAGACAGCACACAGTCAATATAATAACCAGAAAATTATATTAGGCGATTTTAACGCCCGTGTTGGACAGCGTCTAACAGGCGAGGAAAAAATAATGGGTAGTTACTGCTATGGAAAAAGAGATAAAAGAGGTGAAAAATTACTTCAGTTTTGTTGGGAAAATAAACTATATATCACAAATACTCTATTTAAAAAAAATACTAACAATATGTGGACATGGATCTCACCGAAACAAACAAAAAGCCAAATAGACTACATATTAACGAATAAGAAGGAGAAAATATCAAATCTAGAAGTTATAAGCAGACTAATGTTCCCCAGTGACCACCGTCTTATAAGAAGCACTTTGAAAATGTCATCTGTAAAGAAGAGTAGAGCAAATTTTAATAATACTAAAACTCAGTTTAGTATAGCAGAAAACAACAAGCAGTTCATAGAAGCCTTGAGTATAAACAGTAAGAAAATAGAAATAGAAAAAAATGAAAATGTAGAGTCCTCCTACAACAAGATTAAAGAATTAATAATTACTAGTTTAGACCACATTCAGAAAACACAACAAACAAAACATGACACCACTCCTAAGTATTTAAAAAATCTTATCTCAAGAAGAAATGAATTAATAAAGAAAAGAAACTTAACAGAAGAAGAAAAAAACGAACGTACCTACCTCTACAAAAATATTTATAGGCTAATGAAAAAAGAACGCACAGAACGTAGACTAAAAACGATTGAAACCCATCTCAAAACATCAGGAAGCTTAAAAAAAGGTCTCAAAACACTTAATACCACCAAAAAATGGATTCCTAGTCTAAAAAATGACTCAACTAACAATATGACATTTTCAAGATCAAAAATAATAGAAATAGCCTCAACTTTTTATAAGAATCTATACAAATCAAAAGACACAGACTTGGATAATTTACCATTCAACCAAAATTCTCTTAAACTTGATAGATTTTCTACGCATGAGGTAATGAAAAAAATTAACTGCTTAAAGCCCGACAAAAGTAATGGACCTGATCGCATCCCTAATGAAGCAATAAAAGCAGGTAAATTTATATTAGCACCACTCATAACCAACTTATTCAATAAAATCCTTGACGACAGAACAATACCTGAACAGTGGGCAAAATCTGTTATTATTTTACTCTACAAAAAAGGAGACCCTGCCGATATTGGAAACTACCGACCAATCAGCTTACAGTCAAATATGTATAAATTATTTGCTTCATGTCTCGAGGAACGCTTGGCGCTGCTTACAGATAAATGCCAGCCGCCAGAACAAGCTGGATTCAGAAAAAACTTTTCTACAATAGATCACATTCACACTTTAAGCCTAATTATAGAAAAATATACAGAATACAATAGGCCACTCTACTTATGTTTTATTGACTACGCCAAAGCTTTCGACTCGATATCTCACAATAGCATATGGAAAGCTCTACAAGAGTGCGAAACACCGTCAGAAACTATAGATCTTCTAAAAGACATTTATACAAAAAGCAAAAGTCGTGTAAAATTAGAAAAACAGGGCCCCGAAATAAACATATGCAGAGGCGTCAGACAAGGTGACCCCCTGTCACCAAGAATTTTCATAACTGTTCTCCAAAATGTAATGAAAACTTTAAACTGGGAGAGAAAAGGTATCAACATAAATGGAGAATGTCTCAGTAATCTTCGGTTTGCTGACGACATTATACTTTTTTCTGAAACAGCATTACAATTGGAGATTATGATTAACGAACTACAGAAAGTAAGTAGTGCAATCGGCCTAGAACTAAATACTACTAAGACTAAAGTCATGACAAACCATCTCACAAAACCAATATATGTTAATAACTATGTATTAGAGTATGTCCAAAACTACGTATATCTAGGCAAACAAGTATCATTCTCAACGTCTAGTCACCAAAATGAACTAAACAGACGTATTAATATAACCTGGAATAAATTCTGGAGCAATAAGGAAATCTTAAAATCTAAACTCCCAGTAAAACTTAAGAAAAAAATTCTGGACTCATGTTTACTACCGTGCCTGACATACGGATGCCAAACCTGGATATTTAACCAAAACACAAAGAATAAAATACAAGTATGTCAGAGAGCAATGGAACGTAGCATACTAAACATACGTAAAAAAGATAAAAAAAGAAACTTAGACATAAGAAAAACAACTAATGTTATAGATGCTTTAGAACATTCTAAGAGACTAAAATGGAAATGGACAGGTCATGTAGCACGCATGGATAGAAATAAATGGACTCAAAAAATAACTACTTGGGCAGGACCACCAAATAAAAGGAAAAGAGGTAGACCGAAGGAAACATGGATGAATGAAATACACAGAATTGCCGGTCAAAACTGGATCACGAAAGCACAAGACAGAAAGCTGTGGAGTAAAATGGAGGAGGCCTTTACCCGTTGAGGGGTTCTTAATGAATAAAGTTTTAAGTAATAAAAATATATATATATATAACTAAAACAAGCATGGTAATATAATAATTTTAATAATTTTATCATTTAAGTAAAATATTGTAAACTACTAGATTCTAAACATGTTCATTATGGAAATAAATGAGGCTATAATAATAATAATAATAATAATCCAAACAACAATTCGAGGTCGTCAGCGCTGAGGCAAAACACCACACAGGAATGCGCACCAGCTGAGTCACCACTGCATGGAGCACACTGAGAGCACATAACGCTCTAGAACACGACCGCACAACACGAAAGTCGAATCGGGAAAATGCAGTAAAACAGCTGTTGTTGCCCTTATATATACAACCCCTACTACTCCCCCCAACCGTCCTAATCACCTGAGCAGTTGTTGTTATTATTTGAAAACAATGTTGAATTGGCAACATTTAGTTGTTCGTTAATTATTACACCTTTCACCACTGTCAAGTTTTTTTATCAAGTTGGTGGTGGTGTTGTGGTGAAGTTGGCATTTTCTTTTTAATAAGTGTATTGTCTATGGTTGGCATCGTCCAGGGAGGGAGGTGCACTCCTACATGTGGATGGTGTACTTCTGCACGTGAGTGCTACTGAATTGTTTTTAGCGGATTTGCAAGGTAATAATATTTTATCATAATAATGAATTTCCGCAAAGTAACGCCTGATTCTATCAACAATATAAATAAATAAACTTATATAATTTTTTTTTTATCAAAGAGTCAACTCTGGTATACTCGTAGAAATGGTTCAAAAGTGGTAATTACGCTAGCCACATCCCCACGTTGAATGGCCAGCGAAATTTCTTACCAATGTCATTAAAAATTCATAAATTTCTTTATTAAAAAGTTGAGGTGCAGTTGTGCTGAACGACTCCCGCGCGTCACCGTATATTAAGTGCACTCTTCCGACGTCATCGCGGGAGGTAAAAGGAGGGTCAAACATATATTTTTGTATTTCCATCAGAATGATGTAATTATTAGTTTTGTAACTTTTAAACTTTCGGAGTATGAAGCTTTCAAAAGTGCATGTTATTATTTTTTATATCACAATTATTCTAGAATCTCCTCCGGTACAACGAGGAAGACGTTCATCGAAATCACTTAGAAAACACTAATTTTCATATTTTGAGACGCCACGGCTTGGTGGCGTGAGCACGTCCCTATCGTTTAAAACCGTTGACACCAGCAGATAAATGTACGACGCGACGTCTGACCTTCAACCGCCGCGCGTCACGACGGACGCTACACGAGGCGTCTCAAGCTTCCAGCCCACCATACAATAGACCACGATGGACCACTCTCAACCACGCCCCACTACACTCGGTCGCAGAACCGATTGTTTACATAAAATAAATAACATATAATAATTTTGACGATTCAAAAGGCTTTTTAAAAACTTTTTGACTTTTTTTGACACAAAGTGGTCACTTACTTATTTACTGCACAGGCAACGATAGACGATGGACGCTGAGACAGGTTTGGCTGCTGGTTTTCTTTAATTAAGTTTAACAAAAGTTATTGAGTATCCTAGATAAGAAGACAATTTATACAGTGATCAAGAATAAACATAATATAACCAAAGATAAAACAATGGTTTGATAAAAACGGTTCGGAATGAAATGAATTGTTCGGCAAAAAATGTCTCATATTTATGATGTCATTATTTACATAAAATTATAGATAACAAAACTTAAAAGATCCGAGTAGAGGTATCTCGCAAGACACGAGCTGGTATCTCGCAGTTTAAGAGTATCGGTACTGGTACCGTTACTGAAGTTTATTTTATGTCATACTTCTATAGTTTATACAGTTTCAGACCAACGGAAATATTTTGCTAGGTTGGGTAGTTGTTTAAGATCTTGTTCTATAGAATATAAATATGTAACTATTATAAATAATAATAAATAAATATAGTGTAACGTCCCACATTCTTATGGATATTTGAATAAAATAATGAACTGTTCTAAGAAACTTCTAAAGCATCTACAGTCACTCAGAGAGAAATCAAAAGAATCCAATGATTAATTCGATGTAGATAATTATCTTATTTGGCCAAGCGTGATTGTCAAAAGTGGTAGGACCCGAAAACCGTTGTGATAAAAAGTAGTAAACCCAGTTGTTTTAGAGGTACCACAGAGTAATATAGCAAACAATAGCATACAAAATAAGCATACAGAAAAATTATCAAGAAAATAAATATAGCTAAATCTACGAACATAAAATAATGTCCTACTTTGAGTTGTCACCATTCAACTACTCGAATATAAGAACTAAAAATCACATACTTAAGAGTTATACGATTTTCGGTCATCCTTTGTGTAGGAACCCTAATTAGCATAAATAAAGTAGCATACTTTCACATTTGAAAGTAAAAGCCATACGACTGCTACGTCCATTCGTTTTGTAGAGTGGGAACTAGGTAGCTCAGCGTTCAGGACTTGCGACCTGAAAGGTTTAAGGGGCGCCCCCTTACAATGTTCATTAGCGCTGACCTACACTAGCTATCCAGCCAAAATAGTAAAACCTTACTAACGCCGCTAAGGATGGACATGGATTACACATAGTAATTACTGTATCTCTTGGCAGACCTAGTTTTTTAGTGGGCTTTATAATTATTATGGCTGGTATAATTTTAGTTCCCACTTGTACTTTTAAGATTTATCTTTACCTAGCTGAAAAGGTTGTAGAAACAAGGTCCATCAATATATTTCTTCCTACTGAGGTGATTGAGATTTCTTTCTACCATAAATTTCTAACTGGCAAAAGCGGGCCCGTCATTTGGATGTTTAAGCATTAATTTAGATATTTTTAAAACACAATCCAAAGGATTTCACAACTAACATACAATATTTTCACTGTAATTTCTAGTATAAAAGTATTTACTCACCAGTAATGGTGGTACAATCTGGCTGTAGTTTAACCCCACATGGTAGCTTCTAGTGACACAAGCGTAGACTATGATTTCCTCCTCGGGCAGCGTTTCGACAGTTTAAACGACGGCAATTGATTTTTCTGTATGTAAGGGACCACGCACTTTTATCACCACTAACCCCTCTCTAACAACCTTCTCTCCCCACATTTCAAACCCCTCCATCCTATTTTATATCCCGGACGGATGTCCGGCCTTAACTAATTTTAACAAAGAAAAAGGAATATCTTTTAA
The DNA here is from genome assembly GCA_946406115.1 of Apoda limacodes. NCBI lineage: Eukaryota > Metazoa > Arthropoda > Insecta > Lepidoptera > Limacodidae > Apoda > Apoda limacodes. The sequence continues at coordinate 52,787,601 of OX291541.1, forward strand.
GTATAATTCTAGTTAAGTTGGTTGGGGTACTATTATAGAGTCCTAGATTAATATGAACGGTCTAGATAAAACGAACTAATTATCCAAAACTAATAGAATATTAATATTATGTTCTAAATGTTCGTAAAGTTTTAACAAACCCCGGGTAATTTCAAATAAACTAACACGTCATACCATTATGCAGAATACGTGAAAACCAAGACAACTTTCCTTTATTATTGTTGGAATCACGACTCACTTTGGTAAGTTTCGCGGGTGTTTTCAATATTATAAAAGTTATAAGTTACTAAAAATTTCGCGGTTATATTCAACATTATAAAACTCCCAATTAGCGCTCGTCTTAAAACTTCCACCAATCACATACTTTCAAAAAAAACCACCAATCAACGCTTTTAAACCATTCTCCAATCAACTTTAGTTCTAATCAAACACCCAATCATTTTTTTTTTTTTTTTAAATACCACTAAGGTGGCAAACAAGCTTACGGCCCGCCTGATGGTAATCGTTCACCATAGCCTATGGACGCTTGCAACACCAGGGGTATCACTTGCGCGTTTCCGACCCTTCAGAAATCTAATAACTTCTTTCTTGAAAAACTCCATACTGTAGTCCTTGCAGAAAACCTTGGCAGGGAGCTCATTCCACAACTTAAGCGTTCGCGGGAGGAAGTTTCTCTGAAACCGCACTGTACGCGACCATTTAGGTTCTAAAGTGTGAGAATGAATTCCCTGCCGATGGCGATCGGTGCGATGGTAGAAAGTAGCCGTGGGCATCATTTCGAACAATTCCTCAGAACACAACCCATTGTACAAGCGGTAGAACACACACAGTGAGACTTAAGGGCTCGATACCGCAAGCAATTAGCTTTAAACCATTCATTCTCGCACCGCAGTTTCAAAATTTTACGCAACTTTATTTTGTCCGAGTACGTATTTATAAATCGGAAGTTAGATTACTACCTACATTTAACAATTAATTCTGTGTTGATGTCTATAATTCGTAAGTTCATAACTTAATATTTTACATTTTAGTCATTTGTACTTATATTTTGTTAGCTTTAAACCTTTCATAAAATAAATCATAACTTCTCATCTAATGTATAAAATTACTGAACTTGAATATTTGAACGCGCCACAGAATTTAAAGATGCATTTTGCTATAGGTAGTAAGTTCATTGAGAATTGTCTACTAATGAATATCTTCGCGCTAAAACTTGAATAAAACCAAACATTGTATAACAAAAATGTTAAGGCATAATTATGGTATCGTCACAATAGGAATAATCTATTTCTATTAGAACTCAGGTTAAAATGAATTCTACTTCATTCTTAGTCAGTTCGGATATCTCTGTGCCAAACTATAGATCACCGCGTTGCACCTTTGCGTCGGTACGTTAAGAAAATAGTACCTGGGGTACACGTAGAAAATTCTATTCCCGTCGGAATCCTCGATCGAGACAAAATGTACCTTATATCCTTTCCCGTACCTTCAGCTATCTCAGTGTTCAGTCAGTAATCAGGTCACCCAGTCGCTCTTTGTGTGGCTAAAGAAATAGTTATCAGCCACAGAAAAAAAAAAAATCATGGAAACTCTCAATCAGGATAAGAAAATATTCAAAGCTTTTTTCGTCCCACCAACTAACTCTGTGCCAAAAACCAAGTCATATATCAAACATTAATATAATTTAAAGAGCTTTGTAAGTATTATCAGCTTGCCTTGTCAAGACATTTTATTTATCCAAATAGCCTAAACAATCTTTCATTCATTGGTCCATTGAAGTTAGCTTAGGGATTATAGGGTTATAGCTAGAGCTATCACTTGCTCTTTGCAAACTTCCTTACGAGAGACAAACTAGTCAGCCATAGCTGAGCATTTGCTGGAGTCAGGGCCCACTCATTGGATTGATTTACGTCAGCACAAGACCTCTTCGCCGATCGACACTATTAATGCAGTATAGTATGAGATGCGGTTGAAATTAAAAAGTAGGTACTTAAACTTCAATCGTGAAGATGGATACAGATTTATTATCAACAACTTGCATCCTATCATCGGCAAATGTAATCGTCCTCGAAGTAACAGAAACCAGATTCATGACGAAGTCAGTGTTGTATGTAGGAATATCGATAATTCCAATATGAAAATTTCTTATATGTAGGAGTATCGATAGTTCGAACATGCAAATTGTAAGGAACAATTTAAAAAAATAATTAAAATAATACATAATGTATTGAAACATTTTTTTACTATAATAATCAAGCACCTAGTTACTACACACTTTCTTCTTTGTTTCAAAACTTTCTGTCTTTCAAAACGTTTATAGTCTTAAAATATTTTTCGGATTCCTGGGAACAAAGTCCACAGATAAAACTTGGCCCGGTTGTATGAATAAATATTTGCCTCAAATTTGCACTCGCTTGGCTCTGGCATGTTCGGTAACGGAAGAAGTCTGTAGTTAAGTATTATGGAAGCGACTGCGAAGCGTAGGTTTTACAGCGCAAGTCTCTGACCTGTAACAAGAGGCGGCACACATTAGATAAGAAATTACCAAAAAGGAGCCAGCACACAAATGATGGAAGATCCTATTTTGTTACATGAATGGTAGGAGAGACAGAGGAAATAGGATATTTTTATCATGATTGGAGGTCCTTGGTTTGTCAGGGCTCTACTTCTTTCCGTTGTGATGATGCATCCATATGACTTGTTTTTGGCATGATGGTTATTTTTACACCATTAAGAGTACCCACGCAAATAAAAGACTCGCTGCAACAATAGCAAAGGGATCGCTCTGAGGACAAAATTATCATAGGGATAACACTTTTTACCGCTGTTAAATAAAAAACTTGCTAGTGGAATTCTACGGCGACTGAATTTAGCGCAGGTGAAATTGTGGGCAAAAGCAAGTCATTTTTTTTTCTTATTGTTACGAGTTTCTTATGCAAACGCGACTTGCAAATTTAGTAGGCAGAATTGGCTATAATAATAAACATTTTGTTATACATAATATACATTTCTGAGGTTTGCTACAATTATATTGCGGTTTGTTTCCACGTGAAATTTTTGTATAAGTATATTAAACCTCACGCATTACGCAATAAAATCCGGAGATTGCTGCAAAAGTGCTCGAAACGCGGTTAAGAAATGTTGTCACTACGAGTTTTACAGATAAAGGGGTTTTATTATCAAATTCTGCACAATTCAAATTTAAAGCGCACAACAAATCTAATGCGTTACGATATTGAATATGCACCGCAATACAACTGCCGCAATGCACCCAGCCTTAGAAAGTCAAGTTGACAACTAGAATGTCAATGTGATAACTAGAATGCGCGTCATATAAGTTTGCACGTATTTAAAAAACGCTGCAGAATTTTACGTGGCTAGTCTAGATGTAGAGACCGGTAGACCGTCTGAATACTCAAAATGATACATTTTCTCACATAACTATGGTTTTCTAGGACCAATCTACTAACTAAATTAAAATGGAACAAATCTGTGGATTAGTCTTTTCCTATACGTACAAATTTTCCAAATCGGTTTATAAATTCTAGGTAACAAACATTAAAAAAAAACATACAAGCGAATTGAGGGCCTCCTCCTTTTTTTGAAGGCGGTTAAAAAGTAGTAGATATATATAAAATTAAGTAATTGGTATGTTGTACGCTGAAAAAAGCATGAATACTCTTTTATTACAAAATAAAACCTATCTTACCACGATAGGTTTTATTTTGTATCCGATATTCCGGCACAGTTTTATGTACCGTGGTCACGGAAGGACTGCGGCAAAGAATATTATAATTATACCAAAAGGAAGACTGCGGAGATGCGTAGTGCAGGTAGCTACATTGGGCAGATATATCTATCTACCCTCTGTCATGTGCGTTTGTGCTGTTCGTCACTGTTTTGGCCCGCTGCCTTGTCACGACATATAGTGCTCACAGTGTCACTACGTGAACTTGAAGTTAGATGTAATTTTCGATTATTACTTAACTTGATCACTGGATTCCATATGGTTAAACACCTAAAACATTTTTTTCGAATGAAATTTTGTTTATATTTTCGAATTTCAATCGACTCACGAACCATTCTCGGTATGCAGTGTCGCTCCGTAGATAATACTTTCGGGTTATATAATTCTATCTAGTGATTGGGTCCGGAATCAAGTAAATGCTCCATTATAGCTGACTTCTTACGGTTGTTATTTTTGACTGCGGCGATGTGTTTCTTGGTACGAGTAGCAATAAAACGCTTTGTCTGTACAATATACGAACTACAACAGCTACAGTCAACTTTATACACACCAGGACACTGGAGTGGTAGTTTATCCTTCGGCGATCTCATACGACTGGATATTCCATAATTCTTTAATATTCTGCCGACTTTACAAAAGGAAGATACGCTGGTTGTATATCCACACAAGGCAAACGTTTCTTAACTATATCTCGTATCTTTTTTGGCATTTTTGAAAACCCATTTCTGACCATGTTTCAGTTCACCTGCTAAATGTTCTGCGTCGCACAGGTTATACGCACGATCGGTTAACGAGGCGACTACTGAAGCTAGGTGACATGGGTGATGGTGTGCATGTAAATACATATCAGTGTGTGTTGGTTCTTTTAATCTAAATGACTCAAAGAACTGTCAGCATTCCCACTAAAATTTTGCTTGCACAATCTTTGCTTCTTCCTATCCTCGATTATGCTGACGCTTGATGTTCTAATATTACAGAGGAGTAACTTGAGAGGCTTCAAAATTTTTGTATTCGGTTTATATTTGGACTCCGACCACATTTCTAAATTTTGCACTGAACTCAAGTGGCTCCCAATCCGCTTTCGCCGGAATGCTCATGTTTTAAGTCTTTTATATAACGTGCTATTCAATCCATCAACCCCAATCTACCTAAAGGAGCGATTCCAGTTTATTAGCTGTTCTACTCTAACTCTCCGCTCCATTACTAGTCTCATATTAAAAATACCATTTCATAGTACCAATTTTTATAGTTTACTGTTTGTGCAATAAAATTATGGAACTCTCTACCTTTATCTATCAGGCGCTCACAATCCGCTGACACTTTTAAAAAACTATATAAGATTGTATGAATGTTTAGTTTTAAATTATTTGGTGTACAATAAAAGTATATTCTATTCTAAATACTGAGAATCCTTAATGTATGAAGACGTGAGACCGGTTAATGGCTGTTAAAGGTCATAAGTCGGCGAATCAATCTGACTCACGATAGGTCGTAAAGGTACATTCCGCTCATGAATTTTAGGAAGGCCATATAACTTTAGTGATTGTATTATACGTGAGCTTAGCAAGTTCTTACATACTTCATCTGTTAGTATATGCCGGCATTCTTGAATGAGCTTCTGGGTCTGGCGGTGAACTCTTGCAGTTGGATTATAGTTCAAATTACTAGCTGTAGATCTCGACTAAACAGCTATATCTTGTCTTAAAATATCTGCTTCTTTAGCAGTGAGGATATGGTTGCGATAGACGGTTACCTCGATATTGCCAATAATCTTTTCGAAAGCTTTGTTCGCGGCGATGGTGCAAATGCAAAAACAGACAAAGTCGGCAGAATATTGGAATCAAGACCGTGTTTACTCCTTGTGACAAGATATCCAGTCGTATGAGATCGCCAAAGCATAAATTACCCCTCCAGTGTCCCATTGTATGTAAAGTTGACTGTAGCTGTGGTAGTTCGTACATTGGACAGACGAAGTGTTATTTTGCTACTCGTACCAAGAAACACATCGCTGTAGTCAAAAATAACGACCGTAAGAAGTCAGCTATAGCGAAGCACTTACTTGATTCCGGCCCCAATCATTGAATATAATTACATAACCCGAAAGTATTATCTACGGTGCCACACTAAATACCGAGAATGGTTTGTGACAAGATATCCAGTCGTATGAGATCGCCAAAGCATAAATTACCCCTCCAGTGTCCCATTGTATGTAAAGTTGACTGTAGCTGTGGTAGTTCGTACATTAGACAGACGAAGTGTTATTTTGCTACTCGTACCAAGAAACACATCGCTGTAGTCAAAAATAACGACCGTAAGAAGTCAGCTATAGCGAAGCACTTACTTGATTCCGGCCCCAATCATTGAATATAATTACATAACCCGAAAGTATTATCTACGGTGCGACACTATATACCGAGAATGGTTTGTGAGTCAATTGAAATTCGAAAATATAAATAAAATTTCAATCGAGAAGACTGTTTAAGGTTGTTAAACATATGGAATCTAGTGTTTGAGTTAAGTAATAATCGAATTGTATTAGACTTTGAGTTCGCGAGCATTATATATCGTGACAAGGCAGCGGGCCAAAACAGTGACGAACAGCACAAACGCACAAGACAGAGGGTAGATAGATAAATCTGCCCAATGTAGCTACCTGCACTACCCATCTCCCCAGCCCTTTCGCGACCACGGTGCATAAAACTGTGCCGAAATATCGGAAACAAAATAATCACTATCGTGGTAAGACCCGTTCTAATTTAATTATAAAGCCTGGATACTGCTTAGAAAGTACAGTATATTATATGCAATGCTTGATTACCAATGCAGTGTCTTGGTCCCTCTCTTAATGAAAAAAGTGGTCGGTTGTGATGGTTGTTTTCTGGCAAAAAACGTTTTGGTATGAACTTCTCCGGTTCAGGGTAATATTCGGGATCGTAGTGCATCCCGAAGGAGTTGATGTAGACAGGTGTCCCCGCGGGAATCGTCAGCTCGTCGTCAAGTTTATAATCGTTAGCAGCAACACGATCGAGCCATGCCATTCCGGGATACTTCCTAAGCGTTTCTGAAAACAAAAAAAACTCAAATGATAATGAAATTAAAAAAATAAAACATCCTACATATTAGAGACGCATTATTAAACTGAATGCCTAACTTAACACTTTGTACTACCTTTCTTGAAAAAAAACTGTTTTGTGTTTTATTTAGTATTCTACTAATATTAAAAATGTGAAAATTTGTATGTCTGGACGGATGTTTGTTACTCAATCACGATTCAATCACTATACGGATCGGGATAAAACTTGGCATACATATAAGTCCTGGAATAGCATATAGGCTACTTTTTATCCCTAAAAAAATCAAAAGTTCCTGCGAGAATAACTATAACAGAGTTAAATGAACTAATGCTGCACCTACAGCATGCAATTCATTAGTATAACTAATTAATTAATGAATTGGAGTTTATTAAGGAGTTCCACGCCGATAACCGAATTTAGGGCGGGCGGAGCCGCTGGCAAAGTCTAGTGTCTAATAAAGTGTTTTTTTATTATTAACGATATTCAAATTTACTCGTGTTAGGAAAATTAAATATTTAGTCGTTTCTATCAAGTTACCTCGAATAACACAATTTAAATATTTGAGTTCCAATAACGTAGATAAGTTTAATCCTGTTTCTTCTACTTCTTCTTTAGCTTGAACAATTTATTTGTATAAATTCTCCTGTAAAAATGTATGAAGATTAATTTCTGATTGGTTGTCACCCTACTCTATGTTAACTTTGTCCATCCGTCCGTTTCAATTAATTTATTATCGGTACCTGTTTTTAAATATTTACTTTTTACAAATTATGTAAATATGTATGTAAATTGGTGCATTATAATAATCAGTATTTTAACTTTATTTCCAGAAACAATAAACGTGATGAACACACTTGAACATGAGTTTGTGCAAATGCCATTTCGTAAATAGCAAACAAGAGAGCCATAGTCGTTGTGTCGAACCCGCCCAGGAGGAAGATTGCGGCCTGAGCGATGAGCGTGTCTTCGTCCATCTCTGAAAAAATAAAAAAAATATTTATAAATATTACTTTTAGACTTTAGTTCTTCTATTTAAAGGCATTAAAGTTAGAGCCAACTTAATTTGACTTTCTTCCAGGTTTATTGTTTTTTCTTTCCTTCTGTTTCCTTCTGACAATTTTAGATATCTTTCAGGTGGTTTCTATGCAACTAAAGATGATTATTCTTTTAGTCTATCAAAATTTATAAGAGGAAACCCACGAACAGTTTTGTGACCCCTTGTATTGATATAATCTGCATCGTACGTACGTAATATGACAGAATCCTCAGCTTATTAACTTTATAACTCAAATCATCAATTTTCGGCTGTGCGTTAATATTTTTTGCAGAAATTAAAGTCAAGCAATATAAAACAGAAAACATTGTTTTTAAATTGAAAAACAATAACTGAAATTCATAAAACCCAAGAAAAATGCAACATCAAAAGTTTTAATTCTTTTATTTATAATAACAAACTACAATAAACATTAAAGAACTAAGATAATCTGAACTGGGCTAATCTAAAATAAAATACTTATCCTATATCCTATATCCACAAAAATGTTATCCAAGTGGCAAGGTGGCTAGGACACTGGCTACATTTCCTCTTTGGATTGCTACACCTATCCTTTGGACAAAGAAGAAGCCAGCCATCTTGTCACCTGCAGATGCTGATCTAAAGTTATAATTGAAAAATCATCACGATCATCATCTCAGCCGCAAGAAGTCCACTGCTGAACATAGGCCTCCCTCACAGATTTCCAAAGAAAACAGTTGGAAGCGGCCTGCATCCAGCGTCTTCCTGCGGCCTTCGCTATGTCGTCTGACCACCTTGTGGGCGGTCTTCCGACGCTGCGTTTGCATTGAAAAATATGAAAAGGTATCACATAGTCCTTCGAGCAAAGCGGCGCGGTATCGCGGTTTCGTGAAATTCAGGGTTCTCTAATCTTCTTCAAAACGCATTTTTCATTGATTTAAATTAAAGAATGACGAATTTCTAAATAAATGACGAACCCCCATTTTATCTCCTTAGGGGATAAATTTTGCAAAATCCCTTAGTACGTACTTGATAGATGCGTACGACAAAGGAATACACTGTCCAAATCAGATCTGTCGTGTCCATCGAAGATGAATCAGTCAGTCAGTCAGCCAGTCAGTGAGTCAGGTTATTGCATTATAACGGCAACCTATATTAAAAGAAACTGTTTGGAAATTGCTTGTGTATACTTGGAAATAATAAATAATTTTTATGAAAAGAAAAAAATACGGGAAAAGAAAATCTCATTTAAAGTACTTATGTGTACATGTGTTATGTTATTTATAATTCATACACAAATATGTCAGTGTGCAGTGAGATATTATGATGTGACTCAAAACTTTACCTTCTCCATCTTCAGAAGCTTCTTGTTTCACTTGCAGTAACGCATCCACTAAATCTTTAATCTGAGTTATTTGCTTCTCGTATCCTCTATGCAACTATTATGAACAGATATACAAGAGTGATAAAAACATGCATATGAAGATAAGGAATGTTTAAAAATATGACTGTAGAAACTCAAAAATCGAGTTGTTTAATGACAGACGTTGAAACGCCTACCTATTTCGCGTTTCTCATGTTTTAAATTATTTTGGGGCTATTTTAATTATTATTTGATGCAACTTTTTTGTGTGTTGGTGTACAATAAAGAATATTTGTATTGTATAGAAAGTTTCAAATATTTAATTATGACAGCCATTTAATTTCAGTCAAAAGTCAGTTGTGAGCGTATATTGAAATAAATAGTTTTGAAAACTAACTACACTAAAAATAAAATACACTACTCCAGGATATTCCGTGAAATAGACTATAGGTCGATAACCCTGCGGTGACGTCTCTCATGTGGCCCTGCCCAGTTAGAGTAGCTTCACTTTCTACACCAAATGCAGTTATACTTATAACATCAGTAGTGAAATCTATAAATAACTTCTGCAAATGAAAAAAACATTTTAATTACTGTAAATAAAGTTATTTTTCCCTGTTTATAATTTGTATTGTTATCACAAAATCGTGAAGTTTTAAGTATTTACACTTTCACCAAAGTAAAATAAAAAAAATGTAGGTCTAGATTTTATTAATTAAATTAATAGTATTTTTTGTAGACTAGTTTAATAAACCTAGTATCCTAAATGACAACTAAGGATCTAATATACCAAGTTTTGTCATAATATCTTCAAGTAATATCCGCGTGATGTGTGTACTGTGTAGTGTAATAACCGACACGGTTGTACTGTGTTGAATACTTACCGACCCGATTGTACTGTGTAGTGTAATAACCGACACGGTTGTACTGTGTAGAATACTTACCGACCCGGTTGTACTGTGTAGTGTAATAACCGACACGGTTTTACTGTGTAGAATACTTACTGACTCGGTTGTACTGTGTAGTGTACTAACCGACACGGTTGTACTGTGTAGAATACTTACCGACCCGGTTGTACTGTGTAGTGTACTAACCGACACGGTTGTACTGTGTAGAATACTAACCGACCCAGTTGTACTGTGCAGTGTACTAACCGACACGGTTGTACTGTGTAAAATACTTACCGACCCGGTTGTACTGTGTAGTGTACTAACCGACCCGGACCGCGACCGGATGCTATCCACAATTTTATTATATTATGTGTATATTTTAAATCGAAGGTCTGAGGATTTAATAGTCAATATTTTCAAGTCAATAGTTTATACAAACTTTAACTTTTCCCGAAAAAATCTCCTAATTACGATACGGAAATATTCCAAAAGCTTAGTGAAGTCTTTTAAATTAAATGTTCCTAACCCAGCCTAACTTAAACCAAATCACTAGTATATCGAAATAGCTGACGCGGCGAACGTTGTTTCTCTTTTTTAAAACAACTGGCAAGCCACCTATTGTGAAAGGGTTATACAGAGGGCCACTTCCTATACTATACCATGTCAGTTTGGAACATTAAGCCAAAAAATAGAATGTAAAACTACCATAGACTTGCATTGTCAGATTTATTTAATGTTGTTCATATCTAACCAATAATTTTTACGTAAAAACGGTATTTAAAACAATGGATGTTTAATCGTGTGGTAATTGGCATTATCTGGTTGGTCTGGCTGGTAATCAGTTTTGGCAAAGTGTGCACCGCAGCCTCATCGTTTTCCGCTGCATGCAGCAGCTTTATAATGCTTTTTAACCGACGAAAGAAAATGGAGACACCACTGCGATTGTATATATTGTGATTTATCTAAGGCATTTGACTGTGTTCAACATGAAAATCTCATCAGGAAGCTACATCACTATGGTATTAGAGGCAAAGCTCTCGACCTTTTGACATCCTATATGAGTAGGAGAGTACAGAAAATAGATTTCAACGGTGAAAGATCTCCGGGATCAGCAGTCACTATAGGAGTCCCTCAGGGCTCAATTTTAGGTCCTTTTCTATTTCTTATTTACATTAATGATCTCCCATATAATGTAATAAACCATGACATTGTCTTATTTGCTGATGACACCTCTTTGCTTTTTAAAGTTAAGAGACGACAGACATGTTATAATGAATTAAATGATGCCCTTTCTAAAATTCCAAATTGGTTTAACGCTAATAATTTGTTATTTAATGAAAAAAAACCAAATGTGTTAAATTTACATTACCAAATGTTAGTCAGAGACAGACATGTATTAATATTAATGGCGAGCAATTAGAACTTGTTAATTCAACAGTCTTTCTTGGCATAACGCTGGACTCCAAACTTCAATGGGGTCCTCAAATTCATAACCTAGCCAAAAAATTTAGCTCTGCTGTGTATGCGATCAAGAAAATAAGACAATTGACCTATGTCGACACTGCAAAAATAGTATATTTTAGCTATTTCCATAGTTTAATGACATATGGTATCCTATTGTGGGGTAGCGCTGCTGATGTAAATACAATATTTTTGTTACAAAAAAGGGCAATTCGTGCTATTTATAAATTAGGATCTAGGATATCTCTGAGGGATAGGTTTAGGGAAGTAAAAATTTTAACTTTAGTGTCGCAGTACATATACGAAAATCTTTTATATGTACATAAAAATATCAATAGTTTCAGCAAGAAAAGTGATGTTCACAAAGTAAATAATAGAAGTAAAAATAAGCTGTTGGTGCATGATACACGTCTACACAAAATAAGTTACTCTTTTATGGGGCAATGTATACACTTTTACAACAAAGTTCCCAATAAAATTCAAAATCTATTAATAAGTAAATTTAAATCTTTTATCAAGCAGGTACTTTGTAAAAAGGCATATTACAATATTTCAGACTATGTAAATGATAAAAATCCTTGGGACTGATGATGCTCAATTACAGGATGCGTAGCAACTTGATTTAGGTCTAATATCTCAAAACGCTGCAGCGCTGTAACCTTGATCGCTTTATGTCATTTCTTACATTCTGTCACCTAATTAGAGTAAAGGTCGCCTGTTACTGTTTGTTATTAATTATTTTCACTATAAATTTTTTTCTGAGACTGTGAATGAGAGAAACAAAATAGCATGGTGCCCACGTAGTTTCGCTTTTCAACATATTTAAGCTTAGGTCCATAGCGCGACTTTAGAAGTGCAAGATATCAAAAAATGTCAAAAGAAGAAAAAAGTGATTTTGACATTTTTGATGCGTTTAATTTTAAGGGTCCTGGGACCAAATTCTCGTGCTGATAGGGATAATCTTGAATTCGAGATATGTTGAATTGATTTACTCATGGCTTGTAAATCGCGGTACTTGTTTTAGTCGATAGATCGAGTAGTTTGAACTAGATATGTCAAAAAAACATGGCGTATATCGTTTGCAAATAGTTTTTTAGATTCTTAGAACCTCTCTTTAGGCATATGTCGTACGCTTGTATGGTCGACATGCATCGAGTGGTCGGTACCAGAAGAGATGGGATGTCGCACGGAAATGGTATGAAAAGGAGTCAGAATTGTGATTGTGGAGTGATATCAGTTGACGGCTAAATAGTTTTGCCGGTGAGCGTGTGCTTCAATCCCCAATATATTTAAGTTTTTTATACCACTAAGGTTAAAGTTGCAACACCAGGGGTATCACTCGCGCGTTGCCAACCCTTCAAAATAACTTCTTTCTTGAAGAACTCCATACTGTAGTCCATAGAGAAAACCTTGGCAGGGAGCTCATTCCACAACCCAAGCGTTCGCGGGAGGAAGTTTTTCTAAAACCGCACGGTACGCGACCATTTCGGTTCTAAAGTGTGAGGAAGAATCCCCTGCCTTTTTTTTAAATAAATATGCTTGGAAATACACACAAAGCCATTTGGCCTCCAACCAATGAAGGCTAGTCCCAACTAGCACATTTGCGCTAAGATAGGCGTTATATGACCTGTTCAGTGGTTCTAACTAACGTTCAAAGTAACATATCAGTGGTAAAATTAGAGTTATATATTTATTTTATTTATTTCAATATGAAAAACACATCGTACCAATAATAAAATACATATTATTTTTATAACAATCAATTATACAAACCATTTATGGTTTTCACCAGTAGATAAATAAGTAAATAAGTCTAACCAGGTGGGAATTACAAAAATATGTTAATCTTATACAAACAGGAACGGCGCTTAAAAAAAATATTTATTAACATATACAATCAACTAAATTACTAAGTTTCTTGTTTTTGTGTCCCGTCAGAGTAGAAGAAGCTAAGAGGCACAGTCGCAGGAATGGTTATGTGCAAAACACTGTAATCGTTTGTTCACTTTCTTTGCACAAATTAAAGTGTTTTTATAGCCTGAATATGTTCACAAATCTCCTTTTGGGCTGAAAAATATTTGTTAGAAATCTCTTTACGAGAATTTTATAAAATTTCAATTATTGAGCTCAGTAAATGTGTTTTAGAATAATACATTTCATACCTTTTCACTAAGTCAGATTCATGTAGTTATAATTTATTTAATAGAGAAAATATTTTTTTTTTTTTTTTTTTGGCGACAGTAAACTTGCTTATGCCATAATGTGGCATCGTGATTTTCTTAATAGTCCATTGAAATGTTACATGAGCTTTGCATTTGTTAGAGGACGCAATTTAGACGGATTACTGGATAAACTACTACTTAGCACTGCTGGATAAAAATCTCGGATCAAAAATTTGGTCGCCGGCTAAAAGAGGTTTTACTGACTCAATCACTGTATTCTGTCAAAGAATACAGTGAACACGTTTGATATTTTTAATATTTTTTTTTTACAAATTATTATGTTCTTTCAATGTATTTTGACATTTTTACTGACTATCGATTTTTTTTATGTTTCTTTTGTTTTGACATTTTAATTGACTATTGATTTTTAATTTATTTTTGTTTTAAATTTTTATATTTTTTAATCTTTGGCTGAACTGATTTGGGTGTTTATTTTTAATCGTTGACGTTTTATCTTAGAATATTTCTAAGCCTTTTTTTTATTTTGGTTTTTTTTTTTATACTTGACGATCTTCTTGTGAATTGATTATGTATGATTTTATATGACATAATGTAATTTTCAATGACAAATAAATTACCTACCTAACTACTTTAATCAGCTAGCCCTAAGCAGTTCTTTGTTTGACAATGAACCTTGCTTTTACCAATAAACACCTCCTCAAACGATCCCATGCCTTTTTCATCCAGCTGCTTCAAGCGTAACCTTTTTCAGGTCATCCATCCACCTCGCTGGAGAGCAACCCACGATCCGCTTACCACTCCGTGATCTACTCCAATACTCTATGACTCGACTTCTTTAAAAGCCATCGATTCTGCAAAAAATACCGACCTGCCCATTGCCACTTTAGCTTACTTATTACTTACCTTACCGGCTATGTCGGTAACTTTGGTTCTTCGTCAGAACTCTAGAAACATAGATCATAGCAGTTTTGAATCAGATCTATTCCGTTTTGGGTGCCGTGGAGGAATTGAAATCGAGGTACTTATAAGTGTTTGTATCGGATGGCTTGTACAATTTCTGCTCAAATGAAATGCGGTGCAGTGTGTATTGGATGAGGCTGATCGACAATAAGAGTGAATAAAGCAATAAAGAGATATATATATATAGGCTCCCCAGCAGTGGGTGTGGCTTGACGTGCAGCACTTGGCGCTCCACCCAATACCGCCTCACGCGCGACCAACGGAACGTGAGCCACGCCAACACGCACAGACAGACAACCACGACGAGATGCAAAAACATGGTATCTATGAAAAAACAAGCATTCAGTAAAAAACGAATGTGTTGATAACTGAATTGCTTTATGGTATGGTAGTCGGCTGCGCGCAAAAATGTATGTTTTGCGCGCGGTTGCACTCTGCCCCGCGTACTTCAAACAGACCCTTACTTTGCGATTTGGCGATTCAAAAGTTATCTCAGAAACCTATTTAAATAAGTATTATTTGATTTGTATTCCTAGCCCCTTGGCTATCGGTTCAACGAGCAATGTAGCTTACTGACTATGTATTTAAGCCATGTTGGTTTAGTTTTTTGGCTTCGTTTAGTTCCTGTTAAAACACCAAGAATAGTACTAGCTCGATGAGCGACTTTAAGATTATTAAGAAGGCCAAACATTAAAGACTATAATAATTGCCAGTAATACATATATTCTTGTAAATTCCTATCTTTAGGCCCTGAGGTAGTTTGGACACAACGACGTTACGCAATTTTCCAAACCTTAACCAGCCAAGTTGGGTTCTTTTAATAACCTTATTCTTAAAGTTTGATTTACCTACCCTTGCCCTATCGAGTTTACGAACAGCATTCTAAACAACGAGCACAGTCCGTGAGATGCTGGAGATCTGTCTATTGAGAAACTATAGTTCACAAAATTCAAATACAAAACAGTTTTTTTCCACACTTCTTATAACACACCACAATCTTAGAACCAAAATAATTTAAAACTATACTGAATGCATCCTTTGTAGACTGAGCCAGAATTTCTTTGGGAAACAATCCGAAGAGAGAGAAGAATTTGGCGAACAATCCTAAATAATATATACTTGTAGTCTTGAAGTCTGTTTGTTTGTTAGTTTGTTAACAAAGCAAATGAGCTGATGTATAAAATAATATAAGTACATTATATTGATATATATATATGATATGTATGTATAGAGCAAAAAAACAGCATAGCTTACTTGGACACAAGTTACCATTCACTAAAGAAGATCATCATTAACCTAGCATTTATCGATCAATGAAAACTTACTGTTATCGATTGTTATGCTACTAAAAACTAAAGCTAGAATGTTAACAAGGTTTGTTTTATTGCAAATATATTTTAAAAAGCACTGTTGGACGGGAATATTTTCTTGCTTTATGCTTCTCGTGCATTTCCTACGTAAGCGGGTTTTGGGTTCTTAGCATTTATTCACTTTATTTAACTCTTAACTTATTTAAAAGCTTAACTGACACTGTAAAAGGCACAACCTTTTTACAATATATATACGCCACAAACAGTAATGCAGTTCATTACGAAGTTATGTCCACAACTACCAGTTCTGTTGTCTCTATTGTAAATTAGTTTTATTGTGTTGTGTCCGATAACGATCGTGTTTTAAAAGATTGAAGTATGGGTTCTACTTATTAATTAAGAAACATTATGTACGGTTGAGAAAGTTTAGTTTCAGCATTTAATTTAATTTAAGGCGATATGTTGACACACCAATGTTTCTTTTTTACACAATACAACGCAAATAGTTTATATTTTGAATCACAACTTAGGAGACTCCGAATTGCTTGTCCAAAAACGTTTTTATGAAGTGATTATCGCATGCGAGGTTGGCCCTAGACGACGCGCGCGACAATGCGCTGCAAACTGTTGTCACAGACGGGCCCCTATTGGTGTTAGCACTTCTCAACTGTGTATTTTCTATCTCCAAGAGTCGTCCACAGACATTACGTTCGCGTCGACCATAAGAACCTGGGCTGAAATAGATGGCTGCGAACTTGAATAACTGCAATTTCGTAGTCAGTGCTGAATATCTTTTTTTTCCTAGTAATCAATCAAATTACACTTGAAATATGTCACAATTCATCAAACACACGCAGAACATAAAATAGTGCCCCGTCTTGACCAACCTGATTTGAGCTTCATTGATTTTCTTGGACTATTTTCTACTTTGTCCAGTGGCAATCCCTCTTCGTCTAAACTCCGTACCGATCGCTACTGGGGTTATGTCTTTTGATGTTATTGGTCTCGAACGTTTAACATGCGAATTATCTGAATTAACGTAATATGGATATTTTAGACTGCATTAGGTTTATTTTTTAATTTGTTATAATTTAGCCATACAAATCAGACTATAGTAGATGATCTTCGGCACATAATTTTCAGAACGACCTCTCCGAACAAACCGTAAGACATTTGTTGAATCTCAAATCTGTAACATACCTACAAATTTTCTAGGACCTTACGAACCGGTGTGAAGTTAGCGGCCTAAGTTAGCGGCCTTTTATAATCCGACCAAATTAAAAAGTAAAGGATTTTAATGAAATAATTTACTGAATTAAACGGATATAACAATAAATAGACCAAAATAATGAGAAACCGGTCAAAAATTAAACAAATAAATATATAATTTAAATAATAAAACATTAAAGTAAAAGAAAATTTCACAATGTGATACTTATCGGCCTAAAAGGTCATCATAAAAATGCGGTAACACTTAGTGACGCATATCAAATTGAGCCTCTTTAAACCAGAAACCATATAAAGTTTTCAAATTACACCTATCTCGGGGTTAAGTGTGAGAAAAATGGTTAGCGGCCTAAAAATTATTTTCTTTCAAAATTTCAAACACACCGTAAATCTGTTGGTTCAGGAAAAAGTTACAATCAAATGCTGTTGAAACAAGCATTTTATATTGTTCTTATTAATAAATATTGCTACATGTGTAATACCTCTTCTATTTAAATAATAAACAAATAAAAGTTGAAGAAAATTTCACAATGTGATACTTATCGGCCTAAAGGATTATCATAAAAATGCGGTAACACTTAGTGACGCATATCAAATTGAGCCTCTTTGAACAAGAAACCATATGAAGTTTTCAAACCAAACCTATATCGGGGTTAACTGTGAGTGAAATGGTTAGCGGCGTAAAAAATATTTTCTTTCAAAATTTCAAACACACCGTAAATCTGTTGGTTGAGGAAAAAGTTACAATCAAATGCCGTTGAAACAAGAATTTTGTATTGTTCTTATTAATAAATATTGCTACATGTGTAATACCTCTTCTATTTAAATAATAAAAAATAAAAGTTTCAGAAAATTTGAAAATGTGATATTTATCGGCCTAAAAGGTCATCATAAAAATGCGGTAACACTTAGTGACACATATCAAATTGAGCCTCGCTAAACCAGAAAGCATATGAAGTTTTCAAATCACACCTATCTCGGGGTTAACTGTGAGAAAAATGGTTAGCGGCGTAAAAAAATTTTCTTTCAAAATATCAAACACACCGTTAATGTGTTACTTGAGAAAAAAGTTACAATCAAATGCTATTGAAACAAGCATTTTGTATTGTTCTTATTAATAAATATTGCTACATGTGTAATACCTCTTCTATTTAAATAATAAAAAAATAAAAGTTGAAGAAAATTTCACAATGTGATAATTATTGGCATAAAAAGTCATCATGGTAATGCGGTAACACTTAGTGACGCATATCAAATTGAGCCTCTTTAAACCAGAAAGCATATGAAGTTTTTAAATCACACCTATCTCGGGGTTAACTGTAAGAAAAATGGTTAGCGGCCTAAAAATTATTTTCTTTCAAAATTTCAAACACACCGTAAATCTGTTGGTTAAGGAAAAAGTAACAATCAAAGGCTGTTAAAACAAGCATTTTGTATTGTTATTATTAATAAATATTACTACATGTGTAACACCGCTTCAATTTAAATAATAAAAAATTAAAAGTTGAAGAAAATTTCACAATGTGATACTTATTGGCATAAAAAGTCATCATGAAAATGCGGTAACACTCATTGACGCATATCAAATTGAGCCTCTTTAAACCAGAAACTATATCACGTTTTCAAATAACACCTATCTTGGGGTTAACTGTGAGAAAATGGTTAGCGGCCTAAAAATTATTTTCTTTCAAAATTTCAAATACACCGTAAATCTGTTAGTTGAGGAATAACTTACAATCGAATGCTGTTGAAACAAGCATTTTGTATTGTTCTTATTAATAAATATTGCTACATGTGTAATACCTCTTCTATTTAAATAATAAAAAAATAAAAGTTGAAGAAAATTTCACAATGTGATACATATCGGCCTAGTAGAAGTTTTTGATAAAAATGCGGTTACACTTAGTGACGCATATTAAATGCAGCCTTTTTAAACACACACCTATCTCGATTTTATGACAAAAATGGTTAGTGGCCTAAATAATTTATTTTTTTAAATTTCTGCACAACACACAACACAAATAAACAAATATTTCGATTGGTATAAAACCATTCAAAAACTCATTAAGACATAAAGAAAATCATTTTTTTTTTATTTCTGTGTTGCAAGCGTCTGCGGTGACCGCTCACCATGAGGCGAACCGTAAGCTTGTTTGCCACCTTAGTGGTATAAAGAAACAAACGTTATACGTATCGGCCTACAAGTAATTTTCATCAAAATTTAGTCTTTTTTTTGATTTTTTTTCATTAGGGTCTTAAAGCAAGCTTTCTAATTTTGGTTAAAAAAAAAATTTTTGATTGAAATATTCCTTTATTTTCTTTTTTTTTTTTTTTCATTTCTTTTAATTTTTATCAATTTTACCACTGCTGTTATCGGAACATTAACTACCCATAAAGTAATGATTTCATTTATACACTTTGCATTGTTTGCCTTAATTTTTTGGCTTAAAACAAATATTTTGATTGAAATATGCTAACAATAATTATTTTTATTTTTTTATAAAATAACTTTTCATTGATTTTTATAGAGTTTTTTTTTTGGTTTTTTTGTTCATTTTTTTGTAATTTTAATCACGTGTAATGTTATCGGAACATTGACTAGTAATAATCTCAAGTAATGATTTTATTTATACACTTTGCATTGCTTGCCTTAATTAAATAATAACAATTCAATTTTATTCTAGATGTAGTTATTAAAATGTAATGTATGTAAGTTTGTCTTTTGAAATCGTCGGGTATTAAGTATTTTTATCTAAATTTTAAACAAGCGTTATTTGAGGCAATACGTAAATCTATTTATGTATTGTATTAAGGAACCATAAGGAATGTATGTGTTGCCATAATTAAAATTTATTTAGAATTGTTATTAACTATTTAGGCGACCGCCTATCAAATTGTATTGTTCTCGATAGTGAAATTATATTAGCCATTTATTTTGATAACATGAATCAGTAATTTCGTTAGTTCCCTCCCAGTTTCTGTTTATTTTGATCACAATGTTCCAGTGGTCATTAAATATTTACATACAAATATTAAGTTTAACACTTCAGTTATACCAATTAAAACGTACGCTAATAGAAACTATAAGTAACACATAATCTAATATATTTAATAACATTTAAAATTAAGAAATAATTATATTTACTATTTACAGTGTTGATGTAAATTCACAAAGAAAATTATCAAAACACAACTAATATAACTTTAAGTATTTTTATTATTGATTTTTCTTGTACAACTGGCATTCCTTTTTTTAAATCTCGTAGTTTTTCGTTAACAGATTTATTTTCTTTAAGTTCTTTGTAACTAAGTAAACATTTGAAATGTGTTTTTCGGAGGCACTTGCTGCATTTAAAATTGTTTTCATCTTTTTTAATTTTACGGATACAAAAAAAACAAAGCTCTTTAATGTTATGACTTTTTTATGCCAATAAGTATCACATTGTGAAATTTTTTTCAACTTTTATTTTTTTATTATTTAAATAGAAGAGGTATTACACATGTAGCAATATTTATTAATAAGAACAATACAAAATGCTTGTTTCAATAGCATTTGATTGTAACTTTTTTCTCAAGTAACACATTAACGGTGTGTTTGATATTTTGAAAGAAATTTTTTTTACGCCGCTAACCATTTTTCTCACAGTTAACCCCGAGATAGGTGTGATTTGAAAACTTCATATGCTTTCTGGTTTAACGAGGCTCAATTTCATATGCGTCACTAAGTGTTACCGCATTTTAATGATGACCTTTTAGGCCGATAAGTATCACATTGTGAAATTTTCTTTTACTTTAATTTTTTATTATTTAAAATTATGTATTTATTTGTTTAATTTTTGACCGATTTCTCATTATTTTAGTCTATTTATTGTTATATCCGTTTAATTCAGTTAATTATTTCATTAAAATCCTTTACTTTTTAATTTGGTCGGATTATAAAAGGCCGCTAACTTAGGCCGCTAACTTCACACCGGTACCTTACGATATCTTACGGAACTCTAAATTCCAAAGTCAAAGATATGTAATGATGTAGGTAAACAAGTATTTATCTTTTGTTAATATATTAGTAAATTAGTTAGTTTTGAATTTGTTCGTCATTACTTATATTTGATACAATCTTTAAGGTAATATTTATGTTTACGTTTGCTCTCACACAATACAACTATCGTTTGCTCTTGCACAACACAACTATCGTTTGCTCTCACACAATACAACTATCGTTTGCTCTCGCACAACACTACTATCGTTTGCTCTTGCACAACACAACTATCGTTTGCTCTCGCACAACCCAACTATCGTTTGCTCTCACACAATACAACTATCGTTTGCTCTCGCACAACACAACTATCGTTTGCTCTCGCACAACACAACTATCGTTTGCTCTCGCACAACCCATCTATCGTTTGCTCTCGCACAACCCAACTATCGTTTTTGAAATTATCCGTTTTGCCGTATTTTTCTTTTTTAGACGACCGTGTGGTAGTTTTTCTTTCGGGTCGATTGTATTATTGCAAATATCAGTAAATCATTATATGATGTAAAAATTCAATAGTTTTCAGCTATCTATGCCATTATCATCTTTTTTCCAGATTAAGAAAAGGTGCGTTTTGTTGACTGCTTCAATGCGTTTAATGTCAAAATCCTGCCAAGTTAAAAAGTCATAAATTCGGTATAACACAGTACAAATCTTGGTTCATTCTCTTTGGTAGGATTACCGCATTATGTACATTATGTCGGTCAACAAAACGCCACTAAGGTAACAAAAAAGAACAATATGACGAAAAATGGCCAATCCGCAGAAAGCAAGATATCAGTGATCACCTCACAAAATAATCTGCACTTAGGTACCTTCTGTGTGTGTTTAAGGTGGAACCCACAAACCGGAGATATTTATTCAGTAAAATCAAACCCTCTTTATTCCATCTCATGTAGTAAAATCTCATTCAGGTTACATCTCCATAATAATTGTCTCACGCCGAAATTGTTACACAAATATTGTTTCTAATACTTTTTAGATAAAATTTCAAATTTTTTTCAGAACATCTCTCTTAGAGCAAATCTCCAAAAGACTGACTTCGAATATTTTCCCTCTGTCACTCTTTTAAATATCAGATTTAAAAATCTGTCAACGTAAATAAGTATGGCATTTCATGCTTGTATGGATATAGAATTTTACAATAATTTTGACATAAACACGCAAAAGGGTGATCTAAAGCTATTTACACACTACATATTACAAATTAAAATACTTCACTCGCTACACTCTATGCACGGACGCGAAGTACAAAGAATTTCGTACATTGACCTTTTACTTT
Source organism: Apoda limacodes (assembly GCA_946406115.1). Lineage (NCBI taxonomy): Eukaryota > Metazoa > Arthropoda > Insecta > Lepidoptera > Limacodidae > Apoda > Apoda limacodes. The sequence goes on from OX291541.1 coordinate 52,810,147, forward strand.
TTAGTCTGTGTTAGTTGTCAATATAGTAGTAATTTCTGGTGACAATTTATTCAAAAGCGATCCAATTTCATCCGTTACTCCTTTGATATAGGGCAGGAACTCTGGCTGTCTGCTAACCTCTGGATTCTTCGTACGTGTTTTACGGTGAACTGAACTTCTTCCACTCGTTTTGTACGCGTTTCTTTTGAGTGTCTCCTGAATGTGTGCCATCTCAGTATCTAAATATTCACATATAACACAAAGTTCATGAGCTTGGTTAGTCAGAGACGTCACAACTGATTGTAGGTGGCGCGGGTGATGATGCGAGGAGGCGTGCAGGTATCTGTCCGTGTGTGTGGGTTTCCGATTTACAGTATGCCCCAAAGAGCCATCTTCCTTTACATTTAATTTAACATCTAAGAATGGCAGTGAATGTTCACTTTCCATTTCTCATGTAAAACGTATTTTGTTATGAATGAAGATAAGGTGACCTAGGTACTTTTCTCTTTCTGCCTTGTTCCTTTAATTAAGCAGAACACATCATCAACATATCTCTTTCAAAGTCGAACGTTAAAAGGCCCTGAGCTCAAAACTTTCTCCTCAAAATATTCCATCCAGATGTTGGCTAACGTTGGTGCTACCGGACTACTCATAGCTACTCTAGCAATCTGAAGGTAGTGCTGACTTCGGTTAAGGAAATAGTTTCTTCTTAAAGAGTTTTCAAGCAAAACTATATACTACCTATCAGCGATACCATTTAAAACTAGTATATTTCTGATAACGTCAAGGCATTCTTTAAGTGGCACATTAGTGCACAGCGATTTAACGTCAAAACTCATAATTACCTATTAGTGGCTGCAACACTTTATTTATTTCGGAGAATTAATTTGACATACAATTGGTCGTAGGGGCTTACATGTATTTTCGGCAATCCATAGAGTTTCGGTGACTGCGATATATTAGGCTGTGCAACTATTGGTACTCATCATCTGTAAACAACTCTTTGTGTTCTTGTATCAAGGAGCGTGTACGACGTGTCACTCTAGCGGTTGGATTACAGGCCACTGGCTTGTAGGTATTTGTGTCGGCGAGCAAGTTCCGTATCTTAAAATCGAAGTCTGTGACGTTGATCACAACTGTAGAATTGCCCTTGTCGGCTTTCAGCACTAAAATGTTTTGATTTTTCGATCATTTAAGGCTTGACGTTCTTCAGAAGTGATATTACTTTTAGATTACTTCGAGTGTCCAACGATAACCGACACATCCTGTCTATTTCTTAAATAAACGGCTTTCTCCACACTACTAATAATGATATTTTGCCAAATAACGACGCGTTTAATCCCGTTTAATTATTTGATTCTATCTAGTTTGATATTTATCTCTTAGAAAAATCTCTAGTTAAAAGATGAGCTCCCATACAGACCAAGTGTTTCAACCGAAGATGGCTTTAACATGAAGCTGATACTAAGGTTTGCATATATGAGCCATTTGCAGTCTTCAGAGCTACTCCAGCTTTTGTAGATTTGAATGTAAGAAAGGTCGATGCTATGGTCTCGACGCACGTTGCGTCCTAAATTAAAGGCCTGCTAATTTTTTACGGAACTTGCAACATGGCGTCGAGTTTTCTGGTTCTCTTGTTATCACAGCGAGACACTCTGACAGGCTCTAAATATGGCATGCACAATGACAACGATCAACATAAGGTGAATCAAATCAATTGTTTCGTGTTAAACGGCCACCACTTCGTGAGCATGAAAGTCTGTGATGACCAAGGATGACAACCTGATGCGAGGTTCGTATTTGAACCTAAGCGGAAGCAGTCAGATAAATATTATTAATTAAGTTTCTTATTATAAAAATAATTAATAATAAATACATAATTTATATCAAAACTACGCACTTGTTACTTTTGTTGTAGCCACTTGGTGCTGCAATGTAGTAAAACTCTCATATGTCCCACAGAAACACCGTGCATATGTCCCACAGAAACACCATGCATATGTCTCACAGAGACACCATGCATATGTCCTACAGAGACACCATGCATATGTCCCACAGAGACACAATACATATGTCCCACAAAGACACCATGCATATGCCCCACAGAGACACCATACGTATGTACCACAGAGACACCATGCAATATGAAATGGTGTATAGTAGTTATTCAAAGAGCTATATATTTATTAGCATTTGAGAATGTTACAAAATTTTAAAATAATTATCCTAACATATTCGGAGAAATATTCGTAGTAGGTAAGTAAGCGAGTGCGCGCGACACAGATGTTGAGCACAAAGGACTAAATGTGAGCGGCTGAATTTAGATTCAGCGAACAAAATACTCGCCGCTTTGTTCCTTCGTACAACTCGATCCGGATGGTGATTAGAGAGGATGGTGGAATATTAGAAGGGACTGTAAAATATAAAACGTGAATACAAAATTCTGAAATAAACCTTTATTAATGAAAATAAAAAATTTAAAAAATGTTTTTTAAGTTCCTGATGTATGGATAATTAATATGAATAATCATTTTGTGAATCTAGAGTGACCACCGAGTGGTGATTATCGGTTGCGTAATTGTTTTGTTTACGCAACTGTGCAGATAACCTACCGTCAGTGAACGTTTCCACAGACTATACGTTTCTAAGTCGAGCAAGTTGTGAGACTGCTATAATGAAGTTGGTTTACGGATTCCGGAAAAATCGAGTAAAACGAACAGACGCTTAAGCGACAGGGTGAGGTAAAGGTAGGGGTTGGTGCGGGCTGAGGTATTCAACGAATATCTATACCTATATGTCATGGTCATTAATTCATCTTGCAGATTTTACAGAACTTTGATTAAATAATAATTGACATGCAAACTGATATTTGACCCTTTTTTGATTTTGAATGAATTAAAGAACATCAAACCATATTCTTACCATTTTGACGTTTTTCTCTTTATAAAGGCGATTTTGAGCAAAACCACACTGACTTCGGCCATAACATAACTTACGTTCACGTTATAAGCAAAACCACACTGACTTCCTCCCTAACCAAGCCTTCTTGTGTAAACGTTTTAAGTAAAACCACAGTGACTTCGTCCCTCACCTAGCCTACTTGTGTACACGTTTTGAGTAACACCACACTGACTTCGTCCCTAAAATAGCCTACTTGTGTCTATTTTTTTAAGCAAAACCACACTGTCTTCCTCCCTCACTTAGCTTACTTATGTACACGTTTTAAGCAAAACACCACTGACTTCGTCCCTGATCTGGCCTTCTTGTATACATTTAACAGTTAACATTTTTTTAATATTAAAAAGACGAAATAATACTCTTACCGAGAAATACGGTAAGGAGTGAAATATATCATGAGTCAAATGACCCCGCATCATCTTTGTATGTAAATGTGATTGTTACTTACTATTAGATAATGATATAACAGTAACATTAATTAAATTAAGTTTCAATAAAATTAATCAAATCAAATAAATTTAATTAAATTGAGTTGAGGAAAGCAACACTGACTTGTCCCTAACCTAGCCTACTTGTGTGTGTGTGTGTGTGTGTGTGTATACTCACAATGTTCGAGAAGAATAAATAAACTGTAGTTTCATTCTGTATCTTAACTACCTGGAAATGTTCTTAAACACAAAACTGGAGTCATGGCGCATGAGTATGTGGATAATACTCTTTATATTTTAATAACAATATCTATGCTTTATGTAAAGCGCTACCTGTGACTTTAGTTTATGCTCGTCAAATTTGGTAATTCCTGCATAAACTTTTAATTTTTTAAGAAATAAAAGTCTAGTCTAGGTTCTTCTTTGTCTCTTTAATTATCCCGGTGCATAGTTTTCAGCTTAATTGGATTCTCCTTTGTGACAAAATGCAGAAAAAAACGAACAGGCATAGTATCGAATTTATTATATACCTGCTTTGTTACACGGTTCCTCCCGCCCTAAATTCGGTTATTGGTGTAGGATTTCAACGGCAACTCCTCAATAATAGAGAAAATAAAACAGATAATACTTGACGTTTCGAGTAGCTTATGTCCTTTTCCGGGACTCAAACTATCTCCATTCCAAATTTCATCTTGATCGGTTCAGCGGTGTGAGCGTGGAGATGTAACAGAGTCACTTTCGCATTTATAAGATTTATTATTATATTATATTCATGGATGGTATGAATGATTTTAAGTATATGTATGTACATATGATTGTGCAAGAATATAATTATGATGGTGCTTATGCCACTAGTACTTTTAAATATCGGAATTCTCTTACATATCTAAATTCCTTCACACGATTGACGATATTTGACGCTTCACATGGTGCGCCCCGTATGCTACATAAAAACAAAAAAATAATAAGTGTCATGTTTGACTTTGTTTTTAGTAGTTTACTAACTTATTTATATTACCTTCTATGTGTTTCGGTACATATTGTATACTTGTTAGCTGATTATCAAAGTATTGTATTATTACTTTAAATAGAACTTCTTGTCAGCTCTTTTTGGCAGAAATTAACATTGTTTCGACGATTCATAAGTGTCCTCAGAAACCTATTTGAATAAATATTGTTTGATTTGGTTTAAGATTTACATGCTTAAATTTGGCAAAATGGATAAAACCAATGTATTGTAAACATCTACTGTGTTGCACTCCATTTTTAACGAATAAAGATATATTCATTAATTTAATAATTTGAATTTGAAAACAGGCTATTACAGCTGACTATCCGGTTGGTGTTTTGAGAGACAACGACCCAAATTCTTAATTCAAGTCGATTAGAATAAATAGGTTTTGAATAAATATTCGTGATAAAAACGTTAAACGAACGAGTAATGTAATTGTTATTATTTCAGGAGATATGGGTAGATGGTTTTTACTGACTTGCATTAGATTGAGCCTTGTACTACATAGACACATAGTGATATATAACCAGTTGCATATCGAAACTTGAGGTTTATCAAATTTATATTTATAAAGCGATAACACTATTTTGAGGATCAGTCGTGGTATTTGAGGCGCGTAAAGTTTTTATTACGTACTGCCGCAACGTATGGAACAATAAAGTTTTATTATCAAAGGACTCTTTTCATTCATATTTATTCGACAAATGTACATACATATGTAAATATGTGTGATCCATTGCATATTTATTATGTATTGTGTGTCTTTTTACCTGACTGACAAAAGAAAGGTTAGTTTTGGACTCAGGAGGATATACCAAACACTATGTTCTTTTTTATATGTATAAATATACATCTGTGCTCACACTAAAATATTTCTGATTTAAAAAGAACCCAATTTAAAAGAAGAAATTTTAAAAAAAATTCTGAACTATTTCCAAAAACTAAATAAGTTTTAGCGATGACCTTCCTTCATTGATTTCACAAATAGAAAATTAAGTGACGCGTCCGAATAGAACCGTAGTGTGGATAGTATCGGTATAGTCAAGTGCGAGTCGGAGTCGTGCACCCTGGATTCCGTATTACTACAGAATGCACAGGCCCGACTCGCAACTCGACTCGACCACTTTTTATTATTTCTTATTTTTTAACAAAAGTACAGGTATCTTGTTTGGAGAACCACTAAAATTTTCTTTTGTATTTTTTATTCTTAGTTACACTGTAAAAACTAGTCTGTATCTACTTAGGTCTGAAAGATAGAGAACAAAAAAAACAGTTTTTACCCTTCCTTGACAGAAGTTAAAGCATAAGAATCTTCAAATGTTAAGTCCTTTAAGCATAGCCATACTTGGCCCATGAAGCAACAAACATTTCAAGTTCTTATACAACAATACTAGCATACATTACAAATCAATTACTAAAATTTAAAGGACATTTTCGATTTAAATCGATGTTTCATATTTTGATCGCAAAGAGTTACCTGAGTTTTATAAGTCGAAAAACAAAAAGAATTATCGGTAGAAACAGAAAATATCCAAATCTAAAAGAACTCTCATTAAATCCTTGCTTTTTTGAAGTGAAAACTTCTTTAGCGGCGTTGTGCACTTTTTTTGGTATGGGTAAAAATTATAAACTCGCGTCAGGTCACGTGTCCTAATCGTGGAAATTCGTAAGACGGAAACCGTAATGCCACGCCTATTATAATTTTTATTTATAGTAATCGCGATTATGAGTAGTACAGGGAGGTTGGATATGGAATTTTAATTCTATGACAGATTGCGATGTCAAATATACTACGTCAAAAAAGTAAATAAACAAACATTATTATTTCTTGACAATGTCATCATATTTGAGTGTTAAGCGCGAATCGTGTGTAAATGTTTTCACTTTTGCCGGCACTCAAAGTGCAACTCTTTTTTTTTTTTTTCTGCTGACTATGCAGTTGGCAGTTGCAGCCATTACCGCTTCACCGGGCTTTTTTGGGCGAGACTCTGAAGGAGCCTCAGCCCATATAGCGCCCAACGCGCAAGGACTCCCCGCCGGGTTGTCGCTCTCGGGGGCGTCCCTTCGACCGTCGTGAGTCTCGAACCCGAAGGTGAGTCACCGCCAGGAGGGGAGTTCCCCGTTACGCGGGTACGGTTGCGATTGAGTGGGGGCGAGAAGCGCCCCGGCACTCTTTGATACCTCGTGTATCCTTGTGGGCGCCGACGAATCCGGGGACGCCGGCGTCGTGTTTGTAAGGAGGCCATATTCGGGGAGGTCGTAGAGACTAATCTCGCTATCCGGACAGCGAGATCGTCATCTGGGGCCGTTAGTACGTGCCGAGGCCGCTTAACTATAGTTTTACGAGCGTGACCGGGTCGATCGGGGGGATGATACGTTGTGGATTGCACAATTAATCGATTCGGGTGATTTTGCGTAAGCTCGAAAAAGCGGACTGCCAAGTCTTTGAAGTATTGGGGAATCGTGGGGAGTTCGAAGTCTCTGTGTAGGTCCGCATTGCGAGCGTACCAAGAGGCCCCAGAGGCCGCTCTGAGAAAGCGGTTTCGGAGGGTCTGAAGTTTGTGGAGATTGCGCTTGGATAACGCAAAGACTACGCTAGCATAAGCTAGTATGGGGCGGATACAAGTTGTGTAAAGATTCAGCTTATTTCTAAGCGACATCTTACTGTACTTGCCTATCATGGGATAAAGATGACCGAGGACAAAAGCGTCTTGGTCTCTGACTATTTTGGTGTGAGCGTGGAAGTTCAAACGCCTATCCATGGTCACACCGAGATATTTGGTCTTATTTTGCCAGGGAATGGCACGACCGAAGAGAGAGAGCAGGGCAGCTTACGGTAAACAGGACGACAGAGCTTTTGTCGGGATTCACCTCGATTCTCCATTTCCGAAACCATTCGCCTAGGGCGGTGATAGCGGGTTGGAGTCTCTAAGTGATTCGACTCACTTGCCTATCGGTGGTATAGACAGCGGTATCGTCCGCAAAGAGGGCTAATTGGGTACCTATGGTTTTAGGGATGTCTTTAGTGTACAGAAGGTACAAGATGGGGCGAGCACGGACCCTTGCGGGACACCTGCTTCTATGGGACGGGGGGAAGAGAGAGTGCCTTCAACTTTGTAGCGAAAGCTACAATTCGACAAATAGTCTCGTATGATGAGCACGAAACGATCTGGCAACTGAAATAATACGTGGACATCTTCTTTTACCCCTGTCGAGTAAAAAGAGGTACGGGTGTCGGGGTAAGAACTAATGTTTTACCCCATGACCCGGGCGAGTCTCGTGGGTGAATGCACCCACGGTGCTTTTATAGAGAGGGCCTACTTTTCAGGCCCCCTGACAACATAATGGCCACTTAAAAAGCGGCGAAGAGAGGAATGAACAAAAACCAAAAAAAATAAAACAAAGGAATAAACAAAACCGAAATAAAATAAAACAAATAAAACAAAAATGAAGAAATTACGAAAAAGTTGGAGAGAATTTGAAAAAATTTAAACAATAAAACAATTTTTTAGCAATTTATTAATGAAAAACTAAGCAAAAGGCTTAATTTTTCGGTGGAATTAACTCCCTAGGGAGAGGTCGACCTTCCGGTGGACGGGCATGTAAAGGCGCTATGCCCCTTAGGTGTAGGTGGGTGCTATTGTCCGCCGCGTCAAACAACCGGGCAGCCAGTCTGGCGATAAACTCACCTATTGGCTCTGCCTTTGTGTCCCTAGCAATTGTGTCATTGCGAACGTAGCGCGGAGCATCCGTTAATATCCTCAGCGATTTGTTTTGTACTACTTGAATCTTTTTCTTTTTAGTGGCGGATAGCAGGGCGTACCAAGCCGGCGCGGCGTACGTTAGACGGGACCTAACGTAGAGCTTGTATAGCCGGATTTTGGTTTTAAGTGGCAGGTCAGACGAAAATAATGGCCGTAGGGCCGCCCTGGCCGCTGCATGTTCAACCATTTTGGACATGCGCAGTCTGCGGTCGATAAAGCAGCCAAGGTATTTTACGCTGCTCTGCCACTCAATTACCTGCCCGCGGAATACAAGCGCTTTAGGTAATAGCCTCTGTTGGCCGGTTAAGATGGCTGCCGTTTTGGAGGCGTTTACTGCTATCCTCCACTTGTCAAGCCATCACGGGAGAATGTCCAATAATCGCTGCATTTTAGCGGCAGCTAAGTGGGACTTACGGGACGAGCTCATGTACGCGCTGTCGTCGGCATACAATGCTAGGGTGACGTCCTGTATGCCTGGCGATAGACCGCTATCGCTGAGCGTGGGAATGTCGTTAGTGAAAATCGCATACAACAGTGGGGAAAGGCAGCTACCTTGTGGGACCCCCGCTGAAATGGCCTTGGTAGGGGAGTTTTTATTGTCAACCGAAACAAAGAAACTCCGCCCCTCCAGAAAAGAGGCTATTATCCGCCCGTACATAGGGGGTAAGTCGGTCTCAGAAAGCTTAAACAAAAGGCCGGCGTGCCAAACACGATCAAAGGCCTTCTCGATGTCGAGAAAGACCCCGACCGTGTACCTGCCTTTGTTCATCTCAAAGGCCATATGGTGTAAAACACGAGTAAGCAGAAGAGTGGTGCTATGATTACTTCTAAAGCCAAACTGTTCTGGCCTAAGATTGATAAAGGGTGATACCCTTTTCAATAAAAGCCGTTCGAACAGTTTGGCTATGTTAGAAAGTAACGTGATCGGCCGATAATGCTCTGGTTTCTGGCGGCTCTTACCAGGCTTCGGTATGACAATAATTTTGCCTGTCTTCCAGGTCGTGGGAAAGAAACCTGTGCGGAGGATCCCATTAAAAATACGGGTTAAGGCCACAAGACCTTTTCTGGGTAACATCAAAAGGGCCGTGTTAGGAATGCCGTCAGGGCCGGGAGATTTCTTTTTGTTTAAAAAGGATATAAATTTTTTAACCTCCTTAGGGGAGATAAAATCGTCACCCCTAAGTGGGACGGTGGGGGTAGAAAGAAACTGTTGTATGCGCTCCTCAACCAATGTTGTGTGGGCGTGGTCGACACTGGGATTGGGCCTAAATTGGTCCTCGAAGTGGTCCGCCAGTAAGCCCGCGCGTTCCTCAGCTGAGTACAAACGGTTACCTAGCGTGTCTACGAGGGGGTGTATGGGTGCAGGGGTGTTGGTCATACAGCGAGCTAAACGATAAAGAGCGGTATCATTGTCGCTGGCCTTTGAAATTGTATTATCCCAAGACCATTTCCGCTAAAGCGAAATTTGGTGCGATAGGTCACTACCTAATTTATTTAGCTCTTTTTTAATTGACGGGCAACGAGTTCGGCACCACAGTTTGCGAAGTTCTCGTTTTTGGCTAAGTTTACTACGGAGATGTACCGGTAATAAACTTTTCCCCGAGGCTGTCTTGGCAGATGTGGTGCACTGAACAAGTGCGGAAGAGATAGCTGCGGTGAGCGCCTGGGTGGCTGTTTTCACTTCCTGTGGAGTGGACAGGCCACCGGGGGGGAGTTTAGATGAGCTTAGTAGTTTTTGATATTTAGTCCAGTCCGTAATGTTTTTCATTGGTGGCAAAGCTTTGTCCCTAATAGAAACTCCGAGGACCAGTAAAATGGGGAGGTGTTGCGAATCAATGTCATGGAGGGTTTCTAATGAGATGGGCCAATTAATATTACGATCTAGTGCTATGTCTAGTACGTCCGGTTGAAATAAGTCCTGAGACGGATAGTGAGTGGGGGAGCCGGGACCAATTATGACGTAATTGTGCACCTCGGCATCATTTTTTAAATCTCTGCCTTCTTTTGATGAAATTCTTGAACCCCATTGTCGGTGTTTGGCGTTAAAGTCGCCGAGTATGAGTGTAGGCGTGTCGTCGGACATAATATTTTTTATATCGCCGGAAATGAAAGGCACCTTAGGTGGTTTGTAGGCGGCGAAAACCTTAAGTTCGGAGTTACCGACTTTTAGTTTAATGCCTATCGCTCGGGTTGAAACAAAGCTTGACAGGGGTAAACTTTCGTGGACAAGGTCTCTACGAATCAGCACTGCTGTGCCCCTGTAAGCGATGTTATTTGTGGCGTTTATTTCGTCCCGCCTATAGACGAAATATTTGGGCAAACAAAGAGAGTGCTCAGGGCGCAATTTGGTTTCGCCCAACAACACAATATGAATATCGTGCTGTTGGACAAGCAACCTGAGGTCAGCGGTCTTGTCTCTTACCCCCCCCCCCCCCGGATTCCAGTATATCACTCTTAGATTGAAGAGAATTCCTGGACCAGGAGGTAGGTAAGCTGCTGCAGGCCGTGCAGTAATGCGGGCAACGGGTTTTGCCCGACCGCGATTGCCTCAATAGCTGCGTTAAGCGCAGCGATGGATGCTCTGGCTATGATGAGTGACAACGGCGGACAAATAGCACCCCTGACGGGAGGTGCACGACCCCTGGGGGGTGGTGCGGGGGTGGCGGCAAGATTTGAAAGATTTGTAAATTAGTTAAATAAGAAACATTTACCTTACGGTGTAATGCGGAGGGCGGTACAAGCGGTCGTGCGGGGATAGGGGGTTGGGGGGGTTTAAACAAAGTAGGAAGCGGGGCTTGGGGTTGGGCGCGGTGGGCGGCCACAACGGTGGACGGGGCGACAGCGGCGAGCGGGGCGAGTGGGGCGAGCGGGGCGACGGCGGCGAGCGGGGCGACGAGCGACGACGACGACGACGGTTGTGCCATCTGTGCTACGACCGAGTTAGTTGTTTTAAGCTCACCTGCACTTTCTACCTGCTTCCTGCCCTTTCCTCTGCGACCTCTCTTTTTACTTTTCTTTAAGGGCTGCGTTCTGTCTGACGGCCGATTGGCGGGGGGCATTAGTGTTGGTCCCTGTGTGAGGTCGTATTCTTGAGCCTCCATTACCGGTAAGGGTACCGGGGAGTCTCTTCGGGGCGGCGGTGGCTTCGGGGCGGGGGGGGCACTTTTCACCCCCATTGTACGCGCTTCCCTCCTGTATAACGGACATGACCTGTCGTTAGCCGCGTGCTCTCGTTTGCAGTTAGCGCACGTTGGGGTCGCTCCTCTGTCGCGCTTGCAATCCGCGGTTGTGTGGCCCTCTCCGCAGCGTACACAGCGAATTGGACTATGGCAGTTGGCCGATGAGTGGCCGAACGCTTGGCATCGATGACACTGCGCCGGCCCGGGCTTTGCCTTCCATGCAGTGATGTTCACGCCGGACATGTTTAGGAGCTCCGTAATTTTGTAGACATTTTGGAGCTCGCTGTGTTCGTGTCTGTTCTGTAGCTGGCCAAAGTAAATACAGTAGGGGCGACCTCTTGCCCCCGGGATCTGTCGAATATGCGATAGGGGGAAGCCCAATGCGTCCATTTCATTGGCTATTTCATCCAACGGCGCGTCGAGAGGGAGTCCTTTAATCGGTAGTTTTTGAGGTCTCTCGTTGTCCAGGCTGTAGCAATACCAAGATACGGTATTGTCCGCTTTCGAGACCTCGTCAATATAGGCCGCCACCACCCTATATTCCTCCGGCGATTGCGGCAAAAAACGCACGCCTTTGCCAAAAGGGCGCGCGTGTGGGGCGTGTTTCAGGAGGGAACGCAGCTTCTTTAGATGCACCGACCATTGTGGCAGATTTTCGACGATGATTGGTGGGTACCTGGCTTTCTCCTTAGGCTTTTCGGGCTGGACAGGTGTAGTCTGGGCCGGGGTGGCCGACACTTGCGCGTAGGACTGGCCGGTAGTTTGCGGTGAATTAGTATCCGTATCCATTTGTACGACAACATCGGTCGCTGCTACTTGCGGCGGGGTCAGTGTTGCGGCGGGTACGTAGGTCGTGGTTTCCCTTGCTGCTGCGCGGGCTTGTTCAGCTGGGTCTTTAAATGGGCTTAACGAGAAGGGACGTACCTCACGGCCCAATGTCCTACGTGGGTCGCTCGTTTTAATGGCAATCGACGGCGGGTTGGCACGCGGTGGTGGGTTGAGCGGCGTCGATGGTGACACAATTGAAGCGTCGCGACGGGCCGACGCCGGTGGGGCGTGGATGACAATATCTGAATTAGCCGCAGAGCCGGCTATTACCTTTTGCGGCGAGACAACGTCCGTTGGAGAGGCCTGGATGGGAGATAGCATGGCGGGGAGCTCTTCGTCCTGGAAGTACTCGTATTCATCCCCTGTCTCAGAGGTGGCATAACTTGTTGTGCCCGAACGGGCTGAAGCCATGGACGCAGCCGACGGAGGGCGCGACGGTGGGAAAGCTGCGGCGAAAGTGCCGTCCGCGGCAGTGACCTGACCTGTAAAAAGGTTACGGGCCACTATTGCCGGTGGCTGGGATCGCGACCATACCTGTCGCTTCCTTATTCCCCGGCCCCTATTGGGGGGATGGCGGAACGGAGGGGGTGGCATCTATAGGGTTGAAGACGCTGACTACATCGACTTCCCTCGACGGGCACGCACAGAGGCGGCCGGAACCAGAGCAAATAAGAAAAAAAAACACTTACTCCTATTCCAAATTGCCTACCGAGAGTGAAGGAGACAGCAGTCTGTTGCCTTCTTGCTCGCACACGATGAGCGATGACGATGACGCTTCGGCTCGAACGAGCACCCGCAACACACAAAACGCACGTACGCACACCGTTTTTCACGCAGAGTGATTTGTTCATAGGAGCAATTCAGAAAGAAACGAAGCGAAAGAAACAAGATACTCCAAACGAACAATCAATGGCCGGCAACTGAAAGTTGTACAGTTTAAAAATTAAACCGTAATGCCAGACTTTGTCGAAAGCTTTCGCTACATCGAAGAAGACAGCACCCGTGTGGCGTGTCTTACCTAATGCTGGTTGGAAGCCAGTGAGAATATGTTCCATTATGCGGAGGACTTGATGGACGCATGAGTGTTTGGCATGGAAGCCGAACTGCTCGTCTATTAAAATGCCTCTCGAGACTATAGCGTTCCATAGGCGAGCGAGGAGGAGGCGTTCATAGAGTTTACCAAGGGCCTTTAGTAAACTTATAGGGCGATAGAAGGACGGCTCGGTACGAGCTTTGAATGGCTTATGGATCCCTATAACAATTGCATCTTTCCATTGAGAAGGAAAGATGCAATGTTCGATAGCAGCGTTAAAGATCGCTACTAGGAGGCAGAGAAGGGGAAGAGTGAGGCGCTTTAGGATATCGTTAGAAATACCGTCCGCACCGGGGGCTTTACGGGGGCGTAGGTCTTTGATGACCTGTATGACTTCATCGATAGTGACAGGGGGCCCTGCCCTGCCCTGCAGAAAAGTTCTGCACTCCACTTCGCCGTCTACTTCGCGCACGTGGTCGGGATCGAAAGGCTGTGTGCTTAAGGCACATTGGGCCAACTAGACGCTAGGCAATCCGCTTTTTCGTCGTCATTGAACGCGGGAGCGTTGTTGGGCCGAGTTAACGGAGGGAGAGAGTTGGCGGTTTCGGATTTTAGAGCTCTGGCTAAGAGCCAATAAGCTTGGTGAGAAGGAGAAATGTTCTCCATAAGATCACCGAAACGTTGGGCGCGAAGCTCAGCTACAGCGGTTCTTACACGGCGGTGTAAGTCGTTGAAGCGAGCTTTATTTTCTATAGTGGGAGCGCGATCGCGTGTGCGGCGGGCCGCGTTACCCTCAGTCATTAGCGACCTGATGTGCTGAGGCAGGATTAGGTGGTGATAATCACCAACCGGCACCTGTCTTGAGCACTCGCTAACGGTGGCGGTCAGGAGGCTAGTGAGTGAGTCGATGGCTACGTTCAGGTCGGTCGCGGATGAGATTACGTTGGGAACGCGGTCTAGATGTGGCGAGCTGGGATTTTCGAGCAATTGCCCAAATTTATCCCAGTCCGTCACGGTTCTAGTGTCGGGAGGAGAGTCCGAAGGGGAACCTAATCGGAGGATGACAGGGCGGTGGTCCGAGTCAAGTTCGTCAAGGACCTCTATAGAACGAAAGCTTAGCCTTACATTCTTTAGAAGTGATATGTCCAGTACGTCGGAGTTGTTCCTAGTATTGTGGGGAAAGAAAGTGGGCGTCATGGGAGCGATAATGTCAAAGTTTAGTCTGTCAACTAAATCGTCAAGGAGTCTGCCTCTCCGTGAAGTTACAGAAGAGTTCCAGCGGCGATGCTTGCAATTAAGGTCGCCGGCAAGAATGACGGCGTCGCCTAAATTTAAGAGCGACTGAAGGTCGCTCTCGAGCAAGTCTTTTAAGGGAGAGAGATAAACCGATGCAATGATGATCGGCTGATGGCCGGTCATCGCTAAGCGGCAGACGGATGCTTCTAAGTTCGTAAGTGGTGGAGGATCGATAGGGGAGCAATGCAGGGAGCGCCTGTAATAGATTAGAGTGCCTCCGAGATTGGAGGCAGTTCTATCATTACGGACGGTGCGATAGTTCGCGATCGAAGGGGTGCGGACAGCGGGCTTTAGGAACGTTTCCTGGATGAGGAAGACGTCCGGTTTTTGGAACGAGAGGAATTGCGATAATTCCTCTCTTTGGTTACGAAGACCGTTGGCGTTAAAATAGCCTAAGGAGACGGACCGGAGTTTTTCGCGCGTGGTTGTGCAATCCATTTTGGTTTTTAAGGTTTTGGGGCCACCCTGCGGAGGGCGGCGAAGAAGTCGCGATGCTTAGCCATGAAGCTGAGCATTTGATTGAGATCGGTGATCTGTACGTATTCGGCGTACACGATCTCAAAATAGGCTGGGTCGCAGGCCCAAGAAATCTCGGCGAGAATGTCGAAGTGCTGCTGCTCGGCCGTCTGAGCGGCGTTGCGGGGCAGCGCGAGAGAGGGGCGCGGGGGGGCAAGACGCGTTTGCGCGAGAGGACATTAGAGGGGCGGGGTAGGGAATACCCGTGACTGAGACGGGCCCAGGGAGAGCAGACAGAAGTTTGTCTGTCTCCTTTGATTTGGTTGCGTCAATTAGCGCTGGAGGACGGCTCCAGGTGTTGACAGCAGGGAGGAGGGCAGGCACGAGCGGAGCGCTTGTGCGGAGTCTCGACCCTGACGCCCTTGAGGCTGCACACATCTATAATATTAAAGACGGCTTTGCCCTCTTTGGTGAGGTCTAGCACTACGAGCACCATGTCGTAGCACTCAGATCGGTTGCGGCCGTTGTACATGCGATGTACTTCCCTTACAGGGAGGCCTTTGACGATTAATTCGTCCTGGACAGTTTTTGCGGAGAATTCCTTAGGGACTCCCACGCGTTCTTCGGCCAGCGAGCTGGCTCAGGGCTGGCCGCCGAGATGGACGGGGAAGGGGAAGCGCTAGGCGCTTTGAGGCATTTAGCCTCAGAATCGGAGGGAGGAGGAGTAGACTCCTGAGCGGATGCCGCCGAAGCCTTTTTTGACTTGGCGGTCTTCTTACGCTTTTTTCCCATTTTTGTCCCCAGGCCAACCACTTTGAAGCATTCGTCGTCCTCGTTTGAAGACAACGCCGACTCAGCGGACATTACGGCTACCGGAGACAGGGGTGCGGTTTCGGAGGTTGCGGGGGGCGGGGTAGCGAGTGACCAAGAAAGGTTCACATCAGCTACCGGGGTGGGGTGACGATTTGGCACAGGGGCCCGAAGAGCGCGGCGAGCGACACGCGGGTCGCGAGGGCGGGGGTCGTGGCAGAGAGAGCGCGTGCGGGGAGAACGAGAGCGCGAATGAGTGCGCGAGCGAGACGGGGAACGCGGCGGCGAACGCAGAGAGGGCACCGACTTGTCGTACGCTTGGAGGGCAGCCACAGCCTGGGAAGAGCAGGCTTGGACCAGATCTGAGTGATCACGAAGACAAGCCTTGATGATCTCCCCTATCTGGTCCCGGGACATGTCTTTGAGTACTTCGGCCATCGCGGGGGTGGCCGAGGTGCAGCTTGTGAGTACTTAGTGACTCCCCACCATTGCTGGCGAGGAGCAAGAATACCTAAGTGTGGCCAAGCGCCCCACAGTGCTACGGATTGCTTGGTGTGTACCTAACTCCTACTCCTACGGCCGGGGTTACGTTGTCACCGTTAGGTTTCCCCCCGAGTAACGAGACGTTTATGAAGAATAAACGTTAGGTAGACCGCAACTCTAAAAAGAGCTATACGATCTCACCCACCAGCCCTTGAGCACTCGGAAACACAAACTAGACGCAATCGACACTTAAAACGCGAGAATGCGCGGAGCGGCGAACCGCTGAAGCGGAAATACTACACTAGCGATTTAACCCAAAGCCGGACTCAGGCCAGGCGAACCAGCATCAGTCAAAGAGGCAAGCGAGGGTCATCACTATGCGTAGTAGTTACGCGACTGCGAGAACACACACTCACACACAAAAACATACAGTAAATCTACGATAAACTTCGCGTTATGGGCGCGTTGAAAAGCGCGAAAGCACACCCAGAGCGGGCCGAGAAGCAATTTCCCAGCCAATACACACTACCGAGCAGCGCTCAACACTCAGGCCGATTTTCCAAGAATTGCGGGCAATAATCCAAACAACAATTCGAGGTCGTCAGCGCTGAGGCCAAACACCACACAGGAATGCGCACCAGCTGAGTCACCACTGCACGGAGCACACTGAGAGCTCTTGACACTCTAGAACACGACCGCACAACACGAAAGTCGAATCGGGAATGATGTGAAATGAATCCTTGCGTTAAAATCTTTCTAATATATACAACAGAGCGGAAAACCTATACAACGCGTTCTAATTTTGAACAACACCATCTGTGTAACATATTTGAACTATATTTTCTAATAAATTAAGTGTTTCAAAAATGTTACTGGCTACTTGCATTTTATTTTTCATTCTAAATATATTTTGATGTTAAAGCAAGTCGAAAGCGTGGTAAATTTTCTTTCAACAACTGTATTAATTTTAATTTTATTTTATTTAAACATCTTATACATTTCAATTTATTATATTTTATTTTCCTCGTAGGTGTAGTATAAATCACTATGTATCACTCGGGGTAAAATGCAATTCCTACCTCATGTGTATTAAGGTCAAACTACACCCTTGTTAGTCTAATTACAGTCACTTTCACCCCTCGGTAAACAAGGTACTATTATTTTTATATATTGATTTAATTTAACACTTGTTCGTATTAATATAACTTTGTTGTTTCCAGTTGCACTTACTCTAAAACTTATTATACTAGACTACTATTTCCTCTACCCAAAGATTGGTTGTCTTAATAGCGATAAGACCGCCTCAATTGTACTCCTCCAATAAATTGTATGTACCTACTACAGTCTACTGCCGTGGCCCTCAAACGCAGCATAACTGGGCGATCGTGAAAATGCGGGACAAGGCATAGCCGAGGCACGCATCACAGAATCCGGGTATGGTCAGTTGTCGCCAAGGCTTGTATAGTGCTTTTTTAAACATCCGTCTAAAAAAACTACGAGCAATTATATTGACAACTTATTTACAATAATAAAAAAAGTTTAGGTAATTTAGCTGCGTTCAAATGTCGATTTCTTTTTTTACATTTTTTAATTAATTTCAAGGCGCACTATTTTTGTTGTGCCAGTCCGAAAGTTAAATAAAATTTGATGAGTTATCTCTTTAGTTATCAATGTTCGGGTTTAAAAGCGGTCAAATATAAAAAATTTCGGGTCTCTCTCTGATACTGTACTGCAAGTTCTTGTGCAAGATATATCGTAGCACGTTTAAGAAAAAGAAAATTAACATTACAAAGTGTGTGCGAGATAAAATATTTCTTTGCGCTATTTAGTTGAAAAACTTTGTTAATTTGCCAAGTTTAAATAACAATAAGCGAGATTTTTTTTAATTGTTTGTATTTTTAAAATTTATTAAATTTTTAAATTTTTTGACCAAATTTGCTTAAAATTTAAAATTGCCGCTTATTAACACCATTAATAACATAAATATTTCTTAATTCTTTTTCTTCATACCACGAAGGTGGCAAACAAGCTTACGGTCATCGGCTTTCAAATGATATTGGAACTGAACGTTGCTGGAGATGTTACCATTAAGGATCCCAATACTGTTGGAGGGTAAGGGGTTTTTTCTGGAATTGTAGGACCTCAGTGAATGGGTTATTTTTAGCGGTGATCTCACACACTTCATATGGTTGAATAAGACCAAGTTAACATGTCCCTAGTCCTTGGACAGACTGGTCTAGATTTACAAGTAGTCTCACACTTATCATTTCATGACATTGCGTTACATTTTTAACCGACTTAAAAAAAAGGAGAAGGTTCTCAATTCAGTTGTATGTTTTTTTTTAATGTCTGTTACCTCAGAACTCCGTCATTTATGAACCGATTTGGAAAATTATCACGTATAGGGAAGGAATTAGTCCCATCTTTATTTGGTACGGATTGGTACGAGAAAACCAGAGTTATGTAAGAAAATGTTTTCAAGTTGTATCATTTTGATTATTTAGATGAGCTTCTACCGGTCTCTACGTCTAGACTGGCAATGTATCTGCGTGGCGGAGGCGCTACTTTGAATGAGATTAACAAAACGCGAGAGTAGAATTTTTGCTCCGCATTTTAATACTTGCAAACTTATATGACGCGCATTCTAGTTGTCATCTCGACATTTTAAGTGCACTGCGGCGTGTCATGCTGCGGTGCGCTGCTTTAAATTTGAATTGTACAGAATTTGATAGGGATTAATGGACTTAAAATTCACTAAAACCATACGAGTTGAAAGCTATCAGTTCAAATAAAAAAAAACCTTTATCTATAAAATGCTTAGTGACAGCCTTCTTCACCGAGTTTCGAGCACTATTGCCTCGATCTGTGGATTTTTTTGCTTAGTGCGTGAGGACTAGGGTTTTAGATACTTGAGACAAGGATATATCTTAATATCCCAAAACAGTATTCCAACTTGTACGAGATTGAAGAAGTGGTACATACAACAAATCACAGCAAATTATTATTAAAAGTTAGGGAAAGAACTAATTTAAAAGAAAAATCGAACAGAAATAAAAAAAAAATGTTCATAAATTAAGAAAATTATAGATACTTACTTAAATTACAAAAACGTGCTGAAAATTAAGTTTTCTTGACTTTAATCTCGATATTTTGTCATGGAACCCATTTTTTTTTCAATTCATTATTTAGGTATTGTTTTATGTTAATATGCGGCTAGAATTTCAATATACAGGCTAGTGTTTTTTTTTTATAAATTAAAAACATGAAAAAACTAGCCAAAAACGTAAGCGCTCTACGCGTAAGCGACATAAAACGTGCGAAGTTCTTATAAGAGCTGGCTAAAGATAGTTTTAGCTTTTTTATACTTGACTTGCTCAACTGGCGCCTTAAGTGCATGTATAGTGTGCAAAAAATCCGTGCGGAAACAAACCGCAACAAAGTATGTTTGCTTTAGGGGCTGTGGCAAAGGGAATCGACTTCAAGGCGAATAAAACATGTAATTGAATGTTATGTGAATAAGTCTACTTAAGGGGCTTGTTCTTTACTTTTTAGTGGATCTAAAGTCGGTTTATATTTTTGTTAAAAAAATAGTTTATTCTTTAATTTTTGATTGCGATATTACACGAATTTTATTTTTAAGTTGGTCCTTAAAGTTGGTATTAAAGAAACTTAGAACGTTCTTTTATTTTTCTTCAAAACCATAAATTACTCAAGGGGCTGAATGATAGGAAAAGGGTTTGGTTTTTACCACATATCTACGGAATCCTTAAAATAAACGATTGAAAATACATGACAAAAGTAAAGGCTTTCAAATTACTATTTAACAGTTTTCTATGTTGGTAGGTAAATACATACCTACAATATATATAAACACTATCAATGCCTTCAACTTAAGGATCGATGAAAAGATGAAATGAAAATATATAATTGAGAGTCAGGGGGAAGCATTGGCATGTAGCCTACAATGCGAAGGCGTTCGATCGGGTCTGGTACCGGGGTCTTCTATCGAAGTTGCCATCTTACGGAGTGCCTGAGGGTTTGTGCAAATGGGTGGCTAGCTTTTTGTCTGGCAGACGCATACGAGCCGTAGTTGACGGTAGTTGCTCTGATAGCATGGACATTAATGCTGGTGTCCCGCAAGGCTCTGCGCTGTCTCCTACGGTGTTTCTACTGCACATCAATGATATGTTGGACATCAACAACATACATTGCTATACAGATGACAGTACTGCCGTGCATGCATCCCACGTTCCGTTGTGGAGGAAAAGCGTGAAGAACTTGTGTCTCAAATCGAGATCGGTCTGTCCAAGGTCTCTGACTGGGGGCGGGAAAACTTGGTCCGATTCAACCCTTCAAAGACACAAGTCTGCGCGTTCACCGCTAAGAAAACCCCATTCACTGTAGTCCCACAATTCCAGAACACTCCCCTCTCCATCTCCAAGAGCATTGGGATCCTTGGCGTTGACATCTCCAGCGATGTTCAGTTCCGAGATCATTTGCTAGATAAGGTATAGCTGGCGTCCAAAAAACTTGGTGTACTCAACAGAGCGAAGCAGTACTTCACGTCGGGACAAAGGTTGCTACTTTACAAGTCGCAAGTCCGGTCCCATATGTAGTACTGCTGTCATCTCTGGGCGGGTGCACCCGGATACCAGCTTGGCCCTTTTGACTCGGTTCAACGACGGGCTGTGAGAATTGTCGACGATCCCAAACTCACTTGCGGTATCGATCCCTTAAGTCTGAGGAGAGACTTTGCCTCACTGTGTGTGTTCTACTGCTTGTACAATGGGTTGTGTTCTGAGGAATTGTTCGAAATGATGCCCACGGCTACTTTCTACCATCGCACCGCTCGCCATCGGCAGGGAATTCATTTTCACACTTTAGAACCTAAATGGTCGCGTACCGCACCGCACTGGTTTCAGAGAAACTTCCTCCCGCGAACGCTTAAGTTGTGGAATGAGCTCCCTGCCAAGGTTTTCTGCAAGGACTACAGTATGGAGTTCTTCAAGAAAGAAGTTATTAGATTTCTGAAGGGTCGGCAACGCGCAAGTGATACCCCTGGTGTTGCAAGCGTCCATAGGCTACCGTGACCGCTTACCATCAGGCGGGCCGTAAGCTTGTTTGCCACCTTAGTGGTATAAAAAAAAAAAAAAAAAAAAATGTCTTGCCATTGCTTCTTCAAATATTCCATAGTTTGATTGAAGAGAGATTTGATGGTTTCATAGTAATTTGTAGTGATGTACTTGTGGTGAACTAGCATCTGTTGATCTCAAAGTAACTCGTGATTGGTAGTAGTTCTGTTGTACATTTCTCTGTAAGTATTCGTTTGATTTAGTTGAAATCTACCTCTTGACTTCTGATAATACGATTGATATCTTCAATCTCCATATCTTCCATTGACATGTTTTCCTGCTTCCTTTTGCTCCTTTTGTTCAAACTCTTAAAAATGTTACGTAGAGTTTACTAGTTAAGGACAATCGCAGCGCGTTAGTACGTCAGTTAAGCTACGGTGACAAGAGAAGCGCGAAATTGACTGGTTCGATTTCCCAACGGGTCGCGATTGATGTTCCGACGTAAAACCAACAACAAAGCTCGAATAATATCTCGAAGTACCACTAACGCTGGTGAGTAGCTACCAGAAACATACAGCCTATCCCTAGTTCCCTAACTGTTCGTGCATATAATCTGGACCCCTTGTGCATGTATCCTAGGTTAGTGATTGTATGTAAGTGTCTGTACCTAGCTAATTGAGTACCAAGTGGCCCTACCCTACCTATCGTGTCATTAGCGCCCTAGTCCTAACCATAGGGTTCGACGCATATATAATTATATAGAGAAATACAGGATTGCACGTCACCAGGAGGTTTAGCGGGTCTAGGAACATCTAGCCAGGGTGGCTCTTCCAGCGGTTGCTGGGTACTTCTGGGCTGCACGTCCAGCGGTTGCTGGGAACTTCTTGGGAGGAAGAGTAAAACTTGACTCTTTCTTGATTCCAATTCATTAATTTTACAAAATATCTACATAATATACATTTCATAAATGTTGACTTAACTACTATTACATATATAATATGTTGGTGTGCTTACATGATGTTATCTGTCTATTGCCTAAATACTACTCATTAATTTTACAGTTTCACATGTGACCTGCGTTCACACTCGTTAGTTAATTTAGTATACTTATAACAATTAAATCTATAAGTAATCTATATTTAATCCTGTTATATTTATTATAGTTCAATGAGTTAAACAGTTGTAACAGGGCATACAATCGTGCGCGACTATTGTAACGTTGTAGCAGAGCGTACAATCCTGTGTGACTATTCCTGTACGTTGCGACGGAGCATACAATCGTGCGCGACTATAATAACGTTGTAACGGAGCGTAGACTCATGCTCCACTATTCCTGTACGTTGCGACGGAGCATACAATCGTGCGCGACTATAATAACGTTGTAACGGAGCGTAGACTCATGCTCCACTATTCCTGTACGTTGCGACGGAGCATACAATCGTGCGCGACTATAATAACGTTGTAACGGAGCGTAGACTCATGCTCCACTATTCCTGTACGTTGCGACGGAGCATACAATCGTGCGCGACTATAATAACGTTGTAACGGAGCGTAGACTCATGCTCCACTATTCCTGTACGTTGCGACGGAGCATGCAATCGTGCGCGACTATAATAACGTTGTAACGGAGCGTAGACTCATGCTCCACTATTCCTGTACGTTGCGACGGAGCATACAATCGTGCGCGACTATAATAACGTTGTAACGGAGCGTAGACTCATGCTCCACTATTCCTGTACGTTGCGACGGAGCATACAATCGTGCGCGACTATAATAACGTTGTAACGGAGCGTAGACTCATGCTCCACTATTCCTGTACGTTATAACAGAGCATCCAATGGCGCGCGACTATCCCTGTATGTTGTAACAGACAATAAAATCGTGCGCGGCTATTACTTTACGTTGTAACAGAGCATAAATTCTTGCGCTGCTATTCCTTTACTTTGTAACAGAGAATACAATCTTGCGCTGCTACTCCTTTACGTTGTAACAGAGCATACAATCGACTTGACGTTTGGCACAAGGATATGCTAATAATTATTACTCTTATTATTATAAAACAAGTTATGGATTGACTAAAATTTGACACAATGTTAAATCAGTACATAAGAGTGTTTCATATACTTTTCTTTCGGACGTTCCTATGGGAACAGGCATTTCGCGAGGGAGCCACAGCACAGCTAAGTGTGGCCGGATTTAATTAGTAATAATATAATAATGCTAAGACGGAAATAAAACACTTCCAACGTTAAAATGCTTAATAAGCCTATCATAAATATAATAAAATAAAAAAAGATTGTTATAAATAAATTATCTTTTAGGCATTGATT
The DNA here is from genome assembly GCA_946406115.1 of Apoda limacodes. Taxonomy (NCBI): domain Eukaryota; kingdom Metazoa; phylum Arthropoda; class Insecta; order Lepidoptera; family Limacodidae; genus Apoda; species Apoda limacodes. Next base: position 52,833,775 of record OX291541.1, read on the forward strand.
TTCGGTTATCGTTGACTGAGATTTACTCCTTAATTCACTAATGAAGTTTGCTATATCAAGCTTTAGGTATAGCTATTGTTCGTTTAAGCTCGGTTATAGTTATTACTGCAGGAATTTAGGGATAAAAAGTAGCCTATATGCTATTCAAGGACCCAACCTATATGTATGCCAAGTTTCATCACGATCCGTCCAGTGGTTGAATCGTGAAAGAGTAACAAACATCCATCCATCCATCTATACAAACTTTCACATTTATAATATTAGTAGGATACATAGTAATTAAAAACATATGAGTAGAAGAAAAAAATATTAATTAATGAAATATAAGGCTTGTCTTCAGTCAAAACATAATAAATAATAATATTTTTACAAACAAAATTTCATAAATAAATACGGTTTTCTCTACTAATATGTTTGAATTAGTCTATTGGCATAACCACATACATATAAAATAAAACTCAATATAATAAAATATGATAATATATGATAAACGCTTCATTATAGTTATCTATTACAAATCGGTGATTAAAACGTTTTTTATCAACATTACGTACTTAGCTAGTTTTATTTATGCAAAAAAGCAACTTTGTTTTTTTTTTGATTTTGTTTTTTTTTCTTGTATCAGTAAAACCGGTAAAGTAGTAGATTTAGTTATGTAGTGTTAGTAAAAAGTGGTGGTAATAAAAAAAGAAAGATAAATTTGGCGATAAAAATAGCTATTTAAAAGTCAATTGGTACAAAAATATGTTGACCTTGACTCTGCGTTTGGCATTTTATTAGAAAACAATATTTCGTATTAATATTTGACATTCGATTTGATTTGAATTTTCTGGACGTGAGAAATTCATTAGCGGTGTTGTGCGCTTTTTTTATGATGGGTCACGTGTCCTAATTGAAAATTCATAGAAAATTTGTAAGACGGAACTCGCGACAGATTTATTTACATTGGGATTGTCAGATAAAATTTCAAATATACTACGTCGAAACAGTAAATAAACAAACATAATTATTTGTGATGGGTAAAATGATAAAGTCGCGTCAGGCTGATCAAAAAATTTGTCAGACGGAAACCTTAATTAGTATAGTAAATTTTTGGCTAGCAATTTTTTCAAGAAAGATGGTTTTTTGCTGAAATTTTGACAGTAAGTAGGGAATACCCCAAGAAGCAAAACCTACCCTATGCCAAGGTGTGCTTCTTCGCGGGGGGTGAAAACCACCCCAACTAGGGGATGATAATTAAAAAAAAAACCAGAAATCGATAGAAAGATGGATTTTAAGCTAAAAATGTTCTATAGAAGTTTTTCAAAAAATCATTTCTTTTTGAGATATTCGTGATCGATTTTTCACATATAACTCATAAACTATTGATTTAATCAAAAAATCTGTAATTATGAAAATGGTAGGCTATGAAAGATCAAAAAAAAATCTTTTTTTATTTTTTAATGTAGACCCAATACAAAAAAGTTATAGCTCATTGAAGGTAAGCCATATATTTTTTTAACGATAAATTGAACATTGAATTACGAAAAAACGGTACGTCTTACGATGAAAGTGCTCAGAATCTTTTTAAAGTACATTAAGAAACGTTTGAAATGTGTTTTTTTAAAGTTCTCTTTCATAAAAACTAACGGAGTTGTGACGAATATAAAGTTGAATTATATTTTTTTTACGAGAAAAATCAACAATTAAACACATCTCATTACTACCGTAATTGAAATTAAATGTTACAAATGTACAAATAACTTAATCTTGACATTATTAATATGATCCAAAGGTTTGACAGATGTAAAATACTTATTTTTGAAAAAACATGTCATCAAAGTGAACTAGGTATTTTTGAAATATTCAAAAAAAATGACTTAGCGTACAAAAAGTTAGCATTTTCATTCAAAAACATTTTTTTTTTTACTGTAGCTTAAAAATTCTTCAGGATATAGCTTATAAAACTTAGTATTGATACGAAATCAGTACCTACCGCCCTCGACCCCTTTCACCGTTGACCTTTATAAAATTAAGGGTTTGAGAAATATAAAAGTTACATGAGCTTATAGCCCAAAGGATATAACATTGTAAATTTTTTGTACTCCCTTCTTCCTGGTGGGATGTAATTTTTAAGGGATGAAAATTTGGAAACACATGTTCTGAAATAATTAACTAAAAAAAATTAATAATTTGTTTTAATGAAGCATCATATCTAAAAAAAAAACGTTTTTTTAAGATTTATTTTGTATTTTAATGTAATAGGGGTGGTTTTTAGGGGACGAAAACTAATTGTAACAATTTTCTTAAGATGTCTACGATTTAAATATAATAATTTATCAAAACAAATCACTTTACTAACATTCTAGACGTCTTTACGTAGGTAACCGTTATTTCTTTAAACTCACACAAAACCTCTTGTTATAAAAATTTTCGTCTTCAATCTACGTCACAATAAATTAAAAAAGTTCTAATTTATGGTTAAGCAGAGTATATGTTAGACTTAAATGATGCTTAATAAATAAAAACACGGTTTAAGGCAGACACTCCAGACTGACTCGATAGATAAGCTATCCAATAAAAAGATTGTTGACACCTCATGGTACGAATTGCGCACAGATTGTAGTGAATGAATGAGAACAACGCAGGTCAACGCAAGTCAACGCAAGTCAACGCAGGTCAACGCAGGGCAGCGGCCAATTAAATAAGGCTTAAACAGGACAGTAATAAGCAGCGCAATGTTGTTTAAGGATAAAAAAATATCGCTATTGGAGTTCGTGGTAAGCCACCAGGTCCGTCAATTTGATGTTTTTATTGCTTTTAAGCGGTAGTACGTATAGTAGGCAATAGTTAAAATTAATTTGAACGCTTATTTAGATATTTTGTCGTCTCGTCATGTAGATATTGTAGTAAAAACCGAACTATTGTAGTTTCTTATCATTCTTTTTAATCCATTCGTCCGCTTGTCTATATTAAGGTTCTATAAAAATGAAACTATTGTTGTAACGGGAACATTAATCTGGCTTCAAATCCAATAAAAAATATAAAAACCGGCCAAGTGCAGGTCTGGCTCATGCACCGAGGGTTCCTTACAAACTTATTATGTGTTGATAGTTGATAGTTCTTCCATCATGAGATCAAGTCTCACAGATTTTTGTCTTAATAATCAATTTTTGGAATTTTTTCTTATATTTTTGATGTAACATCCCATAGGTTGTGATTTATTTGTGAATGCCAAAATATGCAACAAAAATGGCCATTTTTTTATTGCGCTGCCTTAGAAGTTTGATTTTTTACAGCTTTAAAGAACCGCCATATTTGATATTAATTAGAACTTGATACCCTCATGCGATCCTCAGAAAAAGCGTCTCGACAGACAGACGGACAACAAAGGAATCCTGTAAAGTCTTATTGACAGAACACTATCCTACATGATTGCCACATGGCAAAAAGAATGAACTTCACAGAGTAGCTGCAGAAATCCCACTCCGATAACTCAACAAGCGCGGGCGGAGCCGCGGCCGAAAGCTAAAGTTATGTTCGTACATTAAAGTAATAACTAGAGTAACTGTTACAAAAGGAAATTGAAGTTAATTTTTTTATGCAAAAATAATTTACCAATGATATTATATATGTATACAAATGTCTATGTACAATATTTATTTATTTTTTATGTATCGAGTAGGTACATACTATGAACCTACAAACTTTCTGTTTCTGCGGAAATTTCAAGCTTTTACCTACTTCGGTCAAAAAGATAGAGCCCTTTTAAGGTCAGACCGGCAGACGGACAGCGTAGGCTTAATAATAGAGCTCTGTTTTCATCATTTTGGTAGGAATCCCAAAAAATAATTACTAATTAGAGCTGTTGGAATAACATAAGCCGAAATATCCCATTTTATTGAAGGGAAATTGATTATTACAAAATTTTTTAAAAGATGCACCAAAAAGGTAATATAATTACTGTTTGCCAACAATCTGATCTGAATCACAGTTTGAAGTTGGTGTCTATGTACCTAAAAGTTGGTGTCTATGTACCTGACACTTCACTTGCATAAAACCGACTTCAAACTGTAATTCAGATCAGATTATTGGCAATAAATAATTATTTTTACCTTTTTAATGCGTCTTTTTGAAGCCGGTTGTTTTTTTTGTAAAAAAGTTGTTATTTTTTGCTTTTGAGTTGCTTTTTATTCTCGTACACTCAGAACATCCATACTTGTTACATAATTTCATACAATCATCAACATAAAAGGCGCGTTTCACTAGTCCAAAATTAACGTCAATTATTTTTTTTCTTTAAAAGTCTAAGTTTTAAATCCTTTTCATTAATATAGGACCACCTAAGGAACATATTCTTTTGATTAAAAAAATTTTGAAATTGTTTCACAATTGACGGAAAAATCGGTGGACATACATAAAAATAAAATATACCCGTCGAACACAGAACCGTCTCCTTTTTGAATCGGTTAAAAAGTGCTGTTTTTGTAATAAGATAGAAAACCATCTTTTTCTAACATCACATAATGATGATCACCTTCACAATCTTAAGACGAGTTCAAGCCAAATATTTGTAAAAGTTCAATTTTGTTTTATTTTTATTACATTTATTTACATAATTTTGCATCTAAAAACAGGTTGCAATGGTATTAAAGTAGCCATACGCTGCGAATTTATCTTAGTTTAACTTTTGAGTTATCCTTAGGCACTATGGATGTGGATAGAGACGTAAAAGAGAAGAGTGTTGGAGTTATTGGAGGTTCAATACAACTTAAATTTGCAGTAGCTGATCATTTCTTACAAAAGGGTGCTAGAAATATTGTCTTATGTGGTACCAACGGAGATGCCTTCAACGGAGCAGTCTCAAATCTAAATTCAAAGTACGGAGAAAGCAAAGTAATTTATGTACAGTGTGAATTTTCTAACTTTAAAGAAGTGACGTTTGAAGCGTATAAAAAGCATGGACCTTTTCATATTTTAGTAGTTCTGAGCAACGGAACGGAAATAATAGACGAAACGAACAGAGTTAAGGGTATTGAAGAAAATGTTACCTGGACTATAGAATGGATCATGGAATATTGGAGCTATGTCAGGAAAGACAAAAATAAGGGTCGGCTTGTTGGATCCCTCGTTGTGGTGACCGCGACAGATGGTATCAGAATTAATCCCTTTCTGCCCACTTACACAGCCTCGTGTTCAGCTGTGGTTGCATACACTAAAGCACTAGGACATGTTTACAATTATGAGAGAACTGGTATCAGAGTGGTAGCACTGTGCTCAGGTTTGATACAAACAGATCCTGCTTGTGAAATAAAAACTATGACACCAGAACCTAATGATAAGTATCAGAAAGACCTAGAGTCGTTTTTGAAGGCTCAGGTTTGGCAGAGTGCGGACTCAGTGGGCAGGGCAGTCGTCGAAGTGTTTGAAAAAGGTGATAGTGGGACTGTGTGGGTAGTGGAAGGAGATGGTACAAGCACACAAGTACAGTAAAATATAACTAAAATATTATATTCTATACACCAAAAATTTGAACAAAGCTGGCTATAACTAATTTGTTTCATTTATAATTTTTTGAGTTTTTTGAATTATTAAATCTATATATATAAAGGGCAATTTATTGACTCATCATCGCCCAGCCCAAACTGCTAAGGATAGAAATTCGAAGTTTAGAGTAGGGGTTAATTTTATATAGGAGGCATTATTTAAGAACAGAATTCTCGAAATATATAACTCCTAAGAAGGTAAAAAGCGGAAGGGTGAAAAGTTTGTACATGAAATAATATTTTTTAGGTTGAATTTACTTAATATTTCTATGATAAATCTACTAGAGACTTGGTTTAAATTATGCCCTTTAAAAGAATTAATGAGATATCTTTCAAAATTAAACTCCTTAGGCAAAAAGGGGGATGGCATAGTTTATAAGTGGAAGGATAATCTTTACAAGAAACTTGCTATCAATTCTCTTCTATATGATTAAAATCCTAATTTTGCCGCTTTTTAAAAATTTTATCCCTAAATGAGTGAAGTAGGGTAGTGGGTGGGTTGTATATTAATAATATTACTAAATAATATTTCTGTTCCCATGATGATACTAAGCATTTATGTATGCATTCTTAAACAATGAGTAAATTCTTTCTTGAATTCTTGAGGTTATCAAAATTCAGCCCCTAAGAGAAAAATTATCGTCAAAGACCATTGCGCGGAATCTTACCCGGTCACGGACAAGATCGGTTATACTTATAAAATATTGTGAATAATGCTACTCTTAACTGTGTTTATTTCACTTTTCAAAAATCGATGGGAAAATCATCAGACAAAAAAATAAAATATTTAAACATTTCAGACAGTAAATAACATGTTTTGAAAGTAAAATAATGACAAAAACTCATTAAAAACATTAACTATATAGTACATGCTATCTTTCATGGTTAAGGCACCAAGAAAATATTGATAAACCATATGCGTTTTGGACGATATTGTTGTCGATTACGAATGTGAATAAATGTTTAAATAAAAAAAAAATTTCGTTACACCTATTTCGTCACCTGATCAATTCTACACTTTTTAAACAGATCAGTTTTTTCGTTTACATGTGTCAGTCGATACGACTTACCCTTTTAAACCCGAACTCATCCTAATGGAACCGTGCAATAATACAAAGTATATCTTATTTTTTTTTTTTTTTTTGTCCAGTTTCCCATAGCCCACAAAGGAGTGACCCATATAATTGTATACTAGAGCTTCAATGCATATATCCCTAAACTTTCGTTGCTGTCTGCTGTAGGTAAATGTTGCATAGTCTGGTGCCTAATGGTCTTCACTTGAAATTTAATATTTGTACGTTTTAATACAATTTATGTCATACATATATCATAATTTTCAAAATTCAGCCACTGAAGGAAGAAAGGGGTAATAAAGAGGAGTATGAGATAACATATTTCTTAGGTAAATTTTCTTGAAACTAAGTATTAGATATGCTTTTCAACACAATCAATAAAGACAGTGTTTCGGGGGTTGACAAAGTTCAACATCTAAGGGAATAAAATGTGTTGTTAAATGTATATGGAATTGTTAAATAGTGTTTTAATCGTCAAATTTACTTGAAACTTGCCATCTATACCCTCCAATACAATGAATAAAAAATGTATTTCGGCGTGTTTTCAAACTTAACCTGTGCCTGTGGTAAATAAAAGTTTATAGTTATAACGTTTTCTTAAAAATCCATGTTAATGCTTTAAAACAACGAATAAGCACCATATTTTACAGTTTATAAAATAAAATTATTTGAGAAGTTCAAAATTAAAGCAGAAATGAATAATTAACAAACTAGCCTTAGTTTGTTGGACGATTGACCCATTCGATTGCACCGGCTGAAGCTATCATATTAAAAATTAAAAAAAATGTTTTCTAAGTGGTTTTTATAGCCTCGACACATAGTTAGTTAGTTAGTTGGGCATATGTTTTCTGCACTCAATCTTACAATTGGGCCATTGTACGTAAGTAACCAATCTGTCCGTCTTTGGCTACTCATACCATTGTAGTGCTGTCCAGAAATCTAGGAGGTGTCTGATGCTCCTCTGTGCCTCACTCAAGGTTTCCGGACTATCTAGAGGCCTTGACCGTTGATTGCTCACACTTCTGCAGTGCAGGATCACGTGAGCTGGTGTCTCCTCGGCATCCAGACAGCCTCTACATAGGGGACTGTCAGTGATGCCGATGTTAAAGAGATGTTTATTTAGTTGGCAGTTATGTGGCGAAGCTTTGCGTACTGAGTTGTAGGAGTTTATGCGACAGGTGCTTGTTCTGGGATGCGAAAGCAGTCTAAGTCTAAGTAGTTGTAGTAGGTAGTAGTTGTATGGTTCTGTCACATAACTTCGTTTTGATTTAGGCCAATGGTATTGGTACAATCGGTTCAGGTCCCATTATTTTAGTGTTTGATCCCCTCTTTGTTAGTTGATCAGCTGCGTTATTACCCAGTGTACTACTGACAGCAAGTATCCACTGAAGAGTGACCTGATTCTTATGTCTAGCCTAGCGTTAACACATGCTGTAGTGGTTTCCTTTATTCATTACCATTTTTGACGTGACAACGTCTTATAAATTGGTTTGCCGGGTGACACTTCAAGAAACTGCGTTACGCTCCGCTCACGTTATGCGCTCACAATGAGAGCGAGTGAGAGGCACGCGGCATGGTTAGCCCGCCTAAGAGCGAGAGAGACAGACATAAAAAGTGAAAGGCACAAGTTGTCACGTAAAACTTTCGCCCGTATACCGACTTTACAGGCAACCAGTTTTTTTTATCTTTAGAAATATCATGTAGCAAATACCTACGACGACTTCGTTCCTCAAAGTCAAAATGGTTTCTTCAAATAAGGATTTTACAATCACTTTTGAATCGTCAAAGTTATAAAATATTATTTTTTGAACCCTCCCACCTTCCCGCCGGTTCACAATGTTGTTGATTTCTACCGAGAAGAATCCGGCAAGAAACTCGATAGTTACTCTTTTAAAAACACTTAAATAAACTAAAATACAATTAATGTTTTAAATAAAAGATTTTTAGTCGTACAATTTTATGTTATTTCCATTTTAATTTGGTTTACCTATGCATCCTGTAATTGAGCATCATCAGTCCCAAGGATTTTTATCATTTACATAGTCTGAAATATTGTAGTATGCCTTTTTACAAAGTACCTGCTTGATAAAAGATTTAAATTTACTTATTGATAGATTTTGAATTTTATTGGGAACTTTGTTGTAAAAGTGTATACATTGCCCCATAAAAGAGTTACTTATTTTGTGTAGACGTGTATCATGCACCAACAGCTTATTTTTACTTCTAGTATTTACTTTGTGAACGTCACTTTTCTTGCTGAAACTATTGATATTTTTATGTACATATAAAAGATTTTCACATATGTACTGCGACACTAAAGTTAAAATTTTTACTTCCCTAAACCTATCCCTCAGAGATATCCTAGATCCTAATTTATAAATAGCACGAATTGCCCTTTTTTGTAACAAAAATATTGTATTTACATCAGCAGCGCTACCCCACAATAGGATACCATATGTCATTAAACTATGGAAATAGCTAAAATATACTATTTTTGCAGTGTCGACATAGGTCAATTGTCTTATTTTCTTGATCGCATATACAGCAGAGCTAAGTTTTTTGGCTAGGTTATGAATATGAGGACCCCATTGAAGTTTGGAGTCCAGCGTTATGCCAAGAAAGACTGTTGAATTAACAAGTTCTAATTGCTATTAATATTAATACATGTCTGTCTCTGACTAACATTTGGTAATGTAAATTTAACACATTTGGTTTTTTTTTCATTAAGTAACAAATTATAATTTGTTACTTAATTATTAGCGTTAAACCAATTTACAATTTTAGAAAGGGCATCATTTAATTCATTATAACATGTCTGTCGTCTCTTAACTTTAAAAAGCAAAGAGTTGTCATCAGCAAATAAGACAATGTCATGGTTTTTTACATTATATGGGAGATCGTTAATGTAAATAAGAAATAGAAAAGGACCTAAAATTGAGCCCTGAGGGACTCCTATAGTGACTGCTGATCCCGGAGATCTTTCACCGTTGACATCTATTTTCTGTACTCTCCTACTCATATAGGATGTCAAAAGGTCGAGAGCTTTGCCTCTAATACCATAGTGATGTAGCTTCCTGATGAGATTTTCATGTTGAACACAGTCAAATGCCTTAGATAAATCACAAAACACTCCAAGGGCGTCATGCGAATCCTCCCAGGCGTTATATATATTTTTTAATAGTGCCACTCCTGCATCGGTTGTGGAACGGCCTTTCATAAAGCCAAACTGTTTACTACTAAGTAGCTCATTAATACAGAAATAGCTTAACATTTGACAAAGTATGATTTTTTCAAAAACTTTACTGAGTATAGGTAGTATTGAAATAGGCCGAAAATTATTAGGATCTGTTGAACTACCTGATTTAAAAAGAGGTATAACTTTGCTAAGTTTCATCTCATCAGGAAACACACCACTATCAACACAACTATTAAATATAATGGCTAAGGGTTGTGCTATAACATGAATAATTGAATTTATAGTTTTTATAGAAAGTCCCCAAAGGTCTGTGGTGTTTTTAATTTCTAATGTTTTAAATGTATTAATGATATCTGTAGGACTAATGTTTTTAAATACAATGGGAACGTTACATTCAGGAACACTAGCTTTTAATAATTTTTCTGCTAAGATTGGACTTGAGTTTAGATGTTCAGTTGTTTTGAATGGGATATTCCTAAAAAACTGTTCAAAGGCAACTGCTACCTCAGAATTTGTTTTAAAACTAGCATTATCTACAATCAACTCAAAGTCCTGACAAGAATTCCTAGCTTTACCAGTTTCATTATTTATTATGTTCCATGTTGTTTTTATTTTATTTGTTGAATTTTTTACTTTATGTCTAAGGTGAATTGCTTTTGCAACAAGACAGACCTTTTTAAAGGTTTTTGAGTATTTTTTTAAATATTCCCTAAATATTTGGCTATTATTATATGTTTTTTCTTTATATAATTCATACAGTTTACGCCTACTTTTATGAATACCTGGGGTAGCCCATTCACTAAAACTAAAGCGACTGGAAATAAGTTTCTTTTTTGCAGTAAATATTTTATTATACTCTGTAGTAATAGTGTCAAGAACAGTATTCTACATATCATTTGGGTCGCCATTATAAAGCAAATCTGGAAGTTTATGCATTAAGTTAGATTTAAATGATTCAACCAGTTTAGTTGTTATTGGTATAAATTTAATTTCCTTTTTAGTAATACTATTCTTTCTTTCTAAAACCACTAACTGTCCACAATGATCTGACTCTAGATTGCTTATAATTGATTTTTCCATAACTAATTCAAAATTATCATAAATTGCACAAGGCGGCTTGTATACACTCACAACAATGAGATGCTCAACTTCTATACAGGACAGCTCGGCAGTTCGCTCAACTGAGAGGCTCACAATGTCTTTACGTTCCTAAACCTTTAAATGTTTATTAACTAAAATTAAAGAGCCACCATGGATAGCATTTACTCGCCTGAACGAACTTCCCACCTGGTGATTAGTGAAATTGAAAATCAACTGATGGCTGCGTAGCCAGTGTTCAGTGATACATAAAATGTCAATCTTTTGGCAGTTTATGAACAATTCAATTTCTAGTACTTCCTGAGACATTCCTTGTATATTCTGATGCACCAGGTTCAATGGAATATTATTTTTAGTATGACAAAATTTATTTTTTTGTTTCTGTTTGCATAAAACTTGAGTAGACATAGATTGTTTAATATAATCATTATTAATGTTGGAATTATATAATATGCCAAAGTGGTCCTTTGTTGTCTGAAAATTTAATTTAAATTATTACATGTCAAATTCTTATACTGCTCAATAGAAGCAAGTTGTTTAGCTAAATGACTAGCTGAAATGTCAATTACACTATTATAATTGCACTGCTCAATAGAAGCAGGTTGTTTAGCCAAATACTTGGCTGAAATGTCAATTACACTACTATAATTACACTGCTCAATAAAAGCAGATTGTGTAGCCAAACTATTGGCTGTGGTATTAATATAAAATGATAGCGACAAGGCTAACACTCTGGTACAATGGTGTGCGAGATAATATTTATGTCTTGTCCTTATATAATTATGTCTACAAATACTGTTAGTATCTATCACATGAAAGTTATTGTTATTGTCCCCTGGCCACTCCTGGTAGCTTCACTTGTGCTTAGCTGCAATGTCTATGGATGTGGCTGGCTGGGGCTACGCTTACTATTTATTTCAGCTTGAAATTCTGCGGTTCGTGAATTAAATGTAATAACTCAGCCATTGTTGATTTTGGCGCATCCAGGACATGATGTGTAATAGAAGCTTTGGAAGGGAATCCCTGCTGACAAGTACGTTACTTACGTTATTTTATATGCACAACAGTGCCTTATAAACTTTTACAATAATTTTCTTAAATTATAGTAAAACTTTTAAGTGTCAACAGTAAGGCACCTACGAAAATCTACCTTCGAAAAAAAAAAGATTAAAAGTTGAGATCAAAAATTGTATATTTCAGTCTAATAATTTATAAAAAATTTACCAAACTTGAAATTACTACCAAACTACTCGTAATTTATTAATTTAACTTTAAAACATCTTTTTATTGCTTTAAAGCGATAGTACGTATAGTATGTAATAGTTAAAATTAATTTTAACGCTTATTTAGATATTGTGTCGTAATGTAGATATTGTGGTAAAAACCGAACTATTGTAGTTTCTTATCCTTTTTTTTTAATCAATTCGTCCGCTTGTCTATATTAGGGTTAGGGGGCTAAAAAAAATAAACTATTGTTGTAACGGAAACATTAATCTCACTTCAAATCCAATAAAAAATATAAAAAGTGCAAGTCTGCCTCGTGCCCTCGTGCACCAAGGGTTTCTTACAACTCACTTTTTATGTGTTGATAGTTCTTCCATCATGAGTTCAAGTCTCACAGGTTTATGCTTTAATAATCAACTTATGGATTTTTTTCTTATATTTTTGATGTAACACCCCGTAGGTTGTGATGTATATGTGAATGCCAAAATATGCGACAAAAATGGCCATTTTTTTATTGCGCTAACTTAGAAGGTTCATTTTTTACAGCTTCAAAGAACCGCCATATTTGATATTAATTACAACTTCATACCCTCATGCGATCCTCAGAAAATGCGTCTTGACAGACAGATGGATAACAAAGTAATCCTGTAAGGGTACCTTTTTTCCCTTTTGAGGTACGAAACTCCAAAAATTTGACCTAAAAGTCTTATTGACAGAACACTAATCCTACATGATTGCCACATGGCAAGACCGAGCCCTGTTAAGGTCAGACCGGCAGACGGACAGCGTAGGCTTAGTAATAGAGCTCTGTTTTCATCATTTTGGTAAATATGATATATAAATTTCATCAAGTTGGAATAACATTAGCCGAAGTATGCCATTAGTGAATGGAAAATGATTATTACAAACTTTTTTTAAAATAAATAAATAAATAATAAATAAATATTCTTGGACATTACACACAGCGCCGTCTGGCCCCAAACTAAGCAAAGCTTGTGTTATGGGTACCAGACAACGGATACAAATACATAAATAATACTTTTTTTTTGTAAATACATACATATCATACATAAATACACCCAGACTCAAGACAAACACAAATGTTTATGACATAAATGTTTGTCCAGTACGGGAATCGAACCCACACCCTCTGCACAGCTCTGTAATTCAGATAATTATTTTTACCGTTTTAGTGCGTCTTTTTGAAGCCGGCTGTTTTTTTTTTTGTAAAAAGTTGTTATTTTTTGCTTTTCAGTGATGAATTCCTTTTTTTTCTCGTACACTAAAAAAATCCATACTTGTTACATAATTTCATACAATCATCAACATAAAAGGCGCGTTTCACTAGTCCAAAATTAACGTCAATTATTTTTTTCTTTAAAAGTTTAAGTTCTAAATCCTCTTCATTAATATGGGACCACCTTAGGAACGTACTCTTTTGAATAAAAAATTTTGAAATTGTTGCACGATTGACGGAAAAATCGGTACAATAACTATACATAAAAATAAAATATACCCGTCGAACACAGAACCCCCCTCCTTTTTTAAAGTCGGTTAAAAAGTGCTGTTTATGTAATAAGATTAGAAAACCATCTTTTTCTAACATCACATAATGATGATCACCTTCACAATCTTAAGAAGAGTTCAAGTTAAATATTTGTAAGAGTTAAATTTTGTTTTATTTTTATTACATTTATTTACATAATTTTACATCTAAAAACAGGTTGCGCTGGTACTAAAGTAGCCATACGTTGAGAATTTTTCTTAGTTTATCTTTTGAGTTATCCTTAGGCGCCATGGCTATGGATAGAGACGTAAAAGAGAAGATTGTTGGAGTTATTGGAGGTTCAATACAACTTAAAATTGCAGTAGCTGATCATTTCTTACAAAAGGGTGCTAGATATATTGTCTTATATGGTACCAACGAAGATGCCTTCAACGGAGCCGTCTCAAATCTAAATTCAAAGTACGGAGAAAGCAAAGTAATTTATGCACAGTTTGACTCTTCTAACTTTAAAGAAGTGACTTTTGAAGCGTACAACAAGTATGGACCTTTTGTCAGGAAAGACAAAAATAAGGGTCGGCTTGTTGGATCCCTCGTTGTGATGATCGCGACAGATGGTATCAGAATTAATCCCTTTCTGCCCACTTACACAGCCTCGTGTTCAGCTGTGGTTGCATACACTAAAGCACTAGGACATGTTTACAATTATGAGAGAACTGGTATCAGAGTGGTAGCACTGTGCTCAGGTTTGATACAAACAGATCCTGCTTGTGAAATAAAAACTATGACACCAGAACCTAATGATAAGTATCAGAAAGACCTAGAGTCATTTTTGAAGGCTCAGGTTTGGCAGAGTGCGGACTCAGTGGGCAGGGCAGTCGTCGAAGTGTTTGAAAAAGGTGATAGTGGGACTGTGTGGGTAATGGAAGGAGATGGTACAAGCACACAAGTACAGTAAAATATAACTAAAATATTATATTCTATACACCATAAATTTGAACAAAGCTGGCTATAACTAATTTGTTTTATTTATAATTTTTTGAATTTTTCAATTATTAAATCTATATGTCGGAGCGTCCGGAAAGCCACCGATGCGGTCTCGGCTCATGTCGTCCATAGTGGGCATTAAACATAATCGATTATTATTCGATTCAAGTTTTCAAACTTGATACTTAACTAATTTAGAGTACAGAATCAATCAATATCAATCAATGATAACTATGTACAATTTTGTCTGTTTTAATTATAGAATACACTACGCGCCGTCACGGCCGTCCTGCATCTTCACACGTCCTCGTGTGTAGCGATGTTCTCTTCAATATTTATGGACAAATAATAAACAGTGATTTACACAACTATTCACTCGGCCACCCTGGCCAATTATATGCTGCGATGTAAACACTGCACTTCATAAAATTCACTCAATCATTCTACCAGGATCATAATACAGTCTTTAGATACAAAATCTAATACGGCATACAACACTATAGGGTCCAAATCGTCTGATCGCACTAGTCACAGTTTCACTATCGAGTAGAGGCTACACAGGCTTGTCAGTCAGTATCACACAGGTCGGTCAACGCCACACAGGCCAGCCAGCGCCACACAGGCAAGTCAGCGCCACACAGGCAAGTCAGCGCCACACAGGCTCGTCAATGTTCGTCAATACCACACAGGTTTTTTGGTAACACGTCAAAGAGCACTGAGCTATACATTCGTTTACTAGGAAATCTATCAGCTACTTTTTACTTTATCAAAGAACACTCGGTACCGGAATCGAAACAATATGAAAACTTCTCACCAGTTTCAATCAAGAGGTGGTTGACAGCTGGTTGAATGGTGCAGACATCCACCCTACGTTCGGTCTTCGCATCAACAGCCTTTGTATCTCTGCGAGGGCAGCGCGTTGCGATGTGGCCCTGTTCGCCGCAGCTGTAACACGTTGGAATCGCCATCTTCTTCTGTGTGCTGTCATCTCTCGACTGAGTTGGTAAGGAGGTGCTTGAAAACTCGGATCGCGCGCTAGTGCTGCTATTACGACTGGGGTTACCACGACAATCACTAGAGATGTGACCCAGTCTGCCACAGTTACAGCATCTCCGCGAATGTTCAATACGAGGCCTCTTGCTACTATGATCGAGGCAGCCTTTTTTAGAACTGGAGGTCCCCTTTTTTGAATGTAAAAACCATGAGCTCCTGCTGCAGTTTATTGCGGGTATCGATATCAGTAGTAAATGATATACGCTGAAGGCGCGGTTCAATCCTTGTAGCATGTGCTAAGGTAACCGCGATTGAAATCTGTTCCACTGACAAAGACTTCCACCGCGCAGTTAAAGCACTTATAAACCGACTTGCATAGGATGACAAGCATTCGCCTTCCTTAGGGTTTCCGTTAAGCAATCGCCATAAATCGCACTCATTGTCGCGTAATAACTGAACGTTCTGAAGTGTATGCTGTTCCTGGGACGCCTCTGGTAATCCCACTTCTGATGTCGGAGTGTCCGGAAAGCCACCGATGCGGTCTCGGCTCATGTCGTCCATAGTGGGCGTTTAAGATGGCGAAACTCCAAAATAAAAGCACGTGTCGAAGGAATCACAATCACTTATTAATTTGAATTACAGTTATTAACAAAAAATCACTCTCACCACAGGATGCAAAATGGATAACGAGTCTGTCCAACGAAAAACTCACTGACTGACAACGCTCGCGCCTTTTTATAGTAGACAGTTACCCGCGCCCCAGACTATTAACCCCCACGAGCGCACGGCCGCTACCCCATTCGGAGTTACCCGCTCGTAAATTAATAAATTAAACATAATCCATTATTATTCGATTCAAGTTTTCAAACTTGATACTTAACTAATTTAGAGTACAGAATCAATCAAAATTCAAATAATGATAACTATGTACAATTTTGTCTGTTTTAATACAACTACAACACTACGCGCCGTCATATATATATAAAGGACAATTTATTGACTCATCATCGCCCAGCCCAAACTGCTAAGGATAGAAATTCGAAGTTAAGAGTAGGGGTTAATTTTATATAGGAGGCATTATTTAAGAACGGAATTCTCGAAATATATAACTCCTAAGAAGGTAAAAAGCGGAAGGGGGAAAAGTTTGTACATATAATAATATTTTTAAGGTTGAATTTACTTAATATTTCTATGATAAATCTACTTGAGACTTGGTTTAAATTATGCCCCTTAAAACAATTAATGAGATATCTTTCAAAATTAAACTACTTAGGCAAAAAGGGGGATGGCATAGTTTATAAGTGGAAGGATAATCTTTACAAGAAACTTGCAATCAATTCTCTTCTACATGATTAAAATCCAAAATTTGCCGCTTTTTAAAAATTTAACCCCTAAATGAGTGAAGTGGGGTAGTGGGGGGGTTGTATATTAATAATATTACTAGTAAATATTTCTGTTCCCATGATGATACTAAGTATTTATGTATGCATTCTTAAACCATGAATAAATTCTTTCTTGAATTCTTGAGGTTATCGAAATTCAACCCCTAAGAGAAAAAGGGGATGGTAAAGTTTGTACGGGAAAAAATTATCGTCAAATTTACTTGAAATTAAGTATTTGTACGTTTTAATACAATCAATGTCATTCATTTATTATAATTTACAAAATTCAGCCCCTGAAGGAAGAAAAGGGTGATAAGGAGGAGTATGAGATAACATATTTCTTGGGTAAATTTTCTTAAAACTTAGTATTTGGTTAGGCTATTTTGAAAATTAGATACCTATCTATATATATAAAAATGAATGTTTGTTATTGTGAGGAGAATGTTCTTATAATGCGAGTCGGACTCGCGCACTAAGAAAAACTCGAAGACGGCTGGACCAATTGGGGTAATTTTTTGTTGTTGTGTTTTTTAGTGTTAGGGCAAGATTTTAATGAAAGAAAAAAAGGATCAAGTGCTAGTCAGACTTTACCCTTAGTATACCGATTTGCGAGTCGGACAGGGCGATTGCGAGTCGGACAGGGCGATTGCGAGTCGGACAGGGTCAAGTGCGAGTCGGACAGGGTCAAGTGCGGAACGGACTCGCGCAATAAGGGCGAACCGATGGTAATGAAATTTTGGTAAGTTGTTATGCACATGCCGGGGAAGGTTTCTGCATTAGTACAACCCTTTAACAATAGGTTGGTGCCGAGAAACAACGTTCGCCGGGTCAGCTAGTATTTTATAAAAATTGTATATATTATCCATCTCCTTCTATCCTATCTAATAAACAAACTAGCATTGTTTTGTTGGACAATTGCTGGTGTCTCCTCGGCATTTAGACAGTCTCTACATAGGGACTGTCAGTGATGCTAATGTAAAGAGATGTTTATTTAGTTGGCAGTGACCTGTTATTATGCCAGTTATGTGGCGGAGCTTTTCCTACTGAGTTGCAGGAGTTTATGCGACAGGTGCGTCCAGGGTTGCAAAAGCAGTCTAAGTCTAAGTTGTTGTAGAAGGTAGTAGTTGTATGGTTCTGTCACAAAACTTCGTTTTAATTTGGGTAAATGGTATCGGTACAATCGGTTCAGGTCCCATAATTTTAGTGTTTGATCCCCTCTTTGTCAGTTGATCGGCTGCGTTATTACCCAGTGTGCTACTGTCGCCAAGTATCCTCTGAGGAGTGACCTGATTTTTATATCTAGCCTAGCGTTTACACATGCTGCAATGGTGTCTTAATTTTTACATTTAGAAGTATCATGTAGCAAATACCTACAGCCAACTTCGTTCTTGTCCCCTTGCAGCTTCTTTCTTGTCCTGGTAGCTCCGCTTGTGCTTAGCTGCAAATCTGCAATGTCTGTGGATGTGGCAAAATGGGCGTAATAGCACATGTGAATTGTAATAGCCCATGTGATTGTAATAGTACATGTGAATTGTAATAGCACATGTGAATTGTAATAGCACATGTGAATTGTAAAAGTACATGTGAATTGTAATAGTATATGTGAATTGTAATAGCACATGTAAATTGTAATAGCACATGTGAATTGTAATAGCACATGTGAATTGTAATAGTACATGTGAATTGTAATAGCACATGTGAATTGTAATAGTACATGTGAATTGTAATAGTACATGTGAATTGTAATAGTACATGTGAATTGTAATAGCACATGCGAATTGTAATAGTACATGTGAATTGTAATAGCACATGTGAATTGTAATAGCACATGTGAATTGTAATAGCACATGTGAATTGTAATAGCACATGTGAATTTTAATAGCACATGTGAATTGTAATAGCGCATGTGAATCAGTATCCACCTGCCTCTCACATGTAAATTGGTTTCACGGTATTGCAAAGGTTGCCGAGAGAGACTTTTTTTTCTTGCTCTCAGTATGTATGAGATGACTGTAATAAAAGAGCGCAGTAGAGCGGCAACAGTCAGACACACAGCTTTTTATGAAAATTAGGAAAAGGCAAATAGGGACCTCAACTCTACCATAATAACACATATTCTGAGAAAATTTCAGCTTTCTACCTACTTTACTCTAAAAGGCAGAGCCCATTAAATTAGTAATAGGGCTCTGTCGGCACTCTTTGGGTACGGAACCCTGGAAACGGATATGAAACCGATGCCACTCTGTCCGTCCGTATGTCATTTGTCTCATTTTCTCCGTCTTAGATTGGATTCTGATATATGTGTGTATGAAAAATGAGTATGTATGTAAACTACCATAAACTTTAAAAATTAAATTAATAAAAAAATAAAATTAGGAGTAGCTACTGGTATATACATTCATTTGAAGGATAATTTTTTTTTTGTAGTTCTCTGCGCTACAAATATAGTGTCTTTGTTTTTATTAGAGATAACCAACAATTGTTACAATAAAAGTTAATTAACATACATATTAGGTACATATATTATTGTGCAACACAAACTATAAATATTAACAAAATTATATGTCACAGTTACAAATTACAATCACTTTACTTGTGTTTGTTAGATTGAAACATCCTCCATATTTTTAAACATTACGACCAGTTTCGCGTTTGAATTAGTAGTTAAAAGTAAGGTTAAAAGATCACTACAATACGAGTAGGTGGCAGGGGAAAAAACAGACTCAACGTTTGCTGAACATCTGACGTCATCGGAGCACACTCTTGGCCCCAACTCGAAAATTAAATATTGTATCAATGCCAAAAAGGAATAGAAATAAACTTATTGCAGCAAAAAACAGAGAACCGGTCAATTTTTTTTTAATTATTTTAAAACTTAATGTTCGTGACTTTCACTTAATTTTACATAATATTATTTTTGCAAATTGACACTTATCTTATTTTTGCAAGTTGACACTTATCTAATTTTATCCATTTATGCTGACATTTATTCAATTTGTATAATTTCATTCATTCATTTATTCAACCGGATATTTATTTATTTTATATCATATCATACATTTATTTAGACATTAAATTAATCTTAGTATAGTTTAATTATTGTTGAAAGGCACATTATAAGCAGCGTTACTATTGACTATTGACTAAGCAAGCGTATTTTTTGAACACATTAAGTTTATTGTTTTAAATAGTATGTGCCCACATTTAAATAGTATGTGCCCACATTTAAATAGTATGTGCCCACATTTAAATAGTATGTGCCCACATTTAAATAGTATGTGCCCACATTGCCGGTTTGTTTTACTTTTAGTGTAGTATTTTTAATAAAATTGTATAAACTGAAATAAACTTGAGTAGTGATTGTAAGTGAGATCTAAATGTTTCACCAAGCACCATGCTCATCTTATACATACAAGTTGAAAATTATATTTGTAATAACATTATAAATAAAGGTAAAACAAGACGTTAGTACATACACCTCTAGTATAGTAGCTTTCTATTGGTAGGTACAAAGTTTACTAAGAAATACACAAAAAAGAGAAGAGAGTTAAGCAGTAAATTTGTTGCTTCTTTTTATACTATTAGAATTTAATGCGTCTATTATTTGTATTATGAGGTTTTGCTCTGAAAATGCGAAAATATCTACGTACGCGGCGCACGTTCTTTTGCGTAGGTTCTACACGCAGAGAAGTGGAACAACCGCACCTCCCGCACCTCCCGCACCTCCCGCACCTCCCGCACCTCCCGCACCTCCCGCCGATGTTACACTACGTAACATAGATTGGCGCTCAGCCCAGTGCAGTCAAACTTGTTGTTGCAAATTTTATACAAAGTCATAGAATTTTAGTTTAGTATTGGACCATCACAATATGACCTTATTTAAGGTTTGATTATTAAAACTAAAGTTTTAATTATTTAAATAATTGTCCAATTTGTTGTACCGAATCTACATGCTATATGAATAAGAATTAAAAATAACAATAAGGCAAATAGCTACAGTAAAAAAGAAAGCAATTTGTTTATTTTCTTATTAACCACTAAAAGAAAGAAAGAATGCATAAGTAAGAGAACAAAATAAATAAAACAAAGAATCACAACTATTATACAAAAAACAAACAAATAAAACAAACAAAAAAAAACAACATAAATTAAAGAGAAGAATCTTAAAAAACAGAACGATTCATAGGAACGCCACACAAAATTGTTTTTGACCGTAAATACAAAAAAAAACAGAAGCAAAAACAGCTTATAAATAACTTAACCGTACTTACGTAAAAATTTATGTTGATATAAAAAAAAAGAAAAAAATAAAGAAAACGTTGCAAGATGTTGATGAAAGAAGCAACTGATTTCTATCGGGATTTTTCTGATTTTCACAAACATATTTAAATTTGAATTGTGTTGAGCTAAACATGACTCTTAAAATGAATTTGCAGTTAAACTTAAAAAAAACTGCACAATGTTACTGATGGGTTATTAAAATCAATTTAAGAGCCCTACTTACTATGTCTAAGTAACATCTTTTAAATAATAACAATGTATAGGTAGGTGACACAACAAAAGATGTTTGCGTTCATTTCCAAAACTGAAATTCTACATTATTATGTTGAATTTTTAAGTTTGTTAAACTTCTTCAAAACTGTTAAAGTTTTGTTGAAAATATTTCCCCTAAAACAAAAATCATATTTTTTTTTTGTTTTTGGCATGGTACGGATTTCAATAAGATAGCATTGTCAAAATCCTTTTTTTTATATATTTTATCATAACCATAAAATATCTTAAGTTATTCCGAGTGAACGCAAACTTTTGATTTGTGTATTTTCATAAACTTGTATTGCATAACTTTCGTAACCCGTAATTGATAAGAAAATCAGAATAATAGGATTTATCCTATAACCAAAACTCGGCTCTCTTACTTATCAATAAATCAACTACCGAAACAACCTGTACTAAATAACACATTAAAGTATAAATTTGAAAACTTTTCTTTGTGATGTGACTGTGGCTGTGCAAACACAATCAATTATAGCTCCAGGTTGGTCACGTCAAATCACATGGGACTGTGTGTACTCAGGCGGACAGGATAGGACTGGACAGAGCAGGACAGGAGTGTGGCGATCGCGCTGGACCACACGTTTCACACCAATATAGTCAAATTTCCAAATGCGTAAAATGGAAATAATAATTAACATACTTACAAGTATTTACTTCATGATTCCACTTCCAACATCTTATAAAGTATACATACCGCTTATAAAGTATACATACTGTAACAATATTTACTTCAATTTTAACCAAAGTACAAAACTTTGTACTTATTAAAATAAATACTTCTCAGTAATTTGAACAGACAGCACTCTCATTGTACCATTTGTTTTAAAAAATTGAGTCGGGAGAGTTTATTTCTCATTGTTCCCAGAGGTATGAAGTGTACACGAACTTATGTTTATATTCAGATTGGTCCCTCGTGTGGGATTTGTTCCTGTTCTATTTCAGACTTGCATAACGCTTATATGACAAAATGGTGTGAATCATACGCTACGCTAGCACACATAGTAATGAATTTACCATGTTATAGCTATGTCTTTTCTACAAATTCAAACCTTATATAAATAGAGTTGTTTATCTGTGCGATGGTGTTGACCATGTCAGTGGTAAATATTGTTTATATTTGGAGGAACGGAGGAAAGAAGGGTAAAGGGGTGTATTAAACTAGGCGGCAGCTTAAAACAAGGCCTTATTGTTCTCAAAATATTTCCTTTGTTTGTAGACGAGTTAGGGGAGAGAAGGGGGTGAGGCGTATAACAGCGTATAGACCAATTTATACTGGCTGTAAAATTGAGAACGTTGGAATTACCACACGTAGATGTCTTCTGTTTCAAATGTGTTGGATTGTAATGTTGTGATTGTAAGGACTACATTTGCTAACGTTTTCATGGTGACATGGTTTCTGGCGGGCTTTTATATAAACAAAGATCGCAGCCAGAATTTAATATAGAACTTGGAAACAAAGAATTTACTTGTATGATATTCAGTATTTTTCCATGGCATTACAGTGGGGATTGGCTCCAAAGGCTTTGTGGAAGATTGAGAAGAGAACTGGGAGAGAGATTGTCAGACTATCGTTGAGTTTAGACGTCTAGTATAATACGGAAAATTGTCGAGCAATCTGAAAGCTGGCACGTTGAGCGATTCGAGAAATCAGCCTGTTCGTCAAGGCTTGAAAAGTGTCTTAATTTTTTATTATTTTAAAACAGTGAAAACTTAACAAATTGTGTAAGTTACATAGATTCAAAAAGGGTTTAATTTATTTATTTATTTTCCAGAGGTAGAAATATTTTTTTTAGATTTAGATTTACAAGAGCTCTAAAATCCCCGTTTTCCCGGATAATTTTCTGAAATACAAGGATTTCATCTTTCTTTGTCTAATTCTTCAGACAAGAAAGAATTTAGCTGTTTTTCTTTAATTTCGTTGTCTTATAGATTGTTAGGAGAACTAGGTAACCTAGACTTTCTAAGTCTGGCTATTATTTTTTTTCAGCCGGGTTTTATTTTTATGGGAAAATTTTGTAGAACAAGGGTGATAGGGCAATATATCTCGATTTTCTTTTAAGGAGAGTGTGTGAATTTTGTGAAATGTATGAGTTTTGTGTGTGTTTTAAAAATATTTATTGTTACACTTTATTTTCAAAATTAACGTAACTGAAAGCCTATAAAAATTAACTAGATTTTAATAAGCTAAATAATACTTTTAGCAAGTTTGACTGAGTTGTTACACAAAAAATTAAATTTACAGCTCAGCCTAATTTTTTTATTATACCTTGTCTTCATCAACTATCTCTATGACAGTAGAATTTTGATCTGAGTTAAATTTATAATTGTCACTGAAAATTACGTTAAACTTAATTTTTTTTTTTTAATTTTATTACATAAAATTTCTTAAAACTACACTTCACAACACTAATTCACACGCCAAAATCTGTGTGTTCAATGGAGTTTGAGTCGGAAGGGAGATCTAGACCAGATCTTCGCTAACGGTCCTTCGCTACAGATTCACGGCATACTATATCTGGACTAAGTCTAGATAAACACATATCAAACATTGAGAATACATTCTGGAAATGGTTCTCGGTATTTTTGGACCAGTAGTTTATTTAGCATCGACTACTTAAACGACGAGGTCTAATTATATCGAGGCAACCTAATTTCTAGAACTCACAAACAATTTGATCTACAGCTCAGCCTATTTTTCTTTAAGATTCTACCTTGTCTTCATCAACTATCTTTGTAAGAGTTGAATTTTAACTGAGTTCAATTTAAAATTGTCACTGAAAATCTACGAGTTCCACAACTACATATCTAAACTACGAGAAATCTAAATTACTACTCAATTTTATACTACGGAGGGGTGACAATTTATTTTCAGTTTCAAATAAACGAAAGAATCTAAATCAAAGACAAAGGTATTATAAAAGCCATTTATAAGCTCTGCGATAATGACGTTTTGTCCAATCCGGATAGATTTTTATTTGTCCTAGAAAATTGCTAAAGTACTAAACAACAATTTATTTTCAGTTTCAAATAAACGAAAGAATCTAAATCAAAGACAAAGGTATTATAAAAGCCATTTATGAGCTCTGCGATACTGACATTTTGTCCAATCCGGATAGATTTTTATTTGTCCTAGAAAATTGCTAAAGTACTAAATTAAAACTACACTTCACAAAATCAATTTCACACGCCAAAATCTGTGTGTTCAATGGAGTTTGAGTCGGAAGGGTGATCTAGACCAGATCTTCGCTAACGGTCCTTCGCTACAGATTCACGCCATACTATATCTAGACTAAGTCTAGATAAACACATATCAAACATTGAGGATACACTCTGGAAATGGTTATTGGTATTTTTGGACCTGTAGTTTATTTATCGTCGACTTCTTAAACGAGGAGGTCTAATTATATCGAGGCAACCTAATTTCTAGAACATACTTAATCTACAACCAAAAATTATAGATTACCTAAAATAAATCTTAAAACTAAGATTCATGCAGGATTGATTGGTTGTAAAAAAGTTGATTTGAGACTAGTATGTGCCTAAGGAAAAGTAAATGAGAGATTTGGACGCTTAGACTTATTTCCAGTATGGAGGGATGGTTTGGTTGTCTAGATTTTTTTAGTGCTGCTAGCTGGTGCTGATGGGGAAGTCTTGTCTTCTGACTTCCGAAAGGGTTTGGTAATATGGAGTGCTGGTGTGACCAAACAAGTTCGGTTAGGGTAAAAACTTCTATATCTAGTTATAACTAGATATATCTTTGGTATATGAATCGCTTAGATCTTATTTTATGTCTAAAATCAGAGAAGCACAAGATGGTTTTGGCGTTCGCCGGTTCCTGTTTCGACGTGTTGACTTCGTATTATGTTAAAATCCTTAATTTAAAAAATATTTATATATGTCAAATATAACAATTCTTTCCCTAAACTATACAGGTACCTTTAATTTTTTTTAACGCGTCGCGAGTGTTATAATTCACTTTTATGGACTTTGAAAGTGACAGTGACAAAAGACATAAAATAGTGTGAGAGCTACAGTGTCATTCAGGATCTCGAGAGTTGTCTATTCCTGACAGTATCCGAGGTCCCTGCTGAAGGGGGACTGCAGTTCCTTAGAGGGAGGTAACAACCACATCGAGTCTCAGTAAGTGGATAGTACTTAGTCATGCAAAAATAAATTTAAGTTTATTTATTAAGTTTAATTTTGATGTTTTTAATTTCAGAATAAGTTTTATGTTTTTATTATTTTTTTGTGTATGTGTTCTTTTTTTTTTCTTACAGTTTATAGCAAATTATTTTGTCGAGAAACTATAAATAACCTTAACGCACGTAAGCATCGAAACAACTTTATACCCCTTACAAAGTATACATACCGCTTATAAAGTATACGTACCGCTTATAAAGTATATCTACTGGTTAGATCAGGTACTTATTTTTTTTAATTTTGTTTAAAGGCAAATTGTAACTGTGAGAAATTTTTAACTGTTTTAAATTATATTATCGATTCTGCCATCCAACCATGCCTACAATAAATAAAAAAAAATAGACGTCATGTTTAATACAATTTAAGGGTTTCGTAGTTTGACAAGGATACATTTAGGTCTCTCCTTCTCAAGAAGCTTATATGTGTCGTTTTGACCTTTTCGACCTTTCTGGGTTGTGGGTTACCAACATTCCGAATAATTTACCTAATTCATAACTACGCTTCTCAACCTGTCATTACGCACATAATAAACACATGTATTTCGAAATCAACTTACCCGGACAAACTAAAATTAGAAATAAAAAGACCCATTTATAAAAATGCCAGTCTCAGCGACATAAATAACTACAGACCAATAACCACACTGTATTGTGTATTGATAAAATAATTGAGAGATATTACAGTATTTAAATAAAAAAATATTTAATAGATAACAATATTATTAATGAATATTAATTACTTTTTGATTACTTACTCCGGTTTTCGGAAAAACCGGAGTAAGTACCACTCAACTTTTAAACGTGTTTAGTTTTGATATAAACAAATACTTAAATCAGGTAAAACATGTTTTTTCTGTCTTTATAGACTTTCCTAAGGCATTAGATTATTAAATTTATGAAACCATCTTTTCTAAATTAGAAAAAAATGGAATACAGGTCCCAACTTGAAAGAAGCACAAGCTACTTATACATGTTATATATGCATATTATAATTATTATAATATTATTATATATTAACTATTATACATTGATAAGGGTGACCAAAGGTTAAAGAAAAATTATGACCTACATAATTTTAAAAATGATTTTAAAATTAGAAAATAAAATAAATCCATTTGCCTAGGCCGAACTATTTTCATGAGATCTTATGTAGAAATATAATATGGAAACTAAAACACTGGAGACCAGTTAAAAGTCTACTAAGAATTCTGCAATATTGTAAAAGTTGAAAGGAAATTTCATTAAAAAGCCATATTTATCAAAAAAAAAACATTACATTGATGTCATGACCTGCTTTCCATAAACTTCTGCAACCACGAACTATGCAGAACTTTCCTTATTTTTATAATAAACACTAAAATTCACACAGAAATCTACAAGAAAATTTGTGATCGAAATAATACAATAATACAATAAACATCTATCATTTTGACAGTCAAAACAGTCGAGTTAGTATGACAATGTAAATAAATAAGTTCTTTACTCAAATTTAGGGTACTATTTGCACCTTATCAGCCTCATACGTCCCTACTGTTTGGGAACGGCCTACTCTCACTGAGGGTGATTTGGGCCATATGTTACCGATCAAACCAGATTTCAGGCCAAATTAGTTTGTTCTGGGCCAAACGGGTTCATCCTTAGCGTATCATGATAAACTAGTTTAGGCCAAATAAACTAGTTTTGCCTAAATACTTCAGGCTTTACTAGTTTGGCCTTAGTTGTACTGATTTCGAATAATCGTTTAAGTAAATTAAAGCTTAAAATCAAAAGGCAATAAATTAGATACGCAATATATATTTACACATAGTCTATCTTATGTTAAAAAAACAGTATCGATTAAAAGTGACACAAATCTTTTACAAAACTATAAAATGAAATCAGTTCTTCTTAGTTTTATGTATTCTGGTTGGTTTACACAAATAATACCTGATAAGACTTAAGATCGATATTTAGTCTACGACGCTGAATCTATTATTGCTCCAATTGTATTATCATATTTTGCTAAATATGCTGGCATTTGTGATGACTCTTTTATCAATCAATCATTTTTTTATTTCAGACTAATGTCCATACAATGTGCTAGTAACAATTACAAAATTTCCTTACCTAATGTTAATACAATATATTAACAATAAATTTAAATAGAAATAATAATGACTATAATTAATAATTAATAGAGCCACCCAGGGCTACGACCGCCAGCATGAAGGCGCATCCAGTGCCCCAACAGTGGGGAGTCCCACCTGTCGGCCCATACCCCTAGTATGCTGCTGGGGGTGCCGCGCATGCGAGCCAAGAGCGAGGCGCAGCGTTTCCTTATGATCGCATGAAATCCGTCTTCCGCCAGCAGGACGAGGTACTACAGTGTCGCGGCAACCCCATCAGCGCCCGGAACGCGTTGTTATATTGGACACGCAGAGCGCTATATGCCGCTTGCGTGTAGCTAACCCACAGGCCGCACGTGTAAAAAGTTTGGCAAAATGTTTTAAAAAGCGTTATTTTAACCTGTTTAGTGCAGCGTGAAAATCTGCGAGCCAGCATATACAGCGAACAGACAGCGCCCTACGCTCCCTTCTTATGTCTACATTGTCTGATAGGTCCTCTGTGACCCAGTGACCCAGATATTTAAGCTGTGTGACTCTTTGTAAGGGAGTGCCGCACAGAGTAACGGGTGGTACAGTGGAGTAACATTTACTGCCCGCTTTGAAGACCATTATCTCCGATTTTTTTACGTTATATCTGACCCCGTAGGCCTCTGCATAGGATTCACAGATGCTAACAAGTTTTCGTAACACTCCGATCGATGGGCTCAGCAGCACCATATCATCCGCATAGCTAATATTAATAATACACACTCCGTCAACATGACAACCGATTCTGGTGCTGCTGAGCTCGCCGATCAGTTTGTTCATGTACAAGTTAAAGAGTTGAGGCGAAATTAAACCACCCTGCCTTACTCCACACTCTAGTTTGTACCTACGTGTCTGAGTACAATCCCGACCACTTAACAGAATTTTTTTGATGATCGTACCAATACTTAAATATTGATATAATCTGGGGCGAGACAGTACTTTCTTTATGTAGCTTTTCCCATAATCAATTGTACGATACCAAGTCGAAAGCTTTGGACAAGTCTAGAAAGTAGGCATACACTGGTGTTTTACGAGCTGAGTAGTATTGCACAGTCTGCTTGAAGCACAGAATCGCACTTTCTGTTGACAATCCAGGCCTAAAGCCGAACTGACAATCGTGTAAATCTAAGTGCTGCGCCAGGTGTGCGTCAAGCAGACTGTCCAGCACCTTGGCTATCACTGTCGCCAGTGATATAGGCCTATAGTAAGACAAGTCCGAACTGTCACCAGTTTTATTTTTAAAATTGGAACGACCATTGTGTACATCAAGTCATCTGGTAGATAAGAATGGCTAATACAGAGATTAAAAAGCATAGACAATACTCTCGGTAAATGAATGCCAGCGTGTTGCAAATGCTCGTTGCTGAGACCATCATGCCGGGGGGATTTCCCTTTCACCATATTTTTAATGACTGCTTCAATAGCTTCAGCAGATATAACTACGTTGAGGTCTTTAGAATCACGCATCGACAACACTTAAGGCGGGGAGGGATTTAACTTTAAAATGGCGCTGAAATGTTCTCACTATGTTATTCGACCCCTGCACACCATCAATGCTCACTGGTAGGCCCGGTTTTGGATTAAGTTTGTCTGTTGTTTTCCAAGATTTAGAAAAGTTTTTATTGAAATGATGCTGAGCTATAATGTCCATTTTAAGCTTTTCTCATTATTTTGGCACCATTTCAATTTTGTTTTAAACTTACGCCTAGATTTGCACATACTACTGTAGACTAAACCCGAATTTGGTTTTCCATATAATATCTAATTCTGAAAACATAAGCGGGCCGCCACGTGAGCATCCCATACATATTTATTTACATAATCTTTAAGGTATGATAGTTTTAGGTTTAATTAAATTAATATTACAATATATTTGAATAGGATAGTGGTCGAACCAATACGTATCGTATAACACAGTCGCATTGACAATGGTTTGTCGCGCGGCTCTAGTAACGACACAGTGGTCGAGCCATCGGCGGCAACCTCGCTTACGTACGTGAATGAATCTGAAGGCAATATATCAACATCAACACAGGTCCACGACTGTTCATTACAAAAGTCAAGTAGTTTATTAGCAAAAAGCTCACCTGGATGCGCATTAAAGTCCCCCAAAACATATATCGATTCCACATCATTGTTCTCAATTATAGAATTTATTTAACTAAGATACTCTGTGAAATCACATAAGTTATTAGTGCAGTCGGTTGGCATATACACTGAAAACACTATCATCGACCGCTCATGATGATTTATTTTTACAGCGGCGAGACGCACTGAACTGCACGATATAACTGAGACCTCGGGAAAAACTGATTTTCTCCATAACAGAGCTACCCCGCCATGTGGTCTTCCTCGTAAGATCCCTGCAGACGTGTCCACGGCAGAGTTACCCGTATATGCGAAATTAACATCTATGCTGCCCAGAAACTGAATATCGTGTGGCATCAGCCATGTTTCTTGAAGAGCGATTACATCAGCTGAACGACAAAGTTTTCTTATACAGTCAATTAATCTCTTGACGTTTTTGCAATTGAAACTTACTAATTTGGTAGTGCTGTAGTCCATTATTTGTTTTATATATTACTCGTGGTTACCCCTTTTGTATTTTTGGGCCTAAATTCAATAAAGCGGCGGTAAGAAATACCTTCCGGCTAGAAATTATCATTCATAAACAATTCTAAATGTTGTTCAGGTACATATATCTTATAATCATCATAGTCCTTAGAAATTTTCATGTTTATTTTTTCCAGCGTAACACGTAAATTGTTCTTCGTTTTTATGTATGAACCGATGTCATTCAGAGTCACTTCCTTTGACACATTGAAGATATAAATAGGGATTTTAATGTCAGCGGATTTAAACCTATCACTCCGCTCAACAATTGCCTTTCCTCTATTTCCCACGAAACACTTAATCTCCTTTTTTGGATGAGGGTCCATTCTTCGCTCCTGGCTTGTGATTTCCATACACCCCCTTCACGAGTAGCCTCTGCCATAGATTTTTGTTCTTTGGACTCCGTCGCGTTATGACACAGATTGACAACAGTGTGACCAACGGTAGACACGGATGCTATAGGTAGGTTGGATCGCGTCGACGCAGTTGCTGTCGGCGCATGCGTCACCTCTGTGCAAACCGGTCCGACAGAGCATACGGACTCATCTAGTACTGCACTATTGACTACATTCACAGTGGCCTCGACTTGTGATTTCACAGCTACTTCATTACAATGTCCACTCGGCGGAGTATGCGTCACTGACCTATGGGAGCTACCCTCAACTGGCGAATAAGTTACTTTTTGAGAAATCAAATTGTTACCAACCGATATTGTCTCATCCGTTTTCGTCGTTTGCTCACTATTGGAATTATTCATTGGGAACATTCCCATAGGTCGACTTTCGTGGTCAAAACTTTCCATCACACATATACCACATTTCGTAATCACATAATGATCTTGCTGAAAGTTATTGACAATAGACACTGATTTTAATTGTTCAAGATCTAATTTCACGGCGTCCAGTTGGTCTCTGGTTGCGTATTCATACTTTATGTTATTTCTTTCGCTTTGCAACTTAACGATATCTTTTAAAAGTCGTGTTAAATCAACAAGGTCGAACAGAACGGGAGGTAGCTTTTGAAGGTTCCGCGCGACAAATACTGGAATTTCCTCCGGATCAGTTTCTTTAAGAAGGCAAATGATATTGTCAATGTTCCGTTGTGTTTTTCCATCCTTTTTTCTCAGTTTCTTGCGCTTCGATGTTGAAATCGAACTATGCAGCAAATTTTTGGCGGTTACGATCTTAAGTTCTGAGAAAGCAGTCAGACAAATACGACTTAAACTTTCTTGATTCATCACGTCGATTTTGTTACACCAACGCAAGTACCTCGTTTATTACTACATTACAATTAGAGCACTTTAGCAACTTTGTAGCCATATTGGCTTATTCCGAGACTGAGTACCAACACGTCCGACGCGCACGACACAACCCTACGCCGCTGCGTGCGAACTTGAACTGAAGTTGATTGAAAACTAGTTTTCTATTTAAAACTAGTTTTCTGTATAAATGAAAAAAAATGCGTACTGAAATTTAAAGGACCTATTATACGACAAGTTTTTTGAGCAATGATAAAAAATAAAATTGGTACTTGAATATTCTTTACATCAAACTTGAAATTTCTAAACACAAAATGATTTTATTATGATTTCAATAGTTGAAAATTTTCATCAAATTTGCCTCTCTTTACTCTGTTACAGACGGACGGACGGACATAAGAGTGATATCAGAAATGTTCTGTTCTTCCGTTCATGGTACAGAACCCTAAAAATATAGAAAAACTATGTGCTTACTAAAGTTTTTAAAAAAAGTGTAAGAAATTTCTCTATCATAATTTCTCATGGTTGGTCATTGGTTGGATGATGGTCATTGATAGGGTCAATACAAACAACGCGATTTCAAGGTCAAAAAAATTAAGCCTCAAAAAAAATTCATACTGCGCTCTCCAGTGACATCCATATATAGGCTACCATACTAGGATACAAATAAGTGACAGTTTTAAAACTAAAACCCGACAACACAAGTTATATCAAAAACGTCACATTTTTATGTATATTTGTAGTATGCTTTTATTCGATACCAAACTATACGGTTAGATTACGGGTTAGTCGTTAATCAAAAACCTAGAGTTAGTTTCGGCGAAAGGAAAAATATATGTAACTGGTGGCCTGAAATATGAAAGGTATATACATAGTCTTATAATTATTACCTAAACCTTAGACAAAAAAAAATGCATTAAATGTCCATACAATTTTGGTTAATGGCTTTTGCCGACGCATGCTTGTTAACTACCTTTGCCAGATCGTCTCGTGCTCATCATACGTGACTATTTGTCGAATCGTAGCTTTCGCTACAAAGTTAAAGGCACTCTCTCTTCCCCCCGTCCCATAGAAGCAGGAGTCCCACAAGGGTCCGTGCTCGCCCCCATCGTGTACCTTCTGTACACCAACGACATCCCTAAAACGATAGGTACGCAACTAGCCCTCTTTGCGGACGATATATTTACCACCGATAGGCAAGTGAGTCGAATCACTAAGAGACTCCAACCCGCTATCACCGCCTTAGGCTAATGGTTTCGGAAATGGTGAAACGAGGTGAATCCCGACAAAAGCTCTGCCGTCCTCTTTACCGTAGGCTGCCCTACGCAGCCATCTCCCCTCTCTCTCTTCGGTCGTGCTATTCCCTGGCAAAATAAGACCAAATATCTCGGTGTGACCATGGGGATAGGCGTTTGAACTTCCACGCTCACACCAAAATAGTCAGAGACCGAGCCGCTTTTGTCCTCGGTCGTCTTTATCCCATGATAGGCAAGTACAGTAAGATGTCGCTTAGAAATAAGCTGAATCTTTACACAACTCTCACCCGCCCCATACTAACTTATGCTAGCGTAGTCTTTGCGTTATCCAAGCGCAATCTCCACAAACTTTAGACCCTTCAAAACCGCTTTCTCAGAGCGGCCTCTGGAGTCTCTTGGTACGTCCGCAATGCGGACCTACACAGAGATTTCGAACTCCCCACGATTCCCCAATATTTTAAAGATTTGGCAGTCCGCTTTTTACCATCCCCCCGATCGACCTCGGCACGGTCGTAAAACTATAGTTAGGCGGCCTCGGCACGTACTAACGGCCCCAGATGACGATCTCGCTATTCGGATAGCGAGATTAGTCTCAACGACCTCCCCCAATACGGCCTCCCTCCAAACACGACGCCGACGTCCCCGGGTTCGTCGGCGCCTGAACGGATACACGAGGTATCAAAGAGTGCCGGGGCGCTTCTCACCCCTACTCAATCGCAACCGCACCCGCGTAACGGGGAACTCCCCTCCTGGCGGTGACTCACCTTCGGGTTCGCCCCCCGAGAGCGACAACCCAAGCCGAGCCTTCCCCCGCGAGGAGCCCTTGAGCGTTGGGCGCTATATGGGCTGAGGCTCCTTCAGAGTCTCGCCCCAAAAGCCCGGTGAAGCAGTAATGGCTGCAACAGCCAACTGCATAGTCAGTTCAGAAAAAAAAAGAAAAAATAAACTACCTAGTGATGCGCGCTGCGCTGGTCCCACGGTCAGGTTCGTAGAATTACCTACTCAGCAATTTTGCACCTTATTACACAGGATTGTTTAGTCTACGAGTTAGCACGGAAGCGAAGCAGATAGCATTTCGTACATTGACCTTTTACTTTTTAGCCTGTGTTCAGTGGTCAAATAGTAGTAATTTCTGATAACAGCGGTCCGTCATCGCTTCTGTGCGAGCGCGACGGCAAATTATTATGTGCTGCAAGCACAAATAGTGACCGGTCAATGAACGAAATTCTTTCTCCTTCGCGTTGGTGCTTACGACCACCCGGGTTGCATGAAACCTTCCTTCCATCACTTAGTTTTAAGTTAGTTCTATCGCAGAATCGCTCTATGTAAGACGCTCTCTTGGTGAGCAAATAAATTTATTATTAATGTTAATTTGTCTTTTTAAAAAAATCCTTGGGTATTGACTACCTACATAAATTGCTATAAATAAACACGACGCTAGACGCTAGCGCGACAGCCGATTCGACTCTTATCGACGTAGTTACGAGCGAACTATAAATAAAAAAAATATTTCAAATACAATTTTGGAATGGGAAAAGTAGTGTAAAAATGTGAAACTACCTAACTTTGCGTAGCGCGCTGTCGTCGACGAGAATTCTCTTTGTGCAATTTAAACGCTGTTTTGTGCGACTCTGATGGTGCGATACCGACACAGTGAATAATGACACATTTTTTTAGTGAAGAGCGCTTTTTATTATTTTCTGCTAAAAGTTGGATGGCTTCAAAACCAACGTAATTTTCAGTAAGAAATTTGGGTACAAAAAAACCGATCGGGTGCAATGTATCTAAAAGTCAATATCCGAAAAACTAATATTTACTTTTTTGGCCGATTTATTTTTACCTTCGTGTGCAGGTCCGACTTGCACTTGGGTGGGTTTTGTTTTTTATTTTGGTTTATGATTATGCAATAAAACATTTAAACTGTGCCATAGTAGTAGTAGTTGTAGTGTCGTTATTTGTAAACAGCACTATCAGCAGAACTACTGGTTCACAAATAAAGTCATTACCACGGTACAGTTCAAAGGTTAGGTTGTGCTGACTTTAGTAAAAGATTCTGCATTATAGTTATAAATATTTTGTGCATTGAATGTATGGAAAATATATGATTCGGATTGACCTTAAGAGTCATGTGGCGACATGTGGCACTACTCGTGTACTCGTATGTTAGCAGCATTGTTAATTGTCCAGTGGATAATAACTCCATCGTTTATCGCTAGCTGCCTCTCAGAATGTGATTTGATAATTGCCATTGGAAATGGTTTTTTATCTTTCCTCTTCAGTCTTTGATTCAGTTGTTAAGCTTTACCACATACAAATATAGAATATTTATCTTAAAATAAAGCGTATACTTATTTGCCGAGAAATTGGCAGAAAATACTGCGTCTAAGACGTTGTTTTACAAAAAAGGGGTAATCGAATAAAGAAGGGTGCCTCGTGTTTTGATGACTTCTCACTCAGACCCTGTTTGTGTTTAACATTCCTCGAAAACTCAGCCCTGCACAGTTGGTCAATCAACAGCCAAAAACAGAAGAGATATATGTAGGTACCGTACATTTGTTTTGACCACTAACATGATAGTTGCAATTCAGTTATTTCGGATTTTTTAATGTTAATTTTTTTGAAGATTTCGGGGTTCCGTAGTAAAACAAAGAACCATTATAACATCATTGAATCCATCCGTCTTTTCCAACCTGACACATCACACATATCGTTTACAAATTATAATTAAATTTTGTACTATACGTATACGTATTGTTATTTTATTTAAACGTAACTGTTGGCAACACCACAGTAGCCTATGGTGTCTGGTGTGTGGTTATTGTACTGCAACTAAAGATGTATTAAAGCTTTGACACGTGTATTAACGTAACAAAGCATCGGCAGTCCACTTCTCGTTAATAGTAACAAAACATTACAATTTTTATGTACTTCTATTTATGTAAACTATAATGTTTTTATAATCTCACCCCATTGGAAAGTTTATTTGAAATAAATATATCAAATTAAAAAAAAATGTTTTCCTCTTAAGTTTAAACCACGTGTTCTAGAAATTTAAAAAACAAACATTGTGATAATAGTGAATTATGCCTAGATAATATAGGTAGTATTACAATTTAAGATCTAGGATATCTCTGAGAGATAGGTTTAGGAAAGTAAATATTTTTACTTAAGCGTCGCAGTACAAATATGAAAATCTTTTATGTTTATAAAAATATAAATAGTTTAAGCAAGAAAAGTGACGTTCAAAAAGTAAATACTAGAAGTAAAAAACTGTTGGTGCATGATACTTCACAAAATAAGTAACTCTTTTATGGAGCAAATAATATTCAAAAGGCCTAATAAAATTCAAAAGCTATCAATAAGTAAATTAAAATCTTTTATCAAACAACTACTTTGTAAAAAAGACATTTCTTTATTTAACACACATATACAACATAAGCAAAAACATAAAAAAAACAAAAAAAAAAAATTACACATAGATTACACAAGCATTTAGATAATACCTATTAAAAAAAAAAAAAAGAAAACAATAACATTAAGAAAATAAATACACAAAGAAGAAACTAATTCTAAGACTATTTACTAAATTATTATAAAAATTTTAATACATAAAAAAAAAAAAAAAAAATTGATATTAATTAAAATAATAATGTCAATAATATGATCAGCTTGCATTGTATTAGGTGTCAAATTGGACCCACTCAGCATTTGCTTTGGTAGAAAAACTACCAAAGCGCTGATTTTCAGTGGAGCCCAGATGACTTTCAGATGCAGTGACAGCATATCTTAATATATATAAATCTCGTGTCACAATGTTTGTCCTCAATGGACTCCTAAACTACTGAACCGATTTTGATCAAACTTCGTAAATATCTGTTATTTGATCCAACTTAAAAGATAGGATAGTTTTTATCTCGATATGTCAAGTGCGAGCCGGACTCGGGCACTATAGGTAAAAACCAACTTTCGCCGGGTACAGAGGGACGGCAGCGGAACAACGTTCGCCGGGACAGCTAGTATATATATATATATAAAAGAGCGTTTTTACTGATTTAATTAAAAGGCATGCATATTTCACTTCAAAGTACATACCTGGATAAAGGTGTTACTAGGCTGTACTTTGTACCTACTGTATTATAATGAAGAATGTTGTTTAAATTATAGAATTAAAAAGCATACTTCAATATTTCAGACTATGTAAATGATAAAAATCCATGGGACTGAAGATGCTCAATTACAGGACGCATAGGTAAACCAAATTAAAATGGAAATAATATAAAATTGTACGGCTTAATTTTTTATTTAAAACATTGATTGTATTTGTATTTTTTTTAGATTTTTAAAAAAAAGTAACTATCGAGTTTCTTGCCGGATTCTTTTCAGTAAAAATCAACAACATTGTGAACCGGATTACAAAAAATAGTATTTCATAACTTTGAAGGTTGAAAAGTGTTTACAAAACTCTAATTTGAATAAAAAAATTGACTTTGACTTTGTGTATGGTAAATATTTAAAGACATTTTAGGATGTTCATAAGTATTTCATATTCCTAGTTGTAGTTTTGAAGTTTTTGTAATTGTGTATTGTGAAGAGCTTTTGAACTGGTGCAGCGAACGCTGAACACTGAACAACCCTCGAGTACACACAATGCACTCGCTGGCAAATGATTAACTGAGCGAGTGGCAAATGCAACTGTTGTAAGCGCCGCTTGTTGCTGCTCGTACATGTTACAACAAACACTTTGTTCAGAAAAAACTTATAATTGCTCTTTCATAAATTGAGTGGCAAAACTGATTCATTTTAGATATTTACAATACAACTAGTAAAAGCGACAGCTTCCAATATCAGCAATTGCCCTTTGGGTTATCAAATAGTCCCGCTACACAAGAGGTATTGACGGATTCCTTGTTTTCGCCTAATTTGAACAACAAAGATTTCTGTTATTTAGATGATATTATCATTATTAGCGAGTTTCGATGAACACATGTCCCTTTCAAAACGAGTACATGACAAACTCACAAAGGCTCGTTTAACTATTAATTTTGAAAAGTGTAAGTTTTCTAAAACTGAGCTAAAATATCTCGGCTACATTGTAAACGGACGGGGTCTACGCACAGACCCAGATAAAGTGAAAGCCATTCCTGAAATTCCTACTCCTAAATCGCGTAAGGAGGTACGTCGATTTTTAGGTACAGCTAGTTACTATAGGCGTTTTATACCCAATTTTAGTACTGTAGCTGGTCCCCTTGGTTAATTAACTTCTGCGGGTAAAAATACGCCAAGATTTGAATGGACGAAAGAAGCGGATAACGCGTTCAATATGTAAGTATTTGTTAGTGTCAAATGTCACGTATATGTAATAAGTTAAATAAGGAAATAAAATAACAAGCAAATTCACAAGGCATAACTGCAGCATTGTAATTCGCTATATAAACAAATATAACCACGTAGTACACGTTCTAATATCTATGTATTTAAGCAACAGTTTAATTAGAATTTAGCAATACATTAAGTTTCCAGTTATCCGTAACCATACTCCTGTAACGTTATAAGAGACATATATTGTAATTATTTATTATATATCATTTATTCAAAAATAGTATCCGGACAGTCGAGTATAATTTCGTACAAACCTACTACAAGAAGATAACCACAAGTCTCGTTACATTGGTGACTCCGACAAGGAACAAGACGTAAACTACACGAGCCCGACAAAGAGGAAGGAGCAA
This sequence comes from Apoda limacodes, assembly GCA_946406115.1. Lineage (NCBI taxonomy): Eukaryota > Metazoa > Arthropoda > Insecta > Lepidoptera > Limacodidae > Apoda > Apoda limacodes. The sequence goes on from OX291541.1 coordinate 52,872,498, forward strand.
ACTGTACAATCCCAACAAGGAGTCAAGCAAATAGATGGCAGTAAAACTCCTGTAAACTAAGCAGCAAAAAGCAGCGGCAACGAGGATGACAAACAATATCCTTGACAGCAAGAATACCAGAGTTCTGGACAGACCAACCCAGAATATGGTTCATCAGAGCAGAAACAGCACTGATTCCGCAAAAGATCAGCGACGAACAACAGTTCCAGTTTGTTATACCTAAACTAGGAAAAGAAGCTATACAACAGGTAACAGATATCCTCATCAGCCCATCTGAAAACAAGAAATACGAAGTACTAAAAAATAGATTGTTGTCAATATACGACGGAGTTGAAAACTAGAAAAATCTAAAAACTTATGAATGACATGGAACTAGGAGACCAGAAGCCGTCACAACTATTGCTATGCATGAGAGACCTTGCTGGTAGCAAAATAAGTGAAGAAACGCAGATAATTCTGTGGCAAGGACGATTGCCCTCAGCCGTACGAGCTGTTATACGAATTTCGAAAACTTGGTTTTTAAAAAAAGGATTTTAAAATAGAACTAGAAAAAAGGATTTTGAATAATGTTTAATTAAATAGTTTTTAATATTAATCGATAACAATTAATAATTTTCGATCCGTTGGCAGCCGCGACGGGAGATGGGACAAGACTGTCTTACTAAACTTATAATTTAATAGGAGTTGGTTATAAATGCTGAGTCTAATACAGTAAGTAAGCATATCTACATATGTGCTAGGGGTATAACAGCCCCCCGCAGAAGACTAAACTTCGGGGTGAAATTCCGAAGTTTATGGAGTGAAATTAAACGATTGGTCTAAGTCGCGGTACTGGGATAGGACCCTGCTCTTTATCGTTATCATTAGAGGGTTTAGGTAGGGTAAAACTCTTAAAGTAATTAAACAGACTGCCTCTGGATCTTACAATAAAAATAGAGATACAAGTTATGACTAAAAATATAGTAAGTAAAGATAAAATAGAGTAATGTGTCCCGTATTTTATTATGTGTGGTTTTTGCACTATTTCGTCAATATTGTTTAAAATTGATTTTGACAGTTCTTTATTTATACCCAAATCGTCTAAATCTAAATTTTGTAAAGAAATACGAGGCACATTCGAAATTATATGACTAATCTTATCTAGTTTGCAACATGAATCATTAATTAAATTAAAATCGGAATAAGCTATTTTGGTAGTTATATTTTTTAAATTAAATTGGGGTATCAGTTTGGTACTTTTACAATAGGCCTTACAATTATTTGGTAAAGTGAGTACACCTGTACCTAGTATGTTAACCTCTAGAGGTTCAGAGTTTTCGCAATCTATAGATAATTTACTTAGTTGAGTTTGTATGTATATCCACCTATTGTTTGTTAATGAGTTCCAAATGTTCACGTTTCCGTAAATAAATCTGGTTTCACACTGTTTGGGGGTATTTGTTATTACTTTTGTCATCATTTCACTTTCACAGCTGGGGTATGCACTTGATGAAAACACATTCGTGACGTCACAGATAAATTTCTGTGGATCAATTTTATCGCATTTATCTAAACTGTCTATGTTACAATAATGGGTTTTGTCTTTGGTCATTGCGGTATATTTATGGCTAGGTATTACAGTGCTATAGGTATCTGGGTTTTTGGGATCGTGAGGTACTGGTAAGGGTACATTATGATACAAACTATATTCCTTAGGGGTGCTCAGGGTTATTTGCAGTACAAATACTAACCTGTTTGGGGTATAAAAACATACTAACTTAGAAATACTTAATATTATGTATATAGAACTTAAGTCTAGGCTTACTGGCAATTCTACACCTGTGGACAGGTGTCTGTAATTATCAGCGAGTTCTCTATAAAGTTGCATGGGTGTGAGCACTGACGGATGTAAAATGTTTTGTTTACTAAACAGCATGGAGTTTGTTATGTCTTCTAATTGGAATGAGATTGTAAGTAGGCATGTCTCTAGGACACTAACTACAGAATCAATTTTTGATTTTAGGATTAAACTATTTGACAAAACTGAAAGATTTTTTAAGTTTGTAGAAAACTCGTTGACAGCGTCGTTTAACCTAGCTTCATTAATTTTTATCTTTTGTAAATTTTTATTAAACTCGTTAATTGTTGACGTAGTTACTAATATATTATTTTTTATTAGTGAAGCTAGCTTTTTCTCGTCGCTTTGAACAATTTCGATTGCGCTATTGTATTTAAATGCATCAACTTCGTCTAGAGTGCCGAAAATGTGCTTAAAAAGGGTGCCTATGCCACCAAACCAGGCTGCTCGTTTACTTCTATGCGTTACCAAATGAGATATAGATTCGTATTCCTTGGCAGCGTCATAGTAGCGCAAAGATAAGGGTTCCAAAATATTATGGCATTCGAGGTCATCAAGGGCCTCGGGTTGTTTACATAAAAACGTAATTGTACCTAATATTGCGTTAATATTTATGAGATGCGGTTCAACATGCGATATGTCTACGGGTGACACAATACTAAGGTAACCGCTTCTTATCTTCATTTTGCCTATGTGGTCAAAATAGATGCCGGGACTCGATGTGATCGGCTGGACATATTCCGGGCTTGCCTTGACCATGGCACTGAAATATTTCCATAAAAAACATTAATCTAAGTTAAAAAAAAATTAAGTTTAATTTAAATGTGTGTTTTTTAGTATGCAGAGTTTAGGGTTTGTATTTAGTATTTTATTGTAATATATGTGTGTATATGTTATTAAAATCTAGGTCATAAAATGCAATAGACATTTTACAAAGGGATACTGGTAATCTCTATGTTAGCTTTGTAAGATTATCTTACAACAGCGCTATGCTAATCTTACTAGGTAAGACAACTTAAGTTCGTCAAGTGTGAAGCGATTTTGTGAGTAAGGGTTCAGTAGTAAAATATATAAATTTTATGTTTGCATTTCGGCGGGTTTAATCTGATCGAAGTGATGTTTGACATGGCGTCTGTTGATAAGGAGTGATAAGGTGTTGTTCCCATGAACTTTGACTATTTTGTATGGTCCTTTCCAAATAGGCGAAAGGGCTTTTCTAAGGCGGAGGTGGTTTTTTAGATAAACGTAATCGCCTACCTTATAGGAAACGGGACGTGTGCGAGAGTCGTAATAATTTTTGGACCTCTCCTTTGAATTGTTTATATGTACCACGGCTGTAGCACGGGAGTGCTTTAGTTTATGTTGTAACATTTTAACATATTCGGGATATGTGGTGTCTAGGGATGAGTCAAAGATGGAATTGGGAATAAAAGGTTTGTGACCAAAAAGAAGTTCGTATGGTGTAAAGTTAGTCGTGCTATGGACGTTAGTGTTGTAAGTCAACATGGCCGTATATACATATCTTGGCCAGTTTTCTTGGTTTTGGTCGACAAACGATTTTAAATATTCTTTGAGAGTCGAGTGACTACGTTCAAGTGCACCTTGGGTTTGAGGATGGTATGGAGAAGACCACAACTGTTTAATTTTAAGAAATTCGCAGGTCTTTTTAAATAAGTCAGCAGTAAAATTGGTGCCTTGATCAGTCAGGATAGTTTGGGGAATCCCAAATAAGGAAATGAAATGAACTAAGCAGTCGGTTGTTTCTTCTGCTGAAACAGTGCGTATGGGATAGGCTGCGGAGAATTTGGTTAGGTCATCTTGTAAAGTCATAATGTATTTGAGTTTAGCGGTGCCGGATTCGGGGAGAGGACCTACAATGTCGATTGCGAGGCGTTGGAAGGGAACTGATGAAGTTGTGGTAATCTGCATTGGTGCTTTGTTTATTCTTCTTAAAGCTTTGTTTTCTTGACATAAAGAGCATTGTTTTACGTATGTTTCCATGTCGCTACGCATTCCTTTCCAATAGTATTTTTCTTGTATGCGTTTTAGCATTTTGACTGATCCAAGATGACCTGCGACTGGTAGGTCGTGATTTTCGCGAAGGATCTTTTTTATTTCGCTGAGATTAGGATATAGTATGTTATTGTGATATATATTTACGTTCAAGTTGGAGTTGTGAAACAGGTAAGTGAGCATATTGTATATTTTTATAAAAGAATGTTTTTGGAAGGGGTTCTTAAAGTCCGCAGTAGCAATGTCGGTTGTGTTTTCTGACAGTAGTAGTTCATTTCTAACAGTTTTTAAGGTCTTGTATATGTCTTGATAGGAACAATCGTCAAAGTGGTTTACTTTGGTAAATAGTAAATAAACGATTTTGTTATTTATCTCGAATTTTTTTAAATGAATGTAGTTGTCTTTCAGTGTTTAGTAAGTCGTCAGGGTTTCGGAATTTTTCTAGGATTTCGGTTAAATAAGGAGTGGATTCATCTAAATCAATTGAAGTAGGGATTAGGATTATTTTACAGTTGGTTTTCATGAGGTTTTCGTTATGGTCTTTCAGGTTGGTATTAAACGTTTTATTTTTATCAAGCGTCGCTTTTAAGAAGTCTGCGTATTCGTCGTGGTTGAGCTCAGCGGTAAGTAGTAGGTCTTGTATTTCAGGAGTAGGAGGTATTTCTGTAAAATCTTGATAAGGTAAGTCGTTTGTCTGGTTTTCTGTGTTAGTTATAGTGTTTTGGATGGGTAAGTCGCCGGAAATACTTGTTGTGGGATTATTATTAAGTTCTAGAATTTCATCGTTTGGAAGGGTCAGTGGGTCGTCAAGGATTGGTATGTCTAGTGGACTAAAGTCAATATTTGGTTGGTCATCGAGTGGACTAAGGCTTAAGGGACCGAGGTCTGTTAGTTGGTCGTCAGGATTTTGAGGGTAAATAGGGTTTACTGGGAATCTGGAAAGGGCATCTGCAGCCGTATTTAATTTACCCTTACGATATACGATTTCGTATTAGTATTCTTCCAATTTTAACCGCCACCTTTGTAATTTGCTGCTTGGGTCACGGTGGTTAAATAGCCACTTGAGAGGACGGTGATCAGTGATGATATGGAATTTTCGCCCGTAAAGGTGGGGTCGAAACGTTTTGCAACCAAATATTATGGCTAATAATTCTTTTTCAGTGGTGCTGTAGTTGCACTCACTTTTATTGAGAGTTCGTGAAGCGAAGGCTATGGGTCGGTCTTGTCCAATTTGGCCTTGGGATAAAATGGCGCCAACGGCGTAGTTTGATGAGTCACATGTGAGAATGAATGGTTGAGTGAAGTCGGGATAGATAAGTACTGGAGCCGAGGTAAGCTTATGTTTCAATTCATCGAAAGCGACTCGTTGTGAATTTTCCCATTTAAAATCTACATCTTTTTTCAATAGGGTCGTCAGAGGTTTGGAAATCTTCGAGAAATCAGGAATAAACCTGCGATAATAGGAAACGAGTCCGAGGAATGACTTGATGTCTTTGGGAGATTTAGGAGTTGGGAATTCAGTGACGGCATTGATTTTGTCGGGATTGGGTTTTACGCCCTCTTCGGTGATAATATGACCGAGATAGGCGACTTCACGCCTAAGAAATTCGCACTTATCCGGCTGCAGTTTGAGGTTATAACTTCGAAGTCTTTCAAATATACAGGATAAGTTTTTAATATGTGATGGGAGGTCGTGACTATAGATAACGATGTCATCTAAGTTCACGAAGCAGCGGATTCCTTGCAGGCCGGATAGAGCCGTGTTCATCAGTCTCTGGAATGTTGACGGTGCATTTTTGAGGCCAAAGGGCATCCTAGTAAACTGAAATTGGCCCTGAGGAACTTGGAAAGAGGTTTTAGGCGCATCATCTTTGTTGATGGGGATTTGGTGAAAGCCAGAAGCGAGATCAAGAGTTGAGAAATATTTGCTGTCACCAAGTTGGTCGAGGATTTCGGAAATCTGGGGAATAGGATAGGTGTCACCAATCGTGATATCATTCAGTTTCCTATAGTCTATAACGACACACCATTTTCGTTCTCCTGACGCGTCTAGTTTCTTTGGAACTATCCAAATTGGTGAGGACCATGGGGATACAGAGGGTTCTATGATACCTTGAGCTAGCATTTGGTCTAGTTGCTTTTTGATTTCACCTTTGTGGACTTCGGGGAAACGGTAGGATTTCACGTGAATAGGATTGTCGGTAGAGGTTTTGATGTCGTGTTGCATAAACGTAGTATGAGTCAGTTGGTCGTTTGGGAGATGAAAAATATCAGATAATTCTGAACATATCTGGTATAGGGCGTCTGATTTGTATTGTTGGTTTTAACTCTGACTAAACAATTTGCAAATAGTAGATTTTCGGAGTGTTTTTGGTCAAGTATATAGCCTTCTTTTATTTCGGGATTCGAAATTGAACATTCTATTACTGTTTCCGATCTCGCTGGGATGACGTAAGTAGGTTCACAGAAGTTAAGTTTTAAGTAAGATGAACCGATTTTGAGAACATCGTGAGTGTAGTCAATGTTGCAACCAAAAGTGTTGAGAAGGTCGTTTCCGATTATGCCATCATAAGGCAGATTGATGTTATTTATTACATGAAATTTGTGGTGTATATGTTTGTGGGGGTTAGTACATGTAACGAGTTTCAGCTCGAAGTGTCCAAGAGTTTCGGTGCATTCTTTTACAGGGTCAATACCTTTCAATTTAATTGGCTCATTGGTTATTGAAGGGCTTTTATTTATACATGATTGTTTTAACAGACTGACAGAGGATCCAGAGTCAACTAGCAGTGATAACGGTGTATTCGATATTGAAGTGGATATCAAAATGTAAGGTAGTAGAGTTTTAGTAGGATTGCTAGTAATTTCATAAACATCTGCATTAATTTTGTTTCTGAGATTAGTATCGGCTTGAGAGTTAGTAGAATTTACTGAACTAGAAGATTTTATGAAGTCGGAAGGATTAGAAGTGTTGAATTGGTAGGGTTTAATGTTCATAGTATTTCTTTCATTCGATGAAGTAGTAGATATGGCGGATGTAGTCATGGTGTTTGATGGTTTGCTATTTTGAGTAATTTGTCTGGATTCGGTAGAAAAGGATACGGTAAGATTTTTATTTTTGTGTATTCTAGCGGGTTTAGCAGATACAGCGGATTCAGCGGATGTAGTAGATACGGTGGATACAGAGGGTGCAGTGGATACAGAGGATGCAGTGGATACAGCGGATGCAGCGGATACAGAGGATACAGTGGATACAGTGACGGGATTTGACGGCAACCCATGTCGCGGAGCCGGTTTTATTTTGGTAACAATGTCAGTTTGGAATAATTTATCTTTGGATTCTTTTGGAAATCTAGTGTTAGCAATATGATGATTTTGGTGCATGAGTTTAGGAACAGTGTTTGATTTAGAACAAGTGCCGGTTTTAGCAATCGTCCCGCACGACACCGAGTCGAGACATCTATTAGTTTTTTGTTTCCTCGTAAGATTCATGTGTGTCATCGTGAGATTCATAAGGTTCGTCTTGAGGCGGTGAATCATGAATCATATTTATACGTTGCGTATCTCGAGGCCTATACCCAGAAGGGGAGGCTTGGTTTGAGTTAGGAAAACGATTTTTAAAATTATTATTATATTCCCGTTTTCTGCAGTTTTCTATGGTGTGGCCAGGGAATTTACAATATCGACATACAATATCGTTTTTATTTTTTTGGTAATCATTATTTTTATAATTAAAACGTGCAGGTTAGATTGGGGTTACATAGGCTCCGTGTGGACTGTATTTTCCACGGAAATTTTCTTGTTGGTTGAAAGAACGGCTGTGATAATCACCTTTGCTAGACGAAAATGGCGCTGTTTTCTTAATAGAGGCTGGTAACATTTTTTCTTCTGACACAGCTATATTTATGGCATTGTTGAGGCTGGCGGGCTCGCGACACCTCACAATAGTTGCTAATGTAGGATTTAGGCCTGTGATAAATGTATGGAGGGCTAAGTCCTCCATGGCAGCGACTCGACCAGCCAGTTCTGGTTTCTTTTTTGTGGGAATCGATATATTAATTTCCGTTAATAATTTAGCTAAACAAGTCTCAACTTTTAAAGCGAACTGGCTGACCGATTCATTATGTAGCTGTTTACATTCTTGTAAATCTGAAAGTAGGTGAGTGTAGTGTTTACGCTCTCCAAATTGTGCTTTTAAAAAATCCTCTAATTGACTCCAATCGTCAAAGTCTTTGATTGCGCAAGCAGCTTGGGCTCTGCCTTCCAATTTGCTGAGAATAAGTTTGAGTAAAATAGTTTCCTGAGATGTGGATGCAAGATCAATTGCATTTGTACAGTTATTTAAAAAAGGATTTAGCAGATCTCGACTACCATCGAATGGTTTAATGAACTGGATAAGAATGTTCAAATCGACGTGACCAGATGAGGATGAGCCTCCTTCGTTTTTCGACATTATTATTTATTTATATAAAAATATGTTACTTGCACTAATAAAGCAATTAAAATAAAACAATTGTCTTACTGAACCCTAAAAGTGAATAAATCTAGACACATTAGACAATGACCAAAGACTCACAGGACGGAGAACGCGTAGGCGTATGCGATAAGGAGCATGCCGGCCGGTGCACGACGATAAGGTGTACCACGGTGCGGCTCGGTGAGATACAGTGATATATATCGAGTTGTAGAGATGTTATTCAGAATATGTAGTAATTTATGTTGAGTTGTTCTTCTTGAATATTAATGTATCTTAGTTTATGTAGACTACGAGGTATAGTTGGTATATTCTGGTTACAGTCACTTTCTATTTTCCACTGTTTCAGGATATAGCAGGTATATATTAATAGTTTATTTGCAGGATACAGAGTCACTTCACTTTTTCAGGAAATAGCAGGTATATATTATTAATTTATTTTCAGGATACAGAGTCACTTCACTTTTTCAGGATATAGCAGGTATGTATTTATAGTTTATATGCAGGATACAGAGTCACTTCACTTTTTCAGGAAATAGCAGGTATGTATTATTTATTTATTTTCAGGATACAGAGTCACTTCACTTTTTCAGGATATAGCATTTACTTTTGTTCAGAGACGTACCGGGACCTTTTTAGATCCCACCGCTGCCACCATAAATGTTATACGAATTTCGAAAACTTGGTTTTTAAAAAAAGGATTTTAAAATAGAACTAGAAAAAAGGATTTTGAATAATGTTTAATTAAATAGTTTTTAATATTAATCGATAACAATTAATAATTTTCGATCCGTTGGCAGCCGCGACGGGAGATGGGACAAGACTGTCTTACTAAACTTATAATTTAATAGGAGTTGGTTATAAATGCTGAGTCAGGAGTCTAATACAGTAAGTAAGCATATCTACATATGTGCTAGGGGTATAACAGAGCGCTAATAGCGTCAACAGAGACAAATAATATTGATATAATGGCGGAAATAGCAGATAAAGTATGGGAATGTGCAAAACGCATACAAATAGCTCAAATATCAAGAAAGGAGAAAAGTAGCAACACACAGGCATTAGAATTAGCCTTAATTCTAGCAGAAGTCGCCAATCTGAACTTGAGAGTATCTGAAATAGAACATAGAAGAAGACCGATGTTTCGCGAGCAACGCAGATATCATCAAAATTCAAATTCTCGATCAAGATATAGAGGAAGATCAGTGTCAAGATCCAAGAACGGCATATGTTTCTATCACAGAAGATACGGCAAGAAATAGTACAATTGCGAGCAGCCATGCAGCTGGAAAGCGGAACCAAAGCAAGAGCAAGAGGAAAACTAGGACAGGTGCAGTCGACGGCGGGCAACTGTACTACGATAAGCAACAACCGCCTCATGATACAGGATAGGGACAATGGACTAAGGTTTTTGATCGACACCGGAGCCAATATTTTCGTAATCCCAGCAGACAAAGTGTTGAGTAAAAAAAAGTAGGCCATACGAACACTGAAAACATTACGCAGCGAACGGTACCGAAATTTGTACATTCAGTACAAAAACTTTAATACTAAATTTAAACTTACGATGCGCGTTTCGCTGGACGTTCGTTATTCCTGACGTTAGTCAACCGATCATAGGCGCGGCTTTTATGACACATTACAATTTATTAGTCGACTTAGCAAATCGCCGGCTCATTGACCAAGAAACTAGGTTACAGGTAGCAGCTAATATTATACAATGGAATGGTTCTTCAATAAGCACGGTATCCGTGGACCATCCGTACAATGATTTACTTAGTCGTTTCCCTGAAATAACAAAGCCAGTGTGCTTTAAGGAACCGTCGCGTCATTCAGTAGTACATCACATAGTAACCAACGGAACACCCGTTTGTGCGAAAGCCAGGCCACTGCCACCGGACAGGTATAAAGCAGTAAAAAAGGAATTTCAAATAATGCAAGAAATGGGAATTTCTGGGCCATCCAAAGGGGAATGGGCCACTCCCTTACATGTAGTAGTAAAAAAGGACGGAACATAGCGACCTTGCGGTGACAATAGGGCGCTCAACAAGATCATAAAGCCAGATAGATATCCGATACTCACACCCTTTGGTTTATTTAAATTTCCAAAACTAGGGTTCGGTTTCCGCAATGGGGCTCAAACGTTCAAAAGATTCATGAACTACACGCTATTGCAAGGTTTAAAAGAACAACAGACTAACAAATATAAACCGTCTAACATAGAAGAAGACGAAAGCTACGACAGCGACTTCTATTTCTGTTACTTAGATGACGTAATAATAGCCAGCAGCAGCAAAAAGGAACATAGAGAACACTCAGAAGCAATTTTGGAAAGATTCCATGAATGCGGTATAACAATAATCTTATCAAAGTGCAGCTTTGAGCAGAAAAGTATAGAATTTTTGGGACTCCAAGTCACACCGGAAGGTATGAAGCCACTAGAACATAAAATCCAGGCTGTAAAAGACTTCCCAAAACCTAAAACGATCTATCAGCTAAGAAGATTTTTAGGTATGTTAAATTTTATCGACCGCACATCCCATATGCCGCACAAAAACAAGCTGAATTGGTTAAGTTTTTACGTAGCAGGAAGAAAAAAGATACAACCGCAATAAAATGGACTAAAGAGGCAGACGAAGAAGAAAATGCAAGCAAGGACTATGTTACACAGCCTTATTAACCTACCCGTCAGCCGAGCCAATTTCACTCATGACAGATGCGTCAAATGAGTGCGTAGGAGCGGTATTACAAAGGCTAAAAGCAGGAATATAGCAGCCACTGCGATATTTTTCAAAACAGTTAAACGTGGCACAAAAAAAAATACAGTACCTATGACTGTTAGCGATCTACTTAGCAAAACAGCACTTTAGTTACATGATAGAAGGCCGAGAATTTACTGTCTACACCGACCATAAGCCATTGATTTATGCATTAGCAAAGAAAAATACCGAAAAAGAAACTCCTAGGCTACTTATGTATATAGGCGAATTTACGACTGACATACAGTACTTAAAGGCAGAATTAAATTTACCAGCTGTTTGCTTGAGCAGGATAGAAACAATAACATGTCCTGCGACAATAGACTATGAAAAGCTCGCTAAGACACAGGAAGACGATAAGGAGCTACACGAGTTACTCACTTCACAAAATAAAGTGATAAAATTAAAAAAAACTCGTAATACCAGGTACAGATATCCCGGTAATGTGCGAAACATCAACTTCAGTTGCCAGAACATACCTACCACAATATAAGTCATCCAAGTATAAGAGCTACACGCATGCTAATCAGTAATAGATACTTTTGGCCACGCATGAATACAGACATAGGACAAATGGACCAAAACCTGTATTCCGTGCCAAAAAAGTGAAATATACAGGCATAATAAATCGCCGCTAGGAAAGTTTCCACCATGTAATAAATGGGAACACATACATACTGACATAGTAGGCCTACTACCCACTTCTAAAGATGAGTATAGATACATACTCCCAATAGTTGATATAACAACTGGGTGTCTAGAAGCGATTCCAATGAAGGACATCATGGCCTGCATAGTGGCACACCCTTGCGAATTACGACAGACCAAGGAAGACAGTTCGAAAGCGGACTATATGCACAACTGATTAAGTTCTTAGGGGTAGAAAGAAACAGGTGTACAGCCTGGAACCCAAAAGCAAACGGGATTAATGACCCCACAGAACCCTAAAAGCAGCATTAATAGCCAAATTGGAAGAAAGCAACTGGATAGATGAATTACCTACAGTATTGTAAGGCTAACGAGCAACACCGAGAAGCGACACAGGTGTCAGCGCTGCAGAATTAACGTACGGAACCTCGTTAAGGTTACCCGGGGATTTTTACAATACAAAACCCGAGGGTAATTATGAACCACACCGGTACGTTGAAATGTGGAATACTATAAAAAAGTTCAAGAGACCGTCCACTATACATCAAGAGTATAGAATACCCTGACCTCCAAAACACTAAATACGTTTTACCAGGAGAGATAACGTAAGGAAATCATTAGAGAAGCCTTACGAGGGACCATTTTTAGTTAAAAAAATCGGCCAAGTGCGAGTTGGACTCGCGCATCGAGGGTTCCGTAACTACCACCATTTATGTATTCTACAAACACATTTTTTTTTATATTTGAGTTGATTAAATGAAAGGTAAATTGCGGTCTACGATTTATGACGTATTAAAAGAAACTACTTACTAGATCTCGTTCAAACCATTTTAGATGGGAGTTTGCATGGTAATGTACATCATATATTTTTTTTAGTTTTATAATTCTCTTATTTTAGAAGTTACAGGGGGGGACACACATTTTACCACTTTGGAAGTGTCTCTCGCGTAAACTATTCAGTTTAGGAAAAATATATATTAGAAACCTCAATATCATTTTTAAAGACCTATCCATAGATAACCACACACGTATGGGTTTGATGAAAAAAAAATTTTGAGTTTCAGTTCTTAGTATGGGGAACCCCAAAAATTTATTGTTTTTTTTCTATTTTTGTGTGAAAATCTTAATGCGGTTCACAGAATACATCTACTTACCAAGTTTCAACAGAACAGTCTTTATAGTTTCGGAAAAAAGGACAGACAGACAGACACGAGGAATCTATAAGGGTTCCGTTTTTGCCAATTGGCTACGGAACCCTAACAAGTATGAAAAAATACCATGACGAAAATTGACAGGCAGAACCCCGCGCATTTCTATAGACAGACTGAAACCGGCATACGTGATCACTGACGAACCTATTCCATTGCAATGTAATTATAAAAATATAACTAGTTATAACAGTGTTAGCAATAGCTCTCACTAGGACAGTGCGACACAGCAAAAAGTATATGTTACAAAAAGCGGTTAAGTATCAAAACTGAATGTAAGAGTTAACAAATAATAACAATAGTTTAATTAATTAGGTTATACTAAGTTAATATTTTTTAGATAAAGTAAGTAAAAATTTTTTTTAGTTCACGATAGTATATAAATATCGTAAGAAGAGCTGTGAAACACGGAAGACATTAAGTCTGTGTTCAGCAAAAAGGAACACGACAGCAGAAGCTAACGATATCACTATAAGGGTTACGCAGTGAACATAATATAATGTAATTTGTAATAAGTAAATTTTTAATATCTTCGTAATAATTTTTTTTATTATTCTGTGTAACAGTGTCATTGGATTATAATTATTATATGAGTATGTAAAGAATTGTGTAGTCCTTTAAAAAAAATAAAAAAAAATTAAAAGTACCAGGAGCGCAAATAGGAATCACAAATGGGGTTCCGAAATTATTAACAATAGCTGATATAGTTTTTCTAAGGGAGAGTAATAAAATTAATCGAACTTAGAAAAAATAACAAAAGATAGCTACCACCTACTACCACCAGAAGCATTTTGAAAAAACGTGTTAAACAAAATGTTGATATAACAGTGATAAGGCAATAAACAAATAGAAAAGAATATCTAAAAGAACGTGTTAGAAAATCAAATCATGTGAAATAGAAAAATCATGTCCTAAGTAGATTATAACTAAATAAAGCATATCAAGAATTATCTCAATTGAAAAGATTAACATGCATATATTTTTGCATAATTAGCATAAATACATAAGGATAGATAATATTTTTTTCGATGTCATAAAATGGTTTTGTAATATGTAATTAATATTGAACTCATGAAGTCACAGTATGTCAGTGGAGCGTTCGTAAAAAATAGCTATTGATAGAATTATAATTATGTAAGAGTTTATTTTATGTTACTTTTGTTTGATTTATGCATGTATGATTTATTCAAGGAATATATTCAAAGTATATATGAATGTAAAAATATGTATATATATATATATATGTATATATATATTCAATAGGAAGAGAGTCTTCGTAAGTATTTGTTAGTATTAATTGTCACGTATATGTAATAAGTTAAATAAGGAAATAAAATAACAAGCAAATTCACAAGGCATAACTACAGCATTGTAATTTGCTACATAAACAAATATAACCACGTAGTACACGTTCTAATATCTATGTATTTAACAGTTTAATTATAATTAAGTAATACATAAAGTTTCCAGTATTCCGTAACTATACTCCTGTAACATTAAAAGATACATATATTATTGTAATTATTTATACAAATATATTAAATTAGTATCTGGACAGTTGATATTAATTTCGTACAAACCTGCTACAAGAAGATAACGACAAGTGTCGTTACAAATACTTTAAAACAACATTTTGTATGTACACCTATTTTAGCATGTCCAAACTATAACTTGCCATTCAGTGTACATCTGGTTATGGCATAAAGGCAATGCTTACTCAGGAGGTAGATGACAATGAGGTTGTTGTGGCATATATGAGTAAATCCTTAACTAAACAACAACGGCCACGAAGCGAGAAGCGCTCGTGGTTATTTTAGCACTAGAACATTAGCGTTGTTTTCTTGATAACGGGAAGCAATTCATTATTTTTACTGACTGCTGCTTTAAATTTCTTAATTGTTACGGAAACACCAAGATAATGGTGAACGTTATTGTACGTCATTGTATAATTTATTTTCAAAATTACTATAACGACGACTAATGTCGTTCGTTGATGTCTACGACATCCTTTAATATAATTTTATTTATATAGTTTAACTACTAATAACAGAGATAGAAGTAGTGTTATCACTTCTTCCTTGTGTCGGTTATACGAGTTATACGTTAATATATAGAGACCAAAGATCACGATTATTCTGGGTTATTTAAAAGCTATTATAGCTTATTGGACAAAAGTGTTTCCCATTTACATTCCTTTTTTCTCTTTAAATTTACTATTTAACTAATTTATTTCTCTTTTTACTTATTTTTAGCTACTTTCAAACATTCGATTTTTCGGTTATCTCCTTACTATCTATCTTATATTTAATAGATTTAATCTCCTGGATTCAATGAGCGTTTTCACATTTCTTTTTTACGGTTAATTCGGTTAAGTTATTATTGTTTTTCTTTAAGTGTTGTTGTGAAGTTCCTGAAATTTAAGTCCCATTGTTTTATCTAGAGGTTATTAATGCAGCGGGGTTTTATTATTGAGCAGTAAGACAACTCATAAAAAAGCTTACGTCCAAAATATGGAGCAGATTGACAACTCCTTAAAGAAGCCCACGTCAAGGAATTTGAGCGCTGGGATAACTCATTAAATAAGCATTATATTGAATTCCTACTTGTAATAAGGTATTTGGACAAGATGCAACAATTAAAATTAAGTCCCTTACAGATTGGTCATGGGGTTCCTTAGCGGTTATGCCCTTCGTGTGCGGATGAGTTAGTAGGAAGTATATGAGGTTCAAAGTCAATGTCAAAATGGTTTATTCAAATTAGGATTTAACAATCACTTTTGAATCGTCAAAGTTATGAAATACTATTTCATATATAGGTTAGCGTGTTAGGTTGGGTTAGTATGAGTGATGAGGTTAGTGTATTAGATGCGTATGTGATGTAAGCTTTTAGGGATCGATTCTGTCTTTTACAACACTAAATTAACAGCCCGGAAAATTCGCCTAACCGAATTTTCACGAGGAAGGGGGGATAATGTAGCAAGTGATTTGTTTTGAAATGGTATTTTTAGTCTGTAAATAGGTTTAATTCTCCTTTTGTGTGATTTATTGCAAAATTTATTGTAATTTCTATATCCATGCCAGGAATGTCAAACTTATTTACTTTGACATACCGGTTGATTTTAAAATTTGATTTTGAAAAACTGACAAATAAAAATATGTAAAGATGAAAAATGCGTTTGAAAATTGTAAAAATGAGCTATGACGTGTTAAGCGTAGCGAAATACTGAAAATTGAAAGATATTATTTTATGTTGGAGAAATAACGGAGTACAGGAAATATTCTACCAGTACTCATTTTTTTTGGGTTCAAAGGGTTATAGGTCCTCACACCCTTATCTTCAGGTACCAATTTATACTTTATAACTGTATTTTCCTATATACGATGGATCGTAATTTTCGCTGTATTGAATATAATTTAAAAGATTTTCAAAAGCCGGCGAAGGTTTTGCTTTACTGGGCTGGATCACAGTATGAATAATTTTAATTTGAAAAATATATGAACATATTTACACTATTTCACGGAAAACATCACTAAAACTTTTGCGGTACAGTCAACAAGAAAATACAAAAGTTCGGTAATTTGGGAAACTTACCGAAAATTAAATTTGCTTACCGATATTTAGAAAATCGTAATATTTAATTGTAAGAGTGGTAGCATTATAAATTATAATAAAATTTAATTAACGGACTTACTAAATCTTTTATTTTAATTTACCCTCGAAAAAGATTATGTTTTTGGCACATCGCAATATTGCATATAATTTATGAAAATCTTCGTAGAAACTTTCATATAAATGCCTGGACTTTACAGGAAGCAGATTACTACTTGCTATAAAAGTTGTTTCCGTGATATTTGGAGGTGTACATTCCATTCTATATCTGACCAACATTGATGCTAATTAAACAAAAAAAAAAACTCTTTAGGTAAATGTGTGTGAAAATTAAACTTTTTTTTTAAGAAAACGTGCATAAAAGTTGGTATAACTAGTTTTTTGGACGCCAGCTTCACCTTGTTCTGGAATTGTGGGACTACAATGAATGGAGTTTTCTAAGCGGTGGACGCTTGGGAGCTGTGTGTTGATCCATCACTTTGGAGAGGAGAGAGGTAATAGCGATAGGCCTGTAATTCGATGGATCTGATCTATCGCCCTTTTTGGGCACCGGGTGCACTTCCATTAAGACGAAAATTGCCTAATATAATAGGAAAGCGCGAAGAAGCGCGTAAGTACAGGACATAACTCAGGAGCACACTGCTTAAGTACCACTGCTGGTATAACGTCTGGCCCACTCGGCTTATGAATGTCTAGGAGAAGCAACGCCCGCCGGACCTCCCGCTGTGTTATGGAGATTTCCGGCATGGTCTTGCCGCACCACGGCATAGTAGGTACAGGGCCTTCGTCGTTCATATTCGAGTTGGAGTCAAAGAGACTGCCCAGTAGATCAGCTTTCTCTTCAGCACTATGAACCAAGTCACCATCGGTCTTCTGCAGTGGTGGTAACGACGACTGGCAAGCGACCAGAAAGCACGACTCCCAGAAGGATAGCTTGCAAGTCGCCTACGTATTTTGCCGATGAATTGAAATTTTGCTCTGGCAGTTGCTTCCTACTGAACCTCAAGGCAGCATTTAATTTGCGTTTAAACTCAGAAATATTCGGATCCTCATTACTACGAGCCGTGGTCCAAGCCTCATATGCAGTTTTCTTAAGAATTTTAGCTTCTCTGCAAGTCCTATTAAACCACGGTAATTTTTTGACGCCAGCAGCTACTCGCGGGTTAGGAATATAACATTCTATACCAGCGAGGATTGTCTCAGTGACTACTGCTGCGCAGACTTCAGGATCTTCTGAGCTAAAGCAGATCTGCCTCCTCAAGTAAGATGCATAAAATTCTAGCAATCCATCCCAGTCTGCCAACTTATAATGCAACACACGACGCCAATTAGTTGGCCCAGATGGATCGGGTTGTGTGCAGACACTTGAGTCTGAACGAACTATCTGTCCGGACGTTTAGTCAACAGAAGGTCCAGTAAGGAGCTTGTATGGCCCTCTTTATCTGGTATTTTCGTTGGAGAAAGTACCAGCTGAGAGAATCCATAGGTCAGAGCAAATTAATGAGCAGATATCCCTGCATAGTTATTGGTTCGAGAACAGAGCCACTCACGATGGGGGGCGTTAAAGTCTCCCAAAATAACTAGTTCTGGTGCGAGATTTCAGTCGTCAAACTCAGGTGCGTGAAGAGTCGAGTTACGTCCTTGTCACCTCTATGAGACCCTAATAAGCACGCGTAGATACGAGTATGACCGCCGTGATCTCCGCGTACCCACAATATCGACAGGTCCCTGGCTTTAAGCCTATAAAGGCAGCGACAGCAGATATCCACCCAGATTAACATACATACACTGGCACGACTCACAAAATTGTTTTCGAGTTTGTAGCCGGGATAGGGATGATATGATCGGTATATCGGCTAGGCAGGATATCTGCATCTCCGTTAGAAAAAGAAAGGTCGGCTGCGCAGTTTCTTTTTTCTCTCTTGCAGTGGTGAACTGCGTGAAGATTGGCGAGAATACCCCTTATGTTGCAAAAATCTACATTGAATGTGGATGGAGTGGCCGCTGAAAAAACTCTTTTTCTTTTAATTCCTGTTTTATTTTTTTGAAAAGGTTATTTGGACTAAATATGAGTATTCACTGCACAGACAGCTTAGAGGACAAAAGGTGAGGTACTACAGCTGCCGAAGCTCGGCACAGATGATACGGTTGCTGGCAAACAGGCGGAAGGGCCCCTGATCCCTCTTTGTTGTAGGAGTTGGGCCCACTCCAGTCTCCTTCTACGGCACGACTATTACTTCAGAGACTTTACACAGGTTGGCGGTTCAGCCTCCCAGGGCGGAGATTAAGTAATCCCTGGGTTCGAGAACCCGTACAACCTGCGGGAGGCCAGAGGTCAGCCGTTTCACCAGGTCTTCCTAACCGCCGAACCTGCACGTCGTGTCTACGCGGAGCAATGACAGTAACGAGCACCGCCGGTCCCCAGCTGTCCACGTAGTAAATCCTCAAAGATTTCTCGAGCGGAGTAATCACGTTTGTTGTATGGGAGCCCCCTTAAATATTTATTTTATTCTGTTTTTTATTATTTTTTGTAATAGCGGCAACAGAAATACATCTCGTGCGAAAATTTCAACTGTCTAACTATCACGGTTCGTGAGATACAGCCTGGTGACAGACGGACAGACGGACGGACAGCGGAGCCTTAGTAATAGGGTTCCGCTAATTACCCTTCGGGTACGGAACCCTTAAAAGGAAAAAAAGTGGCACGCTTGGTTTTCATACAGATGGACGGACTTACGTTTACTATTTAGATCTACGTCTGTGGGTACATCCTTGGTTTCTAGAATACTCCTTGGGCAAACATTTAACTGCGATCTGGAATACAATTCCTTTAAGATTCCATTATTTGTACCAATTTTATAAATCTCGTCACTCTTATAAATTTTCGTGCATCACCGCGTCCTCTATCAACCTCTGGTACGGAAACCCTTACAGAAGTGCCAATAGATGCTGAAACAAACTTTTCATCACTCTTTTTTGCACTCTTTCTGCCTGATGTTGTAGGTTTCCTTTAGCATTTTTACGATTTGTTAATGCTGGTTTTTTTTAAAGCACAATGGACATAGTATTTTATACCCATGTGATTCTTCCTTTGATTCTTTGCAACAGTGAATTGAGTGAATGGAACATTTACATTCTTTACATATATGATCACCAGAAGTTTCTAGTAAACAAACGCTGCATAATGTATTCTTGCGCGCTGGTTGAAGCTGTTTCACACTGTTCCAGATTGTTAATATCGATTGGTTTTGGCTCTACATTCACTTCAAAGTGTTCAGACCTCAAGGTTTTAAAAGTTTACTTCAGTTTGGTCAAGGTTTTGTTTGAATTTCTCCAAATCTTCTTCAGTTTCCACGCTTAAAGCCGTTTTTTTACTTTGTTGCCAAAAAAGGCCTCATAAACTCACTTTCCTGACTTTGTCAATGTCTGGGCTAACAATGGATATAATGTTATACGGGGTTCTTACCGTGATTAGCCGTGATGAGATGAGCTCCCAATATTTCGGTGCTGTTGCAAGCACCATGATCGCGGGATGACTGGCGGAGTTGCGAAGTCTGTACAAAGTCTGTGGGCAAACATATCTATCTACCCTCTTTCTTTTTCATTTTGTTACGGAACTACTACTAAATACAGAACTACTAGAACTCACTCAAAAGTCACCACGACAGTATATACTTACTGTGTCACTGCGTTTTTCGGAACGTACTAATTTATGACTGTTTTTTATTAATCCTAACACCGGATTCCACGTATTTGTCAATTTGAACCCATCTTCCCTATTAAATTTTATATATTTATGAATTTTAATTGCCTCTTTAACTAGTCTAGGTACATAGTAGCGTTCTGTCGACAGTATTTGTGGATTGTGAAATTTGATCAAACTTTTGTTTGTTTGTCATTGTTCTTAACAGCCTTAATATGTTCGTTCATGCGGAACTTTTTGTTTGTCCAATGTATACTCTGCCGCAACTGCAGTCTATTTTGTATACACCCGGATTTTCCAGCGGTAAACTGTCCATAGGGGAACGCAGGCTTTGTACGATTTTCTTTAAGGGAGTAAATACGGTCTTTATTGAATAATTGTTCAATATCTTGCCCACAGGCCAATATGATTTTAAATTTTGAATAATTTTATTTGAAAACTCTACCATCATAGGACTGTAGAATGACCTGGGCATCCAGTAACGTAAATATGTCTAACAAGGTATGTGCCAATTTTTCCACTCTTTAAAATTTAAGTGGTCTTAAAACAACATTTTTTGCTAAGTTATTCTGATAAACAACTATAAATTTATATTCACCGTCAGGCTGAGACTAAAATCTATCAAATCCACTTGGCACCTGGAGTTGAAGTCAGATGCTATAACAAGCTTCACAACAATACCTTTTTTGATGCCTTTTTGCTTTGGTTGACTTGGCTAACAAAGTCAAAAAAAAATTATATATTCCTCCTAGTTATGTTTCTGTAGTGACTCTTCCATCATGCGATTTCTTTCGCCGTGTCCGATTTTTAGATGTGCAACAAGACAAATAACTCACTGTCGCATGCGTAGTATAGTATATAGCTTCCAGCATCTTTGACAACATTTAGAACATAATATTAATATTCTATTAGTTTAGGATAATTAGGCCGTTTTATCTAGACCGTTCATATTAATCTAGGACTCTATAATAGTACCCCAACCAAAATAACTAGAATTATACTTAAAAGATATACTTTTTTCTTTTTTAAAATTAATTAAGGCCGGATATCCGTCCAGAATAAAAAAAATAGGATGGGAGGGTTCGAAATGTGGGGTGAGAAAGTTGCTAGAGAGGGGTTAGTGGTGATAAAAGGGCGTGGTCCTATACATATAGAACATTCTATTGCCGTCGTTTAAATTGTCGAAACGCTGCCCGACCAATAGTCCATAGTCTAAGCTTGTGGGTCACTAGAAGCTAGGAACCACGTGGGGTTAAACTACAGCTGGAACGTGCCACCATTACTGGTTAGTAAATACTTTTATATTAGAAGTGTGTGTTCGATGTGAAATTCTTTAGGTTGTGTTATCTAAATTAATGTTAAAACATCCAAATGACGGGCTCGCTTTTGCCGGTTATAAATTTATGGTAGAAAGAAATCTGAATCACCTCAGTAGGAAGGAATATATAAACGGACCTTGTTTCTAGGACATTTTCAGCTAGGTAAAGATAAATCTTCTATAAAAGCAGAAGTGGGAACAAAGATTGCACCAGCCATAATAATAATATAGCCCACTAAAGAACTAAGTCTGCCAAGAGATACAGTAATTACTATGTGTAATCCATGTCCATCATTAGCGGCGTTAGTAGGGTTTTACTATTTTGGCTAGTTAGCTAGTGTAGGTGCGCACTGATGATTATCGTAAGGGGGCGCCCCTTAAACCTACTTTCAGGTCGCAAGTCCTGAAAGCTTAGCTACCTGGTTCCCACTCTACAAAACGAATGGATTTAGCATTCGTATGGATTTTACTTTCAAATGTGGAAGTAGCATCAATTAGGGTTCCTTTGTTTCTAATATTCGCGTATTTGCTTTGTTTAAGTACGAAACTACTGACTTTAGAAATGGCGAAAAATTCAAAGTGGACGTTATTTATGATCGTAGATTTACCTATATTTATTTCTTGATTATTTTCTTTTACGCGTATTTGTTTACTATTGTTTGCTATATTACTCTGACGTACTAAAACAACTGACTACAAAATTTAACACAACGGTTTTCGAGTCCTACCACTTTTGACGATCACGCTTGGCCAAATAGGATAATTATCTACATCATTATTACATATTAGATATATTTTCTCTCTCGTTTGAATGTGTGAGGTTGCAGGTTCCTTAGAACATCTCATTATCATTGTATTTTTACTCGTAAAAAGGGGGGGCGTTACAGTAGCCAAACAGTAAAAAAAACGGGTTGCACTCCGGGAGTGGCGGCAGAAGTGAAAACATACTCGCTATTTACTTCCCATCATTTCTTATCCATATTTATTTATTAAAAATAATAACTTTTGTTTATTTACTTTTTTGACGTTGTATATTTGACAGCTCAATCTGTCATAGAATTAAAATCCCATATCCAACCTCCCTGTACTACTCATAATTCCCATATACTAAAAATAAAAACTAACCTAATGTAAATAAAGGTCACGTGTCCTAACGCGAGTGACATCTTACGAATTTTCGATCAGGACACGTGACCTGACGCGAGTTTAACAGTTTTTACCCATCACAAAAAAAGTGCACAGCGCCGCTAAAGAAGTTTTCACTTCAAAAGTAATTTAAACGCTTATAATTTCTTCATGTATTTTCAATCATTTGCTTTTAGGTATTTATGTACGTATGTATGTATGTATATGGGGTAAAAACAAACCCTTGTAGTTTCCTATCCTTACTTTTGTATCCATTCGTCCGTTTCGTAAGTTTTTTTTAATTATTGACGTTGACTACCAACTGCAATTTGTCTAATAGAATGCAACTTAAAATTAAAAAATAAACCTTATTTTAACAAAGACATTAATACGACTTTAAATCCACTAATAAGTAAAAAATAAGCCCCTAAAGCAGATTTTTATGACAGAACATTCAGTTACATGTTTTAATTGCCTTGACGTCGAATTCAAATGCCCCTTATGCAAATATATTGATTAAACGTAAAGGAACAATTTCTTAGCTGGTACCAGTTTTTTTTTGCTTATCTTTACTTGTCTTTATTTTCGACTATCGACTTCAAGGCAAATAAAACATACTGAATGTGCTATCGCATAAGTCTGCTTTAAAGGCTTATTTTATACTTTTTAGTGGATTTAGAAGTCGGAATCATGTTTTTGTTAAAATAAAGTTTATTACTGTGCCGGCTTTAAGTTTTTTGGCAAAAAAAAAACAAGAAATATGCAAATAAAACATTCTGTGTTTTGCTTACCTAATCTTTTTTTCGTTATATAGTTAATTACTCACCAGGGGGATAAAGCAATTGAATCCAGAACGTCACAAACGAATCAGTCAGCATTACAGTATAATTAAAACTTTGTGAAAATTCACTCTGAAGCTATTGTATTGTATTGCTGTAAGATGATTACAATTACAAAGTGCTCATGCATTTTTGCTCCGTAATGTATATTTTTAAAGCGTGGCTTTTAAATGTTTTTTATAATTTTGTTTTCTACTCGTGGTGAAGGTTACAAAGTATTAGTTATTGTTGTTGATAATGTGGAGGTTCTTCACTAAAATCCCTAGGAATTTCATGAAGCGTGGTACAATATTAGATACTTAGGAATCTAATGATTTGCCTTAGGTTTAAGTTTGTATGAAATAGAATTGGACATAATATGGCCGAGCAGGTGGTGTAAAAACATATTTATACAATGTTATAACCTAGAAGGTCATTTGTTTTAACCAATCATTCTTATATTTAACAGAGAAATAGTTTGTGTGTTTGTTTGTTTAACACCAGAAAAAACTTCATATTAGATGATACAATTTTGCATAACAACTAAACCAAATTTAAGGCTAATTAAAAAATGGATCAGTCTTTGTTTACTAAACTAGGTATTATAGACCTTTAGGGTACATAGTCACCTTTTAGATGAAATTCAGTCAAAATATCAAGAAAGGGAAATGGGAAATGTCCTGCAGATGTAACTTGATCTTAAGGTGTGTGTGTATAGTCGTTTGATGAATGTTTGCTGTGCGGACGTTTGTCCGGTGCCCGCCCTCGCTTTGTGTCCACGCGCGTGCTTGTGTACACACGCGCGTACTTGTGTACCCACGAGCGTGCTTGTGTACACACGCGTGTGCTTGTGTACACACCAGCGCGTGATCGACGCGACGCGACGTTAACATAATATTGATTGGGTTTGCGTGACACTATCATATCATATCACTAATATTTGAACAGACATTAGTTAAATGTTCATAAATATGAATTTTATAACTAATTGTTTATAATATTTGCTCTTTAGGTCGTAAAGTTATCTATTTTATAACTTTTTTTATTTTTTATTTTACTTTTAAGTAAGTATCTGTGAGACTAAAGTAAAATATTTTTTAAATCTGTGATATTTTAACGGTACTTGAATAAAACAAGTTAATAGAGCCTGAAGCATGACCGGTATTAGAAGGACTTTAAATGTCCTAGTTTAGCTCAGATACATCGATATGTCCTAGCTTAGCTTAGGTACATCAACATGTACTAGCTTAGCTCAGATATATCGATATGTCTTAGCTTAACTCAGATACATAGATATGCTCAAATACTATTAGCACTAGAAAAAAGCTGCTAGCTTTAATAGCGTATCTGCCTTACACGTAAAGTGGGGATCATTGTTTTTCTCGTCGATTCCTTAATGTGGGGTTCTGTCGTGTTTAATTTAAAATATTGCGAATCTGATAAAACCTCGATTAAGAAATCTGTTTGGGAAATATGAAACTTTAAGTGTAAATTTTTCTTACAGTCAAATGTTTCTGTAAATGTAAAAAGATTTACGGCAGAAGTATCGGTAACAAAGTCAAATGTTATCATTCTGAAGCTTGCGCGAAAACCTGCTCAGTTTTTGTGCAAATCTTATAGTAATTGTGGATGTCAAGACTCGAAAAAAAATAGGTTTATTATATAACTTTTTTTTAAGTAAAATCATTAGAATCTGTTATCTAGTGATTGAGGAGTATTTTTTGGCAACGAGTCAATAAAAAGATAACAATGTGCCTACGGAACGGTAAAAGCGATAAATTCCATACAAAGAATGGAAAGATTCATGACGACATTATGGTATAAATAACGTAATTAAGTAGGTATATAATGAATATGGTTGCCCGTAGGTTTTCCCGGTGTAGTAAGGAAGTGAAACTAACACTGTTTAAACCTTCTATACGTGCAGCCTGTGGATTGATTATACGCGTAAGTCGTATAGTTCCCAACGTGTACAGTATAACAACGGTTTGAGGATGCTTTTGGGGCTGCCTCGGTACTGCAGTGCTTCAGGAATGATGGCGGAAGCGCGACTCTTTCCTGCTATTTTGCGCAAAAGAGTAGCCTCCCTGCTACACAGTGTTCTCTTCTGAAACCGATAGCTGAAAGGTTTCAGTGTCCAATTTTAAGAAACTGGAACTTATTACATATTTGTTCCAGGCCAGCAATATTCATTGCTAGATAAACTAATAGGCTTTGTCTTGTACAGAATAATATTTATTTTTAATTTGTAATCTGTAATTTGACTACTAACATACTTCTAAGATTGTATAAATACTAACAACATATGGAGATAATGTGAAATAAATGAATAATAATAATAAAAATGATAACCAAAACAGTCACACCATCATTTAAGAATTACTTGAAGACAGTAAATTTAAGGAAAGGGGAAGAACTTTTCGCAGCAAGCGATCGCCTGCGACTCAGCATTTGCACGGTCGATTTTAGTCACCAGCCGCGTGCGCCCGTCGCCGCACGGCCAAAAGTCGGATGCTAGTCTACTTGCGATTTTAGTCACCCACGTGGCCCAGCCGAATTGCCATTTATACAGTCAATTTTTGCTGTGTGGCGAATTTTGATTTGTGTGCCCGGGCACGTAAATAAGGGTTACTTACTTGTGAGGGGCCACCACCGCTGCGTTTGGTCGCGTGTTGAGTCCACCCGAGGCAGGCTGTGCACGAGCGAGGAAGCGAGGTGGCAAAGTGGGGGGGGGAGGAATAAGGAGCCCTCCGACATAGGCAACTCAGGGAGAGCTACGCGCCCCTTATGCCCCCTCACGTGAAGAAAACAGGGGAGAACCGCTAACCCCGGAAAGAGACCCGGTGCTTATACCTCCGAAAGAGGCTCCACCCCGGCCTAGATTTGCAAGCCACATCATAGGAAGCTGTGATGACAATCACCGCAGTGTGAGCAACTTGGTGCACCACAGATCGGTACCATATACCCAGGCTCCAAGCACACTAGACAACGGTGTATAAATTTCACCTTGTTTCCTGACATGGACCCTAAACTTCAAAAATAATGGGCAATTATGGGTACGCACAACAGTTGTTGCCCACTGCATGTGTGTGTTGTGGTCATGCCGTATCCCCGATTAGTATCGGGTAGCGAGGAGTGGCGACCGCTCGGAGTAGTTGCCGTGGCGGCGGTGACGTGCACGGCGATTGGGTCGCCCAACGCTGAGGTGGCTTAAGGTGAGCTGCGGGGGCAGGGATAAAAGGAACAATTTCCGACGCTTGCAAAACTTTCTCCATCTCACTAAAGTTCGGAAGATTGGTGGCGGAGTCGCCACTACATACGAACTAAAACCGACTACTCAGCTTACAGTCCGCCTGATAGTAAGCGGTCACCGTAGCGTATGGACCCTTGCAACACCAGGGGTATCACTCGCACGTTGCTGACCCTTCAGAAATCTAGTAACTTCATTCTTAAAGAACCCCATACTGTAGTCCTTGGAGAAAACCTTGGCAGGGAGCTCATTTCACGACCCAAGCGTTCGCGGGAGGAAGTTTCTCTTAAAACCGCAGTGTAAGCTACCATTTCGGTTCTTAAGTGTCAGAATGAATTCCCTGCCGATGGCGAGCGGTGCGATGCTAGAAAGTAACCGCAGGAATCATTTCGAACAATTCATAAGAACACATCCTATTGTACAAGCGGTAGAACACACACAGGGAGGCAAAATCTCTCCTCAGACTTACGGGCTCGATACGGCATTCTCGAAGCCTGTCGTTGAACCGAGTCACAAGGGCTAAGCTGGTATCCAGGTGCACCCGCCCCGAGATGGCAGCAGTACTACATAAGGGGCCGGACTTGCGACTTGTAAAGTAGCAACATTTACCCCGACGTGAAGTACTGCTTCGCTCTGTTGAGTACACCAAGTTTTTTGGACGCCAGCTTCACATTGTTTGCAAATGATCTTGGAACTGAACATCGCTGGAGATGTCAACACCAAGGATCCCAATGCTCTTGGAGATGGAGAGGGGAGTGTTCTGGAAGTGTGGAACCGCAGTGAATGGGGTCTTGTAGGGTTGAATCGGACCATTTCGTCCCCAGTTAGAGACCTTGGACAGAGTGATCTCGATTTGAGACATAATTTCTTTACGTTTTTCCTTCACAAACCAGCCTTAATGTCTATGCTTAATAGCAACTACCGTCAACTACGGCTCGTATGCGTATATCGGAAAAAAGCTAGTAACCCATTAGCGCAAATTCTCGGGCACTCCGTAAGATGGCAACTTTGATAGAAGACTCCGGTACTAGCCCCGATGGAACGCTTTCGCTATGTCCAGGCTACATGCCAATGCCTCCCCCTGACTCTCATTGGCTAGTGCTCATCGGTGTGTGAGATACACTAGAAGGTCACCTGTTCGGTAAAAATTATGCGGTCGGTTCGGCGACACAATCCTTCTCTGTGCGCGAACGCCCCAGTCGTCCACAACTGTGTGCGTAGAATTGTTGTTATTGCGGTTAAAAATAGATCGGAATAAATAGGTTTTTAAAATTGCTGTTTATAAAGGATTGTAAGATATACACGTATTTATTTGTGTAATTGTGTAGTCGGGATTTATACATTGTAGTTGGGTTTTCTTGGGGTTTATATAGTAACTTGGTTGCTGTAACAAACTGTATATATAAACAGAGTCGTTTGCTTGTGTGTGTGGTTTAGTCTTTGGATTTATTTTATGTTCATTTAGTTATAAAATATGGCGTCATCGGTCAAGAAGTTTAGGGCTATTTTAGCGAATTTAGTGAGATGGTTCTTGTGTTGTGGAGGATTAGTAAAACGAGAAGATAGGATGTTTGCATTAAAGCAAAGAGCAACACAGTTTCCGACAAGAGTCATTGAGCTGGAACAGGCATACCAGGGTATCTTATCGTCAATGGATGATCGCTGATGATGACATAACACTATTCTAAAGGCGGCAAATTCTGATTATGATTTTTGTATGTCAGTAGTGGACGAGGTTAACGAGGCTGTGTTGAAATCAGAGGCTACCCCGCAGCCGGCAAGTAGGAAGGAGGTTTCGGAACAAAAATGCAACGAACGGTTGCCAACTTTGGATATTCCTCATTTTAGCGGATCATTGGATGAGCGGACTAATTTTATCATACTTTTTGATAGCATTGTGCACCAACGGACTGACTTATCTGACTCACAAAAATCAAGTTACCTTTTGACGTCGATCAGCGATGAGCCTCTCTGTTTAGTGAAACATTTGGACATCACCGATGTCAATATAATATTGCCAGGGTGTTATTAGTGAAGCGGTACCAAAATAACCGTCGCATTGCGGATACACATGTAGCTGCCATTTTAGGTATTCCACAACTGTCTTCGGAAAACCACCTGCGGTCGGACCTGCTTAACCCTATTTAGGTAGCGGCGAATGCGTTAAGAGGCCTAAAATTCCCTGTAACAGAGTGGTCATTTGTATTGTTGCACATTGTACTTAAACAAATTGCCCAATGACGTCAGGGCTCGTTTCGAACAGTTGCACGGAGGTGACTCGGCGTCACACATACCTACTTTTGACACTTTAGTGTCGTTTTTGGAGGACCAGAGTAGGAAGCTGGAGAATTTACTCGCCGAGCCACAATTGGGACCATCACGTTTTTTAGCCCCGTCTGGACCCCGTCAACAACCCCAGTCTGGACCCCGTCAACAACCTCGTCCCGGGACATCGCGAGGTACAGGGTAGTTTCGGCCCCCCAGAATTTTGACAGTTGAACGGACTGAACGGTGTGGGGTGTGTTACGAACCGGGACACACCATTCTAGATTGCCACCAGTTCAGAAAATCTGGGGTGGCCCGAAAACGATTTCTGACCCGTAGGCTAGGCCTATGTTACTATTGTTTGGGGGAGCACCTATCCAAGGACTGTCGTCAGCAGCGACCTTGTACAAAGTGTGGTTGGGGTCACCACCCCGACTTATGTATGCCCATTCGAGAGGATGGTCCTCGGATGAATCGTGCAGGTGTGTCTACGGCTCGCACGGGCGGGGGTTCGTCGCCGCTGAATCGAACCCAATCGCTCCTGTCCCCAGTGCGACATCGACCTTCTCCGTCCCGCTCACCGCATGTGAGCCCACGGGATGGCCGTCGGTCACCACCCTCTCGTGCCCCCTCCACTCAAGTAGGTATCGCTGAGCGGGCACGTCACGGAGAATATGAGCCTTTGCTCCTCCCTATCGCGGAGCGTCCTCACGTTACTCGCGAGTTGAGGGCGGGATCCAGTGACTATGGCGCTCCCGTATGCTTATACGGGTTCAAGCGTATGGCATTATAAGCCACCGGAGCCCTGGGGCCAAGTACGGCGCTCGGGTCGGGCCAACGCCCGTTGACTCGTGGCAGCCGTTTCACCAGTCTCTCTACCACTTGTCACAACTGTTTTACCCACCGCGCATGCTCTAGTCCACTCACCGCGCGGACCTAGTGTGGTTGTGCGCGCCATTTTGGACTCAGGCGCTCAGGGGTGTCTAATATCTGTTGTGGCTGGTGAAGCGTCTCCGCTTACAGGTAAGTTCGCGGAGTCACGGGATTTCAGGGGTATGGGGTCTACGAGTGGAAAACGTCGTGGGTACAGTCTCGTTTTCCTTTTCCTCCTTGCTCCATTCTAGAATGCAGTATCATCTAGGAGCTGTTGTCCTGAGGGATATTTTAGGTCATCAACCTCAGGTGCCCTAGCCAACAGACCTGCTGGATCTCTCGTCCGGTCTGCAGCTGAACTTCTGCTTGGCGCTGATGCGCTTGGATTGCTCGGACTGGACAGGTGCGTTGGTCGCTGTTCCGACTACTCTCGGATTTGTAATTATGGGCCCAGCACATTCTCTGGCCGGTTTTTCACTCGACTGCCTTTCTTATCCCCTCGTCCGCGCCTGGGTGACTCCTGGAAAATAGCTAAAAAAAGGTTTTTATCCATGGAGCGCCGGATGCGTCGTGATAAAGAATTCCGCACAAAATACGTGGATTTTATGCGTGAATACGAATCTCTAGGTCACATGTCTGTTTCGCAGTTTGAGTTGAAAGGCAACGAACATTATTTTGTTCCACATCACGTCGTCTTTAAAAATGGTAAGATACGAATGGTGTTCGATGGTTCGGCACCTACATGTGTATCCTTGAACGACTGCCTGATGTCGGGACCTAAGCTTCAGGTAGACATCTCGGACATCTTAACTGGGTTTCGTCGCCACCAGGTTGTATTTGTGGCTGCCATTAGGATGATGTTCCGTCAGGTCATGATACACCCAGAAGATAGGCGGTTTCAGCTCATTTTGTGGAGAGAGGATCAGGCCTCTCCATTAGTGGTTTATGAACTCAACACCAATACCCTCGGGCTAAAGTCGAGCCCTTTTAAAGCAATTCGCTCATTGCTTGTTACGTGTAGGTGGTTATGAATTGAGGAAATGGATTTCCAATTCTCCTGCCGTCTTGGAAGAACATCAGCAGGAGCACCACCTCTACCAGAATCCAGAGAATTCTGACTCCATCGCGCTCCTCGGAGTTCAGTATCGGCCAATTCAGGACATCTTCACCTACTTAGTTGAACCGTCAGAAACAATGAAGAGGTGGACTAAAAGGCTGGTCTATCCACAGTAGCACGTGTCTTTGATCCCAATGGTTGGGTGGACCTGTTGTCTTTTGGGCCAAATATTTCCTACAGGAGCTCTGGATTTCTGGATTTCTGGATACCCCGTTGACCGGAGACTTTTTGTCTTACTGGCTACGCATTTATGAGACACTTTCGGACCTTCAACATGTCTCCGTGCCTCGGTCAATCTTACCCCCAGGTCGTTATCGGGCCAATCTTCACAGCTTCTCTGATGCGTCGGAATCCGGTTATGCGGCTGTCGTTTATCTCCGCACCGCTAACAGCAATGATCATGTCCGCGTCAGTCTGGTGTTCGCAAAGAGTAAGTTTGCACCTTTGCGGACCAAATTGACAATTCCCAAGTTGTAGTTATCAGGAGCTATATTGCTGACTAGACTCCTCAACCATATCTTCTCCACCTTGGGTCAATGGGTCCAATTTGACTCCGTCACGGCATGGACAGACAGCCAAATTGTGTTATCTTGGCTCAAGGCGTCCCTTCATGCCCTAGAGACCTTCGTAGCCAATCCTGTCTCCCAAATCCAGACTTCTGCGGTTTCTCTGGATTGTCGTCACATGCCAGGGTCCTTGAATCCCTCAGATTGCGCTTCACTAGGCCTGATTGCCTCGCAAGTTATTAATCACCCGCTCTGGTGGGGTCCTGACTGGCTGGCCACTCCTGAAGACACTTTGCCTCACACAGTTGTGGAGTTTGTGGACCGTCTGCCGGGGTAAAAGGTCTTTGCTGTTGAGCAGACTTTGGACACTTCACCGAACTTCTTACTTAATCGGTTCAGTTCTCTCAACAAGCTCGTTGGTGTCACCGGTTGGATTAAGAGGTTTCTCCACAACTTAAGGAACAGGTCACAGCCAAGGACGTCTTCAGTCTTGTCTCCTGAAGAGCGTCAGGATGCGCTCCTCACCTGTGTTTGACTGGTACAGGCCCAGTCGTTTGGAAAGGAAATTCGTCTTCTCCGTTCAGAGAACGGGAAATTGCGGGGAAGTCTTAATCGTCTTAATTTGTTCCTAGACGAGTCGGAGTTTTTGCGAGTGGGTAGGCTTCGTAACTCAGAATTGCCTATGGGGCTCGGCATCCTCTCTAGATGCC
Organism: Apoda limacodes; assembly: GCA_946406115.1. Lineage (NCBI taxonomy): Eukaryota > Metazoa > Arthropoda > Insecta > Lepidoptera > Limacodidae > Apoda > Apoda limacodes. The sequence continues at coordinate 52,904,731 of OX291541.1, forward strand.
CAAGAGGGGTCATTTTGTTGAGTTGCAGGGACCCACATATTAGGAACTGTCATGCCGGTCTCAACGCATAGCTGGCTTGTTTGCAGCGAGAATTTTGGATTTTGTCCGCCAGACGAGCAGCTCGGAGCGTCATTTTTAAATGTTTCCCTTGGTGTAGGTTAAAGGGAACCTTGACCCAGCCACAAATGGGTGACTTTCCGTCCGATCGTGTCCGGCCCGCTTGACCTGAGGTCTAAGGGGCTAAGGTTGGGTTGGATTTCGCGGGTCCCTTTTTGTTGAAGACTTCAATTGTGCGCAATGCCCGACAGGTTAAGGCCTATTTATCCGTCTTCGTCTGTTTGTTTTCCAAGGCTGTGCATCTGGAGCTCGTTTCCTTGTCTACGGAGGCCTTTGTCGCATGTCTGTCGCGGTTTGTCAGTCGGCGTGGTCTCCCTCATTTAATTCGCTCGGACTGTGGCACAAATTTCAAGGGTGCAGATCGCTATTTGAAGGAAGTCCTTAAGTTTTTGTCGGACAATCACACGTATATTGATTCGGAGTTGTCCAAACGGGGCGTGACTTGGATTTTTGATCCTCCCGGCTATCCTTTGTAGGGCGGTATTTTTGAAGCAGCTGTCAAGGTCGCCAAAACTCACCTCCGTCTTGTGATTGTAGAAACATTCCTCACGTTTGAGGAATCACAAACGGTATTTTGCAACGTCGAGGCGGTATTGAACTCTCGACCGCTTTGTCCGATCTCGTCGGATCCTAATGACCTGGAAGCGCTAACTCCAGGCCATTTCTTGATCGGTAGTCTCTTAACCTCCTTGCCTGAATACCCCTTGATCGATGTGTCAGTTAATCGGTTATCGCGTTTTCAGTTGTTTCAACAAATAACGCAATTGTTCCACCAACGGTGGTCTTCGGAATATTTACATTTGTTACAGCAACGGGTTCGGTGGACGGATAAAACCCCCCACGCGTCGGAGACCTTGTCCTCTTAAAGGACTCAAATTTACCGCCCTTGCAATGGCGTTTAGGTCGCATCGTGCAATTATTCCCCGCTTCGGACGGTATCCCGCGGGTCGCAGAGGTCATGGTAGGGGATTCAGTGCTGAAGCGTGCCGTCGCGACGCTTTCTCGATTGCCAGTAGATTAATTGCTCTGGCTCGGTTTATCTTTATCCAGACACGGTCTGGCTGGGGCAGGGATTAGTTCGGTAAAAATTATGCGGTCGGTTCGGCGACACGATCCTTCTCTGTGCGCGAACGCGCCAGTCGTCCACAACTGTGTGCGTAGAACGGGCGTCACATCTCGAAGATTCAGTTGTCGGTTTAGTTCGGCGTCTATTGTTTCGTTTTTAAGATTTTGCGGTGTGTAGCAGTGAGGTACATTGGACGATCACCTGCGTAGAGGGAGCGGTTAGAGGAAAGAAGTTGCCGTCGGTCCTGCATATAACACGGTACTCACCTAAATCACCACACAATTTGGACCCATTGGACGGGCATTATAAATGTACCTACAAATACAACTGTAAGTTAAAAACAATTTATCTAATTAGTTAAGCCTACGTTGGCCCAGTTTTTACGATCCATCACCAGTCGAGCGACCGTGACGAAAGTCATATTGATGGTCGCTGACCAGGCCTTGTGTTTCTAGGTATCTGAGAAGCAGTGTGTTGATCACACGCTCTCCATCACCTTGGAGAGGAGAGAGGTAATAGCTATAGACCTGTAATTCGATGGATCTGATCTATTCAATATAAAATATCCAAAAAACTAGGTGTACTCAACAGAGCGAGGCAATACTTCACGTCGGGGCAGAGGTTGCTGTTTTACAAGTCACAAGTTCGGCCCCATATGGATTACTGCTTCCATCTCTGGGCGGGTGCACCCGGATACCAGCTTGGCCCTTTTGACTCAGTTCAACGACCGGCTGTGAGAATTATCGACGATCCCAAACTCATTGCCGTATCGAACCTTTAAGTCTGAGGAGAGACTTTGCCTCCCTGTGTGTGCAATGGGATGTGTTTTGAGGAATTGTTCGAAATGATGCCCATGGCTACTTTCTACCATCGCACCGCTCGCCATCGGCAGGGAATACATTCTCACACTTAAGAACCGACATGGTCACGTACAGTGTGGTTTCAGAGAAACTTCCTCCCGCAAACGCTTGGGTTATGGAATGCCAAGGTTTTCTCTAAGGACCACAGTATGGGGTTCTTCAAGAAAGATGTTATTGGATTTTTGAAGGGTCGGCAACGCACGAGTGATACCGCTGGTGTTACAAGCGTCCATAGGCCATGGTGACCGCTTACCATCAGGCGGCCCGTGTGCTTGTTTGCCACCATAGTTATATAAAAAAATCACTAAAGAGAAAGCCAATCTATTGGGCAGCCTCTTTGCCTCCAATTCGAATATGAACGACGAAGGCGGTGTACCACCTACTATACCGTGGTGCGTTAAGACCATGCCGGAAATCTCCATAGCACAGCGAGAGGTCCGGCGGGCGTTGCTTTCTCTAGACGTTCATAAGTCGAGTGGGCCAGACGGTATACCAGCAGTGGTGCTCCTGAATTATGTCCTGTACTCACGCGCCTCTTCGCGCTTCCCTACCACACTAGGCAATTTCGGACTTCATGGAAGACTGCGAATGTGCACCCGGTACCCAAAAAGGCCGATAGATCAGATCCATCGAATTACAGGCCTATCACTATTACCTCTCTCCTCTCCAAGGTGATGGAGCGTGTGATCAACCCACAGCTTCTCTGTCAGGTAAGGTAGGTGACAGGTAAGATACCTAGAAGCACATGACCTGGTCAGTGACCGTCAATATGGCTTTTTCACGGTCGCTCGACTGGTGACCTTCTAGTATCTCACACACCGATTGGAACTAGCCATTGAGAGTCAGAGGGAGGCATTGGCATGTAGCCTGGATATAGCGAAGGCGTTCGATCGGGTCTGGCACCGGGGTCTTCTATCGAAGGTGCCATCTTACGGAGTGCCCGAGGGTTTGTGCAAATGGGTGGCTAGATTTTTGTCCGGCAGATGCATACGAACCGTAGTTGACGGTAGTTGCTCTGATAGCATGGGCATTAATGCTGGTGTCCCGCTAGGCTCGGTGCTGTCTCCTCCGCTGTTTCTACTGCATATCAATGACATGTTGGACATCAACAACATACATTACTATGCAGATGACAGTACTGGAGACGCTTATTACACGGGTCGTGCAAACATCCCTCGTTCCGTTGTGGAGGAAAACCGCGGAGAACTTGTGTGTTAAAGACCACACTGTCCAAGGTCTCTGACTGGGGACGGGTAAACTGGGTCCGATTCAACCCTACAAACACACAAGTGTGCGCGTTCACCGCTAAGAAAACCCCATTCACCGTAGTCCCACAATTCCAAAACATTCCCCTCTCCATCTCCAAGAGCATTGGGATGCTTGGTGTTGACATCTCCAGCGATGTTCAGTTCCGAGATCATTTACAAGATAAGGTGAAGCTGGCGTCCAAAAAACTTATATATACTCAACAGGTATACTCAACAGCACGAAGCAGTACTTCACGTTGGGGCAAAGGTTGTTACTTTACAAGTCGCAAGTTCGGCCCCATATGGAGTAATGCTGTCATCTCTGGGCAGGTGCACCCGGATACCAGCTTGGCCCTTTTAACTCGGTTCAACGACGGGCTGCGAGAATTGTCGACGATTCCAATCTCACTTGCGGTATCGAGCCGTTAAATCTGAGGAGAGACTTTGCCTCCCTGTGTGTGTTCTACCGCTTGTACAATGGGTTGTGTTCTGAGGAATTGTTGGAAATGATGCCCATGACTACTTTCTACCATATCACCGCTCGCCATCGGCAGGGAATCCATTCTCACACTTTAAAACCTAAATGATCGCGTATAGTGCGGTTTCAGAAAAACTTTCTCCCGCGAACGCTTAAGTTGTGGAATGAGCTCCCTGCCAAGGTTTTCTCCAAGGACCACAGTATGGAGTTCTTCAAGAAAGAAGTTATTAGACTTCTGAAGGGTCGGCAACGCGCGAGTGATACCCCTGGTGTTGCAAGCTTCAAGCTACGGTGACCGCTTCAGGCAGACCGTAAGCTTGTTTGCCACGTTAGTGGTATAAAAAAAAACGACCAGGAAGCACGACTACCAGAGGGATAGTTTGCAAGTCGCCCACCTATTTTGCCGATGAATTGGAATTTTGCTCTGGCAGTTGCTTTCTTACTGAACCTCGAGGCAGCATTTAATTTGCGTTTAAACTCAAAAATATTCGGTTCCCTATTATAACGCGCCATGGTCCAATTGAACGTGGATGCAGTGGCCGTTGAAAAAACTCTTTTTCTTTTAATTCTTGCCATATTTTTAAAAAGGTTATTTAGAATAAAGATGAGGCTTCACTGCACAGACATCTTGGAAGACAAAAGGTGCGGTACTAAAACTGCCGAACCTCGGCGTAGATGATACGGTTTCTGGCATGCGGGCGGAAGGGCCCCTGATCCCTCTTTGTTGTAGAAGCCGGGTCCACTCCAGTCTCCTTCTCCAGAGCGACTACTATTTCAGAGACTGTACTGGATCACGTCTCGCGGCTCGCAACACACAAAGGCCAACAAATAAGACAGCTTAAACTCGACCTAATAAGTGTTCCGTCTACGTTTCATTTTGGGAGGAACTCCAACTTTCTTAATTCGACTAATTCCTTCATAGTCTGTATTTGATCTTTGTAATCTGTACCTGAAATTAAAACTATCATCAACCGTTAAATATTGTTAAGAATTTTTTTTTACTTAAAAACGCTAGGAAAAGTTTAAGTTACATTCGAAAAAGAACACAGGACTTGATATAGTACCTATTAGTGGAAGTATGAAAAAAAGGCAATTTCCGTACAGAAAAGGTACCAGTAAAATCCTATAACTACTATTTTCTATGCATGGCTTTTATTCTTTTTTTAGGTTTCCGTATTCAACAAGGAATTCGTTGCTGCAGTTTTGCCACAAAATTGGCACAAAAACTGCATATTAACTCAATTTAGTCTATATCTTAGTCTTTATACTTATATGTATAACATAGCTTAGTTTTGATTGATTGACTTGGAGTTTTTAAAGTTTTTTTGTCTTTAGGTAAGTATAGCGAAATAATAATCTACACGTGTAATTTTCATATCGATTTTCTGCAGTAGTTTTTATATGTTTTTTTGGATAAAAAAATACACAAAAAATTAGAATTAATCAAATTTGTCCTAAGATAGTTATACTAAAATAAGACATAATTTATGTTACTTTTCTTCAATAATGACATGCTTCTTTTTAACGTAAATCCTTACAATTTTGAAAGGGCATCAGCAAATCCTTATTTTGCGTTCTCCTATAAAATTTGTATTAAATTACTCTCTAGGTTTTGAAATGGGCCATCCGTGATACTGTACTGCAAGTATGATTTATCCCAAATTAAGCTTATGCAAGATTTGGTCGCATATTGTAGCATGTTTGGGAAAAATCACTTAATAAATCCAGGAACCGAACCTATGAAATATGAAAAAAAAACAACCCGTATTTTATGACATAATAGTCTTATGATCCTTTTGAACGATCTTCTAATAAATAAATAAATATTTCTGGACATTACATACATCGCCGTCTGGGCCCAAAGTAAGTAAAGCTAGTGGTATGGATACCTGACAACGAATACAAATACATACATATATTTATTTTTTGTAAATACATACATATCATTCGTAAATACACCCAGACTCAAGACAAACACAAATGTTTATCACATACTACCACACTACCAACTAGGCCGCGAGGAATAAATATAAAGTATCTGAAATGAAGATAAATTATATTCTTCTTGGTTTTTATTCTGAAATTTAAGATGCTTTATTTAGAATATATCCTTATGAATGATCCTTTCGACTGATGTTATAAAATAGAAAATGTTGAAGCAGGTACTTTTTATATTTCACACGTTCGATTCCTGGGATTAATGCAAAAATCTTTGAATATAGTTTTGAGCACCTATTTTAAACAATAGAAAAGTGTTTCTTTTTAGTCAAAGTTTACAACAGGGACGGATTGAAGGGTCAAAAGGTAGTTGAAAGTTTGAATGTAAGGGAATGTTATCAATGTTAGGAGCATACAATTTAGAACCTAGAATTACAATTTAATATGAGCAAATATTGCTATAAGATTTTTTGACAGGGATGGACTAAGGACGTAAAGGGGTGGTTTGAATGACAATTCGCAAGTCGTATATGTTAAACCTTAAAGGCATGAAATTTGTTACTAAGATTTAAAAAAAATATTAATTTAAAACAATATAGAAAACGGTTTTTACGATAGGACAGTCAAACTGTGCGTAAAAGTTTGTATGAAAATCGTATGTTTTAGAATTTACAGGCATGAAATTTTTGCAAACAAATACCCACCCATAACATTTTAATGACGAAGCCGATTTATGGACCCGAAATTTGATAAAAAGTTTAAATGAAAATCGTATGTTTTTGATGTTACGGGCATAAAAAAATCTATAAATAAAAACTGTTCCAGCATTATCACGACAGAGACGAATAAAGGGGTACGAAATGTGAATGTGTTGTGTTGCGTGTTTATATGACAGAAAATTTGTTTTCAATGTACATAAGAAGCATAAGTTAGCCACCGAGATTAAAAATTCAATGTTGTTATCAGATTTTTATAACGGGGACGGATTCATTTAAATATTATGTTTTGATATGGGTATAAAGTTTGTATATACAAATACTGTCAAGATTTTAACGACAGGGACCAGGGGATCCTAAACGTGATTAAAAATTATATGAAATTCGTATGTTTTAAATGTTAGAGGTTACAAGGTTGGAGGGACATAGAAGAACGTTTTTATTTTGATCAATGTTTCATTGAAATAATAATAACCTGGGGCACTGTTACTTCACGAACAATAAAATCATTTTTGTTGAAATAGTAATGATTCAAGTCAAATATTCAAGATGGTACAAAACTGAAAATAGCTAAAAGCCTTTTACATAAAAGAATCATCCAACTTTGTTCTGAAGTACCAGAGATAAAGATGACACATAAAAATAAAAAATGTCAACTTGACAACCTTCTTTCTTTGACTTTATGTCAGAAGGTGATGGTAAAGCCAAACGAGTTAAGTTTGCAAGAATTTGATTGTTTTGTTTGCAGTCCTGAGTACGCTTTTTGATGTAAAAAAAATATAACTTACTGTTCAAACCTTAATTAAGTCGATTTGCTGATATTATAATATTTAATAAATAGAGAAAAAAAATAGTTCAGACCACGACACTATTTTTGGGCTTTAACTTAAATTATTTGGAAAACTAAGAGAGATATTCCCTTTATTTCTCTATACTAATTTTATAAAGAAGAAAGATTTGATTGCTTGTTTGTTTGTTTGTTTGTTTAGTGTATTGAATAGGCTCCGAAACTACTGGATCGATTAGAAAAAATCTTTCACCATTAGAAGCCGACATTATCCCTGATAAACAAAGGCTACTTTTTACCGCGGGAAAATGCTTCATTCCTAAAGGGAAACTGGTAATAGGACAACGGGTAGTAAGAATGATCCTTCCGTACTTATCTTTTTCACATAATTTCTAAACGGCTGAACCGATTGGGTTGAAATTTTATATGGGTATTTCGATGGTTTCCTGGATAATTTAAAAATAAAATTAGATCCGGTAGGTGGCGCTGCTGTCGGTATGTCAACTACTAAACGGCTTGACCAATTGGGTTGAAATTTTGTATGTGTATTTCCATGGTTTCACAGACACGAATGTATTATGCTATTAAAGAGGAAAGGTTTGATTGTTTAAGTTTTTTCTATAATTGAGGAGTTGCTGTTAGAACCTACGCCGATAACGAAATTTAGGGCGAGCGAAGCCACTGGTAGAAGCTAGTATTTCATAAAATATGTATAAATATGACTTATCAAATTTGCTTATTTCATAGTTTATAATAATATATAAAGAGTAGAATAGGCTCCGAAACTACTGGACCGATTTAAAAAATTCTTTTACCATTAGAAGCTGACATTATCCATGATAAACAAGGCTACTTTTTACTGCGGGAAAATGCTTCATTCCTACGGGAAAACGGTTAATAGGACAATGGGTAGTAAGAATTGTCCTTCCGTACTTATCTTTTTCACATAACTTCTAAACGGCTTGACGGATTGGGTTGGGTATTTCGATGGTTTCACAGACACGAATGTATTATTCCATTAAAGAATTGAAGAGCTGCCGTAAGAACCTACGCCGCTAACGAAATTTAGCGTGGGCGAAGCCGCTGGCAGAAGCTTGTAGTAAATAATTATTTAAATTTTATAGTGACAAAAAAACCGAGAAAAACCGTATTAGCGCCTATTATACGTGGAACTGTGTCTTGTTGTATGCTTCTATAATGTAATATGTATTTGTACTCTAGTCGAAACGGCAAACTTTTTCTAGGGTATGCCATAGCCTTAAATGAAGAAGATAAAGATTCTCAAGAGCTGCTCTTTTGTTACAATATTATCACCACCATGCAGAAAACGCAGATACAGTTGTGTTTAGATTCATATGTTTTGAATTACACGTATGAATTTAAATATATCTGCTTAAACTATAAAGCTATTTTCCTGCTCTGTAGCGACAAATCCTCTCCGCATTGTTACCGAGCCGCTCTCCACACCTGTGTTCACACAAACTAAATGATAGTCGAGTGTTCCCACACGACTGCACGGGGACTACGGACTACGGCCGCAATATCGCTGTAAATGTTCTGGGACAAGCGTTTATTAGCATCTAACTTATCAAAACAATCGTTCGTACTACGCTGCTGAGTTTTGTGAAGTACTTGTAAAGTCACATATGGTTTAAGTGGTATACACTTTCATATAGGTACTTATTTTCATTTAACATAAAATGTTGATTCAAACTTATGAATATCAACTTAATTATTTTATTTATTTTGATAATCCCTGTGTGTGTTCTACGGCTTTAAGATTTTTTAACAGTTGGCAACGCACAAGTTATGCCCCAGGTATTGCAAGCGTCCATAGGTTGCGGTGACCGCTTACCATCAGGCGGACTGTAAGCTTGTTTGTCACCTTAGGAGTATAAAGAAAATTATGTCACAAGACCAGTTCTATTAACCATTTGAGAATTCTTAGTCAAAAACTAATATTATAACATACGAAAGATTTTGTCCATCGGCAAGAAGAGGGCCGGTGAAACGGCTAACCGGTGGCCGCCGTCGGCAGGTTAATCTTTTTGGAAAATCATCCCCTAGAACAGTTGAAAAATTATCTACGTGGATGAAGTCGCGGGATTAAGCTAGTAATAAATTTAGCCCACACGGTAAATTACACTAAAGTCCTCGGAATCACATTAGATTCATCATTTAAATGGTACGATTTCTGTAATACTTATACTCTTCACCACATTTATACATTTTGTACTAATACAACTAACTACTTATGCGCTCATTGCCCAGTTATCTACACCCATGTAAAATGTTCTGTTACACATTATGTCTCACAGTATCATACTATTTTTTATCACATCTTCACCAGTTTATAATAATGTTTTGAATATTATTATGCAACTCAAAACAGTGTCATAATGAATTTTTAACATCGACTCAGTTCGAGCTGTTACTTTGTCTATTGTATCAACTAAAAACGATCAAAAAAATATTGCACGCTATTGCCTGTTTTCCAAAAACATAAATATTTTAATAGGTCCTTAAAATAAGTGTTACTGATACATGCATCGATAACACACCCTAGATATTTCTACAGCAACAACGAACACTGCTAACCAGTCAATACATTCAACTTTTCAGTTTTCTTTTGTCATGGTTGTAGATAAAGTTGCGTATGCGACTATACATAATTAGGTTTTAAATGTAAGGAACTTTCCTATGGCTCATTATACGTCAGTTGCAATATTAAAAATTAAATTATCAAATTAAAAGAAGTAAGGAAGGTAGTTTATCTTGATGACTTATTTGAATAGGTAAGTATTTATTGTATATGAATCTCTTGAAGTTGTTCAAAATCCTTTCGCTTAAATACTTTCGTTACATAAACTGACTCTTGTATTTAAATAAAAACAGGAAAACATAATGTATTGTCACTAAAAACAAGAAACATTATCTCCGAGCTCCGTCCCTCGTCTCGTTCGAGGAGAGTTATGTACTCAAAAGTTTGTGTCGAAATCCTTGTTTTTTTTACCCTTTAATTTATGTTAAAGTATTTAGTTTTTCGTTTTCTTGTAGATAGGGGTTTTGATAAGTTTATCTTGTTTTTAAATGTTGGAAGTTTGTCAATTATTTCCACGTTGTATTCATTTTGTGAATACAGTTGCTTAAATATCCCATAGAGCACCACGGCATCCTGACGCGGATGAGGCATGGATGGTGCCGTATTGCCTACTAGCAAATTCAATTTATTAAAATGAGTTTTTGTTCTTGGGTTTTTTTATTTTGTTTGCACAAACTAACATCACAGGTTATATAAAATTGTGTAGTAGAATAATAGCAATGATTAAACGTTAAAAAGAGATCTTTATGATATACATTTTTGTATAGATCTCAACCAAAATACGTAGAAGCCTATTGTAGGAGTAGGTACACCCATGACTTTACTTCGTATAATTTGGCCCAGCGAGAATGTTCAAATAACATTTTACATAAACATAGATCACCAAAATATATAGTTCCCTCGATAGATGTTTATATTACTGCTAAAGAGTTTACCAACATCGTTTACAGAATTTATTTCTTACGATAAGAACCTGCGATAGCAAGAATAATGGCTTCTTCTGTTAAAAATTGACCGCACCGCGTTGCTTCCTCGGCCTAAATTTCATTTTAAGAGTAGAGTACAGGAAATTGTGTAGAAATAAGAAATAAACATGATTTAATTCCCACATCACCATTGAACATTTATTTCCTATATCACCACTGAACATTTAATTCCCATATCACCACAATGTGGAAAGAAACCACACAAGGTGCTAACTGAGTAAAGTAAAGAAATACAAATAGCTTTTTTTTCATAATATAATTTTAAAAAGAAAATTTGATAAAGACTGTACTATTATATTATTTGTAGGCAATAAGTTTTGGAGTTACAAAGCGGGACTTAATTAAATCTTATAATTTACTCTCAAATTTAGGAGTCAAAAAAAACTATTATTTGCACTTTTCCTTTTCAAAAGACTGTCACATAGACAAAACCAACATATTCATAAATTAAATAATGTTTTGTACAATTTGATATGTTAAAATGATAATTTTTATTTGTTTGACATAAATAAGTTTATATCTAGTTTTTTATTGACTAAAGGTACATTGTATCTATCTAATTATTGTAAGCAACGATTTATATATCTACTTGTACAACACTGATACTGTTAGTAGTGTTACTAATAGTAAGGTGGCTCTTATAGGTAGTTTTAAGGAGTCTTTTGACCAATCACATATTAGTTCTATTTGTAATAGTGCTAATAACAATACTAGTGAGGGCTCAGTAAGCGATTTAAACTGAGACACAAGACAACGAAAGTCAATCAAGCCAACAGATCTTTTAAATATTGTACATCAAAATATTCAGGGCTTGTCTGGCAAGGAATTACAGATTGAATTATTTTTAAGAAGCCTGGATGTCCATGTGTTATGTCTTACTTAGCATTGGCTAGAAAAACATAAATTAATGTTAAACATTCCAGATTATTGTATTTCTAGTGCATTTTTGAGAGAAAATACAATTCGTGGGGGGTCATTAATACTTGTTAATAATAAACTTAATGCCAAAGAACGCAAAGATATAATTGGGCTCTCACAAGAGCGAATAATTGAGCTCCCTTGTATAGAATTAGAAAGTTTTGTTATTGTGTGTGTATACCGCCCTCCATCATCAAATTATAGTTCCTTTGAATCAGTGATGGAGGAAGTGCTGAAATGCATAAGTAATAACAGGAAGTCAGTTTTTGTTTGTGGAGATTTTAATATTGATCTTCTACAAGAAACACCTACTAAGGATAGACTTCTTAACTTATTTGAATGTTTTGACCTACATAATGTGTTCCTAGAACCAACTAGAATTACAGCCACATCGGCCACCTGTATTAATATTTTTTTTTGCAATGTAGAGGCTGCTGCGAGCTAATTCATTCCAACTTACCATCTGACCACTGCGGTCAGAATTTATCATTTTTCAACATAGAGGTAACAGTGCAATTTAGTATCATGTAGAACAGTGACATCTGCTCGTATTAATCAAATTCAAGTTAATGTTGAATATCAAATTCCATTTTTGCAATTCACACAGGGTGATCCAGATCATATGTACAATACTCTTTTTGACTTTTTGAAAACTGAGTTCGAACACGTATTTAAAGTAAAAACTATTAAAGAAAATTCAGGAATGAAATTCAGTGATTGGGCTATACCAGCAATACATAGAAGTCGACTCAAATTATATGAATTATATGAAATGAAAAAATACAATAAGTTCAGATTTTATTGAATATGTGAAAAAGTTTTCTAAAACATTTAAAAGAGTCTGTGTTGCTGTTTAGAAAATGTTTCTTAGTAATAAAATTTGGAATTCTGACAATAAAATTAAAGCAACGTGGAGTGTCATTAGTAGCGAAACAGAAAAAATCAAACCACGTGATATTCATTATAGTTAAAACATTGGAGCAGATACTGTTAAATGACATGTTGATGTAGCTAATGCATTTAATTTTTTTTTAAGGATATGCCTGCTCTGACTACTGGTTCACTTAAGTCATTCCCGTCAGAAGCAGAATTACTTTTAAATAATAATGTCCCTAAATGTGTTAAAAAATTTAAATTTGAACATGTTAACCCTGATGAAATCTTCAAAACTTTCAAATCTCTTAATCCTAAAAAGACAGCGGATCTTTGGGGCATATCAGTTAAATCAGTTATTAACAGTATATCACCTATCTTAGCATTAATTTTTAATAAAAGTGTAGACGAGGGAGTCTTTCCCGATTTAATAAAACATAGTAAAATCATACCACTGTTCAAATTTGGAAGTAAAAGTGAACCTACTAACTTTAGGCCAATTTCGATATTTCGAGAAAATCATGCTCAATCAACTACTTAGATATTTTAACATCCATTTTTTTTACGAAAGGTAGGTCCACTACCGACGCGGGTGTTGACCTAGTAAAACATATTTTTGGCGCATGGGCAAGGTCGCAGAATGCCATTGGTATTTTCTGCGACTTGTCTACGGCATTTGATTGTGTTGAACACAAAACTCTTATTCGAAAGCTAATTCATTATGGTGTTATAGATACGGCTCTTAAACTTATTTTTTCATATTTAAGTGATAGAACTCAGAAAGTTGAAATCAATGGAGTGAAATCTTCTGGATCACCTGTTGTGATGGGAGTACCTCAGGGTTCTATACTAGGTCCCTTTTTATTCTTAGTGTATATTAACTATCTGCCTTTTTATGTAGAAAACCTGTGCAAAATTATATTGTTTGCAGATGATACGTCTTTGATATTTAATGTTAATAGAAACAAAGATACATATGACGATATAAATCATACACTTTCGCAATTCTTAGTTGGTTCACATCAAATAATCTTTTACTGAATGCACAGAAAACAAAATGCTTAAAGTTTTCTTTACCAAATGTCAAAGACACTCCAACATAATTATTTATAAACGGTGAAGCATTAAAACTAGTTGAGTCAACAGTCTTCTTGAGCATCACTTTGGATACTAAATTGCACTCACATATTTCTGTCTTAGCTCGAAAACTTAGCTCCGCCGCTTATGGTGTCAGAAAAGTTGCTCAATTTACTAATATAGAAACTGCTCGGTTAGTATACTTTAGTTATTTCCATTCCCTTTTGTCATATGGTATTTTATGGTGGGGAAGGGAGGCCGATATAGAAACTATTTTATACTTCAAAAAAGAGCAATAAGATCAATGTATAACTTATCACGTCGAGATTCTCTTCTTGACCTCTTTAAAAAATTAGTATACTTACTGTTGCTTCTCAGTATATTTACGCGTGCCTACTGTATGTACGAAAAAACCTAAGTTTTTTTTGTTAAACATAGTGACATACACAATGTTAATACTAGAAATAAAAATAAACTTGCGATTCCAAAATGTCGCCTTGAGAAAGTGCGTGGCTCTATCATAATTCAGAGCATTTACTTTTTTAATACAATTCCTGAGAATATTGTTAACCTACCTGTACATACTTTTGATACTTACATTAAAAAGGTTCTTATTAACAAGGGATACTATACTGTGGAAGAATTCAATAAAGATAATAATGTCTGGAATTAAAGGTATGGGCCCAATACTGGACATCCATCTATGACTTATGTGGCTGATAATTAATGACACACTATGATCAGGGGATGCGCCATGGATAGTCATCCACCGTTGGCTGCTTGGTGTTGGGGGGTCTGGATGGGGGTGGGTGTGGCGCATAGACGTGTACATGTATATTCGGTTGGCCTGGTTCCTGCGTGATTGATGGTAACAGGTGTACACCCGGGAAGTTTCTTGTCACTTCTTCAAATTCAAATAGTTTATTTCTCAAAAATAGGATGCAATATCACTTTTTGACGTTAGTATAATATGCAAGGAATTCATAAACTACTGCCGTTTCGGAATCAAGATGGCGTTCTGGGGAGAAGAAACGGCGAAAGAAACTCTCCAGCTGTCGCTCTTTTCAATTTTAATTATAATGATTGGTACATTTCCAAATATAAATACTATGATAAAATCATTTTAGTTATTCCTATGCGTTTTTATCTATAAGATAGTCTTTAATTGAATAGTAAGCTTTTTTGATAAGTATCTGTTTAACAAAATTTTTAAACTTTTTTAAATTCAGTTTACAGACTTCTGCAGGGATTTTGTTGTAAAAACGGACACATTGTCCTTTAAATGACTTATCAATTTTTTCAAGCCTTGTGTGGTTCAGAGCCAGTTTGTGTCTATTTCTTGTATTTAGATTATGAACATCACTATTTTTTAAAAAAAGATTAATATTCTTATGAACATAAATTAAATTATCAAATATATATTGCCCAGGTAAAGTTATTATATTGATCTGTTTAAATTTATCCCTTAAAGAGTGTCTGTTAGATAAATTGTATATTGCTTGAATAAACCTCTTCTGCAATACAAATATTGTCTGTATATCAGCTGCATGTCCCCATAATAAGATACCATAGGACTTTACGTTATGAAAGTAACTTAAATATACTAGCCGGGCTGTGGCTTCGTCTGTAAGTTGACGAATTTTTTAACCGCAAAAGCTGCAGAACTAAGTCTATTCGCCAATCGAGCTATGTGTGGGCCATACAGCGCTATCTATAACATCTAATTGCTCCCCATTTATAAGTACACTGGCTCTTACTCGATTAACATTTGGCGTTAAGAATTTAATACATTTAGTTTTCTTACTGTTTAAAAGCAAATTATTCATATTGAACCAGTGGACAACTTTAGATAGACAGTTGTTTACATTATCTAGAACTGTTTCGCGTCTTTTAACTCTAAACAAAAGTGATGTGTCATTTACGAACAACACTATCTCATGATTGTTTTTAACGACCTCTGGCAGATCATTTATGTATATAAGAAATAGGAATGGCCCCAGAATGGAGCCCTGTGGAACGCCCATTTTAATTTTAGATCCAGGGGCGCGTTACCCATTTATATCAAATGCCTGAAACCTATTGTCCTATTGTATGAGTTTAAGTGCAGTACCCCTAATACCATAGTGTTGTAATTTCCTAATTAGGGTTTCATGTTGGACGCAATTTAATGCCTTGGATAGATCACAAAAAACACCCAAGGCACCCATTGAATCCTCCCATGCATCAAATATGTGCTGAATAAGCTCAACGCCAGCGTCGGTTGTTGACCGACCTTTTGTGAACCCAAACTGTTTGCAAGTCAGTTGTGAAGTAAAATGACTACTCATTTGATTTAAGATCAGTTTTTCAAAGATTTTACTGAAAGCAGGTAGTATAGAGATAGGTGTAAAGTTAGAAAGGTCAGTAGTACTACCTGATTTAAATATAGGTATAATTTCACTGTATTTCATTAAATCAGGATATACACCACAGTCAATAGATTTATTAAATATTAGCTAGTTGGGGAGCAATCACAGAAATTATGGTTTTTACTGAGGTAACTGAATGGCCCCAGAGGTCAGCTGTATTTTTTGCTCTTGTGCTTTGTATGCTTTGTAAACATCATTATGATTAACATGTCTAAATTTAAATTCTTTTGGGCATTATTTTACATTTTATTTTAACAGAGCCTCTGCTATTAATGGAGATGAGTTTAGTGAGTTGGTGGTTGAGAATGGAATATATATTCTAGACAATAATCAGTTTTATGAGATTTTGATTTTCCAGTCTCAGCATTAATAATACTCCAAGTAGTTTTTATTTTATCATTACTATTTTTAATTTTTTTACTTAAAAAACGTGATTTTGCTATACGACAGATTACTTTAAATAATTTAGAGTATTTTTTAACATAATCATTAAATTTCTCACTTACATTAAACTTTCTTTCACTATATAACTCATACATTCGTTTTCTGCTTACATGGATGCCCACAGTAGCCCAATCACTTAAGCATTTCATTTATACTCCGTTAACAATTCAATTTACACTAACTGCTCACAATGGTCAGAAGTAAGGTTATTAAAAATACTTTTATTTGTAACTGTAATAAAATCTGTAAAAATATTATCTATGCATGTTGCTGTATTGGCTGTTATTCTAGTCGGTGATAGAAATATATTTTTACAGTTGAATGATTGAAATAGACTTTTTAATTTGATACCTAAGGAGGACTTTTCTATTAACAAATCTATATTAAATCTCGGCAAACAAATACTTTTTTATTTTTTTTACAAATAATGGATAGAGCCTCCTCCATTTTATTTTCAAAAATGACATAATCCGCTGAGGGCGGCCTGTACACACTAACAATGAAATGCTCTAACTCCACACAGGCTACTTCAATAATTCGTTCAACCGAGAGGCTCACAATATCTTTCCGATCTTTATGTTTTAGCTTGTTATTTACAAGAATCAAAGAGCCTCCATGAATAGCGTGTTCTTTGTTGAACGAACTACCAATTTGGTGACTACTGAAGTTGAACATGAACTGGTGAGATTTTAGCCAATGTTCTGTAATGCATAGAATATCTATGTTGCAGCAGTTCATGAACAACTCTATTTCAAGGTCTTTTCCAAGCATACCTTGAATATTTTGGTGGACTATGTTAAGGGATTTTACATTCTTTACATTATGTTTTTTTTAGAACATTTGGGTAAATTATTATTAGACACAAAAGTCGAGCCAGAGGGATTCTCTGTTGTACACTTAGCTAAAAAAAAGTATTTGGAACAGTTTCCAAAGTCTTAAAACTATTATCTTGCACAATAGAGGCAATTTGACTAGAATTTCTTGCAAGCGTTTCCAAAGTCGGTATATTAAAACACGTATTATGCCCAAAAGAGGTAGTCTTACAAGCCAAATTCTTGGCTAAGTTATTTAAATAATATGACAATGAGCGTATTATCTGTCTTTTATAAGATTTTGATACACAATTTCTATGTTTTCCTACATAAAATCCTACATAGTTGTTATTAATATAATTATTGATGTCAATTACATGTAAATTATTACATTTTTGGGACATAGCATGCATTGACAAATTGAATTTATATGTTAAAAGGTTATAATTGTCATGTAAGTATTTCCTAAATGGAAAAGTGAACAATATTATTTGTTTTACATTCAATATGCTAAGATAATTAATATTTTTAGTCAATTGATGTTTGCTCATTTTTCCTCTCAGCCATATAAGTATAACAACTATGCTGTTTTCAGAAAATTTATAGTCCTTAATATAATTAAGTATGCCCTGGAAAGAACAGTTGGGCATGCAGTGGTTAATAACAGGCTGATCCAAGTTTGCTCTAAGTAGGTAACCCATATTCTTTCCAATCTCATCACTGAACATTAACATTACAGTTTTTATTTAAATTTAGGTTTTGTACTATTATGTTACTATTGTTTTTTTAGAAGTATGAAAACTGTCACACTGAGGAGAAACAGAAGACTCGTTGTCATGTTGTGACATGCCCAACATCTGCTGACAGTCACAGGTTTGTTGATGGTTGTTAAGTGACTCAAACCTGTCAGCGTTGTATTTACAGAGGTCAAGCAGGCCATCCATGGCTCTAGTGTGTTCTTCAATTTCTTTTTGGGGTGCACTGTATTTTGCCATTATTTGGTCTAGGGACACTTGTAGGGAAGTATGGTACTTGTTAAATAAACTGAAAAACTCTACAACAGTTTGTCGGTAGCTGTTCTCGTAATACTAACACACAAAACTAAGGTATAGGTTACATTTAAATATATTATAATATTATACGATAATTTAAAAATAAAAAAATAAAGTTGATTTAAAATGTACATAGATCTAAGATTGCACTTAAGTATTCTCTTAGACCTAAATCTTATATTTAATACTGTATCTCATTAAATATAAAATTTAATACAAATTGAAAATAGCTGTTATAATTTTTAACGACAACTTAATATTTACAACGTATGTTTAAGGTTATGGCATACCCTAGCAAAAACGTGTCGTTTCGACCAGTGTACATAGATATATTACGCTACTGAAGCATACAAAGAGTCACAGTTGCGACCGCACGTTGGAAATCTCGATTTTGTCGGTTTTTGTCTGTATAATATTCAAATTCGCAATTAGCTAATTCACTTGGTCATATATTTATTTTATGAAATAAGAATCAAGAGAATATCACTGTCGGTTTTCCAAACAATTTAAATGAAAGCCTTAAAATAGAGTGTCTGAATATTTTTTTTCTAGCTGTTTTAATAATAAAATTATTATAATATTGACAAATCCACTTAATTAAGGTTGGACTATGAAGTATATTTTTTCCACGTCAAAAAGTGTACTCAGAACTGTAAGGAAATTAATCAAATTCTAGCAAACTTAACTCGTTTAATTACTATCTGTCATATACATATGTGAAACTCACCGTCACTTCAATAGGTAGTATTTTTACATGACCTTTTCAAGCGATTTCTAGATTCTATATCACATATCAAGACTTGTGGGAATTCATTTATATGTGTAAGTACTCGTACTATGTATTGTCACATTGTTGTACCGTATATATTTTGTGTATTACCTAGTATTGTACTATATTTGTCCATTACAGATTTTACTAATTTAGCATATAAAATAAATAAGCATATTTGAGAAAATGATGTAGTACGTTATTGAATTCAGGCTCTTTTTACGATGAACTATGTGTGTTTGTGTGTGTGTGTATGAAATATATACACCATATATTATGTTTCTTTTTTATATATTTATATATTTCATAACTATCGTTTTAAATGGAATAACATGCCTAGTGCTAACTTGGCTCTTAATATAAGCTTCAGTAAATAAATAATAATTTTCCCTTATATTTGTTGTTGTTTTTACTGATACGCAATTCAAAATATACTCATTTATTGTTAACATATATTTTAAATCTACAATCCAACAGCATAGATAAATTACAAAGCGTATTTTGGCTTCTACATGCCTTTTTTAATAAAAATAAATACGAAATATTTAATAGCTTTCATGAACTGTAAGCTAAGAAAAGTTCATAGTGTGATTCAATTTGTATGAAGAGCCGGAAGCGATGATCCAACGCAGTTACGCGGCCGTCATGATTAAAAACCGGTGAAAGTTGTTAGTAAGACACAGACGGGGGCGCTTGTGTGGTCATACAATGCCAAATTGAAGTTTAAAATGTGATTCCAGATAATGATGTACCTATAGTAAATAATAGGTGGTTCAAATTATTAGTTAATACGTATTGTACAGCATTCGTTAAAATTCTGACTAGGTATATGTGCGTGCATGCTATATATTAGTTTAGTTGTTTATTAGTTATTATTTTTCTCGCTACTGCAAAAGCAATTGCAGTGTTTACACTCTTAAACATTAGATATTATAGTAATAGTACTTAATTCTTATGATATAAACACAATGGTTGGTTTTGCGTCCTATTTCATTGTGTCCTAAATTTTTTTTGTATTGATTCTAGTAATTGTTATTTTTTTGTTGTTTGCAGGATAACTTTTGCTGCAAGGATAATGGTAACAAATATCTTGTTGCATTTATTTTCTGTGAGTTTTTTTTTTACATTATTTTGGGTGTAGATATAATAAGATTGTTGTTTAGTAAAAAGGCATAAGATCTATTAATAGATACCTAATTTTGTGTTAGTGTTAATTTTGATGTGTACTACTCGTAGCTACTGTATATAAATATTTTATAAAAGTAGATCTTACGCTGTTAGTGTAGTAAAATAATTTTCGTGCTTTTACTTTGTAAAGGAATATCACCGTAATAAGTTTCGTTGACTATGTCAAAATAATAATTTAAATTATACTTACTTTGTAGTCATAATTTATAATTACACTTTTTTTTCACTTGAGTTTAAATACTACTGCCATTTTACTGGTATAATAATTTTTAATTTATCGATACTTTTGATCGACAGGTCAAGCCCTATCTGTTTATGAATATACGAGCTTTTGCCAGCGGCTTTGCTTGCCCTAAATTTGGTTATCGGCGTAGGATTCTTACGGAAACTCCTCAATTATAGAACAAAAACTTAATCTTAATAAGCTAATAAGCAGTGCGTTGATAGATCAGTCAGTCAGTAATAGTTGCTTTGGTCTAACGCTAACTTTAACCCGCGACTTTGTTAACGTGGATTATTATTAAATAATACGGATCACCCTTTCCTGCATTTATAAATGCGCGCCCAGTACTTAATCATTATTTGCTGCGATGTTGTTTTAAATCTGCCATATCTCCTTATATACTCATTGAAATCGAATGATGTAAAGGGCAATTGTGTTTTAAATTAAATACTTGTGATTAATAACGTATTTATTTGGATAAGGATTTATATTATAATTATAAAAATATCTTCGCAAATAATGAATTATTTTAGAACAAATTTGGTAAGCATAAAAAAGGATATAGTGAAAGCCAACCTTAAAAGATAGACATATGCTGTCGGGGGCTTTTTCATACATATTTTTTGCGTAACTTAAACCGTTTACGCAGCGCAAGAAGGTAACCCTCAAAAGGAAAAAAAATCCCCGATTTTTAAACATTCTTCATTGGTGCTCCGCTCCTATTAGTTTTAGCATGATGATATATATAGCTTATAGCCTTTCTCGATAAATAGGCTATCTAACACTGATTTTTCAAATCGGACCAGTAGTTCCTGAGATTAGCGCCGTTAAGCAAACAAACAAACAAACAAAATTCTTCAGCTTTATATATACGATACGATAGATACGAGTAGGTAGAAAAAGAAAACTATAAGTATTATTATACACAAAAAATCAAACGCCTAAAAGTGCATAACCTTTTTAGGCTTAGAAACCTTCAAATGAGGTACTAATACTACGGTGCCTATGGAGACATTCAAAATTTATTGAGTATTTGGTTATGTTTTTAAATGAGTTCAACCTTTTTTGAATAAAATCGAATTGAGTTTTCAAACATGTGTCAAAATAAATTGTAATTTAAAATCAAAAGCACTAAGAAGTATTGATTTCAACTTCGAAGCAAATCACCGCCAAAATATCTTTCTACCACTTTTTAACCCCGCTAGGGGATGCATTTCAATAAAAATACATCTTCCATTAATTATGTTAAAAAAGGTTTATGCAAAATATGAAGTAGATTGGACCAAGGAATCACGTTGTTCCATACAAACATTGCCCCCCTTTTTTACCCCCTCAGGGGTAGAATTCCGGAAAATCCTTTCTTATCAGATGCCTACGTCATACAAAGAACACATCCTCCAAGTTTCAGGTCTCTACGATCAGCGGTTTAGGCTGTGCGTTGATCCATCAGTCATTCAGTTCAGCTGCCTATGCAGTTAGGAAAGTTAGGCAGCTTACAGATGTTGACACTGCTCGCTTATTTGCCACTTATTTGCTAAAAATAGTGACCTCCCCAGTGTTAATACAAGGAATAAGGATAAATTGGTAGTTTTAAAATGTCGTCTTCAGAAGGTACATAGCTCTTTCGCAATACAAAGTATATTTTTCTACAATAAAATTCCAGAACATGTGGTTAATTTACCCTCAAATAAATTTAAAATATATGTCAAAGATAGTTGAATGAAAAAAAGCTATTACAAAGTTGATGAATACATAAATGATAAAAATGCTTGAAAAAATTAGAACTTAATTGATTTGTATTGGGGCATTTGAAATATTTCTTTAAATTAAAACATTGTATATTATGTTATTACCTAGTCTAATGTATTTTTATATGATGTATAAAAGATTAACTGCTGAGTTTATTGCTGGTTCTTCTCGGTAGTAAAGCATTAGGAACCTTCCAATCTTCTCCTCTTATATTTTGTTCCTTTACTACACACATTGTAACTAGTACAATCGAAGTTTTATTGGAGTTGCTTGAGTGTGTCATGCTCTCTCAAAGTGTCTCTGCGGTGGTGGCGTGTGTGTCGGGTCGTTACGTTCCCTAAAACATAGTTGAGCGAAGCGATGGCTGATTCATGTGTCATACTCGTGAACGGTTGCCGCCTGTGGAGGCTGGTCTGCTCTTGCAAACTTCTTTGTATTCTTAGTATTTAGTCTTACTTTTTTGTATTGTTAATTAATACTGTGAGACACTGATTATTTCTTAGTGATGAATACATAAATTGTCTTTTTTTATATTAGATACTTTTTATGTTGTGCTTGTGCTTTATATTTCATGTTTTTTATGTATGTTTGTGGAAAGTGTCCTTTTATGATAGGGAGGGCATTTTCCAATATTTTAATTGGAAGCTGTAAGAGAAAAGGAAGAAAAGATATGCCCTTGCTGAGTTTCTTGCCGGTTCTTCTGAGTACAAGGTCTCCCGCCCTATAGACTTACGAACCGATGGCGTAGTGACATTCATAAGTGCTCAATTATTGTAGCCTAAACTGAATAAATTATATTGATTTTGAATTTGAATTCAGGACAAAGCCTTTTATATGTATAGATTGTAAGTGTAACCCACGTACCTAAAAAATTTAGTACAGCGCCACTGCCTTATGCACTGTAAGTTGTAACAAAGGTACGTATTCAAAATAGTGTCATTATTAGTTGAACTTTTTTTAACTCTGTTGTAAATTTGTACCTATTTTTCCTTCACCCGCAAAAAGTGGGTTAACTAAAAATTATAACAGCTATTTTCAATTTGTATTAAATTTTATATGTAATGAGATACAGTATAATAATATAAGATTTAGGTCTAAGAGAATACTTAGGTGCAATCTTAGATCTATGTACATTTTAAATCAACTTTATTTTTTTATTTTTAAATTATCGTATAATATTATAATATATTTAAATGTAACCTATACCTTAGTTTTGTGTGTTAGTGTCACGAGAACAGCTACCGACAAACTGTTGTAGAGTTTTTCAGTTTATTTAACAAGTACCTATAGCTTGATACCTGCTCGCCTCTGATAAGTCGTGGGTTGACCAGAGGCGTGACCAGGAGCAGGAGGTGTAAAGAGATTAACAATAAACAAAGTAGATACAGTACATAATAAACCCTATTAAGTTGAAAGATGCTTTACAAAATTGAACTGTTCTATTTTGGCCAATTTTTAAAGGAAATCACTGAAATCGTCTTATGATGATACTGAAGGGTCTGTGCCACTTATGTTACCTATTTTGGAGCTGAAGTGGGGCTGCGCAGTCCAATTAAAAGTTCCCAATATAGTCGGCTAACCCCTCCTCTGTTTCTAAAATAATGTTAGAGAAGTGCTGTGAAAAAGAAAGTATATAGTGACTTAAATAACGCTAGATCGAAGCTGTAACGAATAATACGTTTAAATATAAAATCATATACCTATTACTTTGAAATTATAAATAAGAAATTTTATTTATAATATAAAGTATTATAACATTATATAATTAAAAATATTATTAGTTCAAGGTATAGTACGTTGTTGAACAAACTTTAACTGTAAAATAGTTTGTCGGCAGCTATTCTCGTTACAATTCAAACTTGTGCTATAATATTATATGTTACATTTAAATACGCCCTGTAATTAATTCTCTAAGTTTTACAAATTCTTTGTATTTATCCTTCTTGGAAATGTACGTCTTTGATTGCACTTATATATTATTGAAGACCTAAATCTAATATTACTATTATATCTGTTGTTGAGTACTTTAAATTTAAAGAAAAATTGAAGATAACTGTTATAAGAGAGGTAGGGCACTGCAAGTACTCGCTCGAATAAGCTGCCCGAACAAATAAAGCGGGGCATAGTGAGTACTTGCTCGAATGAGCGGCCCGAACTGGGGAAGTACCTCCACCTTACAGAAAACCGCGGCCACAATAACACTAACATTGAGTAGTGTTGTGTTCCTGGCGGTGAGTAAGGTTGCCAGAGCTCTCTTTGAAGATTCGCTGCGCGGACAGCGGAGGACCGACGGTGCTTGTTGCTGTCATTGCTCGGCGTAGACGCGGCGTGCTGGTTCGGCGGTCAGGGAGACCTGATGAAACGGCTGACCGCTGGCCGCCCGCAGGTTGAACGGGTTCCCGAACCCAGGGATCACTTAATCTCCGCCCTGGGAGGCTGATCCGCCAACCTGTGTAAAGTCTCTGAAGTAGTAGTCGTGCCGGAGAAGGAGACCGGAGTGGACCCGGCTACTACAACAGAGGGGGATCAGGGGCCCTTTTGCCCGCCGTGCCAGCAACCGTATCATCTGTGCCATGCTTCGGCAGTTCTAGTACCGCAACTTTTTGTCTTCTAAGCTGTCTGTGCAGTGAATCCTCAGCCTTAGTCTAAGTAACTTCAAACAAAATGGCCAGGAACAGAAAAAAGAATAGAGTTTTGACTGCGGCTACTCCATCCACATATAATGTGGATTTTTGCAACATAAGGGGTATTCACGCAAATCTTAACGCAGTCCATCACCATCTCGAGACTGCGCAGCCAACCATTCTTTTTCTAACGGAGACGCAGATATCCTGCCCGGCCGACACATCATACCTTCGTTATCCCGGCTACAAACTCGAGCACAATTTTTTGAGTCGTGCCGGTGTATGTATGTTCATCCGGGAGGATATCTGCTGTCGCCGACTTCATAGCCTTGAAGACAGGGACCTGTCGATACTGTGGGTGCGCGTAGATCATGGCGGCCACACTCGTATCTATGCGTGCCTATACAGGTCTCATAGCGGTGACACGGACGTAACTCGACTCTTCACGCACCTGAGTTTGACGACTGACAAAGTTCTAGAGCAATATCCCACAGCAGAATTAGTTATTTTGGGAGACTTTAACGCCCACCATCGTGAGTGGCTCAGTTCTCGAACCAATAACTATGCAGGGATATCTGCTCATGAATTTGCTCTGACCTATGGATTCTCTCAGCTGGTACTTTCTCCAACGAGAATACCAGATATAGAGGACCATACAAGCTCCTTACTGGACCTTCTGCTGACTACACATCCGGATGGATACTCCGTCTCAGTGGATGCGCCTCTTGGCTCTTCTGACCACTGTCTCGTCCGGACTCAAATGTCATGCACACAACCCGATCCTTCTGGGCCAACTAATTGGCGTCGTGTGTGGCATTATAAGTCGGCAGACTGGGATGGATTGCGAGAATTTTATGCATCGTACCCGTGGAGGCAGCTCTGCTTTAGCTCAGATGATCCTGACGTCTGCGCAGCCGCAGTCACTGAGACAATCCTCGCTGGTATGGAATGTTTCATTCCTAACCTGCGAGTAGCTGCCGGCGTCAAAAAACGACCGTGGTTTAATAGGTCTTGCAGAGAAGCTAAAATTCTTAAGCAAACTGCGTATGAGGCTTGGACCACGGCTCGTAATAATGAGGATCCGAATATTTCTGAGTTAAAACGCAAATTAAATGCTGCCTCGAGGTTCAGTAAGAAAGCAACTGCCAGAGCAAAATTCCAATTCATCGGCAAAATAGGTGGGCGACTTGCGAGCTATCCTTCTGGGAGTCGTGCTTTCTGGTCGCTTGCTAAAGCTGCCGAGGGGAACTTCTGCCAGTCGTCGTTACCACCACTGCGAAAGACCGATGGTAACTTGGCCCACAGTGCAAAAGAGAAAGCCGATCTATTGGGCAGTCTCTTTGCCTCTAACTCGAATGTGAACGACGAAGGCGCTGTACCACCTGCTTTACCGTGGTGCGGTAAGACGATGCCGGATATCTCTATAACACAGCGCGAGGTCCGGCGGGCGTTGCTTTCCCTAGACGTTCATAAGTCGAGTGGGCCAGACGGCATACCAGCAGTGGTGCTTAAGCAGTGTGCTCCTGAGTTATGTCCTGTACTCACGCGCCTCTTCACGCTTTCCTACCACACTAGGCAATTTCCGTCTTCGTGGAAGACTGCGAATGTGCACCCGGTGCCCAAAAAGGGCGATAGATCAGATCCATCGAATTACAGGCCTATCGCTATAACCTCTCTCCTCTCCAAGGTGATGGAGCGTGTGATCAACACACAGCTTTTGAGATACTTAGAAAAACACGACCTGATCAGTGACCGTCAATATGGCTTTCGCCACGGTCGCTCAACTGGTGACCTTCTAGTGTATCTCACACACCGATGGGCACTAGCCATTGAGAGTCAGGGGGAGGCATTGGCATGTAGCCTAGACATAGCGAAGGCGTTCGATCGGGTCTGGCACCGGGGTCTTCTATCGAAGTTGCCATCTTACGGAGTGCCCGAGGGTTTGTGCAAATGGGTAACTAGCTTTCTGTCCGGCAGACGCATACGAGCCGTAGTTGACGGTAGTTGCTCTGATAGCATGGACATTAATGCTGGTGTCCCGCAAGGCTCTGTGCTGTCTCCTACGCTGTTTCTACTGCACATCAATGATATGTTGGACATCAACAACATACATTGCTATGCAGATGACAGTACTGGAGACGCTTATTACACGGGCCGTGCAAGCATCCCACGTTCCGTTGTGGAGGAAAAGCGTGAAAAACTTGTGTCTCAAATCGAGATCAGTCTGTCCAAGGTCTCTGACTGGGGGCGGGAAAACTTGGTCCGATTCAACCCTTCAAAGACACAAGTCTGCGCATTCACCGCTAAGAAAACCCCATTCACTGTACTCCCTCAATTCCAGAACACTCCCCTCTCCATCTCCAAGAGCATTGGGATGCTTGGTGTTGACATCTCCAGCGATGTTCAGTTCCGAGATCATTTGCTTGACAAGGTAAAGCTGGCGTCCAAAAAACTTGGTGTACTCAACAGAGCGAAGCAGTACTTCACGTCGGGGCAAAGGTTGCTACTTTACAAGTCGCAAGTCCGGCCCCATATGGAGTAATACCAGCTTGGCCCTTTTGACTCGGTTCAACGACGGGCTGTGAGAATTGTCGACGACCCTAAACTCACTTGCGGTATCGAGCCCTTAAGTCTGAGGAGAGACTTTGCCTCCCTGTGTGTGTTCTACCGCTTGTACAATGGATTGTGTTCTGAGGAATTGTTCGAAATGATGCCCACGGCTACTTTCTACCATCGCACCGCTTGCCATCGACAGGGAATTCATTCTCACACTTTGGAACCGAAATGGTCGCGTACAGTGCGGTTTCAGAGAAACTTCCTCCCGCGAACGCTTGGGTTGTGGAATGAGCTCCCTGCCAAGGTTTTCTCTAAGGACTACAGTATGGGGTTCTTCAAAAAAGAAGTAATTAGATTTCTGAAGGGTCGGCAACGCGCGAGTGATGCCCCTGGTGTTGCAAGCGTCCATAGGCTACGGTGACCGCTTACCATCAGGCGGACCGTAGGCTTGTTTGCCACCTTAGTGGTATAAAAAAAAAAAAAAAAAGTTTTAAGCAAAACCTCAGTATTTACAGCAAAATTTTCACCATAGGATATATATATATATATATATAGCTTAAATCTAATATTATTTAATTATTTATTTGATACACAGCACGAAATGTAAAACGGATTAAAGATACTTAAACTCTCTTTAACTCATTTTTTTAATTAAAATTAAAGAATAGAATAAAAATTAAGGTATTATTAAAATCAGGTTTTTTCAGTTTTGAATCGTAAATTTTATAAATACCTTTTTTAAATACTTATAAAAAATAACTAAAACGATAACATTTTAACATTAACAGCATTTGCTGAATGATATTGATTTGTCTAATATATACATACAAATATATATAACTTTTAATCTAATCTTTTAATTAAAATTAATCTTTTTGCATGAAAACTTTCCTTTTTTTAAAGAATGTTTTGTTCTTATTTATTTCAATATTCTTAAAAATTACTTCCTGTTAAGGATACATTTTACTTTGATTGGGTATTTTCTAATATTTTAATATTAATTTTGTATTTCATGCCTACATAAAGTGTTTAAAAAATTTATTAATTAGGTAATGTTATATTTTTTTTTTTCTAAATAAACGAAATTCATGATGTAGGTACGATTTTTAATTCATTATTTCCTTTGTTGTCTAATTTTTCGGGAGCTGGTATGCGATTGTTACATTTATTTATCTGGCAACCCTGCCACTCTTTACAAACTCTTTACAACACTTTAAAATAACCGCTTCAACCCGTATTCATTTCCTTTATCTTTTACATTTAAGACGTAAATACAAGACTACCAGAGTGGTCAGATTTTGAATTGATCCGGTTGGAAAGGTCAGGTACATAGGGGGAATATATTACTTTTTCAAAAGTCGGCTAACAATTGCAAGAAAAATAATTGGCATGGCGACCAAAAGAAAAATATTACTAAGCAACGTATAATAACACAATGCAAAAAGGAATGATTCTAAAAAAGACTATTGTGCTGCGTTTGAATTAAAACCTAAAATTCTCACCTTTTATAATTATTAAATTCTGTTAGTTGTTTTTAGCGTTCATTACGTCAGACTGAAAAAATAGCGGAACCCTTTTTTCTGTGTGCATTTATCTCTAAACTTAAGATGCCTCGTTCTGTTGTTGTGTCGCGTATTGTCCGCCTTAGTCCCTCCGTTCGCTTGTCCATGCGTTAAAGACCTGGAATTGACGAGATAAAGTGTATATATTTTGAACATGAAAGAAGTTAAATGCTGTAAATGAAGATATAAAAGACATAACTTATACGTTAAATGTTGACAATTATAATTGTATTGATTGTTCCCTCCTTTACACCGAATCCATATTGTTAGTTCTATCGAGAGTTTCATTAACGGAACTAACAAGATCGATTACCCGGGTATGACTCAGGTGTTATTCGCCATACCTCTCCCTCAGATCCTATCATAAACTATCCCGAGTTTATGATATTTCTTACACGGGACCATCGGCATACTATCATTTCCTTTACGTTCATAAAATAGGTACCTATTCACAACACGAGCAGAATCGACATTCAAAACAAAATCTATCCTTTCGGGTTACGAAGGGCTCTCCCTGAGCCTATGATAAAAAAATGTGTTGCTGAAATAAACGGGGTTAATACACACAATATTTCCAAAGAGAGATCTTCTAAGTAATATCTTCTTTTATAACACAAATAAGTTCAAGATTTAATGAATTTAAATATCGAAATCTACGTTATTATTGGATCTCGATTAGAAACAATTAAGGATTGAGTATATTTCAAACTAGTTTGCTAAAATATTTACAGTTTTGCTGCAATTGATTATGCAGTTATACTTAGCTTTGAACAAAGGTCTCCGTACGTTAACACGTTACACTCTCACAGTTCACTCCCTTGTTAAATTCACCTATCGCCTGTTACTCCTCTTTGCGTAAAATCTTGACTGCCCACGTGTTAGCCTTACTTTAGTAAAATCTTGACTGACTCGATTCCCGCATTCCTTCTGCAATGCCCTGGCGCAACCTTGTGTCGGAGTAAAGCTGTAACTCTCAATAATACGTTAGTGTTATTCGGCCTTATCGCCTTTGCAATAAGCCCGTAAATCTCTTATTCTTCTGACCATGCGAAAACCATCCCTTACGCGAATAATCTATCTCGTACGCACTTGTACGTCTTTCTCGCACTTGAATTTTGGCGCGTTGATGCATCATGCCGCAAGCCATAGCGACAGCATCTCAGAACCGACCATCTGTTAATTAATCATTTCTAAGAAAGTCCGCTCGTCCCAAAAGTTTCAAACGCAACAAAAAAATATTGTACCTGACCTACGCATTCCAGGCAAAATGTACAAGTTTTAAATATTTTGAAACCTCGAAGTTATAACTAAATTGTTACATAATTGAAATTTATTTAGGTACACCCGTGTGGACCTGACAATGTCTGCATGGTCTAAATTTAAATTTCATGCACTTACTATATTACAGACTTGTCGCCACTCGTGCAAGGACTGGCATTGGGCTGATTCAATACTACCAAGTGGTAATGTGAGAAGTGGACTGGGTACCTACGAGTATATAAAGCCATCTATAGTCAGCGGAACTGCATTGGACACGAGAGATGCATTAGCCTGGGAGCACTAGAGCTGCAGACCGTAGAGGATGCACTCGACGCTAAGAGCGAATCCGAACAGAACAATACCTTTATTTGGGCACTAAAGTAAAGTAAACGCAACTACGTGATTACTGTTAGTTGTGGTTAAAGCATATTAACCTTTATGAAGTTCGATATTAAAAGATATTTGTATTTAAACAATTCTCAATTATTTAGTCTTTAAATTATACAAATTTAAGATTTTGAAACCAGCATTTTTTGTAGATCATATTTATTAATATCAGTATTACAAAGTTTTTATCAACATATAAATAATAATCTCGAAGGGCACTTTTGAGACGCGGAAAAAAACGTTCCGCATCTTCTTAATAAATCAATCATTAGTTGTCGTCGCTAGTATTTTAAGAAAATTAAGTTTTGTTTGTAAATTTAAGAAACGACTACAGAGCTGACAAATGTTTAGATTATTTGCGATTAAAATTTAATTGTAAGTTTTGTATTTTTTTTTCTGCGATCCGGTTGCGCACATGTTGGTACTGAAGTCTCCGTGCACCAGCCGGTTGCTGGTTGCTGTTTCAGAAATATTCTTTTTTGTCGTTGGAATTTTGAATTAGGAGAAATTGGGCGTAAGATAAATTTTCTTACTATTTCTCTGTCTTACGTATAAATTACTTATTATCTAGGTTTGGAACGAAATACCTTCTATTACGTCTGTTAAGGTAGTTTAAATGGTAATCCATTTAAAAAATCGTATTGCGAATTTGTCGTGGAAACAAAAAAAATATCGCGGTTTGAATTTTTTTTATACGCCCTGGTACTACCCCTGTATCTCCGTGAATATTTTTCGGAATTGAAATCTGAGTAATGGAGAAATTGACGTGAATTAGACGTAAATTAGTCGTGTAGAATACAAATTAATTTTAATTTTTTAAAGTCGATTAATGCGAAGGCGACCGCAAAGTTAGCATTGCCACCCATGTATCTCCGTTAGTAGTCTTCGGAATTAGAATCTGAGTAATGGAGAAATTGTCGTAAATGAGTCGTGGAAACAAAAAAAAATGTCGCGCTTTTAATTTTTTTTATACGCCCTTAAACTTAACAGTTAAGTTAGCATTACCACCCTTGTATCTCCGTGAATATTGTTCGAAATTGAAATCTAATTAATGAAGAATTTATAGGGGCATATAAAAAAAAATAAAAGCGCGACAATTTTATTGTTTCCCCAACTAATTCACGACAATTTCTCCATTTCTTAGATTCCAATTCCAAAGAATATTCACGGAGATTCAGGGGTAGCAATGCTTAGTTTTCGGTCACCATCGCATTAACTGACTTTAAAAATTGTAAATCAATTTTGATTCTTCACAACTAAATAACGACTAATTTCCGACAATTTCTCCATTACTCAGATTTCAATTCCGAAAAATATTCACGGAGATACAGGGGTGGTAATGCTAACTTTACGGTCGCCTTCGCATTGACTTAAAAAATTAAAAAAATTGAAAATTAATTTATATTCTTCGCAAATAATTTACGACTAATTCACGACAATTTCTCCATTAATTAGATTTCATTTTCGAACAATATTCACGTAGTTACAGGGGTGGTAATGATAACTTAACTGTTTAGTTAGCATTACCAGGTCGTATAAAAAAAATTAGAAGCGCGTCAATTTTTTTGTTTCCACGACTAATTCACGACAATTTCTCTATTACTCAGATTTCAATTCCAAAGAATATTTACGGAGATACAGGGGTGGCAATGCTAACTTTACAGACGCCATCGCATTAATTGACTTTAAAAAATTAAAAAAAAAAACAAATTATATTCTACACGACTAATTTACGACAATTTCTCCATTATTTAGATTTCAATTTCGAACAATATTCACGTAGTTACAGGGGTGGTATTGCTTACTTAACTGTTAAGTTGGCATTACCAGGGCGTATAAAAAAATCAAAAGCGCGACAATTTATTTGTTTCCACGACAAATTTGCGACAAATTTCGCAATGATTGCAATAACGATTTTTTTAAATGGTAATGCTAAGTTTCCTTCTATTTCTTGAAAAATGGGAGAAGTAATTATCATCTATGTATGTATACTTAAACCATTATTTATGAATGCATTTTGTACAGAATGTCATATCCTAATAAAATTTTGAAATTACATAATGTATGATACTGAATTAAGCTTATTATAATTTTAATATTGAAGATATCATTTTTTTATTTACCTAAACTAGTAGTTGTACTCACACAAATTAAATATAAAACTCTATTTTCTTGCTTAAGAAAATCACATTATTGTCTAAATTTAGGTATATATAATTTGAACTGAGTGACACCTTAAATATTTATCATCAACTACGAGTTTCTGGACCGCAGCAGACTTCATGATACTATATTATACTAAATTAACTTCAAAGGAGTTATGATTTATTCAGTTTTCAAAATTAACGAAAAATAATTCAAATTGAAGACATAATACTACAGAGGCCGACTACTATCAAAAAATACTACAGAGGCCGACTGTTTTCAAGAAAAAATACTACAGAGGTCGACTACTATCAAGACATAACACTACAGAAGCCGACTACTATCAAGACAAAATACTACAGAAGCTGACTACTTCCAAGACAAAATACTATAGAAGCCAACCAGTATTAAGACAAAATACTACAGAGACCGACTAATATCAAGACAAAATACTACAGCGGTCGACTACTTTCAAGACAAAATACTACAGAGGCCGACTACTATCAAGACAAAATACTACAGAAGCCGACTACTATCAAGAAAAAAATACTACAGAGGCCGGCTGCGATCGCTTTGATAATGTGATTTGTATGATTAACATAAGACATAATTTTATCTCTAATTAAACTAAATAGCTAAAACCACATATTTCATCACTAGTTTTAACACAGAGCCAAGACAATGTAATTCCTAGATAGGACCTGGAGAAAGTCTGGGGCACTTTCCTGCTTATCTCGCGGGTAAACGATATCCAAACTTACCTATAAGTCTAGTTAAACACAAGTCAAGCATCAAACTAGACACTCTAGAAGTAATTATGTTACGTTATGTGAAAGCGCTACGTCAAGTATTTCCAGCTTATAGCTATGAGTAGTATTGCGGTACTATAAACGGTGCTTGCTAACTATATATACAAAGTCACGTGTAAATAGAACAGAATAAGTTGTCTAAGTCCTACGAGACGATGATCAGCTGATGCCTGATCATGGCTTTTCGGTTTTGATAGTCAGTTGTGGCTATTTCATGGTAGTTATACCCACCCAGCCATACACATCATGTCACATAATGCTCTCCTTTCCCTTTTCTCTCATTCTCACCCGCTCATCTCTCTCTCTTTTTCTCTTGGTAGTTTCACAGAGTAAGTCTAGAAAAAAATTTGAACCATTTTCGAGTAAACAGAAAACAAACGGTATATCGGTGTGGTGCAGCGGCAAAGAGGAGATCTCCTGCCAGGCGAGGTGTTATGCCTGGGGAGCGCCGCGGTCCACTCAACTTGCGCTTCGGTTTCTTTATATACTGAACTGCGAAGGAAACTTCGAAAGCGCGATGTAGGGGAGGCGTGACGTCAGCCTTGCTTGTAGTGGTACGATATGATCCGCTACATCACTCCCTTCCCAAACCGAAGGTCGATATTTCTTGCAGTGATGCTTGTGTACAATCTTGAGAATGCTGAGTTTATGCACCGTCCCCAGTGAGTCGGGAGGGCTTGTAGTGCATGCCGAATATCAGCAGTCTGCGGTGGGTTGAGACTGGTACGTTGCTGGATGTGCGTCTGCAGTGTGTCGAGACACTGGCCTGAGCTAGCGGCAGAAGCGACGAGCAGAGAATGCCACGCTGGAGTGTGAATCATCAACAAGTTGTGGTGAAGATGCTGTACACTTGCGTCGCCGGAGAGAAGCTGCAGGAACTAGGAAGCGCTGAAGTGCTGAGATAGGTCCTGATAAAGCTCTGGATGTGAAGCATACGGTTGAAAACTGGTCCGTACCTAGTAGGAATGAGTAGGGCCTGCTGCGGAAGGTGCCTCAAATGTTAAGCTCGGGGTCACCAAATGTAGTGCGGCGGCAAAGAGGAGATCTCCTGCCAGGCGAGGTGTTATGCCTGGGGACCGCCGTGGTCCACTTAACTTGCGCTTCGGTTTCTTTATATACTGAACTGCGAAAGAAACTTCCATAGCGCGATGTAAAATATATATAAATAATAATAAAAAAATAAATAATTTTCCTCTTTAACGCTGGATTACAGCTAAAATACTAGAGATACAATACCATAAATAATAATGATAATATGTGTGAGCTTTTTGTAGGATATTTAATAATCTATAGTTTTTATATATACATTTTTTCCGTATCAGCAATAATTACCGAGATATAAGCAAAAAACTTAAAAGGGTACCCTTTTTCAAAGATGGCGGCGCGAGTGCAACAGCTATCGATGGGGACTTTTAATATGTTCAACGGGAGGTCTTAATGAACATGTACACCAAAATTCAAAACTCTACCTACTAATGTTTTTTTTTTGCCTAAAAAGAAATTTGACTGTACTATAGTATAATCAGAGTATATTTGGCATAATGCATGAGTGGCAAGTATAACGGCAAGTTCCACTAGAACCTGTATTTAACACATTTGTTAGTTTTGGGTGGGCGAAGCCGCTGACAAAACTTTTGAGTCAAAAGATGGCGGATGAGATCCGTAAGGCGGAAATACAAGAAAAGGTGTTTGTCATACACAAATCTCTTAATTAAAATATAATATAATATTTCTCGGGCTTCACCTGGTAAGTTTGTATGATTATTATGTTAGCAATATCACAAATATGTCTTCCCTTACACTTTAATAAAATTGTCTTTTACTATTCTGTTTAATTTATTCAAATACTAACCATTGAATTTGCAATGTGTAACTAGTTATATGCTTAATTAATAGTGAAATGTTATCATTCTGAAGCATGCGCGAACACCAGCGCAGTTTTTGTGAAAATGTTGTAGCATGTTGATATGAAGTTTCATGATTACATTACGGTATAAATTACTTTAGTAAGTAGGTATGTAGCAATTCATCTCATAGTCTAAGATAAAGTGCGGGAAGTTCGAAAAGATAAAGTGCGGGAAGTTTGAAAAGATAAAGTGCGGGAAGTTCGAAGAGATAAAGTGCGGGAAGTTCGAAAAGATAAACTGCGGAAGTTCAAAAAGATAAAGTGCGGGAAGTTCAAAAAGACGCCTTCACTCACAGCATAGACATCTATATATCTTACAGCCGGCATATTTAGCTTGCCTCGTTTGTATTTCAGTGACGTTAAACATTTGTAATACACTTTTCAAGCACTTGCTGACATCCTAAATTAACGTGAAACTTGCCCTAGCTATGTAGCCTCGATGCCACTGCAATAATATAGTTTTATGATTAAGCCTCAGGGTGGCCATAGGAATTTGTCTTTACAATTACTTTTGCCTTCGGTGGTATCAAGGGTCTGACGAGATATCCAGAAAATAGACATAAGAACTCCTTAACGAAATAGTACTGTTGTGTTTGATCAATGTCTGAGGATGGTTTTTCTGTAGCTTTACTTTTTTACTTTATACACTAAATATTATATAGTTAAGTAGCTTTACTTTTTAGCACAAATGTATATAAAAAAAGGATTGCTTTAAAAAGTTTAATTTCAGTTTGATTACCATTTTTTTGCGTAAAATTATTAAATTATTATTAAATTATATTAAATATTATTACAATGGCTTATAATAATAATATATCAATTTACTACCAAAACGTCAGGGGTTTGCGAACGAAATCTCATTGTTTTTTGTCATCCGTACTTAATTGTAATTATGACATTATTTGTATTACTGAAACATGGCTTTACAATAATTTTAACAATTCTGAATTTTTCGACGACCGTTATAATGTATTTAGATTTGACCGTGATCATAAAGCGAGTGGTAATACGCGTGCTGGCGGGGTTCTGATAGCGGTGCGACGCGAGCTGTGTGCCCAACTTCGGGCGGAATTTAGCGCGCCGCCGCCAGCTGACGAGCTGTGGGTGACGGTGCCATTGCGACCGACCACCCCTACCACGTCGTCTGTATCAGCCTCCGCGCTTTATATAATGTGCGCGTACATCCCTCACGGAGACCGTCATGCGACTACTTTAAACAGTTTCTATGATAGAATTACGCACTTTTTTAATACACATGCTGACCATTTGTTTATTACCCTCGGCGACTGCGGCGGAGTGGTGCTATGATAGTGAAAATAACGGCATGAACATAACTACAAATAATAACAACTTAGCATGCCTGACTGCTGATTTTATGACATTTTCCTTACTTAATCAGTATAACTCAGAATTCAATAGCAACCACAGAATTCTTGACTTAGTGTTTAGTAATGTTTATTGTAGTGTAACTTCCTATGATAACCCTCTTACTCCAGAGGATTTGCATCACAAACCTTTGAATATCAACTTATGCTTACAATTTCCCTCGTTCCGTTGTGGAGGAGAAGCGTGAAGAACTTGTGCCTCAAATCGAGATCAGTCTGTCCAAGGTCTCTGACTGGGGACGGGAAAACTTGGTCCGATTCAACCCTACAAAGACACAAGTCTGCGCGTTCACCGCTAAGAAAACCCCATTCACTGTGGTCTCACAATTCCAGAACACTCCCCTCTCCATCTCCAAGAGCATTGGGATCCTTGGTGTCAACATCTCCAGCGAAGCTGGCGTCCAAAAAAACTAGGTGTACTCAACAGAGCGAGGCAGTACTTCACGTCGGGCAGAGGTTGCTGCTTTACAAGTCGCAACTTCGGCCCCATATGGAGTACTGCTGCCATCTCTGGGCGGGTGCACCCGGATACCAGCTTAAACCTTTTGACTCGGTTCAACGACGGGCTGTAAGAATTGTCGACGATCCCAAACTCACTTGCCATATCGAACCCTTAAGTCTGAGGAGAGATTTTTCCTCCCTATGTGTGTTCTACCGCTTGTACAATGGGATGTGTTCTGAGGAATTGATCGAAATGATGCCCACGGCTACTTTCTACCATCGCACCGCTCGCCATCGGCAGGGAATTCATTCTCACACTTTAGAACCGAAATGGTCGCGTACAGTACGGTTTCAGAGAAACTTTCTCCCGCGAACGCTTGGGTTGTGGAATGAGCTCCCTACAAAGGTTTTCTCTATGGACTACAGTATGGGGTTCTTCAAGAAAGAAGTTATTGGATTTTTGAAGGGTCGGCAACGTTCGAGTGATACCCCTGGTGTTGCAAGCGTCCTTAGGCCACGGTGACTGCTTACCATCAGGCGGACCGTGTGCTTGTTTGCCACCTTAGTGGTTTAAAAAAAAAAAAAACAAGGTATTTTCTATTTCAAATTTCAATCACCCCTTGTAAATATTTATTCACTACAAATTAATTTCGACTTCAATTTCCTCTTCCACAAAACACTTTGATCTTGAGAAGTAAACAGGGAATTTGAAACGAAACAGGTTCCTTTGAGTTGCAAAATATTAAATTACACGCGGCAGTGGCCTACTGGGAACAACCAGCTTTTAAAAGATTCCGAGACCAGCAATGATTGCTATACCTAACTTCAAATACGAATAGAATATAAATTTAAAAACAAAAACCTACAAGTCAAAAGTTTTTTAAAATATCTGACAATCAATTAAAAATATTTATCTGTCAATAACAAATGTCAGCATTTGCAGTAAAGGCGGTTCTTTTATTTTAAAATGAAACAACAGGTTCTTTAATAATAAAATCTGCAGATTAGATCTAAGAATATTTTTAAACATTACGTTATAAAATAAAATAACACATTAAAAAGAAGCAGCCTTATTAACTTGATTTTATTATTATTATTTCAATCTATATTTGATGTCCATATTTGTTACTAACAATTTGTACTTAACACTATGTTAGTAGTATAAGTAATTTTTTTTCTTTCATTTTCATACCAGAACATTTGCTTTTAAATGATTTTAGTGACTTGCGATTGTCTTTAATTGATTTGCTGATAATATATGGCATGTAGGATTCCTATTAGCTTGTGTAGCCGAAATGCGTAGGGTACATAATTCGAGAAAGTGTGAATCTTGGATTCTTTGTTTTTAGCACAGTTTATAGCGTGTGTTAAAAAAGGGTAGATAAAAGAAAAGTGAAAACTTGCTAGAGTTTGATATATAAAATGATTTTTATTTCGACCAACTAGGATCATATACACAAACACATGTTACACATTAGTATTAGAATATATCTGAAGAGCTTATGTTAGTAGGTAGTACATAATATAAAAACGGTTTATAGAATTTTGTTTTTCAGTATGTGAACCATCGAACATAAAACATATACTGAAAATCCAGCCTAGTCGAAAACAGCTTCAGGATGGTGATGGTGATGGTGATGGTGATGGTGATGGTGATGGTGATGGTGATGGTACCTACTCAGTCTGCGTGCCAGAGATGTGCAGTGTGCACCGCTTCCGCATAGTTGCATAGAAGCAATCTACATGTGCCTCAGCGAACATCCCCGAAGCGCTGCATCGTCTAGGCAGCACCCCGAATGCATTGTTGTATTGAACCCTCAGGGCGTAAACTGTTTTTGCGTGTAATAAACCCAAAGGCTGCTCATGTAAAAAGATGTACAGTAGGCTCGGAATAAAGTTACTTTGACTTCTCTCCAGCAACGAGCAAACCTGCGAGCTATCATGTTGGCACGCACAGGCAGCGCACTACGTTACCTTTCAATGTCTGTATTGTCCCTCAGATCTGAAGTCAGCCAATGCCTAAGATATTTGAATTGATCCATTCCTTGTAGCGGTGTTTCACTCAGACTAATAGATAGATAAATAGATGAAAAAACCTGACAAATGCGATTATGCCCGTTTTTACCAACAAACCTAACTTTAAGCATATTAACAACAGAATATTCCTAGACGCGACGGTGCTACAAAGTGACTTGATTTGTAGAGACAATAATAACATAATAGTAGATTGTATCACAAGGAATCAAAATAATATTTTTACGGCGAGGGCATTATTTAGAATCCGAAGCGCAGCGAGGGATTCAAAGGAAGGCACACGAGGAAAAATATTTTTTTATCACACTTTCTCGTAAACAGTGTCATTACGTGCTGGTTAAGTGGTGGGACCTTTATTACTCCCACGGACTTTTTGTTTGTAAGTTTTTCTTTCCTCAAGGCACAGCGGGAGTTTATGAAACCCGGGGGCGATATGATTAATTATGTCACTGAACGCACCGACTTTACGTACTGTTTTATCTATTTTATCAAGTATTTAAGAAGTGCCATCTGTAGCTTAAGATGTAAACTACGCACTAAGCGAGCAATTATAGTGCAACAAATTTTTCTGACCGAGTGGTCAAAAATCAAATCTACTGTCGCTATATTGGAATGGTGTGAACTTATAACGGCACTTACGACCAAAAAGTTTTAACTTAAGCCAAAACATTTTAATTTATTAATTCTTTAGATATCGCCAGATGGCTACACTTCTGTTCCCACCATTTTATTTTGGTGAATTTCTATATTTACAACATAAAAAAGAAATAAAAAACATCTTTGTCGTCAGATGAGCTTAATATAAACGCGACACTGCCAGATATTGTTAATAGTGCAGTCATTGAAGCGAAAAATAGGGTCTTACCTCCGAATTTTTTTACTGTGAACCGATTTGCATGAAATTTTGGAATTTGGCTCATCTTACCCTTAACTTCAAAAGTGAAAATGATCTAAGCTCCGCCTATTATTTTTAACGGGTGTAAACAACCCCTTAATGATAAAATTGACATTGAGCCATTTTATCGCTAGAAAACGTGTTTAATATTAACGGGTGAAATTGTTAAGTGTTTTCTAACACAATTACCTCAAAATAAAATCATTTTCAACCCCTTGAAAACCTTACAATCCTTGCAAACAGCCCATAAATTGAAAAAATCACAAAAAAATACTTTGGTATGAAATAAGAAGATTTAAGTATAGAGTAAATAATATTTTATGTTCTCTATCTTAATTATTGAATTTTTAACCCCCTTTCAACCCTTAAAAACATCCCCTTGATAAAAAATTGTTTAAAAAAATTTCTTTTGATGAAATGAAAAGGATTTAATGTTATTCCACATTCTCGAAAATGATTATCATATTCTCAAGCTTTGCAACCCCTTAAAACTACTCCTTAATTAAAACAGTAAATATATATGATAATACATTTAAAAATAATTTAATCATAGAGTAAAAAATCACCAGTTATTGAATAAAATATAAACTTACAAGTTGTCTAAAACTGCACCAGATTGAATTGGTAATACATTTTACAAAATTCTGCAACAAGAGGATGACAATTGTAACATATTTTTGATTGTAAATGTTGGTAAAGGTTCATGTACCTATAATTTTAATAAAAATATAAAGAAAACATTGTATATGGCGAAATAAAGAATTAAGTAAAATAAATGAAGAAATTATCACTAAGTACTTTGCTTTATTTTTCGCCGTTGAAGCTGCGTCTCCACAGAAGATACCAGAGTTTAATAAAACTCATGGTAAAATTGCAATCCTTGATTTCACTTATACGCACTTCCTAAATTTCGATTATAATTTCCACTTTCACTTCCTACCCATTTCAAAATTACGTTCTGTCCTTTTGTAAGTATACGCAAAGTTTTGTGTAGTGAAAAGCATGTGTGTGTGTAAAGTTATGTCTCTAAAAATATATTAAATATAATATATTCATTAATAATAAAAAAAAAAATTCAATCTTCTTCCTGTAATTTTAGAATACCTAAACAACCTTCGGTATGTTCCTGAAACCCTTTTCAGATTTGTTAAATTTTTATTATTATCTGAAAAGTGTTCTTAAAAAATCCCTACTTTATGAGCTCCCTTCTCGCCTTATACTCATAAACCTTCCCGAGCTAGAAACTGCGCTCGGCCTGCGAAACCATCCTAGCGACCTATTTCCCCTAGTCTCTAAGTTATAAGTTTCAAACCATCAAAACAGATTTCCAGATCATCTTATAGGTATCACACTAGGACTCAGACATAGATTATTCATTCTCCTCCTAAAATAATACTTATTACACAATCATGCTCATCTCCTAAAGTCTGCAGACTTCCTAGACCTCTAAGTCATGCTAGACTCCTAAGACATAGAATATCTTAATATCGATGTTGGAAAGTAAATTTCAAACATTATATATTTATCTAGTCTAACGTCTGCTCGTGACGAACATTTCCAATTCTATAGCCACGTAGGAAACAATTATATGACGCCTAGCATAAACTGGATTCCAACACGCTGACGAGGTCAAAGGCTTCCTCCAAGAGTCTCCCAGAACCGTCATACATCATTTCCCAAAGCTATAAACTCGAAAATGACGCTTAGCATAGTTAGGTGATGAAGGTATGTTGTGAAGTAATTTCTAATATGCTCCTTTTAGAAATAAGTTCCGCCCCTACTCTACCTAGTTCCCTCGGGGACGCCGACAGATACTAGGGGTGGTTTGCGTCCCTAAATGTATGTAAACTAAAAAAATATATATTTTTAAAAGTTAAACTGAGATAATAAAATTTCCTCTGAACTATAGAAGTAATTAGTTGTGAAAATAAACTTGTATTTAAGAGAATTGTATTCACATATTGATAAAATTATTTAATTTGATGTGTTTCTAAGGTGGTATTAATTATACGGATTGATCTCTATCCGTTACTTCATGAAATTCAGTGATTTGACTAAATTTAGAAGTCACGACTTCGAAGAATAGTTAGGTATAAAAATACCTATAGATTTTATGATTTCTCGACGATAATGTATTTACTAATAAACACATTTTTATATAGTTGCTCATTGTTCCTTTAGCATGATAATTTGGTTTTAAATACTTTCATATAGCATTAAACTTTTCAAATATTTTGTTTGAAAGTCACTTAATGAAGCTTTAATTTAAATGTTTAAGTAATTGTAATTACTTGGTTGAAACAATAAACATCAAACAAAATAACATTACAACTTTACACACATTCAATCCATCACAAAACTCTTATGTAAATAAATTCGATTTAAAAAGCTCGCCCTTACTCCACTAAATGGTAACTCAAAAATTGCAGTCGTTGCCGATGCTTTCTTCTTCGGTTTGCTGTCGGAATTCACTACTCCAAACTGTATAAAAGGAAAAGAGAAACCTTACCTGAAACTTTAAGATTCGTTTCAGGCCTAAGCTCCTAATCTATAAAACCAGTCGAAAGATGAACAAAAGAGAAAGTTGAAGAGAATCTTCTCTGGTCTCATGTTGTATTTGCTCCTAAATATTAATAAACTATTAAATTATTTATACTGTATACCTTTCTGTTATTGTAGGAATATCTTGATTAATTACAACTTAAAGGGCACACTTTTTTTTTTTTAGTTTGAACTTTAAAAATTTTCACTTACTTATTTGTCTTTTGATCGATCGTCTCCGGACGAAGCTAACAAAACACTTCTATTTTTCTAAAGTCTTTATTATTGGACTGGTCGTCTCCGGACGAAAGCTCACGATTAACTAACTTAAAATCCTACACAATTCTTCATCTGAACTTTCAAC
Source organism: Apoda limacodes (assembly GCA_946406115.1). Lineage (NCBI taxonomy): Eukaryota > Metazoa > Arthropoda > Insecta > Lepidoptera > Limacodidae > Apoda > Apoda limacodes. The sequence continues at coordinate 52,947,950 of OX291541.1, forward strand.
TAAAACCCAGTTCGTGGGATAAAATCAAGTAACGTTTGTTAAAATCTCCACTAGAACCCAAGATAAGAGTTTTCACGACTTTTTGTTCCAAATATTTACATGTGTGGGTTAATCGACGTGTATGTCAAAAAACCATAAATTCACAGTGTAATGCGTTTTCTCTCAGATTTGTTAGGGTTTGCAAAATTATATCATGTGAACTTTTTAATTTTTCTAAGGAAATTCTGAATTTTTCTATGTAGAAAAATCCATAAAATTGTGTTATCCTAACAATAACACTCTATATAATTTATCCAATAAAATTTTTCTTATTTTAGATGAAAATTTATGTAATTACTATTAAATTATTCATTTATTTGTTATCTAACTCCTTCGGTTATAAATAGGATTTACAAATAAATAGTTCGCATTTGATTATTCCCATTATTTTTATGATTTTTTACAAATCTGTAGATTGTTGAGATTAAACGTTCGAAAACTACTAATTTTAAATTGTATACTCTTAAAATGTCTAATCACTCTCAAGAATAATCAGTCAAAATGTTGAATTTAAATTGATTTAGGATGTTGTTAGTTTCTGACAAATTAAATCAATAGTATTTGTTTTCTATTTTGTGTCAACCCTTAGGTTTTAATGTTTCGAATACGTGTTACTGATATTCCTGCTAGACGTAGAGAATTTTTTTAGGCGCTCATATACGAAACTCGGCCAGTTTAACTTGGCCTGTGAAAACAATTTTGTACTGAAGTGTCCTTAACTCCGATAAAGATTGAAGCTTGTGTGCCCTTTTGTCGAGTTCTAGTCAAAATTAAATATTGGAAATTAAATTTTTTTTTTTTTCAGTTTCATTCAAGTTTGTTATATATACATATATAAAAATTTGGTATGTATTCATGCCTGCGTTTCAAAATATATGTCCATAATATATATATACATAAGATAATAGTTTTGGGTCTCTATTACTGTGTGCTTTCACTTTGCTCCAAATATTCACACTTTACTAAGTAGAAAAAATACGATTAGTTTTTGGACCATAACTCTTTCAATTTTTATGCTATCGCAACTTATAAAAAACCATGTTAAAGGAAATTAAAAGAACTACAACTTTTTTCACTACAATAGTGAAAAACCTTTTATTTTAAAACGGTGAAGGGTCAAAGGGCTCGAGAGAGACTGCGATTGCGCTGCCGCGCGCTCTTTAAACAATCATATTTCCGTCAATTTTTGTGTGACAGAAAAAAAAAGAAAACAATTTTTTTGACAGAAAAAGACCTACATTTTTTATTATTATACTTTTGTACGTATCTTTCATCATTTTTGAGATAGTATGAAAAGAAGGTGGTTTTTGTAAAAATTCTAAAATTTTTTTTTCTTAAGATCGTGATTTTTTTCAAAAATATGTGTCCTAAAGCAGCCAAACTGCTAGAATCCATCAACCTCTTTATATCAAAGTTAATTCTAGACGGAATACGATTAATTCTATTTTTGGTAGAAATGGCATTTATAAAACCCATGGATTTAAAAAACCATTAGATGTTCCTCTTATTTGCATTACAGCTCACTCATTTTACGTGCAAAAGACTTTTAACAGTGCTCATTATAAAGCTTATTTTAAAAAGAAGAGGTTACTAAGAACACTTTCGTATCGTCAAGTAAATTAACTACAACTAGCTTTACAAACTAATTACAATACTGTTTTATTGCGTGCGTCCAATGGGAAATCTTTGTAAAATCACAAATGAAACATAATATTATAGTGTATCAACTAATAAATACATGTTTTGTATTGAAACACTTAACAAACAAGATTTACAATGTAAATAGTTTGATTTAAAAAACAATCAATCTTAGGTACTAATTTTTATTGCCTATTGTTTTTCAGATTGCATAGGGGGGCACCATGTGATATGTTAAAAGTCTTCAATTACTCTGTGACGGGATTTAAAGTTACTCCAGAGAAAAAAATATTCATATAACATATGATAATACAGAGCATACGTACATATACATATAAATATACAACATGTTAGGGAAATGGTGTATACAGCCGAAAGTGGTAGATCGGGGTTAGTTTCTAGATGTTCGGAAAAATATCCTGAAGTCGGAAAATGTTCAGGTTTCCAACAATCAGCGATTTCCTTTTGTACCTAAAACTAAAATTCTAAATTTCATAATTATGAATGAAATCAGCTGTTAATTACTATGACCGTTGACCCCAAAATACCAGGCAAAAGAATAAAAATACAGACATATATTTCTAATCACTTTATTTCTACCTACTATCATTCTGGCAAACCCAGAAATCCTGCGATTTCCTATTTTATTTTATCGTATTTATTTTTGGTTTAAAAATGATATTTTACATTTAATAACAATTTTAAATTTTAATACATAATTTATTACTAACCTATTATCTTACGTGTTAATAAATACGTAAAACGCAAAAAAATTGTTCCTATTTTCGAACTATTGACGTTCGACAGTAACTGCAGTGATAACAACTTCCTATTTCTAAATTTGAACCATAAGAATAAGTAATTTGTACTCACTATCTTTGAACTGTAGGCAAAAATGAGACTACATAAATTATTAACTTTAAATGTTCGCCTCTGCGGTCCAACTCTCTGAGAGTGCAACAACTCTCACTCACACATACACTCAACATACTCACACTCAAGTTAAATTAAAAGAAATGGCAAGGTTTTATTTATCTCTTTCTTAAATTATGAAGGGTTCTCGATAATTAAAATTATTTTTTATCTATTTTGTGTACTCAAGTAATGTATGTGATTTGGCAATATTATGAAATAGGTACCTATTATCAAACATTAAAAAAATATTATTCTAACGCCTACTTGCTATTTGTAATTTTTAACTCCTAGATACCTAAGTCGAAAACAAAGTAATTTTATTATTAGACATAACTATCCATGAATACTTAATATGAAATTATGCATTTCTTTACAAGTAACCACTAATTACAGCATACAAACAATACAATTCTGCTTTTACTTATCTCAGTGCGAAATATTATTAAAATCAGTAAAAAAACTAAACTTAGGAGTATTTACGTACTAAGACTGCATAAATAAGAACTATTATTTTCGAATAAGGGCAAATAAGCTAACAACGGTACCCTAATTTTTGGGGAAATTCACCTGAGATAGCAAGATTTTTTCTCTTACATATATTATGAAGGGTTCTCGAAAATTAATTTTCGTATTTTCGTGTACTACCAGAGTACTGGTACTGCTCAAGTTATGTATGGATTTCGCCTCACCATGCAGACTTAGTGCCGATACTATCAAAAACATGCTATTAAACATTTAAAAAATATTATTTTGATACCTACTAGCTATTTGCAATTTTTTACTCCTAGATAGGTATTATTCAAATAAAGTCGAAAATTAGTTTTTAAGTCCGAAATTACTATGAAATCGTCGATTTCATTGCAAGTAAACACTCATTATTAACAACAAACAATACAACACCTCAGAATAAAGAAACAACATACAACAACATACCCTAATTTTCAGGGAATCCCCTTTCTTTGCGAATGTTACCAGCTCAAAAAAATATATCTGGAGAAGTACAAGTACGTAAATCATTGTGTTATGTGTAAAGGTACCTAAATTTTTAAGTGATTAAGTAAGTAGATTTTTGCGTTCATCACAGGAAATTCTTGCATTCAACGCGCCTGCGCTGCACATCTAGCGCTTGATCTACTCCATCACCAGAGAGTTTACGGTTTCCCAAAATACCAATTTAATGCATTAAAAAAAATAGTGCATTTTCAGATTATTATTGTTTTATTATGGTTTTATGTCATTTTTGTTTTGTAGCATGTCTTTACCCAGCTTTTGTAATTTTTATAGATTTTGGAAAACATAACAGTTAATTGAATCTACCACTTTAGCAAAAATCAGTACCTATGTGTTTATAAGTGCTCCCTAAGAAATATCCTAAAAATATTCGGCAAATAAACGAAATACCTACTAGTCGTTTATTGTAATTTAACATTTAAATTTCATAACAAATTTCAGGGGAATTCTTTACCTTAGAGGTTAGTAGTGGTTTAAAAAAGATTTTACGTAAAGGTATTTTTTTAATCCATGTATGTAGTACAAAATAACTAAGTATGGCAACACTTTTTAGCCCAGCGCGGCGCTACAGAGTTCTTTGAAAATTCCGATAATTGAATTAAATCAGGGCAGTGTTCTGGTGTATGTGCATAGTGGCAGATGTCTCTGAGTTTCAAATTCAGTGATGTTATTTTAGACCGCCGATGAGGTGGCTTACTCCTGTGACAGCACCCGTTTTGTGGTTTTACTATCGAAAGATTGCAGAAGGCTGCACAGTGACTGTGAACCCCGAATGCAGTTTGTAGTCTTTGTGTAGTTTAGTGTTGTGTTAAGTGGATATGCTTTTTGTGATCGTTTTGAAAATCGTTGTGCGAGGGGTGTGAGTTGCGTCTAGCAAAAGAAAAAAGAGTCTGTAAGTTATTTGTTAATTTATTACCTAAATAAAATTTGAGTTTACATTTTCATATGACCCGCGCGCGCTAATACGCAAAGCACTAGGCTCTCATAGATACCGAAGAGATATTTATGCCGTGGCGCGTAAGTTGTATATGATTAAAGTTAGGGTTGTGCAAAAATAAACTAAGGAAAACATTGATTTAGTTTGTATGGAAATTTGACAATTCGCACAGTTCACAATTTCCACCTTCTGACATCGGCATAGTACTCATATGATACATGGTGCACACGTACGTAACGGGTGTATACACCATTTACCAAACACCTTGTATACTAAGATTACAATGGAATTTGCAAGAAGTTTGCAAGAGCAGACCAGCCTCCGCTGGTGGCACCCGTTCACAAGTATGACACATTAATCAGCCATCGCTTCGCTCAACCATGTTTTAGGGAACGTAAAGACCCGACGCACATGCCACCACTCCAGAGACACTTTAAGAGAGCATGACACACTCAAACAACTCCAATAAAACTTCGATTGTATTATATTCATATAACATATAATATTACACAGCAGACGTATATATATATATATATATATATATACATACATGTATATATATATAAATATATTCACATACATACATATTTACATTTTACACATTTAAACAGACAAGAAAATCAGTCATGCAGGAACCAAGCCATCTAGAACACAATATCTATCTAAATTTGTATATACACACATACACGTACGTACCCGTGCGCCACACCCCCCACACATCCAAAACCCCAACAAAACCACCGAAATCTAAAGACAAGTAGGTACTACCTTAAGAAAGGAGAAAACGAGTTTTTTTTTAGAGAATGTCATATTGGCTTACTTTGGAGTAATTGCCGAAACATACAAAGCGTCATCCCTATGGGCAATTTACTCTATGTTGAAGAGCACTCTTAAGTTCAAAAACTCTATTAATATTGAACTGTATATGAAACCAACTTTTGAAACGGAACTTTTTGAAGAGAAAATGTAAAAAAAAATTAATAATGAAGCTCCTGATGATAAATATTTACACACTAAGGTAACTTGAAAAACTTATTGTGTTCTAAAATATTGTAAAGTAAATTTTTAAGCATGGAGGTTAGCAAAAAGCTAAAATTTTTTATTTATTTACTTGCAAACATGATGAAAACATTGTATGTAACACGGGCGGTACGGTAAATACAAACTCAAGTCATTAAAGCCTTCGACCTTAGGCTTCTAAATAGAGGCTATTTAGTTAGTAATTTTTCCTTACCACCCTTAATACACAATGTACTATTTTATCACACTTACTCGTTAACAGTGTCATTACGTGCTGGTAAAGTGGATGCTAACAACTTAATTACTAAGTGCAACAAATTTATCTTAACCGGAGGTTAAAAATCAAAACTACAGTCGCCATTTTGAAATCGTGTAAACTTATAACGACACTAGCGACCAAAAAGTTTAAGTAGGACCACATAAAAATGCTTTGCCAGATTACACAGAAAACAGACTAATATAAATTGTGGACTATAAAAACTCTATGAAAACCTAGTCAGTGGAACCACATTTGCTATTGGTACATTAAAGTGTTTGTAAAACTGAGCCGTCATGTCTATCCAATTATAAAACCAGATAACAAAAGCATCAGAGTGTCAGAGCATCAGAGCATCCCACTGCGAGTGCGACTAACAAGTGACAACATCTTATCCGCTGCGGTTATAAGCCGTGTAAAATCTGTTGTAAAAGTGTTGGAATGTTGGTTTGACATGTCGGGCGAAAATTCTTCTTGTCTTGCAGCAATAAAATTTATTACTAGCTTTCTCCCGCAACTTCATCCATGTAAAAATTGGATCACTCATTAACTACGATAAAAACTCCGAAATCCACCACAGTTTGACCCATCAATTTAATAGTCATTAACGTGGGTAGGGTTAAAAAAATGAATTTAACACACCGAAATAGTCTTGTGCAAATAGATTGCCAGAGTTGTGCAAATGTCCAACTTAACCTAAAATTGTTATAATTATTCAAAGTACTAATGATTCCTTTCTATAAATTGCACAGACAAGGGGTCAGCCGGGGTCAATAGTAATCCATTTTTCTCAATAGGACAGTCATTAGGGGCGAGCGAGTTCGGCAGCGGTCTTAACTCAAAGTTGAGCACAATAGCAGCCAGGCCATGACGAAAGGTCTGTAGAGCAAAACGCATTCCTGAAAACAAACATGCATAGTTATATAATTTGGAATATTTTAAAGATTAGTGCGAGAAAATAAAAAAAAGTGCGTGTCAGCTCTGACACTTAACTGAAGTCTCTCTCCAAGTGCGATCGTCTCAGACCCTGGATATTATCTAAGACTTGTCAAAATATCCAACGAGCTTAAACTCTATGCATTGTTTTATTACAGAGTTCCTGTAGCCACCTTCCAGTTTCATTATCAGAAATTGGTTGACATCTAAGAATAGATTTCTTGTCAAACGACGCAATAGGAGCGACTTCGTAATAAAAAAAGAAAGAAAATTCTTCAACGAGTTGTACACCGACAGATTCCTCTGGCTAAGCCTAATCTTAATAAACCATAGCAATTTTTTTACCAAAATATTGTTGTTGCCTAGCTGCGATAACTTTTACTTCGGGTCTTAAATTATTTTCAATGGAAACTTGGTGTCCAAATAAAATCAGAAATAATTTTATTTTTCAAACAGTGAAGAATATATTTCTAACTCTGAAGACCCAACCCAATTCTCACTACAGTTATAAACAGCACTATTGTCTGACCGCCAGCTTGCCGTCATCAAAATAATGACCGCTATAAAAATACACCAAACTGCCGTCGAGCAGGTTCTGGAACGGCTGGCATCGGTGATACTTCTCTTATCGACAGCCCCGACTAAAGGCGAACTTTGAAAAAGAGTTATAAAACTTTATCTGCGCAGGTGGAAAAATATGAAAAAGCCCTCAATGACATTCTGTAGCTCCTCGCGACACTTACGACTTGACTTATCGGACAAAAGGGACACAGTGGACCGTAACTTTTTTATCTCTCTCTACAGTTCTTTAGATAAGCTGCGTCGGTTGACTGGTTGGCTATATCGGTTTGTCCATAACTGTCGATATCTCCTAAACAAGATTCTTTCTCCTACTCTTACCTCAAATGAATGTCAAAAGGCACTGACTATTTGAATCCGATTTTTTTTTATTCTAATGTTCAAATCATTAAGTCTGAGCATAGCAAACTGAAAGGAGGCATACGTCGGCTTAACCCTTTTATTGATGAGGCCGGTCTCCTCCAGGTTGGGGTAGGCTTTGGAACCATAAATTGTTTAATGAGGTGAGTCAATACTTTTGTTACCGAAGTCCAGTCCATTAACTACTTCTGACACGGGTTTTTTATAGCAAGTCCATTCAGGTACTAAATAAAAGCTGATGTTTGTTATTTTGTGGATTGTTAGTTATTTTGTTAGTGTTGGTTCACTAAGTCTCCAAGTATATTTTGAATTTAACCTTTTTGTTTTGTTTATGTCATTATCTATACATATAAAATGCTTTGTCCTGAATAACTGATGGATCAACGCACAGCCTAAACTGCTGACCGCAGAAACCTGAAACTTGTAGAGTTTGTTCTTTGTATGACGTAGGCATCTGATAAGAAAGGATTTTCCGAAATTCTACTCCTAAGGGGGTGAAAAAGAGGGGAAAAGTTTGTATGGGACAACGTGATTCCTTGGTCCAATCTACTTCATATTTTGCATAAACCTTTTTTGATAGAATTGATGGAAGACGGGTTTCGTATTTTATTGAAATTTATCCCCTAACGAGGTTAAAAAGGGGTAGAAAGTTATTCTGGCGGTTATTTGCTTCGAAGTTGAAATCAATACTTCTTAGTGCTTTTGATTTTAAATTACAATTTATTTTGACACATGTTTGAAAACTGAATTCGATTTTATTCAAAAAGGTTGAACTCATTTAAAAACATAACCAAATACTCAATAAATTTTGAATGTCTCCATAGTCACCGTAGTATTACACTTTTAGGCGTTTGATTTTTTGTGTATAAAAATACTTATAGTTTTCTTTTTCTACCTACTCGTATCTATCGTATCGTATATTATAAAGCTGAAGAATTTGTTTGTTTGTTTGTTTGCTTAACGGCGCTAATCTCAGGAACTACTGGTCCGATTTGAAAAATCAGTGTTAGATAGCCTATTTATCGAGACAGGCTATAGGCTATATATATCATCATGCTAAGACTAATAGGAGCGGAGCACCAATGAAGAATGTTTAAAAATCGGGGATTTTTTTCCTTTTGATGGTTTCCTCCTTGCGCTGCGTAAACGGTTTAAGTTACGCAAAAATTATGTATGAAAAAGCCCCCGAAAGCATATGTCTCATCTTTTAAGGTTGGCTTTCCTATAACTATAACACTATTTTTTATGCTTACCAAATTTGTTCTAAAATAATTCATTATTTGCGAAGATGTTTTTACAATTATAATATAAATCCTTATCCAAATAAATACGTTATTAATCACAAGTATTTAATTTAAAACAAAATTGCGTTTTACATCATTCGATTTCAATGAGTATATTAGGAGATATGGCAGTTTTAAAACAACATCGCAGCAAATAATGATTAAGTACTGGGCGCGCATTTATAAATGCAGGAAAGGGTGGTCCGTATTATTTAAAAATATTTTCACCTTCCACGCAAACAAAGACGCGGGTTACAGTTAGCGTTAGACCAAAGCAACTATTACTGACTGACTGATCTATCAACGCACTGCTCCAACCACTGGACGGATCGAGCTGAAATTTAACAAACATATAGCTATTATGATTTAGGTGTGCGCCAAGAAAGGATTTTCTAAAACTCACCCCCTAATCGGGGGTTCAAAGTTTGTATCAAGCACCTAGATCGCGAGGTTAATCCATTAGTAAATTTATGTTAAGTAGTTATTTATTTATTATTTTTATAAAAGAGTAAGAGAGAGAGGGAGAGTGAGAGATGGAGAGAGACAGAGAGAGAACGTCGAGTGTGATTAAGTTTTTGTTCTATAATTGAGGAGTTGCCGTAAGAATCCTACGCCGATAACCAAATTTAGGGCGGGCGAAGCCGCTGGCAAAAGCTAGTAAGTTACTAATTGTTTAAATTTACAGAATGTGTATGAATGAAGCTTTGGCATAGATTATATATTAATTACTACGGCATTAGTAGTGTTTATGCAAAAACACGTGTTATAAACATTTATAAAATCACAATTTACCAATACAATGCCGAGGCCCTATTCCAAATGGCATGTACGTATACGGTTTGATATTGTATTCATTTTCAGGTAGAAACCTCTCAGGGAGGAACTTCTGCGGGTTTGGAAAATATTCTGGATCATAGTGCAAGCTGCACGCGTTCAAGTACACCGGAGTCCCCGCTGATATATTTAATTTGTCGTCGATTTCGTAGTCTTTGGAAGCTATCCGGTCTAGCCAACCCATCACCGGATATTTTCTGAGAGTTTCTGAAATTAATAACATTATAAATAAATGATTGTACAACAAAACTGTATAGATACTCACTACGTAAGTTTATTTCGCTCCAATCTTGACTTACTTTATTATACATTTTTGAAAGTTTGTTGGGAACTAGCAAAAAAAAACAAAATTTTAATTGGTAAAAAACCTATTGCATGGACATATTGTAATAAAAGTTTTGTGTATTTCTAACATCGATCAAAAACCGGCCAAATGCGAGTTAGACTCGTGCACCAAGGATTCCATACCTACTACCATTTAGGTAATTTACAAACACAAACAAAAACAAAAAGTGTCCCGCTAAGCAGTCACCCATCCAAGTACTCACCAAGCCCGACGTTGCTTAACTTTGTCGTTTCCAACAAACAAATTTGTTACTGTTTCTTAATAATTGCTAAATGGCGCCGTACCGGTAATTTTTAATGGTAATGGCTTGGGTCCATGTCACACTTCGGCAGATTTTATTATTTGTTGTTATACTTTAGAGTTCACCCTATTTTTTACTGCAAGTTTGAAGTTCGTATGTATAACTGTTTTTACCATAGAGCAAAAACAATGAAAATGTGTGTCTTGTATGGGGACCCCTTAAATTTTTACTTTTTAGTTTTTTGTTATTTGTTAAATATTCTTCAGATACACATATTCTGTGAAAATTTCCGGCTTCTACCTATTTCGGTAAGATACAGAGCCCTTTACTGGTCGGACAGAAAGACAGCGTAGGCTTAGTAATAGGGCTTCGTTAGCACCCTTTGGGTACGGAACCCTAAAAAGGATCATTTATCTGGGTAAGAATTAATAAATTACATGAGCTTAAGAATCAACTATGTTGGCATTCACAACTCGTCAAATCGAGAAGAATATATTCAAAAAATATATAAGTTTAATTCAGAACAACATTATTAAAAATACATACATATATTCTCTGGTAATGGTCTGGTATAATGAAAAAAACCCCAAATAACTTAGACTGCAATTAATAGTGGAGTGATTACACGATCGAGTGACGTCACACACGATTGTAGACAATAATAAAACGCAAATTCTTCGGGAAGTTACAGACTGATGTACGTGTTGAAAACAATCGTCCAGACAATTGAATAGAAATTAAGACATATCTAATTGACGTTAGTCTTGGTGTGTCATCCGACTACAATGTCACCAAAAAGTAATGGAAAAAATAAAAAGAACCCAACATTCAAAGGATTTGATGTTCGGCGCCACTGGGGTTGCTGGTCAGACCCTTTTGAAAGACGTTACCGCACTCATTCATTTTATCTTTTTGGGAAAAGTAAATTCACAAATCATTTTCTTTCTATACGGGGCAAAAAAAAACTGGCCAAGTGCGAGTTGGACTCGCGCACCGAGGGTTATGTACCTACCACCGTTTACGTTATTTACGAACACAAACAAAAAAAAAGTGTGCACCTATCCAAGTACTGATCAAGCACGACATTGCTTAACTTTGATTACGTTTCCAAAAAACAAATGTGTTAATGTTTCTCTTAATAATAAGCTAGATGGCGCTGTGACGTTATTATTTGTTGTTATATATACTTAAAACGAACGGCAAGGGTTGACTGTATAATTATTTTCTTCGCGGCAATAAAATAAAACACTTCTTCATATGTAAAGGTGAACAGGTGAGGCGGCCCGGTGGCCGCGAGCTTAGCTACCTCGTAGCAAAACTTTGAGGAAGCTTACGCTGTGCTTTTTATTATTATATTATATACGTTATTTACGAACACAAACAAAAACAAAAAGTGTGCCGCTAAGCGGTCACCCATCCAAGTACTGACCAAGCCCGACGTTGCTTAACTTTGTATGAGGTTTTCAACAAAAGAATGATTTACTTTTTCTCTTAATAATAAGCTAGATGGCGCTGTATTCTAAAAAAGTAATGGCCAAGGTTGAGACGGGCGTCTCACACTTGGCCGGTTTTTAATATTTGTTGTTATACTTTAGAGTTCACACTATTTTTCACTGCAAGTTTGAAGTTTGTATGAATTACTATTTTTACGTTACATTTTAACACAATATAACACATTTATTCTGGGAAAATTAAGGCTTCTACTTATTTCGGTATTAAAGATTAAGAGCCTCTTAATGGTCGGACATACAGACAGACAGACGGACAGACAGACAGACAGACAGACAGACAAACGGACAGACAGACAGCGTAGTTTTATTAAAAGGGCACCGTTGGCATCCTCTGTACGGAACCCTTAAAAGAATGGCGGTATTAGGCCAATTGCTGTAGGATGCTCGTATAGAAGAATTGCTTTAAAAGTATGTTGTTAGTACATACGCCAAAAATTACTGAGAGGATTTGGAGTTAAGGGAGGATGTGAGGCAGCTGAACATGCAGTTTGCTCATTTATGCGTCATAATGGTGGAGAAGTCTTTTTGAAGGTAGATGTTTAAAACGCTTTTGATTTAGTTGATAGATATACACTTTCGATTTTCAAAATTGTATTGCTAAAACATTTATCTTTAGTACTGCTACGGTTTTGATTTAAAATTTACTTTATAAAAATAATTTAGTATATTAGGGTAAGAAGAATTGTATAAGTTCTCAACAGGGTGACCCTCTCGGACCAGCAATTTTTAGTTTAGCTTTTCATCCTATAATTTTAAATTCATTTATTTCAGGCAAGATAAGACCCATATTCAAAGTAACATAAAACAAAAATTAAATAAAAATAAATAAAATATTAAAAAACCAAAAGTAAGATTTTTAAAAAATAACAAAAGTTAGTAAATACATTAGTGGTAATAAAACATATTATAAACTAGTTTTGCATAACTATTATAATTAAAATATTTCATTTGACAATTTGAAATTTAAAATAGCATAGTTTTAAACATCATAAATTAAAATATTAAATTATGTCAAATTATTTAAGTATAAAAATAATTCAACAAAAATTAATAAATAAAAGTCAGGTTTCAATTAATACCTAATAATGTCAAGACTTAGTACCGTCTCTTTGGCATCGGCACCGCAACGTGTCTGTCACAAAGCCTAAGATAGATAGAACCTAATCTCTCTCTGCACACCAAGGACGCACACCGCTTGCACATAGTCGTGTGGAAGCAGTCGATGCGCGTATCTACAAACATGCCCGAAGCGCTGTAGAATCGGGGCAGCCCCAACACCATCTCGAATGAATTATTGTACAGGAAGCAGAGATCCCAATACGATGACATATTATAATAAATGATTAATTTCCGGTCGTCCCTTATGTGCTGAAGGTTTGTTTTCTGGTCAAAATATAGGTTTTGATGCTCATCTAGTTGAGGTATGTTATAGGTCAAGACACTGCCCTGCGCTTTTGGTATTAAAACAGTCACAAAGAGAAAGAGTGCCATTGATATAAATTTTCCGAGCTCCCTACTTTGTGGTTGATGTTCATGTTTGACTACAAATTGATGAGGTTGTTTGGATGATTAATACTCCACATCACTTGTTTGCCTCTGGTAGATTTGCGACGTCATTGATTTTATTTATTATTATTATTGGCAAAATAATAATTTATTAGCTTGATGACCTTGTATAGCGTTTTTAATGAAACTACTCTCTCATCTCTCCCCAAGTTCTGGGACGCCGCCCATCGCTTATTTTCCAGGATTTATATTATCTTCTTTGATAATTACTATGTCACCGATCTCCAAGTTTTGAGTAGATTTCATCCAGATCAAAATCTCTTAAAGTTACTGGAGATACTCTGCTGACCATTTTTTCCAAAATTTTTTGTTCATTCCTTGCAAAAGTTGGCATCGTGATGATAAATTGGTGTTATCTGGGTCAGTCTGTGGCCTTGATAGTAAGGAATTTCCCAAGTGTCCTGGTGTGAGGAAGTTGTCGTCAGGATCTTCGGTTAGGGAGCATAGATGCCTAGAATTCATGCATGTCTCAACAAAAGTGTAGTAAACTCTTCGTATGTTAGCTTGTGCTCTCTTTAGTCAATTCACCCTGGCGTGATAGGACAACTTTCATGATGAGTTAGAGTTGATAGTGGCTGATCACGAGAAATAGAGCAGCCTTCGTGCCGTAAGTTACTGTAGTAAGACAATATTCGTGAAGAAGATTTCGAGGTGAATTGGTTATCGCAGGCTCTGACTAAGATGGTTCTAAACATTTTCTTAATATCCGCTATTATGACGTTCTTATGTGATCTCCATCTCAAAATAAGTGTTTGAAGATCTTGTTGTAAATAAGGACCACACTCCATTAAATCATTTAGACTGTGGCCCGATAATATTTTAGATGACGCATTAAACACGACTCTTAATGAGGTTGTCGTGATGTCTAATTTCACTACGCCATGGTGTGGTAGGTAACATGTTGCTTGCAAGCGGTGCTTGCGCAGTAACGTCAGCCTTATGGATGTGTCCTAGTTCTTGATATTCCTGCATAAAAGCATAACTTTAAGATAATACCTGGTTCTTAAGCATTCTGTTTTCTAGTTGTTTGAATTGGGCTACAGCTTTTGATGTAGATGACCCTAGGGATTACTGAAAACCTAGTTTTATCGGAAGAGCGACTTCAAATCTTCCGTTTTTAAGACACTACCTGCACTAACTTCTTTTTTTGATTCTGATAACTCCTCCGTTTTATGCACCGCGACCTGACAGTTGAATGTTTTTACGCTGCCTGATAATTTCCAGCTTATTTTCGTTTGCTGTGCAATGGGTGCCTGCGGTGGCCCGTTGGTAAGTCCGCTCATAATATTATCGGAGTATACGTTTGCATCTAGTAGCAAATCTATTGGTCTTGATCTATTGTACTCAGGATCGGCCAAGTTAATATGGCGTAGCACAGCGAGACTAGGTCGACGAATGAGCGAGAAAGCATGCATGGGGGCAGGCGGCGGCGGAGTTGATAACGTGCTGGCACGGGTCGATAACAGCTGTGCATAAGCTGATTCATGAGTTTTTGTCTGGTTATTATTTTGATATTATAATTAATTTTACATCCAGTACTTCTGCTTGTAGGTCGCACATAAACACTATTCACTTTACTTTTTTATCGCATAACAACTGATTAAATAGTTAAAAGTTATTGTGAGCAGTGTGTTGCGTTTTATAATTAGGTATTACACGTCACACGCATGCTTTATTAAAGTTAAAGTTCTGTTCACGGGCCTTTGATCTACCAGTTTCAGGCAGGCAGAGGCAAAAAAACAAGGCAAACAAACTTATTTTAGGGATTACTAGCGAGTACCTATTGTTTATTATCACATAGCAGCGTTCCGATGTCATTTTTTGACATGATTCTGTTGACCTTAGCGTTTTCGTTTTTTCGCGCAAGTTCAGAGAAGGGAAGGTTCCTTCTCTGAACGAGATAAATTTAAAAATGCCTTTGAGATCTTGTTTAGCTTGCCATAATAGGTTTTTATGATACGGCGAAATCGCTTCCCGGATGTAGATATTTTCTGTAGCAGGTACTCCTGTCAGTTTATGCTTAATATCGCGAGCCAGGGTGGTAGCTTTCCTAGCTGATGCTATTAATGACTGCTGTTCTAGAAAGATTTATTAGTTTGGACCGGCGTAACAAGTTCTATAGGATTGTGTGTCGCGCCTCTCTATGTGGACCGGCACCTCAGTCAGTCACTCATATAATCTTTAGTTGAAATGTAGCGGCTGTTGTTTTTAGATCTAATTCTATATTTTATAGTTATAGTGAACAGAGAAACACAATTCAGACATTCCCATACACACTACATACAATCGTACACTAAAAACGTTATTACAAAAAACATCTGACACCAAAAAGGGTAAGTTCTTCTAAATTTAACTTGTGACCCAAAATTTCGTAGCATTTTCGGCTACAAAAGCTGGTAGACAGAAGCGTCGGTTCTGTTATAGTTATTTATTTGTTTGCGTATTTGGGTCGTTTTACAAATCATTTGGGATTTACTGGTAGTCAGGTAATTACATATTACAAATCGTGACTTCGGATCACGTCGGGTTGTTAGGCATAGGTAACCGGTCTTTTCTTATCGCATTGCTCGTCGGACATTCGTAGTGTAGCTAATTAGGTTCTTACCCACTTTTATGTTATTGCGGTTAAAAATAGATCGGAATAAATAGGTTTTTAATATTGTTGTTTTATGACGGATTGTAAGATAACGTATTTATTTTGTAATTGTGTAGTCAGGGTTTTGTACATAGTAGTTGAGTTTTTTGGGGTTTATATAGTAACTTTGTTGCTGCTACAAACTGTATATATAACAAACAGAGTCGAACCAATCTGACACGATGGTTTTCAGGTGCTTTAGGGATCGTTAAACGGGAAGACCGGAAGTTTGCATTAAAGAAAAGAGCGGTTTCCGACAAGAGTCAGGGAGCTGGATGAAGCATACCAGGGTCTCTTATCGTTAACAGATGACGAAACTATCCTAAAGGCGGCAAATTCTGACTATGACTTTTGTGTGTCCGTAGTGGACGAGGTTAACGATGCTGTGTCGACATCAGAGATTAGCCCGCAACTGGCAAGTAGAACGTTTCGGAACAAAAATGCAACGAACGGTTGCCAACTTTGGACATTCCTAATTTTAGCGGATCATTGGATGAGTGGACTAATTTTATCACACTTTTAGATAGCATTGTGCACCGACGGACTGACTTATCTGACTCACAAAAATTAAGTTACCTTTTGACGTCGATCAGGGGTCAGCCTCTCTGTTTATTGAAACATTTGGACATCACTATTGCCAGGGAGTTATTAGTGAAGCGGTACCAAAATAACCGTCGCATTGCAGATACATATGTAGCTGCCATTTTACTGAAGAGCGTCAGGATGCCCTCCTCACCTGTGTTCGACTGGTACAGGCCCAGTCGTTTGGAAGGGAAATTGGTCTTCTCCATTCAGAGAACGGGAAATTGCGGGGAAGTCTAGCTCGTCTTAATTTGTGTCTGGACGAGTCGGAGTTTTTGCGTGTGTGGTGTGTGGTGAGGCTTTGTAAATCAGAATTGCCCTATGGGGCTCGGCATCCTCTCTTGTTGCCCAAGAGCGATCATTTTATTGAGTTACTGATCAGGGACCACCATGTTAGAAACTGTCATGCCGGTCTCAACGCATTGCTGGCTTGTCTGAAGCGAGACTTTTGGATTCTGTCCGCCAGACGAGCAGCTCGGAGTGTCATCTTTAAATGTATCCCTTGTTATAGTTTAAAGGGAACCTTGACCCAGCCACAAATGGGTGACTTTCCGTCCGATCGTGTCCGGCCCGCTCGACCTTTCGCCAAGGTTGGGTTGGATTTCGCGGGTCCGTTTTTGGTGAAGACGTCAAGTGTTCGCAATGCCCGACAGGTTAAGGCCTATTTATGCGTCTTCGTTTGTTTGTTTTCCAAGGCTGTGCATCTGGAGCTCGTTTCAGCCTTATATACGGAGGCTTTTGTCGCATGTCTGTCGCGGTTTGTCAGTCGGCGCGGTCTCCCTCATTTAATTCGCTTGGACTGTCGCACAAATTTCAAGGGTGCTGAAGGAAGTCTTTCAGTTTTTGACGGACAATCACACGTATATTTGATTTTGATTTCGTTCTTTTAATCAATGATTTACCTTAAGTTGTAGAAATTTTTTTCGTTTTGATGTTTGCTGATGACGCAAAGCTGATAAAAGTGGTGAGAAGCGCAAGTGACTGCAAATTGTTGCAGAAGGATATTGACGCGGTCCATCAATGGAGCATAAACAATAAGTTATTATTCAACACGAGTAAGTGCGAAATGATGTCTTATACGCGTAACAAATCTCCTATGTTATACCAGTACATGATAGGCGAGCAACTGATGCGTAGAGTGGAAGAGGTCCGTGATTTAGGTGTCCACTTTGACCCTCAGCTCAATTTCCGTCAACATGTGCTCAAAGTGACTAACATTGCATTTCAGCGGTTAGGCTTTGTTCTGCGCCATGCCGCTCTTTTGTCAGCCGAAGCTACATGCGCGCTTTACACTTCCCTTGTCCGGAGTGTATTAGAATCGAATACAGTAGTGTGGAGTCCTCATGAGAATAAATATAAACTCATGATGGAACGCGTTCAAAAAAAATTTCTTCGCTGTGTTTTTAAAAAAAAATACTATTATTACCCGTTTTTGTATCCTACCCAATTTTTACAGGGGCATTTAGGTTTCGACTCATTAGAATTAAGAAGATCTATGGCTTTAGTCAAATTCTTTCTGTATATTTTAAGAAGCAAAATCGACGACATTGAATTGCTAGGAAGAACATTAAAGTTATTTGCACCAGATTCATATTTGAGGATGCGCAAACGTCCGTTGTTTAAAGTCGCTGTATCCCGCACTAACTTGTACCGATTGTCGCCGATCCCGCGCGCGCACGCAGCACTGCGAGCTCTACTCGAGGCAGCACCACACTGTGATCTTTTGTGACAGCAGAGCCGAGATTGATGTTTGAGTGTAAGAGCATGCTAGAACGACGTATATAAGATTTTTTTTTTCTCTTTTATTTTTGTCTTGTGTGTTTCGTTTTTATAAAATGTAAGAAAATAATATTGTAACGAATTGGTTTTCTGAACTGTAATGTTGCAATTCATATATTTAAATAAACAAATAAATAAATATTGGTTCGGAGTTGTCCAAACGGTGCGTGATTTGGATTTTTGATCCTCCCGGCTATCCTTCGTGGGGCGGTATTTTCGAAGCAGCTGTCAAGGTCGCCAAAACTCACCTGCGCCGGGTGATTGGAGAAACTGTCCTCACGTTTGAGGAATTACGATCGGTATTTTGCAACATCGAAGCGGTATTGAACTCACGACCGCTTTGTCCGATCTCATCGGATCCTAATGACCTGGATGCGCTAACTCCAGGCCATTTCTTGATCGGTAGTCCTTTAACCTCCTTGCCTGAATACCCCTTCATCGATGTGTCAGCAAAAATTTAATTGTCATCCGAGCTTAGTAAGTATGGAAAATTTCATCGAAGGGTGATAACAGGAAGAATGTTTAATTAAGCTTGCAAGATTACACCACAAGATGGAAGGAAAATAAAGGAAGCATTGTGAGTTAAATAAAAGCAAGTAAAAATTGGTTCGGCAGCAAGAACCGTACATGCAACTTCTCTTGAGAAAAATTCTTTTACAAAAAAAAATTACGTCATATTGGATCCGCCATTTTGAATTTTAAAAAACTGATAAAAAAATCGAAATCAGCGAAATTTATGTTGCGTGCATAAAAAAGTCAGTTTTTTACGGATAAAAAACGAACCGCTAGACCGATTTATTTCAGACTCCTTTCAGATCTAAGTCATGACGTGGCGTATCGATTGATATCATCAGAGCGATTCGGTCCAGTGGTTATTGAGAAATCGAAAGCCAAATTATGTCTACATACATACGTACGTACACACACACACACACACACGCACACACACACACACACACACACACACACACACACACACACACAACACACACACACACACACAAACACACACACACACATCACTCTAAAAATGATTGCAAATGATTCTCCAAGTCGTGAAACGGAAAGAAAACACAAAATTTTCGATTTAGATTTTCGGACCTATTCCAATAACTTCTCAACAGAAGTTAACAATTATAAAAGAAAATATCTACGAGATACTCAAATTATTACTAAAAAAAAGACCGGATAGATTAAGACAATTAAGTGACAAAACTCCAAAGTTTTATAATCTGTATGGCGAAAAAACAATTCATTACCGTTTACCAAATATTTTAAATAATTATGTTACAAATCTTATTTTAAACATCATAAAAAACCAAGCGAAGCTCGATTTTAACTAAAAAAAAACGGTTTGCACTCCGAGAGTGCCGACAGAAGTGAAAACATACAACCTGGATATAACATTTTAACATGTGTAAGCCGCACTTTTATCTTTTCACTAACCCAATTGAGGGGTTGTTTGGAAAACTACCCATTGTCACTTTAAGTAAATTTTACAGGAGGCATAAAAAACTGTTCTCAATATAATACAATCAATAAATAGTTGCTGTTTTAGTAGGTAGGTGTAGGTAATATTACATGCAATAGCTTGTGATATGTTTTTAGCACAAAAGTTTTCCTGGTTTTGAATATAACTAAAAAATAGTTTGACATTGGTTATTTTTCCAATAAAATCAGGACATGGGAAACAAAGAATTTCATAGTGAAAGGCTTGTATTTATAGGCATAAATCTTAAACAAAATTAAAGTAATTACTCCTCACATCCTTCACTGTTGTTATCATCTATTTCGACATCATCATCAATATGATCATCAGAGACATGCACATCTGGTGCAAATTGCAGGAAGAAATCTCTATTTTCTTGTTAAGTAAGAAATTTACTTAAATGTATTAAATTTGATATTTTCCCACTGGACATCTTAAGTGGTTCTAAATATAGTGGATTAAGTATTAAGTCATCGGGTAGGCGGCGTTTGTTGCGAATTATATAATGAATTAAAGGTCCTGTAAAAGTTTCTTTCACATTGATGTGTTCATGCTTATCAGATGTTGTAATAACACGCAAATTGCGGAGCTGAAGTGCTGGTCTTGGAGTTTTGAAAAAGAGTGGTGAAACCGCTGCCTTTAAATCAAAAAGAAATCTTGTGTCACTGTTATATCTTTAAATAGGCCGGGATGTTTTCTGGCAGTTAGGATAATTATATCCCAATCCGCAGGTTTTTTTTTAAGCAATCAGTGCAAAATCTTCATCATTCGGTAGGTATATGTGATCTCTGATTGGATATATGTGGGTAATCCTTTTGAATAGTTTCATTAAAAACGCCTTCATACATATTTGTATTTCTTCATGAATAACGCGCACCTTGTATTAAAAATTAACTTCATGTTAAAAGCTATCATCATCTTCATTATTGCGTTCAAGTCTAGGCCTCCTTTGTTTCACTGGTTGATAAGATATTAATCCTGCGAGATAACCATCCTGGTCGTCTTTCGTCGCATTACGATAAAAAGATTCAAATATCTCCTGCCGTTGATCCATTGAATCTTTGGTATAACATTTTAATCTCGAAAATCTGTAACAATCAAAATAAAACAAAGACTGGTAAAATAAATAAAAACAATCGTATTGATCCCTAAAAATGTATAATACCTGCAGTCTTCTTTGATTAAAGATCCACTTATTGGACGTCCTACATGGTTGATGTGAGGTTCCCCAGCACATTTCTTATGTTTAATATTATCCCTTTTCGACTCCTTTTTCTTCCTTTTCAAGATCCACTGGACATTTGAATTATAGTCCCTTGGTATTTCACTAATCATAATTTCACTGATGAACATCAATTACTTGAAAAAGGTTGGAAATTAAAACTTGCATGACATCAATCGAAATTTATGTTGTCGTTGAATAAGTGTTACCAGTTTTTTTTTGGAAAAAATTCCAATGTCAACTGACATTGGCAGTTCTTTCAAAAATGCATTGGACATAGGTTGTTTTTCCCTATACCAAACACTTTTTTTCCTTGAATATCTTCGGGCATAGGTGTTTGTGTCAAAAATGAGACTTATTTATTACAGAACCTTAATATACTTACAGACTAAGCCAAACGTACATTAAGTTAAGTTTTACACATTTGCCTATTAAGGAAATCATTAAATATTTTTATGGCGGTTGCCAGCAGTAAATTAAAAATATCAATAATTTGGTTTTGAGCGACCATCATATGAAATAAGGAGCCTGCTTGGAAAGTGGGTGCGCAACTGGCATGCACTGTACGAACTTGTTCGGAAGCAAACAGTGGCTGCGCCCTTAACTCACCGCTTCGGCTTGGAACTGCCAGTGCACAATCTTCCAGGGCTTGCGGGTTGTCAACCTTGTTGTTTAGAAGCAGATAATAGTGCACTAATAATGCTAGTTTTTGTCTGAATTCTAGAGTTTCAATGCCCACCATCCCTGCTACGAATATGGACGGAAACAAATAAGGATAGTACCTGTATAACTTTTTGTAAATGAACCTGGCAAATTTTCGTTGGACTCTTTCCAGCATTAGTCGAGTGGGCCAGACGGTATACCAGCAGTGGTGCTTAAGCAGTGTGCTCCTGAGTTATGTCCTGTACTCACGCGCCTCTTCGCGCTTTACTACCATACTAGGCAATTTCCGTCTTCATGGAAGACTGCGAATCTGCACCCGGTGCCCAAAAAGGGCGAAAGATCAGATCCATCGAATTACAGGCCTATCGCTATTACCTCTCTCCTCTCCAAGGTGATGGAGCGTGTGATCAACACACAGCTTTTGAGATACCTAGAAAAACATGACCTGATCAGACCGTCAATATGGCTTTCGCCACGGTCGCTCCACTGGTGACCTTCTAATGTATCTCACACACCGATGGGCACTAGCCATTGAGAGTCAGGGGGATGCATTGGCATGTAGCCTAGACATAGCGAAGGCGTTCGATCGGGTCTGGCACCGGGGTCCTCTATCGAAGTTGCCATCTTACGGAGTGCCCGAGGGTTTGTGCAAATGGGTGGCTAGCTTTTTGTCCGGCAGACGCATACGAGCCGTAGTTGACGGTAGTTGCTCTGATAGCATGGACATTAATGCTGGTGTCCCGCAAGGCTCTGTGCTGTCTCCTACGCTGTTTCTACTGCATATCAATGATATGTTGGAGATCAACAACATACATTGCTATGCAGATGACAGTACTGGAGACGCTTATTACACGGGCCGTGCAAGCATCCCTCGTTCTGTTGTAGAGGAAAAACGTGAAGAACTTGTGTCTCAAATCGAGATCGGTCTGTCCAAGGTCTCTGACAGGGGACGGGAAAACTTGGTCCGATTCAACCCTTCAAAGACACAAGTCTGCGCGTTCACCGCTAAGAAAACCCCATTCACTGTAGTCCCACAATTCCAGAACACTCCCCTCTCCATCTCCAAGAGCATTGGTATCCTTGGTGTTCACATCTCCAGCGATGTTCAGTTCCGAGATCACTTGCTAGACCAGGTAAAGCTGGCGTCCAAAAACACTTGGTGTACTCAACAGAGCGAAGCAGTACTTCACGTCGGGGCAAAGGTTGCTGCTTTACAAGTCGCAAGTCCGGCCCCATATGGAGTACTGCTGCTATCTCTGGGCGGGTGCACCCGGATACCAGCTTGGCCCTTTTGACTCGGTTCAACGACGGGCTGTGAGAATTGTCGACGATCCCAAACTCACTTGCGGTATCGAGCCCCTAAGTCTGAGGAGAGACTTTGCCTCCCTGTGTGTGTTCTACCGCTTGTACAATGGGTTGTGTTCTGAGGAATTGTTTGAAATGATGCCCACGGCTACTTTCTACCATCGCACCGCTCGCCATGGGCATGGAATTCATTCTCACACTTTAGAACCGAAATGGTCGCGTACAGTGCGGTTTCAGAGAAACTTCCTCCCGCGAACGCTTAGGTTGTGGAATAAGCTCCCTGCCAAGGTTTTCTCTA
The DNA here is from genome assembly GCA_946406115.1 of Apoda limacodes. Classification (NCBI taxonomy): domain Eukaryota; kingdom Metazoa; phylum Arthropoda; class Insecta; order Lepidoptera; family Limacodidae; genus Apoda; species Apoda limacodes. The sequence continues at coordinate 52,971,395 of OX291541.1, forward strand.
AGGACTACAGTATGGGGTTCTTCAAAAAAGAAGTTATTAGATTTCTGAAGGGTCGGCAACGCGCGAGTGATGCCCTTGGTGTTGCAAGCGTCCATAGGCTACGGTGACCGCTTACCATCAGGCGGACCGTAGGCTTGTTTGCCACCTTAGTGGTATAAAAATTAGAGCCTGCCTCATAACAAAGCCCAAAGATTTATATGTTCTCTTACATATGTCAAAAATGTGGTCTTTAAACGTTAGTTTAGTGTCTAGTAATAACACATAAGTCGTGTATTTGTGTAACCCTTTCCAATGTGACGTTTTCAGAGTATAATTGTGTTGGCGTGGTGACCTTGATCTCGTGAAGGTCACCACTTTACACTTAGAGTGGTTAAAATCTAAGTGATTCAGCCTACTCCACTGCAGAACACTGTCAATGTCATTTTGAAAAGCGCGTAATCTTCTTCCTTTTCTATTTTCAAGAATAGTTTCAGATCGCCGCGAGCAGTAGGCATTCGGCAGACTTAACAACCTCAGGGAGATCGTTTATCACAATTAAAAACTGTGTGGGACCAAGTGTGCTACCTTGGCTCACGCCAGAATTTATGCTATAGGTGTGAGAGCATTTCCCAGCTTGTTGGACGTATCTTAGATGCACTCTATCAGAAAAATAGCTAGCGAAAAAACTTAAAAGTTTGGGTGTGAAACCTATCATGGCAAAGTTTTTTAACAGGACATCGTTTTGGACTCTATCAAAGTATGCCGCATCAACTTGTCCTCCAACCTCCAGGGCGCGAGAAGTATAATTTGCAAAGTTGATGTGGCTAGTAACTGTAGAACGACCTGACCTGAAGCCGTGCTGTTGATCTGCCATATTAATCTTTATTATTTTTTGTGTAACGATTTGATTTAAAACCGATTCGAATGTTTTTACAAAATTTGTGGGAATACCTACTGGTCTATAATTTGCTACTTCAGCACTAGAACCATTCATAAAGATAGGTGTGACCCTAGAAAGTTTCCAAGCTTGCGGATACACACATAATGCTAAACTTAAATTAAACATAATATAAAGTAGCGGTTTTTCCATAACGGCTGTGCAGTCCTTCACAATGAATGACGGAACCCCGTCGGGGCCAATAGAACTGTGAGCCCTTAAGTGACGGACTGCTCGCCGCAGGCCAGTGGGCGAGACACTGTTGATGGCAACCCTGGATGAACTCACACCGGCGTCTCTCTCAGCGTGTTTGATGTCAAGTGTGGGTTTGTCGGGTATGAACATTGACTAAAAGTAAGATGCAAACGCATTAGCTGCGTCCGCTCCGGTCACTGTCTTGCCCTCATATTTGTATTCGTCGCATGCCTGTCTGGTTTTACGTCGGTCACTTATAAAAGTCCAAGACTTTTTAGAGACATTTTTTACGTCGTTCTCGATTTGTCGGGTATAATTCGAATTTGCTAACTTAATAAGCTCTTTTACGTGACTTCTGTTATATCGAAATATTTCTCTGTTCACAATTTTTACCCATCACAAAAAAAGTGCACAACGCCGCTAAAGAAGTTACTTCAAAATCAATCTTTTTATTTAGCCAATCATCCTATTATGGCGTGGTATTATGGTTTCCGTCTTGCGAATTTTAATGGCATGGCATTATGGTTTCCGTCTTACGAATTTTCGATCAGCCCGACGCGAGTTTATCATATTTTACCCATCACAAAAAAAGTGCACAACGCCGCTAAAGAAGTTTTCACTTCAAAAACTATTAATAGAATAATATTAGCGTAAGACTTAATTTATTGTTGTATGTACTGTTCAACGCAAAAGTGTAACAACTGCTATTCATGTCAAACCTAAATGTAAGGTTTATAGCATGATAATATTTTTTTTGTTTGTTAAAAGATAAAAAAATCACAATTTTGACACTTCACAACACTTAATGAAGGCAGTTATCGTACGAATTTCGTTTGTCTAGGGCGGTGTTCAACTTATGCTAACCGAGCGAGAACTACGCTAAACATAAAAGCTGAAACTATTGAATTACTCAAAGATGACTTATACGTCTAGATTCCCTGTTTAGGTACACGAAATGAGCCGATTCGAGTACCTGACATTACATCATAAGTAATCAGTGCGTAAAAAATGCGATGGCGAGCGGAGCGATGGTAGAAAGTAGCCGTGGGCATCATTTCAAACAATTCCTCAGAACACATCCCATTGTAAAAGCGGTAGAACACACACAGGGAGGCAAAGTCTCTCCTGAGACTTAACGGTTCGATACGGCAAGTGAGTTTGGGATCGTCGACATTTCTCACAGCCCGTCGTCGAACCGAGTCAAAAGGGCCAAGCTGGTATCCGGGTGCACCCGCCCAAAGATGGCAGCAGTACTCCATATGGGGCCGAACTTGCGACTTGTAAAGCAGCAACCTCTGCCCCGATGTGAAGTACTGCCTCGCTCTGTTGAGTACACCTATTTTTTTGGACGCCAGCTTCACTTTGTCTTGTAAATTATCTCGGAACTGAACATCGCTGGAGATGTCTACACCAAGGATTCCAATGCTCTTGGAGATGGAGAGGGGAGTGTCCTGTAATTGTGGGACCACATTGAATGGGGTTTTCTTAGCGGTGAACGCGCAGACTTGTGTCTGTGTGGGGTTGAATGGGACCAAGTTGACCCGTCCCCAGTCAGAGACCTTGGACAGTGTGACTTGTGTCTCGATTTGAGTTCACAAGTTCTCCGCGGTTTTCCTCCACAACGGAACTGCTTGCTACATTCGAGTTAAAAACTAAATTTTCAAAATAATTATTCGCAAAACAAACAACAAATGTTTTTTTGTCTGTGTTGCCAAGTCTTTAGGTACCTTCATTTCCCAAGTTTAATAAGGCGAACAGTGAAACGACAATACATATTGTTCATCTAACGTCACTTAGAAACATCACATTATTTCAGGTTGATAAAGAATTTATGTATTGATTGATTGTATCTATAGATCATAAATCTTTACCCCGGACTTCTGCAATGTTTAAATAAAAAAACATAACAGTTAGATGTAAATATCAATAGAAAAAGTAGTATCATGTATTTTATGAACCACGAAATCATTTGTTAACGTATCTTAAAATACATAAGAAGTTTAACGAAATAACTTCTCTTTGCAACGAACTGTAACGCCATACTTTGGACTCTTTATATAAAATTTAATACTAGGTTTTTTATTAGCAAGACGGTATACGCACACACGCAATTGGGTGTGTAAAATTATAGGGCTGTCTTTGTCATGTGAAAAGCTCTATCAAAAAGATGATGTCATATTTAAACTTCGACATTTTATAGACATGAAACATCTTGGTAGTTGTACCTAAAGTGCATGTAAACGAAGTGCGGCGATGCGCCATTGCTAGGTACTTTCGCCGCCCGCTACTTTCACCCCGCACCCGCACTGCACTGTGCCATCGCCGGTATCGTCGACGATAACGACCCAGTGTGAAAGTATATAGTATCCTGTCGCTATTGTGCCGTTATCGTTATCGTCCAATGTGAAACCAGCCTTTGTGGCGACCATTTTCCGCATTGCGCCGCAACACTAATAATATAAAAACTTAATAGGTATAAATATGTAAACAATAACATATTTTTGTATATATGATTTTTGTCAACTGTCTACGTCGAAAATTGACGAATTTAGCAAAAACAATTACACATTGCAATTAATATCGAGTAACAGCGAAAAAAATCGTTATCAGTGCTGTAATAGCAAAAAAAATGCATTTATACTATTCAATGGTTCTACCAAAATTACCAGTGTGCTTTTTTATTGTTCTGTCAAAGTAACCGAATTGCTTTTACTCTAAATTTTGTTCTCAAATAGCATTAATAGTAAATTAATTGCTTTGATTTGCCTAATATAATATGTAATGACGTACGGGTTCACTTGTAGCAGTTATTCAATTTCGTGTTGGGGATTATATTGATTGTCAAGCAAGGTACGTTAAAACATAAAAAAGATCTTTTCTAAAATATGAAATACAGCTAATTTATATAGCTAATAAATTTTTATTAATTCATATATTATATTTTTTTGCAAATGAAGCAAAAGCATAACATTAATAAAAATAGTTGTACTAAAAAAATATTTTTCAGATCTATGTTTGCTCTCTCTCTCTCTATTGAAGCTGAGTAAAAGTCAACTAGCACCACTTAATATAATTAAAATATAGTAATAGCATTCTGAAAGACATTATTCGAGTTAGGATATAAGTTGGCAGTAAAAACAACAAAAATACCTTAAAGTAAAGTTTATAGAAACAGAATAGTGTGTCGAGTAGTGGAAAAAATTAAGCGAATTAGCTTTTTTATAGCTGTTATAGAACTATTATAGCACAAAGATGCTGAGTTAAATTCAATGATCATTTTTAGTCAGCATCTTCTATAAAATAAAATGCATAATATAGTGCTTAAAATGTTTATTTTACTAATTTATAGCATTAATTGGTGAAAATGATAAATAGTCGAGTTAACTACAGAGACACAGTACAATGTTTTAAAACTTCAATTCAGCTTTCATTCAGCTATAAGCTGAGTAAATCATTTATTATTTGACTGTTTTGCTGATTCGGTGTATACCCATCTGGTTACTCCTGCTGAGGGTTAAAACCTTGTTAGGATTAACATAAATTTTTAATCGATTTCAAAAAAGGAGGTTTGGTTGTTTAAGCAGGTTTTTGTATGTATGTTACGCGATGACTTTGCAGATATCAGTAAAAGTGACTTATGTCCAAGTACCAACTAAAAATAAAAAACTAAGCCTTCAAAACCGCACTATAAAAAAAAACTAACCTTACACTGATGGACATTATGCCCGACACAAGTGTTTTAAAGTCGGATGCTAAAAAAAAATGTCTTCTTTTCGACCACTTGCTAGTGTATGAATAATTAAGAGTTCAAACGTCAAATATCATCATCATCTCTGGCCTTTTATAAGTGTAATAACATTTATTAGAAAATATGTATTATTATAAATTTATTTTCCTGCAATACGCGACTTTCACTATTTCTGTAGATTGATTTATTGATAAAGTAAAAATATTTTAAAAATTTGATACAAAATGTTTAAGAAAGTTATAAATCTGCAACTTTATAAATTCTGAAGTATTAAATATATGTGCCTTAAATATGGCCTTGAAATATATATATGCAGCACGTTTCCTGAAAAATATATGAGCAGTACGTGACTTCAAAAATCCGAAAATTGACAAAAGTTTATATCTAATCGCTAGAATCGATTTTAAAATATACTCGGAAACATCTAACTTCGGATATTCACAATTTGCAAGCACGTATCGCAAGTACTTTATAACCTTTCACAATATGCAAGCACGATTTCATAGAGATCGGTTTAGCGGTTTAACCATGAAAAAGTGACAAAAAACAGACAGAGACACGCATTTATAATATTAAAATCCTTTGACCGCAGCTCCGCGCGCGCTGAATTCGGTTATCGGCTTAGGATACCGACGACAATTTTTGATTATAGTAAGTAAGTTTCCGGTCGTTTTGGTTATTTACCCTCTTTGCGTTCCCTCTTTTTAACTGTTGGCCTCTTGAATAAGCTCAGAGTCGCTCAGCAAGCTATGGAAAGAGCCATGCTCGGTGTTTCTTTGCGCGACAAAATCCGAAACGAGGAAATTCGCCGGAGACCCAAAGTTACCGACATAGCTCAAAAAGTGGCAGTGGGCACTAGTGGGCAGGCCCCATCGCCCTCGAGTGGCGACCACGGATCGGAAGACGCAGCGTGGAACGGCCTCCTACCAGGTGGACGGACGACCTGGTTAGAGTCGAAGGAAGCCGATTGACGCGGGCAGCTCAGGACCGGCCGTTGTGGAGACATATGGGGGAGGCGTACGTTCAGCAGTGGACGTCTTTCAGCTGAAACGACGACCCTCTTTGTGCTAATCCGACTTACACTTGACGTTTTTTAAGCAGCTATGTTCTTTTCCTCCCATTATAAAATTTCAATAAAATCTCTTTGCGCTAATCCGACTTACAGTTGACATTTTTACGTAACCTATAACCTATAAGGTGCAAGCTTTTACACTGCTAAATTTTATCGAGATCGGTTTAGCGGCTTAGCCGTAAAAAGAAAATAAACGGACAGAGAGACATGTTCAGTTTTAAAATATATACAGATGCAACATTTGTGTCAAATTAGACTGTTTTATAATTTCATCTAAGTACATACTTTACTTTTTTTTTCTACTTTTTGTTACTTTATCGCGACTTCGGCCCTGAATGATATTATCCCTCGGGCCCTAACCTCGTCCCGGCTCCCGGCCATTTTAGAGCCAAGTGGAATTTTCCGCACCGATGGCAAGAGGCCTGACGATTCTACTTTTGGGCCATGGAAGCTCAGTAATTCTTTGACACGCTGGTGGCATCTCATTTGCCAACGACCTCAAAGAGCGTTGGCGCGGTAGCCGCGTCTGCTGAAGCCCGCAAGCGGCGTAAATATGCCAATCTTGAGGCAGGTTTCTTATTTGTGCCGTTTGGGACCGAAAGCAAAAAAACTCGTCCGTGACCTTTCCGCGCGACTGGTCGAGGCATCGGGTGACCTGAGGGCTGGCAGTTTTGTCTGAGGTAAGAGGTAACGCTGCCAGCATTCTGGGCACCGCTATGTCGCGTGATTTTTTAGAGGATATTTTTTATTTATAGTTAGATTATTTTTATTTTATTTTCATTTTAGTACCTACTTAATTATTGAATACATAAGCTAATAATATATTTTAGTACCTACTTATTTATTGAATCCATAAGCTGTAAGGATTTGAATGGGTTCAAACAACAAAAAAAAAACAAGATAATACCAACCTTTAACAACACTACAGAGGTAGGGTAAAGAAATTAGGGTGTTCGTATCAAATTTTTCATCAACGAGATTCCTCTTAGCTTCTAATAATTCCTCATAAACTTTGATCTGAAAATAATGATATAAAAATTAACTTCTATATCTATGTGTATCAAAAAAACCGAAACTTGGTACGGCCTCCAGCTAGATGGACTGGCGGCGAGGAGACAGAAGACCGCGAGAAGTGGCGAGCCATGGACGAGGCTTATGTTCAGCAGTGGACAGAAATAACCTGATGTAATAATGACCTGTTTATATAATAGTGAACACTGTTCGTTGATAAGCATGTAACTTGAGAACGGCTGGACCAGATTGGATAACTACTAAAATAGACCGCTAAATACATCTATTTAGCAAGTTTTATCCCGGATTACTATTATTTTATGACAATTATACATTAAAAATTAAATTATACAAAAAACAATCAGAACTTGTGATGTTACTTCCTCTCTGCCGATATATCTATGTATATCTATGTATATCTATGTTTGTGGACAAAAAACACAAATAACACATTTAATATCTGATAAACTGCACGAGCGCCGCAGATTTTATTAAAAATTTTGCAGTTTTTCGATTGCCATGAAATATATTATAACAACTACCTGTCTTTGTCTATTACTTTTAAAATCCTTTTAAAAAAAACCTTTTAATTGGTACATTTGTTTTATCGTAATGATGTATTAACAATTTTTTAATGATTATTTAAAGCAGAAGTTAATGTCATCTTTGTAATTTTTTTTTATTGTACAAAATATTTTTAATCATGTTTTGTACACTTTGCCAGTTTCTATTCTATATATATATATATATATATATTTATACCTAAAAATGTTGTTCGAAAACGAACTGTTTTGTATGTGTGTGTGTGTAAGTTATTCGCAATTTTTTTTACTAACATTTACTAAAACATACAAGATGACTGTTTTGTTCTATACCTAGTTACGTACATATTTATTGTGGTGTTTTGTATGACATGCCAAGACATAGCAGACGTGATATACATACATTTACAGTTTTTAAAAATAACAATAGCCTAGGTCTAAGTTTTTAAGTGGCACGCGTCACATTTTATTTTCCTGAAGGAATCCAACGAAACTAGCTTCAAATTATTAAAAAAAAATTGAGATTTTTTTTTTTCAGAGTATATAGAAAATGTCGTTACATCTTCGTTAATGTAGACATATTAGAACTAGAATTACTCGTGCTAAGTTCAACAATCACTTCGGAATAAATATTAAAAAAGAATCAATTAATTACAAAGTAAATATTGACGTATAGTTTTGGGGTTCCGTAGTTAAATAATATAAACGGAACCCTAATAAATTCGTCATGTCGGCGCCTCCGTACGTCACAGCATTATAATTTCGCCGTCTTTCGGTTCACTTTTTCATTCAAATGAAATGTTACAAATTCGTGTTTTTTGTGAATCACTATAAAAAATATTATGAAATCTGATGAAAATTAAGAAAAAGAAAGTAAGGGTTTTTAGGGTACGGGTACGGGTTAGGGTACGGGTACAGCAACCGAAGGATGAATTTTTTTATGCACCCTATCATGTGGGATAGGAATCATTTATAGGGCTTTGAAACTTTTAAACCACGTAATTTTAAAACCTGAAATTATCACAATAATAGGGCTTAATTAATACTAGCAACGAAAATTGTTTTGGAAAAAAAACGTGCTTCATAAATTTTTAGATATCCGTAATAATTCTCATTCTGTGCTAGGGTACCAGCACGAGTGGTGGTGAACGACTCGCACTTGGCCAGTTTTCATATATTTTATGGTTGCGTGTTATTACAGTTTAATAATTACAAATATTGTTTACTACGAGTACAATATCGAACTAAATTCGTTGCAAGACTCGATCATTCGTTTTGAACCTGGTAGCTTTATAATGATTGCAAACGACGGATGCGCAATAGTAACACGTGAAAATTTCAATGTTTTACGAAAAAACATTTTAAATGCCCTCACCCAAATAACAAATTGGTTCACAGCTAATGGTTTAAGTATAAATCTTAAAAAACACACCTTTTACATTTTTCACTCAGAGATAATTATTGTAAGCCAATTGATATTATATTTAACAATGTCCAGATTCCACAAGTGTCAGTGGTAACATTTTTGGGTTCCGTTTTGACAACAACTTAAAATGGGACACACACATAAACAAATTAAGTGGGCGTCTCAGTCAGGCTTTTTTTGCATTGGGCAGAATCTTCCCAACACTTAGTCCAACAAAATGCGCATGGCGTACTACGCATACGTCAATTCTCTGATAGCATACGGCATAGACTTGTGGGGCCAAGCGGCCGAAAGAAAAAAATTTTTTGCTAATACAAAAAAGAGCCGTAAGAATACTTGCCAATGTAAAACCATATAATACAGGATACCAACACAGGAATACTTCAAAAAATTGAAAAGACTTACGGTACCCTGTGTTTATATTTATGAAGTATCAAAATATATGTGGAGACACTTAGACGAGTTCCAAACATTTAAGTCCAACCGTAAGTGTACTGAACTTGTAACTGTACAAACACGACTGAAGCGGTCAACGGTATCATTAAAGGCGGTAGGAGTAGATATATATAATAAAATCCACAACAAATTAAAAAAGGGCACACTCATATGAAACATTTTGTGACAGGTTAAAAAAAATACTGCTCGAAAGGGCTTATTATGACATTAAAGATTTTAAATGATGAGAATTTCGGTTAATATTGACATTTTGTATAAAAATTAATTATTCTATTTTATTTTATTTTTAAATTGCATCAATTTTTTTACTTTGACTTTAACTTTCCTAGCCCAAAATAGTCATTGTCCTTTGTCGACTACCGATATTGTGATTTTGTGATGTGATTTGTTTTGATAAATTTCCAGTTGCAAATTTGAAAGTCTGTCAGAACAGCTAGTAATTAATATAACTAATAAGTATCTCATGTCATTTTCTGAAATATCAGAAATATTCTTTTAAAGCTAATTTTATAAAGTAGTTGCCAAACAAAATAACCTGCACTTCCGGATGGTGCGCCAGCTCGTAGGTGCAGTACGTGAGAGCTACCGAGGTCGTATCGAAACCTCCTTGGAGAAATATTGCAGCTTGCGCCACTAATAAGTCTTCACTCATGTCTGAAAGTATACAGACAAATTAAAACACAAAGATTTAGCTATATAATCACAGCTTGAAAGATAATGTAATTTTTTTATACCACTTAGGTGGCAAACAAGCTTACGGTCCGCCTGATGGTAAGCGGTCACCATAGCCTATGGACACTTATCACTCACGCGTTGCTGACCCTTCAAAAATCCAATAACATCTTTCTTAAAGAACCCCATACTGTAGTCCTTAGAGAAAACCTTGCCAGGGAGCTCAATCCACAACCCAAGCGTTCGGGGTAATAAGTTTCTCTGAAATGGTGAGTGGTGCATGGTAGAAAGTAGCCACGGGCATCATTTCGAACAATTCCTCAGAACACATCCCATTGTGCAAGCGGTAGAACACACATAGGAAGACCCTCCTTAGGCTTAAGGGCTCGATACGGCAGGTTAGTATGGGATCGTCGACTATTTTCACAGCCCGTCCTTGAACCGAGTCAAAAAGGCCAAGCTGGTGTCCGGTTGTACCTGCCCAGAGGTAGCAGCAGTACTCCATATGGGGCCAAAGTTTGCGACTTGTAAAGCTGAAACCTCTGCACCGACGTGAAGTACTGCCACGCTCTGTTGTGTACACCAAGTTTTTTGGACGCCAGCTTCACCTGTTTGTGCAAATAACCTCGGAACTGAACATCACTAGAGATGTCGACAACAAGGATCCCAATGCTCTTGGAGATGGAGAAGGGAGTGTTCTGGAATTATGGGACTACAGTGAATGCGGTTTTCTTAGCGAAGAAAGCGCACACTTGTGTCTTTGTAGCGTTGAATCGGACCAAGTGTTACCGTTCCCAGTCAGAGGCCTTGGACAGAGTGGTCTCGATATGAGACAAGTTCTTAACGTTTTTTTCCACAACGTAACGAGTGATGTTTGCACGACCCATGTAATAAGCGTCTTCAGTACTGTCATCTGCATAGCAATTTATGTTGTTGATGTCCAACATGTCATTGATATGCAGTAGAAACACCGTAGGAGACAGCCCAAAGATCTTGCGGGACACCACATTATTGTCCATGCAATCAGAGCAACTACCGTCAACTACGGCTGGTATGCGTCTGCCGGACAAAAAACTAGCCACCCATTTTCACAAATCCTCGGGCACCCCGTAAGATAGCAACTTTCGATAGAAGACCCTGGTGCCAGTCCCGATCGAACGCCTTCGATTTGTCCAGACTACATGCCAATGCCTCCCCCTGATTCTCAATGGCTAATGCCCATCGGTGTGTGAGATACACTAGAAAGTCACCAGTCAAGTGACAGTGGCGAAAGCCATGTTGACAGTCACTGATCAGGTCGTGTTCGTTCTTTCGTTCTGACGAGTTCCAGAGTCACCATTTTGCAACGCTTTGAAAGAATAAAAGGGTGTTTACGAAAACGTAAACATACTACGATAGTTTTTTGTGCACCACTGCTTCAAGTATCTTGGACAAAAGACAAATGCTTTGCACCACAGACAGGGTCGTTAAGTAACCAAAAAAGAGAGAAAATATCAATGTGATTAATGATTGAAAGAATTGAATCTAAAACATGTACAGCTTTAGGAGTCCGTTTGTAGGGAGGAGATTGTTTAGAGCTGAAAGTGAGTTTAGCAAGTTAAGTAAGACGAATACTGAACTATTACCACATGGGATGCTTAGTCCCTAAAGCATAAAAGCGTATTAAGAACCAGCTAGCGGTATTAAGAATTTGAACTTCACGGGCAAAGTTAGGAGGAAAAATATCAAGACTTGCTTTAACTTTTTTAGGAACCTTTTTATAACCATGTTCATTGATGATAATGACTGAATATGTAATGTTAGCCACAGACAGTTTTTGCAGCCAAGTAGGTTGCGTTGTGTGCTCTTTAAAGGTTTTATTAATTATGATAGTGTCATGAACATAGGTAAAACCAAAGTTATATAGGGTTTTGGAAGTGGTAAGTTTATCCATGAAACGTTGTTAGGCATACAATAGTTAGACTGTGATTCGAAGATTCAAAGGAAAGGAAATCACTTTTGGATTATACAATCCCCGATTAGGAACTCGAAATGCTGGCTTTGGTCTATCAGAAACTCTAAAAGGAACCTTCAACGATGATTTAGCAATGTGTGTAGAAATCCCAAAAATTAAAGTACCCATAGCTCGCTACTAAACGCACCTAAAAAAAAATACAATTTTAAATAAAATGTAAGACAAGAATTTAAATTTGTAGTCATCGCCTGACTAAAAAAAGAGATAACTGCTAGTCAGATTAACAATAGTTTGAGTGACTAGAACTTTGGCATTTCACCAGCACTTACTAATACCCTCCAGCTCGTCATCTCTGTCTCAATAGGGACCCAACGTGGTTACTTATACGCAGTGTCATCGGGATTTTCTATGAAGAGTAACTAGACAAACCCTAGGTCACCTCAAAACCTCGTTTAAATTGTTCGTTCAAGTGTTTGGTTTGTATTCATTTGTTTCTGTCATTGGTTTTTATAACGAGAAGAAGAATCCAGTACCTATGAAAATTGTAGTGTCAAAGACATGATCATGACATGAAAAAAGAAAATCATCAGCTGCGTGTCCCCATAGTAAAATATCGTAGGGAATCACGCTATGAAAGTAGCTGCAGTATATTATCCAGGCAGTGGCTTTGTATGTAAGTTGACGAATCTTTTTAACCACGAATGCTGCAGAACTAAGTCTATTTGCCAATCTAGCTATTACGTGCGCCCCACTAAAGATTTTATCTACAAGATCTAATCTGCTCCCGGTTTATAAGTACACTGGTTCTTACCGGTCTGAATTTTGGTTTTGTTAGTTAGGAGTAAATTTTGGGAACCAGGGGACAACTTTAGCTGTTTACATTATTTAATATAGTTTAAAGGTTTTGAAGAAGTGCCAAATATGTAAAACGTAAGAAGGGAAGCATACAAATCACAACCAATTGCACCAATATACCACTAGAGCGGGTCAAATATTCAGTCCTGTTTACGTATACAAGAATGGATTATTTAGGCCTACTGTATGTCAAATCAGAAAGACATATCAAAAAAAGAAGACGTTAGCCTGTTCATCTGCCTTGCTGTAAGAGCCATTTGGAAACGGTTAAAAGTTTATCAGCTGAGGACTACTTGCTAGCTTTGAGAAAATTTGTAGTTGCAATAGACACACCAGCAAGGATTTTATCTGACAATATTACAAATTTTAAACTGGTGAGTTATTAGCAGAAATATTATATGGAGAATTATGTAAAAAAAATGCGGCGTGTATGAAAGATTGGTGGAAAAACGAGAGATAAGCATACTCTGACCGACAGCTAGTAAGCCAGTCACAAGGAAAGGTGAAGCAGTTCTGGTAGGCCACTAACTACAGTAGGCGATGATTAAGAACATAATGGATATTAACCTACGCATTTTCTTCATGTTTCAGGTTAGTGAGTGTTGAGTGACAACAACCAAGATTTCAGAGTACCAACTATAAAAACGGACAGACGACTGTAAGAAGGTTGGAAAGGAGAAAAAACAGCTCTCGAAGAATTCAAGAAAATGTTTATACAACAGCACTTGCCAGAATTGCAAGAACGATACTCGATAGTTAATATCGCAAATCCTCCTCGCATAGGGGATTTGGTCTAGATAAAAGACGATGAACCCAGAATTAAGAGGAGAGTAGAAAAAATATGTCAGCTACTCTGCCGTTCTATTTACAAGTAAAACTCAAAATTACCGCGCCTTTTCCTCCCCTAAGCTGTCTGTGCAGTGAATCCTCATATTAACTCTTAGTAACTTTTTTGGAAAAATGGCAAGAAGAATAAAGAAATGAGTTTTTCAGTGGCTACTTCGGTCCAGCCACATTTAATGTGGACTTTTGTAACATTCGGGGTATTCCCGCAAATCATAACGCAGTCCACCACCATCTGGGGACTGCGCAGCCGATCATTCTTTTTCTAACGTTGACGCAGATATCCTGCCCGGCCGATACATCATACATACATTGTCCCGGCAACAAACTCGAGGACAATTTTGTGAGTGGTGACTTCATAGCCTTGAAGACAGGGACTCGTCGATATTGTGGGTGGGCATAGATCACGGTAGCTCGTCTCTTCACGCACCTGAATTTGACGACTGACAAAGTTCTAGTGCAATATCCCACAGCAGAACTAGTTATTTTGGGAGACTTCAACTCCCACCATCGTGAGTGGCTCAGTTCTCCAACCAATAACTACGCAGGGATTTCTGCTCATGAATTTGCTCTGACCTATGCATTCTCTCAGCTGGTACTTTCTCAAACGAGAATACCCGATACAGAGGACCACACGAGCTCCTTAGTGGACCTTCTGCTGACAACACGTCCGGACAGACATTCCTTCTCAGTGGATGCGCCTTGAGTCTCCTCGGACCACTGTCTCGTTCGGACTCAAGGGTCATGCACATTGCACAGAACACGATCCATCTGGGCCAACTAATTGGCGTCGTGTGTGGCATTATAGGTCGGCAGATTGGAATGGGTCACGAGAATTTTGTGCTTTGTACCCGTCGTTCATACGTCTGCGCAGCCGCAGTCACTGAGATAATCCTCGCTGGTATGGATTGTTATATTCCTAACCCGCGAGTAGCTGCCGGCGTCAAAAAACGACCGTGGTTTAATAGGTCTTGCAGAGAAGCTAAAATTCTTAAGCAAACTGCATATGTGGCTTAGACCGCAGCTCGTAATAATAAGGATCTGAATTTTTATAAGGTAAAACGCGTATTAAATGCTGCCTCGAAGTTCAGTACGAAAGTGACTGCCAGAGCACAATTCCAATTCATCGACAAAATAGGTACCACCACTGCGAAAGCCCGATGGTAACTTGGCCCATAGTGCTTAAGAGAAAGCCGATCTACTGGGCAGTTTCTTTGCCTTAAACTTGAATATGAACGATATAGGCGCTGTACCACCCACTATACCGTGGTGCGGTAAAACCATGCAGGAAATCTTCGTAACACAGCGGGAGGTCTGGCGTGCGTTGCTTTCTCTAGGCGTTCATAAGTCGAATGGGCGAAACGGTATACCAGCAGTGGTGCTTAAGAAGTGTGCTCCTGAGTTATGTCCTGTACTCACGCGCCTCTTCGCGCTTTCCTACCATACTAGGCAATTTCCGTCTTCGTGGAAGACTGCGAAAGTGCACCTGGTGAAAGGGCGATGGATCAGATCCATCGAATTACAGGCCAATTTCTGTTACCTGATCCATCCATCGCTCCATCGCTATGGTGATGGAGCGTGTGATCAACACACAGCTTCCCAGATAGCTAGAAAAACACGACCTTGTCAGTGATCGTCAATATGGCTTTCGCCACAGTCGCTCTACTGGTGACCTTCTAGTGTACCTCAAACACCGATGGGCACTAGCCATTGAGAGTCAGGGGGAGGCATTGGCATGTAGCCTGGACATAGCGTATGCGTTCGATCGGGTCTGGCACCGGGGTGTTCTATTGAAGTTGCCATCTTACGGAGTGCCCGAGGGTTTGTGCAAATGGTAGCTATCTTTTTGTCCGGCAGACGCATACAAACCGTAGTTCACGGTGGTTGCTCTGATAGCATGGACATTAATGCTGGTATTCCGCACATTGGACATCAACAACATGCATTGCTATGCAGATGACAGTACTGGAGACGCTTATTACATGTGTCGTGCAAACATCCCTCGTTCCGTTGTGGAGGAAAACCACGGAGAATTTGTGTCTCAAAGTCAAAAGTCAAAGTCAAAATGGTTTATTCAAATAAGGATTTTACAATCACTTTTGAATCGTTAAAGTTATAAAATATTATTTTTTGAACCCTCCCACCTTCCCGCCGGTTCACAATGTTGTTGATTTCTACCGAGAAGAATCCGGCAAGAAACTCTTTTAAAAACACTATCAATAATACAAATAAACTAAAATACAATTAATGTTTTAAATAAAAAATTTTTAGTCGTACAATTTTATGTTATTTCCACTTTAATTTGGTTTACTTATGCATCCTGTAATTGAGCATCATCAGTCCCAAGGATTTTTATCATTTACATAGTCCGAAATATTGTAGTATGCCTTTTTACAAAGTACCTGCTTGATAAAAGATTTAAATTTACTTATTGATAGATTTTGAATTTTATTGGGAACTTTGTTGTAAAAGTGTATACGTTGCCCCATAAAAGAGTTACTTATTTTGTGTAGACATGTATCATGCACCAACAGCTTATTTTTACTTCTAGTATTTACTTTGTGAACATCACTTTTCTTGCTGAAACTATTGATATTTTTATGTACATATAAAAGATTTTCATATATTTACTGCGACACTAAAGTTAAAATTTTTACTTCCCTAAACCTATCCCTCAAAGATATCCTAGATCCTAATTTATAAATAGCACGAATTGCCCTTTTTTGTAACAAAAATATTGTATTTACATCAGCAGCGCTACCCCACAATAGGATACCATATGTCATTAAACTATGGAAATAGCTAAAATATACTATTTATGCAGTGTCGACATCGGTCAATTGTCTTATTTTCTTGATCGCATACACAGTAGAGCTAAGTTTTTTGGCTAGGTTATGAATATGAGGACCCCATTTAAGTTTGGAGTCCAGCGTTATGCCAAGAAAGACTGTTGAATTAACAAGTTCTAATTGCTCGCCATTAATATTAATACAAGACTGTCTCTGACTAACATTTGGTAATGTAAATTTAACACATTTGGTTTTTTTTTCATTAAGTAACAAATTATTAGCGTTAATCCAATTTACAATTTTAGAAAGGGCATTATTTAATTCATTTTAACATGTCTGTCGTCTCTTAACTTTAAAAAGCAAAGAGGTGTCATCAGCAAATAAGACAATGTCATGGTTTTTTACATTATATGGGAGATCATTAATGTAAATAAGAAATAGAAAAGGACCTAAAATTGAGCCCTGAGGGACTCCCATAGTGACTGCTGATCCCGGAGATCTTTCACCGTTGACATCTATTTTCTGTACTCTCCTACTCATATAGGATGTTAAAAGGTCGAGAGCTTTGCCTCTAATAACATAGTGATGTAGCTTCCTGATGAGATTTTCATGTTGAACACAGTCAAATGCCTTAGATAAATCACAAAATACTCCAAGGGCGTCATGCGAATCCTCCCAGGCGTTATATATATTTTTTATTAGTGCCACTCCTGCATCGGTTGTGGAACGGCCTTTCATAAAGCCAAACTGTTTACTACTAAGTAGCTCATTATTACAGAAATGCCTTAACATTTGACAAAGTATGATTTTTTCAAAAACTTTACTGAGTATAGGTGGTATCTCAAATCGAGACTACACTGTCCATGGTCGATTCAACCCTACAAAGGCATAAGTCTGCGCGTTTACCCAAAGAAAACCACATTCACTGTAGTCCCACAATTCCAGAACACTCTCCTCTCCATATCCAAGAGCATTGGAATCCTTGGTGTTGACATCTCTAGCGATGTTGAGTTCCGAGATCAATTGCAAGACAAGGCGAAACTGGCGTCCAAAAAACTAGCAGTTAATCTTGGTTTGCAGATATTTTATCTTGCCTTAAACGCAATAACCTCTTACTTGCTGTTGTCAAGCCATATAATTCCTGAATGCTGCGTTTTGTCTTAATATTGGTCTAAATTTTGAAGAAATACTGTGTTTTCAGTTATCATAAATCAGAAACCAGAAAAGCTAAAAAATTACCAAAATTATGCCGCGATAGATCTCGTTTTCGAGGTAACGGTAATATAATAAAAGTAAAAACATAATATCTTGAGATACTGTGTTCTTCAATACGATGGCAGTACTACTAAACAGCTCTCCCTACTCTGATCTCTGGTTATGTAGGATCCTAGTCTTATTTTATCACAGATTCCAGACTTTTCTAGTACCAGAAGGCTTATAAAGAAATAAACGACATCCAACCTTTTCCGTTCTTGGCAGCATCTTGTTTCATTTTCAGCAAAGCATCGAGCAGATCCTTCACAATGACTATTTCCTTCTCGTAGCCGCCTCGCTGCGTCACAGCTATCTTAAAAATTTTACACAAATAATCTGTGGTAACTTTAGGGAAAAATCTTGCCCTGAAACAAACAAAACAGGTGAATTTTACTTCATTCAACATCATTTAACATTTGCATTTATTTCAATTTATTCTCCTTTTTATAGTGAACATATGAAACGCGACAAATAAGTCCAACTTGACTGTATAAAATAAGTTAATGTTCAGGCTGTGGTGTGATTTATAAGTGTAAAAAGGTAAAGTGCGAGTCATGCTCATGCACTTAGGGTTCCCGTCCGTTTCCCACTGTCCACTCCAAATTTCCTTTGTTTTTTTGATTTTTTAAGTTTTCTTTTACTTTATACTTTTTAGGGTTCGTACCTAGCAGGTGCCAACGGAGCCCTATTACTAAAACTACGCTGTCTGTATGTCTGTCCGTCTGTCCGACCATTAAAAGGCTCTATCTTTTAGACCGAAATAGGTAAAAGCCTAAATTTTTCACAGAATATGTGTTATAATGGAGAATTATCTAACAAATATTAAAAAGTTGTTGAATAGTTAAAATTTAATGGGGGGGTCCTCATACAAGTAACCCATTTTCGTTGTTTTTGATTTAGGGTAAAAACAGAAAGACATACAAACTTCAAACTTGCATTGAAAAATTGTGAAAACTCTAAAGTATCACATCAAATTATAAAAACCGTGTTTTTTTAAAAAAAGTAATGTGCAAATATTACTCTCAGTATTGCTAGTATTTGTGAAAAATTCATTAAGGACGTTTTTTGTGTGTATTAAAAGTAAATGTTCAATATTTATGGAAGTTGTGAAATATGTATGGAAGACCGCACCAATGTCGATTGTAAATAATGTTTTTTTAACCAATATTCGGGGTTTGGGTACCATTTTATTAGTCTCTAAATGTTGCAAGGCTTTCAACGCAGTCATTTAAGAGTTCTTAAAATGTGTACCGCTTCTAACGCAGACATTTACTAGTTATTATTATATTCTAAATTGTCTTACTTGAAAATGTGTTTAATTTCTGGATAAAAGAATATGGTTGCCCATGACAGGCCTCTGTGTAAACTAAACTTCATAAACTCCTTGGTTATTTCTCTCATTGGACTTTCTCCTTTCAGAGTGGCATCTCCGTCAACTCCGAACGCCGATATACTTATTATGTCCGTTGTCAAGTCTGAATATAAAGTCTGGAAACATAAAAAATATTGCAATTTGAAAAAAACGACATATGTTCCTAAAAAAAAATTAAGTGTGATTAATCTAGAGGAATGAGGTACTTCTAAATAACTGGTCTTACAAACGAAGGAACATAAAATGCGATCAAGAAGACTTGCTTAATGTTAGTTGGGGACATGGCCAAGAACCAAAAAATGTGTAGAAGAACTAAAGTAGCTGCAAAAGTAAAAAGTTAGTAGTCCAAATATGTTGCCCGAAAAGACGATTATCTCTGAGGAACAGTGAAAAAAAAGCACCTTACTAGATGGATCCATGATCTGTTCAGTTAACTCTAGATTACTTCGGCAAAATCACTATAACCAGAAAAATCGAAGTTCACGTTGTACCCGCGTTCTCTGCGTTGTGGTCTATAGTAACTTGAGTATATATGTATAGCAAAGATTCGTCGTCTCAGCCGGAAGACGTTCACTGTTGGCCTCAGCCATATGTCTCCATAACGGCCTTTTCTTAGCCACCTACTTTCACTGGCTTCCTACAGCTCAAACTAAGTTGACAATTCTTTTGGTAGAAAGCCGTCCCAAGCTGCGTCTTCCGATCCATGATCGCCACTCAAGAAGCCATCGCATTCACCGGTTATCGGTTCGACGAGCGATGCAGCCTGCTATTGCCACTTTAAAGAGGTTTTGTTGTAAAATAGGCCAGCACTAAGAAAGGTTTATATAAAATTCATCCCCTTAACCCTTTTAGTAACTATAGTAAAATGGGGAATAGAAATATGTATTAAATTCTTCGCATTTAGCTTATGCATAAAAGATGGTATTCTTTGGGTTGAAAATTAAGATTGACATGTTTTACCGTTTTTAGAAAATCATGTGCTTGTGCTAGTGGCAAAAAAACTGTATGAAAATTCCAATTTTGTGTCTAGGCATTTGAATTTTTTTGCAAACCTGTTTATTATTACGTAGGTGAATTAAAGAAAGGATTTTGCAATTTTTGAGGATAAATGTAGAAGAATTGGTATTTGGCCTTAATAAATTTTATAAATTAAAATTCACTGTTTTTGGAAAATTATCCTCTAGAAGTCAAAATAGGGGATGAAAATTTATATTAAAATATATTACAGCTAAAAACTTTCTTCATTTTTCCAAAAAAAAAACACGCGGACGAAATCGCAGGAATAAGCTAGTTATGATAAATATAAAAAAATCTCATTAAGTGTAAAACAGTTTCGTTACCTTTGTCACCCTTTGTTACACAGCACTTCAGTTATATTCAGAAAAACTGAAAGTTAGATTTACACGACACAGTTAGATTTTAGTTACAGCTTAGCTGTAAGGACGGAAAAGACACAGGATTTTTTTTATTCACATATTACCGTAGAAACCGAATTTCATTTCAATATTACCGTTATAACTGAATTACATTCTAATATTACCGTTATAACTGAAATTCAATTCAATATTACCGTTATAACCGAATTCCATTCCAATATTACCGTTATAACTCAATTTCATCCAAATATTACCGTTATAACTAAATATCATCCCAATATTACCGTTATAACTGAATTTCATTCCAGTTTCGAATCGTATAATGTTACATTTCTCAAACAAATAAACGAAGTATGACATTTTGCAGTAAGGCACTAACTATCATTTCATATTATTACTTTATGTAATGCTTATATAAAGCACAGATCATTTTATATTTCATAAAAAAATGTTTTTTGTGTGTCCAATAAAGTATAGTATTATTATTGTAATTTAACATTGGTTGATATATTTAACAAAACTTACTCTAAGGTCAATAAACTTCTTGTTATCTACGTCCACCCTGATTCTCTGTACGAGCTGCTGACACTTGGTGTATACAAGGGTTTCCACCATCTTCAGCTTTGCGGACGTGAATACTGTAGTTAGATGACGTCTTATCATGGACCAAGTAGGTTCCTGAAAGATAAAAGGAATTTTATATTAGTTTACAGTTGTGTTACGTGCGCAATTAAACTTTCCATACAAACATTTACTGGGTCTGGGATGTGTTAAATATTCTTGTAGGTTCTTCCAAGTTCAATCTTAAATCTTTTTTTCATTAAAATTTACATATTCTGAAATTTTGCTGCTTGTATAGTCAAAATGTAAAAAAATCACCAAGGAATTAGTCGTATTTTTACAGATTCGTCAATGGAATAAACGCTCATCTGGACAATGAACTAGAGTAACACGGCTCAATGTTTTTTTTAATAGGATCTCTATTGTTTTCACGTCAGATAGTGGTTTGGTCAGTCTTTGAAACATACTTGTCTTGATTAATTATTAATGAACTACGTCAGAGGTACTGGATCATTCCGTTACGCAACACAGTGCGCAGTGTAGCGAGGCAATGCCAGTTCTGTAAACTTCGCAGAGAGAAGCCGGCTATTCCTCCTACAGGAGATCTACCGCTGCAACGTATGGGATACAATATGCGGCCTTTTACATTTACTGGTATTGACTACTTTGGGCCACTAGAGGTGACTATTGGTAGAAGGCGAGATAAACGGTAGGTCGCATTAATTTCATGTCTGCCAACTCGGGCCATCCACCTTGAAACCGTTGCAAGCATGACAGTTGATTCGACAATTATGGCGCTAAGAAGATTTTTTTCTAGAAGAAGAGGTTCCTTCCTTTCCTTTGTAGGTCAATGTTGAGGAAGAACGATAAAATTGCATAAAAACCATTTAAATTTGGAATGTTTTCTTTAACTTGTGTCAGAAGAACACCACTTAATTAATTTTCGGCAGAAATTTTTAGCAATTTTTTAGACAAAAATGTTCCGACAGAATGGACCAACCACCTCGGGAGCAAAAACCTAACTGAAGAGGCTGAAAAATGTTTGCCAAAACCGGCGCTACCTTTCTACAGCATATCTTGGCGGCGAGCCGACGTTAGGTTGGCAATAACTGCAATTGGCCTTGTAACGCCCCCTTTATATGAATATTTGAATAAATAATAAACTTCTCTAAGAAACTTCTGAAGCATCGACACTCACTCAGAGAGAGAAATCAAAAGAATCTAATAATATGATGTAGATAATAATCTTATTTGGCCAAGCGTCATCGTCAAAAGTGGTAGGACCCGAAAACCCGTGGTGTTAAAAAAGTAGTAACCCAGTTGTTTTTAGAGGTACGTCAGAATAATATAGCAAACAATAGCATACAAATAAGCGTAAAAGAAAATAAACAAGAAATAAATATAGCTAAATCTACTATCATAAATAATGTCCGCTTTGATTTTTTACCATTTCTAAAGTCTGTACATAAACACCTAAACAAAGCAATACTCGAATATCAGAACTAGAGGACACAGGTACTAAAGAGGGAACCCTAATTGATGCTACTTTCACATTTGAAAGTAAAACCCATACGAATGCTAAATCCATTCGTTTTGTAGAGTGGGAACCAGGTAGCTAAGCGTTCAGGACTTGCGACCTGAAAGTAGGTTTAAGGGGCGCCCCCTTACAATGATCATCAGCGTATACGTGGACATCTTCTTTTACCCCTGTCGGGTAAAGGAGGTACGGGTGTCGGGGTAAGGACTGACGTTTTACCCCATGACCCGGGCAAGTCTCGAGGGTGAGCGCACCCTCGGTGATTGTTTAAAGAGGGCCTACTTTTCAGGCCCTCTGTCGGCATTATAGTGGCCACTTTGTGAAAGTGGCGAGGAGGAAACGAAATAAAAACAAGCGAAAAAAAAAAAAAAAAACAAAAAGCGAAAAAACACAAGTGGAGAATGAAAAACAAAGGTGATTGGAAAGAAAAAACTAACTAAAATATGACATATACATGTAACATATAAGCCCGGCTAGTTTTTGGGCGGGATTAGCTCCCTAGGGAGAGGTCGGCCTTCAGGTGGACGGGCGTGCAAAGGCGCTATGCCCCTTAGGTGGAGGTGGGTGCTATTGTCCGCAGCGTCAAACAACCGGGCGGCCAGTCTGGCGATAAACTCACCTATTGGCTCTGCCTTTGTGTCCCTAGCAATTGTGTCATTGCGAACGTAGCGCGGAGCACCCGTTAATATCCTCAGCGATTTGTTTTGTACTACTTGAATCTTTTTCTTTTTAGTGGCGGATAGCAAGGCGTACCAAGCCGGCGCGGCGTACGTTAAACGGGACCTAACGTAGAGCTTGTATAGCCGGATTTTGGTCTTAAGTGGCAGGTCAGACGAAAATAATGGCCGTAGGGCCGCCCTGGCGCCAACCGCCCTGGCCGCTGCATGTTCAACCATTTTGGACATGCGCAGTCTGCGGTCGATAAAGCAGCCGAGGTATTTTACGCTGCTCTGCCACTCAATTACCTGCCCGCGGAATACAAGCGCTTTAGGTAATAGCCTCTGTTGGCCGGTTAAGATGGCTGCCGTTTTTGAGGCGTTAACTGCTATCCTCCACTTGTCAAGCCAGCACGGGAGAATGTCCAATAATCGCTGCATTTTGGCGGCAGCTAAGTGGGACTTACGGGACGAGCTCATGTACGCGCTGTCGTCGGCATACAATGCTAAGGTGACGACCTGTATGCCTGGCGATAGACCGCTATCGCTAAGCGTGGGAATGTCATTAGTGAAAATCGCATACAACAGTGGGGAGAGGCAGCTACCTTGAGGGACCCCCGCTGAAATGGTCTTGATAGGGGAGTTTTTATTGTCAACCGAAACAAAGAAACTCCGCCCCTCCAGAAAAGAGGCTATTATCCGCCCGTACATAGGGGGTAAATCGGTCTCAGAAAGCTTAAACAAAAGGCCGGCGTGCCAAACACGATCAAAGGCCTTCTCGATGTCGAGAAAGACCCCGACCGTGTACCTGCCTTTGTTCATCTCAAAGGCCATATGGTGTAAAACACGAGTAAGCTGAAGAGTGGTGCTATGATTACTTCTAAAGCCAAACTGTTCTGGCCTAAGATTGATAAAGGGTGATACCCTTTTCAATAAAAGACGTTCGAACAGTTTGGCTATGTTAGAAAGTAACGTGATCGGCCGATAATGCTCTGGTTTCTGGCGGCTCTTACCAGGCTTCGGTATGACAATAATTTTGCCTGTCTTCCAGGTCATGGGAAAGAAACCTGTGCGGAGGATCCCATTAAAAATACGGGTTAAGGCCACAAGACCTTTTCTAGGTAGCATCAAAAGGGCCGTGTTAGGAATGCCGTCAGGGCCGGGAGATTTCTTTTTGTTTAAAAAAGATATAAATTTTTTAACCTCTTTAGGGGAGATAAAATCGTCACCTCTGAGTGGGACGGTGGGGGTAGAGAGGAGCTGTTGTATGCGCTCCTCAACCAATGATGTGTGGGCGTGATCGACAATGGGATTGGGCCTAAATTGGTCCTCGAAGTGGTCCGCCAGTAAGCCCGCGCGTTCCTCAGCTGAGTACAAACGGTTACCTAGCGTGTCTACGAGGGGGTGTATGGGTGCAGGGGTGTTGGTCATACAGCGAGCTAAACGATAAAGAGCGGTATCATTGTCGCTGGCCTTTGAAATTGTACTATCCCAAGACCATTTCCGATAAAGCGAAATTTGGTGCGATAGGTCACTACCTAATTTATTTAGCTCTTTTTTAATTGACGGGCAACGAGTTCGGCACCACAGTTTACGAAGTTCTCGTTTTTGGCTAAGTTTATTACGGAGATGTACCGGTAATAAACTTTTCCCCGAGGCTGTCTTGGCAGCTGTGGTGCACTGAGCAAGTGCGGAAGAGATAGCCGCGGTAAGCGCCTGGGTGGCTGTTTCCACTTCCTGTGGAGTGGACAGGCCACCGGGGGGGAGTTTAAATGAGCTTAGTAGTTTTTGGTATTTAGTCCAGTCCGTAATGTTTTTCATTGGTGGCAAAGGTTTGTCCCTAATAGAAACTCCGAGGACCAATAAGATGGGGAGGTGTTGCGAATCAATGTCATGGAGGGTTTCTAATGAGATGGGCCAACTAATATTACGAGCTAGTGCTATGTCTAGTACGTCCGGTTGAAATAAGTCCTGAGATGGATAGTGAGTGGGAGAGCCGGGACCAATTACGACGTAATTGTGCGCCTCGGCATCATTTTTTAAATCTCTACCGTCTTTGGATGAAATTCTTGAACCCTATTGTCGGTGTTTGGCGTTAAAATCGCCGAGTATGAGTGTGGGCGTGTCGTCGGACATAATGTTTGTAATATCGCCGGAAATAAAAGGCACCTTAGGTGGCTTGTAGGCAGCGTAAACCTTGAGTTCGGTATTGCCGACTTTTAGTTTAATACCTATCGCTCGAGTTGAAACAAAGCTTGACAGGGGTAAACTTTCGTGGACAAGGTCTCTACGAATCAGCACTGCTGTGCCCCTGTAAGCGATGTTATTCGTGGCGTTTATTTCGTCCCGCCTATAGACGAAATAATTGGGCAAACAAAGAGAATGCTCAGGGCGCAATTTGGTTTCGCCCAACAACACAATATGAATATCGTGCTGTTGGACTAATAACCTGAGGTCTGCGGTCTTATCTCTTACACCCCCCGGATTCCAGTATATCACTCTTAGATTGAAGAGAATTCCTGGACCAGGAGGTAAGTAAGTTGCTGCAGGCCGTGCAGTAGAGCGGGCAGCGGGTTTTGCCCGGCCGCGATGGCCTCAATAGCTGCATTAAGCGCAGCGATGGATGCTCTGGCTATGTTGATCGACAACGGCGGGCAAATAGCACCCCTGACGGGAGGTGCACGACCCCTAGGGGGTGGAGCGGGGGTGGCGGCAAGATTTGTAGAGTTTGTTAAATTATAAAAATTTACCTTACGGTGTGATGCGGTGGGCGTTACAAGCGGTCGTGCGGGGATGGGGGGTTGGGGGGGTTTAAAAAGAGTAGGAAGCGGGGCTTGAGGTTGGGCGCGGGGGGCGGGGCGACAGCGGCGGGCGGGGGGAGCGGGGCGAGCGGGGCGACGGCGGCGAGCGGGGCGACGAGCGACGACGACGACGACGACGGTGGCGCCATCTGTGCTACGACCGAGTTAAGCTCACCTGCGCTTTCTTTCTGCTTCCTGCCCTTTCCTCTGCGACCTCTCTTTCTACCTTTATTTAAGGGCTGCGTTCTGTCTGACGGCAGATTGGCAGGGGGCATTAGTGTTGGTCCCTGCGTGAGGTCATACTCTTGAGCCTCCATTACCGGTAAGGGTACCGGGAACTCTCTTCGGGGCGGCGGTGGTTTCGGGGCGGGGGGGGCACTTTTCACCCCCATCTTACGCGCTTCCCTCCTGTATAACGGACATGACCTGTCGTTAGCCGCGTGCTCTCGTTTGCAGTTAGCGCACGTTGGGGTCGCTCCTCTGTCGCGCTTGCAATCCGCGGTTGTGTGGCCCTCTCCGCAGCGTACACAACGTATTGGCCTATGACAGTTGGCCGATGAGTGGCCGAACGCTTGACATCGGTGACACTGCGCCGGCCCGGGCTTTGCCTTCCACGCAGTGATATTCACGCCGGACATGTTTAGGAGCTCCGTAATTTTGTAGACATTTTGGAGCTCACTGTGTTCGTGTCTGTTCTGTAGCTGTCCAAAGTAAATACAGTAGGGGCGACCTCTTGCCCCCGGGATCTGTCGAATATGCGATAGGGGGAAGCCCAATGCGTCCATTTCATTGGCTATTTCATCCAACGGCGCGTCGAGAGGGAGTCCTTTTATCGCCAGTTTTTGAGGTCTCTCATTGTCCAGGCTGTAGCAATACCAGGACACGGTGTTGTCCGCTTTCGAGACCTCGTCAATATAGGCCGCCACCACCCTATATTCTTCCGGCGATTGCGGCAGGAAACGCACGCCTTTGCCAAAAGGGCGCGCGTGCGGGGCGTGTTTCAGGAGGGAACGCAGCTTCTTTAGATGCACCGACCATTGTGGCAGATTTTTGACAATGATTGGTGGGTACCTGGCTTTCTCCTTAGGCTTTTCGGGCTGGACAGGTGTAGGCTGGACAGGTGTAGGCTGGGCCGGGATGGCCGACACTTGCGCGTAGGACTGGCCGGTAGTTTGCGGTGAATTGGTATCCGTGTCCATTTGTACGTCAACATCGGTCGCTGCTACCTGCGGCGGGGTCGTTGTTGTGGCGGGTACGTAGGTCGTAGTTTCCCTTGCTGCTGCGCGGGCTTGCTCAGCAGGGTCTTTAAATGGGCTTAGCGAGAAAGGACGTACCTCACGGCCCATTGTCCTTCGTGGGTCGCTCGTTTTAATGGCGATCGACGGCGGGTTGGCACGCGGTGGTGGGTTGAGCGGCGTCGATGGTGACACTATAGAGGCGTCGCGGCGGGCCGACGCCGGTGGGGCGTGGATGACAATATCTGAATTGGCCGCAGAGCTGGCTATTACCTTTTGCGGCGACACACCGTCCGTTGGAGAGGCCTGGATGGGAGACAGCATGGCGGGGAGCTCTTCGTCTTGAAAGTACTATCATCAGCGCTCACCTACACTAGCTAACCAGCCAAAATAGTAAAACCCTACTGACGCCGCCGCTAACAAACCACCAATCAACGGTTTTAAAACATTCTCCAACCAACTTTAGTTCCAAACACACACCCAATCATAGTTAGCCTTAAACCATTCATTCTCGCGCCACAGGTTCAAAATTTTACGCAACTTTATTTTGTCTGGGTCCGAATTCATAAATCGGAAGTTAGATACATGTAACAATTAATTCTGTGTTGATGCCTATGATTCGTAAGTTCATAACTTAATATTTTACACTTTAGTCATTTGTACTTATATTTTGTTAGCTTTAAACCTTTCATAAAATAAATCATAACTTCTCATCTAATGTATAAAATTACTGAACTTGAATATTTGAACGCGCCATTCTAATTCAAAGATGCATTTTGCTATAGGTAGTAAGTTCCTTGAGAATTGTTTACTAATGAAAATCTTCGCGCTAAAACTTGAATAAAACAAACATTGTATTACAAAAATGTTAAGGCATAATTATGGTATCGTCACAGCCTATTCTGCCGATTGGTGAGGCCAAGTTGCTCGTGGAAGATTGCCATCTACTATGAAGACAAGGTCACCGATATTAAAAAAAATTACCGGGTCCGTAGGATTTCTGCGAGGTAACAGAGTTGGCAAATATTCTTTTAACCACCTTCACCAAAAAATCTCTGCTAAACAGGCTTTCTTCCACGTTACCCTAGTAACTAAATTTTCAGTGTCGACATTAACAAGAGTAGCTGGTGACGAAGTTCTTATTAGAAAGTGGTTGGGTGTTAATAATTAATCTTTACTGATACTAATGTTAGTGGACGAGAGTTAACAATACTTCCACTTCAATGAGAAAAGTTTGCAACACTTTTTCTTAAGGCGTCTTTTTCTGCTAATGTGACTGTGTAGGAGGAATAACCGGCTTCTCTCTGCGAAGTTTACAGAACTAGCAATGCCTCGCCACGCTGGGCACTGTGTTGCGTAACGGAATGATCCGTTACCTCTGGCGTAGCTCATTAATAACTGCTTTATTGTGACTGTTTGCCATCGTTTGATTAATAAGCCCCCTAAATAAGCCTAAAATCATATGTTTGAGTGGTGTGCCAACTCGTTAAAAAAGGTTAATGTGAGCGGATTGATAACTCTCTAAAGAGCGATTTAAAGTTAAATTAAATTGAGCGGATCGACAACTTTTTAAATAAGCCTAAGTCTAATTAAAATACCGGAAGGCGTTTAAGACAAGCTGTTTCTATTTATCTTATCGTAATTCTAGGTAGATCGTAACTACGGTCCTGTTTTAACGACTGAAAATTTATCGGTGATTCCAAAACTTTGGCTAAGCCGAATTTTCACGAGGATGGGGGTTAATGTAGCGAGTAGAGTTTTTATATTCTTTTATTGATAATGTTGTACATTTTTGGGTTGCTGGCCCCTAAAACTATTTTAATGTTGTATTTGATACAGTTAAGGTTTCTATTCCCCAAATTATAATTTGGTGCGAATAATTTTTTTTTTGATGAACAAAATTGATGTTAATTGTACTTTATGTTAGTCGTTTCAATAGATATAAAAAATAAGTTTTCTACGTCGTATATATGAATAGAAAGTGAACACACAAGTACATCCGCATAAAGATTGTTCCTGGCGGGTGCAGGACGCCCAGTCAGAAGTCGAGTCATTGAAAGGTTTTCTTGACTATAAGTAACACATTTATTTTTATTTTGGATTTCGTCGATTGCGGTGAAATTTACTTGGGGACTTCTTCGTGGTGCGGGTTCGAACCCCTTGCCCCTCATAGCGCTGAATACCTTGATCTTCATTCTGTGGGAAATATAAAACGACTGATGTCTTTGATTCTCGAGCGTTTTCGCTTTTGTATCTTTTTATTAATATTTTTATCACCTACCGACCAGCGATTTTTTAATTTCCCACAACATGGCCATGCCATCAGGCGAAAACATATTTTTTTCAGTAGTTATTAGTTTAGTCGTCCGACTCGCTGCGTTCCGCATACGAATGAAATGAATATTTAGATTGCGTGTTATAACGCAGGTGATCGTGCCGGTCATGGTTTAAGGAACCTATCTAGAGTTTTTTGTTTCATAATGTTATCCTATTACGCTTCATGGATACATACTAGAAACTTGGAAAGTTAGTCTAATTTTCATTTTCAACTTTTGTGGTTGTATAATCGAGATAAATTAAATATTGTTGGGCAGCAACTGCTTAGTCCTTGTACTTAATAGTACGTGAGATTTTTTTCGAGATTCTAAGTTAATGTCGAGAACTTCTTTTGTAGTTCGTCGAGTCTTAAAAATAAGATAAGAATTACATTGACTGTAAACAAGTTGAGTGACCCTATAGGATCGACAGAACTCTCTCCTGAGCCTAACAACCGGTCACGGAAGTTATCAGAGTCGGTGACGAGCACGCGCCGCAGCATGTCGGGGTCTTTGATGATCAGCGCCGGCCTCCAGAACAACCAAATACCGATGTAAGGGGACTGGAAATGGTCTTGCAATTCACGAATCCATGTTGCCTGGAATTAGAAATAAGAAGTTTGACTTTCAAGCTTATCTGAAGGATGACTTGCTGTTAACTTTATATGCTGAATAATCTATTTTTTTTGGTAATTATAGTAAGATTATCTCACGATAAAACACAATATACCGTATATTTGGAGTACCATAGGGTAAAATACTCTGACCACTTTTATTTAATATTTTTATCAACGATACTGATCAATGCTTTAAGAATTCTGAATTCTCTCTTTATATGAACGACGTGAAGGTCTAAAGTCCCGTATAAACATAAATAATTGGTACTTACTTCATTACAGATTAAGTAGCTATTGCATAAAAAATTAACTAACTACGCTTAACTTTATAAAGCTAAAATTTTATACATTTGATTTGAATATAAAAAACCTGGCACTTATACCTACTTTAATATTTCCGTAATATGATAGAAAATGGATGTGCTATTTTGGATCCATGTTATAACAATTATGTCAAATCCATTAAGAAGTGCAATGAAAGTTCCCATAGTCTCTGCATTTACTTCCTTAAACAATGATCCTACTCGTATATGACCAATGTCGTAGCGATTTCGATTGCCGAACGTGAACTAACTAATCAAATCTATTCAGTACCAAGAATCACAAGTGCACGCGCTATGCGAACTCGCCATCTGTGGGTGACGGCACCAGCATTCTATCTACGCTAGTCAACTAGTTTTATCACAGCCTATGTCTTAAGTTCTAATGGTTCCGCGGATAAGATATTAAGCTGAGGTTACTTAATTTGTTGTCGACGATGATGAATCACTAATCCCAGGCCGAAAAATCGTTTCCTTTCATCTTGGCACACTACAAACACTAGACACCCCTCAAACACAATGATAATCAGTTCCAACTTTGAGAACGGTGATAATCTCTAAAATGGATTGAGGGTGACGTAATCGTAGGAATCCTTTATTTTTATTTTTATTTTAATAAATTAGGTTATTATATGTCACAGGTAAGAAAAATGAGTGTTGCCTGAGCAGCGAAACTACGTCTCGTCGTTTTAGAGTGTAGTACTTTAAAGAGGAGGTGTTTAACATGAAGTCTGTATGGACCATCCCTCGCTCTGGACAGAGGGTCTTGATTACCGAAGAACTAATCAGTATAGACGTAAAATATAGTGGTGACTGCTTTCTTCAAAACGGAGTCTCCAACCAAGAATTCGGAGACGCGCGGTGTTGAGTTATTTCCTTATAGAAGATAAAGGATGCACCCCTGACGCTAACACAGAGGCGGTAAGTTAGCATCCCTAGCCAGAACTAGATCCCTGACTTTCAGAGGATTTGATTAGTCGGTCCATTTAACACGTTCTTGTCCCAAGAGGTTAAAATATTCTTTTGAGAAGCAGGAATAGATAAACTGAAAAAACTTATTAAGCATAAGCGTGATTTATGAGAATCTGAGGGATCCCGGTCGGGTCATTTTCGCAGGACGTTAAGTGAGTAGATAAGAGATTTCAAGTCTTTCAGATGTGAAGAAAGAGCACACAATGGACTTAGATGATTTAAAACAGCCGCCACGCGAGTAAAGAAAGTCTTTCGCAGTAATGGTGACGACGACTGGTAAAAGTTTCCTTCGTCAACTTTAGCAAGCGACCAGAAAGCATGACTCCCAGTGGGATAGCTCGGAAGTCACCCACCGATTTTGCCGATGAATTTGAACTTAGCACTGGCAGTTTTTATCTTCTGAGCTAAAGCAGAGCTGCCTGCACAGGCACGATGCATAAAATTCACGCTCTCCATCCCAGTCTTCCAACTTATAATGCCACATAAGACGCCAATTATTTGGTCCAGATGGATCGGGTTGTGTGCATGACACTTGAGTCCGAACGAGGCAGTGATCACAGTGATGAGCCTAGAGGCGCATCCACTGAGACCACTGATACAGTCCGGACATGTAGTCAGCAGAAGTTTCAGTAAGGAGCTTGTATCGACCTCAATATCTGGTATTCTCATTGGAAAAAGAACCAGAGAATCCATATGTCAGAGAAAATTCATGAGCAGATATTCCGACGTAGTTAAGGTCTCCTAAAGTTCTGCTGTGGGATATTGCTCTAGAAATTTGTCAGTCGTCAAATTTAGGTGCCTAAAAATTCGAGGTGGGTCCGTTTCACCATTGTGGCCACAGTCATCTACGCGCACCCACAAAATTGACAAGTCCACGTCTTCAGCCATGCCATGAATGTGGTGACAGCAGATATCCTCCCAGACGAACATTCATACATACACCGGCACGGCTCATGAAATTGTACTCGAGTTTGTAGCCGGGATAATATAGATATTATGTATTGAGATGTATGATGTAAAACGAATGGTCGGCTGCGCAGTTTCCAGATGTTGGTGGACTGCTGCTCGGTACAGATAATACAGTGGGCGAAAGGACCCCTGATCCCTGTCTGCTGTAGTAACGGGGTCCACCCCGGTCTTCTTCTCCGGCACGACTACTACTTCAGAGTCTTTGCACAGGTTGGCAGCCTCCCAGGGCGGAGATTAAATGGTTCCTTGTTTCGGGAGCCCGTTAAATCTACTGACGGGCAGCGGTCAGCCGTTTCATCAGTTCTCCCCGACCGCCATACCAGCTCGCCGAGCAATGACAGCAATGGGCACTGCTGGTCTTCCACTGTCCGCGTAGCGAATCCTCAAGAGCTCTGGAAGAGCTCTGGGAAACTTGCTAACCGCCAGGAACACAACACTACTCAATGTTATTGTAGCCTCAGTTTTCTGTAAAGTGGAGGTACTTCCCTAATTCGAGCTGCTCATTCGAGCAAGTACATGATATGCCCCGCTTTTAGTAGCTTATTCGAGCGATTACTCGCTGTGTCCTACCTCTTGAAAATTCCCATTACAAAATCATTATTTAGAGAGACATTGATACAAACATTTTGGAAAAAAAGCTGTGGTGTTTACCAGATTGCTTCCTTTATTTCGGCCTTGTAATTTACACAATTTGTTTTTAAACCAAGTAAAATTTATTGCTGTATCTAGTGTGACTCGCTATTACATTATACTTATGTATAAAACTAATTCAGAAATCGATTAAAATCAATCTTAAGTCAGGCCATTTATGTAGTGTTTGCTTTTAAGTATGTAGTGTTAACTTTTATGTTTAGTTATGAAGTGTTATTGGGCAGGCTATAACAAACCTTTAGGTAACTATGGCTTTTGATTTTTTTTTATAGCAGCATTCCATTCATAACCACCGAACATCTTAAATCAAGTTTAATTGCTGCAGAATAATTAGGTTATAAAAACTAACGTTTCTTAATGAATAGTACCTTTTGCACTTGTTTGCCACCTTATTAGTATAAAAAAAAAATAGTTTAAATGTGTAATTTAAATATTAAAAACAGGTCTGTTATAATATAAACATAAACCTGCCACCTGCACCACCCCACCTGACCGACTTCTTGTTTATTATTGAGTATAAAATAGCGCTGGCCCAGTTGTGTATTAGATTTGAAGCCTACTGGTTGTATTAACTGTGTTGTGAAATAAAAGCAGTGGAAGTATATTACTACAGTGCTGTTATACGCCGTGACGCTGCCGAAACTAAATGGGTATTCAGTATTTAAAAAATACTTTAGTTAAGTACAGTTGATTATGTAACTTGTTTGTAGAAGATGATATTTTATTGCGTGCTTTTTGATTATGTATATTTTGTAAGAGTATAGTTGTTAAATTGATATTACGTAAGTTATACCTAGTTGACAGTTTGGGCTCTTTGTGGCATTTGGCTAGACCAGTCATTAAGTATTTATTATTGTTCTTCTTAGAAATATTAAACGCTTATTTGTGTTTTTACTTGAAATCGTAGAATTTGTGATAATTTTCTTATTCTAATAAAACATTTAAAGATAGATCACTAGAGAGTTTCTTTCACCGTTTCTTCTCTCCAGAACGCCTTGATTCGGAGCGGAAGTAGTTTATAGACTCTTCGTATCATTTTTTAAAACTTACTTTATTTATTTTAACTTATCCTCAAAATACCTACCTATTGTGTTATATCCATATATCGTATAAGCTGACACGTGTGATGGTGCTCGTCTGCACTAGGAGAGTCATACTATACTCTGGACTCCGTGGGCCGGGTGAACCTTGGATACCGCTCGTACACTTCAAGTCTTCTTGATATTCAGTTTTGTTGGCGCATTTTGTTCATTATTATTTAAACTTATATTTTACACAAGCAATACACTTTCACATGAATATGTGATAAGTATCGTATTGTAGATAAGAATTGAATAATAGATAAGTACTGAATTATAGATAAGTACTGAATTAAAGATAAGTACTGAATTAAAGATAAGTACTGAATTACAGATAATTACCGGTTTATAGATAAGTATCTACCGAATTATAGAAAATTAGCGAATTATAGGTAAGTACCCAATTACAGATAAGAACTGAAATACACATGAGTACCGAATTATAGATAAGTACCGAATTATAGCTAATACTGAATAACAGAAAGGAACTGAATTATTTAAAAGTACCAAATTATAGATAGTACTGGATGAACTATATATGAACGATAAGTACTGAATTATAAATAAGTTGGTGATATTATCAAACGTTACGTTATCGTTTTGACATCCTATTTTATATATAAGTATTTTTACCGAAAATATGTGATCTGATGTTTTTATCAAATACTTAGCTTGCCAACTCTCAACTTCACTAGTTACGTAAAAAATATGTGTTTAAAAATTATTTGTGAACTCAAATATGATTGATGATCACATTTTATGTATAAAATAAGTATTATGTGAGGGTACGGAACTCTTAGTGAGCAAGTCCGATTGTTTTTATTGTTTTTGTTTTTATGTCACTATATTATTTTTATTTAATGTAATACTTGAAGGTCGTTGATAGCAATAGATAAAAACAAGACGTGGTGAGCAAAGGTCGATGTTATCATGATTAAACTCACTTAGCTTGTTTAATATTCGTTGTGTAGGTTTTTAGATTTCATATAACTAGATATAAAATATAACAAAACTTTTTAAATTCATTCCCAAAGGGAAACATAGGGTTTAATAACAAAAAAATATCTTTTTTAAAATAAATGTATTGCGTAGATCATGTACTTAAATGTAAATTTACTAAATAGGTCATGTACTGAAATGTTAATTTACTGCGTAGGTCATGTACTCAAATGTAAATATACTGTTTAGGTCATCCGTTCCGTTCCATTCCGTTCCAGCGTCTTACCAGCCATCGTTAATATACTGTGTAGGTCATATACTTAAATGTTAATGTACTGCGTAGGTTTTGTACTTAAAGGTTAATGTACTGCGTAGGTCGTGTACTTAAATCTTAAGGTTAAAAACTGTACTCGTCGAGACATCCACTCATCAATAGATGAGACACTTAATATATCTAAAACGAATTTGATGTGCTTCTCCATGTATAACCATTCACAGACCGATTCAAGTTTCACTGTTAAAATACATGAGGGTAATTTAAGCGACCATCTCTGTAACTGTCCTGATATTAAAAAAAGTAGATACAATAAAGTATTTGGGAATGCTTGCCGATCAACGGCTATCATGGCATGCTCACTTGCAGATGCTCACCAGTAGGACTAGAAAACTGATATGGATATTTAAATATTTGAGACATGTAGCTTCACAAAATCTACTTAACCGTATAGATATAGCATTAGGTCAATCTGTTCTTTCATACTGTATACCTGTTTGGGGAGGAGCAACAAAGACTAAATGGCTGGATCTAGAGAGGGCTCAGAGATTATTAATTAAAGTAATGTACTTTAAACCGTACAGACATCCTACTAGTATGGTATACGCAAATAAAATATATTGACTGTCAGAAAACTATACGTATTAAATCTAGCATTAAAATACCATAAAAGTCTATTCGACCCTAACGTACTAAAAAGAATAAATAATATTATTAAAACACACACAAAAAACTAAAACAACTTTTGCAAATAGACAATATATTTTACAAGCAACTTTTCTGTATAATAAAATAAACAAAAATTTAAGTATATATCCGATGAACTACCACAACTGTAAAGATGCCCTTTCTAAGTAGTTATTGACTTTAAATTATGATGAAACAGAGGCGCTGCTAGAAAAACACACACACACACACACACACACACACACACACACACACACACACACATGCGCACCCCCGACCTACACAAAATGTACAATGTTTATTTAATTACGTTACATGCATACTCATTATTTTAATTTAATTTATTTGGCTTTATTTAGTCTTACTTATAAAATCCTGTTAAATGTAATTTTATTTTATTTTGGATTTGATTTAATGTAGTGCAAATTTAATTTAATTATATTCTATTTGGTTTTAATTTAATTTATTCGATCTGCTTTAATCTTGCTGATTTATTTTGAATTTATTTAATTTCAATTAATTTACTTTAAGTTAATCTATTTTAATTGATTTCATTTGTTTTGATTGTATTAATTTCATTAGATAATATCATATAATTTGAAAATATTTTAAAAATTTATATTTTGAGTATAGTATTGTATCCAACAATGTTATGAAAGAGCGAAATCTCCTAGCACAGGTATTTCATACTTAAAAGGTTTCACATACTGTTAATCCTATTTAACCAAGATGATGAAATAAAAAATATTTGTTAAAAAAAAAAGATGGCATTTCAGTGCTGAATAATTTATTATTTAATACCTTATTTTAAATTTAACTTACGTTAAATAAGAGCCATTTTTTAAATTATGGCAAAAATCCTATGAACCCACACAAAATCAATTGAAATTGTTAACATCATCAAGTATAAATGTACTTACTTTGTTTTACAGTTCAAAATGAAAAGGTTACGCAAGGCTGGTCAAGCATGTTACAGGTATCATTCAAAATCAACTCTCATAGAGTTATTATGCTACGTAAAGTGGGTACCAA
This sequence comes from Apoda limacodes, assembly GCA_946406115.1. Lineage (NCBI taxonomy): Eukaryota > Metazoa > Arthropoda > Insecta > Lepidoptera > Limacodidae > Apoda > Apoda limacodes. The sequence continues at coordinate 53,008,521 of OX291541.1, forward strand.
TTTATAGTACCTATAATAAAAACACTGTTCACATATTATTATATCTTGCTAGTACCTATCACATCTATTTTGTAAGTATCTATCATTAAAATTTTATGTGGTCAATACATCGAAGTGTAGGTAGGTAGTATCTACATACTTACTTTTTATATAGGTACCTATCTCGAACTATTACCTACTTATTATGTGCCTAGGCTTTGGCCTAGTTAGGTACTCAACGTTGTTGTCGCTGACCTATAGCAAATGATTTAAAAATTATATAATAAAAGTATAACTAGGTAGCTAGGTAGGTACCTCAACTTTTATTCTAAAACTGTAATAAAATCTATTCAGTTTTGTGTTAAAACAATGACGAGCTTTTTAATAAATGTCTTATTATTTCAATCAAGAACAAAAGGAGTAGCGTAGCCCAAAGGTATATACGTCGGAATACAACTTTTTTGGTCTAAGTTCGATCCTTGGCTTTTAAGTATTCTTCTGGATTTTTGTTGTGCTTTTACTTAAAATATTCTAGATAAAAACTAAATGTACCTCCTACCTAACTAAGAGATTCTGGTTTCGGCTTGTTTTTTTTAAATATTTTCTATGTACCTCATGTACGGCATTTTGAAAGCAGTTTGGATATTTTTTAGTTATCCGTTCGTACCAAAACCGTCAGCACTGGAACTTTTTGTAATACATAAAGGAATCATCTCACATACCTATTCAAGTAGCTCATATATATGTAGGTACATAGTATACCACGTACGGTGCGCTGCAAAAGTCTATGGACAATTCTTAGCAGAATTGACGTCTACCCGTGTGTATATAAATACACATGTAGTGTAAAGGCAATTACCCTATACTTGACTGATTCAATAAGATCTTACTAGACGGCGGCGCTGTGTTACCTTAAAATATGAAAAAATGATATTCCAGCCAACTACCAGACGCATTAGTCATTATTTATTATACTGTCAATGGTACGAAACTCAAAACCAAGATTATTGAATTCTCAAAAAGACTCTTCCCAAATTTTGCTGCTGGGTGGAAGCCAACTCTGAACTCATTGATGAGTAGCCAGACAGCATTTTACCATCGAAAGATTAATTACCGCTTCCTTAAATTTACTACCAGTGTTTATGAGCTTATTTTTCAAGAAAACGCATTGTATCAAAACTTAAGAGGGTAGGCTGAAAAATCATAAACATCTGATTGGTTTTTAGAAAGACTTATACTCGTTTGTTCGTTCGGTCACTGCGTCATAGCGTAATAACTACTTGTGCGATTGCCTGAAATACCATTAATGTTATTTCTTGGCCTTCTAGATCACCGGATTTAAATCCCTTTGAAAATTTATGGGGTATCATTGTCCAACGTTGGAATAATCAGAATATACGAACTCCAGAAGCTTTAGAGACTCATTGTATAAAAAATATTCGTGGTTCAAATCTGTGCAAAAATCTTATAGATTCAATGCGATCCCGCAAGCAAGCTGTTATCGAACAGGGTGCGGGTTACACCAAATATTGAACCATACTACTTGACATAGTGGAGACCGGGTTAACCAATTACGTTTTACGTTTCTGAACTATTTATTTTGTGATACAAATCCTAATTTTCGTGCTGATTCAAGTCAAAAAGCCCAAGAAACTGTTAGTCTAATACGTTAACAAAAAATTCAATTGATACCTTAGAGTCTCGCTAACATTTTGATTTGAACAGAATTGTATTTTTAATAACTGCTTCTTCAAAAAAAAAACGCAGAATCTGATTTTAGAGTTTTCGTAAAAACTCTGGAGAATAGTATAAGCGTTTTAGTTTCTGTTTACGCGTAAAAAAAAAGGTCTTTCAGAAACCAACACTTCGATTTAAGCACTTTATTTTTGGCGAGTTTTTCCTGCGTGAAAAATACGTTTTTCCTCAAAATTGGAGTCGCACCTCGCGAGTGCCCCTACTCCGTCGCTCTGAAATCCCCCGCGAGGCCAGGCACAGTCCATTTTAGGACTTTGTGAAGGTGTAGGAGCGACTCAATGGAAATTAATAATGATTTTCAATCATTTAAAAATATATAATATAATATTGTAAATTCTTAATTTCTTAATTGAGTATTCAAAAATACTCAGCAATTTTTTTTAAAAATATTTTCTTTTATGAAGGACTCATAGAATAGATAAGAGTTGCTTGATGAGCAAATAATATTACTACCTATTATATTGTATTTAGAATATTTTGCTATACATTAAACACTTCTAGGGTTCTGTAGTCAAATCGCAAAAACGGAACTTTTATAAACATATGTATGTCACACAAAACCTTATAGTTCCGTCGTCTTTGTTCCGATTCTAATGAAATTTTACAAAAAGGTGTCTCTTGTAAAAAATAAGAAAAAAATAATTAGTTTTAGAACTTTATAAATAATTCCATGCAAAATTGTTTTAAACTAAATCGGTTTATAGGTTTTTGAGAAATATGCAATAGTTGTGTTACTACGGCTACGGATCCCTAACTTAATGCGTGTACGACACGTACTTTGGTGGTTTTTTTTATTATCTTACTCAACATGTGACTTTATACCCGCCTTATTGTAATAAAATTAAGACTTTTTTTACAGCTCTTCATACATTTAACTGACGGGTAAAATTTTTGTGGGATGTCGTTAAAGGTTAAAAAAAGGCATAGGTTTCTTAGTAGGTACAATTTTTTAGGGTTCCGTACCTGAAAGGTAATAAGGAACCCTATTACTAAGGCTTCGCTGTCCGTCCGTCCGTCCGTCTGTCACCAGGCTGTATCTTATGAACCGTTATAGTTAGACAGTTGAAATTTTCACAGAAGATGTATTTCTGTTGCCGCTTACGCGCTTTAAGGGGGCTCTCATACAACATACGTGATTTTTTTGCTCGTTTTTGTAGATAATGGTACAGAACCCTTCATGCGCGGGTCCGGCTCGCACTTTTTATAATTATAAAAAAATAACCATATCTATTTCAAACTGAAAAAATTAAGCAAATCGAACTGATAGATAAAAGTGAGGAGGTATCTAAATTTTAATACAAAAATAAAGTTTTGTATTTTAATATTTTTGATAGTTACATAATATAAATATAAAACTTGGCGCGGCGCGGGTACCTGCTTATTGCGCCGAGCCACCACGATACGCTACGCTTGGTGTGCGAGCGTGAAAAGGGCGCAGTAACAAAGTACATACATATTATACTAGGTAGGTATACGAAAAGGCGCGGCGGTTTAGCGGCTACTCGCTGTGTCGGCGGCGGCTGATCGCTACGTGTTTCTGGCTAAAAGTTGCAAAAAGTTTGTAGGCTAAGATGCCTAAACAAAACAAAAAGTCTAGTTTTTCTAAAACTTTAAGGGACTATAATATATTAGCATTTTATATTAATTGAAACTTGTTACTTAGATAGCGTCTTAATCGACAGACAGCCAGACGGACAACAAAGAGATCCTATGAGGGGTCTCCTTTTTATAAAGTCCCCTAGCGCCGGACTCAGCGCCGGATATAAGTGTCCCTGTAGAGGCAAAAATATGCCCGCGTTTACATTATAGTTTTGTCATGTCCGTCCGTCCGTCCGTCTCTCGTCCATACTGTATGTAACAGTCTTATAATCCCACCGTCCTTAAGATCGACTTTGAACTCAAACTCAAAACTCAAACTGAAATCAAATTTTATTCAAGTAGGTTTCTAAGAACACTTTTGAATCGTCAATACAATGTAAACAATGTTAATTTCTGCCAAAAAGAGCTGGCAAGAAGTTCCATTTAAAGTAGTAATACAATACTTTGATAATTAGCTAAAGTGTATACAATATGTACTCTCTTTGCACACGTTAAATTCTGATATTTTTCCGATTGACATTATGAAGTCGTAACGCTAAGAAAAATTTGGTACACACGTAAGGTTCAATACTTGTTCGTCGCCACTGTGATATTGGTTGGGTTGCACAGCGTATATTCGCAGAATGGCATATTGACAATCCACACTTCCAGATATAGCTTATTATCTAAGAACTAAATAACTACCGACTTATTATGAACATACATCACAACTTACATATACTTAAAATTATCCATACTATCTATGAATATAATACAATAATAAATATTATAAATGCGAAAGTAAATCTGTCTGTTAACTTTTCACGGTGAAACCGCTGTACTGATCAAGATGAAATTTGGCATTCAGATAGTTTTAAGTCCCGGAAAAGGACATAAGCTACTTGAAAACGTCAAGTATTATTCTTTTAGGAATTGAGGAGTTGTCGTTGAAATCCTACACCGATGACCGAATACAAAGAAGTTTGCAAGAGCAGACCAGCCTCCACAGCGGCACCCGTTCACAAGTATGACACATGAATCAGCCATCGCTTCGCTCAACCATGTTTTAGGGAACGTAACGACCCGACGCACATGCCAATACCGCAGAGACTTTGAGAGAGCATGACACACTCAAGCAACTCCAATAAAATTTCGATTGTATTAGTTACAATGTGTGTAGTAAATGAACAAAATATTAATCCGATTCATATTGAGATTTACACAAACACAAGTTTACATTTAACATTAAAGGGCGAACACACGTACTCTGAACTTAAAACTGATTTATATTAAAACACAGTGTATCAAAAATTGATACTACTAGAAAAAATATACATAAATGTATAAACTTACATAGGTACAAGTATAATAATATAATAAATATAGTATTAATAACCCGCTGCAAACCACCATTGGCCGCCCAGCGCCAGAGAGGTTCCAAATGCGAGAGGGCGCATCACACAAACGTGCACACATACCCACAGACGTTGTATATCATGAAGTAGCCCAGCTCCCACACGTCAGTCTGGCAACAAATGCACACCATTTAACGTACTGTCACTTCGGAAACAAGCCTAAGGGAAGAAGAAGTGACAAGAAACTTCCCGGGTATAAACTTGTTACCATCAATCACGCAGGAACCAGGCCAACCAAATACACAAAATCTATGAAAAATTGATGAAATCTTTTACGATTAGAAGCCGACATTATCCTTGATGAACATAGGTTAATTTTTACCGCGGGAAAATGCTTCAGTCCTACGGGAAAACAGGTAAAAAGAATTGTCCTTCCGTACTTATCTTTTTCACATAACTTCTAAACGGCTTGCCAGATTGGGTTGGGTATTTCGATGATTTCACAGAAACTAATGTATTATGCCACTAAGGAGGAAATATTTGATAGTTTGTTTTTTTTCTATAATTAAGAAGCTGCCGTAAGAACCTACGCCGACAACGAAATTTAGCACGGGCGAAGTCGCTGGCAGAAGCTAGTTTTATATAAAAGTGTCATGTAAACATCCACTATGATTTTGTATTAAAATTAAGATAATGGTTATTTTTTAATACTTTAGACACGTATTTAAACAATTATGTGAAATGTCATTAGGGATATTAAATTGGGTTTTTTTTTCTGAACTGACCATGCAGTTGGCTGTTGCAGCCATTACTGCTTAACCGGGCTTTTGGGGCGAGACTCTGAAGGAGCGTCAGCCCATATAGCGCCCAGCGCTCAAGGCCTCCCCACGGGGAAGCCTCGGCTTGGGTTGTCGCTCTCGGGGGCGTCCCTTCGACCGCGGGCGCCGATGAACCCGGGGACGTCGGTGTCATGTTTGGAGGGAGACCCTATTTGGGGAGGTCGTAAAACTAATCTCGCTATCCGGACAGCGAGATCGTCATCTGGGGCCATTAGTACGTGCCGAGGCCGCCTAACTATAGTTTTACGACCGTGCCGAGGTCGATCGGGGGAATGATACGTTATGGATTGCACAATTCATCGATTCGGGTGATTTTGTGTACGCTCGAAAAAGCGGACTGCCAGGTCTGCGAAATATTGGGGAATCGTGGGGAGTTCGAAATCTCTGTGTAGGTCCGTTGCGGACGTACCAAGAGGCTCCGGAGGCTGCTCTGAGAAAGCGGTTTTGGAGGGTCTGAAGTTTGTGGAGATTGCACTTGGATAACGCAAAGACTACGCTAGCATAAGCTAGTATGGGGCGGATGCAAGTTGTGTAAAGATTTAGCTTATTTCTAAGCGACATCTTACTGTGATTGCCTATCATGGGATAAAGACGACCGAGGACAAAAGCGGCTCGGTCTCTGACTATTTTGGTGTGAGCGTAGAAGTTTAAACACCTATCCATGGTCCCACCGAGATATTTGTTCTTATTTTGCCAGGGAATGGCACGATCGAAGAGAGAAAGGGGAGATGGCCGCGGAGGGCAGCCTACGGTAAAGAGGACGGCAGAGCTTTTATCGGGATTCACCTCGATTCTCCATTTTCGAAACCATTCGCCTAGGGCGGTGATAGCGGGTTGGAGTCTCTTAGTGATTCGACTCACTTGCCTGTTGGTGGTATAGACAGCGGTATCTTCCGCAAAGAGGGCTAGTTGGGTACCTATAGTTTTAGGGATGTCGTTGGTGTACAGAAGGTACAAGATGGGGGCGAGCACGGACCCTCGCGGGACTCCTGCTTCTATGGGACGGGGGGAAGAGAGAGTGCCTTCAACTTTGTAGCGAAAGCTACGATTCGACAAATAGTCTCGTATGATGAGCACGAGACTATCTGGCAACTAAAAGTTGTACAGTTTAAAAATTAAACCGTCGAAGACAAGAAGACAGCGCCCGTATGTTCCGTGATGCGAAGGACTTGATGGACGCATGAGTGTTTGGCACGGAAGCTGAACTGCTCGTCTATTAAAATGCCTCTGGAGACTATAGCGTTCTGTAGGCGAGCGAGGAGGAGGCGTTCGTAGAGTTTACCAAGGGCCTTTAGTAAACTTATAGGGCGATAGGAGGATGGCTCGGTACGAGCTTTGCCTGGCTTATGGATGCCTATAACAATTGCATCTTTCCATTCAGAAGCAAAGGTGCAATGTTCGATAGTGGCGTTAAAGATCGCTTCTAGGAGGCAGAGAAGGGGAGGAGTGAGGCGCTTTAGGATATCGTTAGAGATACCGTCCGCACCGGGGGCTTTACGGGGGAGTAGGTCTTTGATGACCTGTTTGACTTCTTCGATAGTGACAGGGGGCAGGGGGTCTTGTGGAGGCAGAGAAGTTCTGCGCTTCACTTTGCCGTCTACCTCGCGCACGTGGTCGGGATTGAACGGCTGTGTGCTTAAGGCACATTGGGCTTGGAGGTTAGACGCTAGAACGCGGGAAAGTTGTTGGGACGAGTTAACAGAGGGAGAGAGTTGGCGGTGTCTGATTTTAGAGCTCTGGCTAAGTGCCAATAAGCTTGGTGAGAAGGAGAAATGTTCTCCATTAGATCACCGAAACGTTGGGCGCGAAGCTCAGCTACAGCGGTTCTTACACGACGGTGTAAGTCGTTGAAGCGAGCTTTATTTTCGATAGTGGGAGCGCGATAGCGTGCGCGGTGCGCCTCGTTACGCTCAGTCACTAGCAACCTGATGTGCTGAGGCAGGATTAGGTGGTGATAACCACCAACCGGCACTTGTCTTGAGCACTCGCCAACGGTGGCGGTCAGGTGGCTAGTCAGTGAGTCGATAGCTACGTTTAGGTCGGTCGCGGAAGAGATTGCGTTGGGAACGCGGTCTAGATGTGGCGAGCTGGGATTTTCGAGCAATTGCCCAAATTTATCCCAGTTCGTCACGGTTCTAGTGTCGGGAGGAGAGTCCGAAGGGGAACCTAATCGGAGGAGGACAGGACGGTGGTCCGAGTCAAATTCGTCAAGCACCTCTATAGAGCGAAAGCTTAGCCTTACATTCTTTAGAAGTGCTATGTCGAGTACGTCAGGGTTATTCCGAGTATTGTGGTGAAAGTAAGTGGGCGTCATGGGAGCGATGATATCAAAGTTTAGTCTGTCAACTAAATCATTGAGGAGTCTGCCTCTTTGTGAAGTTACTGAAGAGTTCCAGCGGCGATAGTTGCAATTTAGGTCGCCGGCAAGAATGACGGCGTCGCCTAAATTTAAGAGCGACTGAAGCAAGTCTTTTAAGGGAGAGAGATAAACCGATGCAATAATGATCGGCTGATGGCCGGTCATCGCTAAGCGGCAGACGTATGCTTCTAAGTTCGTAAGTGGTGGAGGATCGATAGGGGAGCAATGCAGGGAGCGCCTGTAATAGATTAGAGTGCCTCCGAGATTGGAGGCAGTTCTATCATTACGGACGGTATGATAGTTCGCGATCGAAGGGGTGCGGACAGTGGGCTTTAGCAACGTTTCCTGGATGAGGAAGACGTCCGGTTTTTGGGACGAGAGGAATTGCGATAATTCCTCTCTTTAGTTTCGAAGACCGTTGGCGTTAAAATAGCCTAAGGAGACGGACCGGGGTTTTTCGCGCGCGGTTGTGCAATCCATTTTGGTTTTTAAGTTTTGGGGGCCACCCTGCGGAGGGCGGCGAAGAAGTCGCGATGCTTAGCCATGAAGCTGAGCATTTGATTGAGATCGGGGATCTGTACGTATTCGGCGTACACGACCTCAAAGTAGGCTGGGTCGCACGCCCAAGAAATCTCAGCGAGAACGCCGAAGTGCTGCTGCTCGGCCGTCTGAGCGGCGTTGCGGGGCAGCGCGAGAGAGGAGCGCGGGTGGGCAGGGCGCGTTTGCGCGAGAGGTGCGGGAGCACTTCGCATAGGCGCTGGACGCGGGATGTCCCGGGATGAGAGGGGCGGGGTAGGGAATACCCGTGACTGAGAGAGAGAGAGCCCAGGGAGTGCAGACAGAAATTTTATTGCGTTAATTAGAGCTGTAGGACGGCTCCAGGCGTTGACAGCAGGGAGGGGAGCAGGCACGAGCGGAGCCTGTTGGCGGGGGGCGGGGTGGCGCGATTTACCCTGTTTGGGTTTACGCGGGTTCTGTTTGGGAGCTTTGGGGTATCCGCGGTAATTCGCAGGATGGCCTTCGCTCCTACAGAGTACGCAAGCGGCCGGGTCGGATGCGTTAACGCGATTGCGATCACAGTCCGGAGTGGCGTGATTTAATATTAAAGATGGCTTTGCCTTCTTTAGTCAGATTGAGCACTACGAGCACCATGTCGTAGCACTCTGATTTGTTACGGCCATTGGACATCCTGTGTACTTCCCTTACAAGGAGGCCTTGGACGATTAAGTCATCCTGGACAGTTTTTTCGGAGAATTCCTTAGGGACTCCCCTTATAACTGCCCTGAGCTTGCGTTCTTCGGCCAGTGAGTACGTATGGTACTCGTATTTCTGAGCCGTAAAAAAGGCCGTCAGATTTCGGAAATCTGTCGGTGTCGGGACCTGCACTTTGATGCCGAGCGCGGCATCATTGCGGGCGTGCGTATAGTTGATACGCTTGGCCTTCATAGTGTTAGCAATGTTTGGCCAGGCCCCTTTTTCTTTGATGACAACACCCATTACTATAATTCTTGGGCCATGGTTTACTATATTAGAAACCTGTTTTCTATTTTCCATGATTATGAATTCACACTTGTCAGCGTTCAATAGAAAAGAATTATTTGTTGCCCATTTACCTATACCCAGAATCGATCCTTGAGGCACTCCTCTATGGACTGGTTGGGTGGTTGAGCACGTCATATACCATTATTTTTTAAATTTATATATTGTGCTCTGTTACCCAGATAGCAGTGAAATCATCTCGTCGTTTCGCAGTGAAATCCGTAGTATGTAAGAATTGAGAGCAGGAGTAGTACACTTATGCAATCAAAAGCTCGAGAAAAATCAAATAGGGTGAGTATAGTTTCCTTACTTACATCCTGTGCTGCAAGTATAGCGTGTACTTTTAATATATTTTTGCATGGCGAATATCGCTAAATCTACATGTACCGATAATTTATTTTATTTTATTTTTTGATTCTGTACTCATGAGGCAGAAACTACACCTTTATATAATCGTGCTAGCCTACTGTGTGTGACAGCATAGGGAATAGCAGCAAGCGTTGTTTGCCGCATCTCAAACATCTCTGCCATCGGGATTTTGGAGCTTATTGCGAAAACCAGTGCATACATTTGTATCTCGCATTTCCTAGTCCAGGGAGATTTTTTGCAATAAGCTCCTTTATTTAATCCCGAAAGGCAAGAAGTACCTACTTCCTACTTCCATACACTCTATACAACGCGAAACTTAAGTATTTCAGACTTTTTGCAATAATCTCCCTGATCCAGCATCCTACAAAAACGACTTCAGCTACCTAACTTTTTGTATATTTTTTTATTTACAAAACTTATCTCCAAAATATCGAGTTGAATCAGTTTCCGTTGATTTCATCATCATCATTGTCCTAAGCCTTGTTCCGCTTAAGGCGGGGTCGGCTCTCCTTGTCCTCTTTCATTTAGAACAAGGATAAGAAGTTGTTTATAGTTTTACGGCTGGTTACCACCTGACGCCAAGGCAGTACTCCTCCTGGGATTGTGGGCGCTGCCGTTGGACCTTATGGGTCTCCTCCGCCACCATCCCTACTGCGTCGCCCTGCCTGACGACTTAGCTCCAGTGCCTCCAATATGTAGAGTTAGCTCGTAGCTGGGTTGTTGCCTCATCCGCTTGCTCTGCCGTTCCTATGGTCCCCATTTCCGCCTTTGCAACCGTTGAGGACTTCACCCGTAACCCTGAGCACGGGATCTGCCCCCGCAGAGCTGGGTCCCTGCCGAACTCCGCCACCCGAACACTCCGGTCTACTGGTAGTGCTGGGTGCCCACGCCCGCGAACGTGGACGCGCCGAACTAGAATTACTTTAGTGGGAGACAAAGAAGGTGACTGTTTCCCCTAAGGCCGGGTTAATGATCTCGTATGATGCCGAGATCAAGGGCAGTTTCCGTTGATTTCAATAAAAATATACGAGTAGGTAGGTATTGAAATCATCAATTGAACCGTGTTCTGTTTCATAAAATAGGATTATACTAAATTACTGAAACACAATTAAATAAAACTTTAACATTTACTAATAAGTAACTTATTTTTGTATTATGGTTGTTACAAAAAAACCAGATGAAAAATTCGATGATCTACATAATCAAAATCAACAAAAGAATCGAAATTGACAAAAAGACCTAGGTGGGATTGTACTTAGAGCACCAATAATCGTAGTCAAATCAAACCAAATCAAACTAAAGTTAAAATATTTATATGCAGGTATACGATCCGTGCCCAGGCTGCGGTGACCGCTTTCCATCAGACGAACCGCAAGATTGTTTGACCGGTTTTTTTTACAACCAACACAGACACGATTCTTATATGAAATACTACTTATTTTTTGATTTGTATTTTGATTAATTGTTAGTTAATCCGCCATTGTAACACGTATTCAGTAAAAATTTACCTACTTCGGTCTATGTTGCTTGATTAAAAATAATTTTATGCATTCTTTTAAACTGTAAAAAGATTATATTAAAAACCATATTATTTTTTATGATAATAGCCTTATCAACTTGTTTACAATAGAGTAGGAACAAATAAATAAAAAAAAATCATATAAACTTTTCTTAAAACATGCATATAAAGGGAATATTTCGGTAAGCAATTTAATAAGAGAGTTTTTTCCAGATCTTCCATATCAGGATCCTCACCATCTACGAAGGTGCGTTTTTAAGTTCTCGGAATAGGTAGGTAGGTAAAGTGGGGTGTCGCTGGTACTAATTGAGAGAGCGCTATAAAAGTTGCACAGATTGATTGAAGGACATATTTACAACATACTCATCTCGTTAGGACTTGATTATTTTACATTATTTTTGGTTTACCAAAAACTTAATAACAACAGTAAAAAAATTAAATCGTCGGGAACAGAAAACTGACAATTTCAAGTTTTTAGGGACAGAGGATCAAAATTCTTATCATGTCAGGAAAATTTCTATAGTTTGATAATCCCACTTTTGATTAATTGGAACAACTTACAGGATTTTTTCTTGTAAGGAAAGTCAGGCTTCCCAGTATGGGGTTCGGCGGAAGATGTGGCACGCCGCGGTCGGCCCAGTATCGCTTCACTCTTAACCATTTTTTGTAAAGCCAAATTACAGTACACGAAATTAAAAGAGAAACAAATAATAAAATCATTACAAGATTTTAACTCGTTTGGTTACAAAAAAAAACGTAAGGAATGACCTCGCAAATAAAGATACAAATCGGTAATGCGACGACTCTTATCGGTTTATTTTTATCTGTTTGAAGAATTGCTGTAGGATTGATTTAGGGTTCCTTAAGAACAAACTAATAACTTTCACGTTCACTTCTAGAAGAATCAACGGTCCTCTAATTTGTTCGTCGTTACCAATAAAAATAAGAAATTTGTAAAAGGACTCTGTGAAGTAGAAGACTTGTTTAGTGTTGATTGTTGTAGGACTTTACTTTTCTGACTCAATCACTATTACAAGATAACAAAGCCTATCAACTGTTTCCTGGTATTTGTTTACTGCGCGTCGGTCGTGGTAAGATCGCGCACGATGTCCGAGAACAAAGCACCAAGACTATGTTAATTGCGCCACCCAGTATGGCACGACTATCGATTAGCAGGTGTCGCTAGTATCGTTGTCCACGTGACGCACTTATGCTCTGTGTAGCTTCTGTACTCATGATGCATCGCCGCCGATAGAATTGTTTAATGTTGATTATTGTCGTTTAGTGTATATAGGTGTATTAAGATGATTGTTGAATATAGGAATGAAGAATGAAGATAGTTTTATGATATTTTACCTATTTAATGGTTCTGCATTGAAAACGGCTTGCAAAATCAAAATTTATCAAATGGTTTTCTCATTTTGTGTTTATTTTATGAAACTTGATATAAATGATAATAGGTATCAATAAACCTCTTTATGGATATTATTCAAATTTGAAAATGGCCTACTAATGTTATTTTAATTTAACGATTAAACAAAACCACTAGGTGGACCAGATGCCCTCATCTTTTTTTATATAGGTACACATTAATCTATGTTTTATCTGCTTCCCGGTTAATATTTTTTCTTATGCATCAGTTATTGGTAATACAAGCGATATGGCCTGCCAATTACAACTTATATTGTTGAGCTATTTCAACTGTCCGACCCATTTGTTATTGGTAAGACCAGTGATATGGCCTGCCAATCACAACTTCTGTAGTTAAGCTATGTCAACTGTTCGACCTATCAGTTATTCGTAGGACAAGCGATATGACCTGCCAATTACCACTTCTGTTGTTGAGCTATGTTAAGTGTTCGACTTACGCTACGTCGTTTGGTTTTCGGCAAATTCCCTCATTCCGGATATAATCGCGCAAAAAAAAAATCCAGCTAGCTAGCCCAGCGTAGCTCTCTCCATAGCTTTCTGAGCGACACTGATATAGACCGATGTCTGAACCGTACGCCATCACAGGCAATACACGATGGTTTAAAACTTTCGTCTTTAGGCTCTGAGGTTTTTCAACGAGAACGAAAAGATGCATTTCCACAGTAGTACGTAAAATGTGGGAATCATGATAAACTATTTCTGATGTTTGATCTAACCTTACTGCACTATTTTAGAAGTTTAAACATAACTTTGAACGTCTTCCTGTCTCTCACACGGAAAAAAAATCTAGTTGCCATAACAAGATATCGTCGACTTTGCAATTTTTTTTTTAGTATATATGACATAGTTGGATACACAATACCTTTCTAGTATAATTGATATTGTCGAGAATAATATTGTTATTGTGTAGAGTAGTCTCAGTGGTAAGATTGTAATTATTAAGAGTGATATAGTTTTCTTTACGATATCATTTAATGTCCTCTATAAAAAATATTTTATTTTTAGCAAATACATTGTAGCCCTAACTCTTCAATAGTAGACATTGCAATAGGTGTAGTTGGATTTACTATACGGTTTATTGTCATTATGCTGATTTTTGTAGCTTCTATACTTATTGCTGTACTTGCTATACTTATTGTTGGACTTGCTATATCGATTGCTGTAATCATCATGCTTGCTGTACTACACCGATTGTTGTAGTCACCATGCCGATTGTTGTACCTTCTATACTGATTGTTGTACCTACCATCCTGATTGTTGAATTTACTATGTTGATTGTTGTACCTACGATATGGTAATCTTTTTGACGTAAACAAGCGCCGCCAATGGAAATATATTACTTTCACTTAGTACAAACCGTATTTCAAAAAATGTGCTTTAACAGAAATGTAAAACAGATTTAAAGCTATTTTTAATACGTTATATATATGGGACAAATATGTAAATTATAGATAGCATATCCGCAAAAAGTGGCCGCTTTAAGGCTGCGGTATAGGCTAGATCGCGAAAATACGCCGTTTTGTGTGCAAATTTTGTGGCTAAACTATAGCATCTTAGGGATTGAAAAAAATATATGTTATAAAACTGGCTCTTGTCTAGTGCATTACCTTACTGAATGATTTTCATTTATTGTATTTAATGCAATAAAAAATCTGGAAGTGACCATTGTTTCAACACTTGTGCAAATTTTTAAAGCGTGTTGTGCATTTGTTTGTAATGAAAATTGGTTAAATAATTAGAATAGCTTATTATCTAGTGCACTGACTCTAAGTTGTAGCAAAAAGTCAATAAATGTGACTACAAAACGGTAATAACGTTAAATTCCATACAAAAAATTAAAAGTTTCAAGGCGTCATTACGGTATAAATTACTTAAGAAGTATATAACATATATATCTCATAGTAATGTATATGACTTTATTTAATAATTTATTGTGCATTTACATACACAACGTTAGAATTACAGAAATTAGCTTTCTGGCCTATATCGCCCTCTTAAGCAAAAGTGCTATCCACAACTACCAGATAGACTATAAAAACAATACAATACCTACTAATTTATTTAATAATTTTTGAAATTTGGTCTGTGCTAGTAGATGCCAGAAAGGATATTGTTCAAAACTATTCTGATTCCTACTATTATAGGTATTGTTAAATAAACAGATACGTGATACGTCATATGTGTTAACTGCATTAAGGCGTGCAATTTAAATAACCTGTAATATTATGGAAATTAAAATATTTTTGTAAGATTTTATTTATTGTATGTTATCTTAAAAATACAACAATTAGCACAATACCATACAATTAAAATAAAATTATTGACATAGTTTTATGTAGCAGATTAGGTAAAATGTAAGCTACATACTTTCTAATTAGTCTGTTGGCTAGTTTTTAAAACTGATAAAGTTCTATTTATTTTGTGCTTTTTAAAAAAAACACATTATAAGCATAGGTACTGAATAAAAGACATTATTAATAAATATGTTTCATTTATTAATTTTATATTTATTCTTACTAAAACAACTTAGGATCATGTCAAAAAGCAAAAGAAAAATTGGCCAAGTGCGAGTCTTGAGGGCTTTTTAGGGTACCTCCCCTACACGTAAAGTGGGGACGTAATTTGTTTTCCTCGTCTACCCCATCGGGTGGGGTATCGTTGGAAAGGAATTCCAAAAAACATTGACAGTATGCAAAGATAATTTTTTGATTAAGGGCCCCATTTGCGAAACATTTAGCTTTAAAGTACTAAATTTTGTTAGAGTCACGTGCCCCCTCCCCCCCTCTACCAGCGAAAGTATAGTATTTAGAAATGTTAAAAAAATTACAGTGCTAGTGCATATAATGAATTTAAAAGAAAAACTATCACGAGTAAGTAAACTTTACAGGCTAACGAGTAATAGTCGACCAATTTATAAAATGTACTTGGAAAAGTGAAATTTTGGAAAAGTGAGTTCAGTTTTTAATGATTTGATTCAAAAAACTTTAATTTCAATACAACAACAATTTGGCCCTTATTAATTAATTTCAGTTAATTATATAGATAACGGTACGGAACCCTTCGTGCGCGAGTACTCCTCGCACTAGGCCGATCATAAAAAGAGTCTCATGTGATACTCTTATACTGGATCTTCAGACAGTAAATTTTGCACAATTAGGTTACAAAGTTTTCTTCTGCTGTTACTGGACAACAAACCGTCTCCTTTGTGTAATTTTATAGGTTTCTTCAGCGATTTTTTTTAATAAATCCAGAAGTGGATGAAATGAAGAGCATGGATAATACATGTTTTTGGGATTCAGTTATCAAAATGGTAAAATGATTGATAATGTGTCTGCTAACAACTTCGGTGTATGTCTGTATGTCACAAGTACTTTTCTTAGCAGCGCAAAATACTATACTTATATATAACTTATATTCATCTGTAATAATGTATGTATATATTTGAATTTTGTTTGGCTTTAAGGGCGTGATGTTAAACAGCCTATGTATCATAAATTGGGCTGCCAAAAACAAAAAGAATTTCTCAAGTCCATCAGGTAGTTCCAGAGATTAGTCCGTTCAACAAAAAAAACAAACTAACAAACTTTCAACTTTATAAAATAGTACGGATGGTGTTGTAATCATACTTGTCTCTGTGGCGTTGTCGTTTTGTCTTCTTCTGAAGTCCAAGTGAAATTATCACGGCTGAACTGAAGATCATGAACAAAACATGTTTTTGAAGTTCGGCAAGAAAATGGTAAAATGGATGATAATGTGTCTAATAACAACATCGGTGTTTGTCTGTACATATGTCGCACGTATTTTCTTTGCAACGACAAGTACTATAGTAATATATTTTTGTAGTTATATAACATATTTCGTTACATTTTGTCCTGGAAAACTTACAAGTTCCCAAGGAATAAATATAAGTAAATGTGACTTTTGTTACTTTTTCACGTTGCAACGGAGCATCCAATTAAGCTGAAAAAGCATAGGGATAGTTGAAGGCACAGAGAAGGACATGGGACAATTTTTATCCCGATCGAGAGTTCCCACAGGAATATTTTTTCTGAGTTTTTACTCGCAACGAAACATCTAATTGACCTGAAATTTGGCACAGGGTTAGTTGTTAAGACAGAGTAAGACACAAAACTTATTATCGCGATCAAGAGTTCCCACGGGAATATTCTAAAGTGTGTGTCTGATACTCTTTCACGTCACAAGGGAGCATCCAATTGACCTGAATATTGGCACAGGGATAGTTAAAGAGACGAAGAAGGACATAGAATACTTTTTATCCCAACCGAGTTCCCACGAGAATATTTTTTTTTATAGAGATGTTTCGGTTTTTTATTTATTTTTTGTAGAGCACCAATTGGCGCTCTGCAGAGCCAGCGGGATTCAGCAGGCTTCGTTGGCTGTACCATGTCTATATGACTTCTATATGTAAGTTTACTATTACTTGACAGATTTTACATAAAGTATGTACGTACACTCTTCGACCAATATTGAAGAGTACAGTAGACATGTTTAGATTTTACCATAAACCTACGCGCGGCCAGTCGCCTGTCGTGAAGTCGGGTCGCGAGCGCGGACGGCTGAACGGGGCGGGCAAACCTGCAGGACCGAGTTGCAACACCGCCTATTACCACCCTCACCGCATTTTTCCGCCTGTGCCCGGGAGACGAGTTTGCACGTTGTTCTATGTAAAAGTGCCAAGGTATTACACGTGAAATGCATCACGAAAAGAATGGAAACGTCGCGTGCAGGGCGCACCCGTCGACGGTTGGCCTGGTGTAAAAGCCTCAGATGCCCTGGGTAGAATTATACCGTAAACATAACACACTTTTGTTGCTGCTGACTAGAATCCGAGGGCCCACCAGTTTTCAAGCAGTCGATGGGCAGGAAAAGGTCACTTTCCGAGAAGCATGTGAGGCTGTCCTGGATAACCTGGATGCGCCCAGACTGTGCAACGGCACTAGGTTACGCATCACAGAGCTGAGACGGCATAGCGTCCAGGCCATCATTCTTACTTGAGGGGCTAAAGGAGAGACGGTATTGATACCCAGAATCCCTATAATACCCACAAACTTACCCTTTCAGTTCAAACGCCTATAATTTCCTTTAAAAGTGGCTTTCTGTATCACGATAAGTAAAAGTCAAGGACAAACTCTAAAAGTAGCCGGCATTCACCTGGGCACCCCCTGCTTCTCCCACGGAAAACTGTACGTATTACACTGTATTTTTATATACGCAGAAAACAATAATAACCCGCAACGTTGTTTACCGGGATATGCTGCAGTAAAATGATTTCTGGCTTTCTACGACCCGAAACAAAAAACAATTTATTTTTCCTAATAAACCGCGGGTAATACTGCGGGGCACAGCTAGTATTTAATAATACTCACAATGCTTTGTTGAAATACTATTTTCATACCTGTCACACGTGACTAACTTTTGACCTACAGCGACCTTGCTAAGTTGGTCCTGTAAGCATAAAAAATAAAATAAATACGAGTATGAGTGACGACATGACTCTTACAGTTTGCCGCAGCCAGATAGACCTCAACATTGGAAGGCAATTTTTATAGCTTTAATAAACTTATAGGAATATGTGCAGCTTATTACCGTTGTCTGTGAAACAGCTGAATCAAGCGTTATTCAAAGCTCCAGATTTTGAGTAAATCTTGCACGGTCTCCGATGGGTTTAGTTAAATCTTTAATCCAATAGATTTAAAGTTGCGATTGTCTTACAAACAATAAAATAAATATTTATGAAGAGGCTATTCAGTCATAAAATAGATACTAATTAGTACCTAACATTGCTCCCATATAGACATGCCTTTTATGGTCATAAAATATAGAGCCACAAATTTGTCTGAATATGTCTGAAATCTCTTTAGATAAACTAGTGATCTAATTCCCGACAATAAATTGGACAACCCATTACCTCTTTATTTTATATAAGGTTCTGTACTATTATTGTGTGAGTCCTTCACAATAAAGCATCACTTTAGCTGTTGTATCTCGTTAGTAAGTCCTGTTATTTTTAAAAGTAATTTCATGTACCAGTATTCTAAATTATAGGGTAGTGTCAGGTAGGTACCTTAAAAGAAAAAAAAAGACATCTGGCCTATAGAATCACTCATTGTACATGTAAATGGACGTTCAAGGAGAAAAACTGTGAAAAATAAATGATAGGGGAACCGGGGGGTCAGAGTAAATAAAAGGAAAAAAGTTTTTTTCCTTAGCGCCCACTTTTATTCCCTTTAGTGGGTGAAATCACTTTACAACACACACACATACAACTTTTATACCTTCTAGCGGGTGAAATAACTTTACAACACACACACATACAACTTTACTAAGCTATAAAAAATATAGATTTCTTATGCACTGAGAAAAAACGTTGTAAATTAAGCAACTCTATTTCTTAACCGGGGGATGTTCGCTTTGGGGGTGATTATCGCCGTGTGTTCTTTGCCCGGCGATAGATCGTTTTTTTTACACGACTTGAAAGTAAACGCCTTTGATAGGCCGTCGATGTAAATTAAGGTTATAACAAGATTTAATGATTTTCCTATAATAAGCTTTTGAAATGGACTCTGGTCATAAATTAGTTCCATTTGTAGTAATACAGTGGCGCCTTAGCTTGCCTTAGACAGGCCCTGTATGTACTAAAAGAGCAAATAAAGAGTAAAGGTTTTTCACAAAAGAAACAAAAACGGTCGCATTGAACAAAAGCAATTTGCAAAATCCTTTGGAAAATCCAAAACTGCACGACTTATAAACTCAATTTTACTTATTTTTGCGAGCATTTTTTCTTTCATTTTCCTCTCTTAAATTATTTAAGAGAGAAAAATGTGCAAAAGTCTTATAACCATAGTCCAAAGAAAAAAGGTCAGTCTTCAGGACTACGTTCAGTTTTTAACCAACTTTAAAAAAAGGAGGAGGTTGGATGTTCGACGTGTAGGTATATTTTTTTTATGTATTCGTCCACCGATTTCTCCGTTAATTGTGAACTGATTTTAAAAATCCTTTTTTTTCTTTGAAAGAGTACACTTCCAAACTTTTTGATCTCGATATTCGAAATCACGGCTCTGGTAATGGACCTAAGAACGGATGCCTGGAAAATTCCACCGTTTCCTACATCATCCGGTCCTTTACCGGAGACGGACCACCGGAAACGGTCGTTCCGTTATAGAACTTACGTCGATAACGAAATTAAGGGAGGGCGAAGTCGCTGGCAGAAGCTAGTATATTCATATAGTGGATTTAAAACTTAAACTTTGGAGAAAAAAATTATTGATGTTAAGTTTGAACTGGTGATGTTAAGTTTGAACTGGTGAAACGCGCCTTTTATGTTGATGAATGTATGAAATTTTATATCAGGTATGGATGTTTTTAGTGTACGAGAAAAAAAGGAATTCGTCACTCAAAAGAAAAAACACAACCGGCATTAAAAAGATTCACTAAAAAGGTAAAAATAATTACTTATTGCCAAAGATTTGATCTGAATTACCGTTTGAAGTTGGTGTCATGCAAGTGAAGTGTGTTACAAACTGTTAGGTACATAGACACTAACTTCAATCTGTGATTCGCATCAGATTTTTGGCAATAAGTAACTATTTTTACCTTTTTAGTGCATCTTTTTGAAACCTGTTGTTAAAAAGATAACACCGTGTGATCACCCGACGATAAACTTGCCGTTCAATAACTCACTCGGCGAACGCACCCTAATGTTTAAAGGTTCTGTTTTCGACTGGTAAGTATATTTTTTTTATTTTACACCGTTAAATCTGAAGAAAAATAAATTTACCCGGAGCAAACACCATGCGATTGGAATTTGTATTGTCGACAAGAATCAGTCCCCCGACCTGACGTCGACCAGTAGCGACTAGTGGTTCGTGATAGTCACGATCCCCGCGACGGGGCATGTGATCTTGTAGTCCAACTAGTTGGACCGACCAGTTGAACCTCTGCCCCGAAATGGATAATTTGAAGGCCATGCTCACATTACACTTACATTTGAAAAAGATGCTGAACTATGACATGTATGTGAATAGCGACGAAATAAAGTTGTAATAGTTATACACTTTGAACTGGTCTTTTAAGGTTATTGCAAAAAAAAGATTTATCACTTTTCTTTACTAATTTATCTAAATAAATTATTAAGAAGGGGTTAGGTAAAAGAAATTTAATTTTGTACTTATACGCTAGGTAGACTACGTTAAGTCTCCCATTAGTACCAAAAGTGTCCTTTCTTTTAATTTATTCTTTTTATATATTCCTATGAAGAGCACTGATTATTTCTTTTTATAAACTGCACACACAAGGCATCAAAAACATTTGATTTTTCTCAATAGGACAGTCATTAGGGGCGAGCGAGTTCGGCAGCGGTCTTAACTCAAAGTTGAGCACAATAGCAGCCAGGCAGTGACGAAAGGTCTGTAGAGCAAAACGCATTCCTGAAAACAAACACGCATTTATAGTTAGACACATAACATATTACGTTGAATATTTTTAATAAAAAGCTTTGTCGTATTACTAAAGATTGTCATAAATTGATA
The DNA here is from genome assembly GCA_946406115.1 of Apoda limacodes. Classification (NCBI taxonomy): domain Eukaryota; kingdom Metazoa; phylum Arthropoda; class Insecta; order Lepidoptera; family Limacodidae; genus Apoda; species Apoda limacodes. The sequence continues at coordinate 53,029,793 of OX291541.1, forward strand.
GCGACACAGAAAAATAAACCATAAAGTTAACCTAATCATAACAATTCAGTTTTTTCCATTTAATAACGAAACTAAAAACTCCATTTCTATTATTTAAATTACGTTTAAGTTAAGTATCTAGGTCGGTTTTTGGGAGAGTAAGCATTTATTTTATAATTTATGAATGAAAAAAAAAGTTTACTATTCAAGTACCAATAAAAGCTATTAAAATTGTACTGTACGTGTTATTGTTCGTATAAGTGTTAGTACACTAATTGTGCGAGTGTACGCCGTTTAGTTATGTTGTTATTGTAGATGTTGTTAGTGTTTGCAGACATCCGTCACTCGTTCGTCGCCTACAGCGCAATAAATTTATAATTTGGCCACTTATCGATCTACAAATACGTGTAGGAAGTATAATAAGTATAGATAGCAGAAGATAAGCAAAATACAAGGTCTTATGAACAACCTACTTATAAAAGAGCATCGCATCTAAATCTATGCACGTAGTAAGGAAATGGTAGATGTGAGCATATGCAATTAGCTACGAGGGGCGATCAAACGTAATGATAATCAATATAAAATAAGGGAATTTTGGTTGAAGAAAAAATTTCTCTAAATAGCATCTCCTAGTCAATACATTTAGTCCATCTTTCTCCTAAACCCATATTCCCTTTGAAAAATAATTTTTGCCTTGACCCTCCAAAACCGCTTCTACATCAGTCATCACCTTGCTATCGTCGTCAAATTTTGTGTCATAAAAGCCACTGGGAGCTAGGTCTGGCGAATAGGGTGGGTGATCGAGCAATTCGAATCTCGTTTTTGAATGTCAGCCATCGAGACGGCGGCTTTGTGAGCGGGTGCGTTGTCAACACTCCAGCTCACAGTTGCCTCGTCTTTTTTACTTGAAGGCCTCCCACAATCTTCTTATTTGGCCGGCGTTGTAAGAGTCCCTAATAGTGGATCCCTTTTCCAAGTATTCCACCATTATAATTCCTTCAGCGACCCCAAAAAACGGATGCCATAACCTTCTCTGCCGAACTTGACACCTTGAATTTATTCGGCGTTAGGGAAGAGGTTCGTTTCCAAGTCATTGAATGCTATTTGGTTTTTAGATCAAAATGGTGGATCTAGGTCTCATCCTCTTCAAGAAACGAGTCAAATATTTTTCCTAATCCGCTTGGAACTTTTCGAGATTTACCCTCGAAATTTCGACTATCATTCAAACATTCTTGGCACTCTTCGATCTGTTAACACGACATCTTCAACTTTTTTCACGTTGTCTGCAGTGAGGGACGTGGGTGGGTGTCCTTCGCGATTTTCATCTTCGGTGGATGTTCTACCTAGCTTAAACTCCTTTGCCCGGCGCGCAAATGTGGAATATGGAGGAGCTAGGTTGCTGTGTATGTCTTTGGTAGACATTTTTTTCATACAGAGGTACTTGATGACAGCTCTGTTTTTCGATTTTTCTACATTTTGATGTTTTCTCTCCGACTGTTAACAGTATTTAAATGAATGTACGTACCGGGAATCGTGGCCTATTTGTATGATTTTTTTGTGTTAACCTAGACGATACATAAATGAAAAAGCAAAAAAAAATTTCATATTTTTATTTGCTTTACAACTATCCGATTATCATTACTTTTGTTGTATGTATTTTAGTGGTATTAAAAGTTTCCAGATAGCCGAAATACTGTTAACATCTCTTGTTGCTTGTTTGTAGTCCCTTTGTTCTGCCCACTGTTTTTTGAGTAGTTGTGTATAGTTTTAATTTGGGTTAAGGGTATTGGCCCAATCGATTCGGGTCTCAATATTTTAGTGTCTGATTACCTCTTTGCCAGTTGATCTGCTGCATCATTGCCCAGTGAGCCTCTGCGGCCACGTATCCACTGAAGAGTGACTTGATTCTTTAGTGCAATTTTTTGCAGTTCAGTGTGCCACTCCAGGTTTAGTTCGCTATTGATGCAGTTGTTTTTAAGAGAGTGTAGCACAGCGGTACTGTCGGAAAAAATGCGTATAGAGAGATCGTTTGTGTTCCTAGACAGGACTGCTGTTGCAGCTCGGGTAATCCCAACACATTCTGCCTGGAAGATAGTGTTGTGGCTACCTAAGGTTGTTGACATATTTATGTTCCGATAATTGAAGAAGACTCCTTCTTCGATTCTAGACTTTGTTTTAGAGCCATCAGTGTAGATCCTTACTTCATGCATATCAGAGCTGTCCTTTTCTTCTTCATAAAGTTGGGTACGGTATTTTTTGTCAGAGACAAGTGTTTTTGTGTCAATATCACACGTAGCATCTATCATCGGGAGTTCGTCGCTTATTATCTCCTTTAAATGTGCGTCTACTGCTACTGCTACTTTCTCCAGTCGTATGGCTGTAATGGCAGCTTCTTGTTGTGTGACGAGATGTAGGGGTTTGAGATTAAGAATGACCTCTAGTGCTGCTGTGGCGGTCGTTTTTATACAGCCTGTGGTTTCCAAGCAGGCAAGACGTTGCAGACTTTGTAGTTTATTCTTGACAGTTCTTAGTTGAGTTCGCCGCCACCGAAACTATTGCATCATACGTGACCGCGGATCGGATTATGGCTGTGTAGAGCCATATGGTTATTGATGGTTTGACGCCCCATTTCTCGCCTATTAGTTTTCTGAATTGACGCTTTGCTTTCATGCTCAAATAGCTACTCCAGTTCATCTTGTGGTCTAGGATTACTCCTACATATTTGACTTCACTGGACAGCGTGAGTTCTGTTTCAGATAGTTTTGGCAAGGTCGTCATTTAGATTTTTCTTTTATTGGTGAAAAGGACTAATTCCGTACTGCTGCACCGAGGGCTCAAAACGAGGGACTTCCTGGACACCAAACCGGTCGGAGTCTTGGGTCACCCTCCTTACAGTCCTGATCTCGCACCGTGTGACTTCTTTTTATTGCCTAAAATAAAAAAATCAGCTGAAAGGGATACAGTTTTCATCGCCGGAAGACGCGCTAGCAGCGTTCGAGAAGGCCGTGGCAGAGGTGTCTGAGGCGGACTAAATTTTTTTCGAAAATTTGGTTCAGACGTATGTAACTTTGTATACAGCCTAGTGGAGAGTCCTTAAAAACATTTAATTAAAATATTTTATCCATAGAAATTAGTTTTTTAGTTTCTCAAAACTTTTTGAGTGTCCCATATAACATATGTTGCGAAGATTTATAAAATAATAAATTCACCGATACAGTGGCGAGGTCCTTCTCCGAACGGCAAGTATGTGTATGGTTTGATGTTCTTTTCATTTTCAGGTAGAAACCTCTCACCTGAACTCCTGCGGGTTGGGAAAATATTCAGGGTCATAGTGCAAGCTGTATGCGTTCAAGTACACCGGAGTCCCCGCTGATATTTTCAATTTTTTGTCGATTTCGTAGTCTTGAGAAGCAATGCGGTCCAACCAACCCATCAACGGATATTTTCTGAGAGTTTCTGAAATGGTTAAAAAATATAAAAAAAATATTCTACTACTATTATAAATGTAACAGTATGTCTGGACAGATGGATGGATGGATGTTTGTTACTCAATCACGCTTCAACTACTGGACGGATCGGGGTGAAACTTAGCACACAGGTCCTGGAATAGGATATACTACTAGGCTTCTTTTTATTCAGAAAAAATAAAAAAATAAAAATAGTATTTAATAACTTTCGAAGATTCAAAAGTGTTTGTAAAAACCTAATTTGTTAAAAAAAATATGGGTTTGGAAAATAAGGCCACGGTCGGGCGGCTGCGGTGTGCGAGAAGGGCTTTTAAGACACGAGATTTAACTGAATTGGGCCTCATTATACTTTATTTGGTAACATGCTTACATTTTATGGCAATTAAAGTGGTTTATTTAGGTAGTAATAGCGAATTAATTTGCAGTAAGGTTTGGTGATCATTTACTACATTTGGTCCTTGAATACAATTTTAAGTGCAATCATGACTAAAACAGCTAGAATCATTTTTGGTACATGTTTCGTTTTTCTGGCGTTTAGTATATTTTTTTGGTAAGAGGTACCATAAAAGGTAATTCATAATTTTTGAACTAAGTTTTTTATGGCATCAGATGTCTTTCATCGGCATCTGGAGCAGATGTTATTAAATTCGACTTTATTTTTTTGAAATCCGGGTAACAATGTGGATTTTTACCAAGAAGAATCCAGTAAGATACTCGATAGTTACTCTTTTAATAAAAATCATTAGGTTAAGAAAAGTGTAAATTTTGTCTCATAAAGGAGTTGCTAATTTTGTGTAGACGTGTGTTACGAGTACAACAGGGATGTTTCCCCATTGTCTTCCATTCGAATTAGGTGACTTGCGATCTTCCAACAAACGAATTGGGCAACCAAACTTTGAGTCATCATCTCGGCTCATGGGAACGAGGAACGAAGACCAGGGGCCTTTTGATCATCGATCGCCCATGAGCGAGGATAGCATAGTAGAAGCTCACATTTTCTTAATATTATATTCTACTTTAATATAATTAATTGTATTACTGTAATTTTATAATAAATTTACAATGGCTTTTTATTTGTTCACTTTTTAAAAACCCTATCCGGCGGCCAACTAACGTAATTGGCGCAGTCGGTAGGGAAGTCGAGTGCGTGAAACAATATTTTTTCGCGGCGGATGGTCGTTTCAACTATCATTCAACGTGTTTAGCCGCCGGGAGAGCAAGAAAATTCATCCGGGCGACACCGTGGCCGGTATCTAGAAATCGACACCAGGACAATGGGTTACCACAGTATGCTGATCGAGAATTTTATATGAGTGCGGTATGTTTCTTATTGGCGGCTATATCCTAGAATTTCCTTGTTACCAGATTCTTTTTTCTCTATCAAGATTTTTCACCCACAATCAAACGCGTTAGGGTCAGACGATAGGCTTTTCGCATCGTGCAGAGAGACGCCTTTAGATCGCTAGATAGCATAGAAGAGCAAACAATGGCTCAAAAACCTTCTGGTCTTTGTAAGACCTAGTAGTTGAAAGGGAAAGCTGAGATAAAGGATAAAAACTTACGGAAGATTGGATGATGCGTAGAAACTATAGGTAGGTGCAGATTTCTTCGTTGTAGGGCTGAGACACTGTGAAACACTTCACTGTATATAGTTCCAAATCCCGCACGGGTAATAGAGTTCTTATAAACAAATATTGAAATGAGCGGAGAAACTTCAAATTCACTTTTCGTTATTATTCAAATATTTAACACTCACACATCTGTAGCGAGCGGAGACACAGTGTTGCTGCGCTAAATGTGTGGCCGCTTCACTTGTCGATTGCGAGGTGCGTTATTATTAACGTCACGACACTTTGGCGTGAACATCCTGGGGGGCGGGGAGACGGTTTCTGGGCTGAGATCCTCTTCTTTTCTGCGTCCTCATGAGTGCTGAGCGATTGGGCTGAGCGGAGCAGGACCATCGTCCCTGGGCAGATCAATTGGGAGTCTTGCCAACTTCAATACCGGGCGCTGTAGCGTTCAATTGGCCGTGTGTAACTCCACAACACGGGTAATTCCATCCTTTCCGGGATAAGTGTAGATAATTCTTCCCATCTTCCACTGTAGAGGGGGCAGGTTGTCCTCCTTGATAAGGACTACTTCACCTACTTGGGGAGGAGCTGAGTTGGAAAGCCATTTGGAACGTGACTGAAGGGTGTGCAGGTAAGTGCGGGTCCATTGGGACCAGAAGTGCTGAGAGAGGGCTTGAATGAGATGACCAAGCCACCATGTAATGTGCTGATTAGCGAGTTTGTGTGCAATTTTGTCATTGTTAGACGCAAGGAAATTTTGAACGTCTATGAGCTGATTCCTAGCACTTACATAATTTGTGCCACAATCTGAGCGGATAAGAGTTAGAAGATCGCGTCGCGAAACAAATCGTTGCAATGCCGCCAGAAACGCATCCGTTGAGAGTTCGGAAACTGCTTCGAGGTGCACAGCCTTTGTGGCAAGACACACAAAAATGCAAAAATAACCCTTAAGGAGTTTTGCGCTTCGTAACGTGCTGGATTTAATTAAAAATGGGCTGGCAAAATCGGTTGACACTTACAAAGACAGGTTGTAGGCTGACTCTGTCTGCAGGTAGATCTGCCATAAACGGGGCCTTCAGTTGTGGCCGACATTTGAAGCAATGCATAAAAATTGTACACACGGTGTCTGATAATTCGACGAGCTGATAGAATCCAGAATTGCTGGCGTAAAATGGCGTGTAATGTGTCAAAGCCTGCATGGCAGTGTATTTTGCGATAGTAGTCAATTATGAGATCCACAAGTGGGCTAGAGCTGGGTAAAATAAGAGAGTGCTGAGCTTCATATCTAAGGGCCGAGTTGGCTAAGCGACCACCTACTCTGAGGAGATCATCCTTTAAAAAGGGTGAGAGGCGTTTTAGTCGCACAGTACAAGTTTTATTGGTGCGCAGACGGTGGATGTCTTCGGCGAACATGTTGTGCTGAACAGAACGCACCCAGTGTAAGAGCGCTTCTTTGCGTTCGCTGACAGTAATGGGACCCATGAGGCGAGCGTCACGTTTTGTGTGACAATTGTGGGCAAAACGTTTTATGCACGCGGTTACACCTATCAAAGTGTCAAGTGAGCTGAATCGCGTGAGTAGCTCTGTATCTAGATCAGGTACAGCAATGTGAGCTACCATTTTTCTTGGTTTGAGTTCTGGGAGCAGATGATGACCTAGAGCTGGAGGCATAGTCGGCCAGGTATCTGGTGGGGCTTTAAGCCATTCAGGTGACCACATCGTGTTTTAAAAGGTCTTGAGCAGACATACCTCTGCTCGCACTGTCGGCAGGGCTTAAAGGAGAAGTTACGTGTCTCCAAATGGGATTGCATGTAGTGGCCTTAATCGCAGAGACCCGGTTGGCCTCAAATACTTGAAGTGAGTGAGGAGGAGTATTCAGCCAGGCAAGGACGATGGTACTGTCTGACCAACAGAAATGGTGCTGCTTTGCGGAGAAAGTTGGGCTGATACCCGGGCAATGAGCTGAGACAAAAGATGGGCGGCTGATAGCTCCATTTTTGTGATAGCCTGGCGGTTCTTGATTGGAGCCACATTTGATTTGGAAGTGAGCAGATTGACATGAACCTTACCAGTGGGTTCAGTTTCATGAAGGTATACTACTGCAGCATATCCAGATTCAGATGCATCAGTAAAGCCGTGCAGAGTATAAGTAGAACCATTGTTTGAGCAGACCTTTCTAGGAAGTTGAAGTGCAGAAAGTCGAGGTAAGTCATCGAATATGTGTTGACATTGCAGAGTGAGCTCGGTAGGAGTTGGTTCATCCCAATCCAGTTTTATAGTCCAGAGCTGCTGGATTAATAATTTGGCGCGAAAGATGACAGGGCTGATCCATCCATTTGGATCAAACAGGCGGGCTATAGTGCAGACCGGGATTGAGATGTTGTAGGTAAACAAATCAGTCTGTGGTATCCATTGAATACCAAGTACCTTGATGGCATTGGAGTCTGGGCTGAGATCAAAGTCCTTAGGCATGTTACACTGGTCTTCAGGAAATCGGTCTAGAAGTTTTTGGGAGTTAGAGGTTTCTTTTTCGCAAATTGAATCCTCCCAGAGCTAATAACTCGATGAGTTCGGTCTGCAGTACCTGAGCATTTGGGACTGAGTCATGCCCTGTCAGGATGTCATCCACAAAAATGGAACGGGTAAGGACCTGGGCGGCCTGGAGGAAGCGATGTCCCTCAAGTGAGACCAGCTGGAGGATAGAACGGTTTGCTAGAAATGGGCTGGGCCGAAGACCTTACGTAACTGTGGACAAGGCATAAGTGAGAAGGGGCTGATCAGGAGCAGAGCGCCATAGAATGAGCTGAAATTGTATTTGGTCTGGGTTAATAAGTGGTGGTGGTAGCTGAGGTGTCACGGGTAGTGGTGGAGCGGAAAATCCCCTCACATTCATCATGAGCTGAGTTGACCTTGGGATGACCTTAAACTTCCTTAACTTCCCAAAATCTTTCAAGAGCAGAATGGATCTCCTCACTTTTATGCTGAGGTTGAGAACTTTCCGTTTTTATTTGTGCTGAGTGTACTTGAGTCTCTGGTTTAGTATATTGCTTATTAATGGGACCTAAAAGTGCAAAATTAAAAATCGTGCCGAAGGCTGTTGGCCTTCCGGGGCCTAAAGAAATTTTGGAACCATCCAAAATTTGTCCAAGAAAATCTGAACCCAATATAAGGTCAACAGGAGCTGGTAAATTGTAAGCTGAATCAGCTAGTGGGATATCAGAATTTTTACAACATGGGCTGAATTTTTGTAACTTGGTTAAGGGCAGAACACCGGTCAAACTTTTTAAAATGTATGCCTTAATAGTTATTACTGGGTGTTCAGAGTGAATAGGGCGGAATGTGATGAGCGCTGATAAGCTAGAACTTTGAATGTGCTGATTACCTAAACCTGAAATATTTAATTTTGTGTACTGAAGTGGGATATGCAATTTTTTAGCCATATCCTTAGATAACAAAGTCAACATTGAACCTGTATCTAGCAACGCTCTTGCCTTATGGTACTTTCTATCACTGTCAGCTAGCTCTAAAGACGCTGTTGGTAAGAGAACTGGTGTCTCATAGGTGGTGTTGGGCTGAACATTTGAAGAAACAAATGTTTCAGAATGGGTAGGTAGGTCGCTAGGCCTTGACAATTTAGTAGTTATGGGCTGAATATTATTTTTAAACAACTTTGTAGTGTTGTTATGAGCTGATTTAAATTTTTTAGGGCTGAATGAACCTGTGGACATGTGTGAGGATTGTATGTGTGTGGGCTGAGTGTGTTTATTTTTGTGTTTACGTGCTGAAACTAGTCACAGTTGACTGTGTTGCCTATTATGGTATGTGGGCGGACTGTGTGTAGGTGAGCGTTGTTGATGTAATGGTGGTGTTACATGTCTATCGTGTGAGGAGCTGGGTTGTGTTAAGTAGTGTGGGCGCTGTATAGGTTGTGCTCGCAATGGGACAGGCAAAAGGTGAGCTGAGGTATGAGTTGGAGTTGGCTCCATGTCGATGCAGAGAGGTGTGATGATTGTCATTGTTGCACTCTCTACACCTACCAGTAGTCTTGCACTTACTCTAATAGTGCGGACCTAGACAGCGTAGGCACCGTTCACGGGCATTAATGAAGTCCCACCGCCCTTGCACGGGCTGATTATTATGGCTTGTTTAAATAAAAATATTTTTTATTTTATTACATTGTGAAATCTCACGATTTAGACGAGGAAAAGAAACACTTAACTTTATAACGGACTTTCTGAGTCGAATGAAACTAGTTTATTAAAATTCGTTAAGGTTGTCACATACATCATCACAGGCACATAGGCAATTTGGCAGGGATTCACACATTGATCAAGCCGACAAAGTGGTAGAATAAAATCTTTGGTAGAATTTTTTTTAGTGTACCTCCCGAATGTACACGTGAAGTGGGGACGTAATTTTTTTTCTCGTCTACCCCATCGTGTGGGGTATCGTTGAAAAGGAATAGATAAGGTGTTTTGTAGATGAATAGCTAAAACTGTAAAAGAATAGTAATACAAATTTTTACTATGAGTAGAAATTCTTAAAAGTAAATTAGTGGATTGCCTAAAACTAAAAACACCAGAGCCATGAAAACAAAGCTTTCTTTTAACTAAGGAGGTGTAGATGGATTGGACAGAATATTGTAGGGAAGCAAAAGAACATAAAAAACCCGGAGAGAACGAATAGGCAGCCACTTCAGCTGAGCTCGGAATTCTAAAACGCGATCATATTTGCGCAATCATATAAATCTTATGCAAAGTTTTTGAAGGCGCTCAAGTTTGTTAAGTTGGTCTTCTGTAGTATCAAGGTAACAGACGTCAGCATAGTCCAGAATCGGAAACAGTAACGATTGTGTTAGTGCAATTTTTGTGGATATAAGTAAAAAATTTGCAAACGCCTTAAGGAACCAGAAGCAGTGAACATCTTCTTGCTTATTGTTTCAATTTGGGGCACTGAAGGTGTGCGGTTAAATATGACACCTAAATTTTTAACTGTGTTGCTAACTGTGCACACCATTTAGCACTATATGGGGAAGAGTTTCATAATCTACGTTTGAAATCAATCGAGAACTACCAATGACTATAGCCTGTGAATCAAAGGATTAACTTTTAGACCATAGTTTTTGCTCCACTTCGAAGGTTACATTTTTTTAGCAAGCGGTATAATATGTGCATTTTTTCATGCCGTAGGAAAAACACCAGATTCAATTGAGAAGTTAAGCAGAAGGGTAATAACAGGAGTTATAATATCAAGGAGAGGAATAATCATTTTACGGCTAATACATTCACTATTTACTGCGTTAGAGGAAATTGCTATAATACTCTTTTTAACATCACAATCGGAGAATGAATTGAAGAAAAATGAAAGAAGTCAGAAATAGGCGTGAAGAAAGATTATTTATTGTATCTTGTTTCTTATCACCGTCAATGGTGCCCAAAGAAGAAAAGTGTTGATAAAGGAGCTCAACGTTAATGTCATTTCGTGAAAATTCATTGTGGGAGTTACTAGCTCCTAGTGACTTTAGGAATTTTCAGACTTTAACTGGATCACCGTAGGTAAATGTTTTCTACTGGCGGTGTGGGTTTCATTTTTACTTATTGTGTTAATTTTTTTTTTGTTTTGTTTTGTTATTGTTTTTGTAAATAGTATTTATTTTATTAATATATACATATATATTATTTTATTTATGAGTAAAAACGATTCAGTATCTAGTAGCAATGAATACTTCTCATGTTCAACAAGTAATACAATTAGTGATAATGACTTATCAGATAACACACTTTGCTCACGCCTATCTTCTACCTTTGAAAAACTTGCTGAAAATTTCAATGTCATACACATCAACGCCCAAAGTATTCCACGGCACCATTCGGATATGCTTACGTCTTTGTCTAATGATAACATTCATGCCATCCTGATCTCAGAGTCATGGCTCAAACCATCTCTTCAATCAGCTTTCTATCCACTTCCTGGATATCAACTAATTAGAAATGATCGCATAAATAAAGGTGGAGGTGGTGTGGCCATATATCTACGTAATAATATTCCTTTTAAAATTGTAAACAAATCACCTCTGAGCATCTATTCCTGGAAATCTTTCTTAAGCACAGTAGAATTCTCCTAGGAGTATTTTACAGCCCTTCTCTCACAGTTAACTATTTTAACTCTTTTGAAAAGCTTCTGGAAGATTTTACGCCACTGTATGACAACACTATAATCATGAGTGATTTCAACACATGTCTCATCAAATCTGACCATCGTTATCAATACCTTTCATCTCTAGTATCATCCAAAAACCTTTATATACCACAATTAAAAGCCACCCATCATCCTCCAAACTCTTTACCCACTCTTTTTGACTTAATTATTGTCTCTAATCCTAATCTAATTCATGATTTTGGTCAAATCTCCGCTGACTGTTTTTCTTATCACCTTATTTTTCTCTCGTACAAAGTGAGACCTCCAAAACCTAAAAAGCGTACTATTCTTCAGCGTAACTTTAACGGAATCGATTTGCAACGTCTGAGTGAGGACGCTGACACAATTAACTAGTCGGTTTTAAATGATGTTAACAATATTGACGAAAGAGTTGAGAAGTTTAACTTTTTTTTGATCTCGTTATTTGATAAGCATGCTCCTTTGCGACCTGTCAAAATCCGTCACCTACCAGCCCCATGGCTTACAGACGATATCAAAGTACTAATGGCTAAACGTAAAATATTCATAAAATTACAAAAATAAACAAATAACAATAAATTTATGCTAAATTACTTTACCAGTCAGCAGAAAGAAAAAGATCGGTTATGACAAATATAAGACAAAACAACAAACATTATTTTTAAAACCATCGTGCTTAAGACCCGAGAAATATATTATAACTAACAAACAAATGAATACGATTTTGCCACTTCTAGCAGTCGTTTGAGTAGCCTTAAACAATAAAACAAAATAAAAAGAAAGATTTAAAAGTATAAGAAACTATACTACACATAGGTACATTAATGCTCAACGAGCGGATAACAAGACAAGTGACAAAATAAACGAAAAATAACTTATAACAAAAACGAACGCATCCGTAGTAGTTAATCTATGCCTCGTTATCAAAGCTGTGTATAAAAACACACTCCCCACGAGGCAGAGTGGTCTCATTCTGTACTGTAGAAATATATATATATATATATATATATTTGCAACTTCGCTGTCAGTGCTAGTGCTACTCACCGTATTCCCAAGTTGGGTTTTTGAACTCGCCTCAGTGACAAAAGTAAAAGTTAAAGCTAGGTTATATAATTTACAACTTGGTAACAACAGTCTGAGGAAAACTACTGAAGTACCTAATAAAATGAGAAATGTGGATAGAAAACACATTTAAAAAAGAAAATAAACAAAAGAGTTTTACTCACTTTTTCACATTTCGTTTAGCTCTACTAGAAGCGGATTTGTTTTCAGGATAACTAGATGCAGGTACTGACGAATTAGATACCTGTTGGAAAAACTGGGAACATTGTTAAGCTGAGTTAGAGTGGATACTTTGTTTTTTTTTTTTTTTTTTATTCCACAAAGGTGGCAAAAAAGCACACGGTCCGCCTGATGGTAAGCGGTTACCATGGCCTATGGACGCTTGTTAAACCAGGGGTATCACTCGCGCGTTGCCAACCCTTCAAATATCCAATTACTTCTTTCTTGAAGAACCCCATACTGTACGTGTACCCATGTGACGCGAACCATCCGAACCACTACACCAAAATGTTGCCGAGCCGCTATGAATGTTTCATGTCGCTGTTTCATTAAAAACTCTGAAAACGTTATTCCAAAGCCTTTAAGTTTAGTTTTTGCAAACCAAAACAAAAAAAACTTCAACTCTGACGGCTGTATCACAGAATTTTACTACAATTGCTCTCGCTTTATATATCTCGCCTTTTATCCTTTTTAGGTAGTCCCAAATGATGAACACGCCTGATGGAGGTCTTTGAGCAATTGTTAGCCTTCAGCTGGTTTACTAAAAACCTCATAACAGTGTCAGCAACAACCTCACCTTCACACACTTCAGTGATGCCATGTAGCAACATTAACTTGCACTAACGATGCATCTTCATGTGGTCAACTTGTGATAACAGTTGATATTGCATACGAAAATAATTGAAGGCTTTAAAAAACAAATTATCGAAAAGACTTGAAATCATCAGTGAGAGAATTTAGGGTGACTGGAGCTGCAATAGCGATGTTTTGCTGTAATCAAGAATTAAACTTATACATTCTGGAGTTAAAAACATCCATTGTAATAATCATAGTCTGTTGGAAGGACTATACAGTTTAATAACTATTTTTAATATTTTAATAAGCACTTATTTAAAATTTAAGGTGTTTTTAGTTTAAGACCTACCCACATATATTAATAGAATTGTTTTAAAAGGGACAGTTTAGTGTTTCCTTGTAGATCTGCAGATCCTACATTATGAACCGCGTGGGCGTGCCATTTATTATTATCTAATATTAACCATCAAAAAGGGAAGTTTCTGTATTTTCTCCGTATGTATTTTTGTGTGTTTGCGATTTTCTCAGCAACTATCACTGTTATAATCTGTGCTAGTAGCATGTGCTTTTTTTTTTATACCACTAAGGTGGCAAGCAAGCACACGGTCCACCTGATGGTAAGCGGTTCCCGTAGCCTATGGACGCTTGTAACACCAGGGGTATCACTCGCGCGTTGCCGACCCATCAAAAATCCAATAACTTCTTTCTTGAAGAACCTCATACTGTAGTCCTTAGAGAAAACCTTGGCAGGGAGCTCATTCCACAAGCCAAGCGTTCGCGGGAGGATGTTTCTCTGAAACCGCACTGTACGCGACCATTTAGGTTCTAAAGTGTGCGATGGTTGTAAGTAGCCGTGGGCATCATTTCGGACAATTCCTCAGAACACATCCCATTGTACAAGCGGTAGAACACACAGAGGGAGTCTTTACTCAGACTTAAGGGTTCAATACGGTAAGTCAGTTTGGGATCGTTGACAATTCTCACAGCCCGTCGTTGAACCGAGTCAAAAGGGCCAAGCTGGTATCCGAGTGCACCCGCCCAGAGATGGCAGCAGTACTCTATATGGGGCCGAACTTGCGACTTATAAAGCAGCAACCTCTGCCCCGACGTGAAGTACTGCCTCGCTCTGTTGAGTACACCTAGTTTTTTGGACGCCAGCTTCACCCTATCTTACAAATGATCTCGAAACTGAACATCGCTGGAGATGTCAACGCCGAGGATCCCAATGCTCTTGGAGATGGAGAGGGGAGTGTTCTGGAATTGTGAGACTACAGTGAATGGGGTTTTCTTAGCGGTCAACGCGCAGACTTGTGTCTTTGTAGGGTTGAACCCGACCAAGTTGACCCGTTCCCAGTCAGAGACCTTGGACAGTGTGGTCTCGATATGAGACACAAGTTCTCCGCGGTTTTCCTTCACAACGGAACGAGGGATGTTTGCACGACCTGTGCAATAAGTGTCTCCAGTACTGTCATCTGCATAGCAATGCATGTTGTTAATGTCCAATATGTCATTAATATGCAGTAGAAACAGCGTAGTAGACACCACAGACCCTTGTGGGACACCAGCATTAATTTTCATGCTATCACAAGACTTTTAACGGAAGAGTTTAAGCATTATTTTATCCCACATCACGCCGTGTTCAAAAATAGTAAGATACGGGTGATTTTTACTTAGACCTTTAAGTAGACCTCTTGGACGTTTTGACAGGTTTCCGTCGCTATCAGGTAGTTTTTGTGGCTGACAATAAAATGATGTTTCATCAGGTGATGATACATCCCGAAAATAGGCGTTTTCAGCTTATTTTGAGGAGAGAGGATCCGGCCTCACCATTGCAGGTTTATGAGCTGAATACAAATACATACGGGCTGAAGTCGAGTCCATCCGCCAAATGTGGCGTGGCGTGTGTGTCGGGTTGTTACGTTCCCTAAAATATGGTTGAGCGAAGCGGTGGCTGATTCATGTGTCATACTCGTGAACGGGTGCCACCTGTGGAGGCTGGTCTGCTCTTGCAAACTTCTTTGTATTCTTAGTATTTAGTCTTACTTTTTTATTTTGTTTATTAATACGGTAAGACATTGATTATTTCTTAGTGATGAATACATAAACTGTCTTTTTTTATATTAGATACTTTTTACGTTTTGCTTGTACTTTATATTTCATGTTTTTTATGTTTGTAATAGAAAATGTCCTTTTATGATAGGGAAGGCATTTTCCAATATTTTAATTGGACGCTGTAAAAGAAGGGAGAAAAGAAATGCCCTTGCTGATTTTCTTGCCGGTTCTTCTCAGTACAAGGTCTCCCGCACTATAGACTTACAAACCGATGGGGTAGTGACATTCATAAGTGCTTAATTATTGTAGCCTAAACTGAATAAATTATATTGAATTTGAATGTAATAAGCGGATCGTGAGAGTATAAATTTACCGCGCGCAGCTGCTATCTTCCCAACTGACGCCTACGTTGACGATATTTATACGGGTGCTTTAAGTCTGGAGGAGGCGTTAGTCCTGAGGGACGAATTAATTGACTTGTTGCGCACAGAAGGTTATAAGATAAGGAAATGGATTTCCAATGCCCCTGCTATCTTGGAAGATTTGCCTACAGAACATCAGCAGGAGCCGCACCTCTTTCAGAACCCGGACAATCCTGACTCCGTCTCGGTGCTAGGAGTCCACATTCGGCCAGACCAGGATATTTTTACATATATTTTACATTTTAACCTTCGGACACAATAAAGGGGTGGACTAAGCGATTGGTTCTGTCTATGACCCAAATAGTTAGGTGACTCCTGTAGTCTTTTGATCCAAATGGTTTCTACAGGAACTCTGGATATCTGGTCTCCAGTGGAATACACCTTTGTCCGGAGACTTGTCATATTGGCTGCGGTTTTTTGCAACACTCTCGGAGGTTCAACATGTCTCCTTGCCTCGTAACATTTTACCCTCAGGTAGTTATCGAGCGAGTCTGCACGACTTTTTTGATGCTTCGGAGTACGGGTATGCAGCTGTCGATTATTTTCGCACCTTTGACAGTAATGGCCTTGTCCGTGTTAGTTTAGTTGTAGGGAAGAGTAGGTCACGCCTTTATGCACCAAGTTGACAGTTCTAAACCTTGAGTTATCAGGAGCTGCCCTGCTCACTCGACTTCTGAACCATGTTATCACCATCTTGGGTCAATGGGTCCAATTTAACTCCGTAACAGCTTGGATCGATCGTCAAATTGTCTTATTTTGGCTTAAGGCCTCTCTTCATACCTTAGAGACCTTCGTAGCTAAGCAGGTCTCTTAAATCCAGTCGTCTACTGTGTTTCTGAATTAGCATTACGTGCCACTTCTAATCCTGCCGATTGCGTTTCACAGCCTAATTGCCTCGCAAATTGTAGATTATCTTCTCTGGTGGGGTCCAGACTGGCTGGCCTCTCCTGAAGTCTCTTGGCCTACTAGTGTTGTGGAGTTTGTTGATCCTTTACCGGGGTTAAGGGTCTTTGCTGTTGTTAAGACTGTGGACTCATCGCCGGATTTTTCGCTTCACCAGTTTAGTACTCTCAACAAGCTCATTGGTGTCACCGGTTAGATAAGAGGTTCCTCCATAATTCACGAAATCAGTCACGGCCAAGGACGTTTTCAGAAACGGTCCTCACGTTTGAGAAGTTACAAACAGTTTTTTGTAATGTAGAAGCGGTCTTGAATTCGCGCCCGCTTTGTCCGATTTCATCGGATCTAATGACCTGGAAGCCTTGACTCCAGGCCATTTCTTAATCGGTAGTGCCTTAACCTCTGTCTGTCAATCGGTTATCGCGGTTTCAGTTGCTTTAACAGATTACACAATTGTTCCACTGTCGGTGGTCCTCGGAATATTTGCATTTGTCACAACAACGGTTTGGGTGGACAGATAAAACCAACACCTCGCCTGTCGGTGGCCTCGTCCTATTAAAGGATGCGAATTTACCGCCCTTGCAAAGGCGGTTAGGTCGCATTATTCAGTTATTCCCCTGGTTGAACGGTTTCTCGCGGGTGGGCAAGGTTATGGTAGGGGATTAGGTATTACAGCGTGCCGTCGCGACGCTCTTTCGGTTGCCAGTCAACTAGTACTTCTGGCTCAGTTTATTCTCTTCAGACAGGGTCTGGCTGGGGAGGAGGATTGTTTGCTAAAAAACGAGCTGGTTTTGTTTCCCGTGCGCTCCGTATGGGTCGTGTGTCGCTGGTGCAGTGCGAGAATTGAGAATCGGTGTCGTTACTTTTAGTCTGAGATTCCTTCTTCACTAAATAGTGTGTTCGTTCATTTGTCTTGTTTAAAATAAGCTTTTTGATATTTGGATTTGTGCATCAAGTGAGTGTATCTTATATATAATAATATTTTATAACTTTGACGATTCAAAAGTGATTGTAAAATCCTTATTTGAATAAACCATTATGACTTTGACTTTGACTTTGTATCATCGTGTCTTTGGATATACCCAAGTTGGATTGAAGAATCGCAGTTTAGTGTTCTGTATACGAAGAGGTAACATTATAATTTACACATCTACATACCTACACACACCCCCTTTTCACACGGATCCATAAACTCGACCACTCAAGGTAAATTTCCATATTTTCAAACCGATTCGTAGGCAGCTAAATAAATATAACCACTCATATTAAATATTGGAGTACTCTTAAATATCTGAATTCCTTTGTACGATTGACGATATTTGACGTTTCACATGGTGCGCCCTCTATGCTACATAAAAACAAAAAATATTAATTGACTTGTGTTTGACTTTGTTATTAGTAGCTTACTAATTTTTTTACATTACTTATTGTTTCGATACAGATTGTATACTTGTCAGCTGATTATCAAAGTATTGTATTATTACTTTGAATAGAACGTTTTACCAGCTCTTTTTGGCAGAAATTAACATTGTTCAGATTGTAATGACGATTCAAAAGTGTCTTCAGAAACATATTTAAATAAATTGATTAAGAGATAATTAATTAAAAGAAATTGAGAGAAATTTTGAGTGATTATATCGAGTTAAATAATAATTTACTATCTTATACCTACGAGAGTTCAGCAGCGCCCAAACCGACCACATATTTTGTACAGATATAGACTATATAGCAATACAGATTCCGTCGAATTCTGATATCTTAACTGTTGAGTCCAATATCATTTAAGATGGTTAATAACAATCATGAATAAATCGATTGTATGATTTCTTGTAATCGATGAAACAGAGATAAACATTTTTTTGCAGTAGTGCAGAACCTGTACCACAAACACAGCTTCCCACATAACTACTCGTAATCCAAACTGACTGTGCTCTAGTATTTTATCACATTTCTTATGCGTTTATGTACTTAGTGAGGAACAGCTGCAGTACTTGACTTATAAGACTGACTGATAGTGCGATATTCATCACATATTTTAGCAATAACCTTTTTGGGAAAAGTTAAAAAAATTTAAGCCAGTCCTAAGGAAATATGCCAGGATAGTTCACGAGGTTCGTTTATTTTGTCAGGGAGCATAAACCTTTTTGTGCTATTACTTTGAGTACCTTTATATGAACATCATCTGTACCTGGTGATTTACCAGATATAGCTCCTTGCAGTGCTTTGGTGACTTCGTCTTTAAGGATAGGCTAACCATCTGCGAAGCGAAGAAGTTGGTGGTGGCTATAGGGACCCGCGTGTGGACTGTGGCCCAAACACCTCGGTGAGGGTGGGCCGTGCCCCAATAGTGGGAACGTATGAGGCTGGTAAGGAACCATCTGCGTCACAAGATGACAGGGTTGAATTTTATACAAAATAAATTGTAGTGCGTTTCAATTAACTAAAAATAAGTGACTTTATGCTGAAGTATGTTTGGAAACTATGTTTATACAAACCTTTGATGACACTACAGAGGTAGGGTAGAGTATTTAAGGTGTTCGAATCTAATTTTTCATCTTTAAGATTACCTTTGGCTTCCACTAACTCTTCATAAAGTTTAATCTGTAAATAATTATAAAAATTAATACCTTAACTTATAAATGTCTTACTGATTGTGATTTTCTGTAATATTGTGAACTTTTCAAAGAGTACTTACCTGAACTTTCGGAGAGTGCGCTAACTCGTAGGTGCAGAATGTAAGACCTACTGAGGTCGTCTCAAAACCTCCTTGGAGAAATGCTGCAGCTTGTGCTACTAGTAGGTCTTCACTTATTTCTGCAAGCATAAAGTGTAAACAAAAAACTTTTTAACATAAAAAAAACAACCGGCTTCAAAAAAGACCAGATTTTTGGCAAAAAGTTATTATTTTAACTTTTTTAGTGCAGCATAATGCACATGCATTGAAGCTGGTTGTTTTTTTTGGTAAAAAGTTTGCTTTTGAGTGAGTGACGAATTGCTTTTCTTTCTCGTACACTAAAAACATCCATACTTGTAAAAAAATTGTATACAATCACCAACATAGAAGCATGTTTCACCAGTTCCAAATAAACATCAATTATTTTTTTCTCCACTAGTTTAAGTTTTAAATCCACTTCATTAATATAGGACCACTTCAGGAGCATACTCATTCGAATAAAAAAGAATTTTTGAAATCTGTTCACAATTGACGGAGAAATTGCGGGACATACATAAAAAAAATAAACCTGTCGAACATAGAACCGCCTCCTTCTCTAAAGTCGGTTAAAAACTGTCTATTTTTATAGTAACATCTTGTATTTGAACAAAACAAAACTTACTTTAAAAAGAAAACAAAATTATAATTTTACTAATAGCGTTATTCTTATTATCTTTACAATCCTTTAATGATTTCTTTCTATCTGGTCTGATACCTGTATTCGGCTTGTGTTAAAATTCAGATATTACTTAAACTGACATCTGAATCCTCGTAACAAAACCAATCCTATTTCAGTTTAGGTTTTACTAGCTATCTAGTCAACCCTTTGTCACAAATTTTGAACTTTTTGACTCTCAGAAGGCTTATGAAAAAGCAAACTACATCCAACCTTTTCCGTCCTTGGCAGCATCTTGTTTCATTTTTACCAAAGCGTCTAGCAGATCCCTCACAATGAATATTTCTTTCTCATACCCGCCTCGCTGAGATACCGCTATTTGAAAAATTGTACGGAAGTAATCTGTTGTGAATTTGGGAAAAAATCTGAATCTGAAACAAACATGCTCTTTTGTTTAAAAACGGAAAATTTCATATTATTCGAGAGTACGGATTTCTATTTCTTTGTTTTAAATTTGCATGATAACAAGCGGTATATGGGATCTTAAAACCCAGTCATACGGGCGCACGTCAGGGTAAATCGTACCTGTCATCTGTTTGGTGCTGGCATATAAAGATGCGACTGGCTTACAGTGAGTCTTAGTATATTAAGCTTGTCACATACGAGGCATATAATATACTTTTTATTCTGCGAGCGTTGCATATCAATATTTATAGCATCTGCGAGGTACCACACATGGGACATAAGCGACGTATGCGACGTACATAAAAACCGAACATTCAGTTTTCCGGGGCCGTCTTAGCTCGGGAAAGCAAGGGGAAAATTATGATTTACGATAAATTTATAACAAACTAAAATTCTGCTGATATGCGCTAGTTCTCTTTATAAAATAGTTAATATTTTCTGTGCCTATATTTAACAAGCACATTGCTCGCTCCAGTTCAGTCTTTGGCACGTTATATCTCTCAGTTACAATATTTAAGTTTGTACTCGTATGTTCTAATAAGGTATTCAAATATTGATGTTTTATGTGTGTGCATCCATAGTATAAATAGAAATCATATGAACATGACACTTAAATTTTTCTTAAACTTTCTCTCTATAATCAAGGAGTTGCCCTAGAAATCCCACGCTTATCAACCGAATTTAACGCAAGTGTAGCGGGCAAAATATTGAATAAAAATGTTGAACATATACTCTGCATAATTCTACTTGTGTAACAATAAAAAAAGGTTGTGTTGTTTTAATTTCTTTTTATATAATTTTATTTCTTTATATCTCTTTTTTCTGTTGGCCAAATTGTAGTACACTAATATAAAACAATATATATATATAAAATAATATTTGCAAGTTAGGTCTAAATTTAAAATTAACTTTGTAATTTTTATATCTTCTGTAATTTTAAATAATAGGAGATAAGATAACGAAATTCATTTATTTTTAATTAACATTTTTGCTAAACTGTATTAACAAGCATAATTTTTACAAACTACTCGCTAAATGTATTATATGAAATTATAGGTCTTAATGTAAACCTATACTTTGTAACATTTATCTTAAATGACTGTATTTATCTTAAATAAATGTTAAGCAATTTCTGTATCAATGACCTACTTAGTAGTAAACAGTTTTACTATATGAAAGGCCGTTCCACAAGCAATGCAGGAGTGGCACTATTAAAAAATATATCTAACGCCTGGGAGGATTCGCATGATGCTCTTGGAGTGTTTTGTAATTTATCTAAGGCATTTGACTGTGTCCAACATGAAAATCTCATCAGGAACCTACATCACTATGGTATTAGAGGCAAAGCTCTCTAATTTTCGACCTCCTACATGAGTAGCAGAGTACAGAAAATAGATATCAACGGTGAAAGATCTACGGATCAGCAGTTACTATGGGCGTCCCTCGGGGCTCAAATTTAGGTCCTTTTCCATTTCTTATTTGTATTAATTATCGCCCGATCGTAAAAAACGATGACTTTATCTATACATATAAAATGCTTTGTCCTGAATGACTGATGGATCAACGCACAGCTAAACCACTCATCGTAGAGACTAGAAACTTGGTAGGTGTGTTCTTTGTATGACGTAGGCATCCGATAAGAAAGGATTTTCCGAAATTCTACGCGTAAGGGGTGAAAAAGGGGGGCAAAGTTTGTATGGGACAACGTGATTCCTCGGTCCAATCTCCTTCAAATTGCATAAACCTTTTTAACAGAATTGGTGGAGGATGTGTTTCGTATTTTATTGAAATTAATCCTCTAACGGGGTTAAAAAGGGGTAGAAAGTAATTTTGATGGTCATTTGCTTCGAAGTTGATATCAATACTCCTTAATGTTTTGATTTAAATGACATTTTATTTTGACACATGTTTGACAACTCAATTTATTCAAAAAAGGTTAAACTCACACAAAAACATAAGCAAATCTTCCTCTATCCTAATATTATTATTATATGCGTACAAAGCTAAAGAGTGTGTTGTTTGTTTGCTTGAACGCGCTAATCTCAGGTACTACTGGTCCTATTTAAAAAATCTATCAGTGCTAGATAGCCCATTTACCGAGAAAGGCTATAGGCTATATATAATTACGCTAAGACCAACAGGAGCGGAGCACCAATAAAGAATGTTTCAAAATCGGGTTTTTTTTCCTTTTGAGAGCTTCCGCTGCGCGCGCTGCGTAAACGGTTAAAGTTTCGCAAAATTCATGTATGACAGAATTTTTTCCCTTTAAAAGTTCTAAAAAAAAATTCGCAACAGCATATGTCTATCTTCTAAGATAACCTTTTTTATGCTAACAAAATTTGTTCTAAAATAATGCATTATTTGAGACGGTGTTTTTATAAACATAATATTAATCCTTATCCAAATAAATACGTTATTCATAACATGTATTTAATTTGAAACAAAATTGCCCTTTACATCATTCAATTTGAATGAATATCTTAGGACATATCGCAGTTTTAAATTAAAATCGCAGCAAAATAATGATCAAGTACTGCACGCGCATTTATGATGTGCGAGGCCGGCGGGCAGTCATGAGGGGGAAGAGCAGTATGTATTATTTAAAAATATTTTCAGCTTCTACGTAAACAAAGTCGCTGGTTAAAGTTAGCGTTAGTCCAAAGTAACAATTACTGACTGACTGACTGATTGACTGATCTATCAACGTACAGCTCCAACCACTTGACGGATCGAGCTAAAATTTAGCACACACATAGCTATTATGATGTAGGCGTGCGCTAAGAAAGGATTTTTCAAAACTCACCCCTTTAACGTGGGTTCAAAGTTTGTATGATGCTCGCGAGGTTAATCCATTAGTAAATTAGTTTTTTGTAGTTAATTATTTACTATTTTTGAGAAAGAGTGAGAGGAAGAAAGAGAGAGAGTGTTAGTAGGTTTATCTATAGTTGAGGAGTTGCCGTAAGATTCCTACGCCGATAACCAAATTTAGGGCGGGTGAAGCCGCTGGCAAAAGCTAGTCTTATAATAAATTTGCTAAGAAAAAGTTAAGAGACGATAGACATGTAATGATGAATTAATTAATTCCATTTTTTTAATTATTTATTGGTTTAAAGCTAATAATTTGTTACTTAATGAGAAAAAACCGACTGTGCTAAATTTACATAACCAAATGTTAGTCAGATACAAACATGTATTACCTAGCCAAAAAACTTAACTCTGCTGTGTATGCGATCACGAAAATAAGACATGTGACTGATGTCGACACTGCAAAAATAGTATATTTTAGCTATTTCCATAGCTTAATGACATATGGTATCTTAGTGTGGGATAGCGCTGCTGATGTAAATACAATATTTTTGTTGCAAAAAATTACAAATTAGGATCTAGGATATCTCTGAGGTATAATAATAGTAATACAAAAATTTGTATTTCATAACTTTAACGATTCAAAAGTGTTTGCAAAATCCTAATTTGAATAAAAAAAATTCACTTTGCCTTTTGAATTTGACTGTAAGTTTCTAAGTCAATAATCAATAAACAAAAGAAAAAGTAGTTGACAACCCTGTTAATAATTTCGTACCCCAGCGTTGAATATAAAAAGGGAGGCGGCGGAGCAAATGCATTGCTAGTCTTTGTAGGAATTGCACCTTAATTATTTTATACAGGTTTATTAAAAAGTGTAAAATTTGTAAATTATAAAAAAAATTGTAAATAATGGACCGCGAATTTCTGGGAGGGGTGATAGTTCAATGTCCTGTCAATGGAAAAGCGGAAAATCTCCCTTTTTAGGATTCCGTATATAGCCAAATGAATTTGTCATGTCCGTCCATCCGTAGCGAGCGATATGTTTATAGTTACAGATATTAAGTAACGAAATATTATCCTACTAATATCATAAATGTGAAAGTTTGTATGTCTGGATGGATGTTTGTTACTCAATCACGCTTCAAGCGCTAGACGGATCGGAATAAAACTTAGCATACAGATAGATTAGGTCCTCGGATCGCATATAGGCTACTTTTTATTCCTAAAACTTCAAAAGTTCCTGCGGGAATAACTACAACAGAGTTAAACGAACTATTGCTGCACCTATAGCATGCTATAACAATTTATTGGTATAACTAATTAATTAATTGGAGTTAATTAAGGAGTTCCACGCCGATAACCGAATTTAGGGCGGGCGGAGCCGCTGGCAAAGTCTAGTATATCAGAATTTAGCCGCTTGGACAATCAATCATCGTCCTGATTTATCTGCACATGTAGTCTTAAAAAATATTTCATATCTGCAGAGTTGGTATCTGCAGTAGGAACATTGTTTTTTTTATTTGTTGTCTCGACAATAAAATTAATTTTATAAATATTCAATTTTATCGGTGATGGTATAATAAACATACACTTTTGAATACTTTTTTGCCATTCAAAACCTGAGTAGGTATATTAATTAAAGTTACTTATAATAAACTTACTCTACAAAGAAGTGAGAAAACCTACAAACAACTAAGAACTAATATTGTAAGTACATGCTAATTAGAATTACAGAGATTAAAACAGTGATAGTTGCTGAGAAAATCGTATGTGACAACCTTTATAGCCTAAAGAGAAAACTGCACGTGGAAGAAACTTTTGAGTCAAATTTTGCTTTACATAGATCGGATCATGAATTATTTTTACCGTAGTGAATGTATGCATCTGGCACACGCTGTCAATTATGAACTAACTGGCAAGTGACTAACTTCCACACCTTATTGACTTCGGATTCTAAGTGTCGTATCGAAATGTTAAATAGCCTTCATGGGAAACAAGTTCAGTTGGTACTAACAACAAAACACCTTTTAATGTTCTAAGTACAGACATATGATTTCATAAAGCACAGCAACATAAGCAAAGTCACAGTAGTAAGAAATGAGAAGAAAGCACAAGAGATAGCAGAAGATTTTAGAAGAAACTAGGAAAACTATAGAAAAAACCACGTGTATTTTAAGCCGTAAGCGCGAGCGTGTAAACGTCCGTGTTAGTGGGGAGTGAAAGGGCGAGCACCAGTTTTTATGCTTAACGACCTAAGGCTACAAATGCAAAAGACTGACAATGTCTTTTAGCGTAAGACAGAAGCGTAGAAGTTTAGCACTCCTAGAAAGCTTCTTAACGCTTTGGCAATTTTTGGTGTGGGATATTCTTGACCTTGGCTTTTTCATTGAGAGTTCGTATTCCTTGTTCTGAGACAAAATATCCTAAGACTGTGATATTTTCAACGCCCTATAGACACTTTGAAGTGTTTATTATAATGCCATAACTCTCTAAGCATTCAAATATTGTTTTTAGGTAATTCATATGCTCAGATTTTGACCTTGAAAAGACCAAATGTCATCGGTGTACATACACGAATTTGTGTATGTGAGACCTCATCGATGAGCCTTTGAAACCTTTGAAATGCATTTCGTAGACCGTAAATCTTAAGTGTCCATTCGAAGGGGCCAAAGGTTGTAATTATTGCTGTTTTAGAAATATTCGCAAGTTTTTACAAGATCAATCTTGGAGAAAAGCTTGCAGCCTAAAAGTTGTTAGGCGAAATCATGTATATGCCTTATGGGGTAGCAGTCAGGGATTGCCCTTGTATTAAGTGCTTTGTAATCTCCACAAGGTCTCCAATTGTTCATTTTTTTTTTCGTAGTCATGTGGAGCGGAGGCGACCAGGGACTGACAGAAAGTCGAATTGTACCCGCTTGTAGCATGTCCTAAAAGTCTTACTTCGCTGCCTGCAATTTGTCTGGAGCGAGTCACCTTGCACGTGCTGCTGCTGGTAAACCTGGAGCAGTACCTTTGGGATGATGCTTACTGTGCTTCAGTTTGCGTACAGCGTACGCAGGTAACAAAACTGGATATTTCTGTAGTAAATCGTGATACTGTGAGTTGCCGGCAAATGCTTTTACGGCTGAAATTGCAGTATTATTAGTGTAATGTGCCATAACTGAGAAGCTGGTTAAATTATCTATGAGTTTATGGTGGCGGCAGTTGACTAATAAATTATAAAAACCTAGGAAGTCTATTTCTCTAATAAGTTTAGATACATCGGCGACAACGAATTTTCAGGCGAAGTTGCGACGCATGCCTAAGTTAAGGTGTTGCTGAATGTATCCGTACGTATAAATTACTGAATCATGGGCCACAAAATGCTCATATGTGATCTTAGTTCTCCATTCTCGCAGTAGGGTTCGAGGAAAAACACACAGATCTGACCCCGTGTCAACCAAGTACTGGATTTTCGTTTTCTTATCAGTAACGAAGAGGCAGCTATTGCAGGTGAGGCAGTCGGCAGCCGTTACTTCCAGCTGCCGATGGAATTTCCCGCGCTGCTCGTGAATTTACATGAGGTAGTACATTTCTTTGCTTTTGGGTTCTCATGATACCAACACAATTCAGTGTAACTGCGTGATGAAGATTGTGTTAATTCGTACCTTGATCCACGATTGTTTGATCGCGACCATTTGTGAATTAGCGTTGTGAGTGATGCAGGTCGTTGCTGCCGGAGCTATGTTGTTTCCAAAGTAGGTGGAGATACTTCTGTGACCTGTGAACTTGATGCAATATTATTATATAGAATTTTATCTGTAAGTTCGCTGAGCTTATCAAGTTTGTGATGCTATAATAGTTTGAATATTATTTGGCGGTCTATTTGCATAAATAGTTCTTATTAAATTTTTGGAAACATTGGGTAATTGTTTGACTTTTTGTTCTTGTGAGACGGATAATCTACATATCAATTCCTTTGTTAGTGTCTCATATTTATTTATGGTTGGAGGGTTGGTGATACCCTCTACTTCTATTGCAAATTAAAGGTCCAATTGCGATACACCAAAATAAAATTTTGTACTAACAGAAGTAATACCTGATATCACGAATTGTCACTCTATCTGCGCAAACCACAACGCTGGACGATCTGACCAAAATGATGGGATACGTAAGCCCACACGAAACAGGCCGGAATTTTCATTATCGGTGTTCTTCGCTGGAGCCCTTCCGATGAAGCGTGGCCTTGCGCGTCTGACGGCTATATGGTGTTTGATCGGTAAATTGCCATTTCCCAGCATTTTTATTGGCGGTCAACACTTATGGGAAACACGATCAGTTGGTACTTAAGACAAAACACCATATAATTTGTTCGATTTACTTTTATAATATATAAAGTTACAAAGCACAGCAAAATAAGCAAACTCACAGTAGTAAGAAATGAGAAGAAAGCACTAGAGATATAAGAAGATTTTAGATGAAAATAGGATAACTATACAGAAACCACGTGATGCGTGTGAACGTCTGTGTTACACTGGGAAGTAAAAGAGTGAGCACCAGTTTTTATCCTTAACGACCTATAGCTACAAATGCAAAAGACTGACAGTGTCTTGTCGCGTAAGTTTGAATATATAATTTATATTATTTTTTATTAATTATGATTTTGATAAATAATATTTATTTTAATAATTCTTATTTACTGTTTCATGTGCTCCGTCACACCTTCATAAAAATTGGATTCTTAAAAGTAATAAGTTTTTTTTATCCAACGGGTAGTTCCAGAGCCTAGCGCATTTAAACAATAAAATAAAAAAACAAACTCTAGCTTTATTATATTTACTGTTTACTATATAAGGTTACGGAATGAGCTCCCTGCTAAGATTTTCTTTAAGGACTACAATATACTACAATAACAGAGAACTTCAAAAAAGTAATTAGATTTTTATTGAGTTGGCAACGCGTCCATAGGTTGCGGTGACCGCTTACTATCTAATATATATAGGAGGACCGTTAGCCTGTTTGTCACATTAGAGGTGTAACAAAAGTTTACTAGCCTACCTGGCAAAACCTTTTTTGTTGGTTTTGTGCTGGAGCACCATCCACCGACCCATCGTATCGCATTGCTTGCCCGCGCTATTACATCGTTTTCACTAAGCGTTCTTTCTGACTTTTTTCCTTTTTGCTCGACTACTAAGGGTCGCGTGGTATTAAACACTTACAAAACTTTCCCTCCCCGAAAATTGAGATATCAAAGGCAAAAAGAACGACAGGTAGAAGCACAAGTATGCCTTGACCATCAGCAAGGTACTAATGTAAAAGGGACCTGCAAAATCAGTTCCAACATTAGTAAAGACGCGAGAGGGGTTTACTCAATTGAGAGGCAAATCTCTACACGAATGAGTCTGTGATAGGTTAGGTCTGGCCAAAGCTCCTTTGATCTTGGAGCGAGCAGCTTAAAGATCTACTATTAAAGTCACATAGTACTCTCGCTATACATTTCGCACTCAAACATGAAGCGCACGTTCACGTTTTGACGGCGATAAGACCAGATCAGAACCCCAAATCAGAGATCGAGGGAGTTTGTTGACAAATCGATAAATTCAGCAAATCACTCACACAACAACGAATATGAACAATGTTGAGGGTCAATCGTCACCGCCAGGACGTGTTAGCCTGGAATAGGGTCCACCAACTACAGATGAGAAGAAGGCCACCCTGATTCTGGTCCAAAAAGCCATTCAGATCTCTACCAAAGTGGATGATTAACTGAAACAGAAACTACGGGAAACAATGTCGGCTGCATTCAATTCCCCTGGGACGTGATTCCACTCAATGGGAGTGGAAGATTTCAATATCTTGGAAACCCTATTTGCCATAAAGGTCTCTAATAAATAGCACAATCTGTCAGTCTAAGCGTAGACGTGGAAAATAGGTACAGATTGGCCCAAGGTCGAGACCCCGTAATTGAGCAATTGGCTTAAAAGAGTAGCACCAATTAAATCTTTGTCTTGGCTGTGATCAAATTGAGAAATACTCAACCATCGGACGGCACGAAGATAAATCTGGGAGGGGTGTCCCAGAAGGTTCCTTCCAGCCAGAGCTTTTGTTAATGAGACTTAGCCCAAAAAACAACAGGAACAAGTCAGCCGCAAAGGTCAAAGATCCGGGCTGTGGTAGACAATACAGCTTAGTCCGGGTCTTAGAAGCTAAAACAGCTTTCACCTGGAAGGAGAAACAATCTGCAATTATTACTTTACTGCAACTGTTACTAAATATGGGTTGTCGACATTATGAAACATCAAAGGATCCTGTTAGAACTCGTCGGTGAAACCATTGAGGAGATCAGGAGATTTGTATGTACATTTCCGAAGCGCATATCCGCCTGTAAGGAGGATTCCAATTAGCTCATCGCGGAAAATCAATGCCTTCTGAATCGTGGAGGCCCTAGTGCAGATATCGTCAACGTAGACGTCGCTGCCCAAAATAAAAGCAGAGCGAGGCAACAGTCTGAAAAGCGACAAACGGACTGAAGCGAAGACCGTAAGTATTGGTGTTTAATTCAAAGAGGGTCATTGGTAACGCAGGATCTTCTCGCCAAAGAATCAATTGATACCTGCGATCTCCAAATACTTTTGTCGGAAGATAGGATTGATTGCGCCTCATACGCTTCTCCATGGAAATTAACCGTTTTTGGACTAGCATCCTGGAGTGGCCGAGAGCAAGTTGGTTCGGCAACAAGGGGAGTTGAGTGAAGAATTGACCAGTATTATTTACAAAAAGGGCATCACACTCTTCATCAGCTGGATCAGTCCTGGGAGTTGCAGGAGACTCTTACCAAGCAAGGGACATACCAAGAAGTCAGACAGGGTCAGTCTAAGGAGGGGCACAAATTGGACTTCCAATTGGCCAATTATGACATAACTTATGTCTGTGTGAAGTGCTACCAACCCACCGGCCTGAAGAAGCTTAGCCGGTCCTAAGTTGCATTGACCCAAAAATTTGGCACCGAGGAGTATATTCACTGAACTGGGAAGATGATAACCAGGATTAGCCAACGCCAGACCCGTTGTCAACTTAGTCATTTCCAGCGTAAGCAAAACTTGGAGATGATCACCCAAGATAATATCCATCACCATGGCATGGCCAACCTCTAAGCCTCGAGACCAATGCCACGAATAGAATTCGCAGCATGAGACAACTGTAACTTCCGCTTCCTTACCAAAGAGGTTGATACCAAGTTACCCTGAGAACCCCAATCAAGTAACCTACTTCGTACTACCATAAAGGAAACACAGGACGAGAAGGCACGAAGCCAAAAGGTGGTTTGGCCCATGAAAGTGAAAGCAACTTGGCTGTGGTCATATTTTCCTGGCCGCTATCCCAATAAGCCTCGAGAAGGGCGGGGTGCAGTGGCAGCTATGGGGCAGTTGCCATGGTACTTGTAAAGGCTCTGCTTGGAAGCGGCTTGGAAGGAGAGCAGCGGGGAGGGGAACAGAAGGAAGGGAAAATGGTGGCCGATTCACCGCCACAAATAATTTCATAACGGCTCTCTAATTCCGGTGTAAGGTGGTAGAGGGCCAAATGGACAAGTAGAAAGGACCAATCCTTATCTACCTGAAGCCCTAATCCTTTGTCCATAACTTCAACCAACATAGGACTAAGCAGCTCTCGCCACAGGTTTGCAACCTCTGAAATGGTGGGTAACTGCAGTAACGTGCTGATAAAAGTATGAGCAATTTGCCGAATATTGTCATAGCATCTGTATAATAAGTCCTTGGCAGTTTTATGACCAGCCTCATTCTGAGACAAATGCCTAATCATGTATTATGGCTCTCCAGCGGTTGATCTCAGCAAATATGAAAACTTTTGAGCGGTTAGATCAGACCGATTATAAACTAAACTATTATATCTATTTATAAAGGTACGAAACTCTGCTAGGTCACCATTATATTTAGGCAGGTCTAAATTTGGCAAGGAAGAAGGAGTGTCCATTGTGTGTCCAGAGTAGCTATTACAGAGTTCTTACATTCGTC
The DNA here is from genome assembly GCA_946406115.1 of Apoda limacodes. NCBI lineage: Eukaryota > Metazoa > Arthropoda > Insecta > Lepidoptera > Limacodidae > Apoda > Apoda limacodes. The sequence continues at coordinate 53,060,829 of OX291541.1, forward strand.
CTTAGGGACAACGGGTTTAGTGAGGCCCAACGAATCTGTGCAACCCTGGCCACAATTTGGTCAGAAAGGCCTGTTCCAAAACTGCTGTAAGCTTGGCGACATCTAACTCCTGCAAGCCTACAATGGCATGCTCATATGCATCTCGAATAGCGTTCATCCTATCATCAAGCTGGTCATATCGATGTAGTAGGGCATCGTTTTTGTCCGGCAGCCGTTGCTAACCGAAGCAAGCCTCCAGCGGAAACTGTTCTAGGTGTAGCAATTTTATGTAAATAAACAAGAAACAAATGAACTATTTAACTGAACTAAAGAAAGTATGAAAAGTTAAAAAACTTACTATTAAATACAAGAAAAACAAATTTTACCTAAAACCTACACAAGATAAATTTTTATATTTTCATATATGCCAACCCATTAGTAAGACTAGTTTTTAACAGTATCAAAACACTACTAGATCGGAAATGTGCCAAAAAAACTGCCAATAATCTAGTTTAGGTGCGAACAAATTTGATATGTAGGTAGGTACAACAGATTATCTGTTGCACGCGCATAATTATTTGCCGTCGCACTCGCACAGATGTGATGATCTCTGTCATAGAGGAGCGCAACGGAAAATAATTATGCACGTGCAACAGAGACAAATAGTGACCGGTCATTCAAATAAATTCTTCCTGCTTAGCGTCCGTGCTATAACTACATTACAAAATATAGTTAGTAGATAGATCTTCCATCTTGAGATCAAGTCTCCAAGGTCAACGGTAAGTACCCCATAGGTTTTCAGTTATTTGTGTCACAATGTGCCCCATAGGTTTTAAGTTATTTGTGTCACAATGTGCCCCATAGGTTTTAAGTTATTTGTGTCACAATATGCGATAAAAATGACCGTATTTTGGGAATATTTTTTTCACATTGACTTAGAAGCTTGATTTTATTACAACATGAAGTGCTCGTCGACTTTACTATTTAATATTGATTTCAACTTGATACCTCCACGCGTTCTTGAGTAAAAAGTCTTGACAGACAGACAGACGGACAGACGAACGGGCAACAAAGTGATCCTATAAGGGTTCCTTTTTTTTCTTTTGAGGTACGAAACTCTAAAAACAAACTGTTTAGCTCTTTAGCATTAGTATTGATAAATACTTTTGGGTGACTCAAAATAGCACGTTGGTTGTAATGGTATTTTTAATTGTCTTACTTGAAAATGTGTTTAATTTCTGGATAAAAGAATATGGTTGCCCATGACAGGCCTCTGTGTAAACTAAACTTCATTAACTCCTTAGTTATTTCTCTCATTGGACTTTCTCCTTTCAGAGTGGCATCTCCGTCAACTCCGAACGCCGATATACTTATTATATCTGTTGTTAAGTCTGAATATAAAGTCTGGAAACATAAAAATGTAATTATAATCTAAAAAAGAAAAATCTGATCAACAGGCCATGCTTGGAATTTTTAAGGGATATGATCGAAATCTAGAAAATTCAACCACAGAATCTGCCAGAGCTTATTTAATTAGGTGTCTGATGCAGCAACGGCAGATGGTATCTCACTAGATAGATCGACGATTCAGGAAAGCGGGACGTCGCTGATATAAAAATCAATATACGTATGTATACACATATTGCCTATGTCTATAGGTATACCATACAAAATATGCTGTCTTAAATGTAAAATAAAGTAGTGTTAGCATTATTGTATTATTTAAAACAATTCAGTCTCAGTTAAACAGCTTAAATGAGATTGTTCTGTGCTCATACAACTTTTTTTTTAAAAAAAACCAACAATCATTGCTTTCTGTGTCGCAAATGGTAAATGTTTAATAATAAAATCCTGTTCAGACACTTCTGCCTCTTCACAAACCTTTTGAAATTCGAGGTTATGATAACTCAAAACACTGTGTCTACAATGTGCAAAACAATAATGCACACCCACAATAAAGACCAACCTAATATTGCACATTCAATAACGACTGCCCTAATAATTCATGTATATCACTGGTACACAGATATTGTTACGCGTTATTGCTTTTGTATGTTTAGTCTACTTCAATATTGACCTGCCATATATGGTATATGTACTATCAGAAGCGCTTTATTGGCTACGAAACGAATTATCGGCTCGTACAACAAATGTCTAACGAAATAAAGTGCAACCAATAATATAAAGGCAATATAGTGTTCTATCATAAACAATAAATGACTATAGTTGGGTTTTGTTTCAACTTATCAATGCATTTACATATGGTTGTTTACATATCTCGCCGATCTTTATACGTCCCCACTGTTGGAGCACGGCCTACCCTCATAAGCGAAGGTGATTTGGGCCATAGTCCACACGCGGGACTAGTGCGGATTGTGGACTTCACATACGTCTTTTTGTTTTTTTGACGTATGCAGGTTTTCTTACGATGTTTTTCCTTCACCGAAAAGCCAGTGTGTGAATAAATAATTCAGTGTACATGAGAAATTAAGAAAAGACTCATTGATACACGCCGACCCGGGGTTCGAACCTCCGCCACATAAGACGTGAAGTGAAATTTAAACCCCTCGACCACCACCGACTTTTGCACATATGAAACACCATAAATATCATTGTAATAATTGAGTAACTTTAACAGACACAATTATCAAACAACTTTTGTTTTTTTTTTTTCAGTTTGTAAACCTACAATAAACTCAAATAAGCAATTGTAATAATATTATGTTTTGTTGCGATAGGTACAACTGTAAGCAACAAGATTAAACAGTAATAATAAATAAAAAAAAAAGTCATGTGTATTAGCTTCGTTTCGTTAGGGTTTCGTATAATTATGTCAGTTATTACGTACGGTTGGTAGTCGGGTGTAGGAAATTTGTTTATTTATATTGAAAACATATGTGAGCAAATTCGAGGGGCGAATTTTTGCAAACAATAAATGTATGGAAGCTGGAAACATCTAATTTTGGGATAGATCTAGTTTGAATACCATTGGATATAATCAGTATTTGGATATCGTTATGGTTTAGAAATAATCGAGTGGGAACACTTAGCGTTTCCAGCCTGTATATAGCTTTCACCCCCATAATCCGTAAACACGTACGCGAATTATTCCACGTATATGCCATGGTTCCGAAATACTGTTCGAACAATTATTAAATAATATTTTACTGCCAATAATTCACGGCTGTCGATTGCATGGACCAATAATTGAAAGGTAATTGTATTGTACGTGAATTATATGCAATACAGTACGTGGTACCCCTGGTAACTACCGCCGCCAATCGATGTTTTTATTTTCCTCTTTGCGCAAAGTGAATATCAAAAATGTGCATCTACAGAAATATGTAACCAGTTATAAGCTATTTTTAGAATGTATTGTGATGCTTTGGGCCGGCGCTCTCACCGCTCTCGCCGTTGCCGTCGCCGCGCATGGACCGTCGGGTACGAAAAGCCCGAGAGTTTTAAGTGCTTTTGTATTATTAATTTGATTTCCTAGTAAGTTACTGTACAATTGCACACCCTCTAATTACAAGTTTTTAGTCCCATGGTTTGTTCTAAGTCGTCGTGCTTGTAGATTATATGAGTTGCGCAATTTCATTTCGAGTTTCAAATTTTTTGGTGAATGGTACGTGTAGATGTATGTATATCTCTATGAGAATCTTAAAAGTAGGTAAATTTTTAAAACTTACTTTTTTATAACCAACCTGAAGTCAAAATCGCAAAACCAAGCCAAAAATACAGCTTGATGATGTGCATAGAAGTCTACAATCACATTCCACTTGTGTATAGAGAATTACCGATATCTATATTTAAAATAAAAATGAAATAAAAAGTGCTTCTACACAATGAATGATTTTTTTAATTGTAAGCATACCATACAACGATTAGGTAATCTATATTTTGTTTTAATTTAATTTACAAGGAATTTAAATGACTTGTAATTAATTTATTAGGAATGTAATGTGTAGAAATTAAATTTGAATTTAAATTGTTTTGACATGTTCATAACTATTATTAATTTACGGATACTGATATATTATTATTACACTCTGTTGCGACGTAGCGCTGACGCTGACGTCGACATCAACGAAGGACAAACACACAATCGTTTTCCCATTTGTAATATTCGTACAAACAATTCGTGGTTCATACATATACATGCTCACTCTAAGATCAATAAACTCCTTGTTTTCAACGTCCATCATGATCCTTTGCTGAAGCTGTTGACACTTTGTGTACACGAGAGTTTCCACTTTCCTTAGCTTTGCAGTAGTAAATACTGTGTTTAGGCGGCGTCTTACCATAGACCAAACAGGTTCCTGAAAGTTAAAATAGAATTAAATCTTAACAAAGTTCCAACTTTATTTAAAAATCTGCCCATCTATTCATAATTTTTTTTTTAAAGTAAGTAATGCCTTAGCCCTTGTTTATGTTCATGTTCGGTTTTTACTCAACATTGTTCACAAAATGTCTAAGTTTCAGGTCTGTGGCTCATTTTGTTGAGAGACTCGTGACAAGATCGAGGCGAAAGAGAAATAGACAGACCACAGAATGAGAGCATGACCGTGGTATCTTTTGGGTACGAAAATTAAAAAAATATACAATAATATAATACTTTAAATCATTATAATACTTTAAATCATTATAATACTTTAATATAATCATTTTAGAAAATAGCTCGTTAAGCACCAGATTGATTGCCTTATTTCGGTCTTTAAATTAAAAAAAAATGTTTTGTGAACCAACTAGAATTACTGTTTGTAGTGCCACTTGCATTAACCATATATAAACAGACATAAAACCAATTCAAAAGTCAATTATAAGCAATCTAGAGTCAGGCGGACCGTACTCTTGTTTGCCACCTTAGTGGTCTACAAAAAAAAAAAAAAGTTTTGGCTTTATGAAAGGCCGTTCCACAACCGATGCAGAAGTGCCACTATTAAAACATATATTAAAAGCCTGGGAGGATTCGCATGATGCTCTTGGAGTGTATTGTAATTTATCTATCATTTGACTGTGACCAAAATGAAAATTTCATCAGAAAGCTACATTACTCTGGTATTAGAGGTGGGTTTCTCGACCTTCAGATCTCCTACATGAGTAGCAGAATACAGAAAATAAATATCAACGGTGCAAGATCTCCTCTTAGGGCTCAATTGTAGGTCCTTTTCTATTTCTCCATTAATTATCTCCCATATCATGTTAAAATATGTTTAGCGAGTATTTTAACTTTAGCGTCGTAGTATATATATGAAAATCTTGTACATGTAAATAAAAATATCAATAGTTTCAGCAAGAAAAATAACGTTCACAAAGTAAATACTAGAAGTAAAAATAAGCTGTTGGTGCATGATACACGTCAACACTAAATTAGTAACTCTTTTATGGGGCAATGTACTTTTACAACAAAAAGAAAAAGCTATCAATAAGTAAATTTAAATCTTTTATCAAACATAAATTTTGTAAAAAAGCAAACTACAATATTTCAGACTATGTTAATAAAACGCAAAGGTAAACGAAATTAAAATGGAAATTATATAAAATTGTACGGCTTAAACTTTTTATTTAAAAAACGTTGATTGTATTTGTATTTTTTTATGATTTTTTAAAAGATTCTTCCGTTTCCTTCTTCTTAAGTTTTTTCCGGATTCTTCTCGGTCGAAATCAACAAAATTGTAAATCGGATTTAAAAAATACTATTTTAAAAATTTTTCGATTCAAACATAATTTGAATAGAAAAAAAATGGGTTGCACTCCGGGAGTGCTGGCAGAAGTGAAAACGTGAATATTAACTGTGAATATTAGCTACTTACTTTCCATCACTTCTTATACATATTTATTATAAATAATAACGTTTGTTTATTTACTTTTATGACGTAGTACATTTGACATCTCAATCTGTCATAGAATTAAAATCCCATATCCAACATCCCTGTACTACTCATAATCGCCATATACTAAAAATAAAAACTAACTAATGACAATAAAGGTCACATGTCCTGACGCGAGTTCCGTCTTACGAATTTTCGATCAGGTCACTTGTCCTGACACGAGTTTAACATTTTTTACCCATCACAAAAAAAAGAGCATAACGCCAGTAAAGAAGTTTTCACTTCAACAAAGGTTTTTTCAATACCTCAATTCCATTTTTGAATCCCTATTCAACAGGTACCCATACATTCATTGCAATGTACCGCAAAAGATGTAGATCTTGTTGAGATCTATCACTTCTGTAAAGAAACTACTAGTCTACGATTAAAAGTTACAAAGATAAAGCCGTTTCTAGTTTGACAGCTGTCATCCGAAATAAAGATCTTGATGAGATCTATCAGTTCTGTAAAGAAATTACTAGTCTACGATCAAAAATTACGGAGATAAAGCCGTTTCTAGTTTGACAGCTGTCATCCGAAATGAAGATCATGATGAGATCTATCACTTCTGTAAAGAAACTACTAGTCTACGATCAAAAGTTACGGAGATAAAGCCGTTTCTTGTTTGACAGCTGTCATCCGAAATGAAGATCTTAATGAGATCTATCACATCTGTAAAGAAACTATTAGTCTTCTATCAAAAGTTACGGAAATAAAGCCGTTTCTAGTTTGACAGCTGTCATCTGAAATAAAGATTTTGATGAGATCTATCACTTCTGTAGAGAAACTACTAGTCTACGATCAAAAGTTACGGAGATAAAGCGGTTCAAAAGTGTGGGAAGGAATTCCCTGCCGATAGTGAACGGTGCGATGGTAGAAAGTAGCCGTGGGCATCATTTCGATCAATTCCTTAGAACACATCCCATTGTACAAGCGGTAGAATACACACAGGGAGGCAAAGTCTGTCCTCAGACTTAAGGGTTCGATAGGGCAAGTGAGTTTGGGATCGTCGTCAATTCTCACAGCCCGTCGTTGAACCGAGTCAAAAGGGCCAAGCTGGTATCCGGGTGCACCCGCCCAGAGATGGCAGCAGTACTCCATATGGGGCCGAACTTGTTGTGAAGTACTGCCGCGCTCTGTTGAATACGCCTAGTTTTGGTGACTAGACATGACATTGCAAGCGTCCATAGGCTACGGTGACCGCCTACCATCAGGCGGACCGTAGGCTTCTTTGTCACCCTAATGGTATAAAAAAAAGGTTGAGCCCGGTACGTTATACTCGTAGTACGGGCGGAAGACCACCCTACCGCACCGCCTCATCACACTTATTTCTCGCAAAGATGAGTTACCTACTTATAGTTTTCTAAGTACCTCGATATGAGTTGCCGATGATCGAAATCCCACGCCGATAACCGAATTTAGTCATAAGGTTGTAAACGTATAAATACAAAACATATAAATAAATAAAAAAAAATTTAAAACATCAAATTAAAATATATTATCCTTTTAAAAATCACCCTTGGGGCAATAATATAGATGGTAATAATAATGTATGGTATTATATGATTTAGATAGATATTACTATCCCAAAAAATAGGACGGATATATATGAGCTCTTCACAATCATAGTCAAAATAGCCTTAAGAACATCAGTGTGCATCGCTGTTTGCTGCCTCTATAGTGAGTGTCTCTAACGTGGGCATTACCCAAACAATCTAAAGAAAGTAAAAAAAGCACCACTATTTAAAAGGAAGAACAGTATATCCTTTCTGTCAGCCTACCGCCCCATCCACACGTCCCAGCTCTAAGTAAAACATTCGAAGTTGGTTTAAATAATAGATTGCTGTCTTACCTGTACCATAAACAAATACTCTCACAAAAGCAGTACGCTTATCGACCGGGTCGTTCTACCACCGATCTTATCCGAATGGTGATGCACCGTGTGCTGCATCCTCGACAAGACCGGCAACAGTTGAAATTGATCTGTTGCGATTTATCCCGTGCTTTTGATAATGCAGATCGCACTGTAATCAGAAGCAAGCTGCAGCTCTACGGTTTCCGTGGCCCTGCAGTGTAGCTTTTAACCTCGTTTTGTCGGACAGGAATCAAGTGGTAATAGGTGACTGCGGTTGCGTTGTCTTGTACGAGGCTGTTAACCCCATGGGCGTACCTCGAGGATCGTGTCTCTTCAACAAGCTATTTACCATTTTACTCAACGATACGCTTAAGTATGACAGAAGTAGACTTATTCGTGTACGCCAACAACGAGGTGGGCATTGTGACCGCGCACTCAATACCAGAGCTCGAACGTAACATGAACTGTTACGTTAAAAAGTTTTCCAGATGGTTTAAGTTTAACGGTGTTGCACTAAACCTGAGTAAAACCTGCTTCATTCATATCAATCTTCATTTTAGAAAATTACCATCACTAAAAGTGCACGCGGCGGATGTGGCTTTGCAGAAGGTCTGTTCTGTCAAACTATTACGTCAATGTTTTAAATATAATTTTTAAGCCGTACAATTTTATATCAATTTTAATTTTAATTTGGGTTACCTATGCGTCCTGTAATTGAGCATCTTCAGTCCCATGGATTTTATCATTTACATAGTCTAAAATATTGTAGTATGCTTTTTTTTAAGTCGTTGTTTGATAAAAGATTTAAATTAACTTATTGATAGCTTTTGAATATTAATGGGAACCTTGTTGTAAAAGTGTATTACCCCATAAAAGAGTTACTTATTTTGTGTAGACGTGTATCATGCACCAACAGCTTATTTTTACTTCTGGTATTTACTTTGTGAACGTCACTTTTCTTGCTGAATCTATTGATATTTTTATGTACATATAAAAGATTTCTATATATGTACTGCGACGCTAAAGTTAAAATATTTACTTCCCTAAACCTATCCCTCAGAGATATCCTAGATCCTAATTTATAAATAGCACGAATTGCCCGTTTTTGTAACAAAAATATTGTATTTACATCAGCAGCGCTACCCCACAATAAGATACCATATGTCATCAAACTATGGAAATAGCTAAAATATACTATTTTTGCAGTGACGACATCGGTCAATTGTCTAATTTTCTTGATACTATTACAACATATTATAGACACAATTTGGCTTTTTTCTTATAACAATTTTCACACAAAAACACAAGTCTCCAGCTACATAAGCAAATCAAACAAAATGGCGGTTGCTGGCTGTGATTGGTCGATTGGATGAATATAGAAAACCGAAGAACTTAACGTCTTTAACGATGTAGGATTTAAAACAAACACTGGACATAGATCAAATAAGCATAAAATTTAAATTCCAGCGTGTTGTCACCAAAAAAAGTTTAAATGGGTGTTTTTGTATTTTTAAGAGAAAAAGTTTTAAATCTTCCTGAACCAACACGATTGAGTTTTTCAATACTGTATTTAAAGTAAATTTTTGATAAATTTGGTCGATAGGACAAATAAGAACTGAGGCGACGAAGTGTTGACATTCATTTTTACTCAAGTCATTGTAACCGTGGATATTTCGAGTGTGCTGGTATTGCCAATCTCCCTTAAATTATTTGTTTCTTTTAATTTTCATTTATATAATACCTACCATTTGTATTTAGATAATATATTCATAAAAATTTGACTTTTTAAGCTGTTTAGCTTGTTGCCTATAATATCTTTATCTGTATCTGTATATGGCTACAAGATGACGAGCCACATAAGAAAAGTTGGCGTTTCTTAGTCTATCACCAACGCGTATGAGTCTCAATCCCATAACGCAAGAAATGAGCACTTATGATTTGGGCTAAGTACAATTTAAATACCTACAAAAAGTTTTTAATAAAAAAATCTTTAAGCTAATGTAAGAGCAAAAAAAGCTCTGTAATTTTCTTCATATGTTCTACATTCAGAATCTTGAAATTTGGCAAGGTAATTAAAAATAAAATGTTTAAGACTACATAGTTAAATTGAGTACTTTGAAGAAACAACTACTAGGTAATTTACACAAAGTGAGATTTTAATACCTTTTCACAGAATATGGAGTACGTGATCTAGACTCAACCAATGAATAAATCCCATTCAGAGGTTTTTTGCAAGTTTCTGCATATTTCATAACTAATTGGTGTGTTTGGAAATAAGTAAACATACATTGACTGCGAACAAATTGAGGGACCCTATAGGATCGACTGAATTCTCTCCGGAGCCCAACAACCGGTCGCGAAAGTTGTCGGAGTCAATGACGAGCACGCGCCGAAGGATGTCGGGGTCGTTGACGATCAGCGCCGGCCTCCAGAACAACCAAATACCGATGTAAGGGGACTGGAAATGGTCTTGCAATTCACGAATCCAGCTGCCCTGGAATTAAATAAATAAATATTTTAGGACATTACACCGTTGGCGCCGTCTTTTTTTTTCTGAACTGACTAGCAGTTGGCTGATGTAGCCATTATTGCTCCACCGGACTTTTGGGGCGAGACCCTAAAGGAGTCTCAGCCCATATAGCGCCCAACGCTCAAGGGGTCCCCGCGGGGGGAGCCTCGGCTTGGGGTCGTCCTTTCGACCAGCGTGAGCCTCGGACCCGAAGGAGAAGAAGTGAGTAAGCGATTTCCCCGCTACGCGAATGCGATTGCGAGTGAGTGGGGGCGAGAAGCGCCCCGGCACTCTTTGATACCTCGTGTATGAGGTGGGTCCGTACGTCCGCCGACGAACCCGGGGACGTCGGCGTCGTGTGGGGGGAGAGCTATTTTGCGAGGTCGTTGAGACTAGGTTTGCTATCCGGACAGCATAAAAAAGTTGTACTTAGTTCTGTTAATAAACAAAAGGGTAGGTTACGTCAGCACGTTATCATGATGTAAAATAATAATAACTTATTACGTGTTTTTCCCTCTGTAGTAATTAATCATTCAATCAGCCTTTAACATTCCACTGCTGAACAAAGGCCTTTTCCAATAAGCGCCATCACACTTCGTCTTCTGTCTTTCTCATCCAGCTACTTCCAGGTACCTTTTCAGGTCATCGGTCAAATTGGATTGAGGGCGACCTCAATGCTAAAAGTCCTAAGTCTTAACGTTTTTCATGTGGACACGAACGCAAAGACCAGGGAGCCAATTCTTACGCGTTCACTATACAAATATTTATGTGATAAGCATTTGGATTTGTCTTAAGTCTAGGTGTATATATGTATAAAATATGTGGGTATTAAAAAAATAATAGATAAATATATATAATAAAGATAAGTATCTGTATCCGTTGTCTGTTCTTCATAATACAAGCTGTGGTTAGTTTGCGACCAGATGGCGCTTTGTGATATGTCCAAAATTATTATTATTATACATTGATCAAGGATGTGTCCAGCGCCATCATCTTGACTGCTGAGCAGTTTTTTATATCACTAAGCGGTAATTTAATGTGTGACCATTTTTATGAAAACAATTGCCCATTAATAAAATAAAAAAAAAATTATAATTTTCAACCAAATAAACGATTAAAATACACAACAAAAACAAACAGATATTTTTTTTATTTGTGTTCGTTCCGTTTTAAAATTATAACAATTATTAGGAATAAGTATTTATATTAAAAGCTAAGTAATCCTTATTATTTCCACATACATAATGATAAAATAGACGTAAAATGTTACTTTAAACATTTTGTAGACTTCAAAATCTTTTTAATATATTGAAAGAGGTATATTAAGGATTCTCTTGCGGCGTGTTTAAAAACGCTATAAAACTGTGAAACAAAACTAACCCCGGGGCGTATCCGATTCATAATGGCAACATTTCACCGCTTAGAATGATATTTTGTTCGAAGGTTGTTTCGATTGATAGTGAGAATAAAGCAAACGAGATAATAATGATGACATTTGAAATTTTAAAGTAGAGATGGTGTCGTCTAGATAATTCTCAAATTCGAAATTATCTCGGATAAAGTGAATATTAGGTCCCCGGTGCAACTTTCCAAATGCTGTCTAGCTTTACTCAATTGTTCTGTCAGATTATTCAGTTAAATTATATAGTTTTTATGTAAATAAGTTTCTACTAACTGTAGTAGAACCGAGTAGATAGGTTTTTTTATACTATTCTTTTACTATTTTTATACTTTGTATTCTACTAGTCTGTTTGTTTGCTTGTGACTGGACAGCGGCGTTACGGAGCAACAAATTGGGCTTATTTTTGGCAAGGATTGCTGTGGGTAGTCTGCTTTTATTTCGGAAAAGTTCCTGCAGGAATAACTTTAACCTAATTTTACGTGGAACTAATTTTCTTATTGTAATCAAATCCCACGCTGATAACATAAGCTAGTACAACACACATTGGCTATTTGTAGAAATGGCTTGTAAACGGTACAATTTTTTTTTTATTTTTAACTAGTATGGAATGTGCTTGAAATTTAGTTTTTATATGTAATTAGTATTCAAATTGAAAATCTTTTTATTCAAATGGGTTTCTAGAAACACTTTCGAATTGTAAAGAGAAATAAACAACAATTTTCTTTACAAACTAAATACAATACTGGTTTATTGCCGGCATCCAATAGTAACTCTTTGTAAAACTACAAATGAAACATAATACTACAGTGAATCAACTAATACATATTTTGTATTGAAAATCTTGACAAACAAACTTTACAATGTTGATAGTTAAAAAAAGAATGCCTTTTGTTTTTCAGATTGCAAAGGCAGCACACCATGTGAAGGCTTAAAGTAGCCCTTAATTCTGTAACGGGTTTTAAATGAAGGTAGTACCTAACTCCCAAAATAAATACGTATATTCATGTATCTCTACAAAGCAGGCATACTTACACATTTACACAAAAAAAAAATATGAAATATTCGCTGCCTAATGTGCGTCATTAGCCTACATTATAAATTGTTAATATTTACATATTTGTCAATTTTTACATTTAAAACATATAGTTTATGGTAATTGCAAAAACTACCAATTTTTTATATCTATATTGCGAACTAAACTGTATCTTAGTGTGTGTGAGTGTTTGTGAATGGTTTGTGTGTTTTAAGAGAGAGTATAATAATTGAAAACTTTTAACGTATCACATGGTGCCCCCCCCCCCTATGCAATCTGAAAAACAATAGGCAATTGAAATATTACATAAATATTGATTGTTTTTTTTTTAAATCAAACTATTTACATTGTAAATCTTGTTTATTTAATGTTTCAATACAAAACATGTATTTATTAGTTGATACACTATAATTTTATGTTTTAGATTACCTATTGGACGCACGCAATAAAACAGTATTGTAATTAGTTTGTAAAGCTAGTTGTAGATAATTTACTTGACGATGCGAAAGTGTTCTTAGTAACCCATTTAAATATTTTTTTGATTTCTAGTAGCCTATGTGTATTTGTTTCGTATCACAGAGGGATTGCATCAAATAGATAAATTAAGTTCTGCAATTAGTATATTGAATCTTGAATTAGTATTAGTATATTTAGTGAAATAGTTAAGTCCTGATTGATGATAGGCACCAAGCAAATATATGAGGATTTCCATCTCCTTAACTCTATGTCTGATATTGAAGGTGAAAATGCTTTGATGAGTCGGACTGTTCAACAGCTGTAAAGTGTTTTGTTGTTTGATTTCCTGTAGGTGGGTATGGTAGGTGGGTATGGAAGGTGGGTATGGTAGGTTGGCTATTGCTTATTCTGTCGGTGGTCATGAATCATGATGATTATTTAATAAAATTTGAAGGGGGTTGTTAGTTTGGATGCGGCCAGTTTCTGGATTCTAAAAGATAAATACATGAGGGAGTCTTATAGTTCGTTTTGGAGACTGCTTCGTAAAAATATCAATAATTATTTGTGATGATTTCAGTATTTCTGTAAGGCAAAGGGCATTTTTTGCATTGTGGTCGAAGACAAAAAACTGTATCCACTGTTATGTTGGTGGTTACGATTTTTTAAGTTGGCAAATACGCTAACAGCCCGCCTGATGGTAAGCGACCACCAGAGCATATGGACGCTTGCAAAACCAGGGACACAAATCGTGCGAATTTGTGTTTGAAAACTTCTTTTAAAGAATCTCATACTGTCGACTCAAGTAGTCCTTAGAGAAAACCTTAGCATGGAGCTCATTTTACATAAAATGCTGATAAAGCGTTAACGGGAGATACCCTGAAACCACGCTGTATACCATGATGACTGACCATTTAGTTTCTAAGTTGTGTGAATAAATTACTTGCTTAGCGGTGCGATGGTAAAAAGTAACCATGGGCAATTCCTCAAAACACATCTAATTATACAAGCGGTAAACTACACACAGGGAGGCGAACTCTTTCCTCAGACTCAGGGGTTTGATACGGCCAGTTAGCCGTTGTTAACCTCATCGTTGTCGTTACAGCCGGAAGACGTCCACTGCTGTAAGTATGCCTCCTCCATATGTCTCCATAACGGCCGGCCCTGATGACTCCCGCGTCCATTGGATTCCTGCGGCTCTAAGCAGGTCGTCTGCCGACCTGGTAGGAGGCCGTTCCACACTGCATCGTCCGTCCGCTCCGTGGTCGCCCCTCGAGAACCTTTATTCCCCATCGTTTATCGGTTCAGCAAGTGACGTGGCTTGCCCTATGCTACTGAAGCTTGCTAACTGTTTAAAATTCATAGGTAATTTTACAGGCAAATTTCCTCGTTCTAGATTTTATCGCGTAAAGAAACGCCAAGCGTAGCTCACTCTATTGTTCGCTGAGCAACTCTCAGCTTATTTAAGAGGCTAACAGTTAGATACCACGTTTTTGAACTGTGAATCAACACTGGCAACCGAACTTGGTTGTAGACTATCGTCTTTAGACAATGCCTAAGCATTTAAAAAACCGGCCAAGTGCCAGTTGGACTCGCGCACCGAGGGTTCTGTACGATTTATGACGTATTGAAAAATAACTACTTACTAGATCTCGTACAAACCAATTTTCGGTGGAAGTTTGCATGGTAATGTACATTATATATTTTTTTTTAGTTTTATTAAACTATTCAGCTAAGAAAAAAATAATAGCAGAAACCTCAATATCATTTTTAAAGACCTATCTATAGATACCCCACACGTATGGGTTTGATGAAAAAAAAATTTAAGTTTCAGTTTTAAGTACGGGGAACCCTAAAAATTTATTGTTTTTTTTCTATTTTTGTGTGAAAATCTTAATGCGCTTCAAAGAATACATCCAATTACCAAGTTGCAACAATATAGTTCTCATAGTTTCAGAAAAAAGTGGCTGTACATACGGACGGACGGACAGACAGACGGACATGACGAATCTATAAGGGTTCCATTTTTGCCATTTGGCTATGGAACCCCAAAAAGTGGTTGCTCTGTTGCATACTCAAAGATTTTTAGACGCTAGCTTGCACAACTATCACGTTGATATGGCCAGTTCCTTATAGTCGACTACGATGCAAAATATGCTCTTTAATCAATGAAGACATCGAAATTATCACGAATCATTCTTTGAATGTTTACAAAGCCCTAGCCTAGATATTTACCGAATAGCATGCAGACACTACATTCTATGTCGCTGAAACTAACAACTCCCTTTATATTTGAGTAGCTTCTGCCAGCGGTTTCGCCCGCCCTAAATTTCGTTATCGGCGTAGGTTATAGAAAAAAAACAAACAATCAAATCTTATCTCCTTAATGGCATACATTCGTGTATGTGAAACTATGGAAATACACATACAAAATTTTTACCCAATCATTCAAGCCGTTTAGTAGTTGACATATCGACAGCAGCGCCACCTACTGGGTCCAATTGTATTTTTAAATCATCGAGGAAACCATTGAAATACCCATATAAAATTTCAACCCAATCGGTTCAGTCGTTTAGAAGTTATGTCAAGTCGGAAGGATAATTCTTACAACCCGTTGTCCTATCACCCGATTTCCCGTAGGAATGAAGCATTTTCCCGCTGTAAAAAGTAGCCTATGTTCATCAGGGATAATTTCGGCTTCTAATGGTAAAAGAATTTTTCAAATCGGTCCAGTAGTTTCGAAGCCTAATCAATATAAACAAACAAACAATCAAATGTTTTCTCTCTAATATTAGTATAGATTCAAAATTATCATCGTCATACTATATCGGCAGCATAATTAATAGGTGACTTTCTTATACCCAATAGGGTATCCCACCCCCCTACAATATGTCACTCAATTAAACAGTTGTTTTACAGCCAATATCATCAAATCATTTTTAACTCCAATATCAGACCTAGAATTAGACATGGAAATAATCAAATATTTCGTTGCTAAGTGCCTATTTTCAATAAGGACTTAACACTTTCACATTAGATATCTAATAACTGACCATATTTCCGTTCTTGATTATTTTTCTTTTGCCCTCACTCTGTGACACATACAAACATACACTCACAAATACAACGCGCGGGGCCTGTGTCACGTGGACTCGCCTAGCCAGAATAGAGATGAATGGCGGAGATGGAGGAGGTCTTTCTCCGAAATTGGACAGCCGGAAATTAATTTAGGTTCTGGTTAATAATAGAATCATTATTTTTTAATCAATAAGTCATAAAACCTTTTTTTAATGAGTACTTTCTTTAGTTTTGTTTGTAATCTTTTTACAGTCAGCTCTCTAATAGATTTTAGAAGGCTATTGTTAACTTTGATTACATACATATTACATTACTGCGCAATTGTTCTCTTATAAGGATGTAGTACCTGGAAGACCGAGCTCTGCTCGTTTTTTCAACAACGCCATCTATTGTCAAGTAGCTTTAGTGCTGTTGTGTCGGCAAAAATAATAGTATTACTACTCGCCAATAGATGTCACGAAGAGTCATATCTTTCAGTTTATCATTGCCTGAAAACACAGATAAAACGACGTTTTCTAAAAATGAAACATAGCTAGATCGACTTAAATTCACGAGTATCGTCGACAAACAAAATTCAGAATTCGGTCATCTTCAACATCTACTACATTATTTCATAAATGAGGATGTTTTTTTTACCAAAGCACTTAATTTGAATATATATAAAGGTGTAAATTTCGTTACATTTATTTTTTAAATAATAATCAGCAAGATTTAAGACTGCAAGACAATAAGAAGATACCAATCACAGTAATTGCTCTATATTTTAAAGAAGTTCAACAGTTAAATATACGTTTCGTCAATTCTAAATGTGTTTATTTGAACTTTAGAACTTCCACCTATGCACGGGCTTTTGGCGTCTTCACTATTGTGTACAAGTAAATTATGTCTTTTTTTTTTTTTTTATACCACTAAGGTGGCAAACAAGCCTACGGTCCGCCTGATGGTAAGCGGTCACCGTAGCCTATGGACACTTGCAACACCAAGGGCATCACTCGCATGTTGCCGACCCTTCAGAAATGTCTAGGTGTGTATTACAGTTCATTTAAAAAACTTACAGGATTTTGTCTTGTAAGGAAAGTCAGGCTTCCCAGTATGAAGTTGGGCGGCAGATGGGGCACGCCGCGATCGGCCCAGTAACGCTTTACTCTTGACCATTTGGTAAACACCAAAATTATAGCGCAAGAAAGAAAAAACAGTATGAGGAATAAAACCATTTTTTATATTTCAACTTGTTGGAATAAAATAAACAACATAATAAGGAATGACCTCGTCTTTATAGATACAAGGCGGTAATGCGACGCCACTCACTTCTTTATTTTTATCTGTTTAAAGAATTGCTGATTAGCAATTTAGGGTTCCTTAAGCGTCAGGGTTTTTAACTGAAAGTTAAACGTTTGCGGTATAACTTTAAAGGTTTAAAACAAAATGTATACAAGGCAGAGGCAGATTGTTTCCGCGCCAGAGAGTACTGCAGTTTGTGTCGCGGACAAGTTATTATTAATAAAAATAGTAAAAGGTTATTGGTGAGTTAAGTACTTAGTGTGAATTTAGTTTTTTATTTGAGTTTAACTAGTTTCTTATTTATTAAATAAACGAAAATGGAAATTTCCAGTCATGCGTTTCAAACTATTAACATATCCGACAGCTAAACTTTACTCGAAGTCTAATTTAACTATTGCTAAAGTTTTTCATTCTTGAGGCTGACATGGCTACTTCCCTTCTGCTTGTATACTATTCCTTTTGAAAAAAATCAAAAACTCTTTGAATAGTCGAGAGAAATAAATAAGATTTTGTTTTAAAAACTAATTACAATACCAACTGGTATATTGCAAGCATCCAGTAGTTGTCTATTCTATGGAAAACTACAAATAAAACATAATATTAAAGTGAGTCAACTAATAAAAATGAAACACTTCAATGAATATGTTAAAAAGAAATCAAAACTCAAGCAATATTTTAATTGCCTATTATTTTCAGATTTCCATAGGGGGGGCACACCATGTGAAGCGTTAAAAGTCCTCAAGACTGTGACAGGATTAAAATATAAGAAGTAACTCCCAAGATACAATATAATATATATATATATATATATATATATATATATATATATATATATATATATATATACTCATATATATACTAATAATTACACTCATATACACAATAAATACATTCAGACGAACGTGTAAATAAATAAACTTTGTGTTATACTGGGCCATACAATTTTGTAATTTAAATATTCATCTACATATATAATAATATGATTCCTTACATAGCAAATATTTAATATAAAATTGAAACTATTTGTCACCAAAGTTGAGATTTTTTGCAGATAACGTAATATAAAATTTTACACCGCTTTCCATAAATGATTTACTTGCTTTAGTACGCCTAAACTTTTGCATAACCAGTTTATGTTTATTTCTAGTATTTAAGTTGTACTTATCACTGTTTCTCGGAAATTGTGATATATTTTTACACAACATTTTCATAGATATATTGACAAGGTACTGTTGTTTTTGAAGTAAAACTTCTTTAGCGGCGCTGTGCACTTTTTTTGTGATGGGTAAAAAATGATAAACTCGTGCAGGCTGATCGAAGATTCGTTAGACGTAAGACAGAAACCATAATGCCGCGCTCATTATAATTTTGAAGTGAAAACTTCTTTAGCGGCGTTATGCACTTTTTTTTTATGCGTAAAAAAATGTTAAACTCTATAGGAAGAATAAAAAGTAAAAGGAAATTGGGTTGATTAAAAGACGAAAGTGCGGATTACACGTGTTAAAATGTTATATCCAGCTTGTATGTTTTCACTTCTTTTTTTTTTCTTTATGATTTCAATATCAGGAGCACAACCCCATAGCAAAATACCATCAGACATTACACTGTGGACATAAGCAAAGTAAACAAGTCTTGCTGTGTTTATGTCAATCAATTGACTGATTTTTCTCACCGCAAAGCAGCAGAACTAAGTTTACCCATAGCAATTTGAGTCAATAGTTATACCTAAAAAGACAGTTTTATCTACTAAATCTTTATGTATTATAATTTAATTCCAGATTTCTATTAATTTGGACTACATTAGGCAGTCAAAACTTTATACATTTTGTTTTTCTTGCGTTGAGTACAAGATTATTTACAGTAAACCAGCTTGACACTTTAGTATTTATATCATTTGAATCGTCGTTTTTCCTGTTCACTTTAAACAAAAGTGAAGTGTCAAAGTAAAAATCATGGAAACAAATTACTGGAATTAATGGAAATGAACTTAACATCGAGTGCGGTTGTCTTATTTGAGGCTACAAGTTCGTAATACCGACATCTTTACGCACTGCGATATTAAAACAGTTACACAGTAGCCAAATGGGAATCAGGCAAACTAAAACTAAAAGTGTATAGTGTAAAACTGTAGCTAGTTGCTTCGTCTGGTAGCTAAACATTGACCAAGACACTGAAACTACATATGTGTCAGCAGTGTGAGCCGATCGCGGTGGGGGCAGCTGCGTCGCCATGCGCACCGCTGCAGCCCTGGTCACACTCCCCACGACCCTGGACTTGTATGTAGACTTCTTAGGGTCGTTACACGGTAAGTCATTCTTTGTTATAAAAGATGCGAGCACAAAGTTGTTACAAGTTTTCGAGATGCAACGCACCACCGCACCACTGCACCAACTCAATTCGTTAGCCGAGTTAGCGGACAAAGTACATGAGATTGTACGCTCAACCACACAAGTTCGACTATATAAGGTAACAGCATATTAATATAATAATTTAAGCACACAAGTTACTAAGCTACCTAGAGAAATGGCTTCACTAAAGTCTCAATTACGTTCTTCTCGATCGCGTCCTCGCACTTTTTCTCGTGAAGTACATTATAATTCTAACAAAAAAGAGAAGATTTTCATCAACGGATGAAATGATACATTGTGTTGGTCTCAAAATAAATTTGGGAATAAAGCGCACAAATGCATTTCGCCGTGTAAATATACGTCTTCATCATCGGAAAACTACACCGGCAACCAGTC
This sequence comes from Apoda limacodes, assembly GCA_946406115.1. NCBI lineage: Eukaryota > Metazoa > Arthropoda > Insecta > Lepidoptera > Limacodidae > Apoda > Apoda limacodes. The sequence goes on from OX291541.1 coordinate 53,081,033, forward strand.
GCCATTGACTGCCCTAGTTTACCTGATCACATCTTTGTTACCGACCGTGACACAAAATTAAATTTTTTGATCGACACTGATTCTGACCTTTGTGTGTATCCCATCGATATACTACAACCAAGGATATCGCACGCTGAACAAATCACTACGAAAATTGTGGAACAAAATATGCATCACAGATTACTGAAAATGTCTAACCTTATGCATATACGAAAGTGCTAACTAGCCAGTTCTAACTACTTCATTACGTGTGACATTCAAAGAAATTTTTACTCTTTGACAACCTCATAAAACTCAAAATTAATTGTAAGTATTGAGTCATTACTACCGTTTATGACCGATACATTGATCTGGTTTTTTTTTCACTCGATGAAGTTGTCACGTTGTCCATTGCAATTTGCAGCATTACAAGCATTGGTACACATTTAGGGGCAATGTGCAGATGCAATCTATATCGAACACAAAATTTATGTCAAGTTAACTATTTGGAATATAGAAAGGATGGAGTAGTTAATAGTGTCACAAATCTTAATGCTGAGGTGTATACTATTTATTTAATTCTTTAAAATGTAATAAATAAAAAGTATACGTGAAAGCAAATATACAATAAATATTCATAACCTTACGTTTAATTTAAATTTTTAGATAAATACTTATTAAATTAGAGGAATAACATACACATACATAAATAGATACATATATATAAATACATAACACTTATTAAATCTTACTAATATTGTTATTGTTAAAAGTATGGTTGTTTCGATGTTTGTTACTCAATCACGCTTCATCCATTATACGAATGGAGATGAAACTTGGCGTTGGCACACATATACATAGTAGACCTGAAATAGGACATAGGAAACTCTTAATCCCGATCGAGAGTCCACACGGAAATATTTTTTTCTGAGAAATTTACTTTCTCACTTCGCAACGAAGCATCCAATTGAGCTGAAATTGGGCACAGGATTAGTAGTACTCATAGCTTAAACAAACTCAAACATAAGTATTTTTTTTATTTAAGTAGACTTTCAAACAGCACTTTCAATTTAACTATCAAATTTATAGAATTTACGTTTTAACGGTCCGGAAAAAAATTATTACTGGGAAAAGTCTGCAAGAAACTGAGAAGTTTATCTTTTGTATTTATATAATTAGGATTAATGGGGTAAGAACTCCATATCCATCTATCTATACTAATAATATAATTCTAAAAGTGTGTCTTAACGGGTTTGGCTGAAATTCCGCAAGAAGATAGGTCATTATCCAGATTTACTAATAATACTTATTTGCTACGCAAACATTTTTAGCCCACATTTTTGATATTTTATTCCTTAACGGACGTAACGTAAAGGGGCACCACAATACGATGATTTTTGGCACATAGCTGAAAAGATAAATAGAGAAAACAGTTTTTATCTCGATCAAGAGACCCCACGGGAATATTTTATTCGCATATTTAACTCGGTAAAGTAGCATTAAATTGCTAAATGTTTTGGCACAGACTTAGCTGAAAGGGTAGATAGATATAAGTAGGATACTTTTATACCGTTAGGAGCTCCCTTGGAAATGGCTTTTATACAGGTCATAACGAAAGGTAATTGTCTTTCACGATGCAACAGATCAATGGTTTAACCTGATTTTAAGGATAGAAATATCTTGAGGACCCAAGAAGGAACTTGGAATTCTTTTCTTTACATACTATTATATATAGTTTTATTTCTGTAAAATTCAAGTTCTTGCAGTAGTAACAGACTTGTATTGCTACAAACATAGCTTGTTATAGCAAACTTGCTTTCGCTGTAAACAATTTTGTTGTCGAAGAATCTCTCGCCAAAAACCAATTTGGCACGATTGGAGTGGAGCTGGTAATTATATAAGACATTTTATACTTATTAAAATATTTATAACACTTATGTACAACATAAATTATATACAAACAAAATAAAATAAAAATACAAATCTATATCACACAAAAGCGGTTTATCGCATACTTTTAGTTTTTTCTTTATAAAAAGAAAAGGAACAAAATGAATTCAAATTTAGTGTTTTTAGTGTTTAGGTTATCAAAATAAGCGATTAATTTTATTCAGTACGAAACCCTGTGTCGCGTCCAACTAGCAATTTGTTTTTTATTTACTTTTTCAATAATACATATATAAAAAAGTAACGTAACATATTGATACAAAAATTAACAATTTTAAATATAAAAACCATTGCTATTAATCGTAATATTATTAACATTGTAACGTGACAACTTGTGCCTTTCACTTTTTATGTCTGTCTCTCTCGCTCTTAGGCGGGCTAACCATGCCGCGTGCCTCTCACTCGCTCTCATTGTGAGCGGAGCGTAACGCAGTTTCTTGAAGTGTCACCCGGCAAACCAATTTATAAGACGTTGTCACGTCAAAAATTAATATACTTCACAGTATTTATCTAAAAATTCATACTTCTACTGCATTTTATTATAAAAATACGAAAGATAACTGAATAGGACATAAAATATCAACTTAACACAACCACAAATAATAAAAAATTAAAATAGAATTTATGTAAGAATATGTCTACACAGTAACTACATAGGTAATAGAATTATATCAGCACTGTTTTATTACAGTGTAATATAATTTAAAATACAAAAGGTTAGCGAACGTGTCGTCAAAAACAATTTGAGAGATCAAAAATTATATGTCATGAAATAAATTTATCTTGTTCCAGACTTGCCTTTGAGATTTACACTTTTTTTCAAAATTTTCTTGTCTGCAAATGTAGTGTAGTCTTAAGTCTATGTACTTTTCTGCAATTGCCTTTGTCAAATTATAGACATGTTCAATTTGGTCTTTAGTATGTGTATCAATTTGATTAAATAATTGAACATCGGAAAGTTTATTTAGTATTTTAACGGTCATATAGGCTTTATCGTACTTTTTGAGAAGCGTATTATCTCCGCTAAGTTTTATGTGATACCTTATCGAACTTTCTGATTGGTTGCAAATTGTAAAAACATCTTTGCAAGGATAGCAAAGACCACCCATGTCTTTTAAATCCACTAATTTATGGAACCACTGCTTTTCTGTTGCAAGCAAATTATTTCTGCAGTCATTGCAGTTCAATGTCTTTAACAAGTGGTACACAACAAATCCGGAGATGTAACCCATTATCTGTTTGGTCACCTCATGATTAGGAGTATCACTTAAGGTCACAGTTATTGCTGTATTTATTTTCAGCGTTTCTTTGGGTTTTTTGCTTTTCAATAAACATTTTTGATACCGTTACTTCATTGATATCATCATGACGGACTGCGCGTGATGTGTTATTGATAACCTGTGAACCACTCAAAATTGGAAAATTTTCAAGAGGGCCACAGTTTCCGCTGAATTTGGAACTTAGTTCCAAGTAGGACAAGAGTATTTTGTACGCGCTTTTAAATTGGCGTGTATTTGGGTTATTATTATGTCCTCCAAGACTTCGAATCTCTTCGAATTTCGAGTCAAATAGGATAAACTGCCATCTTCAACAAGTGTTCTGTACAAATGCTTAACACCATTGATACATGTAATAAGACCTTAAACACCTGTGTTAGCCTTGCATTTGTGTAATGAAACGGTTCGTTTCTGTCCTTCTACCGTAATATTCTTTTTATATGTTACTTTTGTTGTAAGAGAAAGCAAGACAAATTTAGCTTCATCACAAAGTTTCATGACACATAAGGCATTCTGCATATTAAATGGTTTTTTTAAGCCATGCTCACTGAAATTGCGAGAATTGAGAATGTCAAATAGGTAGTTGATTAAAGACAAAAACTTCACAGTGTAAGTTGATTCAGCAAAATTTGGCATTTTGAGCTCTTTGCCACAGAATTATATGGCATTCGCAACACTCTTGCTTGGTAATTCTGGAGCCAACTTTACCTTCATAATCTCATTTCTGAAGTGAACATGCCTGTGTGTTAATTTTTTGGCTAAATGGAGATTATTTTCTTCTTGCAAGTTGTGTAAAGCGACTATATATTCACATTTAATTCTACCCTCTGTTTTTCTGAATTCCTTTTGTGCTTCTAAATGATTCCTGATGAGCTTTACCATGTGGCATGCATCCAGGAGTACAGCAACATCATAACCACCACTGGGATGCTTGAAAGTAGATTTTATGTCATGATGATTGTCAAGATCGCATCCCAATGCCTTCATGCAATTTATATTGGACTTGCACCCATCAAACGTAACTGACACAATTTTGACACCCACTTCGTGATACTTATACAGTGCAATATTAATTAAATTTGCTTTCATCTCTCCGGTCAGAATTTGAATAAAGAAATATTCAATAGGTACCATCCATCCTTCCTGAAGTGAAACTATTGCAAATACAAAAGCTTGGCTCGATTTGTGATCTGTATCATCCGTCCCAATTCCCATATCAACTAACCCTTCATACTTTGATCTAGTCCAAATTTTCTGTTTTCGTATGGACATCTCATCTGCCAATAATGAACACAACAGTGGTTCTGCCGATTTTTTGGAGTTTTCAGCTAGTCTTGTTAGGGATTCTGCAGTAAAATCAGGTTCAGCTTCTACATTTTGGTACCACCTAAAAAGCGTGCTTGGATGTGGAAGACATTTGTCAAATATTCTGCGCAAATATCGATACGCAGCTGGAGAATAAAAATGTACGGTGAGTGCAAACTTACGAAGTGCCGGAGGATACGTGGAAAATACATGTTTTTTATTAGCCAGTAAAATTTTCATTAGAATTTTATCTGTATTTTTTTTTTAAGTTGCTACAAAGAGATTCATCAATCAATCGGCTCTTTTTTAAGTCTTTTATAAGCTCTTTTAAAAATAAATTGTTCCTAAAAAGTCTTTTATTCTGCTTCTTTTTATTACTTCGGAGTATTCTGAAAACTGTCTCTGCAATTCTGCTTGCAAACATGGTGAAACTCGCTTTCGTTTAGATTTTACCATGTTTGGAACAGTAATATTATCATCATCAATCTGCAGGAAGAACATAAATGATAAAAAAAATAAAGTAAATGTTTTTTTAACGCAAGTCAAAAGAGATTTCTACTAACAAATTACGTAACTGACTTTTAGCCTATAAAATAATTTACAACTAAAAATAAATTGAACTATTTCTTTTACCGTCATCTGTGGAACTGTAAACTTTTTTAATCGTCTAAATCCTTTTTTTGTTTTATACATGTCAGATTCAAAAAAATGACAAGAACATATGATGCTTGATTCGGTCGGCTTATAAAAATCATCGCTTCGGTTTTCTGCCACTAACTTTCGCCATTTTTCTCTTATAGTATAGTCTTGTGGAAAGCTGAAGTTAAGAAAAAGATAAATTGCAATTTACTTTACAAAAATAAAATTTATTTTTTTTAATTAAAAATGTATATAATTGGCGACTCCATTGCTATGTTCTCTTTTTACATATAAATTTACAAATTTAATTAATTTCAAGCATATTTTGAACTAAATTTAGCATAAATTAGCTATAATACTAAATTAAAAAATATATCTTACCGGTGGTACGCTACGCCATCTTTTTTAAGCTGAATTGAACTGTGATTTTTACAATTTTTTATAGCGCACTTGTTCATGTTTGCGATTTGACAGATCACGAGTGACTAAATGCAAACTCCGCTACGGGCGCGTCTTAGCGGAGTTTTAGATGTGCCATTAATGGATTGCTTCTGCGTCATCCTTGGTAGGCAGTATATCGATGGTGTATCCAAAAAAAGCAATAAAAGAATACCGTTGCTGAACAGTATATCAGCTTTTTGCTGCCAACGGTACTGCTACACCTACGTCGCTGGATACACCTACAGCAAAATTTTGGACTGCGCCATGTATTTAAGTGAAGATTTTCGGTAGCTGACGTTTCAAAACCATTCTGTTGACTTTTGTTATTTTTTTTTCGGTGGCAACACTGGCCATGACAAGTCAAACTGTGTATCAGCTGACTTAATTTTATTATAAAAATAGTGAAATATTGTTATTTTGTACTAGAAAATTTATTGTTTTATTACAATAAAATATTAATTTTTAGGGTAAATAAAAGTTTGGTGCCCTGCGTGTAGAATATCAGCCTGTTCAGCGTCAACCCGTACCGGTCAACTGTCACTAGAAAGGATACGGAAAAATAACCGTTTCCCGGGGAGTAAATCGTTTCAAAATCATTTTATAGTTGTCATACATATTTTAAAATTTACTTTTTGCATTAAAATATAACCTATAAGTAGGTAATCATTTGGCTATCGAATCAAAATTGTTACAAATATTATATCATATAATAAACGTAATAGGTAAATAATATCAGCTATTACGAAACAATTAACCAATCAACTAGTGATCTTCTGAGAGTGATCCACTTCTATTTCTATTTGTATTTTTCATAGATCACACATCATAGTTAAGATGATGACTCGCAAGGCTGCAGTTCAGAGTGTTGAAAAAAAGCTGAAGGTGGCTCTTAAGTATATCAAGATGTCAAAAGATCTGTGTGATAAATTACTACAAGAACGGGAAGATGCTGAGGAAGAAGCTAAGAACATTATAAAAAAAACATGGAACTCAAAAGTGAATTAGCCAATTTGAATTTAAAATATGAAGATATGCCAGGGCAACGTCTGCAGGATATTATTGATAGTTTTAAGCAGTGTACGACCACCCACGAACAAGCTTTAAAGCATATTGTGGAGCTTGAAGAAGAGCTTTTTGATAGTCAACAGTTAACTTGTCAATTTGAGGGCGAAAAAAAAAGTCTCATGGCAGCTGATGCTCATAATCTGTGTGATGAGTTGATAGCAAGCGATTCACTCACCAACATTAGCCGCAACCCTATAACAACAATTGATCTTACCAAATCGAATTCTTCCATACAAAGTCACTCCCCAGCAACTGTTTTTAGTCATAAACAATTAAAAAAAAATGCTTAAATTCAACAATTTTATAAAAAAAAACAACAAAAAATTAATCAAACACCATAGAAATTTGCATAAGTAAACACTTTTAAGAAAAGAGAGAATGGAATTAATTAGTAAATTAAAAGTAGTTTCTGTAAAACTCAAGCAAAGTAGGCTTATACATGATAGTGCGACAAAACGTTTACAAACTAATATACAATGTTTGCAGATTTCTTTAAATGAAATAAGTAAAAAGTATGAAAGTGCAAAATGCAAATAAACATGAATTTATGTTTAGTTTCCCCAATCACTATTTGTCCAGAGCCTTTATTAGAAAAAATGCTATTCGAGGGGTTTCATTAATAGAACTTAAGAATTATACTATACTTTGTGTGTATCGCCCCCCCGCTGCAAATTATAATTCCTTTGAGCCTGTAATGGAACAAGTTCTAAAAAAAATTTGTCATTCTAAAAAGTCAGTTATTGTTTGTGGAGATAAAATCTATTGATCTTTTAGAGAGTTTCCAAACAAGAGAAAGATTTATAAACTTATTTACAAGTTTTGACTTAAATTATTTGTTTCTGGAACCAACTAGAATTACATCGACTTCAGCTACATGCTTAGATAATATTTTCTGTAACGTTGAAATAAAAGATAAATCTATTATTAACAATTTGCCATCCGATCACTGTGGTCAAATGATAAAAATTCTACACAACTTTAAAAAAAACCTCAACTAGTAACTTGTATACCTGTAACCACTGCTCGATTAGACAATTTTGAAATGAAAATTCCATTTTTACATTTCATGCATAACAATGCTAATATTCTTTATATTTTTTTTGATTTCTTAAGTAATGAGTTCGAGCAAGTGTTTAAAGTGAAAACTTTTAGGCCAAATTATAAAATGAAATTCAAGGACTGGGCCACTTTAGGAATACACCGAAGTCGAACTAGGTTGTATGAGTTGTATGAAATGAAACAATATAACCACAGTCCCACATTCATCAACTATGTCAAAATGTATTCAAAATATTTAAAAAGTATGCACGGTTGCAAAATCAATACATTTAAGTAATAAAATTAAAAAATCTGGTAATAAAATAAAGGCCACATGGAATGTAATAAATAGTGAAACAGGAAAAATTAAACCGCGTGACAATCATTATTCACTGACTGTAAATTCAAACATAATTGATTCAGATCTTGATGTCGATAACTCTTTTGAGAAATATTTTACTGAAATGTCTACAATTACAACTAATGCATTAAATTCCTCTCCATTAGAATCAGAGTTCTTTTTTTAAATGTAATGTAAATAAATGCAAGGCTATTTTTAAAATTGAGCATGCTGCCTCTGAAGACATCATAAAGACATTTAAATTACTTACTCAGAAAAAAACTGGTGACCTATGGGGTATATCAGTTAAAGTCCTTAGCGGAATTATTAATATTATAGCACCAATCTTAGCCATAATATTTAATAAGTGTGTTGACGAAGGGATATTCCCAGACTTAATGAAATCTAGTAAAATAATACCACTTTTTAAAAGTGGAAGTAAAGATGATCCTAATAATTTTAGACCTATTATATTTATACTGCCAGCTTAAGCAAAATTTTTGAAAAAATTATGTTCAATCAAATGGTTAAACAACTCAACAGTTTGGTTTTACAAAAGGGCGTTCCACAAATGACGCAGGTGTGGCCCTTATACAACATATATATTATGCTTGGGAACAGTCACAAAATGCTATTGGTATATTCTGTGATCTATCAAAGGCATTCGACTACGTGCAACATGAAACTCTTATACAAAAACTGAGTCATTATAGTATTTGCAGATTTGGCTCTAGAGCTTATCCGCTCATATTTGAGTAGTAGAATGCAGAAGGTTAAAATCAATGAAGTGAAATCCAATGGCTCAGAAGTAAAATTAGGAGTTCCTCAAGGTTCTATTTTAGGTCCTTTTCTATTTTTAATTTACATAAATGACTTGCCTTTCTTTGTGGAGAAGCTGTGAAAGATTGTACTATTTGCCGATGACACTTCTCTTTTATTTAAATTTGACAGAAATAATACTAATTTTGACGACGTAAGCAGTGCGCTTTCTCAGGATCTTTAGTGGTTTACGGCAAATAAATTACTTCTTAAAACGAAAAAGACTAAGTGTTTAAAATTTATGATGCCAAATGAAACATAATTCCAAAATTATGTAGTGTTTCTAGGTATTACATTAGACAATAGGCTGCAGTGGAACCCTCACAATTCAGTTCTTGCAAGGAAACTCAGTTCAGCTGCCTATGCAGTTAGGAAAGTTAGGCAGCTTACTGATGTTGACACTGCTCGCTTGGTCTACTTTAGCTATTACCATTTCGTCATGTCTTATGGCATTTTGCTTTGGGGTAAGGCAGCTGATATTGATACAGTCTTTATTTTGCAAAAGAGAGCAGTACGGTCAATCTATAAATTAAGACCTCGAATTTCTCTTAGGGAACTATTTAGGGAAATTGATATTTTAACTGTTCCTTGCCAATATAACTTCGCTTGTATAATGTATGTAGACAAAAATTGTCACTTATTTGCTAAAAATAGTGACCTACACAGTGTTAATACAAGGAATAAGGATGAATTGGTAGTTCCAAAGTAAAAGTAAAGTAGTTAGTCTTCAGAAGGTACACAGCTCTTTCGCAATACATAGTATATTTTTCTACAATAAAATTCCAGAACATGTGGTTAATTTACCCTTAAATAAATTTAAAATATATGTCAAAGATAGTTTAATGAAAAAAAGCTATTACGAAGTTGATGAATACATAAATGATAAAAATGCTTGGAAAAATTTGAACTTAATTGATTTGTATTCGTATTGGGGCATTTGAAATATTTTTTAAATTAAAATATTGTATATTATGTTATTACCTAGGGTAAGGCTATTTATTGCATTTTAATATGATGTAAAAAAGATTAACTGCTGAGTTTATTGCCGGTTCTTCTCGGTAGTAAAGCATAACGAACTTTCCAATCTTCTTCTCTTATATTTTGTTCCTTTACTACACACATTGTAACTAGTACAATTTATTGGAGTTGCTTGATAGTGTCATGCTCTCTCAAAATGTCTCTGCGCTGGTGGCGTGTGTGTCGGGTCGTAACGTTCCCTAAAACATGGTTGAGCAAAGCGACGGCTGATTCATGTATCATACTCGTGAGCGGGTGCCGCCTGTGGAGGCTGGTCTGCTTTTGCAAACTTCTTTGTATCCTTGTATTTAGTCTTACTTTTTTTTTGTTTATCAATACTGCAAGACATTGATTATTAGTGGTGAATACATAAACTGTCTTTTTTATATTTTACATTTAGATACTTTTTTATGTTGTGCTTATGCATTTCATGTTTTTATGTTTGTAATGGAAAGTGTCCTTCTATGATAGGGAGGGCATTTTCCAACATTTTAAGTGGACGCTGTAAGAGAAAGGCAGAATAGAAATGCCCTTGCTTAGTTTCTTGCCGGTTCTTCTCAGTACAAGGTCTCCCGCCCTATAGACTAACGAACCGAAGGCGTAGTGACATTCTTAAGAGAGTTTTCCAATTTAAGTGTCTGGGGCCCTGGGTCTCAGAAACTATAGAAGATGACCTTGACATTGAAAGGGAGCACAGGACACTGTCACAGAATGTTAAAATAACTTTGTTCAGAGCGTTCTGCCAATCGTTATACACTTGCAGTCTATAGGTCAACTATATGCAAAAGGCCTATAGTATTCTGCGAGTCCAATATAGTAATGCATTCAGGATACTGATGGGGCTGCCGTGCAACTGTAGCGCATCAGCAATGTTTGCTGAAGCTCACACTAGCGATTTTTATGCCGTCATGCGCAACAGAACGGCCTCGCTCCTAAGCCGTTTGCGTGGCAGCCCGAACAGGCTCTTGGAAGCAGCTTCCAAAAGGATGGATTGTCCTATCTTGCCCATATAAGACGAGACGTATGTGAACACTTGTCACTCACACAAAACAAAATAATAATAATAAATTTGTTTTGTATTTAAGTGTTTATTTGTTATTTTATTTTACAACTAACATAGTGTTTTAAGTGTATTTGTTACTAACACACTATGTAAATGTCTTAAATAAACATTTATTATTATTATTTTACATGGTTCCCAAAAAGGAAATAGCTGGAAAACTTGCGGCGATTTCTAGAGCTCTGAATTCAAGGACAATCCAGATTGGTATCCGGTTAGACATATTCAAGATTTTGCTTGGCAATTAAGTGGCTACACTATATTTACAAAAAATACCTTGTTAAGATGATCAAACAACCATTTTCTTGGAGGATATACCTAAGACCAACCTTACCACCTTCATGATATTTTGATCTTTAGTCCTGATAAGGATCGCCACTTAAAACATCTTGATCAGCTATGTAAACGTCTGTCAGACTACGGCATTTTTTTATTGAGCAAAATCCGAGTTTGGTAAGTCTAAAATTACTTTTCTAGGCCACTAAATATCCAGAGATGGTACCAGACCACGTATGAAAATAGTTCAGGCTGTTTAGAAGTTCCCTTTGGTACTCTTTACAACATTTAATTGAGCACTCCCCTCCTGTAGCAAAAAGTTTTCAAGATATCCTTCGCTGAATTTTCGGCCACGTTGTTTTCCGCCATTTTGATTTTTTTTCTGCGGCGTCCGAATTTGACCAGGGTGTAGGTTCACATCGATGAAAAAGTGCGCCTCGAAACGCCATAGTTTAGATGGGCTGCACACAGACTCCCTGATGAGGAGCAGTTTTCGAAGTTCCTGAAGTTTTCCCACACTCACTGGCCTTTTCGATCAAACCCCCCATACATCACTTTCACCCCAGAGGACTCCTTCTGGGAGGTATAGGGATATCAAACGGTTTTTCGCTTATAACTTTTTTATTTATGATTCTACGACTAAACGTTACTGAACAAAAGTTGTAGATAATTTTATTTGCAACAAAAAATATTCGCACATTTATTTGGGAGACCTATAGTTTGGAAGGTAAACCATAAAAACCATTTGAACCTCTTTTTCCAAGATAGCGGTCGTGGGACAAGGGTTGCAACCCCACAAACTGGGATTTAACTTTACAGTATCCCCCCCTTTCATATCTGAAAAATAAAATTGCGTCCTCTGACAAACGCACGCTTAAAAGCCCTAAAAAATCTAACATTTCAAAGGACTAATTCTGATTTATAGTATTTTTTGTTATAGCGGCAACAAAAATACATAATCTGTGAAAATTTCAACTGCCTTACTATCACGGTTCATGAGATATAGCCTGGTAAGAGACGGACAGTCAGTGAAGTCTTAGTAATAGGGTCCTGTTTCGTACCCTTTGTGTACGGAAACCCAAATAAGAAAAAAGCTTGCAAAATATGTTTGAAAGAAGGACACTACTCTAAAATTTGTGAGGCATTTATAAAATTTCATATATGTGGTAAACGTCATACTGTAGCAATGTGTACAGGTAAAATGGGTGAGTTCAAGAATCCTTACAATGATCCACAACAGAATTCTCACGTTACTGCTACCAATCTGACTTAGAAGAATGTAATATTAGCTTGCTTGTTTTCTGATGCCAGCAATAATTCTATTGCAGCTTGTTTATTTTTGAGGGCTAAAAAAGGAAACGAGGTTGCTATACGATTCCTAATCAGCCTTATACGTCCCCACTGTTGGAGCACGGCCTACCCTCAATGATGGTGACACGCGGGCCCACTGCGCATTGTGAACTTCACATATGTCTTTTTTTCTGACGTATGCAGGTTTCCCCACGGGATTGAAGGAAAACATCCTTCACCGAATAGCCAGTGGTGTGAATAATCAATGTACTTGAGAAATAAAGATAAATACTCATTGGTACACGCCGGGTCTCAAACCTCCGCCACTGAGCACACAAATTAAAATCGAACTCCTCCGCCACCATCGACTGTACAATTAAAGCAGCAAAAACAAGGGTTTTACAACTACCAAAAAACGTAACTATTCCTCGACTGGAATTAATAGCGGTAGTCTTAGATGTTAGATTGTTAATAGAATCCAGAAAATTCTAGGTTTGCCAGAGTGCAAAGAATATTGCTAAACTGACTCAAGTGTTACAATTTTTTGGATATGCTGAGATTTAAGATATAATTCGTCAGCAATCTTATTAAACAAAATTAAAGAAAACACACTAACAAAAAATTGACATCACATTTCCGGATCCCTCAATTGGGAAGATTTGGCATCAACAGAATGTAATTCCAAACAATTATTAGAATGCCGTGCCGATGGGCAGAAGGACCACCATTTCTCCTTAAGAGTCCTACTGATTGGCCAGAATCTCATATTAAAGATAATGAGACTAAGCTAACATGGAGTTAAAAAGGACAGTTTGCAATGTCAATATGTGTTGCAAAGAGGTTATGTCTGTCAGACTTCTTTATTTTTTGAAATATCCTAAAATAGTTCTCATGATTACATGAATGTTTAAATTTGTATATTACTGTCTTAAAAAGGACACTGTCAGAAGTTAAGAGAAAACGAGTGAGGAGTTAGAAAAGGCTGAAAAGAAATTGAAGAGACTTCTTCAGGAAGAAAATAAGGAACAATTACAAAAGTGTTCAATGTGAATGTTTATGACAGTCCTTGTCATTTATTAAAATTGAAGACAAAACTTTTACTCTCCCATTTACTTACCTGTACGAACTAAGTTTCCGATTTTGTAACCCGCTAAACATAAAATTGTATATGGAATGGTAAAGCAAAAACAGTTATAACTTCAACATGCAGGAAATAATATCATGATTCAAAAATCAGAAAGACATTTTGGATTTTTGGCATCAGGAGACTTGTTAAGTCAGTAATTTCCTAGTGCAATGGTTTGTAAACGGTATAAGACCAAATATTTACAAGCTTCGGGTGCACCTTAACCTGTAGATAGATGGGGTGCAAAGTCCAGTCTCATTTGAAATCACAGGAGTTGATTTAGCTGGTCAACTTCTCTTAAAGAATGTTGACAGAGGCTGGACTGCTCTGTATACATGTGCTGTATCCGATCACTTCATCTTGAAGTTTTAGCGCAAAGATTTTCATTAGTAAACAATTCTCAATGGACGTACTACCAATAGCTAAATGCATCTTTAAATTACAATGGCGCGTTCAAATATTCAAGTTCAGTAATTTTATACTTTGAATTGAATTAATTGTTAAATGTAGGTAGTAATCTAACTTCCGATTTATGATTTCGAACTCTAGACAAAATAAAGTTGCGTAAAATTTTGAACCTGTGGCGCGAAAATGAATGGCTTAAAGCTAACTATGATTGGGTGTTTGTTTGGAACTAAATTGATTAGAGAGAATGTTTTAAAGCAAGCGTTTATTGGTTTGTTCGAACGTACTGTGATTGGTGGTAGTTTTAAGAGCGCTGATTGGGAGTTTTGTAATGTTGAATATAACCGCGAAAGTTTAAGTTACTTAGAACTTTTATAATATTGAAAACGCCCGCGAGACTTACCTAAGTCAGTCGTTTAACAATCATTAGGGTAGCCTCGTACAATAAAAATTCTAACAATTATAAAAGGTAGTTGTCTTGATTTTCACGTATTTCGTATAATGGTATGACGTGTTAGTTTATTTGAAATTACCCGGGGTTTGTTGGAACTTTATAAACATTTAGAATATAATATTAATATTTATTCTATTAATTTAGGATAATTAGGCCGTTTTATCTAGACCGTTAATATTAATCCAGGACTCTATAATAATACCCCAACCGACATAACTAGTTTTATACTTAAAAAAAGATATTCTTTTTTCTTAAAGTTAATTAAGGCCGGAAATCCGTCCGGAATAAAAAACAGGATGGGGGTGTTTGAAATGTGGGGTGAGAACGTTGTTAGAGAGGGGTTAGTGGTGATAAAAGTGCGTGGTCCCATACATACAGAACATTCAATTGCCGTCGGTTAAACTGTCGAGACGCTGCCCGAGGAGAAAACCATAGTTTACGCTTGTGACTTAATAGAAGTTACCTAGGAACAACGTGGGGTTAAACTACAACTAGATTGTGCCACCATTACTGGTTAGTAAATTCTTTTATATTACAAAATATTAAATTGTATGTTGTAAATTATTAAATACTTTAGGTTGTGTTTAAAAATTTCTAAATTAATGTTAAAGCATCGTAATGACGAGTTCGCTTTTTTTGCCGGTTAGAAATTTATGGTAGAAAGAAATCTCAATCACCTCAATAGAAAGGAATACATCGACGGACGTTGTTTCTAGGACAATTTCAGCTAGTTAAAGATAAATCTTCTATAGAAGTTGAAGTGGGAACTAAAATTTTACCAGCCATAATAATTATATAGCCCACTAAAGAACTAGGTCTGCCAAGAGATACAGTAATTACTATGTGTAATCCATGTCCATCCTTAGCGGCGTTAGTAGGGTTTTACTATTTTGGCTGGTTAGCTAGTGTAGGTGAGCACTGATGTGCATCGTAAGGGGGCGACCCTTAAACCTACTTTCAGGTCGCAAGTCCTGAATGCTAGCTACCTGGTTCCCACACTACAAATCGAATGGATTTAGCATTCGTATGGATTTTACTTTCAAATGTGGAAGTAGCATCAATTAGGGTTTCTTTGTGTAGGGATGACGGATAATCATATAACTCATTAGTACTTGTGTCCCTTTAGTTCTAATATTCGCGTATTTGCTTTGTTTAGGTAGTATTGTACTGACTTTAGAAATGGTGGAAAATTCAAAGTGGACATTATTTATGATCGTAGATTTAGCTATATTTATTTCTTGATTATTTTCTTTTACGCTTATTTGTATGCTTTTGTTTGCTATATTACTCTGACGTACCTCTAAAACAACTGGCTTACTACTTATTTAACATAACGGTTTTCGGGTCCTACTACTTTTGAGGATCACACTTGGCCAAATTAGATAATAATCTACATCACTGTTTAATATAGAGTGGGGTTGAGGCTGCGAAGTTTCCTAAAACATTTTAATAATATATTTATATTTCTATAATGAACGGGGGACGTTACAATGGACAAAATTAATTGGAAGTTAAATGCACCTACTGCCGCATGATGGGGAAATTTTTATGCGTTCTAAAAAGGATTTGCTGCGCCGTGTACTTGGTAAAGCTTGTGTAACATATGACGAATTACGAACATAGTTATGCTACTTTGAGTCTATAATGAATAATCGTTCACCCACATATATCCAAGACGGTAAAGCAGAATCTTTAGAACCTCTCTCACTTGCAAGTTTTTACAGCCGCTATCTTCATCTACAACTGCTGATTAAGATCTACTGGATATGAAAAGCTTAAATATACGCTTGAAATATTTACAGAAACTTAGAGACAATATCCGTCATAGGTTCAAGTCCGAATATTTAACTTAACATGTTAAAAGACGTAAAGATAAAAGTAAATATACAGATGTAAAAATAGGACAGGTAGTAGTATTACTAGAGTAAAGGAAAACGCGGTAAATAGTCTTTAGGTATAACAACGAACTAATTTTAAAGAAATTATTGTGTCAGTAAAACGGCGGAAATAGAAACATCTTCTGGATATAAAGTGAGGCCTTTACAAAAACTAAATTATTTACAGATGCGTAGTGAAGGTCAAAATAACTAAAGATCTCCTAAGCGACAGAGAGAAAAGGATGATTTTCAATCACGATATGATAATTCCGTGAATGTCGAGGAAAAGTTTACTTGTTGGAATTAAGTTACCTAATAGGTATAAATTATATTCTTTCATCAGTACCTATAGAAGTTATTAGTTTGCTAGGATCGGAAAAGTTCATTTTTGTTGTTTCAATTTTGCATATTTTATCGCCATAATAAGCTACGAGTATGATGTTATTTTTTTTCTTGTCTTAGTTTTTTATTGTGTTAAGAGGAAGAAGGGGCAAAAAGTATAATAGTATTTTATATATAAAATAAATTAATTATTGAATTTTGTGAATTTGCTTATTTCAATTTTTGTTCATTGATGTTTGTAATTTTGGGTTAGGAGGATGTTCAGAGATGTAAAATATATCTATGGTAGAAGTAATTCCATAAATTAGAATAGAAATATTTATTGTCAAACATAGGTAACAGTGTATTCAGATGATAATGCGTATTAATGGGAGCACAATGTCTTGCCTGTCAGCGGGCGTACAAAAATAATTTGCAAAAAAAGAAGAAAAAAATTATTTTTAGAGTTAGCATGCATAAAATTCTTTATATAACATAAATGTAATTAATAAATTTAGTCTTAGATTAACATTATTGGATACTTAAATTATGATAGTTCTATTTTGAAAATTTACACCTTTTGTTGTCAATAATAATTTCAATGCTTTTTAAATTCATTAATGCTTTAGTCTTTGATATTGTCTGGTAGTTAACTGCATATTATCGAAGCCATGCTGAGTATACTTTTGCTTGTTATGGCTGTCCTACATTTTCTACTGCATAAAAGGTTTTTGTGTTGTTCTCTAGTTGGCAGCTTACGTGATTTGGATTTTTTTTTGGAATAAATTTTGATTTGTTTTAACGAAAACACTTCTTTCCAGAATTCTCTAATACAGTGATTTGCGATATAATGGCAAATGATATGTACAATACTGTTCTTGACACTTTAACTACAGAGTAAAAATATTTACCACAAAAAGAATCTTATTTCCAGTCACTTAAGATTTAGAGAATGGGCTACACTAGGTATCTATAAATATAGGTGTGTATGAATTATATAAAGAAGAAAATATAATAATAGCCGAATATTTAGGAAATATGTAGAAAACTACTCGAAAAACCTTTAAAAAGACTGGTTTGTTGCAAAATCAATTCACCTCAAAAGTAAAGTAAAAAACTCAAGACATAAAATAAGAAACTACATGGAACATAATAAATAATGAAACTGGTAAAGCTAGGAATATTTAAGCAATATTTCATTCAAAACAAATCAATATCTTAACACAATTCCAACTGAAGTAAAAAAAATAATAACTAATGTTCCTGAATGTAAGTACCCTTTTTATTTAAAAAACATTAGTCCTACGGATATCATAAAAACATTTGAAACATAAGAAATAAAAAAATCATCAAAGACTTTTAGGGATTTTCTGAAAAACCTATAAACTCAATAATTTATGTTAGCATAACCCTTAGCCATAATTTTTAATAGTTGTGTGTTTCTTGATGAGATGAAACTTAGCAAAGTTATATTTCTTTTTAAATCAGGTAGTTCAACATATCCTAATAATTTTCAGCCTATTTCAATACTACCATATCTTGTAAAAAATCATGTCATTGTCTTATTTGCTGACATTTTATACGAATTAAATGTCATTTCTAAGGCTGTAAAATGGTTTAACGCTAATAATTTGTTACTCGATGAGAAAAACCAAATGTGTAAATTTTGCGCTACCAAATGTTAGATTTAGATATGTATTAAAGTTCATGGGGAGCAATTAGAACTTGTTAATTCAAGTCTTTATTTTCATAACGCTGGACTCCAAACTTCAATGGGGTCCTCATATTCATAGCCTAGCCAAAAAACTTAACTCTGCTGTGTATACAATCAAGAAAATAAGATAATTAACCGATGGCGACACTGCAAAAAAAGTATTCAAATTCAAATGCTTTACTTCTCAAAAATAGGATATCATGTCACTCAAAAGAGGTAGGGCAAGTACTCGCTCGAACAAGCCGCCCGAACAATTAAAGCGAGGCATGGCGAGTAATAACACTAACTTTGAGTAGTGTTGTGTTCCTGGCGGTAAGTAAGGTTGCCAGAGCTCTTTAAGGATTCGCTGCGCGGACAGTGGACGACCGGCGGTACTTGTTGCTGTCATTGCATGCTGATCCGGCGGTCAGAGAGACCTGAAGAAACGGCTGACCGCCGGCCGCTCACAGGTTGAACGGGTTCCAGGACCCAGGGATCACTTAAACTCCGCCCTGGGAGGCTGATCCGCCAGCCTGTGAAAATTCTTTGAAGTAGTAGTCGTGCCAGATAAGGAGACCGGAGTGGACCCGGCTACTACAACAAAGGGGGATCAGGGGCCCTTATGCCCGCCGTGCCATTGGCGGTTGCCCGCATTATCTGCACCGAGCTTTGGCAGTTCTAGTACCGCACCTTTTGTCCTCTAGGCTGTCTGTGCAGAGAACCATCATATTTATACTAAGTGACTTTTTGAAAAAAAAATATGGCAAGAAAATTAAGGAAAAGAGTTCCGAATTTTTTAACGGTAGAGGTAATCACGCAAATCTTAACGCAGTCCACCACCATCTCGAAACTGGGCAGCCGACCATTCTTTTTCTAACGGAAACGCAGATATCCGGCCCGGCCGACACATCATACCTTCATTATCCCGGCTACAAACTTTAAGGCTTTATGAGTCGTGCCGGTATATGTATGCTCGTCCGGGAGGATATCTGCTGTCGCTTGTATCTATGCGTGCCTTTACAGGTCTCATAGCGGTTACGGACGTAACTCGACTCTTCACGCAACTGAGTTTGACGACTGACAAAGTTCTAGAGCAGTATCCCACAGCTGAACTAGTTATTTTGGGAGAATTCAACGCCCACCATCGTGAGAGGCCTAGCTCTCGAACCAATAACTACGCAGGGATATCTGCTCTATGGATTCTCTCAGATGGTACTTTCTCCAACGAGAATACCAGATACAGAGAACCATACGAGCTCCTTACTGGACCTTCTGCTGACTTCACGTCCGAACGGATATTCCGTCTCAGTGGATGCGCCTTTAGGCTCCTCGGACCACTGTCTCTTCCGGGCTCAAGTGTCATGCACACAACCCGATCCATCTGGGCCAACTAATTAGCGTCGTCTGTAGCATTATAAGTCGGCAGACTCGGATGGATTGCGAGAATTTTTTTGCATCGTACCCGTGGAGGCAGATCTGCTTTAGCTCAGAAGATCCTGACGTCTGCGCAGCTGTAGTCACTGAGACAATCCTCGCCGGTATGGAATGTTATATTCCTAACCCACGAGTAGCTGCCGGCGTCAAAAACGACTGAGGTTTAATAGGTCTTGCAGAGAAACTAAAACTCTTAAGCAAACTGCATATGAGGCATGGACCATGGCTCGTAATAATAAGGATCCGAATATTTCTGATTTAAAACGCAAATTAAATGCTGCCTCGAGGTTCAGTAAGAAATCAACTGCCAGAGCAAAATTCCAATTCATCGGAAAAATAGGTGGGCGACTTGCGAGCTATCCTTCTAGAAGTCGTGCTTTCTGGTCGCTTCCCAAAGCTGCCGAAGGGAACTTTTGCCAGTCGTCGTAACCACCATTGCGAAAGACCGAAAGTGACTTGGCCCATAGTGCTAAAGAGAAAGCCGATCTACTGGGCAGTCTCTTTGCCTCAAACTTGAGAGTCAGGGGGAGGCATTGGCATGTAGCCTAGACATAGCGAAGGCGTTCGATCGGGTCTGGCACCGGGGTCTTCTATCGAAGTTGCCTTCTTACGGAGTGCCCGAGGGTTTGTGCAAATGGGTGGCTAGCTTTTTGTCCGGCAGAAGCATACGAGCCGTAGTTGACGGTAGTTGCTCTGATAGCATGGACATTAATGCTGGTGTCCCGCAAGGCTCTGTGCTGTCTCCTACGCTGTTTCTACTGCACATCAATGATATGTTGGACATCAACAACATACATTGCTATGCAGATGACAGTACTGGAGACGCTTATTACACGGGCCGTGCAAGCATCCCACGTTCCGTTGTGGAGGAAAAGCGTGAAGAACTTGTGTCTCAAATCGAGATCGGTCTGTCCAAGGTCTCTGACTGGGGGCGGGAAAACTTGGTCCGATTCAACCCTTCAAAGACACAAGTCTGCGCGTTCACCGCTAAGAAAACCCCATTCACTGTAGTCCCACAATTCCAGAACACTCCCCTCTCCATCTCCAAGAGCATTGGGATCCTTGGCGTTGACATCTCCAGCGATGTTCAGTTCCGAGATCATTTGCTAGGCAAGGTAAAGCTGGCGTCCAAAAAACTTGGTGTACTCAACAGAGCGAAGCAGTACTTCACGTCGGGGCAAAGGTTGCTACTTTACAAGTCGCAAGTCCGGCCCCATATGGAGTACTGCTGCCATCTCTGGGCGGGTGCACCCGGATACCAGCTTGGCCCTTTTGACTCGGTTCAACGACGGGCTGTGAGAATTGTCGACGATCCCAAACTCACTTGCGGTATCGAACCCTTAAGTCTGAGGAGAGACTTTGCCTCCCTGTGTGTGTTCTACCGCTTGTACAATGGATTGTGTTCTGAGGAATTGTTCGAAATGATGCCCACGGCTACTTTCTACCATCGCACCGCTCGCCATCGACAGGGAATTCATTCTCACACTTTGGAACCAAAATGGTCGCGAACAGTGCGGTTTCAGAGAAACTTCCTCCCGCGAACCCTTGGGTTGTGGAATGAGCTCCCTGCCAAGGTTTTCTCTAAGGACTACAGTATGGGGTTCTTCAAAAAAGAAGTTATTAGATTTCTGTAGGGTCGGCAACGCGCGAGTGATGCCCCTGGTGTTGCAAGCGTCCATAGGCTACGGTGACCGCTTACCATCAGGCGGACCGTAGGCTTGTTTGCCACCTTAGGTGGTGCGGTAGGACCATGCTGAAAATCTCCATAACACAGCAGGAGGTCCGGCGGGCGTTGCTTTCTCTAGACGTTCGTAAGTCGAGTGGGCCAGACGGTATACTAGTGGTGGTGCTTACGCAGTGTGCTCCTGAGTTATGTCCTGTACTCACGCGCCTCTTTGCGCTTTCCTACCGCACTAGGCAATTTCCGTCTTCATGGAGGACTGCGAATGTGCACTCGGTGCCCAAAAAGGGCGGTAGATCAGATCCATCGAATTACAGGCCTATCGCTATTACCTCTCTCCTCTCCAAGGTAATGGAGCGTGTGATCAACACGCAGCTTTAAAGATACCTAGAAGAACACGACCTGGTCAATGACTGTCAATATGGCTTTCGCCTTGGTCGACCTGGTGACCTTCTGGTATCTTACACACCGATGGGCACTAGCCATTGAGTCAGGGGGAGGCATTGGCATGTAGCCTGGTCACAGCGAAAGCGTTCGATCGGGCCTGGCACCGGGGACTTCTATCAAAGTTGCCATCTTACGGAGTGTCCGAGGGTTCGTGCAAATGGGTGGCTAGCTTTTTGTCCGGCAGACGCATACGAACCGTAGGTGACTAATAGCATGGACATTAATGCTGGTTTCCCGCAAGGCTTTCTACTGTCTTCTACGCTGATTCTACTGCATATCAATGACATGTTGACATCAACAACATGCATTGCTATGCAGATGACTGTACTGGAGACGCTTACTCAAATGTGTGGCTTGAGAATTGTCAACGATCGGCATCGGCAGAGAATTCATTCTCACACTTTAGAACCGAAATGGTCGCCTACAGTGCGGTTTCAGAGAAACTTCCTCCCGCGAACGCTTGGGTTGTGGATTGAGCTGCCTGCCAAGGCTTTCTCCAAGGACTACAGTATGGGGTTCTTCTAAGTTCTAAGAAAGAAGTTATTGAATTTTTGAAGGGTCGGCAACGCGCGAGTTATACCCCTGGTGTGACAAGCGTCCATAGGCTACGGTGACCGCTTACCATCAGGCTGACCTTGTTTGCCACCTTAGGGTTAAAAAATAAACGGTCAAGGGCGAGTCGGACTCGCGCACGAAGGGTTCCGTACCATTATCTATAAAAACGGCAAAAAAATCACGTTTGTTGTATGGGAGCCCTCCTTAAATATTTCTTTTGTTTTAATATAATTATTTATTTTTTAGTAGATGTTCAATGCAGCGCACGTACACTAATATTATATTTTCTTTGCTAATGGTGACCATTGTTGTTAACGATTTTGTGTGTATGCTAACGAAAACTGTATCACTCTTCTTTTATACAAATATAACAAATGTAAGCAAAAGAAACTTATGTGTTCCAATCACTTGTATATAACTTTTGCATTTTTGAATGACACTTAAATATCTTGTTTACCCTCTCACAACGCTTACTAGCAAAAAATGTTTACGATAAAATTGTATTTCTCTGTAAGTGATTTATTGTAAATCTTTTTGAGAAATTAATATCTTTAAACACAAAGTTACTACCGCGGTTAATGGAGATACAGCCTGGTGACAGACGGACAGACGGTCGAACAGCGAAGTCTTAGTAATAAGGTCCCGTTTTGTACATTTAGGGTACGGAACCCTAAAAAAACTTTAAAGTCCAATTTTTCAATTTAATTTTTATCTTTTCGAGAATTTGAGCCCCTAACACAGGGCTTACCTAGTTTGGGCTCCTGTCTCATTTACTTAAATACTTATGTAAAAATAAGAAAGATTTGTAAAATAAACCTCGTTGTGCAGTGGCTAGGAATTAAAGTCTGTGGTGGCTGAGGGGTTTAATTTCACTTCACGTCCCAAGTGGCGGAGGTTCGAACCCCGGGGTCGGCGTGTACCAATGAGTCTTTTCTTAATTTCTCAAGTACACTGATTCATTTATTCAAACCACTGACTTTTCGGTGAAGGAAAACATCGTAAGGAAACCTGCATACGTCAAGAAAAAAAAAATTACGTTTGTGAAGTCCACAATCCGCACTGGGCCCGCGTGTGGACTATGGCCCAATCACCCTCGCTTAAGGTAGGCCGTGCCCCAGCAGTGGGGACGTATGAAGGCTGGCAAGACAGTTATGAGTAGTAGAGGAGCCGAGTGTTACAGTAGAATAGCTACTTAACTGTAATTGCTCCTTAGGGTAGGTTGGGGTTGACGGATTAAATGAAACGCTGTCATTTACTTGCAGATTCTACAAGCAGCAGAGAAAAAATCTGAAATTTTTAGAATCGTTGTTGTATTTAAAGATGGGTATTAGGTACATCTAATATATCTATATCACGTTAAACGCCGGGCAAAAAATGGCAGTTAGTAATTGTCACCATGGGGAACACCGATGGGCCACCGTATAATGAACCGTTCAGACCATTGGGGACACCAGTGACCCTAGAGTGGTGTTTACTTCAAACCTCGATGGTAACGAAGTGATCTGCGTGGCCCTGTAAACCGACCATGTTATGGTTTATAAATATTTCAAAAATATCAAAATTTATAACGATTTTCTTAGGCAATGAAAAGAAATCAGAAAAAAAATGCATACTTTTTTATTTAATAAAAAATGGAAAACAATAACATTGAAATTCTTAGAAAAGACTAGTAAAAAAATATCAATGAGTTCGTACGTACAAAAAAGAAATATGCATTTTTGAATGCATGTTGAATTTTATTAAAACTAGGTAGGCACAGAGACGGTTAGGAGAGAAATTGTTGGCAATAAGTGATTAACAAGTGACTAAATTCGAGTAATTAGTAACTAATATCGCATTTTAATGTCACCAGGCTACGGTGACTTTAAAACGTGACATTTAAATACCGCCTTTTTGTTTCGCGTCTATTTTAACAAAGGTAAAAAAAGATGAGATGAGAATGTTGACTTCTACTCAGCCCGAACGGGCTTGCTTGAATAGCCTACCGATGCGTGGCGTTCAACGCAATATAGATGCGTATTAAGTACATCTATATAAATGGGTTTAAGGTATATCAGAAACCATTTTATCTTTATTCGTAAAAAAGAAGTAGGGATTTAAAAAAATGTAAATAAACAATTGTTGAAAGCATGGATTGAATGCAAGCAAAATAAAAGCATGGATTATTTCAATCACGTAACTATAACTCAAAGGACTGAAGAGAAAAGAGGAATACAAATTGCTCTTGAGAAAACAAGATTCTGGCGCGTGGATAGGGCGGGAGGGACAAAGTAATGATGTGAGAGCAGTAAACAAGGAATACGTGAAAAGTTTTTGAACAAGACTTACTTATGGATGGTGTGAGGGTCTGCAATCTAACACTTTTAGTAATTTATCAAAAATATTAACGATGCAAGTATAAAGCCTTTTGTAACGATATCACTCTTCAGTTCAGTAGAATTCAGAAGGGCAAAGGCTTAAAGTTTCGGGATACTTGGTTATTAGTATAAACTTAAAATACAGTACAGAACCAGTGAATGTAACCAGACTAGCTTCGGCTTTGTATAGTGTCGTCTTCCAGCCAGGAATTACTGACAGCCCGGTAACTATTAAGAGCTATTAAAACAAATGCCTTTTTATACCATTTAATATAGATAACTAAAAATACATGTTATTTTCTTTAAAATTACATTTTTAAAGAAAGAAATCGTAAAGACCTGTTTTATTTTTATTTTTATGTGTTTTTATTAAATTAAGATTGCAATATTGTTGACCGTTTGCAGCAATAGTTGGAGGGACTAAGCGAATAGAATACTTTTTATCACGATTAAGATTTCCCACGGGAATAAATCAAGTTGCGGAACTTTATTCCTCAAGTTGTAATCGTGCATGCAATTAACTTGATATTTAGCACTGAGATAAATAATATAGGGTCAGAGAGGGAGAACGATTTTTTTTTTGATTGATATGAAAACGTTAAAATAAGATTTTTGGCATTTTACTCGACACATTTTTGAAGTGAAAACTTCTTTAGCGGCGCTGTGCACTTTTTTTGTGAAGGGTAAAAAACTGTTAAACTCGCGTCAGGTCACGTGTCCTGATCGAAAATTCGTAAGATGTCACCCGCGTTAGGACACGTGACCTTTATTTACATTAGGTTAGTTTTTATTTTTAGTATATGGCGATTATGAGTAGTACAGGGAGGTTGGATATGGGATTTTAATTCTATGACAGATTGAGCTGTCAAATATACAACGTCAAAAAAGTAAATAAACAAAAGTTATTATTTTTAATAAATAAATATGGATAAGAAGTGATGGGAAGTAAATAGCGAGAATGTTTTCACTTCTGCCGGCACTCCCGGAGTGCAACCCGTTTTTTTTTTTAAAACAACTTGTGTTGCACACTTTTTTCTTTCGATCTTTAATACCAAAGGCTGTTTTAAAATAATTGACGAGCAATAACAATATCTTAATATGCTCAAACCAGTTTTTCCTGTCTGTTAGGATGTTCGGCAGCCATCGAATAACGACGCTTTATGTTGTTTTTATTGGATTTAAAACATACTACATCTCATACCTATAAACGACCAATTCTTCTATATATGTATATATATATACTAGCTTATTCCCGCAACTTCGTCTGCGTAAACTTTTTTCAAAAAAGACAGCTTTTGACTGTTTTACATACATTAACATCGAAATTCTCATACATATTTTAATCCTTTATTTTGCCGTCCAGAGAATAATTTTTCAAAAACGGTGAATCACGTGAATCTTAATTTTTAACGTTTAAGTCAAGTTGTAGCCATTTCCATGCAAGCTGCCAATCCATATTTTACCCCCTTAGGGGATTGATTTACAAAAAATCCCTTCTTAGTGCACACTTACGTCATTTAAGGAACGTTTGTGCAGAATGTCGTGCTTCTAGACACAGCGGTTTCAGCTGTTCATTGATCGATTAGTCAGTCAGCCAGTCAATTTCTTCTTTAATATGGCTGAACCGGCGAGCGTTGTTTCTTTTGTTAAAACAACCTAATAGGGTTGTACTAATTCAGAAACCTTACCCGGCGTGTGCATAACAACTTACCGAAATTTCATTACAATTGGTTCACCCCTATTGCGCGAGTCCGACTCGCACTTGACCCTTTTTTTTTCTCAGGAACCTTCCCCGGCGTGTGCATAAAAACTTACCAAAATTTCATTACAATCGATTTATCCTTATTACGCGAGTCTGACTCGCGCTTGACCCTGTCTCACTCGCACTTGTCCCTTTTTTTCTTTCTCAGAAACCTTCCCCGGCGTGTGTACAAAAACTTACCAAAATTTCATTACAATCGGTTTACCCTTATTGCGCGAGTCGAACTCGCACTTGACCCTGTCGGAGTCACACTTGACCCTTTTTTTTCTTAGAACCTTCCCCAGCATGTACATAACAACTCACCAAAATTTCATTACAATCGGTTTACCCTTATTGCGCGAGTCCAACTCGCAATTGACCCTGTCCGACTTGCACTTGACCATTTCTTTTTCTTTCTCAGAAACATGCACCGGCGTGCGTATAACAGCTTACCAAAATTTCATTACAATCGTTTTACCCTTATTGTGCGAGTCCGACTCGCACTTGACCCTTTCCGAAAATCCTTTCTTATCGGATGCCTACGTCATAGAAAGAACACACCCTCCAAGTGTCAGGTCTCTACGTTCAGCGGTTTAGGCTGTGCATTGATTAACTAGTCATTCAGAACAAAGCAATTTTATATGTATCTAGATAATAGAAAAAGAAAAGTATAAATATTATTATACACAAGAAATCAAACACCTAAAAAGTGCATAACCTCTTTAAGCTTTAAAACCCAGTTCGGATTGAGTTTTTAAACATGCGTCAAAATTACATTAGATGTCAGTGGTCAAAATAAAAAGTAATTTAAATCAAAAGCACTAAGGAGTATTGATATCAACTTCGAAGCAAATCACCGCCAAAATAACTTTCTACCACTTTTTAACCCCGTTAGGGGATGAATTTCAGTAAAATACGAAACACGTCTTCCATCAATTCTGTTAAAAAAGGTTTATGCAAAATTTGAAGTAGATAGGACCAACGAATTACGTTGTCCCATACATACTTTACACCCCTTTTACACCCCCTTAGGGGTAGAATTTCGGAAATTCCTTTCTTATCGGATGCCTACGTCATGCAAAGAACACACCCTCCAAGTTTCAGGTCTCTACGATCAGCGGTTTAGGCTGTGCGTTGATCCATCAGTCATTCAGGACAAAGCCTTTTATATGTATAGATATAATCTGTGTATCAAAACGGCCCCAACGATTTTCATGAAATTTAGTATGAAGGTGGTTTCGGTGCGATGAATTGATCTACTTAGGGATTTGATTTTTAGAAAACTTCGTTTTATCCGTATTTTCATGCAATGATAAACTGACAAATATGACTCTTCCTGAAATCTGTTGGCGAGTATTTAGTATAGTAATACTATTATTTTTACCTACACAGAAAACATTAAAGCTACTCGACAACAGATGACGTTGTTAAGCAACACTATTATATTGTTAATGGGCCCGCGCGGGTAATAGTTTAATAGAGTTTTTACATGTAAGTATTAAAACTAGTGGAGAAAACTTGCGCAAGAAAACTTAAGTTTTCGTTAAGATTCAAAAACCTTGACATGCACAAATCAGCTGGGGCGCGCAGAAGAACAGTGTTGCTGCGCTAAAAGTGTGGCCGCTTCACTCGTTGATTATTAGAGGTGCATTCTGACTAACGTCACAAAAGTTTGGCGTAAACCCAGGGGGTGCGTCTGCGAAAGTTATCTTCCTGGTCCGATCAGAGTTCCGATGGGGTGGAGAAGCTCCCCAGGCCGTGACAGGCTCGAAGGTCCCCTACCCTGCATGGCGGCGAAGCCCGTGGGGATCGCACCTAAACTGCCAGGGAGGGTTCCCCTCAACAACTGCCCTCTCAACGTAGGATGGGGGGACAACCTTACCAGTCTGCCGTGTGGTCCGCACCAAGGCACCTATAGCACCATCTTTGCTTGCGCACAATGTTGCGTCGACCCGCGGGACGCTAATTGCCAAATCTGGGACACTCTGTCACAAAGTGGTCCTTCCGCGACAAAAAACACCGTCTGCGGTCCAGTAGGCTCTGCAGCAGCACAAAACCACCCACCTCCTTAAAGTTTGGGCAACTGCACCGGTGGTGGCTTAGACACCTGAGCAGGCACTGGTCCGGCTCGAGCGGTGACGCCAGGGGATCCGAGGAAATTGATATTGTCTGCAGAACGACACTCATCTTCGAAAAATCTCATCCATAAGTAAATTCGGGGAAATTAGTGGCAGATTCTCCTCCGTGTTCCTTCTCAAACTGATCCCTCATTTCCATAGGCAATTTGCCCAACACAGTATGGAGGAGCAGGAAAGACCATTACACCACTGGGAAGTCCAACATTTGAAATGAGTTATACACAACTAGCAGCACGTTGAGGAAACCGGTCCGCAGCTGTCTGACGTCCTAGACTCGCGGGAGGCCCAAAATGGCTTACTCATGAGTGTCCGCTAGTTGCTTAACATTTTGGTACCTCTTGTCCAGCAGTTCCCGTGCTACCTTATAGCTGGCGTCACCCAGAGGGAGGTGCTGAACTAGGACCCGTGGTTTTCCATCCAAAGAGGCCAAAAGATAGGCTAGTTTCTTTGCCAGAATCAGGTCGACTATACTGGCAACCATATTGCGGAAAGAGGTCCACTAACACAACGTTCCCGCGAACCTCGGGTCCGCCAGACTCCAGAACCGGCAGTCAGCTTACTAAAGCCGATGTTCCCTAGTTAAGTTCAGAGGGCCTCCTTTCCTGCCCGGGTATTCGAAGAACCCCTATCTGGCGGAACCCCTCATCCAATTGCGCATGGTGCGCTAGCTGTGCCTTGCACCCTATCCGGTCTCCCAATGTTCAATTAAGCAGCTGCTAGCCTTAGTATGCCAAAAATCTTTGCACTTGGTTTCAAAATGGCTAGCGATTACATTGGCCCACAAAATATCAAAACAGAACAAAAATAAAACACTAATATCTAAATAACCAACAGCACAGAACCCTTATATTCAAAACAAAAAATACACAAATAAATTAATAACAAATAAACAAAAGCGCGCGAAACCATAACCTGTTCTAACCGAACGCGTAGTAAACAAACGAACAAACAAAATCTTATCGCTAAACAAAATGAGTGGCTTATATTAAATATATTTAATATAGGCCCGGACGGAAACCTATACGGTTCTAACCGAATGCTCACTGAATACTAAAACTGTTCACAATCAATATATCTCTCTCGAGATCAACAACAAATGTTCTAAGTAAGAAACTAGATAACTATTTACAACCAACCGTATATACCGTCACCGAACGCAGTACATACCTACCTAACTGTGCAACGCGCCTATAAGGTAAGCCGTGGACAAAAACCACGCCTGCTACCAATGTTTTACAATCCGTCTCAAGAACCAATGAACCAATTTGTCTCGTGACCATATCAATCGATACGACATGTCATGACTTAGATCTGAAAAGAGCTTAAACAAAATCGGTGTGGCGGTTTGTTTTTTATCGCTAAAAACTGATATTTTAAGATGCAAAAATTATTCTCAAGAGAAATTGCTCGTGCGTAGGTATTTGTGATTCATATAATATAAGTTTAGATATGTATATGATGTGCTGATATAATACGTAGTACCACTAATAAATATCCTTGAAGTCTTCAAAAGAACATACAGAGTTTGATTCCTAAGTTTATTAACCAGCAAATAGATTATAGCGTAAAATATTCTTGCAAATCCGTCGGGACGTCGTGCCCGGAAAGCCAACGGGTAACACTGACAGCAGGATAACAATAATTTTTTTTGCAGTACAGAAATATTTGTTAGGATATCTCACTTTAGGCGCGTTCCTTCTGAGTGGTGTTAATATTTAATAAAACCTCATTCTAGCATTAATTACCCGTTCACATTTGACAGCTGTCAGAAAGTAGCACATTATACCCGTTTCCCGGTATGGATATTTGGTAGTGATATTTCGTAGCACAACAGCTTAAAAAGGGAACGCTAAAATGCAATATTAGACTTTGTTATAATTTTGATGCCATATGAAACACGAACCGCTAACAATTCTGCTACGAAGTATTGAGATGGAACACGGCTTTTTTGGTCAAAAATGCGCAACAACCTATAAAACTTCTAAGCTTAATATCAATTATTCCTGGCTTCCTCGATCCAACATTCTTTAACAAACAATACTCAGGAAATGACAATAAATTAATGTAACCATTTTTGATTTACCATTTTTACTCAAATAAAATTTACTATGCGAGTTCGTCGTTGTTCTTTAGTCAGAGGAAAAAATTTCATGGTTTCATGTGAAAGTTCACATTGAGGCTGATAGGAAAGGTTGGATGATGTCAATCAGGTGGTATAAGCTCGTCACAAGGAAGTATATTACAGTCTTGGTTAGAGATACATTGTAACGCCCCCCCCCCCTTACCAAGAATTAAATTGCCTAGGAAACCTCAAGCCCACTATCACTCAACGAGAGAAAGAGGAAAAGTAAATTCAAAAAAGAAACAAAAAAAAAAAAAAAAGAGAGAGAAAGAAAAAAAAAAAAGAGATCATAAAATTGCCTACTTTTGAGGGGACTTGCGACCTGACAGTAGTTTTAAGGGGCGCCCCCTTACAATGTACATTAGCGCTCACCTACACTAATTACCAGCCAAAACAGTAAAACCCCACTAACGCCGCTAAGGATGGACATGTAGTAGACGTAGTAATTTCTGTATCTCTTAGCAGACCTATTTCTTTAGTGGGCTTTATGAATATTATGGCTGGTATAATCTTAGTTCCCACTTCTACTTTTAAAGATTTATCTTTACCTAGCTGAAAAAGTCGTAGAAACAAGGTCCATCAATATATTCCTTTCTACTGAGGTGATTGAGATTTCTTTCTACCATAAATTTCTTCGCGGGTGTTTTCAATATTACAAAAGTTCTAAGTAACTTACTTACGCGGTCATACTCAACATTATAGAATTCCACACAAGCAACCAACAGTAGCATAACTATTTAACTAAGGCAATAATATTAATAAGAAAAGAAAACCGCAGATAACAAAACAACTTCTATCTAGAGGGTAAAGCCCGAATCCATAAATCGGGAGTTAGATTACTACCTACATTTAACAATTAATTTTGTGTTGATGCTTATGATTCGTAAGTTTATAATGTTTTACAATTGGGTCTTTGGTATTCAACTTTTTGTTAGCTTCAAACTTTTCATAAAATAAATCACAACTTCTCAGCTAATGTATAAAATTATTGAACTTGTCTATTTAAACTCGCCATTCTAATTTAAAAAGCATTTTGCTATAGGTAGTACGTTTATTGAGAATTGTTTACTAATGCAAATCTTCGCGCTAAAACTTAAATAAAAACATTGCATTACAAAAAGGTCAAGGCATAATTATGGTATCGTCACAACATAAGTCAAGAACACGACCATTTTTATTTTTTAAACAGTTAAATTGAAAAGATTTGATTTATTATGATTTATTAACTGAAAATCCGAAATATAAGTATACGTAAAATGCGTCGAAGCACCGATCATACCACGTTACGATCACATATAAATATGACATATCTATTGTCAATAAATTCGGTATCTGTTATTTGTGCAGTGAGCTAGGCTTCCGTCGAATTAATTACGTCGAACGATGATGACAAAATATTCATATTTAAGGTAAGGCTTAGTGCGGATCCGTCTACAGTTCTAATAATAAAAAGATATATTACATTATTGTTAGCTACCTTTACTTATTAATATGACAAAAACATAACTAAAATAATAATATTCAGTTATGTATTTACCTATAAATAAAACAAATAAAACTTACAAAGTCTTTTTAGTTTGACTATCAATAATTTTGTATTTTCATTTAATTTTCTTTTGTAAATATTTCTTGTATCTCATTTAAATAACCATGTTGTTTTAAGGGTTGACTTTGCATAACACAATACAACACATTCACATTATTTAGCTATCTATCTTGTAGTTAGTAACAAATACTTGTTAAAAGGACTCTTTAAAAATAATACATTACTAGAAACATAAAAACTAAAGTTGCAATGTTGTAAACGTTACTGTTGTTGCAAAAATTGATTAATATACCTACTAGTGAATGAGCTACAGTAGATTATCTACCATTATCAAATAAACTATTAGAATGTTAGGACAAACACTAGGTTTCATTCTTGGTTAGGTAAATTTAATTTAATTTTCACCTAACTACACAAGTTTCAATTTTGGTTTTGGCCAAAACTAGACCGAGAGCTGAATGTTCGGTTACGGTTTCAGCTTCGGCTGATAATCGTGTTTCGTTCAAACAGTTATCATAATAATAGTATGTTGAAAATTTGTATGAAAATCCATTTTTTTTTATGTTAGAGACACGAAATTTAGAATTGAAGTTTAAGATTTAATGTAAATAAATTATTTTATAAAAATATTACAGTATATATGAATCAAAAAGGCCTGAAGGTGGTTTAACGTTTATATAAAAGTACTGCGTATTTGACGTTAGGACATCCTTCGTGTCATAAAATAATTTTTACAGTATTTATTTGTGTACAATATTTAAACTCAATGCCAAATTTCATGCGAATTAGAAACATAGGATTTGCATAAAAACTTTCAACCATCTTTGTGCTCTCTTAACTTATTCCTCTTGGATATCTTAATCCATCCATAAGAGGTGAAGATTAAGAGGGCTAAGATATGGTTGAATGTTTATATGCAAATCCAATGTTTTATTACTTATATTATTATTATAAGGTGAAGCTGGCGTCCAAAAAACTTGGTGTACTCAACAGAGCGAAGCAGTACTTCACGTCGGAGCAAAGGTTGTTACTTTACAAGTCGCATGTCCGGCCCCATATGGAGTACTACTGCCATCTCTGGGCAGGTGCACCCGGATACCAGCTTGGCCCTTTTGACTCGGTTCAACGAGGGGCTGTGAGAATTGTCGACGTTTCCAAACTCACTTGCGGTATCGAGCCCTTAAGTCTGAGGAGAGACTTTGCCTCACTGTGTGTGTTCCACCGCTTGTACAATGGGTTGTGTTCTGAGGAATTGATCGAAATGATGCCCTCGGCTACTTTCTACCATCGCACCGCTCGCCATCGGCAGGGAATTCATTCTCACACTTTAGAACCTAAATGGTCGCATACGGTGCGGTTTCAGAG
Organism: Apoda limacodes; assembly: GCA_946406115.1. Taxonomy (NCBI): domain Eukaryota; kingdom Metazoa; phylum Arthropoda; class Insecta; order Lepidoptera; family Limacodidae; genus Apoda; species Apoda limacodes. The sequence continues at coordinate 53,114,788 of OX291541.1, forward strand.
AAACTTCCTCCCGCGAACACTCAAGTTGTGGAATGAGCTCCCTGCCAAGGTTTTCTGCAAGGATTACAGTATGGAGTTCTTCAAGAAAGAAGTTATTAGATTTCTGAAGGGTCGGCAACGCGCAAGTGATACCCCTGGTGTTGCAAGCGTCCATAGGCTACGGTGACCGCTTACCATCAGGCGGACCGTAAGCTTGTTTGCCACCTTCGTGGTATAAAAATATTAAAAAAAAAATTATTGTTTAGCTTCAAACCAAATGTCATGACATCGCAATATAAAAATGTAGGACTTTCATATACCATTTCGGTTACCTTTTGGCCTTGGTGCGGAATGCGAAAGGGCGATGGGGCGAAATTTGCGATGTTGCGAAATATCAACTGATACCTATAATTTAGGGATTATCCTATAGGTGGTTACAAACAGTCGCGTCTGACACAGAGAATAAGTGGACATCAAGGGACTCGCCAATTGTAATGAAGCGGCAGTTCTGTAGAGATATGGGTAGGTGCAGCGTGAGTCATTGTTGGTCCACGGGTAGCTTCTTCTGGATCTTCTGGAGGCGCCTCCTGACGACAACCTTGGTGAGCCAGTTTCACTGACACTTATATAGTCTTACAGCGCAATTTGTTTGCGGTATGTAGGTATTATATATCAAACACTTGCGTAAGTATATAATTAGGTGACGTATATATGCTATTTATCAAACTGATGCGAAAAATATAGTTTTGCTAATTTTATAAATGCGAGTAACGGCGGCGTCGGGTATGAGTTAAGATGGCGAACAGCAACTCCTTGTCTCACATATAAAGCAGCGCCACTAGCAGAAGTCTGTGAGGCTTAAAATACATATGATACACCTAGATGGCTCCACTCACCTCTTTAGGAGCGCAACCAGGCCTAAGGAGGAAATCAGACCCTATCGTAAAAACATTTTTCGCAGTGGGTGTTTAAGTTTACACTGTGGTTTGAAAATTTACAAAAATGCCAAATTATTTATTTTATTCCCAAATAAAAGTTTTAGCTTAAAATAATGAGGTACTTTCAGAGAAAATTTCGTTTAATTCGGTTAAGAATTATCTTAAATAGCAGCTTTCTGGTGTATTATTAAAAACATCTATTAGAGACAAAAAGTGCGAGTCGGAACTCGCGCACGAAGGGTTCCGTACCAATATCTATAATAACAGCAAAAAAAATCACGTTAGTTGTTTGGAGCCCACCGTGAATATTTGTTTTATTTTAATTTAATTATTTATTTTTAAAGTAAAAATATATATTCTGTGAATATGTCAAGCGTCTACCTATTGCCGTTATCAATATCGAGCAAAAAAATTCACGTTTGTTGTATGGTAGCCCCCCTAAATTTTTGTTTCATTCTGTGTTTTAGTATTTGTTGTTATAGCGGTAACAGAAATGCATATTCTGGGAAAATTTCAACTGCCCAACGATCACGGTTCATGAGATACAGCCTGGTGACAGACGCACGGACGGACGGACAGCCGAGTCTTAGTAATAGGTTCCCCATTTTTACTCTTTGAGTACAGAACCCTAAAAACCTCTATTAGATTAACTCCACTATAAAGTTTATGTGGTAGAGTTAGTAGAGAGATTAAAAGTCAGTTATGTTATTCTATATTAAATTAATAGCAGTTAACCTTAGTGTTTGTTTGATGACGTTCGCCGAAACTATGCGTCACAGATAAGACAAACTTATTAAAAAAATTAGTTTGAAGCCTTACCCGATATATCTACAGGCTATTTTCACATATTCGTTTTTATTTGAATCAGTTTCCAAAAAAAATATTTTGTTAGAATATTTATGATTGTTGTAAATATCATTTCGTATATTAATCAAACAGAAAACATGTTGTTTGTAAATTCTAAATTTTTTCTTTCCTATTTCTTATTATAAAGCGACACAGTATTTATTTTTACCACATCGTAATGACCTCTATCGAGGCTATTACGCGAGATGATTACAGATTAACGGCTCTCAGCGGAGGGCGGAGGGATGATACTCGTTTATGAGGTTCGTTATCTTTCTCATTATACCTTTTTTTCTGCTGATCATGTTCTCACAACCGCGCACGGTTCATACACAATATTCACAAAAACCGCTGACGAATGGAAATAACGGGTCAACTTTGCCCGTGATAATTGCGTAAAATTTTGTAAGGTTGTACGTAAGTTTTTTCTGATTTTTTGTAGTTTTTAAAATGTACGTTACTGATTTGTGTAAACAAATGAACAGACAAATAAACGCGAACTTCATGGCTAAAAACTACAAGAAATATTATAAGGATCGATGCAAACTTCATGGCTTTAAATTAAAAGTAATATTATAAGGATAGACGCAAACTTCATGGCTAAATACTAATAGTAATATTATAAGGATAGACGCAAACTTCATAGCTAAAACTAAAAGTAATATTTTAAGCATAGACGCAAACACTAGACTAAAATCTTAAAGTAATATAAGGATAGACGCGAACTCCATGTCTATAAACTAAAAGAAATATTATAAGGATACTCAAATAATATGTGAAAAAAAATTAATAATTGTTAGTGAAAGAGGAGTTTTAGTTGCAAACTTTTCAGAAATTAAACTCGTCATAATTTGAATGACTTACGTATGAGGGATTTCGTCCACTAAGAGCTATGGTTCATATACGAATCATTCGGCAATAGTAATTCCTCGCGGGTTTTTCGTGATAAAACTTATGTATTTCTTTGTCTTCACTTCGCTCTGTGAATTTAAAAACCATGTTTAATGCAAAGAAACTAAAGTTTGCAATAAACAGAAACTTTAAATCAAGTTTAAACTTTATTTACCAGTATGCACTTTCTCGAAGAAAAACAAGTACATTATTCACCAAGGGGTGAAAGTGACTGATGAATCGCCTTTCATCCCGAGTGAAACATACTGCTTTACACTACAAATGCGAGGCTAAAAAAATATAATTAATTAATATTTTAATTTACTTAACAAATAATAATTCACTTTTTATAAACATAGATAGCGCTGTACCGAATAATTACAAGCTATGATTATGTTTTCTGTTGTTTGTAAATAGTGAGTTATAAATTGAAAATGGTTCGCTTTAATAATCATAGATGGCACGGAACCAAATAAAAAGAAGCTATTTAATTGTTTCGTCAGCTTTTAAATAGAATGTGCTTTTTTGTTATTCACTTTCTTGCCTCTGAACGGGCAAGAAAGTAATTATCTCTGAAAACACATACTTTCAACCCTATTTTTGACTATGCATGAAGGTTCTTTCAGAGCATGTGTAGTGTAAAAATATAAATAACACGGTAAATCTCTTAATATTAGGCGTAGTAGGTAGTAGGTAGGTAGGTACGAACTCACAAAATCATCAGTTTTTGGGTAATTAAAAACAAAATTAAGATTTTTCACATAATAACGGAACCCTCGGGCCTAACTAGCACTTGTAACATCTTCCCGTGAAAAGAAAGTTTTGGTTTTATATTTTATTTATTTAAAATTAAATTAGTATAATTAAATACCTTAATTTAGTAACTTATCTATCCAATCTAAACTTAGCTATTTTTTGTCTGTCCAAATTCGCCATTGTGAAACCGGCGTGTGCTCGAAGGTTTACCGCTTATTGTTCATGCTCATACCACGCTGAGTTCGCTTATCCGCTCCTGGAATTCGAAAACTATAAAAATTTAAAATAAAAATGAAATTATAAATCAACAAATAAAATTACAAATATCGAGTTAGAATTAAGAAGTATTGTTAATTAATTGGACCCTTTATCCTTTTCTCCGAACAGATATAATTAATTCTACTTTTTTCGTAATTATCAAATTAATTTTGATAATTTGACCAATTATACCTGTTGCCCTCTCCTCGAGATTCTTAAATAGAAAAACAGCAATCTATTTTAAATCTCTACACATAAAGGCTGTCCAGTGACTCTATTTACTACATAGCAGAAAAATAAAACACTTAAAAAAGGAAAACAAGAAATATAAATTGAGTGTTTGGGGTAGACTAATTTTAACTATCAGCGAGTTATGATGGGCCAATTAAAAGCTATAAACAAAAAGGACGCTGAAAGAGAATAAGATTAATACACATTGAAATAAATGAACATTAAAGTACATAAGTGTTTGAAATAGTAAGCGAAATTAATTGAACTTTTCTCATAAGAAAACAAATAGCCAAAATCAATTTTTCAGTGAGTTCCTGTTTAGTTCTTGTATTTTAGAACTTCACTGAAATCAGGCATTACTTAGGTACAATAAAATACCTAATTATTTAATCAATGTAGTTTAAAATAAACAATTCCTTACAACTACTACAATTTATTTGGTAGAATAGAACTTAAGTAATGCCATATTATAGTTAACTTCACTAAACTAAAGACGTTGGTATTTCCGATCAATCGCGGGATTTACTTTGTACTCGGGCGGTATTGACTTTTCAAGAGTCCTTCACAAATTCCATAGCGGACAAAAAAAAATTAACAACGCAACACGCGAGTGTCTCTTCGAACCTGCCGCAAAGGCTGAACGGAACTAATTTGCACACCGGGCGCGAGCAACGCACGGTCAATGTCGTTCCAAGTGAAAGTACATTGCTTCATCGCTTATCTTTACCGAACAGAATATGCTTGCTATACAGAAAGACAGACAAACAGACGGCAAAGTGACAACGATAGGGCTCCGTTGCTTGCCGCATTTTGAATTCGGCACCCTTAAAAGCTAACAGTACTTTCTAAATTCAAAGCTATGATTCGTGACTTATTTAGATGAGGAACATCCCGGAGTCGCGATGCGCTCAATCGCACAAATTGCTTCAACAACTTTTCAAACTTTACTTTTTGTACAAATTTGCCGATCTCGATACGCGATGTCAAGTTTTTACTTGACTAATTTCATTTCCCTTCAATTTGCGATCCACAAGATGTCATAACGTAAAAATCTTTTATAGATAATTATTGTGTGAGAGGTAGTAGCCAATAACGATACCTTTGGAAGCCGTTATCAATTTAAAGTTTTGGAGATTGAGTAATTAATAGGAGTTTGAGTAATTAATATGGACACACATGGAAAAAATATTAACGTAATAAAAGAAGGGAAAACTCTAAAATCTAAAAAGGGACCCTACTTAATCCTGTCAGTGCATCTGTTTAAATTCTTGCAATGGACAAATATGAAACACAGTAAAAATAATGGACATGACTGTGTATTGTCATCCAGAAAATATGTATTTTTTAAGACAAGAATGAAGAGGTATTATGAGTTTGAAACTTCTACTTGTAAGTATGTTTGTGTGTTTGTCAGCGATTTTCAAGATAATCAGCTTTTTTAAGTGGGTTAATTGATCATAACTATAAAATGGATATTTAAGTCACTTCTATACCCATCCGACTGTAAATTTAATACACAATGCAATTGCGATGACACTTATATAACTCTCACTTCTACTATGTCTAAAGACGACGTCTAACTTAAACCTACCTAGTTATAAGGTACACAAACAAGTAATGTTTTTAATATAATGTGAACTTAAAACTTGATAGGTGAAAAATATAAAGGTTTGGCTGTATGATTGTCTCAAATACAAATATAAAGGTTTGGCTGTATGATTGTCTCAAATACAAATATAAAGGTTTGGCTGTATGATTGTCTCAAATACAAATATAAAGGTTTGGCTGTATGATTGTCTCAAATACAAATATAAAGGTTTGGCTGTATGATTGTCTCAAATACAAATATAAAGGTTTGGCTGTATGATTGTCTCAAATACAAATATAAAGGTTTGGCTGTATGATTGTCTCAAATACAAATGCTTTATTTCTCAAAACTAGAATATTATATCACTTTTTTTGAGTCAATAAATTATCAGTCAATAAAATGGCATTCTGATGAGAAGAAACGGCCAAAGAAACTCTCCAGTAGTCGTTCTTTTGAATCATAATTAATCAACACCAACAACTACATTACATCACTAGGTAAATTATGATAACAAAAAATATTTATTAAGATAGATTATGTAATAAGCTGTTTTGCAAGTTTCTGTTTTACACAATTTTTGAACTTTTACACAATCCTGCGGGGGGGGGGGTGGTTAATGAAAAACGAATAATTTTTTTTTTATTTCTCTGTTTATTTTTTAAAGAGTGTCTAGGGGATCGATTGTTAATTGCTTCAACAGCCCTTTTCTACAGCAGAAAGGTTGTTTGAATATCAGCTGCGTGTCCTAATACTAAAATGCCGTATGATAGCCGCTATGAAAGCAGCTGAAGTATATTGTCCGCGTAGTACCTTCGCCCGAAATTGGGAAAATCCTTTTAACCGCGAATGCTGTAGAACTAAGCCTATATGCCAATCTCGCCTTATTGACCTGACTGACGTTTTGTGTTATTTAGCTATTTAGGAGAAAATATTCATGTTCAAACGGAAGACAACTTTAGTCAGACAGTTTTTAACATTATTTAAAACCGTTCGTCTTTTAAGTTTGAATAAAAGTGATGTGTATCAATCAACACTATCTCATGTAAAGTGATGTGTCATCAAACAATACTATCTCATGTAAAGTGATGTGTCATCAAACAATACTATCTCATGTAAAGTGATGTGTCATCAAACAATACTATCTCATGTAAAGTGATGTGTCATCAAACAACACCATCTCATGTAAAGAGATGTGTCATCTAACAACACTACCTCATGCAAAGTAATGTGTCATCAAACAATACTTTCTCATGTAAAGAGATGTGTCATCGAACAACACCCCCTCATGTAAAGTGATGTGTCATCTAACAACACTACCTCATGCAAAGTAATGTGTCATAAAACCATACTATCTCATGTAAATTGATGTGTCATCAAACAACACCATCTCATGTAAAGTGATGTGTCATCAAACAACACTACCTCATGCAAAGTAATGTGTCATCAAACAATACTATCTCATGTAAATAATGTGTCATCAAACAACACCATCTCATGCAAAGTAATGTGTCATCAAACAACACTATCTCATGTAAAGTGATGTGTCATTAAACAACACTATCTCATGTAAAGTAATGTGTCGTCAAATAGTACTATCTCATGGAAAGTGATGTGTCATCAAACAATAGTATCTCATGTTACGTAATTTGTATCAAACATCAAACTCATGACTAAATTTTACATATAGTATATATAGTAGTTTAAATGATGTGCATTTGTTGCCGGGCTGTTGTGTAGGGGCTGGGCCACTTTCGGGTGTGCAACGTCTGTTTGAATATGTGTGTGCATTTATGTATATGTGCGTGTTTGTGTGTAGCACCCGCTCGTGTTCTGAGCCCTGCCGCTATCGGGCGGCCGAACGAGGATTGAATCAAATAGGACCTATAAGTTCTACGTATAGTTTTGTTTTCTATTTTTTATATATATTTGCATATTTATATATATGTATTAATTTTTGTCTGTATGTGTATATATGAAGATGTACATGTATGTGTATCTTATATTATCCTTAATATGTTATGAATACCTATTTATTTATTTATTTATTTGCATTTTTGTAAAATGTAAATATGTATGTAATGTGTATATGTACGTCTGCTGTGTAATATTATATGTTATATGAATATAGTACAATCGAGGTTTTATTGGAGTTGCTGGAGTGTGTCGTGCTCTCTAATAGTGTCTCTGCGGTGGTGGCGGCGAGTGTGTCGGGTCGTTACGTTCCCTAAAACATGGTTATGCGAAACGATGGCTGATTCATGTGTCATACTTGTGAACGGGTGCCACCTGTGGAGGCTGGTCTGCTCTTGCAAACTTCTTTGTATTCTTATTATATATATGTACGTCTGCAATGTAATATTATATGTTATATGAATATATTTTTCTCGGGAGTTGCTTTTAATCCCGTCACAGAATAATTGAAAACTTTTAACGTATCACATGGTGCCCCCTATGCAATCTGAAAAACAATAGGCAATTGAAATATTACATAAATATTGATTGTTTTTTTTTTTAAATCAAACTATTTACATTGTAAATCTTATTTATTTAATGTTGCAATACAAAACATGTATTTATTAGTTGATGCATTATAATTTTATGTTTCGTTTGTGATTTTACAAAGATTACCTATTGGACGCACGCTATAAAACAGTATTGTAATTAGTTTGTAAAGCTAGTTGTAGTAAATTTACTTGTCGATTCGAAAGTGTTCTTAGTAACCCATTTGAATAAAAAGATTTTTGATTTGATTTGAATAATTTTGCACTAATTGCTTTAATTATCAGTATAATAGTACTATCATTTATGTGGTAAAATATAATATTCATTTATTGCGCTGTCGTACACAAACATAACAATTTGTATTACATTAAAAATTTAACACTTCAGAACTTTCGTCGCACGGCAAAAAGAGATACTTCCTCTCCTACGCCGCGCCGGCGGACTACAATCCCTCCGTCTTACAAATTTTCGATCAGGTCACGTGTCCTGGCGCGAGTTTTACATTTTTTACCCATCACAAAAAAAATGCACAACGCCGCTAAAGAAGTTTTCACTTCAAAATACGAATTATTTTAATTATTGCACAACATCATACTGTCATCTCTGGGCGGGTGCACACGGATACCATCTTCACCATTTTCGGTTTAACGACGAGCTGAGATAATTGTCAACGATTCGAAATTTACTAACCTTGGCAGTTATTTACGCGACATAAATAAATAAGTTAATAAACTGGTTATATTATATTTATATTACAAAAAACGAAACATAAAAAATTTCTTTTTTTATGAGTGATTTGAAATTAAGATCAATGCCTTAAAACCTTACTTCATTGACTTTTTACATAAATGATGCTTAACTACTTAAGGTGATGGCATACCCAAAGGAGTTAAGTTTGCAAAAAAATTATTAATTTTGTTACAGTCCTGAGTACACTTTTTGACGTGAAAAAATATGTTATAGTTCAAACCTTTATTAAATAGATTTGCTACTATTATAATAATTTGGCTTTTAAAACATTCAGAAAAAAATATCTGACTCTATTTTTGGGTTTTAATTCAAAGTGTTTAGAAAACTAAGAGTGATATTCTTTTGATTCTCATTTCATAATATATATATATATTAAGATGAACAAGCGAATTTATAGTTCTAAATAAATATTTGAATTTTATTTATATATTATCATCCCGACAAAAAACCGAGAAAATCAAGATTTTCAACGTGCGGCTACGGGCTAGCGCCTATCATACGTGAAACTGCGTCTCTTTGTATGCTTTAAGGGGCATATACTCGTAGCAGCTAATTAGCGCTGTCCTTAATTTTCTCTTCGTAGAAAACGAATTTCTAAAATCCAAATGTTAGAAATATAAAACAAGTAATAAGCTATTTTTAGAAGATTTTATATAGTTTCTAAATAATATCTGTGAGTTTTAGTTGGCATTTCTGCTAAAAGTGGCCATTTTATCTAATGGCGGCGCTAGTGGGCTGTAAGAGGGCCCTTAATAGTTTAATATGTCTTTGTAAACTATGTTTTTTTTGCACGCTTTTTCTAGACGCTATAGAATTTTAGAAAGTGTGTTGTGTTAACTGTAAATAACATAGGTCGCGGAAGTTCTTAGGAGCTTAGTGGTGAGTCAGCTGCGACGAAATTTGTACTGTACATTTTGATAAGTTGAAACTGCAGTAGACAATAAAGTTGTAAGTATTAAGTGATAGCGCGTCACTTTTAAGTTGATTTATTATTTTTTTGACTTACATAACACATATGTACTTGCTACTAAACAACGTGGTTATGAGCCTATTGGTGTGCAGTGCTAACTGGACAAAGTGTATTCTTTTATGGATATGTTTAGTTCGTAATAAATACCTACTCCACTAAGTATTATTAGTTTTCTTCACTCGGCTCATTGAGATTCCAAGCTAAGGAAAATGGAAACTAAATGATGAATAAACTCAGTTCATCAAACAATCGAACGAGATTTTTTAAAATTTTCTCGTACTCACACTGATATATTACATTTTTTTTGGGGCAGTCGTTTCTGTAATGCTAATTTATCGAAAAAAAACTGAAGTTTTTAAATATTTTTTTTAGTAATTAATGTTATTAATGTAATATAAAATAACAAGTATGACAAAGGAAATACGCTTTAGATAGCACCGATAATGGCGGATTTACGCTAACTGACCTCTCGCAGGGCGAGCAAACGTTCTGAGAAATAGTTAGCGTTTTTTTGTTTTTCGTATATTTATTCTTTACTATTTTATTATTTATACCCCCTATAAGAAAACAAATGGAGTGAAAATATGCAATTTATTTTTGTATGACAAAGGCATATCTTATGAATATCATAAGTATTCGAGTATTCGGAGCCGTTTCAAATTTTATTTCATGACTTCGGCCACTGAGTGTGACAGAAGCATTAATGAATAGTGTTGCTATAGTTTTAAGATATCAGTAGGTACAGTAGGTAGAGGCCTTTTTTAACGGAACGTTGAAATATTTATATTAATAAGTAATAACAATAAATTTTCTTTTGTAATTTATTTATCGTCTCATTATTATTGTCTAAGTAGAACACAAATACACAATTTACAAATTAGGATCTATGATATCTCTGAGGGAATGGTTTAAGAAAGTAAATTTTTTTTTACCTCTAACGTCACAGTACATATTTAAATCTTTTATGTGTTCAAAAAAATATTGATTGTTTCATAAAAAAAGTCACGTTCACAAAGTAAATACTAGAAGTAAAAAATAAGTTGTTGGTGCATTATACACGGATATACAAAATTAGTAGAGTAACTCTTTTATGGTTTAATCTCATTCACAGTAGCGCCTTCGTAACGTAGAAACTTACATGGCCAAACTAAGAGACCGGTAGAAGCTCGTCTTAATAATCAAAATGATACAACTTGCAAACATTTTCTCACATAACTCTAGGTTTTTTTACCAATCGTTACTAAATTGAAATGGGACCAATCTGTGGCTTATTCCTTCCTTATACGTGAAAATTTTCTAAATCGATTTATAAATGACGGAGTTCTGAGGCAACATCAAAAACAAACCGCTGGACCGGATTTCGGTCAAACTCAGATCTTCAGATTTTCAAATCTAAGTCATGACGTGGCGTATCGATTGATATGTTCACAAGACAAATTGGTCTATTGGTTCTTGATAAAAAAAGCTAACCTACATACATACATACATACACACACACATTATCCAGGTCTCAAAACGTAAAGAAAAAGCAAATGTAGCGATTTTGATTTTTGGTCCAATTATAATAACTTTCCTCAAAAAAGTTATTGTATCAAACTAGCGAAAAATAAATTATTCCAACTTTTTATTTTAAATATGTTTAAAATTATAATGTCGAAGATATGTTTATATAAATACGAAATGTATTTAGCATTTAACAAATTTATCAGATCCTTTTGAGCAGAGTAAATGGGTTTGTAAAACAGCTGTAAGTAGCAATAAAGTGGAAATGCCGCAATGCAGCAGCAGAGAGCTGTCCGGGGCGAGGGAACTGCGGCACTGTCGAAGGATGATCTAATTTGAAGCTTCGTTGTCGACAGTCACTCGTTTTATATAAGCTCTCATCATTACAGCGATAGTTTTGTGATTGATTTTGACCTTTTCAACCACTGTCTAATATTATAATATTTCCTCTAGCATGTAGCATGCCGTAAGGGGCGTTACGGCTTTGAGCTCATTGAGTATAGCAACACGACCTTCTCTCAATAAGTAGAGCATACATATATCTATATTTTGTTTTATTATTAGTTTCAGACCAATTTTGTCACAAACTTTATTTCTAAATCTAAACAAGTTGGGGATTTGGAGTTTCTGTATATTATGTACCTACCATGTACTTTTATACCAACATAATAAATCACCAAACACCAATTTACTTAAAGTTAAATAAAAAATGGCTTTTACACTATATTTTGTAAGCTGTTACCAAAACAAACTTTCATATGAAGTACAAAAACTTATGCAACTGAAACTTTCCTGTTAGGTACGTATACAAAAAAGTACGAAGCCGTAGGTTTATAAATAAAACTTTTCTTTGAAGTACGAAACCGTAGGTACACAAAACAAACTTTTCTATGAAGCTCATGGTATACAAGACCAACTTTGGAGTGTTTGTTGTTAAAATTAGCTTAAAAGCTGTACACGATGTTATTATTCGTACTCTATTTCAAGAAAGGGTATTGTACTTCAATATTTTCATACTTAGTATATACTTACATTTTCATACTGAGTACGTAAAACTATAAAACGGGTTGTGGAATTAGCTCCCTGTCAAGGTTTTCTCTAAGGACTCCAGTATGGGGTTCTTCAAGAAAGAAGTTATTAGATTTCTGAAGGGTGAGCAATGCGCGACTGATACGCCTGGTGTTGCAGGCGTCCATATGCTACGGTGACCGCTTACCATTAGGCGGACCGTAAGCTTGTTTGCCACTTACAGTGAAATTGACATTTCTGTACCAGCCTGTGGTGACATCTTACCACCTAGCGGACCGTTAGCTTTTTTGCCTAAAAATATGAAAATAGATTCATAATGTAAAGTTAAATTACTTCTTTAGCATCCCATCACGAGGACACGGGCCTCTCTTTTATAATTTTAAAGTTTTTCACTTTAATGACAAAACTAAACACATTTTTAAAGAAAATATTAAATCTTATAGATTACATGTAAATTCAAAATTATTGGAGCCAGACAAAATTATGATTATCACAAAGCTTAGAAACTTTTTAAGACAGTCAAATTTCCTATCAAAATATTTATCTTCTGCTTATGTGTTTTAAGAATAGAATAAAATCTTTACCCAAACTCAAATCAAAGCAGTCGTTCTCGCTGATGTGTTGGCACCGACTTCAAAGGAAACCATTTGTCCTTGTAATGCCTTCCATTGATCGCTAGAACTAAATATAACAAGTTCCAGTTGCAGCTGGGACTGGCACCACTGTCTATAACTCGAGCCTCAATAAAGTAGATGTTCTTGTTATTTTAGCGTTCTCGCCATCAGCTCACCACTGTGGCTTTTTAGTGAAAGAGTTTGCTCCCCGGTTGGAGCAGTAATGGCGACCTGAATGTTGTTTTGCTGTAGACTGTACGTACAAAGTACAGTAAAACTGTAGCTCACTGACTTAAAAAAAGTTTATTTCGATCGAGCGATCAGTTACAGAGCCGGAATTATATTCCGTTTACATATGTGTGCTGCCATATTACATATGTGTGCTGCCATATTACATATGTGTGCTGCCATATTGAGTCATTTGAAATGTAACTACTATTATAATTTTCTTTTTCTTAAATGTTTTTATGTATATCTTTTTTTATCTCCAGAAAAGAGAGGAGATAACTAACGGGTGATACACGTCATACTGTGGGGGACAGCCTCTCTTATCGAATACTTTAGTTATGCGTAACAGGGGGTTAGCATATTGCCGCAAATCCATGTTTATTTATAATTTTACTAACCCGTAGTTAACTTCTATTTATATGTGTGTTTGAAGACACTAGTAAAAAAACCTGATTAGATGTATTCAATTGCTGCGACCTTCGGGTCATCTTTTGAGCTATCGTATTAGCTTGCAGCCTGGCTCCGACTTATACAAGCATAGAGACCTGGCTCCGACTTATACAAGCAAAGAGACCTGGCTCCGACTTATACAAGCAAAGAGACCTGGCTCCGACTTATACAAGCAAAGAGACCTGGCTCCGACTTATACAAGTATAGAGACCTGGCTCCGACTTATACAAGCATAGAGACCTGGCTCCGACTTATACAAGCATAGAGACCTGGCTCCGACTTATACAAGCATAGAGACCTGGCTCCGACTTATACAAGCATAGAGACGCTAGTGACGAAAAGCTTTCTTGGTTACAGGCTATCACCTGCTAATTTATTTATTTTATAATTAAATACTTCAATCACAGTTTTACCCAACGCGTGTACAAAGTAAATTTAAGAACTAATTGGTATAAATATTTAAAAATGTGTAGGCTAAAACTAAAAACATATTGTATGACGTGGCTTATATGTCGGTTTCCGAGTGTTAAGCGATCATGGAGGTGAGCAGACGACACGCCCGAGAGCTAGTCGTATGTCGGGCATGTTCCAACCGAGCTTGGGTTGTGGAATGAGCTCCCTGCCAAGGTTTTTTCTAAGGACTCCAGTATAGGGTTCTTTAAGAAATAAGTTATTAGATTTTTGAAGGGCAACGCGGGAGTTGCAAGCGTCCATAGGCTACCGCTTATCATCAAGCGGACCGTAAATTCGTTGGCCACCTTAGTGATATAAAAAAAAGCACGCTGGGGTTATCTACCTTAATGTGGAAAAGAAGATAAAAATACAGCAGTGCCATCTTACGTCTTAGTTCCAGGGTGTTATTTCCTACCATTCCCTGGCGAACAGAGAAGGTAACAAGTAGTACACACGTACTGTCGTTATGATCACTGATGCTTAGAAATAGTCAGTAAACATAGAACATTTAGCCGTCCTGACAACACTCGTTTTACACAGGTCGTTTATAAATATCAGGAACTTGCGTATTATCCTGGCTTATTCCTGACGTAGTCCCGTAACGCTCAGAACTGTTCCCATTGAGTAATACGAACTGTTTTCGGTCAGATAAATAATTAACAAAAAAATGTAAGAGCTTTTGAGTGAAACCTATATCTACAATTATTTTTAGGAGCTTATCATTATTGACTTAGTTAAAAGCTTTTCTAAAATCAAAGGACGCTCGACTTTCCAACAGCCAACACTGTTGGAAAGTCGAGCCTTTATTTGTAGGGTAATGTATCTAACAGCCTCGAAAACTTTACCGAATGCTAACTGAACAGCTGTAGGCCAATAGTCGTCGACTTTAGATTTGGAACTGTTTTTAACACAGAATGTTTTGTATAGAAGAGGCTGTTCAAAAACACTAATACAATTCAGGTTTTACCTTTACTCGGTCACCTGATACCTCGTACCCCCTCCGACCTCTGTGCCCTTAGCGGCCGCACTTTCTCCCTGAGACGCCGTAATGTCCACGGAATCAGCGTCGTCCTCAAACGAGGAGCATGAGGCATACCGAGTGGTCAGCTTGTGAACCAAAAAAAGGTAAAAAGCGGAAAAAAGCCGCCAAAAACCCAAAAAGACATCGGCGAACTCCGCATCGGAATCACTTTCGGATTCCAAGGCCAAGGCCAAGCCTCCGATAAGGTTCCCCATCTGACACTCCTCCCGACACTAGAGTCGTGACGGACTGGGATAAATTCAAGCAATTACTCTCGCCACATCTAGATCGCGTTCCCGACAATATCTCATCCACGAATTATATAAACGTGGCTATCGACTCACTCACTAGCCACCTGACCGCCACCGTTGGCGAGTGCTCAAGACAAGTGCCGGTTAGTGACTACCACCACCCAATCCTACCATGGTCACTCAGGTCGCTAATGATTGAGAGTAACGCAAGCCCGCCAATGACGCGATCGCGCTCCCTCTATCGAAAACAAAGCTCGCTTTAACGACTTACACCGCCGTGTAAGATCAGCTTTAGCTGAGCTTTGCGCCCAACGTTTCGGTGATCTGTTGGAGAATATCTCTCCTTCTCACCAATGTTATTGGCACTAACTCATCCCAACAACGTTCCCGCGTGCGATGACGACGGAAAAGCGGATTGCCTTGCATCTAGCCTCCAAGCCAATATTGAATTTGTATAGACGATGCGCAGTAGTATTTTCAGATGTTCTATATTTAATTTGTAATTATTAAATAAAACATTTCTTTTAGCAATCCTTCTTTTTATTTTTCTGTTCTTCATAGACTACAGACTAAACAAAATGTTGCCATAAAACTAATAAACTTATTTCTAACACCCCGTCTTAATTTAAGAAACATTTTTAAACACACCTTATACATACAACTACAAAATTTTAACAAAATGTTCTTTTAATTGAATTACAGTTAAGTAAACAAATATCAAATATTTTACATAAGAAAGAACACAAGAAGAAGAAAGATTTAAGAATGTAATCATGTTTATTGAATGATAATGATTTAGTCATTATATCCGCCCTGTTTTACGTTGTAGGTACATATGACAAAATTACAATTTTTTTATTAATAGTATCCTTTATGAAATGGGCCTTTATGTCTACATGCTTGGATCTCTTACTATTTTCATATGATTCTATCATAGCAATAGCACTCTGATTATCTATTAACAAATACACATTTTGATAAAAATGATTAAAATCATATCATATTCCTCGCAAATAAATAAGGTCAGTTACAGTACCTAATTGCTGAGGCCAAATACTCACAGTATTTTGCTTTTTAGAAAACCATGATATCAGATTGTTACAATACATAAATGCTGACCCACTTACACTTTTCCTATCGATTTTATCTCCTCCCCAATCTGAATCAGTATATCCATGAATTTCTTTAGGTCCATTGTACTTCACATAATTTAATTTTTTATTTCTGGTTTCCTTTAGGTACTTTAGAATTCTTTTGGCAGCATTCCGTAACTGTGCAATTGGTTTGTCCAAATATCTGCTTAAAAAGTTTGCTGTTTGCTGTTCCAAATGTAATGTCTGGTCTTGTAGTAGTAGATATATATAGTAGACATCCAGTGAGTTCTCTATATGGGACTTCCACAATTTCTTGTTCTGTGTCAACTGCAAAATTTATTTCCATTGGTGTTTTAGATCCCTTGCAATTTTGCATATTAAAGCTTTGTAATATATTGTTTATCAATTTTTCTTGTGTTATTTCCAATCTTTCTTGTGTTATTTCCAATTTTTCTTTATCTGTATAAATCTGCATACCCAAATATTCTTTTATAAGTCCCATATCCACATTGAACTCTTCTTTTAATTTTTGAATTATCCATTTGCAATATTCCATACATAGTGTAAAGGTTAAAATTGCGTGGAGCCATTCTGTGAATCTTGCACTCACACATTAACATTATCAGAACTGTCAATAATATTAACCTTAAATCGACAAAATTAGGTTTAGTTTTCTTTATACTAACCAGTTTATTTAAACCGTTCTTATATCTTTTGGTTTCTTATCCTAACAAATTAATTAAGTGTAAACTGCAGTGTTGTTCTACATACGTATTGTTTATTTCGAATTAAATTCTACCCGCTGGTGTGATCAATAGGCGCTGCGACTTAAATCGTCGAGCCTATGGTTCAAATTACGCTATTTCCGTATTGAGTATTTTTGTTAGGATTTACTTTTTTTTATGTTTTGAAATCTAGTTCTCTCTGAAAAGGACCAGTTGGTATGAGAACTTTTTGTTTAGTTTGCAAGAATTAAAACACATGCAATCAAATAAAAATGGTTTTTATTATAATTTTATAAATCCAAAATAATGTTTTTGATAAATTTTTTTTTTCTATATATAAATTTCCTACGGTTATTGCTTAAGTATTCGTTTTCGTAATGAAAAGAAAATTGAAACTTAACCATAAGAATAAAAATAAAATACAAGTCACCATTCATTCGGTAACGCTGCTATATTTTGAAAAACAACAAAGTTAAAAAAAAATATGTCTTAGATATATTGAAATGTAAAAAAATATCTGTAAGAGAAATAGTACTTCATTTTTAGGGTTCCGTATAAATGTCTCTTTTTTCTATATATATATATTTCTTATGGTTATAGCTTAAGTATTCGTTTTCGTAATAATAATAAAATTGAAACTTAACCACAAGAATTAAAAAAATACAAGTCACCATTCATTCGGTAACGCTGCTATATATAAATAGTAAGAAAAATAGTACTTTATTTTTAGGGTTCCGTACCCAAAGGGTAATTAGCGGAACTCTATTACTAAAACTCCGGCTGTATCTCATGAACCGCGATAGTTAGACAGTTGAAATTTCCACAGAAGATATATTTCTGTTGTCGCTATAATAACAAATATTTACTCAAAATATATACAGAATATTTAGTTATATAGTTACTTATAAATTAAAATAAAACAAAAATTTAAGGGGGGCTGCGATACAACAAACGTGACTTTTTTTCCCATTTTTATAGATAATGGTACGGAACACTTCGTGCGCGAGTCCGAGTCGCCTATTAAAATAACCTCGATTCGACTATATTAGTAAAGATCTGTACCTCTAATATTGTCCGAAATTTCTACACAGTGAGCCCTAATGTCTCTGTAGTTCTTTCATTTCGCATGTCCCATCTTTGGACCATCAAACCCCATAGGTTTTCTATGGACCAGCCGCAGTCATCCACCCCCACATATTAAGTGATATCCGTCCAGATTCCATATTTGGGACAACATTTTGTTCTGCATAACGGGTTTCATTTCTGCGCCACAAATAAAGTCTCCCGTTTTCAGATGATATAAATGACTTCTCATCGATGAATAGATGAATAAGGTGTGGTCCTAGTCAAAATCTAAAGACTCCCTTGCAAACAACAATCTATTTTGTTTATGGGTATTAGTTAAAAAGGGTTTTTAGCTGGCTTTCTATGATGCAATCCTTCAATATGCAGAGCTCGACGAACAGTGTGTATTAAACATGTTCCCAAACATAGCAGTCGGTATGAAACCATTGTTCCACCATAAATCGTCTTTGAGTCGCATTAATGTGCCGCGGACGTCCACTTCGAGGTCAAGCTGATAAATTCCTCTCCTCTTGGTTGCGTGAGATCCAA
Organism: Apoda limacodes; assembly: GCA_946406115.1. Lineage (NCBI taxonomy): Eukaryota > Metazoa > Arthropoda > Insecta > Lepidoptera > Limacodidae > Apoda > Apoda limacodes. The sequence goes on from OX291541.1 coordinate 53,133,479, forward strand.
CGCTTTACGGAAATCCACTAAAAACCAAATAGCCAGATCAAAATAAACATTTTTCAAACTACTGAATTATATTTTAATTTTTTTTTAGATTATAATATTTTGATATAAGATCATGATATAACATTAACATCAAATAAAATACTAACGGTAAAACCAGTCTCATTTCAAATTTGAGATATATTGTAACCCATATTATATAGTTCTATAATACGCATCCCCTCTTGAATATTAATATTGGCCTGCATATTATTTTCAGCAAAAAAAATTAATAAAAACACCAAACAACCTTATCAACACAAGCAGTAACATCCACAACGACAAAAATAAAATGGCTACCTATGTAGTGACCGCATCTAACTTAATAGCTAAATAAAAACACCAAACAACCTTGTCAGCACAAGCACCCCTAGAAACAAATCGGCAACGACAAAAATAATATGTCTACCCACGTAGTGTCCGCTACTAACTTAATAGCTATTTGAAAATTAACTAAGCTGTTTAACTGAACAAGTTATTCATACTTAGTAAAATGTAACAAAAACAATAAGGAAGGCATAAGGTGAGATTCGAATCCACAACCTGCATTGCACTGAGTACACGTATTAAGATCTGATACGTATATCCACTAGGATACGGATACGATAATTTTCTTAGTGAAATTATTATATACAATATTAAATAAAACTAATATTACTCAGGTTCTACAACACATATTACTTTATTTAAGTGTGTGAGTGACTACGCCTTGCCATTCTATTTTATTCAAACTCTATATGCAGTTTTGAAACTGACGGTACATTTCCCAGTTACAATGATATCATCGACATACAATAGTAACCATACACCTCTATTCTTGTACAAACATAAGTCAAACTGTGATTGTTCAAAACCGTTTTTCAGTAAATAGTTACGAAATTTTTGATTCCAGCATTCTGGCGCTTCCCTGAGGCCATACAAAGCTTTCTTTCGTGTATAAATATCTTCTTTATATCCTTTTGTACCTTCTAGCGCTTTAATTTTGATATATATATCTCATTCGCCATTTAAAAATGCTGCAGGAACATCTAACTGTCTTATTTCCAAGTTCTCTTGAATTGCATGACTCAGCATCGTTTTTATGGTTGACATTCTTGCTACAGGTGAGTAAACATTCTCATAACTCTCTTCTTGATAACCCTTTGCAACCAATCTTGCTTTCTTTGTACCGTCTGATTTAGTTCTAAAAATCCACTTTGTATCAATGGGCTTTTTGCTTAGAAATTTCTGCATGCGAGGCCAATTCCTTCTGTATAGCCATTCTCCATTCATTTCCATTGTTCATTGCATCTTGATATGTGATTGGATCCTCAGTACATAAGCAATACACTATGTTAGTTTCATATTCTTTCAAAAATTTTTGTGGCTTTATGGTTCTTCCAGATCTAGTTCTTAGTTCACCTTTGTTTATTGCGTCTCCTTTATTTTCTTCTTTCGATTCACTTAAAATTTGTTCAACAGTTTGGTAGTTTCAGGTGACATGTCCATTTATCTGTATTTCTTCATTTTCAACTTAGTATTTTGTACGAATTTCATTCTTGTTATCTCTTTTTTCTTCATACCTTATATAACTTTCATCAAATCTGACATCTCTCGACAAAATTAGGGAATTAGTTACAGGATTCCATAACCTGTACCCAGTTTTACCATATCCTACCATTCTTACCTCTACTGCTCTCCTACTCATTTTTTCTTTCTTAGATATAATGGCTGCCCATGCTTTTGCCCCAAAAATTCTTAATTTTGATAAGTAATTTTTCCCATACATGACCTGAGCTGGGGTTTTTAAGTTAATAGCGGATGATGGACATCGGTTTGACTGATAAGCAGCACATTTAATAGCTTCTCCCCAAAGGTGTTTCGGTAGGTTACTCTCGATCATCAAAGTCCTTCCGTTATTATACAATGTCCGGTTTATTCTTTCACTTGCCTCATTAGACTGCGGTGAATATGGTAATGTTGTCTCTAGTTTTATCCCTTTGTTTCTACAAAATGCTTGAACTTTATTGCAAGTAAATTCACCTCCATTGTCACAACGTATCCGCTTTACCCGCTTGCCTGTCTCTGTTTCAAGTTTCCTTATACAATCTAATAAATTATCCGTTGCTTCATATTTATTCTTTATTAAGAATACAACACAAAAATGAGAAAAGTCATCTACAATAGTTTGAAAATACAAGTCACCACTTTCTGTTGGTGTCTTGATAGGTCCCGCTATGTCTGTATGTAATAGCTCCGCCACACTTAAAGATCTGGGTCTTGTAACTGTATAAAAAGGTTGACGTGTAGATTTTCCTTCCATGCAAGGACCACATGTTTTATGTGAAAAAGGTAATTTCATTAGCGATAAACTTTTTCTGTTAAGATGCCCTAACCTCTTGTGCCACAAATCATTATCATTTGTTGCAGTACACATAGCATTACACACTAGGTCTACTTTCAATGTACACAGTTTCCCTTTACAATTCGCAGTAATGCAATGATTTTTATTAAATATTTTTGCATAGTTTTTACTAAAATTAACATTATATGAGTTTTCAACTATTTTCTTTACAGTAAGATGATTGTAGGACAGATCTCTAACAATAAGCACTTCAAAATTGATGTAAAGACTTTGATAAACAAACCTTATTTTACCTTTTTTATTTGTGACAAATATTTTTGTATCATGGTCTATAACGCTAACGTCATACTAATGATATGATAATTTTCATACTTAAGAATTATAAGATCCTCTCTGATAAAATTCAAATGCTTTATGACCAGACTTGTCACACTTGAAGCATCTTATGACTGCATTGAATGAGCTTTCGACTTCTGTAAGAGTTTCCTTACTTAAATTATGTTTAATCTTAGCATCAAGTAGTCTTTTCAAAATCCAGCGCTATATCTTTTTCAGTACTCATAGTCTCTATAGATGTTATAACTTGTTCATAAGCATCTGGCAAAGATGACAATAGAAAACATATTTTATCAATTGTTTCTATTTTGGAGCCTGCAGCCTCCAATTCAAAAATAATAATGTCAAATTGTAGGAAATGATCTTGTATATTGCTGTTTCATCTGAGATTTATTAGCTTTCTTCTGAAATACAACTTGTTCGCGACACTTTTTCTTTCAAATGTTTCCGTAAGTAACCCAAACATTGCTGCTGCTGTTCTCCCATTCTTAATGATTACCAATTACCTATCTGGTAGGCATTGTACAGTTATGCTTCGAGCTTTTGAGTCGTCGTCTGCTTTAACCTCACTGATAGTTTGTAGTACTTTACTCTAAATTTCCAGTTTCCGAAGTTTTCAGGTTGTAATTGTGGATATTGTAAGGCCAACGAAGTAGTAGCCATTTTGTTTTACTTGCACGACACTGCCGGCTTACATGTGACACGACGACACGATGAAATGTTTTTCTTGTTTGCAGCTGGTCCCATGACCTATTAAATTTCTATAGACGATGCGCAGTAATATTTTCAGATGTTCTATATTTAATTTGTAAATATTAAATAAAACAAACACTTCCTCCTACCGCCCTATAAGTTTACTAAAGTCCCTTGGTAAACTTTACGAACGCCTACTCATTGCTCGCCAACGGAAAGCTATAGTCTCCATCCAAAGGCATCTAACTCAGCTTCCACACCCAACACTCGTGCGTCCACCATGTCCTCCGTATCACGGAACACATTTTCACTGGCTTCCAACCAGTATTAGGTAAGCCCCGTCACACGGGCGCTGTCTTTTTCAATGTAGCGAAAGCCTTCAACAAAGTCTGGCACAACGGTTTATTTTATAAACTGTACAACTATCACTTGCCAGACCGCCTTGTACTCATCATACGAGACTATTTGTCGAACCGCAGCTTTCGCTATATAGTTGAAAGCACCCTCTCTTCTCCTCGTCCTATACAAGCGGACGTCCCGCAAGGGTCCGTGTTCTCCCCTGTCTTGTACCTTCTGTACACGAACGACATCCCTAAAACGTTAGGTACCTTACTAGCCAATCTCGCAGACGATGACGCTATTTACACCACAGACAAGTAAGTCGAATCACTAAGAGACTCCGCAATCACTGAATCAAAGCAGTCGGTTCGGGAATGTAGAATCAAAGTGAAACCCGACAAAAGCTTTGCCGTTCTCGTCACCGTTGGCCGCCCTCCGCAAACATCTTCCCTCTTACTTTTCGGCCATGCCATTCCTTAGCAAAACAAGGTCAAATATCTCGGTGTGACCCTGGATAGGCGTCTGAACTTCCAATGCGATCATACCAAAATAGAGATCGAGCCACTTTTGTCCTCGGTCGTCTATGTCCCATGATAAGAAAGCACAGCAAGATGTCGCTTAGAGATAAGCTTAGGTTTTACACCACTTGCATACTGGCATACGCCAGTGTCTTCTATGCGTTGTCTAAACGCAACCCCCATAGACTGCAGACCCTCGAAAACCGCTTTCTCAGAGCGACCTCCGGAGTCCCCTAGTTCGTCCGGAATGTGAACTTACACCATTTCCCAATTCCTCAAAGACCTGGCAGTCCGCTTTTTCGAGCGTTCACCCAACCGATTAATTGTGCAATCCACAAACTACCATCCACCTGACCGACCACCTCCTGCAGAGTCTCGCTCCAAAAGCCCGATAGAGCAGTAATGGCTGCATCAGCCAACTGAATAGTCAGACAGAAAAGAGACCCCAGTGCCAGACCCGATCAAATGCCTTCGATATGTCCAGGCTACATGCCAATGCCTTACCCTGATTCTCAGTGGCTAGTGCCCATCGGTGTGTGAGATACACTAGAAGGTCACCAATCGACCGCAGCAAAAGCTATATTGACGGTAGTGTTTTTTCTAGATCTTAGAAACTTTGTGTTGAACAATAGCTCCATCACCTTGGAGAGGAGGGAGGTAATAGTAATAGACCTGTAATTCGATGGATTTGATCTATCACCCTTTATGGGCACCAGCTGCCCATTTGCAGTCTTCCAAGAAGACGCAAATTGCCTAGTGTGTTAGGAAAGCGAGAAGAGCGCGTGATTACAAAACACAACTCAGGAGTACACTGTTTAAGCACCAATGCTGGCCCACTCGACTTATGAACGTCTAGAAAAAGCAAAAAGACATCGGGATCGTACTTATTTCTACTATGTATATATGTTTGACAGACAAAATCAACGCAACACACTAAATCTGTAAATTATTCTTAAAAATCTGTCGTCCATTAGAAACAAAAATATCGCCAACACCTTTGCAAGTGGCAGTAATGTAAAGCATTGATAATTTGCTATTAATTGTACCAGGTGGCGCGAACCCAAAGACGTGGTGTTTTAACAAGAAACTTTTTTTAATGTCATCCATATTTACATCACTCTTTTTAATTGTTGCATAGTAAATATTTGTATAATAAAAATAGTTTTAAAAATATCAATATTACAGACAGACAGATATATAAGTAACATCGACAGGAAAAAAACTCCGTTGTGGCATTTGAGTATGGAAGCCTCAAAACATGTCATACGTGGACAGAAAGTCTAATGTTATTACTAAAATTTTACTGAGCCAGAAAGTTTTAGACAAAAAGTTAAAATTAAAATCCTTAAAATTTTGCAGAAAAGCGAGTGCTTATGGCTTCGGGGAATAGATTCTCTTTTATTTTCAACACAAAAGTGACCTCCGCGAAATTCACTCGGCAGCAATTAAGCCGATGCTCTGCCGGCGGGGACTGCGCTGTGAACAGGTCCCGTAAGTGGACTTCCGAGGGTTAAATTTATTATGCTTAGGACTTATTGAGAAGGAAATTCTTTCAGTATTTGGATACGTAAAAAGTAATACCTAGATTTTTGTACAATAGAAAGATATATATATATATCAAGTGGAGGAGACTAGGAATAAAGATCACATTTTTATGAAACTGTTAAGTATATATATCTACATCTTTTCGATATTTTAAAAATATTTTTCTCAGATATAACGTCGATTTCTAGACCCTTGATTTTTGATTTCCGAGCGTTGATTTCTATTATACACATATCAAAGGAGCTTATTGTATGTATAAGGTTCCGTGTAATGAGACAAGGGATAGTTTCACGAACGTCTCTATATTCCGAGCATCTTCTTAATACTACACGATAATACAATAAAATTAGGAATATATTGGTTGCACATTGCAATACATAGGTACTATCTAGCATATATATTACCTTATCTACTAATCTAGCATATATATTATAAAGGTGTGCATACACTACACCTCCCAAGGGATTTAAAAAAAAACTTGTAATAAAAGTTTTTTTTTTGATTACATTAGAACATATTACATAGAAAAATTATAAAAATATCATTGAAATATCTGAATTGAAATGTGATACACAAAGTAACTACACATAATTACCACAGTCTAACATAATAAACTAAAAAAAGAATAGTAAAATTACACACATAAACACAATTTATTTAGTATATGGCTAAGTTCTATTTTTATGTATAACATCTATATCATAATTTTCTTTTAATATAACTATATTCGGTGAAATATCTTTAAGGACAGTATAAGGTTCATGATAAACGTTATCAAATCGACTTGCAGTTTCGTTCTTAACTAAAATCAAATCATTTTTCTTATAAAATACCGGATTTACATTTTTATCATAATATTCTTTTCTTGTGTGCTTTGATAAAAGTAGATTTTCTCTAGCTTGAGCATGAGATTTTTGTAATCTGTATTTAATTTCCTGTGCATAATCTTCAGAATTATATAGAGGCTCAAAAGTTTTTGTCACATTACTCGGTATGTTACAAATTTTACCAAAAACTAATTCAAATGGCGTAAAATGTGTCGATGTATAAACTGACATATTATACGAAAAACACCAGAATGGAAGCCATGTGCTCCATTCTCTCGGACTATTATTTGTTTGAATACGAAGATAAGCATTAAGAGACTTATGACGTGAGCTGGCTTATGCCGAGCAGTGTACTGTACATACCTGTTTCATAGTAGAGGATATAAACTCGGTTCCCATGTCAGTGCCGATTTCACGCGGTATACCATATCTTAAAATAAAGTTTTCTACAAAATACTTAGCTACACTTACCGTGTTCTTACGTTCTAATGGATATGCTTCCACGAACTTCGTAAGTTCACACTGAATTGTTAAAATATAGGACTTCTTATAATAATCCTTATCTAAGGGCCCAACTATATCTAAAAATACCTTATCAAACGCGGATTGAGCAGTAGACGTAATGCACATAGGCTCTTTTGTATGGATGGAGTGTTTTTGCTTTTGACACTTATCGCATGTTTTAACGAAATCGGTTACGTCTTGTGCCATACGGGGTCAAAGGTAACCTTTTTAATATTATTTACCATACGTCTTATACCGGCGTGGCCACTAGACGGTAAAAGATGATAGTCATTCATAATAACTTTTTCGTCATCGTCGCTCGAAATTCTCTTTACATTTTTCAATAAACAAAGTCGTAATCCTGACCATTGTTTATTATTTTTAATCGATTTAACTAACCACTCTATATATTAATAGCTTTCGCTGCTCTTTATTATATAAATTTCATCTACTTTTATCTTGTTACAAAATAGTACTAGCTCTCTCACGAAGACGTCTCACATGTCGAAAATGATCGGGTTTCTGGATAAAAATATAAAGTAAACAAACTTGGCGCGTACGCAAAGTTATCGCTCTTTTCAGATACGTATTTTAAACTCTTAAACTTGCTTTTATTTACGAATTGTAATTCTACAGAATTTCTCGGTTTTTTAAGTTTAAGTTTAAGCATTTCCACAATATTCGGGTGATCAAGCCGCTTATCGTCCGAAATGTTATCAACCAACAAATCCTTACTACTTTCGGTACCCGTAAGAAATTTTGCTTGCCTCCTAGTCATGACATTAATAACATGCTCATTCATAACTTTCAATTCGTCTGACGTCACTACTATTCTTGACAACGGGTCAGCTACTTTAACTTCCCTTTTACATAATTTATAGTAAAGTCGTACTCTTCTGAAGCTAACCTAAACTTTGTTAACCTACTTGATGGGTCGTTCATATTACATAAGTAAATAAGAGGTCATTGGTCGGTGTATATTTCAAACTTCCTACCATAAAGATAAGGGCGAAAGTACTTTATAGACCAGACGATTGACAGAAGTTCCTTTTCTATGGTCGGATAGTTAAGTTCTGCTTTGTTTAGCTCGGCTGGCATAAGCAATTGGTCGATTATCTTTGTTGCATAATATGGAAGCGATAGCTATACCTGACGCGTCAGTGTGCAATATAAATGTATTTTCGTTAGAGTTTGAAAAGACTGTTAACATTCATCTGACCAAACAAATAGTTGATTTTTTCTGCATAAACTATTTAAGGGACTAACTATTTCAGCAAAATAAGGAATGAATTTTCTATAATAATTTGCAAACGCGACAAAACGTTTGACTTCGTCAGCTGATTGCGGAATGGGGTTTGCTGGGTCGGGTTTTATGCCCTCGGACGTAACTAAATGGCCAAGATACAATATTTCTTTTATTAAGGAACGGGCACTTTTTGGATTAATTTTAAATTTACTTTCCTTAGTCGCTGGAAAACGTCTGTAAGATTTTTATTATGAATTGATAAATTTTAAATCGTCGAAATATACGAAACATTTTTCGTAATTAAATCCAGACAAAGCCAAGGTTATTACTCGAGAAAAAACGCTTGGACTGCTCTTTAAGCCCATAGGTATACGTTTCATCTGATATTGCTTGTCAAAAGTGAACGCAGTGCACTTTCTACTATCTTCTTCGAGTTCTACCTGGTAATAAGAATTTTGAAGGTCTAAATGGCTAAAATAGACAGATCCAGACAAAGAATCCAAAATTTCAGTTATGTTGGGAAGGGGAAACTTGTCGACACAAATGGTTTCGTTCAATTTCCTTTCCGTTTCCTTTTCGATTTCCGTATGTTCCTCTTTATTTAAACCTGTTAAGTTTAATTACTACAAATTTTTTTAACTCTATTTGTGTTGATTTCCGATTTATCAAATTTACATATATAGAAATCTGACAATTTTTGTAAGTTTTGGGTTAAAAAAAAACTCAACCTTACCTCATCCTCTCTTGTGTTTAACATGTGAATAGGTATTTTGCCGCTTTTCGGAGTTAATACTAATCCTGCCATAAAAATTCCTTCGCAAAGTTGTGGGGGAAAAAGTACGCATTCTTCATTTATATTTGTTGTGACATAATGTATTGACTCGCACCTTGGTGGAATTACTAAGTAACTATTGCTTTCATTCATACCCATGTGTAAAGGCATAGTTACATCGCGTCCAGATATTTTTAAAATTAAAGTATTTAATTCGAAATTAATTGTACCTTCATATTTACATAAAAAATCTTGTACCAAAATTCCATCACTTCTACAACTTAAGTTTTTGCAGACATAGAACTTGTGTATAAATTCTTTCCCCCTATAAGTCAATGTTAGATAAACAAAACCTTCGGACCAAAGTTCACCACACACTCCGTTTACTCTTAGTTGCTCGTTTTGGTACGGAATGTTAAGCTGATTCAGCTTCTCATATTTTATTGCGCTAAGTGATGCTCCTGTATATGCTTACCAACTACATGGAATATTACCTATACGAAATTGTACAGAATTAAAATTATCGTAATGACTTGGTTAAGCACGAAAAAAATAATTGCTACCATTGTTCTCTGATGATGTATTAGTGTCTGGGTGTATGTTGTCGCCCAATTCTAAAACATTTAAGAGATTTCCCGAAATATTTTGTCTTCCGCGCGAGAAACGAGTTCTATGCGAATAAGCTTGCCCTCGCTGTTGATAACCGCGAACTGGAAGTGAATTGACAGAATTGTTTCGATTACTGTTATTGTTACTAAAAGTACGATAATTATGACGATTACCATCTTCGTAACGACACGTGCGTATTAAAATTAAAAGGTCTAGGTCCTCGACCACGTTGGTAAAAATACCTATTGCCTGATCTGTTGCTCCGCATCTGCATAACATGGTCACTTCCTGACATAGATGTCTCCTCGTCTTTGGCTCCTCTGATGGCATCCTTTAGATTTGTGTAATTCCTAGAAGCTATTACTGTACTTAATCGATCATTTCTCAAACCGTCAGAAAATCTTTTTATTGCCATTTTTTCATTGATGGGTTTTAATATTTCGTATTTCTGCGGATCTCCGTCAGATTGAGAAATGGTCAGGTCTACAAATAATGTTTCAAGTGACTTACCATAATCTTCGACGTTCATTTAGCCTTGTGAAATATGTTGCAGCCGGTGCTGTAGTGCTGTGTCAGACTTTTTGACAAGCAAATGTTTCCTCATGTCTGACAGAAGGGAAGATACCGTAGTGTAGTTATTTGACAGCCGTAATTTTGCATCTTCAGAAAACCTAGTTTTAAGAATGAATTGGATTAAACTGTTTTTACCATTATCTGCCAACAAGCTATCGTACATGTCGATTGCAGAGATCAGCTGTTTGGTGACCTCACTACCTGTCATGACGGGCAGAAGAGACACTGCGGTTCTCAAATCAAACTTTTCCATTTTAGTTGATTCAACTAATAAATCGTTATCACTAAAATTAGAACTTTTAGTACTCTCCGAGCATAAGGATTCAACTTCTGAGTAAATTAATTTTATGCTTTCAATAAGATCAGTTACAAGAAGCAAATTCTTTATTTTTCCTCCTTTAATGTCAAGCTTAATTAATTCATAATGCTGGACAAAATCATAATAAATACTATTGCATCGTCTAATTTTTTAGAACAAATATCAGTTTCAAGTCGCCTCTTAGGTCCTATCTTTATTAAATATGTACGTATTTGCAAAAAGTTTTCACGTATTTCTCTTAATTTTTCAATGACTTGTATAATATACGCTTACAATTTCTACATGTTAAAAAATTATAAAGTAGGTATAAAGGCAAGATAAAAAAATATCATTTTTTTTAACCAAAGAGGAAATAATAAAAAAAATGTAATCTACTAGAGTCCAATTAAAATAACAAATAAAACATTACCTTGGTGTTTTCACTACATTTAATTTAAAAGTGTCATTTTACGCAATTTCACGTGCGGATTATTTCACTCGTCACTAGCACTTTATCACTAAACAAGCTCAGGTTTCGCTGGTGCTGCCGGGAAGCTGGTAAAGGCAGCGGGCTCCGGATAGCGTGGACGATTATTTCCGTGACCTCGGAAAGAAAGTCGGCATAATTTCATCTCCAAAATTTCTCGTCTCATCCAAGTTTAGTGGCAACTTTTGTATATGCGGTAGAGTACGATGGTCCCTCCGACAATAATAAGAATCAATATCACTCCCAAAAAAATATTTGTAGCGCTCAACTGAAATTGGAGTTCTACGGAAGCGGCGTTGTTTCCTCCTGCCGCATTTCGTGCGATTATTGTCTCTTCCTTCGAAGTTTTACTACCCATTTTAATTTTATGTTACATCTTCTGATATAAAAAAAAAATATTTATCCAAAAAAAAGTCCATTTAATTTACGCGAGTGGTCGTGTGCGGCGCGGATCACTCGCGTTACATGGCAGGGTCGCAATATAAGGTTCCGTGTAATGAAACAAGGGATAGTTTTACGAACGTCTTTATATTCTGAGCATCTTCTTAATACTACACGATAATACAATAAAATTAGGAATATATTGCTTGCACATTGCAATACATAGTTACTTATCTAGCATATATATTATAAGGGTGTGAATACACTACAGTTGTATGTATGGGTATATACTCGTACCTATCTTTACGGTTTTAATCCTTTTACAGTGACTGGCTACTGGCTTTTTTTTTTATACAACTGAGGTGGCAAACAAGCACAAGGTCCACCTGATGGTAAGCGGTCACCGTGGCCTATGGTCGCTTGCAACACCAGAAGAATCACTCGCGCGTTGCCGATCCTTCAAAAAATCCGATAACTTCAATCCAGAAGAACCCCATAATGTAGTTCTTAGAGAAAACCTTGACAGGGAGCTCATTCCACAAAACAAGCGTCCGCAGGAGGAAGTTTCTCTGAAACCGCACCGAGATCATTTCGGTTCTAAAGTGTGAATGTGAATACCCTGCCGATGGCGAGCGGTGCGATGGTAGAAAGTAGCCCATCGTTGAACCGAGACAAAAGGTACAAGCTGGTATCCGGGTGCACCCGCCCAGACATGGCAGCAAAACTCCATATGGCGCCGAAGTTGCGACTTGTAAAGCAGCAACCTGTGCCCCGACGAGAAGTACTGCCTCGATCTGTTGAGTACACCTAGTTTTTTGGACGCCAGCTTCACCTGGTCTTGCAAATGATATCGGAACTGAACATCGCTGGAGATGTCAACACCAAGGATTCCAATGCTCTTGGAGATGAAGAAGGGAGTGTTCTGGAATTGTGGGACTACAGTGAATGGGTTCTTTAAGCGGTGAACGCACAGACTTGTGTCTGTGTAGGGTTGAATCGGACCAAGTTTACCCATCCCCAGTCAGAGACCTGGGCAGTGGGGTCTCGATTTGAGGTTCAAGGTTTTCCTCCACAACGGAACGAGAGATGTTCGCACGACCCGTGTAATAAGCTTCTCCGGTACTGTCATCTGCATAGCAATGCATATTGTTGATGTCCAACATGTCATTGTTATGCAGCAGAAAGAGCGTAGGATACAGCACAGAGCCTTGCGAGACACCAGCATTAATGTCCATGCTAACAGAGCAACTACCGTCAACAACATTCGTATGCGTCTGCCGGACAAAAAGCTAGCCACCCATTTGTACAATCCCTCAGGCACTCCGTAAGATGGCAACTTCGATAGAAGACCCCGGTGCCAGACCCGATCGAACGCCTTCGCTATGTCGAGGCAAAATAACAACGCTTTCCCCTGACTCTCAATCGGTGTGTGAGATACACTAAAAGGTCACCGTGGCGAAAGCCATATTGACGATCACTGACTAGGTCGTGTTCTTCTAGGTATCTTAGGGGCTGTGTGTTGATCACACGCTTCATCACCTTGGAGAGGAGAGAGGTAATAGCCATAGACCTGTAATTCGATGGATCTGATCTATCGCCATTTTTTGGGCACCAGGTGCACATTCGCAGTCTTCTAGAAGACGGAAATTGCCTAGTGTGGTAGGAAATCGCGAAGAGGCGCTTGAGTACAGGACATAAATCAGGAGCACACTGCTTAAGCACCACTGCTGGTATACCGTCTGGCCCACTCGACTTATGAACGTCTAGAGAAAGCAATGCCCGCCGGACCTTTCGCTGTGTTACAGAGATTTCCAGCATGGTCTTACCGCACCACGGTAAAGTAGGTGGTACAGCGCCTTCGTCGATCATATTCGAGGTGGATGCAAGGAGACCAATAGATCGGCTTTCTCTTTTGGCCTATGGGACAAGTCACCACCGGTCTTTCGCAGTGGTGGTAACGACGACTGGTAGAAGTTTCCCCTCGGCAGCTTTAGCAAGCGACCAGAAAGCACGACTCCCAGAAGGATAGCTCGCAAGTCGCCCACCTATTTTGCCGATGATTTGGAATTTTGCTCTGGCAGTTGCTTTCTTACTGAACCTTGAGGCAACATTTAATTTGAATTTTAATCGGTCTTTTGCAGTGGTGGATAGGACGACTGGCAGAAGTTTCCCCTCGGCAGCTTTAGCAAGCGACCAGAAAGCACGACTCCCAGAAGGATAGCTCACAAGTCGCCCACCTATTTTGCTGATGAATTGGAATTTTGCTCTGGCAGTTGCTTTCTTACTGATCCTTGAGGCAGCATTTAATTTGAATTTTAACCCAGAAATATTTGGATCCTTATTATTAGGAGCCGTGGTTCAAGCCTCATACGCAATTTGCTAAAAAATTTTAGCTTCTCTGCAAGACCTATTAAACCACGGTCGTTTTTTGACACCGGCAGCTACTCGCAGGTTAGGAATGAAACATTCCATACCAGCGAGGATTGTCTCAGTGACTGCGGCTGCGCAGACGTCAGCTGCATCCACGGGTACGATGCATAAAATTCTCGCAATCCCTCCCAGTCTGCCGACTTATAGTGCCACGACGCCAATTAGTTGGCCCAGAAGGATCGGATTGTGTGCATGGGATTTGAGTCCGAACGAGGCAGTGTTCCAAGGAGCCAAGAAGCGCATCCACTGAGACGGAGTATCCGTCCAGACAAGTAGTCAGCAGAAGGTCCAGTAAGGAGCTCGTATGGTCCTCTATATCTGGTATTCTCGTTGGAGCAAGTACCAGCTGAGAGAATCCATAGGTCAGAGCAAATTCATGAGCAGATATCCCTGCATAGTTATTGGTTTCTCCCAAAATAACTAGTTCTGCTGTGGGATATTGCTCTAGAACTTTGTCAGTCGTCAAACTCAGGTGCGTGAAGAGTCGAGGTACGTCCGTGTCACCGCGTCCGTGGCACGCATAGATAGGAGTGTGGCCGCCGTGATCTACGTGCACCCACAATATCGACAGGTCCCTGTCTTCAAGGCAATGAAGGCGGCGACAGCAGATATCCTCCCGGACGAACATACATATACCGGCACGACTCATAAAACTGTGCTCGAGTTTGTAGCCGGGATAAATAAGGTATGATGTGTCGGCCGGGCAGGATATCTGCCTTTCCGTTAGAAAAAGAATGGTCGGCTGCCTAGTTTCGAGATGGTGGTGGACTGCGTTAAGATTTGCGTGATTATCCCTAACGTTAAAAAATTCCACATTAAATGCGGATGCGGATCTCTTTTCCTTAATTTTCTTGCCATATTTTTTTTTTTAATTCACTTAGTCTAAATATGAGGGTTCACTGCACAGACAGCCTAGAGGACAAAAGGTGCGGTACTAAAACTGCCAAAGCTCGGTACAGATAATGCGGTTGCTGGCACGGCGGGCGTAAGGGCCCCTGATCCTCCTTTGTTGTAGTAGCCGGGTCCACTCCGGTCTCCTTCTCTGGCACGACTACTACTTCAGGGACTTTTCACAGGCTGGCGGATCAGCCTCCCAGGGCGGAGTTTAAGTGATCCCTGGGTTCTGGAACCCGTTCAACCTGTAGGCGGCCAGCCGACCTCTCTGACCGCCAGACCATGATGATGATGATGTGTCGGCCGGGCAGGATATCTGCATCTCCGTTAGAAAAAGAATGGTTGGCTGCGCAGTCTCGAGGTGGTGGTGGACTGCGTTAAGACTTGCGTGAATACCCCTGATATTGCAAAAATCCACATTATATGTGGATTGAATAGCCGCTGTAAAAACTCTTTTCCTTTTTCTATTTCTGGCCATTTTATATGAAGTTACTTAGACTTAGGATGAGGATTCACTGCACAGACAGTTAAGAAGACAAAAAGGTGCGGTACTTAGCTGCCCGACAGGTTAAGGCTTATTTATTCGTATGTTTGTTTTTCAAGGCTGTGCATCAGGATCAAGTTTTAGCCTTGTCTACGGAGGCCTTTGTCTCATTTAATTCGCTCGGACTGTGGCACAAATTTCAAGGGTGCAGATCGCTATGTGAAGGAAGTCCTTCAGTTTTTGTCGGACAATCACACTTGTATTGATTCGGAGTTGTCCAAACGGGGCGTGACTTGGATTTTTGATCGTCCCGACTATCCTCATGCGGCGGTATTTTCGAAGCAGCTATCTAGGTCGCCAAAACTCACCTCCGTCGTGTGATTGGTGAAACGGTCCTCACGTTTAAGGAATTGCAAACGGTATTTTGCAATGTCAAAGCGACGTTGAACTAACGACCGCTTTATTCGATCTTGTCGGATCCTAATGACCTGGAAGAATTAAGTCCAGGCCATTTCTTGATCGGTAGTCCCTTAACCTCCTTGGCTGAATACCCCTTCATCGATGTCTCGGTTAATCGGTTTCGCGTTTTCAGTTGCTTCAGCAAATTACGCAATTGTTCCACCGTCGGTGGTCCTCTGAATATTTACATTTGTTACAGCAATAGGTTCGGTGAACAGATAAAACCAACAGAAGAACAGAGTTCTCGAAAACAAAATTGAAATGGCTTATATAAAAAAACACAAGATAAATTTTATAAAGAACATAAATAATAATAAGAAATGTTATAATAAATGTAAGTATTTTGCAAATTTTATTATTCAAAAGAATAAAATAATGTGTTAGATACAAAAAAATCTAAACCTAAAATAATCACTTTTAAACAAACAAATAAAACAAACTCAAGAAACTTTTTATTAAATTAATCATATTATACGGGTAAAACGTACAGTTTTGATGCCTTAGCAAAAATTTTATATTTAATCGTCACTACATAGTTGCCATTGGCGTAGACTAGACATTGATACGTGTTCTTAGTTGTCCTACCGAAAAGGTGTGAGGAGTCAACGTTGAAATGTCTCTTGGTTCGCCACATGCTTGCAAAAGTAGGCGAAAATTAAAGTAAATCAATATGTGATAACGCCGTTTTCTTTTTGTTAATACTACTAAGGTGGCAAATTAGCTTACGGTCCGCCTGGCGGTAAGCAGACACCGTAGCCTGTGGACACTTGCAACACATATAATACCTTGCAAAGAGCGAGCGGTGCGATGGTAGAAAGTAGCTGTGGCCATAAATTCAAACAATTCCTTAAAATACATTCCATTATACAAGCGGTAAAATACGCACAGGGAAGAGTTGGATTCGGAATGTGAGTTAGGGATCATCGACTGGCATCCAGGTGCACTTACCCAGAGATAGCAGCAGTACACCATATGAGGCCGTTGATTCCCCAAAATTGTGAATCAATGGCCGGCAATGGAAATTATGTGATGGTTTTTTGTTCTTTATTTATCTGCCTCCTATAGTCTACCAAAGTTATAGGTGCATAAGGAGGAATAAAATGCCACTCAATACTATTATTTGTTAGATTTGAAGCTACTTCACTTACCATCAGAGAGTTTAGCTTAAAAATATTGTCTAAAATTCTCGAGAGGCACCTACAAAGTTAGTGCGATTGTCGCTCCAAAGGTCTAAACCACGTCTATCAACGCAGTGCTTTAACGCTGCCAGGAACCCTTCTGTAGTAAGATCATAGACGGCTTTAAATTAAATATAAAGAAACTTATTCAACCCTTAGGATTATTAGAATAAAGAATGCTGATAGGCCCAGCGTTATCCAAACCAGAATGCTTCTTCTTCTTCTACGAGTGCCATATCCTATCGGATATCGGCGACCATCTTTTTGAATATTTCTCTGCACTGTGTTGGCCTGCTGAGATCAGCTGCGTCAGAAATTCCCGACCAAGCTTTTATGTTGTCACATCAGGTTGTTCTACATGTCCTACCTCGTTTTCCCTCCTTTTTTTCCTTCTATTATGTTTCTTAAAAAATCGTATTTTGTGTTTCTACATAGAACAAAATAAGATACTTTTCTTCTTTTGACTGTAGTAACATTTTTTTGTTCTTTGTGCATTCCTATAAGTACTTTTGTGTGTGTAATTTTATCTCTCCAGGAATTTTTGAGCATGCGCATGTATAACCACATTTCAAAACCATTCAGTTTATTTACTGCATTTTGGTTTTATGTCAATCCTACGACCCCATTTATTAAGATTACGTTGTACGTAACATTTAGTCAGTCTCCATCTAAGTCCCAAGTTTATAATATTATTTGTGAAGTAAGATTTTATTTTCATAAATGTGCTGCTCGCGATTTCTATTTTTGTGCGTATTTCTTTGTATATGTCCGAATTTTCGTAAAACAAACACCCTCGATACCTGAACTGCTTAACTCTCTCTATCGGTTTCCCATCAATTGCTATCAGATCTTTGTGTTTCTGACTGATTACCACGAGTTTTGATTTTTTAATATTCATTTTCAAACCATATTTTTTGACAGCAATGTTAAGCTAGTTTTGTAATAGTTGAAGATCGTCCTTTGTATAAGCGAGTAGTACTGTATCGTCTGCGTATGTTAAGTTTTTTATTATAACCCCATTTACAAACCAGAATGCAAGAAAAGTAAACTGGGTGTGACTCTACAGTCTACTAAACGACCGATCAGTTTCAGCAGCATTCGTGCATAAAGGCTACTTTTTGTCCCGGAAAATTCAAAAGTTCCCACGGGACTTATTACAACTGTAAGCCACGAACGAGCAATAGCTGCAGCTAATGCCTGCTATAACAAACCTATTTTGTATAATCAAGGAGTTGCTGTAAGAATCCCACTCTGATAACCAAACTTAGGACGAGCTAAGCCGCAGTCAAAAGTTAGTAACTTATGTTACTAAAAATCTGAAGTCTTAAAACAAAATGCAAACAATGTAAATCAAAATACACTCGATTTATCGCGTAGCGCTCGTATCAATGACCTTCTAAGTATAAAGTCGCTCTATCTATACTAATATTATAAATGCGAAAGTAACTCTGTCTGTCTGTCTGTTACCTCTTTACGCTTAAACTGCTGTATCGATTAAACTGAAATTTTGCTTGAAGATAGTTCGAGTCTCGAGAAAGGTCATAGGCTACTTGAAAACGTAAAGTGTGAGTCGGTTTTTTTTCTATAATTGAGGAGTTGTCGTTGAAACCCTACACCAATAACCGAATTTAGGACGGGTGGAACCGCAGGAAAAAGCTAGTTCATAACAATCCACACCCGTGTGCGCTGCTTTGATTCGCTGACAAGATGGAAGCGTGACGTCACACTGAGACAACCCTATTATTTTATACACATACTTGCTCGTGACGTCATCACATCTTCTTGCTAATAGTAGGTAATTAGGTAATTATAGTTGAAATTTAATACAAAGAGGCCAAGATGTGGTACAGGCAAATATTTTCCGGTCCAATTAGAGAAGATTTTTCCCTATGATTAGGAGAAGGCACGAGTTGACATTTCTAAAACTTTTGGTTACTCTGACCAAAATAAACTACTCAAACAACCCTTTTGGCAATACGCAACCTACAATGATGGCAGTCGATGTTGGATCCTAATGCAACCCGTGCTCTAATTCCATCTATTATGCACCAATATAATCACATCGCATCCTCTGTAAGCAATACAATTGTACAAAGACTCTACAAACATTATTTACCGAACGGTTGGAGTTGGCCCACGTTGAAAATTTGTACCGTTCGGTTGGCTTTCCGTAATCTCAAAACGAATAACCAACCGTTGACCAGGCGACACCAAGAAAACTTGCTGCGAGGTTATTATTAGCTGCTGCTTAATTTACCTAACAGTTAATAACACGCTTCACTTGCATGAAACCAACTTCAAACTGTAATTCAGATCCGATTTTTTAGAAATAAGTTATTATTTTTACCGATTGTTTTTTTTTATTAAAAAGTTTTTATTTTTTACTTTTGAGTGACGAAGTTAAAACGACGAAGGGAAAGTTATTTGGCATTGTCTAAAAACTAAACTACTGAATCGATTGGTCTATGAGACCAGCTCGCAAGTATATCCTGTCGAATAAAAAAAAATCACGTAAATCGGTTTATAAACAAAAAAGTTATGGCTGAACATCCATAAAAAATATACAGTCGAATTGAGAAACTCCTCCTTTTTTTGATGTCGGTTAAAAATGACTTAGATTGAATTCAGTCTACACTAAAATAGACTAGCGCAATTCGCAACTGATAATGAAATATGGTTCTGATTCAGTTTCAAATTCATAGTATGCAAGAGTTGATGTGCTATGTGTAATGTGTAATGGACAACAGACTTATCGTTGCATATTAATTTGTAACTTTATTTAAATTAGATTAGGAAATGTTATTATTAGCTAAAAAATGCACGAGCATTTTGCGCCAATTGAATTGTGATAGACATGTCAACATTATAGACGAACTATTTCAGTTGCTTGTGCAAATAAACGCAATAAATTTCGTTATATTTAACTGTGAACATCGCTCAGTAATATCGCAGTATAATTTTTTCGCAACAAATATTGTCGAACGCATAACTCCAATTCCTTCTCAAATATTTGCCTTCAGCCCGTAGTCAGCCGCGATATTGACGTCTGACACTCGACAAAGCGGTTCAGTAAACATCAATATTGTCCACAAAGTATTGATTACACTTTTGAAGTTTTCATTGCAATTTTCTCTTTTCAGGGCTTTTTGAGGTTACATGTCCCTATTATACACTCAATTGTATGTCTCTATCTCAAAAACGGCACTTAATAATGAGAGTGGGCTGTGACAAAACCTGAGATTCGTGAATTACTACAACTACAATTAAATATATGTTAAAAAGGAAACCTTAAGTGGGACTACGACTCGCACACCGAGGGTTCCATACCACCAGATAATCCACGAACCTGGTCCAAACTTGACCGGTTTTTATTTTATTGTTTAACTATAGAGCTTACACCATACTTTTTTTTATTTGAAGCTTGTATGTGTTACAGTTTTTAGATTGAATCTTGTATGTTTTACAGTTTTTAGTTTGAAGCTTGTATGCGTTACGGTTTTTAGTTTGAAGCTTGTATGTGTTACGGTTTTCCGTTTGAAGCTTGTATGTGTTACCGTTTTTAGTTTGAAGCTTGTGTGTGTTACAGTTTTTAGTTTAAAGCTTGTATATGTTACGGTTTTTGTTTTGAAGTTTGTATGTGTTACTGTTTTTAGTTTGAAGCTTATATATAATATCGTTTGTAGTTTGAAGTTTGTATGTGTTACCCTTTTTCACGATAGAGCAAAACCAACAAAAACATATTTTTATATGAGGACTCCTTTAAGTTTTGATTTTGTACATTTTGTTCTTTTTATTATTTCTTAAGAAATTTATTACTCAACATTGCCCATAATATCACATATTCTGTAAAATGTTTCAGGGCTTGTTTTATGAAATTCGAGACACCCAGGGCGTGATTTAAAAGAAATTCTTCACCAATCGATGGCAGTGACTTCTCTCTGCAGATGTGAGCGCCGGTGTGTCGTCGTTAATAAGTTTTGTAGATTTTGCAGCCTTTTCTTTAAAATCAGTCGTGAATTTTTTGGTTCCTATTATAAATGATATTTGGTTGTTGTTGCGTAAGGTTGAGTGAGGGAGCCGCACTGTTGTTGCGTGAGGGAGAGTGAGGGAGCCGCACTGTTGTTGCGTGAGGTTGAGTGAGGGAGCCGCACTGTTGTTGCGTGAGGGAGAGTGAGGGAGCCACACTCATCAACTTTCGCAGTTATTATATTTTCGAAAGTAGGTGCTTTGTCACTTTGAAACCCATTTACTATCTACGTAAATAAACTTACGTGATCAAAAAAAAATGACACTTTTTATTAGTTTTAATCGTTTTAGATTTTATCTACGCGCCGCGGCTTCACTCGCGCGGAATTCGGTTATCAGTCATCATCATAGAATTCTTAAAGACTCCATAATAGATCGAGATAAAAGTACTCTGTTTGATTTTGCCCATACACCGCCACCTGTGCTAAAATGCATGTCACCCTGTTGACAAATGTCACAATGGTAAGGAATAGTTTTCGGTGACCCGCGGAAAAACTACTTTCATGGGAGTTCTTATAGAGATAAAAACTTGTCTGTATCTTAAATAAAACCACCAAACTTAGGTATTGATGGCCGCAAGGGACAACTTAAACGTTTTCAAAGTTTTTGTTAGCTATAAAGTATGGCATACGGTAATAAATTGCCTATACTGCTTTTTCAATTATCGGCGAATAAAAAACAATTACTGACTTTCGGGACCCCTACTTTTGTACGGCACTAGGTTTTTCGTAATTTTTTTTAATCATCTATCAACTAGAAGAAAGCCTTACAAAAATAATGAGCCGTAATTCCTCACTTGCGCCTGAAAATAAAATATTCCCATGTACTCGGCAGTGACGCAGTGACGCAGTGACGCAGTGACGGCGCGCGGCACAGGACTGAGGGTGATTTTCTGATATAGTAGCACCCTTCTACACGTTATTCACCGTGGGTCATTTTGTTCATGTATCTGTAGTCTATAGTTAGGTGTTTTGTTCACGCATTGTGAGATTTGCAAAATTTAATTTACATTAAAAACAAAAACCATCGTGATATCATAACACTCTCGTTACAATCAATTCTTCTACGTGTTATATGGCCGGCCCAACGTCTGAGCTGTGTCAGTTACACGGTCGGACTTCTACGTATTTCTTTGCTATCGGTCCTGCCACGTAAAGAAACGTCGAGCATAGCTCTCTCTATAGTAAATCTAAGCTTATGTATGAGCCCGGTTTGGGCTCAATACCACAATACATCACTGGCAACATTTTATCGTCTGTAAGCACTAAAGTATTTTATATGCGATTATATTATGGCGTCTACCTGAGTTGAATGTTAGGTGAGACCAGACAAAAGTAGTAAGGTGAGACCAGATAATAGTAGTTAGGTTAGACTAGACAATAGAAGTCTATTCATGTACCTACCTTAAGAGTTTGTCGGTAATCTTGTATTGAAAATCCACCAGAAATCATTTTTATATTCTGTTTCTTTCCATGAAAGTTTCAAAAAGTCGTTTTATTGAATAAGCACAGCGTAAATTTAAGTGAAAATAAATAAAGTTGAAAATACTTTGCTTGTAAATTCAATTGAATAAGTTATAAAAATGCTTATTTCGAATGGAAGGGTCGTCGCCGAGACGCGAACAGTTGCGTTGGGTAACTTAGCGGATTACTCGCGAACAAGTTGCCGCGCGGACGGGGCCGGGCGCAAACTGCGAACTCTGCGACGTTGTTGACAAAAGAAAATGTCGTATTCTTATTCCATTCCACATAGCATAGTGTGTTGGGGAGCTTTTATTATATTTTTTTTCTGAAAATATATTATAATTGTATAAATTTAATTAATAAAGTTATTAGATTTTGAAGGGTCGGCAACGCGCGGCTGATACCCCTTGTGTTGCAAGCGTCCATAGGCTACGGTGATCGCTTACCATCAGGCGGACCGTGACTTGTTTAAAAAAAAAACATATCTTCATAATAACTACTTATTAACTTTTGTGGTCACCAGAAGCTGCAATTCGGTTAAAATTGTTATCACACACACCATGCTATTTAAAATGGATCTTTTCATATATTTCTTTACATTTCATATATTTAATAATAATTTCCCCTGGCCCCTATTGCACTGCTTTTAGATTTAGAATGCAGCTTTTATTATTAGCCTACTTATTGCTTTATACGATTCAACATAGTGTAGTCAAGTTTTTTTTTTATTGGCAAAACATAGGCTTTTGGTGGTTTCGCTGCCCAGTGAGTTTTTTTAACCTGCGATATTTTTCAAAATGTATTGAAATAGTGGTCTAGGTAACAAGGGGAAAAAGTACAATTTTTCGCTTTTTTTGGGCTACCCGTTGCTTTGACGCGAGATAAAAGAATAGTGCCAGTAAATATTGACATCTTAATTTGGGTGGTTTATAATATATATATATATAGTAATAATTTTAAAGGGTTTCAAATGTAAAATTTTATATATATATATAAAATTTTACATTTGAAACCCTTTAAAACTATTATTAAACAAAAATTTACTAAAAAGGGTATACAAAAGTTCCTAATATATATTATGAAGGGTAGAGATCCTTGGGTACGTACGACGTACGACGTATGACGTATGATCCGCTCGGTAACTTTGCAGACTGCTTCATATAATTGTACATAATGAAACATTACATCAGAAAGATGATGAAATCCCTATATTGGAGTAGTCTACGGGTATTTTTTTTAATATTTTAAAAAGAGTAACTGCTGAGTTTATTACCGGTTCTTCTCAATAGATACAACCTTCCGAACCGGTGGTAAAGGTAAAGTCATAATTAATTAGGAAATTTGACGATTAGAGAGTGTTTTTAAAAATCTAACTTGAGTAAAGAGCTATTCGATTTAAGTAATAGTAATATCCTAACGCGTATAATGTTTTTTCACAAAACGCGTATAATGTTTCCCAACAAAACGTGTATAATGTTTGTCAATAAAACGCGTATAATGTTTGTTAAAAAAACGCGTATAATGTTTGTCAACAAAACGCGTTTAATGCTTTTTAACAAAACGCCACTTATTTAATATTATTGAATTATATACCAGATATATAAGATCTGCTCAATCCCTACCTACATCGTAATAGTTCCTTAGGAACTGACAATGGTTGTATATTATTTTGTTCCAGGTCCTTTATTTCGCCACTTATTATTTTAAAGCTGGTAATTACCAACGTATGGGACAAACTGACGTATATGAAACCACCGTAGTCCGTAGTCCAGGTACACTGCATTAGAAAAAGTGCCTTGCTGTTAGTTTCACCTCCTGTCACGTGACACGCAGAACTAAAATGGTGGGTATAACGAGGCTGCCCCCTGCATTATGGTATGGGTATGTGACCGCCACTGGCTACTTTCTTCTGGGAATAAAAAAATACACATACATGTATTACAAAAGATGAACATACATACATATACCTATAAGATTGCAATTCAGATCCAGGTCTACGTGACAAATGGGTGCAAAATAGGAGTAAAAGGGAAAACAAATAAAAAGCTTTCGACAACGTACGCCTGTGACTTTGTTCCTTCAACCCGCAAGAGAGTCTTGTGATAAAGTGTAGATCCATGTGTATAAGAGAGTCGTCCGATATAGTGTAGTCTAAAGTGTATAAGACTACGTCTGCGAAGTTGGCAGGCCATTTTCTCTCCAGGGTAATGCAACCAATAATAAAATGTTGAATTTCATATTTGTGCCCAAAAATGCCACTGTAAATAAAAAAGGGAAAATACAAGGAATAAAAAGCACTCAAGGCTGCGTGGGATGGACTCTTTTATTTTCAACACAAAAGTGGCTCCGTAAAATTCAGTGGACAGCAATTAAGCCGATGCTCCACCAGATACGAATCGCGGACAGTAAATAAGTCGAATAAAGCGGAGTTAATGGAGCGCCATGAAAATGGTCCTTTTTAAAAATGTAGCTAGATTGAAAAGTTTTTATTATTTTAAGGGCTGCGATTTCTCTGATTAGTAGAATTACGTAATTATTTTTCAAGCTAATTTTCCAAAGACGAAAAAATCTTATAGACGGTACAGACTCACGCCGAAAAGCCCCGAGAACACCCGAGACACGTGAATGTGATATGTTTCTCGCCTTCTCGTTCACGGGTTCGTGTGTTCTCCGTTTGTTTGCGGTTTTTAGCCCGCTTCAAAGGGATTTCACGGGCGAGAAAGAGAACACCATCACATTCTCGGTTGAGTTCAATGCGTCGTGAGCAATAACGACGCTAGACGTAGGTTGTGTGTGTAGCGCGCAGTGTTAAAATTTACCTCTAAATTGCACCGTTTTTGAGAGTGATTCTGAAAAAATGTGGACTAACGAATTGGAATTAAAATATATAGAACACTTTCATTCCGAACCAATTTTATGGGATTCAAAACATAGAAACTACAAAGACAAATTTCTCAACCGCGATGCGTAGAATAGAATTGGGGAGTTGATGGATATGCCGGTGGCAGAAGTAAAAAGAAAAAGAATCACCAAAGTGCTTGCACTTGCAAAGTCGTCCATCCCGGAGAACAGGAAGAACCGGACTGAAAACTCACCGTGAGTGTGAACAGTGCACCTATTTCTCTTCAAGTCTCGCCGAACCTTCTGGGCGAGACTTCTCGGCGTGAGTCTGTACCGCCTTTTAGAAGATTCACTTTACGATGTCGTCAAGGCCTAGCCTAAAGGAATCTTCCTGGTGATGTTCTTGCAAGAGAGCTTTTATGCAAAATGACGTTTTTTTTCCATTTTTCGTCAGTTTAAATTTTTTTAAGTTTATTTACATAATTTTAATACTTTCTTTTAGAAGATATTCGATAATAAATTAATAATAATATATTTTAGTGAAAATAAAAAAAGACCATATTATTATCACAAATAGATATTGATTCTCGTTGGATCATCGAGCGATCAGACTGTACGTCCAAAGAATCACAACAACCTTAAGCTAGATCAAAGCAGTCCTGTGATTCCCAGAGTATCCTTCCAGCTTGCAGACATTATGTGTAATTACACAAACAATTTTATAAGATCCGTATTTTTCCTTAAAACCTCTTACCATGCCTGTGACCCTGTGACCTCAACCGCCCACATTTACGCTTTCATAGGTTCATAACAAGTCAACTATATTGCGTTCACATATAATTTACAGAGTTTTGTTTGATTGGTTCCCATGAACCTTACATGACATAATCAAAACGTATTGAATTAAAACAGCTAATTGTCTTATCGGCTAATCAAGAAATCAAAGAAACTTTCCGTCTATAGCTTTGCTTCAAGATTTTGACTTTTGTCTTGTTTTAATCTTTTCAAAAATATCAAAAAAATCCAGAAATACTTTTTTAGTCAAAATTAATTACTACCAAATTGATACCAGTAAGTACCTACTACCAAATTGATACCAGTAAGTACTTACTACCAAATTGATACCAGTAAGTACTTACTACCAAATTGATACCAGTAAGTAATTACTACCAAATTGATACCAGTAAGTACTTACTACCAAATTGATACCAGTAAGTAATTACTACCAAATTGATACCAGTAAGTACTTACTACCAAATTGATACCAGTAAGTAATTACTACCAAATTGATACCAGTAAGTACTTACTACCAAATTGATACCAGTAAGTACTTACTACCAAATTGATACCAGTAAGTAATTACTACCGAATTGATACCAGTAAGTACTTACTACCAAATTGATACCAGTAAGTAATTACTACCAAATTGATACCAGTAAGTACTTACTACCAAATTGATACCAGTAAGTAATTACTACCAAATTGATACCAGTAAGTACTTACTACCAAATTGATACCAGTAAGTACTTACTACCAAATTGATACCAGTAAGTACTTACTGCGTCAACATTTTGCTGCCACGAAGGATAAGCTTCTGATTTTTAAGACCCTTTGTGTTTTGTTGAGTGTCTGCCCGGATATTATATTATATATATTATATTATATATATTAAACTTTAGGAGAACAGGAACGAATCCCAACCATATACCAAACATTTGATTGTTTACCTTTCCTTATCACCTTCATACGTCCCCACTGTTGGAGCACGGCCTACCCTCACCGAGGGCGCGTCTTACGCAACCTGTTTTGTTTCGTGGCTCTTATACCTACCAAGCGGACCCAAAAATCTTTTAATACAGCCATACACATAATGCATTTGCGTCTTTTTTCCTCTTTCATTTTTGTCACCCTCTCATCTCCTCTCTTTTCTTTACGATAGTTTCACGGAATGAGTCTAAAAAAATATAAATCCAAACAATTTTGGAGTAAGCAGAAAACAAACGGTTTATTAGCAGCAAATTAATAAATAATTTTCCTGTTTCACGTCGACAGCTAAATATTAAATATACGATACTAATATGTAGCTTTTTTGTAGAATATTTAATAAGATATAGTTTTACATATATATTTTTTTCCTATTAGCAACAATTGGCGAGATATAAGGAAAAAACTAAAAAAGGGTACCTTTTTTCCAAGATGGCGGCGCGAGCACAAATGCTATCGATGGAGTTTTTTAGTATGTTCAACGGAAGGTCTTGATGAAAGTGTACACTAGAATTCAAAACTCTAATTAATGTTATTTTAGCCTAAAAATGTATCTAATTTGACTGAACTATTTATAGTTTGGCCTGTTCCAGAAACTTTCAGTATGCTCTAAGCTTCATGTATGCCCTAACACTAAAACCTCGAAATATGCTTTCGAATTTAGTTCCCATATAAAAAAGCACAAAAAACAAAGTACATATCGTCGCTTATATTACATCACCGCTAATATGAATTTTTACCGTTATTGACTTTTCAATGTCATTGGATAAAAAAAAGAATTGCGCATATACGCTGTAAAACCAGGTGTCATCTTAATAAGGTCAAATTGTCCATTACTTTTATAAATAGTAAATAAGGTAAGTGATTATGATCAGCAAGCAGTAAAACAGACCCTAAAAAGTCAAAAGAGTACTTTAGTAACTGATTATAAAGCATTAAACTAATAAATGGTGTAAAATTCGAAACTGACTTTTATTTCATTGTTTTGTAGTAAAAAAAACGTTTTTTTTCTTCCTGTAAAGTTATGAAAATGCATATTCGCGGTGATGTAATATCAGCGACGATATACATTTAGTACAGATAAACCTTTGTGCTTTCATTTCAACTTGTGAGAAAAAATCCTCCTTTAGAGCGATCGGGCTGAGACCGCCGCACGCCGACGCAGCACGCCGCACGCCGCACGCCGACGCAGCACGCCGACGCAGCACGCCGCACGCCCACGCCGCACGCCGACACAGCACGCCGCTCCGAGCTGACATTTATTCTTTGCAGATGTGTCATCGCTGCGTGGCGAAAACACTTTCTAAGTACAAGTAAGCGGATTACTTGTAAGCAAGTTTGCTCTTTGCAGTGCTTACAAAGTCTTAAGTTCTTACAAAGAATAACATTCGAACTACATGAGAGAGGTACATGCACAGTACTGCACAGTGCACAGTGCGTACGAGTTAAAATATAGCGGAACTACGGAATATCGCCTAACGTTTCAGTGGTAAGACGTAAAACCCTTATTAAAGAAAATATATTTAACGAGTCGAAATCGTGTGAATATTAAATTAGGTATAATTTTTTGGTTCCCGACGTTTCGACCGAATTACACCGATTGTGGAGACTCGGACTTGTTTACACTTTTTCATGTAAATTCTATACTAGTATCTAATATTATAAGTAGAGAGAGAGAGAGAGAGAGAGAGAGAGAGCGGATTTTGTTGGTCTGTTTATATGTGCAGGATAATCTTTGGAACCACTGGACCGAATTGAAATAGTACATTACTGCCGCGGCCCGCAAAAGAGCATAAAGATCATGAGTATGCAGGCCGAGGCATAGCCGAGGCACGCGTCACAAAGTCCAGTATGCTCAGTTGCGGCCAAGGCTTGTATAGTGCTTTCATCAACATGCGTGTAAAAAACTAATCATATTGACAACTGTATTAACAATAATAAAAATAGTTTAGGTAATTTTGCCGCCAATTCGCAGCGTTCAAATGTCGATTTCTTTTCTTACTTTTTTTTAATTAATTTAATGGCGCATTCTTTTTATTGTGCCATTCCAAAATTAAATAAAACTTGATGAGTTATCTCTTTAGTTATCAATGTTCAGGTTTAAAAAGTTCGTTCCATTTTCAAATTTCATATCTGAACGCTCGAGTACTCGAGCGGCCGGCTAAAACATTGCGGTTCGCTTTCTGATACTGTACTGCAAGTACGATTTATCCCAAAGAAGCCTGTACAAAATATAGTATATATATCGTAGCATATTTGAGAAAAAATCTTTCACTTTTAAATTATTCCGTAAGCTAAGCTTTATTAGGTTAAAGTTTAGGGTTACCTACGCAAGATGTGGGAACGTAATCGCGGTGGAGTCTGAATTATTTCAGATTTATCCGCTTCTTAGCTTTGGATATAAAGAGGGGATCGATATTTTCTTGAAAATGTTATAAGCTATGTGTAACTTTTTTACACAGAACCAACCAAAAACAGTTTTTAAATGTGAAAATGAAGCTTGTATACAATGACGTTCTAGAGCAGACCCCACTATCAATAACTATAAAATTAATTTCAATCATTGATTATTTTTTTATTTAGATGATTTTCCGAGCAGAGTTTGCATACAAAATTCGTTTGCCATAATCTCCGATGACTCTTTAACTTTACATTTGATTTTAACTTTAAATAAACAATTTTTTTTACCACAGTAACATTATTCGACTTTAAACCACTAAAAAGTAAATAAACTATTTTTCAACAAAAGTATAAACCAATTTCAGATCCACTTTAGAGTAAAAAACAAGCCCCTTAATCAGACTTATTCACAGAACATTCAGCTACATGTTTTATTCTCCTTGAAATTGATTACTTAAAATAAAGACCAGTAAAACTAAAAAAATAAAAAAAAACAGTAACTAAATGATCTGTCAGTCTACTTCAGGGGCAGTGGCAATCGACTTCAAGGCAAATAAAACATGTAGCTAAATGTTCTGTGAATAAGTCTGCTTTAGGGGCTTATTTTTTACTTTTTAGTTGATCCGAAGTCGGTTTATGTTTTTGTCAAAAAATAGTTTATTTTTTAATTTTTGCCCTGTGAAACGAATTTCATTCTTCAGTTGATCCTTAAAGTCAGTAATAAAGAAACTTAGAACTTTCTTTCATTTTTCTTCGAAACCATAAATTAGTCAAGAGGACGAATGATAAGAAAGAAAAGATAAGAAACTAGGAAAGGGTTCGGTTTTTACCACATATCTACCGAATCCTAAAAACAAATGATTGAAAATAGATGACGCAACTATAAGCGTTCAAATTACTAACACAAACTAAGACAAACCTACAATATATACACTATCAATGCTCAGATATGATAAAACTGTATTATGGCTTATGTTCTTTATGGCTTAGGTTTATGTTTCCGTACCCAAAGGGTAATTAACGGAATCCTATTATTAAGACTGCGCTGTCCGTCCGTCCGTCCGTCTGTCACCAGGCTGTATCTTATGAACCGTGATAGTTAGACAGTTGATATTTTCACAGAAGATGTATTTCTTTTGCCGCTATAACAACAAATACTAAAAAAACAGAATAAAATAAATATTTAAGGGAGCCCCCATTTAACAAACGTGATTTTATTGCTCGATTTTGCTCGATATTGATAACGACAACAGGTAGACGCATAAAACATTCACAGAATATTTAGTTATATAGTCACTTTAAAAATAAATAATTAAATTAAAATAAAACAAATATTTGAGGACTACCAAACAAAAAACTTGTTGTTTGCAGTTTTAATGCCTTACCATAGATCTGTTTAGCACGAAACCCTTCGTGCGCGAGTCCGACTCGCAATTGTTTTTAAATTTGTATGTCGTCAATAACAACGAAATTGCTCGCACGGCAATAAATACGGATAGAATATCGTATGCAATATCTGTGGTTTGCTACAGATTTGTTGCGGTATGTTACCGCACAGAATTTTTGCACACTATACATATATCAATCTTGAACAAGTAAGATAGACAGTTTTGGGATTTAAGGGTATGTTATCCTCGTCTTAAGTATATTAAACCCCAAAAGTGCTCGAAACGCGGTAAAGAAATGTCGTCACTAAGCATTTTACAGATAAAGGTTTTTTTTTATTTTTACTGATAGCCATCAACTCTGATGGTTTTAATGTATTTTAAGACCAATAATCCCTATCAAATTCTGTACAATTCAAATTTAAAGTGCGCATCAAATCTGATGCGTTACGATTTGAATACCTACCGCAACAAGAAGCGCCGCAGTGCGCCCAGCCTTAGAATGTCGAGATGACAACTAGAATGCACGTCATATAAGTTTGCACGTATTAAAATGCGGAGCGATAATTCTGTCATATGTTATTTTCTAAATCTCATTCACAGTGGCGCCTCTGTCACGCAGAAACTTACATAGCCAGTAGAGGTAGATACCGGTAGAAGCTCGTATAAATAATCAAAATAATAAAACTTAATAACATTTTCTTATCTAACTAGTTTTTTTTGTAACAAACCTTGCTAAATTGAAATGAGACCAATCTGGGGCATTCCTTCCCTATACAAACGTGAAAAATTTTGAAATCGGTTCATAAATTGCGGAGTTCTGAGGTTACAAACAATTAAAAAAAAAATGGGTTTGCACTCCGGGAGTGCCGGCAGAAGTGAAAACCTTTACACACGATTCGCGCTTAACATTCAAATATGTAACAAGACAAATCGTATCGTAAATGTGATACGATAATCACATTTTAACATGTGTAATCCGCACTTTTATTATTATAAATAATAATGTTTGTTTATTTACTTTTTTGATGTAGTATATTTGACATTGTAAATAAACGCGACGCGAGTTCCGTCTTACGAATTTTCTATGAATTTTCGATCAGGACATACAATTTCACTTCAAAAACATACAACCGAATTGATAACCTCCTCCTATTTTTGAAGTCGGTTAAAAAAAAACTACTAGATAGAAAATTCAGCTACATGTACAAGTCAATTGCGAAATCGGACTCAGTTGTACGAGGTGTATGAAATGAAACAATTTAACCAAAGTGCCTCATTCATTGACTATGTCAAAATGTATTCAAAATTATTTAAAAAAGTGTGCAGACGCAAAAAAGAATGCAGAGTTCCAAAATCTATACATTTAGGTAATTAAATAAAAAAATCTGAAATTAAAACAAAGGCCACATGAAATTCAATATAATTTGCTTTTGCTAATTTGAGAAATATTTTACTGAAATGCCTACAGTCATAACTAATGTTATAATAATACATTAATAATTGCTCTCCATTATAATCAGATTTGCGAGGCTATATTAAAATTTCAGCAAGTTACCGATGGGGAGAAAATCTTCAAATACCTGTAGACATTACAAACACATTTAAATTGCTGACACAAAAAAAATGATTACCTATGGGTTATACTTAGGTACTCAGTAGATAAGTTTTTGTGATTGCTTTTTGCTAGGCTGGCTGGGCTAGGATAAGTTTTTGGTAAAGTTGTTGGTAACGCTATGATACTGCAGAAGTTTTTAATGAATAAATATAAATATCAAGGGAAAATAGTGCTATGAGTTAATGAAAAATAGGTTAACAGAAGAATCGCGCTTGTTATATTAGATATAGTTATCAACTGTAAAATCAATAATTATATGGTAATAAGGTAATAAGTAAATAATCTTAATATATATAAATCTCGTGTCACAATGTTTGTCCTCAATGGACTCCTAAACTACTGAACCGATTTTGATCAAACTTCGTAAATATCTGTTATTTGATCCAACTTAAAAGATAGGATAGTTTTTATCTCGATATGTCAAGTAGACAGCTAGTAATATTATAATATTGTAATAGTCATTGATTTAAAAAAGTGCAGATACGCGGCTGCGTTAGCACGTGGTGTTTTTGTCAATTAAAAAAGGACTGAAACGACACCCGCGTTGCTGGTGATGGGTGGGATGGACAGATGGGTCACCTATATAAAGCACTGTCTATCTCTCCAACGGCATTCTTGATCAGTCCGCCGCACTGGCCGCATTAGGTCGTCACGCTGCCGAAATTGAATGGGAATTCAGTATTGAAAAACATTTCAGTGAAGCACAATTGATTGTGTAACTTGTTTGTAGAAGATTATACTTTGTTGTGTGTTTTTAAATATGTATAATTGCTTTTTAATATACATGTTAAATTAACATTACGTAAGTAGATAGGTGGCGCCTGTGTGTTAACATTGACAACGTAGACGAAATTTTGAAAAAAATATTAAAACCCTGTTTCTGATGAAAAATGTTATTAAAAACCTAAGCAGAATTGTAAGTGCATTATAAAAATTATGGACAGTGACTAAAACCGAACAATTATTGGACAAAAAACACAAAATGCAGCTTTTTAGGAAATTCCGCGAGTGCATTGTTTAAGTTTGCGCAAATTGGAACACAGATTACAAGAAATAGGACATAGTGCATAAATATTAGTGATTTGTAAAAGATTCGGAACTCTAAAGTAAAAAAGTGCATTGTTAAATATCTTAAATATATCGATAAAGAAGATAAAATAAAAAGTGTATATCATTCTTCACTCTATTGTAAAAAAGCGCCGTCTATGGCGAAAGCAATGAACTGAAACGTAGCCCGACGCACCCCCAACGCAACGTGTCCGCTCACTATCGACCGAATTTGCTAGTTCCTGTCAACTTCGATAGGTGTCGCTACAAGTACGAAAAATGGAAGATATTCACAAAGCAATGCTAGAAATGAAGAATGAATTCAACAACAGATATACAACATTAGATAAAAAAATGGCACAGGTGAACGAGATAGAAAATAAAATAACATCAATAACAACATATATAGACACTTAATGTGAACAACTTTTTGAAGATTTTGGGAACCTAAGAACAAAAATAGAAAACCAAGAAAAAGGATAGATGAAATAGAAAAAATAATGTGCAGCGAAACCTAATGTTCTTCGGAGTAGAGGAAAATGAAAAGTCATACTTTGAGCTGCAGGATATAGTACTGGATATAATAAACAGACAGATGATGATAAATACACTAGACACTGAAATACAATCAGTAAGAAGAATAGGAAAGAAAGGGCCAAGATCCAGACCCATAGATATAGCTTTCACAAGCTTAGGGAAAAAATCAAAATACTTAAAAATAAAAATAAACTTGACGGAACTGACATATATATCAAAGAGGAGTTTCCGGTTCACGTCTTAAGGGCAAGAAAGGAGCTACGAGTATACCAGAAAAAAGAGATTGATAAGGGAAAAACGGCATTTATAAGATATGACAATCGTTGATCGTTAAAGAAAACAATAACGAAGTAACAAAAAAGACTTCTTTCAGTGTCCCCACAGACCCCGAAACAAAATCCTAGAAATACTCATGTTGCCGCCCCACAAGCCGACACTGCCAAGCAAACAAAACAGACAAACAAAAAATATAAGCTATCCACGAACACAATGTTGTCCTTCGTAGAACGTACAAAAGAAGCATGAAGATTTGAGGCCCCCTCCATACCAGAAAATAAACCAAGCATACCTAAACTGACATCTCATTCTCTCCCACCGCGGGGGAAATCGACTACAACCCCCAACTGGACATTAGCTCTACATCTGCTCGTACAACGTAAGATCGCTTAACGGCGAACACAGAATAATAGAACTTAAAAATCCTCTACAAAATGTTAAATGGGATATAATTGGGCTGTCTGAAGTAAAAAAGATTGGATGTGGAATTGAATAACTAGATTGGTGCATATTCTATTACTACGGCGGAACAAAAGGTCAAAGAGGAATTGGTTTCCTAATGAACAAGAAATATAAATCAAATATTATAGAATTTAAACTTTTTCAGACCGAATCGCTCTATTGAACATGAACATTAACAATACACATCTTTCTATTATACAAGTATATGCACCAACCGAAAACGCGATGAACTAAGAAATGGAGCATTTTTCTTAAACATTGGTAAAGTTAGAGATAGATCTAGGAACAACCAAATTATACTTGGAGACTTCAACGCAAAGATTGGAGGAACACCAGACTCAATTGGCTCGATCATAGGGCCCTTCACCTCCTAAGCCATTACAGGGCACCTGTAATGAACGAGGCGAGAAATAAAAATTATTTGCTCTAGATGAGGATCTGTCTATCATAAACACGCTCTATTAGAAAAACATCAATCAACGTTGGACATGGATGTCACCAGAAGGACACACGAGAAATAAAATAGATTTCATACTTTCCAAACAGAAAACACTATTTAAAAATATAAAGATCTTACGAAAAATACCTTTTCCTACAGACCACCGTCTTGTAAGAGGTACAATGGTTTTTAAAACAACGAAGAAAAGCAGAAATAAAGTTTCAACCGTTAGAACCGCCTCTACTTACCGAGAGAGAACAAGCAAAGTACCACAAGTTTCTTGAAAAAAAACTTACTCAATATACGAAAAATGTCGTCTCTACGCAACACCTATAAGACGCATTGGAAAGAGCTATTGTTGATAGTCTAACAGAATCAAGGAGCGCGAACAACAAAACTCCCTTTAGACTGTCTTACTCTAGCATATCTTTAATTAAAGAGAGACATGTTCTTCAACAAAAGGAAAATAAACATACAGCAGAAAAACACCACCTAAAAGAACTCTATAAATTGACGAACAGACTCGTAAAGGACGAATACAGTCTTGACAAATTATACAAACATGAAAAAGCATTGAACTAACAGGAGGCATAAAAAGATGCCAAAAGACCCTAGATGGTAAACAAACATGGATCCCTAAGCTTAAAAACTCTCAAAAGTCAACTGAAAAAAGAGGAGAAATCATGTTAATGGCAACGGAATTTTATAGGAAGCTATACAAAGAGAGACCTGAATCTGAAAACGGACATAATGCCATGAAACCGAAATTAGCGACAACTACTGATAACAACAAAAGTCCTGGGTCGGACCGTATTATTAACGAAGCTTTAAAAACGGGTAAAGACATAATTTCGGGACTAATTGTACTGATTTTCAACGAAATTTTGATGAGTAAAACAGTTCCACTGCAATGGACCGAGTCGGAAATTACTTTATCATACAAAAAAGGTGACCCTTCGGATGTATTAAATTAGACCCATCAGCCTGCTGTCCAGCCTCTACAAACTTTTTGCAGAATGCATATTATCAAGGATCGGACCAAAAATTGATGGTCTACAACCGGATGAGCAGGCGGGATTTAGACCTGGGTAC
Organism: Apoda limacodes; assembly: GCA_946406115.1. Lineage (NCBI taxonomy): Eukaryota > Metazoa > Arthropoda > Insecta > Lepidoptera > Limacodidae > Apoda > Apoda limacodes. The sequence goes on from OX291541.1 coordinate 53,169,782, forward strand.
TCGACAATTGACCATATTTAAGTAATATGCCAAGTAATAGAGAAATATAAGAAGTACAACACTCCCTTATTATTCGACTCTATTTCTCATAATTCAATTGTTAGAGCATTAAAACACCATGATATTGATGATGTATACAAAGAAATTATATTGAACATATATGGTAATTGCAAAAGTAGAGTGAAATTAGATAAGAAAGGCCCTTATTTAAATATTCAAAGAGGAGTACGACAAGGAGATCCAATGTCGCCAGAAAATCTTCATCGCCGTCCTAGAACTTATTCTTCATGATATTGGGCGGAAGCAAAACGGCATAAGAATAAATAAATCATGGCTAAGTCATTTGAGATTTGCGGATGACATAGTTGTGTTCGCAAACAGCGCAACTGAATTGGAGACCATGCTGAATCTCTCTTCTTCAGGAGTAGAGAAATAGGGCTGGAAATAAATTTAGAAAAAACAAAAATTATGACAAACGGCTCGACAAAAACTATCAAAATTAATAATAACGTGATTGAATAAGTAAAAAATTATACTTGGGAAAACTTGTTTCTTTTGACCAGACAGACAAAGAAGAAGTCGACAGGCGTATCGTTTTGAGTTTTCCAACTCTTCAACACTATTGGTCATTAAAACACATATTTAAATCTAAAATACCGATTCCACTAGAGAGAAAACTTATGGATTCCTGCAGACAGAGAAAGAAATGAAAATATACGAAAGAAAACAAAAATAAAAGACGCTATAGTACATGTTACAAGATTGAAGTGAAGGTGGGCCGGACATATTGCGCTCTACGGCGATTATATATGGACGAAGAGAGTAACTGTGTGGCGCGGACCGGGAGGTGGCAAGCGACGCACCGGTCGGCCGCTAAAGCGCTGGGCGGACGACATCCGCGCCGTCGCTGGCGCCGACTGGCTGCGGGCTGCACAGGACAGAGAGACGTGGCTGCAGTTGGAGGAGGCCTTTACCCGAAAAGAGGTCCCAATAACTATATTGGAATAGACTTATAAATACAAAAAACATCAGAAGTGGGATAAAAAACCTTTCTCTGCCGATTTATTAATCATTATTTTTTTTTCACCTACAAATTGTGTCAATTCGGAGGGTTGACTTAAAGCGCAACAATGCTGTCTCGTAAAACAATGGAGTGATGACGTAGCCTTGCTACTCTGACCAGAAAACTATTAGTATCGGTGATGAGTTGGTAATTGGACATTTATCGAAGGACTGGCGTCGTGTTTAGAAAATGATGCCGTATTCTGCAAGTAGTTAAAAGCCGGTAATTGAAGGTAATTGAAACTTTGCGAGGTAACGACCTAGTTAAGAATAAATATTTACGAAACAACTATTTATAACCAATACCTATGCTAATCTTATATTTTAATGATGTCAGATAGGCCAAACGGTCCTTAGAAGGTTCAGTGTTCTTTATCAAATCAAATCATTTATGTCGTAATGATGGATAAAACAATGTTACAAGTATATTTATTCAGTAGGTTTAGCCATAATTTACTCTTTCGAGCATAAAGATGTATAATTTTTTTTTAAATAATTTTAAATGAGTCTCTTCTTAATCATAAATACAAGTAGTTATGTCTTACTTGGATCACAAAAATTATATTGGTTTTATTAGAATTTTCATTACACTATCTATTGTAATATTCGTTAACTGAGTAAAAACAATTGTCCAGTAGCCTTTGTTTTAAACCGATGTCACGGTAGTTCTTTTTAATTCTGTGGTAAATTATTAAAGGCAGTAATCGTCATGTAGTACACTTGTTTCCTAATCATGGTGAGTCTTGTTTGTGGGAGTAATATAAAAGGAATATGATTACTTCTGAGAGGACGTGCTCCACCCATCTTACACATTTTTTGTATTTTAAATCTTCTTTCTATGTCAATGGAATTTACCCAAATTAAAAGCCATATTGTGAAACTAAGCAAATTTCAGCTCTGAGTTGCCGCAATGCAAATACAAATCTGTTTAATTTAGAGTATACCTAATCAACACGAGTTTCAGTTTATATTGTGGTCAATTCTTACTACGAAATACTTAGTTTCTTGTACTACATCAATTTGTTGGTCCCTATACTTAATATTTAATTGTTTAGGATTTAATTTAGGTTTAAGAAACCTTAATTTGTTGTTGTTTTGCAACAATGTAATTACTTTTTCAACTGTGTCATTAATTTCTTGTTTAAATCGACTTACATTATTGCTTTTGATTAAGATAGTTGTATCGTTGTTTTAAATTAGCTGTTTGGATGACCCTTTTTCACTTCTTTCATTTGTATACCTACGGACTCCTTTTGTCAAAGTTAGTACTGGAGTTAGAGTGTCAGACGTTATTATTTCAGTAGTGTCTTGAGACCAGGTTTTCCTGGTTTAGACGGTTTTCGAACTAATTTCCAGATCTAGACGATTTAAAAAATAAAAACCCTTAAAAAGAAGAAAAAATATATATGTTAAAATTTGGTATGATATTCAGTAAAACGCAATTGCAATAGTTTCTGTTTGATAAAAGAAATAGAAGAAATCAAGCGATATTGAGTTGTTATCAGTTTGTAGATATATTTTGATATTCTTAAAACGATAGGGAATTGACAATTTATAGGGACTTTGTAAAGAAATGATAAAAAAAAAGGTACTTTGCGCTAGTTTTCTTAAGGGTCACGGAGTTATTGAGTTTTCGGTGACGGCAGTAGGCAAAAACCTTGCCTTAAACAAAGATTAGGATCTAGATGCTTTAAAACCTGGTGAGATAGTTAAACTTGTGCTTTAAGCAATATTGTATACACATGTTTGTCGAATGAAATATCCAGTCGGTTAAAGATGAAACCATAGAAGTATTATAAAAGTAGTCGCGTAAACATGGCTGTATCAAGTAAAGTTGTACGTGCTTCGATAAGAAATTAATATTAAAAATCTCAAGGCATAACATTTCACAAGTAATCAAATAATAACAAAAACTTGATTTTAATTTCTAAACAAAAATAGGGTTACTCCGCAAGTAAAAGTAAAATAGCACAAGAATAAATCATGTCCATAATACGCATTAAAATTGGTTTTTACATAAAATTATAGTACCTACCCACATCTTGCGAACTGGATTTGCTAAATTTAATTGTTAACGTAACACGCAATTGATAGTTGACTTCTACACTTTAAAACGGGAAGGTAGCTTAAATAAAAGAAATAATTAAATGGAAATGAATTTTAGTATTTATTTTTCTTATTTATTTCTATTATCAGTAGGTATAAATTTAATTCTTTTTTAAACAATTTTGTGAATAGTGCCGCTAAATTTTGCTACATACCTCCGTGCTAACATAAATTTAGGTGGCCAATAAAGCAAACTGACTAAAAACTTTATAATTGGATGTTTCTGTTTTTAATCAAATTTTTGTAAAAATTTTAGTATTCCATACAGTTTTAGTATACGTAGCAGTTAATGTAGGTAATTATTTAATTTATATATATTAATATTAATGGCGTTTGTTAATGTACTGGTAAGCTTCCATATTATTATGTTATTAAATTTGGCAAATGTATTTGTTCAGATAACTAAAAAATCATGAATAAGTGAGGGGTCATCTGCTTGATACTACTAGTAGTATGTACATAAAGTTTGGTTGTACGCGTTGAGTGGTCAACTGCTGGGTACTTCCTGGGCTTCACTGACAACGGGTGATGGGGCTAGAGACCTTGAAGTAGTTGACCACGACATATAAAAGAATAATTTAATAATAAATAAAAAATATATTGTGTGAGTACTTCGTGGACGAAGTACAGTCAGTATGGCCGTGTTATATTAGATATAGTTATCGACTGTAAAATCAATAATTATATGTTAATAAGGTAATAAGTAAATAATAATATTATTATATGTTAATATTGTAATAGTCTTTGATTTAAAATAGTGCAGACACGTGGCTGCGTTAGCAAGTGGTGTTTTTGTCAATTAAAAAATGACTGAAACGACAACCACGTTGCTGGTGATGGGTGGGAAGGACAGATAGGTCACCTATATAACGCACTGTATATCCCTCCAACGGCATTCTTCAACAGCAAGCACCCCGGCTGGAATTCTGCCACCATGAGCCCAGCCGGTCGTCGGCTTTTCGACGAACGAACGACGGTTCGGATACGTGATTATGGGTCCGGATATTCCAACACACATCCCGTTCCAGACTGGCCAGCAACCAGATGTCATCGACCTACTGGTACACCATGGTCTTCGATGCCAACCTACTCTAGAGGTGTTGCCTGAGGACATGGGATCAGACCATCTGCCCATACTCGCCATACTAACTGCCCGCCCGACAACTGGAAGCACGCGCGTTTCTCGTATCCGAACCGACTGGGAGAAATTTGCGGAACACATGTAAGCCCACACCCCGTCTCGACCCGTACTCACTGCAGCGGACGTGGACGAACTTGCCGAAGACCTGCCCACAGCTATGCAGAACGCCTTGACAGCCTCCTCCACTACCACGTCGCACACGGGGAGGCTTCCCCCTCTCACAAAGCACGTCACGGATCGCATTTCGGAGAAAAGGCGCTTGCGTAGATTGTGGCAGACAACGCGATGTCCGACTCTTCGCCGCCGAACCAACAAGCTGGCTGAAGAGATAAGGAAGGAACTGGATGCCATTACCAAGAGTTCGTGGGACCAAGCGATAGAGACCGCAGGCGACGACTGGAACGCGTTACATCGACTGTGCAGATGTGTAACGCGCACCCCCGCGCCCATTCGACCACTCTTAGCCGACGACGGGACACTTCGCTACCGTGCAGCAGATCGTGCGGAGATACTAGCGTATTATGTCGAACGCCAGTTCGAGCCGAACCACGCGTCAGATCTGGACCATGTCGCAGCAGTCGAGCAACACCTTAGAGACTACTTTGAATCGCCGATAGCTCCAGAAAGGATCCTGTCGTCTTCTCTCCGGGACAAGTTAGACGTGGCTTCCTCAAGACCAAACCCCGCAAAGCTCCAGGTGCCGATCGCATTACGAACACAGCGTTGCGTCACCTTCCGCCGAAATCTGTGGCAGCGGTGACGCGCCTGTTCAACGGCATAATGCGGTCTGGACACTTTCAGCAGACATGGAAATTAGGCCACGTCATAATGATACCTTGGCTGGCAAGAACACTCAAAAACCTGAGGGCTACCGGCCGATAACTTTGCTGTCACACATCTCTAAGGTGTTCGAAAAGCTCCTGCTGAAACACCTGCATGAGCACTTCACCCCACGCCCAGAACAGTTTGGCTTCAGAGCGCAACACTCCACCACCCTTCAGCTGTCGAGAGTACTTCACCACGTCGCGGTGGCCGCGAACAAAAAGGAATGCACTGTGGCAGTACTCCTCGACATGGAGAAGGCGTTCGATCGAGTTTGGCACCTAGGTCTGCTGTTAAAGCTCTCGTCGTCCCAGATCCCGCGCAGGATAACTATGGTTATCCAGTCCTTCCTTCAAGACCGCAGCTTCAGCGTCATAATTGAAGACACAATATCTTCTGTGCGCCCCATTGAAGCCGCAGTACCTCAGGGGAGTGTGCTATCTCCGACGTTTTACTCATGTTACACCGACGACAACCCGAAGGAGGGGGGAGCTATGCTGGCACTATACGCTGATGACGCGCCGTACTTGACCACCTCCATCAGACCAGATCACGCCGCTACCAAGATGCAGCGGACCCTCGATGCCTTGCCAGACTGGCTCTCCAGATGGAGGTTGTCGGTTAACGTGAGCAAAACTCAAGCCATCCTTCTGCACCGCACACAGAAGATACCCCCACCGCTTCACTTCTCAGGGCAACAAATTAAATGGTGCCTCAACGCAAAATACCTCGGCGTCACCATTGACCGTCTCCTGACAATGAAGGCGCATGTGACCAGCATCGTCAACCAGACCAGATCCACACAGGCTTCGCTCGCTCCAGTGCTCAGGGCAAAACTGCCTGTACGGACGAAGCTCGGGGTCTACAAAACCTACATCTGACCCCGCCTCACGTACGCAGCGCCAGCATGGTTCGCACTACTAAGCGAAACCCAGCGCAAGCGACTAAGCGCAGTACAGAACAGGGCTCTTCGCACCATAGTCGGCGCATCCCGCTACGTGAGGAACGCTACGATTGAGAGAGACCTGCAGATCGAGCCACTGGACGACTTTGTCGGCCGCCTCGCGACCAACATGTTCGCGTGCGCTGACGAGTCCCGATTGCCGCACATAAAAGACTTGGCGCCGCAGCACGCGCGGCCACCGGACAGCAAAGCCTACCCACGGGACCTAGTCCTTGTGGAGAGCAATGCTCCTAGCTGAAGACCCATGGAAGCCGACGGTCAGTGACCCACCCAAAGACCTGCCCATAGTCACGGGTAGCGCACAGCTACCATTTGAAGGAGGCCACGCCTCGAGCAAATTTCCCCACGCACACACTGTGTGTGTGTGAGAAGACACGAACGCAACGGCAGTTCAGTCTGCCGCACTAGTCGCATCAGGTCGTCGCGCTGCCGAAACTGAATGGGAATTCAGTATTGAAAAACATTTCAGTTAAGTACAATTGATTGTGTAACTTGTTTGTAGAAGATTATATTTTGTTGTGTGTTTTTAAATATGTATAATTGTTATTTAATATACATGTTAAATTAACATTACGTAAGTGATACCTAGCTGACAGTTTTAGCTCTTTGTGGCATTTGGATGGACCAGTAAATAAGGTCTTTAAATACTTATTATGTTCTTCTTGCAGTTTGTGAATAGCTTACGAATCTTAGATACTTAAAGGCTTATTGTGTTTCTACTCGAAACTTAGATTTAATAAGTACATACTTTATATCTCATAAAAGTTTTGATATTTACTTCAGACTTTGATTTATATATCCTATCATCAAAATACCTACCTACATTATCGTATTTATATACCGTCGAATCTAACACGCTCGACTGGGCGTGTTTGGTATATTTGATAGTTTGGTAGTCCAAAATACCTGAGTAAACCGTAGTCACCGGTGAAATAGCTCAAAAAGTTACCAAGCTAAAGTGTGGATTGGATTTATCAGGTAGCAGAGCTTGTCAGAGCCATATGTAGCCAATCTACGGAAGCGGGTCAATAACGACTATTGTATGGAAACATATGACAGCAGTGCATTTCTTCCGGATGGGATGTCGACGATGACAAAATAAGTAGGTATCGTTTATGTAGAACTATTAGTTTCGCTGCTCAAATATGTCCTACGGCTATTTGACCAAATCAACTCGTCCCTTAAGATGCCCCAAATAAATACGTGTATCTTCTGTACCTATGCAATCGACGATCCTTTTTTTTCGGAGGCTTCACAGATTTTATGAGGTAACCGTTTTACTGCAGTACATTGTGCATCATCACACCGTGCCGCGGATGAGGAATCTACAATCCGTAGTAACATCTTTCACCAACCGGGCATATGACCTATGTGACAAGGAATTTATTGATAAAACAATTACTTCAGAAGGCTAGTCACATCTTTCGGAGGTCCGATGGCCGATGGAGCAGTTATGTCCTACAGTGAAGACTACGTACTGGAAGACAAAACCTCCAGCCTGATCGACCGATGAATTTTAGAAGGTGGCCGATGGTGGCTGTATGCAGAAGGCAGAGTAACGGAAGAAATGACGTGCATTAAAGGAGGCTTATGTCCAGCCGTGGTCTGAAATAGGCTGATATGGTGATAATGGTGTTAAAAAACTATAGATTATATACATACAATAAAAAAAACTACTAAAATCGTGTTATTGCCGTGTTTTATCACAAAAGGTTTTTTAGATTGGCTATTACTACTAAACGCACCACCGAATCTTGTCAGTTTTTTTTTAAAGTTTACATAGGTATTGTGCATATTATAATACTGTTCTATTGTCAGCCATCTCCGCGATGGTTACATTTTTGATACCATAACCCCACTTTGAACGGCCGTATCTACCAAACGCTCCAACACCATGCGAGCAGACCGCCTCGAACCTCATCACAGCAATGGTCTACACGCTATGAATACTAAATCAGCCTTCCCGGCGATGGCGGAGGAACGCTTAGGTGTCGAGGTGTTGTCTCCTGACTGCGAGGAAGCAGGGTAGAGTAGGGAAGAATGAAGATATAAGTCAAAGTCAATTTTTTTAATACAAATATTGTATTTTTAAAAGCTTTTATTTAACTTCCAATATATGTAGGTACATATAATCTAAACAAATGTTTTAGCTTTATACCATGGTTAAAAGGTTCAAAATGTCTGATGACGGCGGTCACCGCATCTGTGCGAGCACGACGGTAAATAATTATGCGCGCGCAACAAAGACCAATGGTAACCTGTCATTGTACGAAATTCTTCGTGCTTTGCATCTGTGCTTTTAGTGTCTATGATTCTAAGCACATTTTTGTTAAGCGTGAAGACGCTTTAGATATTATTATCTCATTTTGAAATATAAAACTACTTAGTGATTTAGAATATTTCGTCTACAAGATTATCCGAAAATCTGAATGTAAACATTCTAGACAAGATTTTTATTGTTTTTTTGTCCCAAAAATTAAGGTAATATTAGTAGTATAATATTGGGCACTCGAGACCACCTCCGTGTCATCAGGCTCACTCCGTTCGCCTGCACTCCGGTGGCTTAGCGTGCCCAATATTATGATTTTGAGATCTTCTGTTTACCTTGAGTGACTGAAGTTGTTTTGTTCTTTTCTGCTATAAAACGAAAATAGTTCTTTCATTAATGTCATTCAAGGCAAAATGCTCTGTTGATTTAGTTCACAATGAAGTTTGTTAAACAAAGTTAATCCCTGCAGCTCGACAAAATTTGTCCAGATACTATAAACACAACTCATCGCCATGGAAATCTCTTACCTGATACCGTTCGTTGTATAATTTGTGGACCGTCAAATAGTGGAAAAACTAATTTGGTTATCGGTCTTCTATTACATCAAAATGGTTTACGTTTTAAAAACGTATATGTCTTCTTAGAAAGAGTTTTGCATCTTGTTTCAGGCGTGTCTTACGCAAAATACAGTGATAATGAAGATGTGCTTAGTCCTCAGGACGCAAAACCGAATTCAGTAATAATATTTGATGACGTAGCATGCGAAAGTCAAACAAACATTCGAGATTATTTTGCTATGGGTCGTCATAAGAATATAGATTGTTTTTATTTAAATCAAACGTATAGCAAAATTCCTAAACAGCTTATTCGAGACAATGCAAATCTTTTAGTTTCATTTAAGCAGGATGATATCAACTTAAGACACATATATGATGAGCACGTCAACACAGATATGAAGTGGATTGAATTTCGTGAAATGTGTTCCAAAATATGGAGTGAAGCGTATAACTATCTAGTTATAAACAAAGATTGTTTAAAAAGTAACGGGTGTTATAGAAAGAAATTTGACACCTTTGTAATATTTGATTAGTGATATTATAAATGTCTATAAAATTGTATTTTATATTCATTATTTCATTGCTACTTACTATTGAAGGTTATATACGTAAACTATTGAGAGATATAATATATAAGTATACAGACAACATTAATATGGAAAAAGAATTAAAAAAACACAAATCGTAAAAGCAGTGGAAGCAGTTAAGTGGAAAGTAAAAAATTTGCGTACAATGGAGACTGATAACCATGAAATTTTACAAACAGTTTTCAAACCTATCATCAATCCGCTTATTCAAATGATAGGGAGTGAAATACCAAATTTAGCTAATGATACATTAGAAAATAGTTATAATAATATAATTGGTATCAATGCATCTCCGCAATCAACAATAATGGATAAAACTGTTGTAAATAGAAATTCTATGGTCTCAACACCTAAACGCTCATCTGATGAAGACGATAGTTCCGACATTAATAACATTTCCGATGAGGGTGATGAATCCTTTAAAACAATTGAATCAGTATCAACTCCTGAACAGAATACATCATCATGGTCCCTATCTTCAGAAGCCTTTTGCGATGTCCCCTTCGGTGTTCGACGAGAGCGCGGAAAACTTATAATGGGATCAGTTCGCATAAATGTTACCGATAGAGAGATTTCAGTTGCTGGAAGAGTATATAGTTCACCAGGGTTGGTAGAGTTACTTTTCAAGAAAATGCCTGATTTAGATTTAGTGACAAGTGAAGATTTGAAAAATTATAAATCAATGCTTCTGAACACAAATGCTCATCGTAGGGACTTTGATCCCCATAAGCCATTAAAATCGAACAAAGGACGAAAATATATAACTGTTATAAAACCATTGTTCAAATTACGAAAACAATCCGTCAGTACTGATGACAATATTGACGAAGATTTTGTTGAACAAGGGTTGCCATTGATGAAAAGATTAAAAAAGAATACTGCTTATGTTTACTGGGACGATCCTAATGAATTAGTTGATAGACTAAAGTTATTGACAGCTTCTAGAAATGCTGGAAATTCGGGTTTGGATAACGAAATAATATCTATTATAGAAGAATTGCGAGAAAGTGGTATTATAAATTAGATAAATATGTATTGGTTTTTATTACTTTACGTTTACCTTTCAACATAAAAGCAACGTTCTATATTTCATAATGAATATTGATAAATTTGGTCACCATGTGCATAAAAGAATGCGTTTTTCAGAAATATTTGAATTTGCTGATAAAGCACTGTTAAAGTCAGATAGTGGGAGTTTTGACTTACAATCAGCAAGACTAGTAGGTGTGAAGTCACCTATAAAGTCTGATGATGCTGTCAACAAGGAATATGTAGATCACACATGTAAAAAAATTTGTAGCAAGAAAGATTTTGAAACTCTTACAAAAACTTTAAAAACTGATATAAAAATGTATTTAAAACAGTTTGAAGAAAGGTTTTGTTCGAGAGACTACTTGGATAAAATAGTAATTAAGATTAAAAATGAGCAAACATCAAGTGGTAAATGAAATCCACAAACCAGAACAAAAATTTCCTCGGCGTCACGTTATTTTAAGAAGGATTGATGATTTATGGCAAGCAGATCTCATAGATTTTAATAATCTAAAAAAATATAATAAGTGCTACAGTTTTATTTTGATTATTATTTATTGTTTTTCGAAGTATGCTTGGTCTGTACCATTAAAAACGAAAAGTAAAAAAGAGGTCAGTACAGCCTTGAAAACATTTTATGTTTAAGTGGTCGTTGTCCAAATAATTTACAAACTGGTATGGGTTCAGAATTTAACAATGAATCTTTCAAAAAAATTATGAATGCTTTTAAAATAAATCATTATTCATCATATTCAGTTAAAAAAGCTTCTATTGTCGAAAGACTGATTAAAACTATTAAAAAATCAGTTATTTAAATGTTTTACTTTCAATGGAAATAAAAGATGGATTGGAAATACTATGAAAGACGGTATGCTTTCATATAATAATACCAAACACCGCATCACCCAATTCAAACCATGCGAAGTTGACAAAGAAAATGAAATGATGGTTTTAAATAATATCAACAAGTCCCAGAAACAGTCATTTACGTCATATAAAAATAAATTTAAAGTAGGAGATATTGTTCGCATTAGTAAATATAAAACAATATTTCAAAAGGGATATACTCCTAGCTGGACTACTGAACTTTTTGTTATTAGAAAAGTTAATAACACTAACCCACTAACTTATCTTATTGAAGATTGCAAAAAACAAATAATAATGGGGTCATTTTATGAGCAAGAACTTCAAAAAACAAACTGTCCTAACGTGTATTTAGTAGAAAAAGTTATTAGAAAAAACAGAGATAAGTTGTTTGTTAAATGGTTGGGTCTTAATGATAACGAAAATTGCTGGATTAGAAGAAATGAACTTGTTAAATAATTTAACGTACTTATACTATCTACAGTTTTCGGTACTTATCACTTTCTTTTCAGAAATGAAAGGAGAAGGACTTGTTAATAATTTAATTAATAATCTTCCTTTTGAGTTACATTTACCAGGATATAACTATTGCGGTCCGGGAACACGACTAAGAGAACGATTATTAAAGGGTGATAAGGGGGTCAACAAATTAGATGAAGCTTGTATGCATCACGATATTGCATACTCTAATTTCTCAGATCTGTCGAACCGGCATAAAGCAGATAATCAATTACTAAATATGGCAAGAAAACGTCTAAAATCAAAAGACTCTGGAAAAGGTGAAAAACTTGCATCATGGCTTGTTAGCAAAGTTATGAAAGCCAAAATTAAAACAGGTGCAGGAGTCAAGAAGTTCAAAAAAATTATATCCAAAATACGATCAAAAATAAAGAAATTTAAACATAAATATAGTAATACTGCTATTAAATATGCATATTTAGCAGCCAAGAAATTATTTCCTAAAAAATGCCGTGTGCACTTACCACGTATTATACCACTTCCGAAATCAGGAGGCATTCTACCTTTGATCCCAATATTTGCGGGGCTGTCAGCCTTAGGTAGTTTAGCTGGAGGTTCGGCAGGTATAGCTAAATCAATAAATGATTATAAAATGGCTCAACAAAATTTGAAGGAGTCTGAACGACATAATAAAATTATGGAATCTGTAGCATTAGGTAAAGGATTGTATATTAAACCATATAAAAAAGGCAATGGCATATTTTTAAATTTATCAAAAAACTGAGAACCAGGCTGCCTGAAAGAGCACTTACAAATTATGACATCTTAGAACATGCCAAAAAAACAAAAATACCAGAGTTTAGAGGAGTATATATGAAAGACAGATTACCTGAAAAGGTGAAAAAAGTTGAATGAGGCATAGTTAATTTGGATAGTTACAAGAATCAAGGAACTCATTGGGTAGCCTATGCAAAGATTGATAAATATTGTCAGTATTTTGACAGTTTTGGAGATTTAAAACCACCGATTGATTTAGTAAGATATTTAGACACAAACAATATAACTTACAATTACACTAAGTTCCAAAAACTTAATTCATATAATTGCGGACATCTATGTTTAAAGTTTTTGCACAATTTCTGGAAACAATGTACGATACAGGTAAAAACGGTAGTATAAATTCGGACTGATTAGTTCTTCTGTTACCAATAGCAATATGTCCTTCACGCTGTCTATAACAGGTAACACCTCTGTTCTGAGGACGAACTATTTTCCTACATTACAACTTGATGGTAAATATGAGTGTGCCTTGCTACATTTATCTACATTTAATTCCTTACCGAATATTGATAGCAGAAAGAATAAACTTCATCATGGAACTAATGAACTAAGAGAAATCCCTGAAGGTGCATACGAACTTCAAGATATTTGTGATTATTTAAAATCTAAAATTAAAAAATGTGACTTAAAATTATATTGTAACAATAACACTTTAAAGACAACAATATTTAGTACTAAAGATATTCATTTTGAAAAACGGTCATCACTTGGTAACCTGTTAGGTTTTGGTGAAGTATTGTTAAAAGCTAATAAATTACACGAGTCCTGCTTTCCAGTTAACATTTTATCAACAACTGTGATCAGAGTCGAATGTGACATAGTCAGTGGTTCATACATAAACGGAGTTTCCAGTCACATCATCCACGAGTTTTCTCCGAATGTTCCTCCAGGTTATAGAATAATAGAAATACCAAAAAACATTATTTATTTTCCTATAAATAGGAATACCATTAACAATATAGACATAAGAATATTGGATATAAAGAATAACTTGATAAATTTAAGAGGTGAAGAAATGCAGTTGTATTTACATATCAACAACGTCCAGTTAAAACGCGTAGTAATAATAGTGGTGTTCGTAAAACAACACATACCAAGAAAAAAAAATTAAGCGTTGAAAACATAAACTTTTAAAATTAGTTGGCCTATTAAAATGAGTATTTTAAACATTATCAATCCTCCTGTTCACGATAATTTTATCGAGGCTATTGAAACTCATTCGTATAAACCTTATGTCACAAGTTTTAACAAAAACGATGAAATTAGAATTCCGATGAATCAGCAAGATGTATACATATTGCCCTCCGCAAGTACCTTGTACTTAGAAGGAATAGTAAATGTAATAAAAAGAGATACAAAAGAAGAAGTATCTAGTGTTCAATTTACAAACAATATATATTTATTTCAAGATAGTCGATATGAATTAAATGGAGTCGAAATTGATAAAGTGAAAAATGCTGGCGTTACCACAACAATGAAAAGTTTATTATCAATGAATGAAACTGATTCAAAAATTTCAAAAGCTTGGGGTTGGGACATTGATGGTACAAAAAATATGCATGGTGGTAGATTTTCAGCATCTATACCTCTGAGCAATATTTTAGGTTTCGCTGAGGATTACAAGAAAGTTGTAATTAATTGTAAACATGAACTTGTCATGTTGCGCAGTAACACAAATCTAAACGCGGTCAAATTAAATACTGGAGAAGTTATAGACGATATTGAAATACATAAGATAATCTGGCGTGTTCCGCATATTAAGGTCTCCGACCGAGAACGAATAAATTTTCTTAAACTATTAGAAAAGGATCGCACCATTCAATTAACGTTTAGAAATTGGGACCTATATGAAAATACGTTAGCTAAAACCACCAAGCATACCTGGACCATCAAAACTTCATCTCAAATAGAAAAACCTAGATATGTTATTGTGGGCTTGCAAACTGGTAGAAAAAATGATGCTTTGAAAGATATGTCGCACTTTGATCATTGTAACTTACGTGATGTTAAAGTTATTCTGAATTCAACATATTTTCCTTATGAATGTCTAAATGCAAACTTTTCTGAAGAAAGATTTGTTTTAATATATGAACAATACGTTAAGTTTCAACAGTCTTATTATGGTCATAGAGCTGAACCCTTGTTAAACACTAAAAAATTTAAAGAAAAAGCGCCGCTATTTGTCATTGATTGTGCTCGTCAGCCTGAATCACTAAAGAGTGGGCCTGTAGTAAACATTCGATTAGAGTTAGAAAGTGATGTAGAAATTACTGTTTAATACTAAACGATTGTATAGTTGAATATAAACCTTTAAGTTACATCGTTCGTAAAATATCATGAATTCTTATTTTGTCGATGTTCAAGGATTTAAAAATTACAAAAATGATTTTATCATAAAAGAATTTGCAATTTCTGACAAATATAACAACACTCGGGTATTTTTGATTAAGCCTCCTTACCCGTACACGAAATTAACTGATGAAGAAAAGAAAACAGTATCATGGATTGAACGAAACAGAGGTATCTATTGGAGCGAAGGTTACATAGATTATTATAAATTCTTAAGGCTAATGAAATCATTTTTGAAAAATAAGGAAGTCATAACGAAAGGAGACGAAAAGAAAAAATGGATTAATTTACTCTGTGAAAAGTGCCAGTCTTCAAATATTGAGGAGATAGGTTGTCCTAGCTTTGGTAATCTGTATGATAAATATAGTAGTGTAGGTTCTGTATAAAGTTGTAAAAAATGTTTTATGTATTAAAAAATGGTACTTTGAAAATGTGTAAATTTTTTACTTGTTTACTAAATAAATAAATAGTTTAATATTTTTTTGTATTATTTTTGAACCTTAACCTATCCCTCACTTATAATTTTATTATATTTATGAAACGGATACAAGAAAGGTAATGTGAAAGGATAATTTAAACTATGGGGTGGACATCTACGGGGGAAAATGTTAATAATGATATGTGAGTGAGACTTTAAATAATACACTTTTTTAAATATACTTTTTTATTTGCAATTTGTACATTTTATATTTCTAAATAGATTTCATATTTATCTACTAATATATGGTCGCAGCGCAGGCTATTTTGACATCCGTATCTTGTCTTGACATGAAACAAAGCGTTATTATCTGTAACAAAACCAAAAATGATTAGTGTATTGCTTCTGTAAAAGGAAATAATACCATTTCAAAGACTTAAAAGTAAGAAGAAGTAAAAATTAGCTATTATATAAAAACATATCTACATACCTAAAAAGATTTACGTTGCACAGATTTTCGTTGCGCTCTCCTAGCTCAGACGTTATTTGGTATATTAATTGGGATGCCTTGTATAGAATATTGTCCTTTTCATCATAAACTATATATTGAGTTTTAATACGCGATCGTAAATGCACATCATTTGCTTTATCAACTACATCAAAAATCTCAACTTTTACTAAATACTTTGGTATTTTTGAGTCCATAACTGCCACCATACTAGCTTGCATTGATCGAACTTCAGACATGATTTCGTGTATACTGCACGTATTAATACTGATATAGATGTGACCGCACTTAACGCGAAGAACATAATGAGCTAAGAGCTAGGCATATGCCATGCACCATATACTAGACAACGCGCCCAGCTCCCCCGCGCTCGCACGCTATGCAACAATGCAACGCAATACGCATGCGTCATTAAAAATCATGTCTGAACTGGTTAATTGTTGCTCTAGATAGACTAATAGTAGGTATAGTGGTATCTTCCAAGTATAGTGGTAGAAAATAAATAAAAAATACAAATTCTACATACATAAATTTATTTTCAATAATCCTGCACTATACAATTATACTCTACTTTTTTTAAATATTTATAAGTCGAAAATTACAAAATGTAAAAAATAATCAAACCCAATAGTCACTATTTCATTTTCAACCAAAGACTCGGTATTATAATTACACAATAGTCTATAGTAAATGTTTTCAACGGAAGAAAGTGTGTCTTGTTTAATAATTTTTTTAAAACGTGTAATGCATTCAGACACATATTCATCTAAATTTAAAAGATAATCTAAATATATACACATACAACGGTAAATATTTTTTAAGATGCCTAGTACTTTTGTAACGATTTCGTAATCACACAGTTTTACACACTATAAAAAGACATATAATTCATGCATATCACAAGTATTTAAATTTAGAATATTTTTAATATAACCAATATCACTTGAGGTTAATGTTACTATTTCACAATCACTTTGCAATATCTTGACTTTTGGTTTGAAATCGATGTCGCCCTATAGTGCAATTATTAACTGTAAATCGTTATATTCGTATGCATGTTTTAAGACACATATGGTTGACAAGTAACTTATACCCTTAAAATAGACACGTGACCCCATGCTGTCGTAGACACTTTATCTCCTGACACCAATCGCTTATCGTCGTTGCTTGACAGGGCAATCTTTTTAACGCTACGCGTGAACACTTCGTGTTTTATAGATTTGAATAAAATTTTTTTTTTTTTTATGACACCGCCTTTAAACAATGTTTTTCTATAATTTGAAAAACTTTAATTTCGTACAACACATGTCTTTACACCTTTAGCTTTTTTAATAATACTGTTTGCAGTTTTAACGCAGTACAATTTAGAACGTAGGCCTACAAACTTTGTAATAATATCCCCTCCCATTTCGTCTTTAAAAAGACCTGGAACTTTTTTATTAATTAGTGGCAAGTCATAGTCATTTTGTAAACCATAATTGCTAGTATCGAAGTACTGTATAAAATGTTTTTTTAGGTCTTTATAAAAGTCAGGTGTTTTTATGTGATATATGAAACTGTCTGTATCAGTATAGCACATGCGTACGCGTTTACCATAAAATGGTTGAACAATAGAGTAATGAAAATCGTACATGTGAGCTTTAGATAGCTCAAGCACGGTAAACCCTATGTATAGAGGATTATCTAAAATTATCTGTTCAGGCTTGGTTTGTATAGCAACCAAATTTTCAGTAAAGACTGAAACACTATGAAAACTCGGACTTGCTATTAATTTGTCTGCGCTATTTTTCTTTTTAGTTTTATTTTGGGTGTCAGACCATTGATTCACTAACTGTACCTTAACCCTTCGCTCGTTGTTTTCTAATGTTTTACCAAAGATACTATTGTTTAACAATTTAAAAAAGACTTGTTCAAATTCCGATTTTGCGTTTTGTCTTAAACTTGTATTTAGATCGATGTATTGTTTTAGGTAAGAGCTCTGCCTAAACGTAATAACGCGATGCACTTTTTTAAGGATTAAACCGTGTTTTATACAAGTTTTTAAATTTACATAGTGAATTACGTAAAAATATTTGTCAAATCAATTCGGAATAAGTTTAGAAGTTTTCCCTCCGGGAGGAATACTTTTTTCTGGACAAAACAGTAACTCGTTATGTTTTCCATGCAATTCTTTAGGATAAATCAAATCGACTTCTAGTATAAACCCGTAATCAGCATCATTTGATACATTGTTAACATTAAAATTATCTATTTCAGATTGACTCAAAAATCGAAAGTTTGAAGAAGGCAAAGCTTGACACATGCTGTATCCATAAAGATTATTACAATCTATGTAGACTATATATGAGTCAGTTAACAAAAGATCATAGTGTAAAACGTGTTTATTGTTAGCTTCTGCATATCTGTGCGAACACATACAAACACCGCCTCTTATACCGGCTTGAATCATTCTAATTATTTCTAAACCTCCAATGAGTTCAAGCTCGACACCTGTTATAAAAAACATGCTATCCCATGATAAGCTACTTGCTGTTAAGTAATATGCTGGATCGAGAAGATAGTGACGTTTGCATGTTTGCCTAAAATTTTCGAAAATATCCGTCAGCAAAAGCACTTCAATTTGCAAATATAAATCAGTGTACTGACCGAGATTTAAAATATGAAATGCGCGCCAAACTGTTTGAGCGTGTTCGTAATCTTCATCCGAAATAGTTTCATTAGTAAGAGAACTGTAAAAACATTCTTTTATAGGAAGTTTCTGTTCATTGTAACGATCCCATTTATCCATATATTTGTAAGGATAAACACCTTTACGTGTACCTAAATCGAATTGAGTTGGATTTAAAAAACCATCTACGAAGATGTATAAAATGTTCTTTTTTTAAAGTTTTAGCCAACTTTTCTAATTGAATGAATTTAGTAAATGAGATATAGTTCTCTTTAGTTTTAGGAATGATTTTTATCGCTCCTGGAGCTTCTCCTAGATTTTTGGTAAACAGATGGCTGTCATAGCCTGCCATATTGTGGAAAAATATCGGTACAAATTTGGAAATTTTGTATTGTAAATTACAATAGTTATGAGCTGCACCACGATAACGGTCTGATATATGAAAATGGTCTTTCACTTTGTCACCAAATAAAAAATTCTGGCAAATATGGCAAAGGGTTATGTAGCATTTTTAAAATCTTTTGCATCATTTTCATTAAAAATAATAGGAACATTTTGAGATAGAATTTTGTGTATTTTAAGCGCGTCTCTATAAAGATAATCGATAAATGTTTCAATACAGTCAACGCCGCGGTAAGACACATATCGATTATGGTTAGGGTCCGCTGTACAAACAATTTGATAAGCAAACGCTGCTGGAATATGATGTTGTAACGTTTCTGTATTCGAAGTGCCTGATGTTTCTTTATAGCACGGTTTCAATAAAGTTTCGATGTCCGCGTAAACTACGACAGGCACATTTTGTTTACAGTCATAATTTTTGAATTTGATTACTGAACCCTTTTCCGGTAATAAAGTCACTATTCCACCACAAACGTGATGATCAACTTCGAGTTGTGTTTTAAAAAATACTAAACACGTGTCGCAAAAATACAGTTTCCCGTGATGGATTGTTATTTGTTTACGAACAAGCCGTGACAAATCCTTACTGAGACAGTAATGCGATTCACCATTATTTTCAAAAAACAACAAATGTATGATTTTTTTATTACTTATATTTTCAGACTTATACAATGGTCCCGTTATGGTCTTATTGTTTCCAAACCAAAAATTATGAATTTTAGCTGTGGATTATTTTTTTCAAAAATGTGGATATCTGTAAACGTTACGGGAAAAGACATGCCATCTATGTTCAAAACATCATGAAAATGAGGATAAGGATAAGATTTCAGAATGATATTTTGCTGGGTAAAGGTTTGCCATAACACATAACACTCCATAAAAAACAAAACTGATCGTTATTCTGAATGTTAAGACAAGCTTTTTTATTCTTTATGACTCTCGGCAATTGTATAAATGTGGACCCCTCCCCCTCCCCACCCCGCAACGGTTGGTAACGGTTTACATTTACCTCCAAATGTGAAGCACTTAGGAAGGCCCAACCACTTTCACGTTGTTAAGTGAAAGTGGTTGGGCCTTAAGTCTGAGGAGAGACTTTGCCTCCCTGTGTGTGTTCTACCGCTTGTACAATGGATTGTGTTCTGAGGAATTGTTCGAAATGATGCCCACGGCTACTTTCTACCATCGCACCGCTCGCCATCGACAGGGAATTCATTCTCACACTTTGGAACCAAAATGGTCGCGTACAGTGCGGTTTCAGAGATACTTCCTCCCGCGAACCCTTGGGTTGTGGAATGAGCTCCCTGCCAAGGTTTACTCTAAGGACTAGAGTATGGTGTTCTTCAAAAAAGAATTTATTAGATTTCTGAAGGGTCGGCAACGCGCGAGTGATGCCCCTGGTGTTGCAAGCGTCCATAGGCTACGGTGACCGCTTACCATCAGGCGGACCGTAGGCTTGTTTGCCATAATGCCATGCCATGGTATAAAAAAAAAAAACGTTGCTCAAACTCTTCAACTTTCTTTGTTAAAGTATCAACAACTTTTGAAAAAAACTTATTAAAATCGTAATTATAATAAATTGGTATGTTTTCGTACTGAAGGACTTAATTTCTTGCTTGTTATTTTTAAACAAAACAAAAATTGAAAATAACTCCAAATTTACCTTTAGACAGGTATGTTTTTGTAAGTTTTCATTCAAAAGTAACATTAGTTTACTACGAAGAGAGTTTAAAAACATAGATAAATTATTTGGAATAGGTTCAAAAGCCACTAGTCTATAGGAAATAATGCGTCGACGAAACGCCGAGCTAATAATTTCAACCCCATCGCTATGGCGTTGAGTTTTATCATTTTTCTTGAGCGTATTGCTCCTTACGTGACCAGTCCATGACTTATTATTGACAGATACGCTACAAACAGAACAGAAAGGCATTTTTTTTTAATGAATTAACGAAAACCAAAATATCAGGAAGTTGTTATGAAAAAGTTATTAACCTCATGAATATTTAAAGTATAATGCGTGAGTTCAAAAATAAAATAATGTAGATAAATCCATTGTTAATATATTTTTTAGGTAAATTTTAACTTATTATTAAAATGCGTAGGCTCACTATCCCTAAACAAGTTGAAGGCTATAGCGAGAAATTCCTGTATAGCCCCCCATTCATTGGAAGAGCTCTCACACTGTAGCTTTACCGCTGCGATGGCTTTTTTGTACCGTTCCTCGGGTGGAGCGTTCTGAACGTCACCCGTGTTGTAAATCTTCAAATCGATGAAGAAGTCTCCTTGAAAGTTCCCGACGCGACGAGTCTGGCCTGTTGAAACGCGCGATGTAAAAGAGGATGTTGTACTGTGAACAGTCTTCTTGCTGCTCGATGCTTTTTCCTCAAAATTTAAAATTATGAAGAGGTCTTTTCGGTTCTTCTTTTTTGAACTGGGAACAAAGCAACATATAGTTTTTATTGACATGAAGTAACTACTTAAGATTAGGTGGACCGTAAGCTTGTTTGCCACCTTGGTGGTGCAAAAAGAAATAAAATAAAATAGCATTATTTATGGTTGCGTAATAAGGGTCACATTCTATCAATCGGTAATGAATATGTACTATCATAAAACAATTTAATATAACAAATTATAAAAACATTTAAAAAAATTATCTATTTTGATAACAATCTATTATATAAATTATATACGATCATCAAACATGTATTTACCTGCACGCGTTATGATACGATGAATCATCACACACGTCACATCATCGCTCGTGCTACTACAAAGCAAACACCACAGAAAAGATAAAGTATATGTATACCTATTTCAAATTTTACATTAAGTTTAGCAAAAGACTTTTAAAATAGAAACACAACTATAAAAGTACCTTGTCTTTTCGTTTAGCGTATCCGATGTAAGGCGCTTACGGGATGAGGCGATGTTTTTGGGTTTCACTGCTTTTGCACCGATTGAGGATGTGCAGTAAGAAAGCAACTGCCAGAGCAAAATTCCAATTCATCGGCAAAATAGGTGGGCGACTTGCGAGCTATCCTTCTGGGAGTCGTGCTTTCTGGTCGCTTGCCAAAGCTGCCGAAGGGAACTTCTGCCAGTCGTCGTTACCACCACTGCGAAAGACCGATGGTTACTTGGCCCATAGTGCTAAAGAGAAAGCCGATCTACTGGGCAGTCTCTTTGCCTCGAACTCGAATATGAACGATGAAGGCGCTGTACCAACTACTATACCGTGGTGCGGTAAGTCCATGCCGGAAATCTCCATAACGCAGCGGGAGGTCAGGCGGGCGTTGCTTTCTCTAGACGTTCATAAGTCGAGTGGGCCAGACGGTATACCAGCAGTGGTGCTTAAGCAGTGTGCTCCTGAGTTATGTCCTGTACTCACGCGCCTCTTCGCGCTTTCCTACCACACTAGGCAATTTCCGTCTACATGGAAGACTGCGAATGTGCACCCGGTGCCCAAAAAGGGCGATAGATCAGATCCATCGAATTACAGGCCTATCGCTATTACCTCTCTCCTCTCTAAGGTGATGGAGCGTGTGATCAACACACAGCTTCTAAGATACCTAGAAAAACATGACCTGATCAGCGACCGTCAATATGGCTTTCGCCACGGTCGCTCGACTGGTGACCTTCTTGTGTATCTCACACACCGATGGGCACTAGCCATTGAGAGTCAGGGGGAGGCATTGGCATGTAGCCTGGACATAGCGAAGGCGTTCTATCGAAGTTGCCATCTTACGGAGTGCCCGAGGGTTTGTGCAAATGGGTGGCTAGCTTTTTGTCCGGCAGACGCATACGAACCGTAGTTGACGGTAGTTGCTCTGATAGCATGGACATTAATGCTGGTGTCCCGCAAGGCTCTGTGCTGTCTCCTACGCTGTTTCTACTGCATATCAATGAAATGTTGGACATCAACAACATACATTGCTATGCAGATGACAGTACTGGAGACGCTTTTTACACGGGTCGTGCAAACATCCCACGTTCCGTTGTGGAGGAAAACCGCGGAGAACTTGTGTCTCAAATCGAGACCACACTGTCCCAGGTCTCTGACTGGGGACGGGTAAACTTGGTCCGATTCAACCCTACAAAGACACAAGTGTGCGCGTTCACCGCTAAGAAAACTCCATTCACTGTGGTCCCACAATTCCAGAACACTCCCCTCTCCATCTCCAAGAGCATTGGGATCCTTGGTGTCGACATCTCCAGCGATGTTCAGTTCCGAGATCATTTACAAGATAAGGTAAAGCTGGCGTCCAAAAAACTTGGTGTACTCAACAGAGCGAAGCAGTACTTCACGTCGGGGCAAAGGTTGTTACTTTACAAGTCGCAAGTTCGGCCCCATATGGAGTACTGCTGCCATCTCTGGGCAGGTGCACCCGGATACCAGCTTGACCCTTTTGACTCGGTTCAACGACGGGCTGTGAGAATTGTCGACGATCCCAAACTCACTTGCGGTATCGAGCCCTTAAGTCTGAGGAGAGACTTTGCCTCACTGTGTGTGTTTTACCGCTTGTACAATGGGTTGTGTTCTGAGGAATTGTTCGAAATGATGCCCACGGCTACTTTCTACCATCGCACCGCTCGCCATCGGCAGGGAATTCATTCTCACACTTTAGAACGTAAATGGTCGCGTACAGTGCGGTTTCAGAGAAACTTCCTCCCGCGAACGCTTAAGTTGTGGAATGAGCTCCCTGCCAAGGTTTTCTGCAAGGACTACAGTATGGAGTTCTTCAAGAAAGAAGTTATTAGATTTCTGAAGGGTCGGCAACGCGCAAGTGATACCCCTGGTGTTGCAAGCGTCCATAGGCTACGGTGACCGCTTACCATCAGGCGGGCCGTAAGCTTGTTTGCCACCATAGTGGTATAAAAAAAAAAAAAAAAAAAAAAAATAGTTTTCTAGAAGACACCGGAGGTGTAGGCGCCACCGCAAGGATTTCTTGACTGGATTCGAACTCTGAGTCAGACCTGTGAAATTAATAGAAATAATAAAATCAACTATAAGAAAAAAACATTTAAAAACAAATTAATTTTTTTGTTATAAGTAGGTACTTACTGTAAGTAAGTTTCAAGTTTCAATATCAGAATAACTGGATTTAACACCGGAAGCAACTGTATTTAATGCACAAATTTTCAAAAAATATGTAATTACTTGTAGCCTGTGTGAGCTTATAAGCTATTGAATATAGATTCGTCAGCAAAATAGAAAAAACCGGCCAAGAGCGAGTCATACCAACACCTAATTTTTATTACTACGATATCTACCTTTTAAAACTCCTATTTTTTATCATTAGAGGTTTGAAATAATTTGACATGTACTAGGTAATAATTACAAATAATTCCTGCAGATGTAATTACACATAGACAAACATTAAAAATCATCTTAACACATAACTTTATACCTACTCTATACTATACAGTTGTTTAAAATTGGAATATGTCTAACGATAATAACGTCTATAACGAACTTTTCAATTTTACTGAAACAGCTCATGACTAGATAAAATGTATCGTTTGATTTTTTAATTAAACCCAATCGAACCCTAAATCAATAATATTGCATACTTTGCAAATATCACGCTTAGGTATTCTTTGCCGCCTTGCGTCAAAGGATGCGTAGTAAATTGATATTAGGTCGCGGTAAAATGTTGAAAATGTCGCACTGTAGACATTTGACCAAATGGTTAAAATCTAAGTTACATTTCTTATTAAAATTAACCTTTATTAACTCCTTCATATATTATAAAATACTTATTGTCAAATATAATTTATGCTTCGCGAATTGAACCCCTCTCAACACATATTTCGGCAAAATACCACACTTAAAAATCATAAACAAAAAACTTAGATTTAAACTTATGTTTTCGAAAACTGGATTCGTTAGTTATTGTAGTTATAACTTTAATAGTTTAATTGTGAGACGATGTATGATTTTTTTCATAAAAAGAGGGAAAAAAACACTAAATAGTACTTTTTCTTATATGACTCGCTATACAACTAAGATTACAAAAACTTTATATAAAAATAAACAATACGGATATATTTACTATCGTATATTTTTTAACTTGACCGTAACATTTCGCAATAGATGAACTTCTCATATTATGTTCGCGATACTATTTTGTACTTGCAAGGCTCTTTGTTTATGTATTTGTCGCTGAACTATACATGATACTTTAAAATATTACATTAATGAAACAACAAATTATAAAAAGACAAATCGGTTACGAACCCACATAGAACTATATTAACTTAAATGTATTTATAATATATTTATGTACTTTAATTATTCCACCAATTTGCGACCAGAGGTCAGTGCGGTGGACAATCTAACGCCTCCTTTATCTAACGAAGGCTTTGCTTCTATGGTAGGGACAAATAACCTAAATTCGCTATTATGAACAAATCATCTGAAATTTTGTATAATATAAAATTTGCTTAAAAATAATAAAACTTATTTTCTCAATGAATGTGAAAACAAATTGTTTTTTTTCGTTTAAGTTAAATTAATCACTCATATTTGTAAGTATGTTAGAATATATTAATATAACCTAGATATTATACTACAAAACAATAAGATACTGGTTTTAAAACATATATTAAACACGATTGAATTGCTCTAAATTCCGAAGTGTTCAAGATTCGTTGGTCGGAGTATAAGCAAACCGTGAGAATTATTTCTATAATAATTATTATAACTCATTCTAGAAACTTGTAGCGGTGTGAACACGTCTCAAAACTTTAATTAGTGAAAAGTGCAATTACCAAAATCAAGAAAAGTGATGAAGCAGTAGGTACTTACTTATTTACATACTGTAAGTTAAAGTGTGTTATTTATTGTAAAATTAAAAATAAATAATATATAATTTTTAGTAGTTCATTTTGTCAAGTAAATAGAGATTTTTTGAATGTAACATTTTATTGCTCATTGGAAATATTCTGATTATATTAGGATAAAATAAAAAATATACTGATAAAATTATTAGACATGTAATTAACGTTTTCACAATGGTTTTTGCTCAGCTCAGCTCTCAATATTATGACACTGTTGCAATTATCATGATTTTATTTATATTTAATCAATGCAACAGTTTTTTTTTTTTTTTAATTTTTTTA
This sequence comes from Apoda limacodes, assembly GCA_946406115.1. Lineage (NCBI taxonomy): Eukaryota > Metazoa > Arthropoda > Insecta > Lepidoptera > Limacodidae > Apoda > Apoda limacodes. The sequence goes on from OX291541.1 coordinate 53,195,949, forward strand.
GATCTGCGCTAGATCTTCCTTAGTACGGATTCAATGCCTTAATCTAATTTATTATTTCATCTTAAAAATAAAAATCCCTGTTATCTTACTGCTAGTTTCCTTTTTATTAGTCAAAACTGTAGGTGTTCAAGGTATAAAATTTGTATAGAAAAACACCGTAAAACTATAATAATTATAATTTTTTTTAAATTGTTTACAGAGAAGACAGTGCTGCGACTTTAGGAACTGTCAGCTTTCAAGTATTTAAGACCCAAGTACCTACATGGGACAATCAGGTAACTCGCTGGTTTCCAATATTTTTAATAACTGTAAAATAACCTTGTCAGTGCTAATATATTTTATTGTTCGCAGGTACTATGCTTCTTACCAGACCAGACTTCACTACACTATAAAGAAAAGTATTTACTTTTGTAACCTGTTCAAATTAAAAAAAACCTATCCTACCAAAACTCTATAATTCACTCAAAGCAGTAATGAACTTTGATTGAGCTGTAGATATTTTCACATTGTTTTATTTCCAACATTGTTTTTATTTTTTATACACCTGCAGGTAATTCTTCTATGGTAAAAGGTAAATGGTAAAAGGTATTTGGTTTTTCAAAAGGTAAAGGTGGGGTTTTTTTTTTTTTTATTTCTTTTGAATTCGATCGTTCGATCTATTCACTAATTTGGAACACTAAACAATCGCGGGGTGATCTTACCACGGGCTACCCGGGCGGAATCTTACCATGGGTCTGTCAACCAATTGCGATTGTGTTAGGAATTCCTTTCAGCGGGGTTTATCTTACCACGGGCATCCCAGGAAGAACTTACCACGGGTCTTCCAACTGAAAGGTTTAGGATATACGCGGTTTACAGAGTGATCTTACCACGGGCTCTCTGTAATCGTGTTTTAGATGTCGCGTTCAATAAGGTGATCTTACCATGGGCTCCAAGTTGAACGTGATAGGAATTCCTTTCGGTGGGGTTGATCTTACCACGGGCATCCCAGGAACAACTTACCACGGGTCTTCCAACTGAAAGGTTTAGGATATACACGGTTCACAGAGTGATCTTACCACCGGCTCTCTGTAATCGTGTTAGGAACAACGTGTTTCATAAGGCGAACGATGACTGATCTCAAAAACATAATATAATAAATGGGCACGCTAAGCCATCGGAGTGCAGGCGAACGGAGTGAGCCTGATGACACGGAGGTGGTCTAGAGTGCCCAATATTATGTTTTTACAACGCCTGATTCTACCAACACCATTGTGATAATAATTTAACTCTCCAAACGTGTCAAGCATGTACGGTGCGCTGCAAAAGTGCATGGACAATTTTGAAACAAAATGCTATAAGGCCAGAATTGACGCCATTTATCCGTGTGTATCTATCGATATAGTGTAACAGGAATTACCTATAAACTTGTCTGGTTCAATAAGATCTTACTAGATAATGCTGCGTTACCTTAAAATATGAAAAAATGATTTCCCAGCTGAACTATACAGACGCATTCGTTATAATGTATTATACTGTCAAAGTTACGAAACTTTAAACCAAGACTATTATATTCTCAAAAAAAAAAAAAAATTTAGCTGATGGGTAGAAGCGAACTCGGAACTCATTGATGAGTAGCCAGCCAGCTATATGCGCCATTCGACCATTGACAGATTAATACCGCTTCGAAATTTACTTCCAATTTATGAGCTTATTTTTCAAGAAAATGCATTGTATCAAAACTTAAGAGGGTAGGCTGAAAAATTATAAATATCAGATTGGTTTATTTGTCAGAAATTGCTGGAAAATTCGGTGTTAACGTAAGTTGGTATTAAATGTCTTTCTATCTTTTTATATTCTATAAAAATATATATTTTGTATTAATTTATAAACCTTTATGATCACTACATAATTCTAAAATTTGTTACAGCGGAAAAAAGTTCTCTTTTGGGTACAGCGAGTCGAAAAGGAAGGGTCTTTGCTCCACCGTCACAGAAAAGTTAGGCCACGGCTCATGGACAGACCACAACGTAAAGCCATGGTGAGGGAGTATGAGGAAAATGGATTCGTGCCGACAAACCACTGCGCCGGTTTATTTGACACAAGTGTGGATACTATTCGTCGTGTTCTACACAGTGAGGGTCTGCAGTATCGTAGGCTGCCGTCAAACTCTTGCTAACGGAAAATCATAAAAGAGCAAGGTTAGAGTTCCGTTTGAAGCACTTTAAATTTCGATTGGAGTAATGTTATCTTTACTGATGAAAAGACTTTTATAGATTCAATGCATTCCCGCATGCAAGCTGTTATCGAACAGGGTGGGGGTTACATATAACTAAATAAATTAAATATAATAAGTTAAATATAACTATACTACTTGACACAGTGCAGACCGGGTTACTTAGCGTAACCAATTAATTTAGTATTTAAAACAACATTCACTTTTTAACAACATACACTAAAAAACTTATTTTTGTTTTTTTACGTTTCTGAACTATTTATTTTGTGATAGTAAAATATTGTCTTATTTATAACTTAAGGTCAAGCAAAACACACTATTCTTAGTGGAGGTACTGGAACTTATAATAATTGCTAATGATAAGTAATCAAAACCCTAGAATTGTTAAAACTGCAAAACGCAATGACGCCGCCTCGTTTGATGTTTATAACCCGGTCTCTAGTTTAAAATTACTATAGTATTACTATATTGTGCTTCTATTTAACCCAACTGATTTTTTATATTGTGGGTGAGGCTTCAATCTTTTTTTTAGATTTCGAAAACGAATACTTAAGCTACGAACTCAATAATAATTTAGGCAGTTGTTTTATTATTACAAACGTTATATTGTCAACAGAGTTAATAGTTACACTAAATTAAATATTGTATAAGAAATAAAAATAATTTTTTAAAAACAACATGTATCACACTTTTGTTTACCGATACTCATTTTTTAAAGAACACATTTATTTATTATATGAGACACGTAATAATACAATAAAAACAAAACAAAATTTTAAAAAACAGCAGAACACAAAAATTACCACCATCAGATTCAAACGTTGGATGAGACCCGGGTCCCCGACAAATTGAGCTAGCGATGCATGTATTAAATGGTAGATATATCGATTGTTCTACTATGTGTAGCAAACGTAAATCTCACTAGTTTTGTTTCGTGAACGTGAACTTACATGGAGTTCACACGATAATAGTACTTGAGGTATACATGCAATTTTGCAGCTGAGTGTACATAGGCGCGTGGCTGACTTTGGGTCTGTTCGTTTTGGGGATGCAGAATCATTATTTTCGTTTGTTTTATCTGTAAAAAATTTTCAATCGTTCGTCTACAATATTTTTGCTATTTTTGTCACTTTTGCATTGTTTGTAAGTGTTAGTGTGAGTTACTATGTTTGTAATTGTGCATGTGTGTAAGTATGAGTGTGAAATACTATGTTTGTAAGTTTGCGTGAGAGTTACTATGTTTTTAAGTGTGCATGTCAGTTAGTGTGTTTGTATCGCCACAACATCTGAACTGATTTGGCTAAAATTAGGAATAGTACAGGATTTTTCTCCTATAGGTCCCTGAATCAACATTTTATTCCTGGAAATTCATGCTGGGATAACTATGACCGATTTTTCAAAGCTACAGCCAGCGGTTGCTATAAGAAAACTTTGTTGCAAATAATATTAAAAATAAATATTGTGATGTTCCTACATGGAATCAAAGTGGTAAAGTTACTGTAACTGAAATAGCTCCTGGATAAAAGGACTGAGTGAGAATGAACCTGATTTTTGGGGCAGGGATAGCGGAAGGAACGGTTCCCGATCGAGAATACATAGAAAATATTTTTTAACAGAAACGTCACTTTCCTTCGTGTCGTAACGAAGCAATTGGGTGACTTGATTTTTGGCACAAAAATAACTCAAGGTACAAGAAGAAATGGTCATAGAATACTTTTTGTCCCGAATGAGTTCCGTAGGAATTCTATCGCGATAACAGAATTTCAACAGTTTTGGTATTTATTAGTGCAAAGCTAAGTTTACTTGTTTAAAAGAACCTAAATTAATATAAGTAGTACAGTAGATTCCGACAGAAAATTCCAAATTAATAAATTTTAAACAAGCTTGCGACCCACATCGTGCACCGGATAGAATTCTGCAGGGAAATTGCTGGAAAAGAGTAAAATACTGACATTGATTCTGAACTTTGTAAATTACCGGTCAAAATAATTAAAATTTTACAATTCAAACACCAAGGGAAGTCTATTAAATACATACGATGTTTTTTTTGAAGTTTATTAAAAGGATTTCAATTTTTTAGTAACAAAAACAAAAAACACGACCCGTTTATTCGACTCATCATGGTGTTTTTTGAATAAATAAATCTAATATTTTTTCTTAATAATCAGCTAAATTAGCTTTCATTTTTTTATTTTGTAGATACGAAACATTCAGTGCATCAGTCATCCGACTCAGGCAATCGGCTTTTCCTATAACAAAAGTTATCAAGCAGTGGTTTTGACAGATTCCTACCCTTTTGAAGTCGGTTAAAAGGGTCTAAAGTTTTTACTCAGTACAGTCCTGTGTCCTACCCTAAGATGTGAGCTATTACCTTGCTAAATTTCATCAAGATTGGTTAAGTGATGTAGCCATGAAAAGGTTACATACAGAGTTTTTCGCATTTACAAAAGTAGTACCTATAGTATGGATTAAACAATATAGTATGAAAAATTTGAACAAATGGCAACTGAAGTTTAGATGTTTGATTACCTGGTTAGGAAAGTTTGTAGCGCTGCATGTACTTGTCAATGCAATAATTCTATTTCAAAAGAAGAAAAAAACCCGTCTACACGCACTACACGCACTACTTGCAAGAAGCTTATCAATATATAAGCTACATGTAAGCTTCTTGACTACACGCATAGCTGTGACGTAGCGAAACTGAACTACATGAATGATTGTTAAGGTCAGCTCAAACCGAGACGCGACGCCACGTAAGTTGCTAAAGTGCGCTCGATGCTCAATAGGTACTAATTACGGCAAGGTGGCGTCTAACTAAGAGCATTCTCATTTTGAACGCATAGCACATGATATTCAAGGTCTGATGAAGCGGGCGACGGGGACTGCGTATCTAACGCAGCGTGCACTTTTTTACAAAAGGCTTTGATCTTGATGAAACTAAGTTTTGTTGAGTTTTCAAAACTTTTCGAACTTTATACCTATCAGCTTTTAAATTTGGAATCAAAATGGAGTAAAGTTTTGGCAAAAAAACTTCGATTTTAATAAAAAATAGAAATCTATAGTTATTTACAAGTTCTAAAAATTATTGTTTCGGGGTAATAATAGATGGGTGTAGAGTGTTTGATTTACTAAATAAAAGACCACTAATAATGTCTTCTACGCGAAACGAAACCGTTAACAAACTTTTTTCTAGGATGTTCATTAATTCTAACATTTTGGATTTAAACCATAGTTGGTCTGATAATACAGTCAAATTCTTAACAGCTAAAGAAAGGTTTTCAACAGCGTTGTCCAAACTTTGTTGATTAGAGTTGATTTTATTTATAGTTTCTTTAAACGAGAAAAATGTTAATGTGGTAATGAGAATATTCTGTTTCATTAAGTTAGCAAATTCCTTTTGGTCATTTTCTATAGTTTGGATAGCGTTGTTATATTTTATAGCATCGTCTTGGTCCATTGTGCAAAAAATAAACGTTTAAATATGGTGCCAATTGCGCCGAACCACGGAGATCGTTGATAACGTTGTTTACCGGTCAGGTGAGAAATTGACTCGTAGTCTCTTAGTATGTCATAATAACGAGAGGATAAAGGCTTAATCAAGTTGTGACACTCAGTTTCGTCGAATGTAAGACTCTGTTTACAAACGTATCGAGAGGTGCCTATCACACCGTTTATGTTTTTGAGGTGTGGTTCAAGAAAAGTAATGTCTATCGGAACGACTACACTAAGGTGGTCGTTTACAATCTTTAATGATCCTACGGGATCAAAATAGATTCCAGGGTTGTTCGAAACGGGGTGCACTAACTTCCTTGAGTTATGGGACTGTAATAAAATGAAAGAAAACTATGAAATACAAATTACTATTCTAAGATATTAAAAGATAAAGTAATAGTTATAGCTAGGTCGTAAAACGTTAGTAAAGATATAAAATGTATGTAACAATTAAGTATGTAAAGAAAGATTATTATGGCTATGGGTATAAAACTTATTTACTAGGTGTATATATTTTAAGTGTCACGTCTACGTGCCAATTTGACTTCATCGTAATGATGAGAAACATGTCGCCTGTTAATTAAGAGCGTTCATGTATTTCTACCTTTTATTTTAACTATTTTGTAAGGTCCGTTCCATATGGGGGACAAGGCTTTTCGGAGTCTTAGTTGGTTTTTAAGGAACACGTAATCGCCTACTTCGTATTTAACGGGACGACTAGGGTTGTCATAATAAGATTTAGATTTTCCTTTAATTTCGTTTTACGGCTTTATCTCGAGAGAATTTTAGTCGATTCTGGGTAAGTGACGTAAGTAACAGTTTCGTAAATTGAATTAGGAATAAAAGGTATATGTCCGAAGAGAAGTTCGAATGGGGTGTAATTGGTTGTCGAATGCACGGCGGAATTATAAGATAACATGGCGGTATATACAAATTTGGGCTAGTCACCTTGGTTGTCATTGACGTAGGACTTTAAGTACTCTTTGAGTGTTGATTGACTTCTTTCCAGGGCGCCTTGAGTTTGTGGGTGATATGATGATGACCAAAGTTGTTTTATTTTGAGAAATTGACAAGTATTTTTAAATAAGTCTGCTGTGAAATTGGTTCCTTGATCGGTAAGGATGGTCTTTGGGATGCCAAAGAGAGAAATAAAGTGGATGAGACAGTCCATGGTTTTTTCGGCTGTGGTATGGGATGAGCAGCAGAATATTTCGTTAAGTCATCTTGCAAGGTGAGTATATATTTAAGTTTAGCGGTGCCCGATTCTGGTAATGGACCTACTATATCTAGAGAAAGTCGTTCAAAGGGAGTTGTAGAAGATGTTGGTGCTTTTTCTAAGTGCTTTATTTTCTTAGCAAGAGGAACATTTTTTGATATAATTTTCGATATCGCTACGCATTCCTTTCCAGTAAAATTGTTCGCAAATTCTATTAAACATACGGGTGGAGCCTAAATGACCAGCGATGGGTATGTCGTGATTACTTTTTAGGATTTTTGGGATTTCACTAAGGGAAGGATATATAATGTTGTTGTGATAAATGTTTATATTGGTATCGTAGAAAAGGTAAGTTAACATATTATATATTTTTATAAAAGTAAGGTTATCAAAGGGAGTTTTGAAATAGCTGATGGCGATTTCCGTTGCACTTGTGTTTGTAGTTATTTCGTTACGAAAGGCTTTGATGCAATTAAATATGTCTTTATACTAAGACTTATCAATGTGATGGACTTTGGTGAAGAGTAGGTAGTAGGTTTTCTTATTTAGGTCAACCTTTGTGAACGAATTTAGTTCCTTTTCGCATAAAATAACTTTATTAGGGTCATCTATATTTTCTAGGATTTTTTGTATATAGGGATTGCATTCGTCTAGGTCAATGGATGTGGGAATTAAAATAATATTGCATGAGCTTTTTGTTAGGTTTTTATTGTGTTGTTTTACATTTGTGTTAAAGTTAATATTTTTATTTAGGATTGTTTTCAGAAATGTGGTGTACTCATTACTATTAGAACTAGAAAACGGGACGTTAGGTACTTGGTCACTTGGAGTCAAAGGATTAGTTGGTGTTAAGGTTTGTTCCAGGTTTGTGTCAGGTAAGTTTTCAGGTATTGGGTGTGGCTGATAAGGTAAGTTTTCAGGTAATGGAGATAGCTGGTCAGGTAAGTTTTCAGGTAGTGAGAACAGTTGATTTGAAAACATCGAGTCTTGTCTATGTCTATGTCATTTACCTCTTCTATTATAGGATTGACAGGATATCTGGATAGTGCGTCGGCGGCTCCGTTTAGTTTGCCTTTTCGGTATATAATTTCGTATCATACTCTTCGAGTTTAAGTCTCCATCTTTGTAATTTAGAACTTGGATCTTTATGGTTAAATAACCATTTGAGTGGACGGTGATCGGTAACAATTTGAAATTTATAGCCGTAGATGTAAGGACGAAAGGTTTTGCAACCGAAAATGACGGCTAATAGCTATTTTTCCGTTGTGTTGTAATTAGACTCCCTCCTATTAAAGTGCGTGAAGCAAATGCGACTGGTCTGTCTTGTCCGACAAGACCTTGAGAAAGAACTGCACCGATGGCATGATAAGAGGCGTCACATGTCAGGACGAAGGGTTTTGTGAAGACTGGGTATATGAGAACAGGTGGAGTGACGAGTTTCAAAGAGTCAAACGCAATTTGTTGTTGATTACGCCAATCAAAAGCTACATCTTTTTTAAGCAGTTAGTGGAGGTAGAGGTTAGTGGTTTAGCCAGCTTATAGAAGTCTGGGATGAATCTACGATAGTATGACACAAGTCCGAGAAAGGACTTAATATCTTTGGGGCATTTTGGAACAGGATATTGGGAAACAGCTTTTATCTTATTAGGGTCTGGTTTGACACCTTAGTCAGTTATAACATGTCCAAGATATGCTTCTTCTTTCCTTAAAAACTCGCATTTACTTGGCTGTAGTTTAAGGTTGAAATGTTTAATAATTCCTTCATCTAACATTTTATCTATTTGTTTCGCCACCTCTTTCTTGTGACATTCAGAAAAGCGATAGGATTTTGTGTTAATAGGGACATCGGATGTGGTTCTAATTTTATGTTTTAAGAAATTAGTGAAAGTTAACTTGTCTCCAGGAAGCTGGAAGATATCGGAGTAGCCGGAACAGGCTTGATAGAGGGCAGAGACTTCTTCATTATTTAAATGGGCTACGCGCAATGAGTTCAGAACTTCTTGTGTTCTTTGTAGAGAGTTTTTGTCATCGTTTGTACTAGGTTTGGATACAGGGTAGGCATCATAGTCGATTGGACATAGAGTAAGATTAAGGTTAGAATCGATTTGAACTGGATTTTCAGAGACGTTAACAATGGTTATGTTAACACGATCGTTATTTTTTACTTTTACTACATAATTAGATACGAGCAAGGAGTCGGATATGTGTTGGTCCATGTTCAGACCTTCTTTAATCTTTGGGTTAGATACAGTGCATTCAATTACAACTTCTGATCGAGCAGGAATGGAGTAAACGGGATGACAAAAGTTCAATTTAAATTTAAGGTCCCCTATTGTGACGGTGTTATCTAAATAGCTTATGTTGCATTTCAGGTCTCTGAGAAGTTCGCTGCCTATTATTGCATCATATTTTAGGTCTATTTTATCGACAACGTGAAAAGTGGTCGAATTTTGTTTGTTTTTAATTTAGGAAACAACTCTAGTTTGAAGTGACCTACAGTAGGGATAAACTTCCGGTTATTCCTTTCAATTTGATTTTCTCTTTATTTAGAATGGGCATTTTCTCAACAGATGCTCCAGAATCAATGAGGAATGATAACGGTCTTTCGGAGAGGTTTGTAAATAAAATAATATGAGGTGTTTTGATCTGTGTTTAAAGTTAGATGTGACTTCATGTAATTTCATAGATTCAGAGGGTGTTTGTGGAATTAGGTCATCAAATTTCAGGTTCACAAATCGGTCCAGTAGCCGAGTTCGTAGTTTTTGAGTCTTTAGGTGCAGAAGTTAGGATATTGGAGTTCTTGGATGTGGAGGGTTGGACATTTGAGTCCTTGAATTCAGAGGTTCGGACATTTGATTCCTTGGAAACAGAGGTTCGGACATTTGAGTCCTTGGATATGGAGGTTCGGATATTTGAGTCTTTGGAACCAGAGGTTCGGACATTTGAGTCCTAGGATACGGAGGTTCGGACATTTGAGTCCTTGGAAACAGAGGTTCGTACATTTGAATTCTTCGATGCAGAGGTTTGGACATTTGAGTCCTTGGATACAGAGGTTCTAGTATGGGTGTCGTTGGACTCGCGTGGCTTAGATTGTGACTCGGGCTTCACGGGACACCTCCTTGAACCCTCTACTCGTTTGAAGATTTGTTTGTATTTTCAGGGTGTTCATGTGAATCTTGCTCATTAGGTTGCAGGAAGAAAACATCATTGGTTTGTGTTTCAGGAAAATAGTGGTCACCCTCTGTATAGAATACGCGAGGTTGCTGAGGATTCGAAAATCTAGGATATTGAGGTAAGTTCGTGGTTGTAGGTCGACAAAGTTGTGGTGAAAAAGGGGGATGAGTTGTCTTGAGTTGTTATTATATTCTCGTTTTTTACAGGATTCGATAGAGTGACCTTGGTATTTGCAGTATCTACAGAAGAGTATATTGGAGTTTTGTGGGGTTTGCGAAGGTTGAGTAATCGCTGGGGCTGGTTTTGGGTAAGTATTATGCACTGTAGGTTTAAATGTGTAGTCAGGTCTTCGAGTGGGTGTTGGATTATAAAAACGATCTTGGGACGTTGAAGGTAGATTTCGTCTATGCATCATAAGTTGGATTTTGTCTTCGGAAATAGCCATATTAATGGCGTCGTTAAGGTTATTAGGGTCTTTGCAACGGACAATGCTGGATATTCTAGGAGATAATTCGAGTAAAAATGTTAAATCTTCCATAGCTGTGATTCTGCCGGGAAGTTCTTTTTATTTGAGTTGGATAATGTGATTTTGGTTAGTAGTTTCAAAAGATTCGTTTCCATTCGTAATGCGAATTGATTAACTGGTTTAGTAGTTTGTCGGCATTCTTGTAAGTCTGTGAGGAGGTGTGCGTAATGCTTGCTCTTACCGAACTGTGTTTGCAATAATTCTTTTAACTGTGCCCAACTTGTGAGTTCCTTTATTGAACACACCGCTTCAGCTTTTCCTTCTAATTGGCTTAAAATATATTGGAATTTCTGAGAACTTGTAGCAATATTGTAAGCATTGTCGCAATTTATGATAAATGCATTTAATATATCTCGGGTACCATCAAAACTCCTAATAAATTTAAATAAGGCGGTGATTGGAAAGTTGTATTCAGAGGTTTTCAAATCCTTTGTGGACATTTTAGCAAAATTTAATTAGTAAAAGCAAAATTTAAAACAATGACATCGGTTCGGTGTAACAGGCGGTCACTGGATCACGGGAATGTTTATGTTACTGAATGACGGCGTCGTGGTCTGGACGAGCTATGTTTTGATTACGCTTTCTACGATAAGGATTGGATCAGAACAATGCTAATACATTTGTTACAGACAATAATTATTGATGAATAAGTTTAGTAATAATGAGTATAAAATGTATGAAAGAACAATTAAAACGAGAATGTTAATTTCAAATAACATAACATTTCTTTTGGTTTTGCAGGTGTGACCCCGCAGTTGACAGCTGGTACAGCTGCGAGGTCTTCTGAAGAACTTGAAGTATATGTAGATGTGACCCCACGGTGGATTACACACAGTAGGTCGGACAAGGATACGGAGATGAGTTCAACGTTGCACTTTGATTCTGGCACACACACTTGTAAATATATAAATAGTTTGTATAACTTGAAATAAAAGTCACTTTTATTCACGGATATAGAAAGATTCAGAGAAGGGATACTATTTTTTTGTATCCGTTAGCGCTGCCACCAATGTTAGTCGGGATTCTCGACTAGGGTTTTAAAAAAAGATTATTTATAATTATTAACACTTATTTATTCGGGAAAATATTATAATATACGATTTTATTAAAATTGGTGTGTACCGGGTGGAGGCTAGTATTGAACTAAGGAGCTTTACTTGAGAAGTTGGGAACGGATCATAATAATGCTGACTAGGCTAGGAAAAGGGGTGACTAGACTATATAGGGTGCATAAAATATTTATAACAGAGCGGAGTGTTCCAGCCAAGTTTCATATAATAATCTGTTTATTTATATGACAATTCAACACACAAAAATTTTTCTATCGGAAATTTCTCATAATGTGCGGCCCGGCCTTAAGTGTTTTGATTGCTACTAGTGTTACAAGAAAATGAGTGAGTACATGCAATAGCTTTACCGCGGCAGGCCCCGAGTGCCACTGTTGGTTTGCAATTTGTTGTGCTACTATCTGTTGACTATATAATAATAGTGTTCCATTAAACCAAGATAATAACATAATTGTTACTTCAAGAACATACATTACAATAACGCAAACTGCGGCCCGCGCATTCTGCGTTACATCTTATGTAATGAAGCAACTTAACAATTTCTAACAACTCCGAATAACTTCAACAACGAACAAACTTATAACTTTGTCAAATATTTAGCTTAAAGTGTAGTAATTTGACATAGTTTACGAACTTGGTATTTGTTTCTAGAAAATCAGTGAAAATAAAGGTTTAACCTTGACCTGTAATGAATTTGATACAACTTACTGGTGTATTTCCAGAAATTTATCTGCAGGAGATAGATCGAAAGTAAAATAACTAAGAATTGGTACAACAAACAAAAAAATATTGATCTTCGCATTTCTTTTATATTTTATTAAAAAAATCTTAACTAGTGACTTGTAAACCTGTGACCACTGCTCGATTAGACAATTTTAAAGCAAAAATTGAAAAGAAAATGCCATTTTTACATTTCATGCATGATAATGCTAATAATCTTTATTATATTTTTTTTTGAATTTTTAAGTAATGAGTTCGAGCAAGTGTTTAAAGTAAAAACTTTTAGGCCAAATAATAAAATGAAATTCAGGACTGGACTGTAGGAATACACCGAACTCGAACTAAGTGTAAATATATGAAATAAAACAATATAACCCACGTTCACCGACTACGTCATAATGTATTCAAAAATATTTAAAACAGTGTGCAGGGTTGGAAAATCAATACATTTAAGTAATAAAATTAAAAATTTTGATAATAAAATAAAGGCCGTCAATTTTGCCGCAAAGCGACGTGCTCTCGCTTTAAAAACGTGTGGTGGGATGAGATCCGGCGATAATTATAACTAATAGATCGCGCCCGCCATAGTAATTTGTACGGAGATATCAGGCAAAAAAAATTTATAGTTTGGGATTTTTACAAAAAACTGAAACATTAGTATGTAAAACATAACGTTACAGTGTGTTTTCTTTTTTCGTGTCTTAAATTAACTAAATTTAATTAGTGGTCATTCTAAATAACACCAAAGTTATCCAATTTTGGAGGCTCTTTTTGGCCGTTTTTAGAAATGCTCAATTTTTTTGACACTCATCAACAAGCTTCTTCTCCAATCTGATAGTTTCAGCTTCTAGTACTAGTAGTTTTAAGCCAACCAGACATTATTTTTCGTGGATGCTTCATACGTTTTCTGTATAGAAATATCAAATTCACACAACACGGTTCCCTTACGCTGGCCCTTTAGAATATTACATAAGTGCTTACTACATCTGAAAAGCATAATATTTGTGCAGATGTAGGTAAATTACTTTGGAAATGATGAATTCTGACAAAAATAATATCCCACGGCAGGAACTAAGGCATCATGTCAATATGATTAAAATTTATATAAAAATCAAATAAGACTTTCTATCTATATTCTTGCAATGTTGCATTTGTGATCGATACGCATACGTTTTTATTACTTCACCAGTACCACAGAGTAACAGTAACAGTAACAGTAACACCGAGCCCATCATAAACTTTTATGGCTGGTCTTCTTTCTGCAACTACTCGTATTTATGTATATTTTACCGAAGTCCTTGATTTAGTTTTGAGTCTACGTATGTCCGAAACAGATATAATTATATTTATGGTAAACACGAGCATAAAGCATATTCAGATATATATATATATATATATAGCTAATAAGTTATGAGGGTTATCTACTTATTAAAAGAAAATCTGACAACTGTAAGTCTGTAGCGGGCAACGAAGGTTCCGTACAAACTTATAGCAATAGATCTTCTAATCAATCATCCATCTTTATTGCAAGAGAAAGCTAACTATAAGTAAAAAATGTTCTACCATACATTAATATATATACGTCCCGTCACGTGGCAGGGACATGTCTAGGATTTCAGAATAAGCAATCCCAAAACTTTTTACACAGTATACAAAGAAAAATCCATACCTAATTTGTATTTACTACAAACATTTTTTTAAAATTTTACTTGCATTGCATGCCGTGGATGAACCCAGCATTGCTTGCAGGCATGCTTGTCTAGTGTTAGTAGTTACATAAATTCCTGAATTGAAGGTAGATTGAATTGAAGTTTGATACCTGAATTGAAGTTTAATACCCGAATTGGAGGTAGATTGAATTGCCACCGCAATGCGAATGCGCCATTTCCACTTTTTGTTTGTTGCTAACTCGTACATAATCTGGGTTTCATAATTTATGTAGATTGATGTATTTAAACAAACATGTATGTGTATTGGTATAAAGTTCCTTAGTATGTATGTGTAGAGGTATGAATTTCGTTGGTATGTATGTGTAGAGGTATGATTATTGTTAGTATGTATGAGTAGAGGTATGAATTTTGTTAGTATGTACGAGTAGAGGTATGAATTTTGTTAGAATGTATGTGCATAGGTATGAATTTTGTTAGTATGAATTTTGTTAGTATGTATGAGTAGAGGTATGAATTTTGTTAGTATGTATGTGCAGAGGTATGAATTTTGTTAGTATGTATGTGCAGAGGTATGAATTTCGTTAGTATGTATGTATAAAGGTTTTAAGTTCTTTGGAATGATGATTAAAATATTCATTTTGAATGGTTTTCTTGTTTGACTTTTAGACATATAAATAAGTGAGGGGTTTTTCAGGTTCTAATATTTTAAGGAGTCGACAACACGCGAGTGCATGTCCTCAGTATTACACGTATTCACCGGCTAGAGAAACATCATAATATAAAGGGGCTGGATCTATGATTGCCACATCAAGTGAATGAAAATAATTAAATAAATTAAAAACCTGACTGCATAAACATTAAAAACTTAACAGAAATTAAAACATACCAAATATTTAAATATAAGAAAACGGAGCTCATTTTAAGGTAAGTACTATAGTTTAAGCAATCTGTACACTATTTGAACTTATATTCATTGAAATAAGTCCCGCGTGCTTATAGTTAAATATTTTGTATGTTTTAATTTCTGTTTAGTTTTTTATGGTTTTGCATTTGGTTTTTTTTATTTAATTTTATTAAAAGCTTTTTAGTGTTACTTTTTTCAATTTTGTTTTCACTTGTGTTTGCCTGTTTTATTGTAAGTGTTGCATATTTTCGCACTCGCCTTTTAAAAGCCTTCATTTTGATACCCTTTTCGAGGGTCTTTAAAAATTTTTAGCCCGCAAATTAAAGCGCACAAAATCCGCCATTTTGTTTTTTTTTAATTTTATGTACTTTTTTACTTTTTAAAGACGCCTCTCGAGCTAAAATCTTTCTAGCCGTTAAGACTACAGAGCGCGCCAAAGAAAGAAACATACATAAATACATGCACTCGAAAAACATAACCCTCCTTCTGGCAGAGTCAGGTAAAAAGTTACAACATTAAAAATTTTAGACGAGAAAAATAAACAATATAGTTAATATAAGTCAATAAGACCACTCTTATCAACATGGCATCTCCCTTTATAGTTACAGTAATAATAAGTGTTGCAATAAGGATTTGGTTCTACTTAAGATATTTTAGTTATATTTTTTTTAAATGTATGTTATGTAATAATGTATATGTAAAATATGATATTTATGCATCTAAAAGGCCTCGCCTTAAAAGTAAATCAAGGGTTCTAGTAAAAGGGATACTGAAAGGGAATGCACGAGAGTTACACAGTGAAGGGACGGACATAAAACTTTATGTTGGGATCGCCACGACTGTGACAATAAAAACCGTATGCGTCTCTACAACACATGTATAAGGTTCCCTTTGATATGTTTTACTCGACCGAATCAAGAACAGTGGAGTGAGAGTATAACTTTGTGTAGTATTTTGTAAACAAGTAGTACCAGTATTTTGTGAACAAGTAGTACCAGTATTTTGTGAACAAGTAGTACCAGTATTTTGTGAACAAGTAGTACCAGTATTTTGTGAACAAGTATTACCAGTATTTTGTGAACAAGTAGTACCAGTATTTTGTGAACAAGTAGTACCAGTATTTTGTGAACAAGTAGTACCAGTATTTTGTGAACAAGTAGTACCAGTATTTTGTGAACAAGTAGTACCAGTATTTTGTGAACAAGTAGTACCAGTATTTTGTAAACAAGTAGTACCAGTATTTACAATTACTCGCTGGCATTAAGCACCTTTCCCACCATATGGAAAAAGGCACATGTCATCCCTTTACCCAAATCTTCTACGGATTTTAAACCAATTTCTATTTTACCCATTTTATCCAAAATTTTATGAATGATAGTCAATGACCAGTTGACCATTTATCTCAAAATAAATAATTTATTTAATTGTCTTCAATCTGGTTTTCGTAAAGGACACAGCACAGTGACAGCTTTGCTCAAAGTCACGGATCATATTCGCCTTGCAATGGAGAATAAACAACTTACAATTCTTGTTTTTTTAGATTTCAGTGGTACAATAAGTAGTAGTACTTTAGAAGTCAATGCATATCTTATCAAGAACAGTATAATAAATGATAAACAATTTGGTTACCAAAAAAATAAAAGTACTTCTCAGCTGTTATATTGAGTTTTCGAATGAATTCAACGACTACTGAAATAAAAGAAAACACGTGCTCGTTTTCTTCATTGATTTCACCAAAGCTTTCAATATTTTAGAATATTCAACCCTTTTTAAAATGGTATACAAGGCCTTATTATTAAATTGCTAAAATTATATCATGAAAACCGGTATACAACGATAAAATAGAAAACGAATTTAGTAAACCAAAATATATAGTTACTTTAAAGAAATAATTAAATTAAAATAAAACAAAAATTTAATTTATTTGAAAAATTATTTTTTAGAAATTTACTTACAACAAAGTGTGGTATTACAAAATTATGATATAACATTAACATCAAATAAAATACTTATGGTAAAACCAGTCTCATTGCAAATTTGAGATATATTATGTAGTTCTACAATACGCATCCTCTCTTGAATATTAATATTGGCCTGCATATTATTTTTAGCAGAGAAATTGAACAAAAACACAAAACAACCTTATCAACACAACCACCTTCAGTAACACATCCACAACGACAAAATGGCTAGGACCTAAGTTATTATCGCATCTAACTTAAAAGCTAAATGAAAACACCAAACAAGCTTGTCAGCACTTACCCCCAAAAAGTTATAACGGAACGACCGTTTCCGGTGGTCCGTCTCCGGTAAAGCACCGGAGGATGTAGGAAACAGTGGAAGTTTCCAGGTATCCATTCTTAGGTCCATTACCGATGTCGTATTTGTTTGAATATCGAGATCAAAAGAGTCTGGATATCGTCTGACATTAGCTTTGACAATAATTCTTAGCGTTTTTTCTTTGCTCTCGATAGTCGTAGAAAAAATCTTCTTGATTTTTAGCTAAACGTGAATATTTCCAGGTATGTACTTAGCTGCGACTATATTTATAATACTACTGCTACTTCTTCTTACCAGTAAAAAAAAACAGAGTGTGATTAGGTAATTGCTCTCTCGTTACTGTGTTGTAATAGTGTGTAAAAGGGGTGCGTACTAATTCTGTTCTTGTTTACATCTAGCACGACGGTTCTTATTTTATACCGTGGGGTTTTCATCACTATCCTCGGATACCAACCCTAATCGTCACGTCTACGGCGACGGCCAGCGTGCTGCAGCTGCTTAGCTGCTTAGCTGCGATTGCACTGAGGGAAGCCAGGGGTCCTTAAGACTCCATATCCTCGGCCTGCCCGGAGTCGCCTGTACTCCAAATCCTCGGCCTGTGCGATAGTGGTGCTGTCTTAAACACCGCTCCTCACCGAGGCTACGGGGCGAACTGCTCCACATCAAGGCAACGTGGCGAACTACACCCACGTACAACTATCATTGTACCTGCCACGTGCGGCATACTTAACACTACTCACCACACGTCGGTAGCTCACCCTAAATTCAGTCCCGTCCGCGTCTACCTACTTCGGCGGCGGAGACCAGCGGGGGGGCAACGACGTGCAAGACTCCTGATCGGGCTCTAGGCCGAAGAATATTTATTGTAATTCGATCCCTAATAAACTATTTAATGTATACACTTTGAAATCTTTGTAGGCAGGCTTGCGTCTCTTAGTCGTTCTATCTAGTTAGGTAGTCTATACCATTGTAAATAGATAGTTTCGATAGAGATATTCAAGGGCTGAGAATCACCTTACGTGATTAGGAGTATTGTGTTTAATAAATCTTGTTAAGATAACAGTGAAAGAGTATACGATTATAACCTGCCTTACCCTTGGAAAGTAGTTTCTTTACTCAACTCTGAACTCTCTCTACCTAAAATTTTACTCCTGAGCACCTAGCCGGTACATTCGGTAACAGGACACTACTACTATAAACCGATTATTGCTGATAGCACTACCAGCCGCACTATTAGTAGTGCTATTTACAAAAAAACAGCACTACCAGACATTCAAATATTTTAAAGTACAATCGTGAACAAAAATAGTTATTATACTCATTGTGCCAGGGTTGATTTGTTAATCACTAGGATTTTTTTAGTTTTTCCCACCGACCTACCGACCGATATGTCGAGCTTTTATAGTCGTTTTAGTTTTTTAATTTCAATATTATTGCAAATGACAGCCGTCAAATTTAAAAAAATAATCGATCTCATCAAGATCTTTAGTTTTAATGACAGCTGTCAAACTAGAAAGAGCTATATCTCCCTAACTTTTGATCTTAGACTAGCAGTTTCCTTGCAGAAATGCTAGATCTCATCAAGATCTTTATTTTTGATGACAGCTGTCAAACTTTAAATAGCTATATCTCCCTTAATATTGATCTTAGCCTTTCAGTTTCCTTGCAGAAATGATAGATCTCATCAAGATCTTTATTTTTGAATACAGCTGTCAAACTAGAAAGAGAATCTATCATTTCTGCTAGGAAATTGCTAGTCTAAGATCAATAGTTAGGGAGATAAAGCTTTTTCTAGTTTGCCAGCTGTCATCAAAAATAAAGATCTTGATGAGACCTATCATTTCTGCTAGGAAATTCCTAGTCTAAGATCAATAGTAAGGGAGATAAAGCTATTTATAGTTTGACAGCTGTCATCAAAACTAAAGATCTTGATGAGATCGATTGTTTTTCTAATTTGATAGCTGTCATTTGCAATAATATTGAAAATAAAAAACTAAAACGACTATAAAAGCTCGACATATCGGTCGGTAGGTCGGTGGGAAAAACTATCTTTTCGTCATCAATCCATCGAAATACAAACACACGTCAATCTTCTTAGATCGTACGGAACTCCTTCTCGCACTTGGCCGGTTTCTTTTTGTATTTTTTTCCTCGATTGTACTATAAAACATTTGAACGGTGCCATGGTAGTGCTAGCATTTGTAAACAGCACAACCAGTAGTGCGGCTGGTAGTGCTATCTGCAATAAACGCTATAACCTGTCCTGTTATAAAGTACCGAACCGGGTACCGCACTACCGATACAAACGTTGGTGTGAACAATGTAAGTACTGAACCGGGTACCGCACTACCGATACAAACGTTGGTGTGAACAATGTAAGTACTGAACCGGGTACCGCACCACCGATACATACGTTTGTGTGAACAATGTAAGTATCGAACCGGGTACCGCATTACCGCTACATACGTTACGTTACCGCACGAGTGCAGCAAACTTCGACTTAGTTATGATGATAATTATACAGGAGATAATCTACCCGTGGCTTTGCCCGTGCAGAATACTGTTTACGCGAGATAATTTTTGATACCTATAGAAACCCATTAATTAAACAACAAAATTAAGTTTTCAAGATAAACTCTACTACAAGGAGTTGCTACCAAATATTTTTTTGATATATAATCCTGTTTCCTTTCCCGAGGCAAGATCTATTGCTATACAACTAAATTAAAACTGCTTTGTTTTCTATTTCAGTATTTACGCGATCGCATTTCGTTGATCTCTACCGATCTAACTACTTATTTTATAAATCGGTAGATTTTCTACTGGACCATTTTTTTTTCAACAATAGAAAGCTACACCGTACTTAAGTAACATTGGCTTTTTTTGTTTTGGTTAAAATAACGTCTTGCTAACCTACAAATCTACAATTAGTAATGAAAACTCACCGATTGCTAGCGCCTTGTTATAGTTTTTTTTTTTGGTTAAATAACGTAGTGTTAATTTAGAAAGTTTAATTTATATATTATATTTGTGATCCATGTAAATGATGGAAAAGTTGTTTTCGTATTTTTTATGGTTTAATAAATATTTAACAATATGATATTAATAAGATAAAAGAAAGAGGAAATATATTTTAAAAATTAAAGAAAATAAAAGTATAACAATTATTTTTATCAATTGGAATAAAACGTCTATGACTAAGTAGGTACTATCAACTCACCACCTCGCCGAAAATTACCCAAAAAGGAAAGTCTACCTTCCTCGTTTTAGCTAGTAGTCCTGGAATTTGTCCAGCTGATGGGTCAGGAATTTTATTTTTTCTGCGGTACGGCACCACACGCGACGTTGTTTGCGAAACTTGAATATGAACGATGAAGGCGCTGTGCCACCTTCTATACCGTGGTGCGGTAAGACCATGCCGGAAATCTCCGCCATAACCGGCGGGCGTTGCTTACTCTAAACGTTAATAAGTCAAGTGGGCCAGACGGTATACCAGCACTGGTGCTTAAGCAGTGTTCTCGTGAGCCTATTGGCGCTTTCCGAGGCTAGGCACTAGGCAATTTCCGTCTTCATGGAAGACTGCGAATGTGTACCCGGTGCCTAAAAAGGGCGATATATCAGATCCATCTGCGCGTTAACCGCTAAAAAACACAATTCACTGTAGTTCCACAATTCCAGAACACTCTCCTCTCCATCTCCAAGAGTATTGGGATCCTTGTCGTTGACATCTCCGACGATGTTCAGTTCCGAGTTCATTTGCAAGACAAGGTGAAGCTGGCGTCCAAAAACTACGTGTTATCAACAAAGCGAGGCAGTACTTCACGTCGGGCAGAGGTTGCTGCTTTACAAATCGCAAGTTCGGCCCCATATGGAGTACTGCTGCCATCTCTGGGTGGGTGCACCCGGGTACCACTCTACTGTATAGGGTTCTTCAAGAAAGAAGTTATTGGATCTTTGAAGGGTCCGCAACGCGCGAGTTATACCCCTGGTGTTACAAGCGTCCATAGGCCACGGTGACCGCTTACCATCAGGGGAACCGTGTGCTTGTTTGCCACCTTAGTGGTATAAAAAAAAACATTTAATTCACAGTTAAATTTCAAACTTAGCCACGGCATGGGCTAACGATCGACTTCTTAATTTTTTTTATTGGTTAAAAAAAAGGTTACGACAATTTCATTCCTTTGAGAGTATTAAACCGATTGCCCCTCTCCAACATCCCAATATCAAACTTCTAAAACAAGCAATTGTTGGACACTCCCTTGCCCTTTTTCGTCTTATATAACAGTCCAGAATTCGAAACAAATTCTTTACCATTATTTTATACTATTACATAATATTTATTTTCTCGTCGTTCAAAAGCTTATTTAAAAAATGAACGACATAGAAGTTATAAAATTAGTCATAACCTACACTTAGAATGTTTTATATCGTTTTTGGATCACTTCTGTTAGCTTCAGTTAACTTGCCAAATTAAACTCTACAGGTGTATTTCAGGTACAATACAAAACGTTTCTAAAATACGTATGAATAGTGACATAATTTCCATGTAGTACATTTTTTAAATATTCTCTGTACGTACAAACATGTAAAAAAGTATTTAATGGAGATGCTAGTTAGCTGCTATATGCGCCTTAAGAGGAAATAATGCATTCATAGCGCCTCAATGAAAATCGATGCTAGGGCTTATTAGGTCAACGTAATCCTGAAGCAAAGACAATCTAATTCTGAACTAATGTCAACGTAATGCTGAACTTAGAACAACGTAATGCTGAACTGGGAGCAACGTTAAACTGAACTAAAAGCAACGTAATGTTGATCTAAGAACAATGTAATACTGAACTAAAAGGAACGTAACGACGTTAAACATGGTTGAGCGAAGCGATGGCTGATTCATGTGTCATACTCGTGAACGGGTGCCTCCTGTGGAGGCTGGTCTGCTATTGCAAACTTCTTTGTATTCTTAGTATTTAGACATTGATCATTTCTAAGTGATGAATACATAAACTGTCTTTTTTTTATTTTGCACTTAGATACTTTTTTTATGTTGTGTTCGTGCTTTCTATTTCATATTTTTATGTTTGTAATGGTAAGTGTCCTTCTATGATAGGGAGGGCATTTTCCAATATTTTAATTGGACGCTGTAAGGGGAAGGGAGAAAAGAAACGCCCTTGCTGAGTTTCTAGCCGGTTCTTCTCAGTACAAGGTTCCGCCCTATAGACTTACGAACCGATGGCGTAGTGACATTCATAAGTACTCAATTATTGTAGCCTCAATTGAATGAATGATATTGATGTAAGGCTGAGCTAGAAACAACGTAATATTAAACTAGAAACAACCTAATTCTGAACTAAGAACAACTTAATGTTAAGCTAAGAATTACGTAATACTGAGAACTAAACAATAAACAGACTTGGTGGCAACTAACAGGAAACGATTTTCCGTGATAGTAATATGCTTGACTCTGTCTCACCACAAAGCATTGTCTTCAGTCGCGCCAGCTCGCGTCCATCACTACGTAACTCAAGGGTGTACTAAATGAATAAAGTATTTGTTGAATGTTATTTTCCGAATGAATTTATGAACTATTATATTTCGACACTAAGTAAGTAAGTAATACCACAAATATGTATTTATTCCAGATATTTATTAGTCAACCGAGCCACAAACATGGACACAGATTAAGGTCACAAACCACAGTGTATAGTATAATAAACTTAATGTACAACACTCTCCTCCCCCTTAAGGAATTTATTTTAATATAGTAAACAAAGGCCTCTAAACAGATTAAATTTTGAAAGAACCAAAGCTCCTATGTGAATTATATTACTTATATATTTGTACATAAATACTTTAACATATTAAATTTTAAGAAGTTGATTTACATGTCTTTTACACTTGCGCCCATCTGCCTCTACTATGTAGGTAGCACCTGGTACTAATTCCTCTACAATTATTCCTTTTATCCAAGGTGTGCAACCCTTTCTATAGTCTCTAACCATTACATTGTCTTCTGGCTGCACTAATAGCCTTCTATTACCTTGAGCATTTTTTATGTTTATCTTGGTAACCCACTTGCGTTTGATAAATAGGAGATGTCTAAGTAATGACAGCCTATTTCTCAACTCTCTGCCTATCATAAGCCGTGCTGGGCTGACTCAAGTTCTTTTATGAACAGTGGTACGGTAGTCAAATAAGAATAAGTTAATTGCATAAGATAATGTTTGACCACTCTCTACTATTTTAGTGATATGGGATTTAAAATTACCTACAAAGCGTTCTGCTGCGCCATTTGTGGCAGGATGAAAAGGTGGAGTAAAAGAATGTTTTACTCCTGTTGCTTCACAAAATTTAAGAAATTCTCTACTAGTGAAAGAGGTGCCATTATCTGTCACTAATTGTATAGGAAAACTGTTGAGTTGAACCGATGTTTGATATTTGGAAAACCTCAGGCCACTTTGAGTAACTATCTACAACAACTAAAAACATTTTGAAAACAGTGGTCCTAAATAATCTGCATGAATCCTAAACCATGGGCTTGGGGCCATTGGCCAACATTTAGGGTAGGTCTTATTAGGGTTATCCCTATGTGTCAAGCACAAATCACATTTTTTTGAAATTTCTTTAATGGCTTCATTTAATTTTGGCCACCAAAAATAAGCCTTTGCCATCTCAATCATCCGAGTGCTACCAAAGTGTGTCAAATGCAATTCTTTCAAAACAGATTCTTCAAGTGTGCAAGGTATTACAATTCTGTGGCCCCACATGATACAATCTCTATTTACACTAATTTCATTTCTTCTTATGTAGAATGGTTTTAACAGACTATCTAATATTTTATCAGGCCATCCATCAGCACAATACCTAATAATTTTACTTAAAATAACATCTTTATTAGTTTCTTTCAGAATGATTTTCCAATTTAAAGATTTCAGATTTGATTCATTTAAATAATTAACACAGAGCAAATCCTCATTATCACATAATTTATTGACACTGACATCTTTTTCTTGTGTCATTGGATATCTTGAAAGATAATCTGCTGGATTTTTATTTGTCCTAATGTGTCTTATTTTATAATTAAAGGCAGAAAGAAATATGGAATAGTGTTGTAGTCGCTTTGCAGCCATCTTTGGAATACCCTTTTGAGGTCCAAATATTCTTACCAGAGCTGTATTGTCCGTTTCTAGCTCAAATGGTCTGCCATAAGTGTAGTTGTAGATATGCATGCTGTCATAACTTTTCCAACACATATATATATCTAGGTCTTGTGATGCAACACTTAAAGGTGCCTGTAGGTATGCCTCTTTGAGGTCCAACTCACAGAAGTACTCCCCATCTTTTAATGTCTGAAAAATTTCATCAATTTGGGGTAATGGAAAATGGTCAACCATTAGATCTTGGTTCAGTATCAGTTTATAGTCCCCACATAAACGTACAGTTTCATCGGGTTTTATTATGGGGACAACGGGTGTACCCCAAGTATTATGTTCAACAGGCTCTATTCTACCATTATCTAAGAGTCGTTTTATTTCAGCATTCACTTTCTGCTTTAGCGCATATGGTACTGACTTTACCGGTAAACATTTTGGTTGAGCACCTTCACGTAGTTTTAGTGTAATACACTCCCCTTTAAAATTGCCCCAGCCTGGACTGAAAACATCATAGTATTTTTTTTTTATCATGTCTACCACATTATTTTTTTCATTTAATTGATTTGAGTACAAATTTAATTTAACCCAAGACCCTAGGCATATTGTTATGAACAACAAATAGTATAACATCTTTCACAACATTATTTACTGAAACCTGAATAGTTTTTAAAACTCTATATGGTTTAGTAGTACTTTGATCATAATTTCTAAAAACCACATTTGTTTTTTCCATAGTCTAAAGCAATTTTAATTGTTTTACATCATCATACTTAATTGTGGTTGCTTCTGACCCTGTATCTATCTCATATTCAAAGTTTAATATGTAATAATATTGGAGGTGTTTTCTTAACACTGTCACTAAATTTATACATATTGTAAGTTTCATTTTCATGAAATAAGTTTTTTATAGACTCCTCCACCTCACCTATATAATTAACATTATCATTTACATCCACACAGTTTATTATTTGTTTATATTTATTACACATTTTATAAATATGACCCTTAATACCACACTCTGAACAAAATTTGTTTTATTAAGTTACAATTTAACTTAATGTGATTTGACTTACCACAACAATAACACTTTAACAAGGATTGATTCGGCTTACTATTAATAGCAGAATGTAGATTTTTCTTTGTATTTACTTTAAACATATTCGTGCTTGACGAAGCCTCAGTCTCTAGATTTGATTGCAATAATGCAGATTCCACTGTCCTAGCAAGGCTTACAGTTTTATCCAATGTAGTGTCGCTTTTGAGAAGTTCAAAACGCACCACGCTCTATCTATAAGTTTTTCTTTTACCTGGTCCTCATAGTCGGAGAAGTTACATTTCTTGGCTAGTTTTTTTAGTCTGGTAACATATTCTTCAATTGATTCGCCTTATTTTGGTTGCATTTTCGAAACTCTGCCCGATCTAAAGCAGTATGGGTAGTTTTTGCATATCTTTGTTCTATTATAGACAACAACTCAGCGTTAGTCTTTTTCAATGGACTAACCGGCTGGCATGAATGATTTAGAACCACAAATATCTTCGGAAACACCTTAGTAAGTAATAACGCAACTTTCTTCTCTTCAGGAACATCGTTTAATGTTATTAGGCATTGTAACTGTGTTTGAAAAATATCAAAATCACTTCCATCAAATGCGTTGATATTTAAACTTGAAAACATTTTGTATTGTGGTACACTTGGTGCTGTTTTCGTTGTTTGGAACAAACCAGTTTTGATGTACTCTCTTAGAAAACTCCTGTATTCATCGATTGTTGAGAATTCTTCGCAGAAACCCAATTCTTTACACAATACGGATAATTCTGTTTTATTCAGATTTTGAATAAATAAAGTTTTCTTGTTTTTTATATTATCCACGAACTTATGCAGCAATGACATTTATTGAATTAATGGAGGGAGACGAGAAACCATTCCGGTTGTTGTCGGTTCACGTGCCGATTTTGTATTTTTCACGACAATCGCTATTATTTATTAAAATCTTATATCACACACGTAAATTCTCGATCCTCGTCGCCAATTATTATATTTCGACACTAAGTAAGTAAGTAATACCACAAATATTTATTTATTCCAAATATTTATTAGTCAACCGAGCCACAAACATGTACACAGATTAAGGTCACAAACCACAGAGTATAGTATAATTAACTTAATGTACAACATTAACCAAGTTGCGATTTATTTAGACTTCAGGAGGTAGTTGCAGGAGAATGGATATAAGTGCATTTAATTTAAATTGGGATAGAAGAGAAATATTTTTTGCGTCACCAATGTAATTTTTTAGCAATGGCTTATTATTTTATCTCAATGATTTTCACATTAAATACATTAAGCGAGCATGTGCCTAACTAGTCGTTTTTGATACAATGTATCAGTTCTTATAATCGTTCGAGTATAAACTATCCTTGCGTCATGCGACCTCTGTAAATTGAAAAATAATTTTCGGGGATTTTTTTATAATTAAAACGATGGAAAAACAAACTTTTTGTTAGTGACACAAAAGACAAAAAGAGCTAAAAACAATATGGGATAGAATATGTAAAGAATATAGTTTTTTTTAGACAAAACGTACATTTTGTATTACTCAATAAAAAAGATATGGACATAATATTAAATGGAGTAACATATTATAAAATGGGATATACTAGTATTTTTACATGACGATAACGAAAAAATAACGGGTGTAAAGGAAAACGTTTTGGAGGATGGCCACAGTTGGGATTTCCTAATGTATTTTAATTTCAAACATGAAAAATAATCCGAGGGTATAAACAGGAGAGCTAGTCTCAGTTGCCGGCTTCTTTCGCACATTTTGGACTGATCCTGGGTATCATTTAAAGCACATACCGGAAACTGGTATCTCTCGCCACAAAATATTCACAAGTTATGTTCTCGAGAACGATTTTGATAGCGATGTATCACATTAACGATGCATTAGTGGTCTTTTAAGATTGCGCTGACGTTCATTAGTCCCTATCTACCTCAGTCATT
Organism: Apoda limacodes; assembly: GCA_946406115.1. NCBI lineage: Eukaryota > Metazoa > Arthropoda > Insecta > Lepidoptera > Limacodidae > Apoda > Apoda limacodes. Next base: position 53,223,368 of record OX291541.1, read on the forward strand.
ATATGCCCTAAATGCAGGGGCACAGGCCTCTACTTATAGGAGGAGGCTTAAGCGATAGTCCAGCACGCTGCGTCAGTGCGAGTTGGCGGGCATTTGTCGAACTAGTGGCCACTGGACTGTCAAAGTTTTCCAGTCAACCACAGATAGGCCTCTGACTTCGCTTAACGACTACTGTCATAATATGAGGACTGACGGTTTGACGGGCCCTCCGCAGCACAGATCATTCTGTGGTGGTGGTGTTGCCTGGGTACTGACCACGTCAGACGTTTCCGACAGATGAATGCGACTTCTGACCTTCTTAAAATCCTTTTCAAAAACACTACATATTACACAAACAACTGATTAGTGATCGTTGATTTTCTAGTAAAATAATGTGTTGAGCATGAAGATATATTAAGAAAGTTTCATTTTGTTCTTTAATAACATAATCAGAAATCCATCGAAGCCGTTGTTAATGAAAAAAGCATAAGCTAAAGGCACATTAACCCAGTGCCGAGTGACCCGACGACCTACAAAACTATGTAAAAATGGCATCGACACGGCGTCCATCCATCACACCATTGTGATAGTTCAGAGCTGTCTGCGACTGACAAGACGGGATTGATGTCTTTGAGTAAAGGCCAACAAAATGATAAAGCGGACAATGATAAGGCGAACTTACTTATGGAGAAAAAGTAGAAAACACTATTAATTTATTTGTGATTCGAGCCGAATGAATACTTAAAGCAGACGTTATAAAAAATCGGCCAAGTGCGGGTCGGACTCGCGCACGAGGGGTTCCGGACTATTATCTATAAAAACGACAAAAAAATCGCGTTGGTTGTATGGAAGCCTCTCTTAAATATTTGTTTTATTCTAATTTAATAATTTATTTTTAAAGCAAAAATATAACTAAATATTTTGTGAATATTTTAAGCGTTTACCTGTTGCCGTTATCAATACCGAGCAAAAACGAGCAAAAATCACGTTTGTTTTATGGGAGCCCCCTTTAACATTTATTTTATTCTGTTTTTTAGTATTTGTTGTTATAGCCGAAACAGAAATACATCTTCTGTAGAAATTTCAACTGTCGAACTGTCACGGTTCATGAGATACAGCCTGGTGACAGACGGACGGACGAACGGAGAGTGGAGTCTTAGTAATAGAGCTCCGTTAATTACCCTTTGGGCACGGAACCCTAAAAATGACAAAAATCAAAATAACAGCAATATTAATATGAAAAACTAGAGATTAGTTTACTTCTCTTTACTAATTAGTATTTTAACCATCTAATTAAATCTTTTATCAAGCAGGTATTTTGTAAAAAGGCATACTACAATATTTCAGACTATGTTAATGATAAAAATCCTTGGTATTGATGATGCTCAATTACAGGATGCATAGGTAAACCAAATTAAAATGGAAATAACATAAAATTGTACGACTAAAAATCTTTTATTTAAAACATTAATTGTATTTTAGTTTATTTAAGTGTTTTTAAAAGAGTAACTATCGAGTTTCTTGCCGGATTCTTTTCGGTAGAAATCAACAACATTGTGAACCGGCGGGAAGGTGGGAGGGTTCAAAAAATAATATTTTATAACTTTGACGATTCAAAAGTGATTGTAAAATCCTTATTTGAACAAACCATTTTGACTTTGACTTTGACTTTGAATAAGTTGCCAGTTTTATTTTGACAGTTTGTCTTCTACAGACAGGGAGCATGGATTACTCATAAACCACGGAGCAATATTTTTTACAGCGTTATGTACAGAAAATAATATAAAATACTATTTGAGGGGTTCCTACAGGAAAGCCACAGGAATAAAGTAGAATTGTATTATTTTATATGCATTTCTTAAAATTTACTCTACTTTTAGAAACCCCTATGCCAATTGAAAAAAACCAAACAAAAAAGAGTTTATAGAGATATAAACCGTGTCTCTGTGTCCATAATGGCTGTAGAGAAGAACAGAAAGAGGATAACAAAAAGCACATTATTTCACATTTTTATGTAGGATTGGGATAAGCATCGCTACAAAGCTGATGGAACATTTCTACACTAATCCGACACTTGGTCACCGATTTGTACGCGATTTGCGGCTGGACCATTACTGTGGATCGTCATTACGGAGGCGGCGACCTGAATACACGAGCGGCGACCGACAAGCGGCGAGGCGGCGTAGACGAGGTGCGAATGTTTAACTGCCAACTGAACGTTTGCGGCTCAGAACAAATTTCTGCTTGATTGTACAGGAGATCACTGTATTTATACATTTAAGTACGATTGTTGTACAGTCCTATGTGGACATTTTAAGGGCGTACTTTCTACACAGTTATATAACAGCTATCCAAGACTGTAAAATAATAATGCAAAGGTATTGTTATTGTATAATCGATTCGTAAATTTTTCAGATATCCACAATCATTCTCATTCTACAGTATCCTATCTTAAAGCGTGCCTTGTCTCACTTGCCCTGGTTTTTTTTATTGTTTTTGATACTTACTTTAAATATGTTGCGTCTCCAAGGCTCATAAACTTCGTCCTAGAGATTAAATACGTGTTTTTTATATATAATGATGTATGGCGAGCACCAGCGTGCCACCTGAGACCGAGACTCCATCCATCAAATATCTACAAGATAAGCTAAAATTAAATTAAATGCATATATTGAAAAATATCATTCATCAAAAATATTTAGTCTTATCTTATCTTATTTAATAAAAAATTACCTCTAACCTAATTAGCTAGAAGAACTTTCTGAAATATAAAGCGGTAAAATGGGGTTTTGTAATAACACAAGGAATTCTTAAAAATAAGTTTAGTACTTCCGTCTGTCTGTCTGTCGCAATCTATTACAGTTGTATAACGTCAATAATTTTTGATCCTTCATATAATGAATTTAATAAAATTTGACACAAACATGCAAACTTATGTAAGACAACTTAATTTTGACGAAACAAACACATACTTTCATTGTTCCACGTCATTTCATTGTTTTAACCAACTCCATTTCGAAATTATTATAAATCTTCTAAAACTATTGTTAACTAATGTCCTTTACTTAGTTTGTATTTGTTTGTATTAGTTTGTATTTACTTAGTTGATGTCAATTCAAGAACGCCGGGATCAGCAGTCACCGTGGGAGTCCCTCGGGGCTCAATTTCAGGTCCTTTTCTATTTTTTATTTACATTAATGATCTCCCAAATCATGTAAAAAAACCATTACATTGTCTTAATTGCTGACGACACCTCTTTACTCTTTAAGGGCGCTTTCGTTCTGGGATTAAGAGTTCCCACGAATGATACTTTTCACACTTTTGATAACGACAGTTTTGCCATCGACACTTACCGTTCGTTTAGCTTTGAAACGTTACTAACAAAATTTTTGGTTATAAAACCTGCAAAACGAACGCTTGACGTACACACACTACGATAAAACACACACACACTACCATAAACAATGAATATGTATAGGCAGTTTGACAGATTAACACAAAAACCCTACCTTCAGACATGGGTCTAAAGTTTCATTTTTCGGTGGCAAAAGTGACAAAAATAACAAAAATATCGTAAACGAACGCATGACAGTTTGCCACAGATGATACTAAGATTTTGATAATTTTGATACCAATGCTAAACGAACGGATGACAGGTGGCAAAAGTAATGAAAATAATGATTCTGCATCCCAGAACGAACGCGCTCTAAAGATAAGAGACGACAGATGTGTTATGATGAATTAAATAATGCCATTTCTACAATTGTAAGTTGGTTTAGCGCGAATATTTTGTTACTTAATGAGACAAAACCAAATGTGTCAAATTTACATTACCATATGTTAGTCAGATCTGGACATGTACTAATATTATCGGCGAGCAAGTAGAACTTGTTAATTGAACAGTCTTTCTTGGCATAACGCAGTACTCTAATAACCTAGCCAAAAAACTTTGCTCTGCTGTGTATGCCATCAAGAAAATAAGACAATTGACCGATATCGACACTACAATAATAGTATGTTTTAGCTATTTCCATAGTTTAATGACATATGGTATCTTATTGTGGAGTAGCGCTGCTGATGTAAATACAATATTTTTGTTACAAAAACGGGCTATTCACAAATTAGGATCTAGTATATATCTGAGGGATAGGGAAGTTAATATTTTACCTCTAGGGTCGCAGTATATATATAAAAATAAATAGAAGTACCTATGTAATAATTTTATAAAAATATTAATAGTTTCAGCAAGAAAAGTGATGTTCACAAAGTAAATACTAGAAGTAAAAATAAGCTATTGGTGCATGATACACGTCTACACAAAATAAGTAACTCTTTTATGGGGCAATGTATACACTTTAACAACAAAGTTCCCAATAAAATTCAAAAGCTATCAAGTAGTAAATTTAAATGTTTTATTAAACAACTACTTTGTAAGAGCATACTACGAAATTTCAGACTATACAAATAATAAAAGTTCATGGGACTGAAGACGCTCAATTACAGGATGCATAGGTAAACAAAATTAAAATGGAAATAATATAAAATTGTTTGGCTTAAAACATTGATGAGTGTATTTGTATTTAGTTTTATGATAATACGTACTAATTAAGTTAACTAAATGAGCCCCCTAAAAATATTTTTTGACAATTTGTATGACTTTGGGTCAACAAGATGCTTATACTATAAAAATTTGAAGACTGTTTGGCCTCTTCGGGTACGAGACTCTAAAAAGACGAGAAATATTATATTTGTTTTTATATGAAATATTACATTTAGCTTTTAACGTAAAGATGGATACAGCGTAAATCAGAGTAATATTCAAATACGAGATCCGACGTGGGATTAACGCAGTAGAATCTGCTCGTAATGTCAATACTGTGTTTGGAGTGGATACGAGTAGCGAACGCACCGACGTGAAGTATGAACCACGAGGAAAACCAGCAACTAAGTAAATAACGATGAATTAAAGGTGTTGGTGTAAACCGTGTCAAACTATCAAAGAATAAGCGGCATGGTTTGAGGTTATCATACCCATAATATTGACTAATTTGCAGCAAATCCATAAAATTAGAAAGCTTGGAAGAATGGGTACCTCATGACTTGTGAGACCTTAAACTCACCGACTTCCTCTTTTTGCACGATTTAGACAATTTTCTTAACGGTTTTTTTTTTCAAGTAACCGGATTTCATCAGGTTATATAGACATGGGGGGTAGATACTTTCATTCAACATATATACTTCATCTTACAAAACAAATGATTTTAATTCTTATTACAAAACAGCAATGTTGTACCCGTAACATTAAGTCTACGTATTTATTAACGTACATGTCTTCAACAAGACATTAATAAATCTTTATCAATTTAAATTTGTGCTGTTAATTCTGCTTGCCAATAGCAAAAGAATAAAATTACTGTCATAAGCAAATAACTGCACCGAAAGGTAAAAAATAAGTTCATTGTGTATTCGATAGAAATTTAATTTTATTAGCAATTTAGTACTTTTCGTCAATCATTCATTATCCACAAACCAGAAAATTGCTTTTATTACAAAAAAAAAGTATGCGTATTTTTAATCCCGATACAAATATATCACAAATCACTGAGCATTATACTTACACAAATTACTGCGGATCCATTACGTCGTGCCTCATTGAAGATACACATTTGCCATGATTTATTTTGCTAGCTTTATTTTTTGCAAAGGAAAAAGTCTTTATAAGCTCTATCGAATAAATTTGTAGGTATAAATAAAAAAATCCAAAAAAACGTTTAAAAAGGAGATACATTTTTGTAAATATCATTGAAACAATGTTTGACTTTAGTTAAATAATTGTAGCGAAATTCAACTGTGTTTTTACATTTATTGTTCCTATTTATTGTTGAACCACCAGAATGCCACACACCGAATATAACGCTATAAATTTTATGAAAGGTACCTAATATGCATTACAGTTTATGCGTCTACTAGCTTTTTCGGTTTTCATCGTGGGCATTTGGGCATAAGATGATGCGTATTATTTCTTTTACTTATGCTGTGGGATTTCTACGTGAACTCCTTGATAATAGTAAAGAAGTTTACTATTGCAAGGTGTAGCTGTACCTAGATAGTTTACCCACGTGATGTTCAGTTATAGCTATTCCAGTTTTCTGTGGATGTAAATAAACCTTCGCCCTTCAACTATCCCTATTCGCGATGAACTTTTTTTCAGAATCACCTACATTGTCTACATTTATATTTTGAGTTGGATAAGTACGTTTTAAGATTATAAATTATGGTGATTTTGAGATTGTTTGTTATTAAGGCCTTGAATTACCTTTCCTTGAAAAAAACGTTAAATGTCTTTCTTGTCACAGATTGTAGATTTGTGGATTTTGTAATGATCCCCACAGTGTAAAATATTGCTTGCTGCAGAATCTGGTTATGTATCTTTAGTCAAAATATTGTTTTATTATCTTTACAAAGTATGTAGGTAACGAGCTATGTTTGCGATGATTCACCACGACGAACACAAATTGATGTAACAAATGAAATTATAAAACCCCAAAAGAATCATGTCGTTCCAACGACAATATAGACTATATATAAAGAATATAGTTAGAATCCCTCACTTTTTTTCTAAATTTCTCTTTTTTGCTTCATCATCAGACCTTGACCACCATCTATCTATAATCCATTCATTGAGACCATGAAAATTAGCTCAAAATATATGATACCTCTGCAGTTATTTGGTATGTAATTTAATATCCTGTACATTCCAGGTGATGCCGAAGCATCAGTTCAAGGTTACTATGTTCTTGCCATATCATTGAAGTAACAGGGATACCAAATTTCGAATTAATCGAACCTGTGAAAGTTGCTCCCTTCGCGAACTAAAAAAAAGCGGATGAACAGCGAACGGCTGAAAAGATTTTCATAAATCGTAGCTAACAACATTTTCCATTAAATCACCTTTCAGACAAAACTAAACTAAACCAAAATCGGTTCATCCGTTTGGACGCTATGATGCTACAGACAGATACACAGATAAACACAGATACACAGATAAACACAGATACACAGATAAACACAAATACACAGATACACAGATAAACACGTCAAACTTATAAGATCCCTCTGTTTTCGGCAGGGGTTTAAAACTTATATCAGCATTCTAAAGTACATACTGTGTGCGAGAAAGCGCCACGTTACTTGCTCGAGGTAATTTTGTGTTTAGTGTTTGAGTCACTTGTTAATGTCTTATGGACTGTTAAACGTCACAGTTAGTTAAATATGTTAATGATAGACCCTTAAACTTAATGATTCACCGTTGTTAGTTTTTAAAAAATGTTTATACATACAGTTATCTAAGTTAAGACACTTACTTAATATAAATATAGTAATCTATACTGCAAATGTTTAGCATTCCACTTCTACCTACTGGCTTTTCTTATTTGAGTCTTAATCATGATTTTCTTAATTTAAGTTTACAAAATAAGACAAGTAAGAAAAAACGTGGTGTACAGATGCTTGGTCAAGCTTTCCTCTGAAAACCATGGTAGATTAACCCAGATTTTTTAAAAAATTTAATTATACCTTTATTTTCAATAACCTTTTATTTTAAATTTCTTATTTTATGTAGTATAATTCATTTTTATAATTAATTGAAGTAACACTAAAATAATAAAATATAGTTAGCTAGTTCAATTACACAATTAAAATCATACATTGGCTTTCAGTGCACAATGTCTAATGAGGTGCAAAGCCATTTCATTAGGCAATTATGTGGCTCCGTTCTAAATTTGCTTTGTCAGGACGAACAAAGAGATTTCTACAAAGGGAAGTGGAGACTTTTGTTGCATCCTTTCTTTGTTTATTTCTGGTACTCCTGTTTAATTTGTTACACGCTTATTTGCCTTCGCAGTGCTAGCAGTATGTAAGAATTTTGCAAAATTATCAGAGTGTAACCAATTTCTGGTTAGACCACTACAAATTATTTTACAAAATCAAGAAGTGAAGAGTAGAATAGAATCCGTAGATTTTTTCATTCATAATTGATTTTTCATAATCTTCGAAGTTTCGTGAATTTTACTTTGTATTTTGAATTGTAAAACAAAAACAACAAAATGTTTGGAGCTTTTAGTTTCGTGAGATTCTGATGAGCCATAAATTTTCTCCATTTTTTATAGTTGCTCTTAGAAAAAAAAATACAGCCTCTTACAAAGATATTTCAAAATAATAATCAGATTCATCAGAACCTAAAGAATCTAAAAATATCGAGCAGGTAAATTAATTTTTCACCATTTATCAATTGAAATCAAAATGAAAAGTAAAATTTTGTGAACCTCGGAAATTATGACAAATCAATGTTGTATGAAAATGTGTTATGGCGTTTATCGTTAAATAACAAATGTCATCATTTTTAATAATAATATACATAATTGCGTACAAAAAATAAATTAAAGGACAAATAGGCGGTCTTATAAGCGATCTCTTCCAGACCAACTTTGGGTAGAGGAGATTTATAAAAATTTTGAGTAGTGTATGCAAACTGAATACTCCTGGCTGCAATTACTTTTTGACTCGGTTCAGCGGCGGGCTGTGATAATTGTCGACGATCCTTAAGTCATTTGCCGTATCGAGTTCTTAAGTCTGAGGAGAGACTTTGCCTCTATGTGGGTGTTCTACCGCTTGTATAATGGGATGTGTTTTGAGAAATTGTTCGAAATGATGCCCACGGCTACTTTCTACCATCGCACCGCTCGCCATCCGCAGGGAATTTATTCTGACACTTTAGAACCGAAATGGTCACGTACAGTGCAGTTTCAGAGAAACTTCCAAGGTTTTCTCTAAGAAAGAAGTTATTAGATTTTCAAGAAAGCGCGAGTGATGTCCCAGATGTCGCAAGCGTCCATAAGCTGCGGTGACCGCTTACTATCAGTGGACCGTAAGCTTGTTTGCCACCTAAGAGTTACATTACAAAAAAACTATGAAACCAATCGATTGCTGAAGATATGTGAAGATAACATGAAAGTAAAAATGATACCTATATCAAAATCAACAGTGTTAAAGGCGTTGCTAGATTCTAACCCTAAGGCGCCAGAGGTCTACTTCTCAAGTAGCCTATTTTCATTTTGACTACTTCTTTAAGTGACTTCTTCGCTATCGGCCCGATAAGTAAACAGCCTATTTCACATTCTGTCTTATTTTCGAATTTCCTCCTATACTCATACCGTTACTTGTCGAACAACGACTAAAGTTCAGTTGTTAATAGAAGCATAATTTATATGGAGAGCGAATCTTTTCATACTTACTACCCAATATTATAAATACCCTTAAAAGAGATGAACAGGAGAAATACCTGAGTAAAAATGTTAAATCAATAAGGTATAGTACAAAATATCTTAGGTATATTATCTTTCACGTTTCACGGGTTAATATAATAATATATAAACCCACAATATAATTTAAAATATCTATCCACCTATAACATTTATCTCAAACATTTATACACACTTCCACACATACACAAACACACTCATTCATACACTCTCACACACACACACATCATACACACTACCGCTCACATACACACAAAGTGCATTCCGCAAATAGATATTTATTTACAAAAAATAAGATTGTTACAAGTGTAAACTGGACAGAAAGAGCGGGATTCTCCTGATACAGGTTTCACAACTGAACTGGTGGGACCCAAACCTTGTTATAATGTACTTGTAGTGAAATAAAGAAATTTTAAATTTTTGAACATCTACTGTCGTTAAACGGCAATGGGTAGAACATTTATATAAACGTGTATTTTGTTAATGTAAGTTAATAATAACTAAACAATAACTATTATTATATTAAGAAAATGTATAACTTTTTAAAAAATTAATTAATAAAAAATAATAATATGCATGTTAAATGTATTAGTCAAATAAATAAAATAAAAATAAGTATGTAGATAATAAAAAAAAAAATTTAACATTAAACTATTATATTATCTCTCAAGAGCCAGAGGTCTACTACTTATACCTTATACCTATTTTTATAAAGGACTACGTGGCGTAGTGGTGTACGTTGGACTGCTGAACCAAGGGTCCTGAGTTCGTTTCCCAATGGGTGTAACTGACCGTTGCATTTCTGCGTTGAAACCTGTGGTCAGTATTGAGTTCATCCTTTATCATGTTACTATGTAGTGCTGTCGAGGGGCTTATGTTACGAAAGCTGTCAAGTGTTTGCCGCGGCATTTTAAGTTTGCAGTATTGTTGGCTAGCCACTTTGGGCTAGTTTTTATAAGTGCAGTTGTACTTTATAATATGAAACGAAAGGTAGAAAATCAGAATAACCGAGCTCCGATCACAACTTCGCTAGTGTCTGGTGTGGAATGACTTTTCAGTAGCGATTTGTATTTTAAATATCACGCGAGGGCTTGTAAATACGCAGAATAACCGCATCAGTGCATCAAAGATTATAAAGGTCGGTTCTGGACGAATGAAAATTACAAACAAAGGCCCGATATGTGCGTGATTGGCGCGCATACGCACACATCTATGTTGACACAGAGGATATAGATCGACAGATTGGGAAAACATATAAGTATCCAAAATAATTTCTTAGGTTTAGATACTGTTCGGTAAAGATAAGAAGCGTTCAATGCGTAGAAGGCTTTGGGCCTGCCAGTGGAGGAGTGATCCTTTCTACTCCTTAGCATATGTAGTTTTAGAAAAGCTGCCCGTTGAAGTAAGGAGACGGTTTAAGTGCTCCCACGGGGAGATTCCGACACCCCTTTCCCCAAATTTACTAATTTGGTAGGTATTTAGAGGATAAGTGTCGCCGGGTGGATAACCTCGCTCTTGCCGAACCCTCCGCCTCGTACGTTATGACTAGGCCATCCCTGGTGCAGTTTCCCAAACTGCTGCCAGACCTGAAGGACGTAGGTGGTTTGATGCGCACGCAAAGATGGTGCTATAGGTGCCTCGGCACGGACCACGCGGTCGCTCAGTGTCCCGCCTCGGACACTGTGTGTAGCGATTGTGGTGGTCCCCACTACCCTATCATTTGCGTCCCACCGTCGTCGGGACAAGCCACAGACGGACCGATAAGGTTGTCCCCCTCCTCCGCTCCAGTAAGAGAGGAGTTGTTCAATGGAACTATCCCTGTATGGCAGTTCAGGTGCAAGCCCTACGGGCTTTGCCACCATGCAGGAAACGGGCCTCCGAGCCTGTTACGGGCAGTGGTGTAGCTTCTTCTCCCCATTGGAACACTGATCGCACCAGGAGGGTAACTTTCACAGACGCATCCCCTGGGTGCGAGGATGTCGCCACCCATTGTTCAGTGGCCGCGATTGGAGCGACGTTCTCCACCCTTCCGACGAAGGTGACCTATTAATCCGACCTATAGTGTCCCTTTCTCTGCCAACATGAGGCGTCCTGCTCACGAAGTCTGGCAACCCTTTCCAGATTTGATCTTCCTCCGCGAGAGTTGAGTCCTACCCATCCTTCCAATCTCTTTCTTTATTAACTTGCAACCTCCACTCCTTCACCATTCGTCCCCTCACGGTTTTGTTGCCTGCCGCACAGGTTTGCATTGTTTCACCTCGGGGTGTTCGGATACACACGCGTGTGATTTTGGATTCTGGCTCACAGGGGTGTTTAGTGTCGGAATGATTAGTGGAGCAATTAAAGTTAAGACTCAAATCGGGGCTTAATTTGTGCGAGGAATTGGTGAAATTTTGGTTTCGGGGTTTGTTAGGACAGGTTTCGGCCGCTGTCTCCTCCTTGAATTCCCCTCGCCCGAGTAATTTGTCTCGACCTTTGTAATATATTATAATGGGCACAGCACAACTACTACTGCCTGTACGTTCGACAGATCCTACAACTTGTGTATGTCTCTGTCTCTCGCTGAAGCCATTCAGCGATTTTTGGAAGTAGAAGAGCCCCCAAATGCGTCTTGCCAGAACCCTGAAGACCAGGACTGTGAAGCGTTCTTTGCGAACAACACAGCCAGGCTTCAATCCGGTCATTTTCTGACAAGATTGCCGTTTCATCCCGACAGGCCTCCTTTGGGTCACTCCAGAAAGCTATCCGAAACCAGACTAGCATCCACGGACAGACGCATGACCCGAAGTTCGGAATTTAAGCAAAATATGTTGCATTACTTAACTCACTACCTGAGTATCCATGTATTGATACTGCCGTGAAAGTGATACGCGTTTTGAACTACTGCGGCAGATTTCGCAATCGTTTCAGAAACGTTTCTCACTGGAGTGTCTTCATCTTCTGCAGCAGCGTGTCCGATGGTCTGATAAAACGGAACTTCTAAGGTCAGAGACCATGTCTTAGTGAGAGAGGCCAAATTGCCGAGGGGTGGCAATTTGGCCTCTCTCTATTAGAGAAGGGGTTGTATATTGCAATTGTTTCCAGCCGGATTTAGTTCCTCGAGTTGCTGAGGTATTGGTTGGTGATTGACATTCTGGGACGAGCTTTGGCGACGTTGTCCCGTCTCCCTGTTATTTAGGATTCTCCTGTTTAAGGAGTCTCAGCCCGATAAGATCTGGCTGCGCCGGGAGATTGTTTGGTAATGATATGCGATGACGCATCGCGGACGAATTCACACGCGTTGGAACTGACATATAGTGAATATATAATGAAACTAATGCTCGTCGGGTTTTTGGTTCGCGTTAGACTTCTGCACGTCGTCCTCAGATCCTCGGTGACAAGCTGCAGGGTAACACAATATTTTTATTAAAGTTTCTCTTATCCCATTGTATTGATATCCTTAACGAAAAAATCCTCTAATTAGCTGGACCCCCTAACCGACGATAGAACAGACTGACAGTAATCCCTTCTGTCGATACTACAGTCACATACCTTTGGTAAATATACAGATACTATTTTGTGTACATCTACAGTAAGGTATGATAGGGAAACAGTTTGTTCATTTTGTATTTATCAATCAGTACATCCGTTCTAGTTACACATTAGTTCTACAATGTGATCGAGTCTTCCAATGCGTTTCGTCAGATATCTATATGATCTACAGCTAGACCTAGGTGATTTATTCATGCTGAAAAAAATAAAAACACTATATTCCTCACAGTTTTAAATGCAATTACATTTGCTTATTCTCCAGCTTACTCACTGACTGACTCATCTCATTCTTCTACTCACTTGCTCATTCACTCGTATTTGCCTACCTGTCAGCAACTAACTTCAAATAGGTACTTTTGTGTTTTACTAAAAACAACCCTGAAACAAAAAGGAAAAATATACTTAAATATAAAATTTACTGCACGCCATATTAGATTCACTATCTTGATTTTAAAAAACTAATAAATGATATGAGTTTAGCAATCGTGAACACCCAACAGAATTAGATTCAATTTTTTGCGATAAAATCACGTCGAATATTATATGCAATAGCAATAGCATTCGCCATCTTGAATTTTAAAAAGCTATTAGCATCCTAAAAATCCCAAAAACAGAATTTTGGTTCCACTACCTCCAAACAAAACTTAGTTTCATTGAGATCAAAAAAGTTCACGCTACTTTAGATACGCGGTCCTGCTTCATCAGACCCTGAATATAATGTAATACCAAAGTGCTTGTCACGATTAATCAAACGAGCCTGAACTCGATGGGGCTGCGTTGTGTCGTTACAGGGTTCATTTGCCTACTTTCTGGCTTCATCATCAGACCCTAAATGTCATATAAGACCAAAGTGCTTGTCACGACGAATCAAACGAGCCCGAACTCGATGGGGCTGCGTTGTTTCATTACAGAGTTCATTTGCCTACCTTCTGGGTTCATCATCAGACCCTGAATGTCATGTAAGACCAAAGTGCTTGTCACGGCGAATCAAACCCTCCCAAACTCGATGGGGTTGCGTATTTTTGTTACCGAGTTCCTTTGGGTACCTTCCGGCTTCATTGTCAGACCCTGAATATCATGTAAGAACAAAGTGCTTGTCACGACGAATCAAACTAGCCCAAACTCGATGACGTTGCGTTTTTTCGTTACAGAGTTCCTTTGGATACCTTCCAACTTTATCAGCAAACCCTGAATATCAAAGAAGACAAAAATTCCTATCACGACGAATGAACGAAACCTTTATCGTTTTTTTTACCAGTGCACACGTTTCCTGTCGGGGAAATGGACCTCATATTTACTATTGGGCATATTCTTATTTTTCTAAAAAAAAATTTTTACTAAACAGTTATCATTTACCTATACATACATAACAAATGACATGGGTTGTGGATATATACAATATATTATATATACATACAAATATACAACATGGGCGTAGCGAGGTACAGGCAGGGGGGGGCAGCCGCCCCTCCCTAGGTGCCCATAACCTGAAGGAATTTGCTCATAACGAACATGTTCACTATATTAAAATGACATTTTCTATCAGGTCTGCCCCCCCCCCCCTAGCCAAGCCTGTCCCCCCCTCAATTCCAAAAGCTGGCTACGCCCATGATGTACAATGAACACGTAGTAAGAAGAATCCGAATAGTATCAAAATTAAGAATGTAGTACATACATCGTTTCAATTCTATGTCTCCGCCGCCGGACCCGTCAACCACTGTGCATTCAATTCTGTGTAGATACACAACGCCACTTATCGCGTGACTTTTGCCGCAAAACGACGTACTCTGACCTTAAAAACCCGGGGTGGTTTGAGTTCCGACGTTCGTGCGCCGCTATATAAGACAGATCGCACCCGCCATAGTAATTTGTATGGAACTTTCAAGCGAAAATTATTAATAGTTTGCGATTTTTTTTACAAATTGTTATATGAAAATAAAAGTTTAAGTGTTTTGTCTGTTCTTGTATGTCTATAATTAACTAAATTTCATAATGTGTTCATTCTTATTTACGCCAAAGTTATGGAATTACGGGGGCGGTTTTTGGCCGTTTTTCATTTCGAATTTTTATTCTAATTTTCTTTACACTCATCAACAAGGTACATCCTCAATCTGATAGTTTTAGCTTCTCGTACAAATCTTAAGCCAGTCAGACTTATTTTCGTAAATGCTACTTTACGTTTTCTGAATTTGTGAGCATTCACAAAACGTGAAGATAGTTTTAGTATGGATAGAATTACCTGATCTAGTTAACCACCACCACCGATTGTATTAAAATCCTGTCATATATTATAGCTCCGTGTGTAAACTTTTAATTCAATTCTATCGTGAGCTGTCCCCTTCTACGGTGTTGTTACATATAGAAAATTATTGCTACAATAAAAACTTTTATTGTAACCTTTGCTTCGGCGAATCTGAGAAATCACGACTACTCTCTCATAATACGAAAATGGGTAATTTATCATAAAAGAGAAACTACATGACACGTACAATACTTACTAGAAATACGTTTCTGTCGTGGCAATACATATAGGCGGCGATGAACGTAAAATAAAATTACACGATCGAGGTGTACGTCGTCGTCGGGCCGCACGGGCCGCACCTGTCGCCCCCACGATATTGCCGCACGTGACCAATCTAACAAACTCGAGCCTTGCTTATTTTCTTTAACAGATGGAAATACACCGTGTGATTCGTCCCGATAACTACCAACAGGGAGATTATTGCGAACAGTCTCGAGACACAATGTATGGAATGTACTTCCATAAATCTTAGATTTCTAGGCCTAGTAAGCGAAGTCTCTAAAAGTAACATCTACTATCATACATTTCCATCTCATATGTAGCTACTGGTTTTGTGGTACTTGCAGTGACTCAATCTTACAAGAAAGTTCATTCGTTTTATGTTGCTAGAAAACGTAATAAAGTTGCCGTGTTTGACGAAACTTCTAAAAGTTTTAAATTTTATATCTCAAATCAATTATTTAAGGTTTAGATAGAATGCTGGTGCCGCTCTCAGCGATCTAGGTGTACCACCAACACTAAACAAAATATGATCAAAATTTTGTTTGTCCTGAGGATTGGTATCTCCATGCAGTCCACGACGGCAACGGCTCGACTTGACTGATATCAAATAAATTAAGAAATGTATCAAACTAAGGCTCATATACCACTAAGGTGGCAAAGAAGCTTGCGGTCCGCCTGATGGTAACCATTATATAAAAAATCATACAAAAAAAGTAAAAAAGTTTTTCTCAAAGTCACAATCAAATTTTTTTATCCAAATTAGGTTTCTACAAACACTTTTGAATTGTCAAAGTAAAAAATTTCTATTCTTTGAAATCCGGCTCACAATGTTGATTTCTATAGAGAAAAATCCACCAATAAACTTAATAAATTTTTTTTAAATAATTAAAATACAAATACAATTAACGTTTTAAATAAAGAATTTAAGCTATGCAATTTTATATTATATCTATTTTAATTTGGGTTACTTATGCGTCCTGTAATTGAGCATCTTCTTCAGTCCCATAAATTATTATCATTTACATCGTCTGAAATATTGTAGTATGCTTTTTTACAAAGTAGTTGTTTGATAAAAGATTTAAATTTACTTATTGATAGCTTTTGAATATTATTAGGAGCTTTGTTGTAAAAGTGTAAACATTGCCCCATAAATCACAAAATACTTATTTTGTGTAGACGTGTATCATGGCACCAACAGCTTATTTTTACTTCTAGTATTTACTTTGTGAACGTTACTTTTCTTGCTGAAACTATGAATATTTTTATGTACATATATGTATGTATGATATGTATGATGTTCATATATGTACTGCGACTCTAAAGTTAAAATATTGACTTCCCTAAACATATTCCTCAGAAATATTCTAGATCCTAATTTGTAAATAGCACGAATTGCCCGTTTTTGTAACACAAATATTGTATTGACACCAGCAGCGATACCCCACAATAAGATACCATGTGTTATCGATGGAAATAGCTAGTATATACTATTTTTGCAGTGTCGACATCGGTCAATTGTCATATTTTCTTGATTAGTCCGGTCACTCAGAACATTCTTTGTATGGACACTCCGACATTAATTTCTCTGTCGCTGTCCAGAATAAACATTATGGATGACAAATTGTCCAATATTTTTGAAGTGTAAACTTCTTTAGCGGCGCTGTGCACTTTTTTTGTGATGGGTAAAAACTGTTAAACTCGCGTCAGGTCACGTGTCCTGATCGAAAATTCGTAAGATGTCACTCGCGTTAGGACACGTGACCTTTATTTACATTAAGTTAGTTTTTATTTTTAGTATATGGCGATTATGAGTAGTACAGGGAGGTTGGATATGGGATTTTAGTTCTATGACACATTGAGCTGTCAAATATACAACGTCAAAAAAGTAAATAAACAAAAGTTATTATTTTTAATAAATAAATATGGATAAGAAGTGATGGGAAGTAAATAGCGAGTATGTTTTCACTTCTGCCGGCACTCCCGGAGTGCAACCCGTTGTTTTTTTTATTTCGGAACTTTGGTATTTGTACCTAAATATGAAAATTCACTTATAGCTTTTGGCGGGAAATGTCCAATATTTTTTTGCTTTATGTCAGTATGTTTTGCTATGTACAGCTATGTCATATTATCCAAAAATATTAACATTTAAGGAAAACAGAAATCTAAAAATACTGTTTTTTTCCTATAACTTCTTAAGGAAAATTGCTCCGTCTATTTTTATATTTTAGTTCGTGTTTATCACTTAGTATATATCGCCCTGCACAATTATCTAAGACGTTAAAAATTTCCATCATAGCTTTTTGATATTTGGCCGACACTGCGGAAAATTGCTCCATATCAATTTAATCATTTACTAGCCATAGTACAATCAGATAATTCAATTTTTAAATTATCCAATAAAACTTCGCCATTGTGCCGTGCAGTTAAGGCGCATATAGCAGCTAACTAGCGCCGCCATTAGATATCTTCAATTTTCTCTTCGTAGTCTCCAAACAACAAAGTTAATTAGGCCTTTGTCATCATTAGTCAAAAGGGGTTGCTATAACTGCATGTTTTCATTACCAGTAAATTTACCGGTGACAGTATATTTATTTACCGGTTAACCGGTAAGACCAGTATTTTAACTGGCTTTTTTGTAACTTGCCTTATAAGTATGGGCAGAGATAATATAATGTATGGGTCTTCACTTCCCAGTGACCAATTGAGCCAAAATTTCGTATAGGTACTTATATAATGTCGGTGACAATGTAACTATATGGTAACCCTGGAGCTAATCTTCATTAATTAATTAATTGGCTCAACAAAAACTAGTCATATTTATTTAACATTTTCTAATCTACGATTTTCTAGCTTCTGTATTGGCGTGTTTGGGTTCTTAGAATAATGTAAAAAACCTCTGCGAAAGCTTTGTCGAGAGATCAAAACTGACACCGCTGAACGCCGCGCAGTTTGAGCGCAAAGCTAGCTTTCGCACCGGGGGTGTAATACGTGTTTAACGCCTAGCGAAGTCTTTGAAAGCTCGCTCCTGTCATAACCCTCAACAGCAAAATAGAGCTATAGCAAGCGTCTTTAGTATAATCCGAGTAGTTGCCGTGGCAATCCCGTGCCGAAAAATAAAACAGCGGGTAGAGCCGCTGGCAGTGCTAGTAACAAATAAAATCAGTCATTAAGAGTCTAACTAAATTAAATTGTACTACGGATCCGCTCACTGAAATATAACAACGTTGTACTTTAAGATATGGTTAAAACCAATCCAAACCCTGACACATGAAATCATGATTAAGGTGATCTATTTTGAGTACCTTTAAATACTCAAATTTTTAATCCACAAATACAAGTCAATGACAAATGATACGTATAGCAAAGCAAATTTAAATACATCAATATCCTCAATAAATATTGGTAGAAGTGAATTCATTAAAAAAAAATACAAAAGTAAAAGTGAATGTAAAATTAAATTAAAGTAAAATTAAAGGAGAGACATATTTATATTGAAATACATAAATCTGCAAATTCTATAAAATTTAATAACGAATATGCAACTTATTAATAAATATAGATTATTTTAAGGAAGTGATGTATGAGATAAATAATACAAAAGAAGGAGTTGATGTAAGAAAAACTTGTAAACATGTGTCATTCGGTGATTGTGGTATAGTTTTTCAGAATGTTTTTTGTAAAGGTTTGATAGCTAAAATCTAGACAAGCGGACTTAGTTCTGACTGTCAGACCAGATTGGTTTTGGATATGGTATGAAGGTGAGCCCAAAATGAAGACTTTTTTAGACAAAAAAAAAATCATTAAAAAATATTAAACAACAAATCCAAAAAAAATCAGGAAAAATTTACAGAAGGATGATTGGCTATTCTAAATTTACAGGAGTTTAACAACGAATACATTGAATCTATTTGAATTATATATTTATGTAAATAAATTTATTTTACATTATACATATAAAATATACTACATACATAAATACACAGAATTCAATTTAAAATTTAGAATCAAATTATTAGTGCAGTGATGGATTAAATCGGAAAAGGTGTTCGGGAAAGAATGAATCATCTATTTGGTATCGGATCGGTCGAGCTAGGCATTCATTATTTTGTGCCTACATTCAGTGCGCGCGCTCAGTCACTCAGAATCCTTTGGAAGAAACGGCTGTCGTACATTCTTCGACCTACTATTTTAATATTCGAAATAGTGTTTTATTTTTTGTGAGTGAATCCGAGAAATACAATACAGACATATGCACAAACACACTACATACAATTTTCACAAAACTTTATCCAATACCATCTGATGCCAAAACTGTAAGTGAACCCAATTTTTCTTAGGGCCTACGTACGGCCAAGTTTTTAATATTCAATTGGTGGTCCACCAAACCGAGGTACGTTAACATTTAGGGCGTAGCAGTTGAGTCAGAGGGTTATTACCAAGGTGAGTGTTGGCATGATTTTTTTTACTGTTTACTGTCCATTATTTTTTTTATTTTTAAATTTCCTTTTTTTTGTTGTTTACTTTGGGTAATTATTTTTTTAAATTTGCTTTTATTGTTTTACTATTTTTTTATTTTTGGTTGTTTTTTAATTAAGTCGTAAGTAAGTAAACTTTATATTTTACTTTTAATATATATATATATATATATATATCCGTATATATATTTAATATATTTAATATACCAATATAATATCAAATAACCTTTATTTTTTTAATAATGTAGGGGTGTTTCTAGAGTAGTCATGGATATCCATATTTTTTTTATTTATACTTATTATAGTATAGTCGCTCTCGCCTGCAGTTTAGCATTTTTATATCACCAAGGTGGCAACCAAGCTTACAGCTAAAGCTTACAGGCGCTTGCAACACCAGGGCCGTCAATCGCGCGTTGCCGACCCTTTAAAAATCTAATGACTTCTTTCTACCCGTATATTGTAGTCCTTATAGAAAACCTTAGCAAGGAGCTGATTCCACAACCTAAGTGTTTGCGGGAGGAAGTTTCTCTGAAACCGCACTGTACGCGACCTTTTCGGTTTTAAGAAGTGATGATGGATTCCCTGCCGATGGCGAGCGGTGCGATGATAGAAAGTGACCCTGGAGATAATTTCAAACAATTTCTTAGAACACATCCCTTAAATAAGCGGTATAACACACGCAGGGAGAGAAACTCTTCCCTCAGACTAAAGGCTACGGGTTGTGATTTTGGGATCGTCGACGATTTCTCAGCCCATCGTTAGCTTGCGCTTAAGTTGGTTATTCGCTTGGGATTCTAAACGGCAATTTCGTAATTATTGTAAGAAAATTTGCTATAGTTCTTCCTGCAGGAACGTTTCCAATTTAAAAGAAGCGTCTGTGCGTCACCATCTCCCCAACTATCCGTGTGTAAAGGATCAGCTCAAATGGATGCTGCGTTGTGTTTTGATATCGAAGAATTTCGGCAAAGAAATGTGTGCCACTTTAGATCCGCCATGTTGAATTTTGAAACACCGATAAAATTTGAATTGATCATATTGAATATTAGTATTAATTGATCTTAAAGCCAACGAAAGGTACTTAGTTTAACGGAAATCGAAGAATCTTAAAAATACGGACAAAAAACTTTTTTTAACACATCTATTCAAAAAAAGCTGGTTGGTTCTTTGTAAACAGGGACTTAATGCGAGTTCAAATTGGAATGTAGATATTGGAAGTAAATGTTTCAATCACCGAAGATTTCGGTCACAAACATTGTATGAACAAGTATTTGGCTCTATGATAAAAAGTTTGTGGAAACACACACACGCAGACATAACTATTCTAATATTCGCAAATTATTTACTAGCTTTCAAAACGTAAATTTTACTAAACTGAATTTTGGTTTTCTTAACGTCGCGGCATAAGGAATACAATAATTCAGCAATTTCAATTTTCGGGACTTTCTAAAAGATAATGGTTTAGTCATTAAGTTTGCCGATTTCACGTATTTATTTGTGCAGTGATGAATTTTCTATCTATCTTATTTGTACATGTGTGTGTGTTTTAAATTAATTTCTAATACGTATAAGATTTCTATCTTTTTTCGTAGTAAAATATTAAGTAAAATTTATTGAACATTTCAGCAATCCAATTAGACCTAAGAGAGGTGAAGATTCCTTTTAAGTACCTTTATTGGCCACTTTGAAAAGTTTCAGCGACGTGATTCGATTTCAAAGAGACTGAACCTCCGTTCTCAGTACGCGGGCGCGCGGGAGTATCCAAGTGATTTTTTTAGAAATTCATTTATCGTGTAATGTAATAATTCGGTCCCACAAATATACTTCTTATCACACTTACTCGCAAAAAGTGTCATTACGTGCAGGCAAAACGGTTGTTGAGTCTTTAATTAATCCTACGGGCTTTTTATTTGTAAATTTTCTTTCCTCAAAACAAATTCCGCGCTTACAGAACTCACGGGTGGTAATGACGCGCCTGTTCTATCAAGTATGTATAAAAGCTGAACATCTGCAAAATATGAACTACGCGCCAAGCGAGCAATTACTAGTTTTAACTTTAGCCAAAACTATTTTAATTCATAAATTATTGAGATATCTCCATCTCGCTATCTGGCGGTGGCGTTGTTTCTTCTTTTTCTATTTTCGTAATTTTAATTGAGTTATAGTGAGTTTAATTATCTCGCAAATGTGATGAAAAACATTATGTGTAACACGGGCGGTACGGAAATTACAAGCTCAAGTCACTAAAATAGCCTCTCGTTAGTAATTTTCTCCTTACCAACCTTAATACATAATGTACTTTAGTTAAGAGTCTATTAATTAGTTTATTTTGCTATAGTAGGTACATTATGATATAAATGAGCTAGGCTGTTCATTATAGACGAGGTTGTGGGTTGCAGCCCAAGCCGAAAGCAAGGGCGTAATTTCACCAAGCGAATTAAATAGAGCTCACGAGTGTCATACGACTGTTTTTGAACACACTTGAAGGACATTAAATAGTTATATTAGTGTTAAAATATTGTGAAAAAATGATATTTAATGTAATCTAATAGTTTTGATATGTTTTAAAAGTTGGAATAATTTTTCCAAAAGTAAGAACATTGACCTCTTGCAAATGCTTGAAAATTAAAAAAAAAAACTGTAAATTTGCAGTCTTCATCTGATAGAACAACAAGAAAGAAGAAGAAACACATTTATTTGGACTACACAAGTTATAGAAGAACAAAAACTGGTTTTGTTTATCTTAAGTACTTACTAGTGAACTTACAAGCTATGCAATGCCAGTGAACTTATAAGCTATGCAATGCCAGTGAACTTATAAGGCTTTTCTCTTACTCAGCAGTACGCTGTACCATTGGTCGAGAACCTTCCGTGGTCGATGGACTAGTTTCACAGTTAGAAATAGTTTATATGTTTCGGGCTTACCACGATTAGATTTGCTGAGTTCCTCATATTTCAGCACAGTTGCATGCGCTATCTACTCAGGTGAACTGAGAAAGTTAAAGTCGGTGTGGTGGGGGTCACTCATTTCTTACTACCCTCTTTATTTTACGACGACTGCGTCCTGTTGCATAGTCTTGTTCAGGCGGTTCACTACTATTGTCCACACTCTGTAACTCGTCATGAACTCGACACACTACGCTAACAGTGTCACTAGGTGCACTCATTTTAGGCTGTAAACGTTTTTTTGCACAATCTAGCCACTGGATTCCACATACTTGGATGACGTTTTAACCCGTCTTCGCGATTGAAATTTTTATAGTTGTCGATTTCTATCGCTTCTCGCACAAATCTTGGTGTATATCGGTCTTCTGTCAAAATAGTTTTAGTTTGTATAATTCTATCCAATAGTTAGGTCAAGGATGTAGTAAATTTTCAGCAATTGCCGACTTTTGAGTATGACAATTTTAAACACTGGGCAAAAGCCCGAAGAAAAAAATTTGGCGAACGCAAGTACTGTACAATTTTTGTAATTCTGAACCTCATAGGTCAGCTTCACCTTGTCGTGGATACTGTTCAGGTGTTTCTAACAATTTTGTATATGGGGGAAATATTTCAAAAATATCATCCATATATCGTTTCAACATTTTTAACTAGCGCTAATGTGATTGCCAGATTTTTTAAATATTCCATCCGTAGATTGGTGACTAGTATTCTCCTCCTTCTGTTTGCTGATATACTGTGTTCTAGCAACATGGAGTACTCCATAGAAATACCATTTTCATGTAATTTTGCCGTCATTACGTAAATGCTCTCTGCGACGGGTACGGTTATATTATGTATTTTCGTTACTAAGAAGTAAATTTTCTCGTCATTTTCATGCTGCTCGTTCTCCTGCAGCGATATTGCTAGTTTTGCGTAACGTAGCATAACGGCATCATCCTTACGTAACGTAGCATAACGCCATCATCCTTACGCAAAGTTTTAGTTTCACATGGCAATAATACGTTACGTTTAATTACGACGATTACGAATTTAAGTCTCTGGTAAGCTGCTCTTCTGATATCTTAAATATTTAATGCTTGTGCGTAAAGACAACAAAAGATGAAATTAAAGAAGGTATTGACCAGTCACGCTATTTACTTGAGATTTACTGACACTCACCACACGACTTGTACTTTCTCAGTTCACCCTTGTATGTAGGTATTTATTTAACTGTTAATTCCATGAAGATTGTGTGTGTTTGTAAGATTGATGTACTAAAAGTTTATAAGTCACTAGGAATTGTATGTGACGCTTGTTACGAGCGTATTTCTAGAGAAGAGATTTTCATCAGATAAGACTTGTGCCTGTGATAGTTAAATGGAAGAGCACTTACACGGAATGTAATGAGTTGGAGGTTCAAGTCCTGGCTCGTGGTTAATCTTTTGACTACATATTTGCTGTGGAATTATTTATTTATATTGATGATGTAGCCATAATTATGGTATGTATAATATATTTTCTTCTAAGACTCTAACCTTCAGGGAGTCATAAACGGAGAAAGATTATTTCTATGTATTATATTGTATTTCTTAATCCTATGAAGATTTTGTGTCTTTGTAAGATTGATTTTAGCGTATTTCCAGGGCAAAGACGTAGTAAGGATTTTCATTAGCCTGATAGCTGAATGGTAGAGCTTACATGGATTCCTCGAGTCCTCGAGGTTAATCTTTTGACTGCATCTTTTCTGTAAAGTATTTATTTATTTTAATGTATAAACCTGTATATACGTTTATAAATATATAAATATCACGAAATGCATAAAACAAATTGTGATAAATTATATAAAAAATAGTCTTAGTGTCCTTGTAAGCACGTTTGTGATATTTGACTATTCCAACTCAAAGTATTATCTAAAGTTATTTCGATATCTTCTGCCTTCACACTATATTGGAAGACAGTTATAATAAGTATTAACTGTGAAAGTGGCATCTAAATAACAATCTGGCGAAAAATTCATGACATTATTGACTTATATTTAGCGGGTTAGCGGTAACAAGTGCGACAAAGTTCTCTGGACGGACGGAGAAAGCCGACGGAATAGCAATAACGGAAGTCCGTCCATCCTTATCTCATAGTCTTATAATTCCGCTACTTACGGGTGAAGTTCACGGTCAAGGAAAATTTTACACATTTGTTTATTTTGTGAACCATCAAACAGATGTTATGACAATTGAGAAAAAGATGTTTTATGGTTACACACTAAACTGAGGGATGAAAATATTTTTCTCGAGCACCCATCATGTGGGGTATCATTTAATAGGGCTTCAATCATGCGTTTGAGATTCTTTAAAAATCTTTGCTTCAAAAAAATATGTTGCGAGTTAGAGGCTCCAAAATTTTTGAAAAAACGGGTCCCCTTAACTTTAACAACTCATCTAAAATCTAAAAAAAAAGGTTTTATAAATACTACCCAAAAATGGTTTTGGACAAAATCGGTTCAGACTTTTTTTAAACATACGCAATTATTACGCTCTTAGCTAGTTTTTTTTGTAAAAGTTGAAAGATCTGACCTTTTAATATACAATACTTTTTGTACTTCTTTCACAGTCGGGCGTAAAAAGGTGAGCACAAGGGCGTTATAAAAAAGATAGCATCGATTCTGTTATATTTTAGAGATTATTTGGAGTTAAAATAAAATAAAAACAAAATTTAGTATTATTTATTCATTATATAGTTTCAGAACTTAATTTTATATAAAGTAAATACCCGGTTTAATAAAGTATTGACAGAGACTCTATCTAATGATTTGTGTTTGTCTGTCGAGGCACAAATTTAACAGACAGTTTGTGTTTGGGAACCAGAAAGAGATCTGACGTGCTCAGCTCAAGGTCGCAGGGGGGCCGTGTGCCAGGCGCCGGGGCTAGCTCGAAGCTGAGGACGAGCGCGGCCAGCGCGGCCCGGAGCAGCCCTAGCGCGAACCTCTCTCCTGTAACAATGCAGATT
The DNA here is from genome assembly GCA_946406115.1 of Apoda limacodes. Taxonomy (NCBI): domain Eukaryota; kingdom Metazoa; phylum Arthropoda; class Insecta; order Lepidoptera; family Limacodidae; genus Apoda; species Apoda limacodes. The sequence continues at coordinate 53,249,122 of OX291541.1, forward strand.
CAACGCTCTCTTATACCTAGACACAAACTGGAGCTCACCATAATACAATCGATTGTAGCTATTTCTTTGAGACTTTGGGATACTGGTTGGACTCAATATTTATAAATAATTGTTGGGGCCGTGAATCTGTTAACAATCATCGAGTCAGATCGTGTAGCTACACAATATATAATTTATACCGACGTTATTTAACAGCTTTGCTATTATCCGATAGTTGGCTCTGTAGCCAAGTCGTTAACTAATTCTAAATTGTATCGACCAAAATACTCATTTTGTTTAACATGAAAAAAAGAATCACATAGTCATGACCCGGTAGGTGGCGCTGTGGTCGAGATATTAGTTTTCATATACATACTTAACGCGGGAAAATAGCAACTTTATTATGACTTAACGTAACGTAACGCAAGAAACGTAACAAACGAGTATTGGCAAATTATTTATATGTAGTTCGAGGATGGTATCTGATCGATTTCTGGTTAATTCGCATAAATCTGAGATTTCACAAAAACCCCAAAGAAAGAAAACGCACATCATTAAATCGTATGATCTCAGTGGCCAGTTTCCATCAGAATTATTTGAAATTGACACATTGGGTGCACTTTCTCGACCGGTAAGTTGCGAGTGGTACCCGAAGTAAAATCCTGTAATTAATACTTACCGATACAATGTCGTGGTCCTTCTCCGAAAGGCAAAAGTGTAAATGGCGTTATATATTTCTCATTTTCTGGTAAAAATCTCTCTGGTTTAAACTCCTCCGGTTCCCAAAAGAATTTTGGATCATACCGCATCCCGACGCCGTTGACGTACACCGGTGTTCCCGCAGGAATAGTTACACTTTCGTCAATTTTGTATTCCTTTGATGACACGCGTTCAATAAATCCAACCGCTGCATATTTTCTCAAAGTTTCTGAATAAAAAGGGGATTTATTATACGGAGATCAATCTAATATAGATTTACTTTTGCTTGGGGCTTTACTTTTCACAGCATTCGAATATCCCCTTGCGATTTCCACAAATTGTAAGTAGAGACTTACAGGACTTAAAATAATATAAAAGCTGATAACAATATTTACTCGTACCGTGGCTAACATATTTCTCTAATTAGTGTTCCGTAGCCCACAATCGCCAACGGTTTCCTATTACTAAGCCTGCGATGTTTGTTTGTTTTTTTTTTTTTAACTCTACTAAGATAGTATTACAAGCTCACGGTCCGCCTAATGCTAAGCAGTCACCGCAGCCTATGGACATGCACTATATTTATACAACTCTAGCCTAGTGACTTATAAAGTCCTAGTATATCACTCTTATAAACACATAAAATCTTCACAGAAATAAGAAATACAATCTTAATATACATACATAGAAATAATCTTTCTTCGTTCATGACTCCCTGAAGGTCAGAGTCTTAGAAGAAAATAAATCATACGGCTATATCATCAATATTAATTTATATCTTGTGGGAGTAGTGCTTTCTCGCTGGCCAAAGCTGCCGAAAGGAATTTTTGCCAGTCGTCGATACCACCACTGCGAAAGACCGATGGTGACTTGGCCTATAGTGCTAAAGAGAAAGCCGATCTACTGAACAGTCTCTTTGCCTCAAACTCGAATATGAACGACGAAGGCGCTGTACTATCTACTATACCGTGGTGCGGTAAGACCATGCCGGAAATCTCCATAACACAGCGGGAGGTCCGGTGGGCGTTGCTTTCTCTGGACGTTCATAAGTCGAGTGGGACAGACGGTATACCAGCAGTGTGCTCTTGAGTTATGTCCTATACTCACGCACCACGTCGTGCTTTCCCACCGCACTAGGCAATTTCCGTCTTCATGGAAGACTGTGAATGTGTACCCGGTGCCCAAAAACGGCGATAGATACGGTCCATCGAATAACAGGCCTATTGCTATTACCCCCCCTTCTCTCTAAGGTGATGGAGCGTTTGATCAACATACAGCTTCTAAGATACCAAGAAGAACGCGACCTGGTGAGTGACCGTCAATATAGCATTCGCCACGGTTGCTCACACACCGATGGGCATAATATAGCCATTAAGAGTCAGGGGGAGGCATTGGTATGTAGCCTGGACATAGTAAAGGCGTTCGATTGGGTCTGGCACCGGGGTTTTCTATCGAAGATGCCATCATACGCAGTACCCGAGGGTTTGCGGAAATGGGTGGCTAGCTTTTTGTCCGGCAGACGCATACGAAACGTAGTTTATGGTAGTGGTTCTGATAGCATGGACATAAATGCTCGTGTCCCGCAAGGCTCTGTGCTGTCTCCTACGCTGTTTCTTCTGCATATTAATGACATGTTGACATCAACAAAATGCATTGGTATGCAGATGACAGTACTGGAGACGCTTATTACACGGGTCGTGCAAACATGAGGGATGTTTCGTTGTGGAGGAAAACCGCGGAGAACCTGTGTCTCAAATCGAGTCTACACTGTCCAAGGTCTCTGACTGGAGACGGGTAAGCTTGGTGCGATTCAACCCCACAAAGACACAAGTATGCGCTTTCACCGCTAAGAAACCCCATTCACTGTAGTCCCACAATTCCAGAACACTCCTCTCTCCATCTCTAAGAGCATTGGAATCCTTGGTGTTGACATCTCCAGTTCAGTTCCGAGATCATTTGCAAGATAAGATAAAGCTGGCGTCCAAAAAACTAGGTTTACTCAATACAGTCGTAAGTTCGGCCCCATATTGAGTACTGCTGCCATCTCTGGGCGGGTGCACCCGGATACCAGTTTGGCCCTTTTGCCTCGATTCAACGACGGGCTGTGAGAATTGTCGACGATCCCAAACTCACTTGCCGTATCGAACCCTTAAGTCTGAGGAGAGACTTTGCCTCCATGTGTTTGTTCTACCGCTTGTACAATTGAATGTATTCTGAGGAATTGTTCGAAATTATGCCCACGGCTACTTTCTACCATCGCACCGCTCGCCTTTGGCAGGGCATTCAGATTACAATGCGGTTTCAGAATAATTTCCTCCCGCGATTGCTTGGGCTGTGGAATGAGCTCCCTGCCAAGGTTTTCTCTAAGATCTACAGTATGGGATTCTTCAAGAAAGAAGTTATTGGATTTTTGAAGGGTCGGCAACGCGCGAGTGATACCCCTGGTGTTGCAAGCGTCCATATGCCACGGTGACCGCTTACCATCAGGCGGACCGTGTGCTTGTTTCCCACCTTGGTATAAAAAAAAAGTAGTCTATAAAGCCCCCACGACTGGCTATAAGTGACGTAGGTTATATTTTAGCAAGAAGTCTGCTTTTCCTGAAAGGGGGCTTCAGGTGACGTAGGTTACATTATTAACAATTAGTTTGCGTTCTCCGAACCCCCTAAATTTTCTATAAGTGATGCCGGTTACATTATATTTAAAAACAAATTTATCTAAATTATTTATGCACAATAAGCGAAACCAAAATTCGGGGATTAAGCATTTAATAAAAATATACCGAAATTTTGGTGACATTTTGGTTGTTCATAACAAATAATAATCACAGAATTCTTTTTTCGCTAGTTACATAGTTTTTCAATTATTTATTTTGAATTCTTTGCTATAATTTATGGCGGTTTTGTTATAGCTTATGAATAATTTTTGATTATTCATTTTCATTTTCAATTGACTTACCTTTTATAGTACTATTTAGATACGATAGTTGATAAGTACATTGAGAAATAACATTTTCATTACTAGGATTCAAACTTTTTGTTGCTTCTCGTAGTTCCTCGTAAAGCTTGCCCTGTTGAAAAAAAAGTTTTTTTTTATTTCAGTTTAAATTTTAGTATCAGGTTTTTAAATAATCGTGTTACTGACCTGTTCGACTGGAGCATGGGCCAGTTCATAAACAGCAAAGGTAAGTATTAATGCCGATGTATCGAATCCTCCCTGAAGGAACGCAATCACCTGCGCTAACATCAAGTCTTCACTCATGTCTATCAAGAAATTATAATTATACTAAGTTTTAATGAATTACTGATACTACAACCTTATTTAGTAAATAATTAATTACACCCTTCCCGATTCTCACCTTTGCCTTTCTGGAGCGAATGTTGTGTTAACTTGAGTAAGGCATTTAGAATGTCTGTATTTTGATTATTATTTTTATGTTGAGTAACCTCTTGTTGAGCTTTGACTAATTTAATTATTTTTCTTAAAGAGTCCGTTGCTGATTTGGGATAAAATGTAAATCTGTGGAAATTGTTTTGAATGTTAATTTGATGACCGATTCGTAAATTGATCAAATATATAACCTACTCCCAACCAGTAAGCTATTATGTACTACTACAAGTAAAAAAAGATACACCGCGCTTGCAGCCGCATTCTCAAATAATTGCGGTGGGGCCTCACCTTATTTAATCACTAGCTGGAATAGGCCAGCCCGTGTATGGTATGTTGTAACTTATAATTTCATCAAGTGATTACATATTTTTGCTGTTGCTTACATAGTAAGGCTGTTGTCATAGAAAACCAGTCGGTAAGCCAAGCGGTGCGGAAATACTGATAGTACGCGGCCTTGCTATATTATCTGTTTTTTTGTATCCTTTGTAGTGCGGACAAACAACGGCCGAGGCATACGAACATCATAGGTATATATTTGATTACCTTAGATGCATGCAAGCAAGTTCTACAATTTCAAGTTAATAGCATGACATAGATACCACAGGGTTGCTATTAAGCATTTTGGTGTGGAATTCTACAAATAATTACAATAGATAAATACAGTTTGAAATGATTCACCTAAATATACCCGTTATCTCCGGGAAAAAGAATATGCTGCTCCACGCAAGGTATCTGCTAAAAGAGAACCTCATCATGTCCTTTGTGATGGTTCTGAACGGACTGTTCCCGGTCAAGGTGGCGTCGCTGCGTACGCCCAGGGTCGCAATACTTATGACGTCAGTTGTGAAATCTGTAAATATTGACTGGACACAAGAACCATGAATTATAATATTACTCACTGTTATAAATTAATTAATGAGGAGTATCAAGTACAATTATGTCAGCGCGTCTCTTACCGGCTCGAGATTGACATAGAACTGCTTTCTTCGAAGTTTTTTTGATTGCTAAATAAATTGTCTATTGCACTTCTGACTCGGTGGTGACAACTGATACTCGGTGGTGACAACTGATACTCGGTGGTGACAACTGATACTCGGTGGAGACAACTGATACTCGGTGGTGACAACTGATACTCTTTCAAATTATTCTTTTTACGTTTGAAAAAATCGTAATAAGCTGCTTTTGTAATGTTTCGGAAGCTAAATTTTAATTCAGCATAATTTTTGCATTTTCGGAAATCATTGGGGCTGCGATTACGCCTTTGATTGTACGTAATAAAATGCCGTTTGTATCAGGTACAGTATTAATCTGATTGATATTTTATTAATGTCATTAGTTGGCATTTCAACATAAACATTTCTTTAGGTTCTGTCCTTTCAAATGTGTTAGAGAAAATTTCGTGTGATATACGAAATTCTGATATTTGCATGTATAGTCAAGGAGTAACTCAAGGATATTCTTTAGCAATGCCATTGTGTGCTATTTCGACTTTACCTTTAATTAAATATTTTTAAAAAAATTATGTCACTGTACAATGCTGGTATGCAGATGGTTCTTCGGCACAAGGGATATTTGAAAGTTTGAGAGTTTGGTGAGATAGACATAGACATTTCTTTATTTGGCATCACAACACAGACAATAACAAGACAACCATCTACCAAACATAGGCGGCTACACACTAAACAAAAAACAAAACAGACACAAATAGGCAACATCTCATCCCCGTCTCAGCATCAACTGGGGCAGTGGTGAAGCAACCACAGCGCTAATTTTCAGCGAGGCCCCAAGACAGACACGAATCCAGTGAGGTGACAGGCAAGGTATAATCTAAATTTTAACATAATATACTTAGAGGGTACATTAATGTAATTTTACAATAAATCTATAGAGTAATATTAGTTATACATTTATTTTAAATTAAACTCGTCAATATTATGTATGTTATGTGTATGGCTAAAATTTTTAAATAAATTAATTATTATTATTTTTATTAATAATTTTTGAAGAGAGTAAGAACATAATTAAAAAATATCATAACATTTTTATACATTAAAATAACTAATTTTAATGTATAAAAATGTTATGATATTTTTTAATTATGTTTGTTCTCTCTGAATAATTAAAAAGAAGAAATAAGGGACATTAGGCAAAAAAGTTAATTTGAGTAATTAATTTGAGTAGATTCGATCGGATCAGTTAATTGTTTTTGAATCCGTTATAAATATTCTTTAAATTTAAATTTGAATTTAATTTGAGATCAATTAAACATATAATTTTGATAGTAAATGAGTCTGTAATTTCTTTGACACACCATTTATTTTGTGATACTGGTATTAATGTATTAGTTAGAACATGTTTTCTTGGTGGGTTCATTGGAGTTGGAAAAGAAAATGATGTGTCTGAAAAATTGGTTGCCGGCTAGGTAAATTTATTGATATGCAAAAATTCTTCTCAAACAGCTTATACTGCATTAACAAAAGCAGTTCAATTTCAAATGGTAATTTTTACAACGAGTAATTAATGGTACTGAAGTGGTTTTTATTCCATTGAACAAAATGTTGATAGATAATTTTATACCTGAGCCCTTGGGTGGTGTTACGACCGAGGAGGATGCAATATTGTTTTCATTACCTGTCAATAAAGGTAGTTTGGCCATTACAAATCCTTCAATTATGGTTAATCTCAATTTTGAAGTATTTAAAGAAGGAAGTAATCACGTAATTTCTGTTATACTATTCAGATTTTGATGGAAATTTACATCATTAAGTTCGTAATATGGTGAAAAGAAAAAAGTGCAAAGAAGTGAAAATGAAAACTGAATAAAAACAAATTCATTTATTAAAATTATGTCTGTGTACTGTCTGACCAACAGAAATGATACTGAATCTGAATGTGACCAGAGAAATGAGCAGACACTCGGGAAAGGAGCTGAGATAAGGGATGGGTGGCTGACGGTTTCAATTTTGGGATAGTCTGACGGTTTTAGATTGGAGCTACCTTGGATTTGAAGAATTTTCCGTATCATGAAGATATACAACTGCAGAATATCCAGATTTGGATGCGTCAGCAAAGCCGTGCAGATTATAAGTGGAACCTTTGCTTGAACAGACCTTTCTAGGAACTTGAAGTGCAGAAAGTCGAGATAAATCATCGAAAATTTGCTGACACTGAAGTGAGAGCTCGGTAGGAACCGGTTTATCCCAATCCAGTTTTAAAGTCCAGAGATGCTGGATTAATAATTTTGCGCGGAAGATGACAGGGCTAATTCATCTATTTGGGTCAAAAAAACAGGGTATAGTGCAGAGAATGGAGCTTTTTGTGAATTTCTCTAAAGCTGGTACTGAAAGGCTGTAGGTAAACTTATCAGTCAGTGGTATACTAAGTACCTTGATGGCGTTAGAGTCTGGGCTGAGATCAAAATACTTAGGCAAGTCACACTGTTCTTCTAAGAAAACGGTCTAGTAGTTGACCAGAGTTAGAAGTCTATTTTCATGAATTGAATAATCCCAGGACTAATAACTCAATGCGTTCGGTCTGCAAGGTCTAAGCATTCTCGACTGAGTCATGCCCTGTCAGAATGTTGTACACAAAAATGGAGCGGGTAATTCCCGAGGAAAGCGACGTCCCTCATCACTGACCAACTGCAGGATAGAGCGATTCGCCAGAAAAAGGCTGGGCCGAAGACCATATGTGTCATTGGACAAGGCATAAGTAAGTAGGGGCTGATCAGGAGCTAAGCGCCAAAGAATGAGCTGGAACTTCTATAGTCTGGGTAAACAAGTATGTTCCTAATTATCATGCTGTCAAGAGAGGAGGTGATTTTTTGTAACTTGGGCAAAGGCAGGATACTCGTAAACTTTTTCAATATATATTCCTTAACTGTAATTACAGTATTTTCAGAGTAAATAGGGCGGAAAGTTATTACAGCTGATGAGCTGGCGTTTTGAGTGTGCTGATTACCTCTTTTGTATATAAAATAACCGATGTAGTTAAAGAGGGCAGATTATTGTTACATACGGCCGTTAATATACTAGTTAATAGATACTTATGTCTTTCCTTCAATCGACTGACGACCCGCCTTATTTCAACCAGTCTAAAAGTGCTCTTGCCTCATGAAACTTTCCCTCACTATCGGCAAGCTCTAATGACACTGTAGGTTATAAGACGTGCCTAATAGGGAGTGTTGGACTGAGAAGGTTGAAAGTGGGCAGAAATAACCACTTTGTCAAATTTTGGTAGGTGAGTCGCTAGGCCGTAAAAAAGACAAGATAGGTACGGGCTGAATCTTATTGTACAGTTCTGGATAACCAATATGAGCTGATTTGACAAGGTCGTTGGGACTTATTTCACTTTTAAAAGTTGTAGGGCTGATGCACTTGTGTGTGTAAGAGAATTGTGTATGTTTTGCACCGTGTCCATGGTGGGAAGTTTTTTTTTTTTTTTTATACCACTAAGGTGGCAAACAAGCTTACGGCCCGCCTGATGGTAAGCGGTCACCGTAGCCTATGGACGCTTGCAACACCAGGGGTATCACTTGCGCGTTGCCGACCCTTCAGAAATCTAATAACTTCTTTCTTGAAGAACTCCATACTGTAGTCCTTGCAGAAAACCATGGCAGGGAGCTCATTCCACAACTTAAGCGTTCGCGGGAGGAAGTTTCTCTGAAACCGCACTGTACGCGACCATTTAGGTTCTAAAGTGTGAGAATGAATTCCCTGCCGATGGCGAGCGGTGCGATGGTAGAAAGTAGCCGTGGGCATCATTTCGAACAATTCCTCAGAACACAATCCATTGTACAAGCGATAGAACACACACAGGGAGGCAAAGTCTCTCCTCAGACTTAAGGGCTCGATACCGCAAGTGAGTTTGGGATCGTCGACAATTCTCACAGCCCGTCGTTGAACCGAGTCAAAAGGTCCAAGCTGGTATCCGGGTGCACCCGCCCAGAGATGGCAGCAGTACTCCATATGGGGCCGGACTTGCGACTTGTAAAGTAGCAACCTTTGCCCCGACGTGAAGTACTGCTTCGCTCTGTTGAGTACACCAAGTTTTTTGGACGCCAGCTTTACCTTGTCTAGCAAATGATCTCGGAACTGAACATCGCTGGAGATGTCAACGCCAAGGATCCCAATGCTCTTAGAGATGGAGAGGGGAGTGTTCTGGAATTGTGGGACTACAGTGAATGGGGTTTTCTTAGCGGTGAACGCGCAGACTTGTGTCTTTGAAGGGTTGAATCGGACCAAGTTTTCCCGCCCCAGTCAGAGATCTTGGACAGACCGATCTCGATTTGAGACACAAGTTCTTCACGCTTTTCCTCCACAACGGAACGTGGGATGCTTGCACGGCCCGTGTAATAAGCGTCTCCAGTACTGTCATCTGCATAGCAATGTATGTTGTTGATGTCCAACATATCATTGATGTGCAGTAGAAACAGCGTAGGAGACAGCACAGAGCCTTGCGGGACACCAGCATTAATGTCCATGCTATCAGAGCAACTACCGTCAACTACGGCTCGTATGCTTCTGCCGGACAAAAAGCTAGCCACCCATTTGCACAAACCCTCCGGCACTCCGTAAGAAGGCAACTTCGATAGAAGACCCCGGTGCCAGACCCGATCGAACGCCTTCACTATGTCTAGGCTACATGCCAATGCCTCCCCCTGACTCTCAATGGCTAGTGCCCATCGGTGTGTGAGATACACTAGAAGGTCACCAGTTGAGCGACCGTGGCGAAATCCATATTGACGGTCACTGATCAGGTCGTGTTTTTCTAGGTATCTCAAAAGCTGTGTGTTGATCACACGCTCCATCACCTTGGAGAGGAGAGAGGTTATAGCGATAGGCCTGTAATTCGATGGATCTGATCTATCGCCCTTTTTGGGCACTGGGTGCACATTTGCAGTCTTCCATGAAGACGGAAATTGCCTAGTGTGGTAGGAAAGCGTGAAGAGGCGCGTGAGTACAGGACATAACTCAGGAGCACACTGCTTAAGCACCACTGCTGGTATGCCGTCTGGCCCACTCGACTTATGAACGTCTAGGGAAAGCAACGCCCGCCGGACCTCGCGCTGTGTTATAGAGATTTCCGGCATGGTCTTACCGCACCACGGTAAAGTAGGTGGTACAGCGCCTTCGTCGTTCACATTCGAGTTAGAGGCAAAGAGACTGCCCAATAGATCGGCTTTCTCTTTTGCACTGTGGGCCAAGTCACCATCGGTCTTTCGCAGTGGTGGTAATGACGACTGGCAGAAGTTCCCCTCGGCAGCTTTAGCAAGCGACCAGAAAACACGACTCCCAGAAGGATAGCTCGCAAGTCGCCCACCTATTTTGCCGATGAATTGGAATTTTGCTCTGGCAGTTGCTTTCTTACTGAACCTCGAGGCAGCATTTAATTTGCGTTTTAACTCAGAAATATTCGGATCCTTATTATTACGAGCCGTGGTCCAAGCCTCATACGCAGTTTGCTTAAGAATTTTAGCTTCTCTGCAAGGCCTATTAAACCACGGTCGTTTTTTGACGCCGGCAGCTACTCGCAGGTTAGGAATGAAACATTCCATACCAGCGAGGATTGTCTCAGTGACTGCGGCTGCGCAGATGTCAGGATCTTCTGAGCTATAGCAGATCTGCCTCCACGGGTACGATGCATAAAATTCTCGCAATCCATCCCAGTCTGCCGACTTATAATGCCACACTCGACGCCAATTAGTTGGCCCAGAAGGATCGGGTTGTGTGCATGACAATCGAGTCCGGATGAGACAGTGGTCCGAGGAGCCAAGAGGCGCATCCACTGAGACGGAGTATCCATCCGGACGTGTAGTCAGTAGAAGGTCCAGTAAGGAGCTTGTATGGTCCTCTATATCTGGTATTCTCGTTGGAGAAAGTACCAGCTGAGAGAATCCATAGGTCAGAGCAAATTCATGAGCAGATATACCTGCATAGTTATTGGTTCGAGATGGGCTGATGCACTTGTGTGTGTAAGAGAAGTGTATATGTGTGGGCTGAGTGTATTTATTTTCGTGTGAGTGATGTTCTGTGTTTGTAGACAGTCACAGTTGTCTATGTGACTGCCTATCAGTGTGTGTCGGAGAGCTGGGTGTGGCTGAACGTTGTTTTGGCCACTTGGTAATTGTCTCTAATGTGGTGATGGTGATGGTGTTCTGGCGTGGAATGAGCTGGGTAGTGGTATGAGCGTTGGCGAGGTTGTGTTCTTTGCGACACGGGCAGAAGATGAGCTCATGTCTGTGTCGGAGAATTGGCACCGTGTCCATGGTGGGAAGTTTTTCTTTTTTTTATACCACTAAGCTGTCAAACGAGCTTAAGGTACGCCTGATGGTAAGCGGTAGCCTATGAACGCTTGCAACACCAGGGGTATAACTCGCGCGTTGCCGACCCTTCTGAAATCTAATAACTTCTATTTTGAAGAACCCCTTCGCTCTGTTGAGTATACCAAGTTTTTTGCACGCCAGTTTCACCTTGTCTTGCAGATGATCTCGGAACTGAACATCGCTAGCGATGTCTAAACCAGGGATCCCAATACTCTTGGAGATGAAGAAATCGGACCAAGTTTTCCCGTCTCCAGTCAGAGACCTGGGACCGAGTGACCTCGGTTTGAAAACGGTTGCAGAAAACGGTGCATCAAAGGCTGCTATTGTGAACAAGTGTGTTGAAAATTACCATTACAGAGCTTGCTGTTAGGCATAATTATCATAACGGTAAGCCTCGAGTGCCCAGTAATGCCCAGAGCGCAACAAAGTAAAAGCAAATCGCTCGAAATTCCCCACACAAGATACAAGTTCAAGTTTAGTGGTCACAAGTCGGTGGGGAGTGGGGAATAGATGGAATCCTCGACAAACTGACTACATGTACTATGCTTGCTAACAACAGATACTTATTTAGAGTCATTGGTACTTACTCTTAAATCTATCGAAGTGTTATTTTTTATTTCGATGCGTAATCTTTGTACCATTTCATTTGCCTTCGTTGAAGATATATTTTGAAGAGACTTCAGTTTTAAGGGTGTAAATGCAGGTGTCATATATTTTCTAATGTATGACCAGAGTGGTTCCTGGAAGAAAACGGTTTTATAAGTTAATCAGTGACCGGAATGTGGTGTTTTAAGACATTTCACTTATGTTAAGTTCAAGACAGCTGTAGAATTTATAGCACTCGTAACTTACGAATTTCTAAACCTTTGAAAAAATATTAAATAAAGGTAATAAAGCACCATTAACCCTACAGTGCTCGCGCTATGAGCATATTGCCGCCCGTGGCGAAAAAACTATGATTTCTTGAACTCAGTACATTCGTCAATGTCACTCACGTAAGTAAAATTTGTGTTTGGTTTTTTCTGGATTTGCGTTTTGTGTAGATTTGATGTAATCATTGTAAAAATAATATTTATATTTAATTTTTGTATCAATATACAAAGAAAATTATGATCACAAATCACGACGAACCTTTTTGAAAGAAATTGCTCTGACTATGACCAGACCACATATAATCAGAAGATCCAACGTAAACACTTTGCAGAAACAGGAGGTACCAAAGTTCCCGTTTTGTGCCATCTGAACATTAAGATATGCCCTCAGGTAGAGAATGCACATGCGCAGTATGTCCGTCTAAGCAAAAATAGAAGGACCAAAATAATGTGCAATATACTATATGTGTTACTGTGCAACGACCATTGTATATACATGTGCCAAGACTGTTTTGCTAAAATACATGTTGAAGATAATTAAAACGATTGATATTAACAAATTATTTAGTTTTTTTTTTATGTAAGTTTAAGCAATGACAGTGTAACATTTCCATTTTATTTTATTAAAACTTTTTTTTTCTAATATTAAGTATAAAACTATAATTAATTTTGCTTTTTCAAACAGCTAATGGTTTATATTATCCTATCAAAATAATTGCAAATATGTTTATCTTTTATTTTATATGAAAACTCATGTTAAGGCAAAATGCTACCCGCGCGACCACTTACGTTTCACGGACAGGCGCGACTACTCTAGGGATAAAACCTTGCTAATGCTTGTTAATGCCCCTGGAGGTGGGTCGTCAGCTTGTTTGCCACCTTAGTTATGTAAAATCGACTTACAATGTCAGATTACACAAACACACAATATGTTCCACCTTGGAATTGCACCGTTAAAGCAATGCGTTAAAGCTTGACCAACGCCACGTGACACTTTTTTAAATGGAAAAAACAATAGGTAGGTTTTTGTACTAGGTAATCCTGGTTAAAAATTTAGAAGAAATTATACCTTACAGCTTTTACTACAACAACACGTTAGATTTAGATTGCAGCGATAGAAAAAAATATCAAAAACCTTTAAATTTTCTGTTTTGAAATATATATTAACGACTAGATAAGTAGATAGTTCATAGATTAGATGTTACCGCTAAGAAAATCCCATTCACTGACGTTCAACAATTCCAGAACACACCCGTTATCATCTCCAAGAGCATTACGATTCTTGGTGTTGACTCTCGACGATGTTCTCGATGAGTTCAGAGATCACTTGCAAGACAAGGTGTAGCTGGCGTCTAAAAAACTTGGTATACTCAACAAAGCGAAGTAGTACTTCACCTCAAGGCAAAGGCTGCTGGCAAGGCACAATTCCAGCCCCATATACTGGTGCGATCTCTGGGCAAGTGCACCCGGACAACAACTTGGCCCTTTTGACTCGGTTTAGCGACGGCATGAGAGAATCGTCGCGCGATCTCTGGCCAAGTGCACCCGGAAAACAACCTGGCCCTTTTGACTCGGTTTAACGATGGACTGAGAGAATCGTCGCCTTTCCCAAACACACTAGCCATATAGAACCCTTAAGTCTGAGGAGAGACTTTGCCTCCCTGTATGTGTTCTACCGCTTGTATAATGGGATATGTTTTGAAGAATTGTTCGTAATGATGCCCACGGCTACTTTCTACCTACAATACTACATCGCACCGCTTGCCATTGGCAGGGAATTTATCTTCACACATTAGAACCTAAATTTCGGAGGGACTTCCTCCCGCGAACGCTTGGGTTTGTAGAATGAGCACCCTGCCAAGGATTTCTCTAAGAACTAGAGTATGGGGTTCTTCAAGAAAAAAGTTAGTAGGTACTCTTCAGAAATCAACCCAAATGGTTTCTCCGTTAAAACGCTCAGCAAAAACAAACAAACAAAAATGTGACTTTCAACAATATATAAAATATAAAACAAAAAACCGATTTTAAAATATTTCGGTAACTTATAAATTGTCGTCAGACATATGGCTAAAGATAATTACGATGTATCCAAATATATTTTAGAGAATGTACGACTGCAAAAGATTTCATTTACTTTTATTAAGAAGAATTACTTGATCATTATTTTTTATTAATTTTAATAATAGTTTTTATTAATATAAATATTACCTATATTAAGTATCATCTAAAGTTGAAAATATTTTACCGTATATTTATTTAAGACAGAAAATTTTACATATAGATAGGTTGATAGGTTGTGTTGTGGTGTTGTAATGTATAATGTGTTATAAATATAAATAAATATGTGTTAATTATATTATTGCAATAAAATAACACATGTAATTAAAAATAAGGAAATAAATTAATAAATTGATAAAATTATAATAATAAAATACTGATAATATCACGTATTCGTTCTTTCAATGAGTACTGTCCGGATGTTCAAAGCCATTTGGAAAAAACTGGGGTCCCTTACAAATTTAAAACCGGTGTCGAGACAGAAAACCAAAACATAACTTTGAGATTAAACAATTAAGAAGTCAATAATGTTTATACAAATAAACCAAAAATAAAACTCCAAACGCCACGCCGGTCACAACCTTGACACGAGGGTCGCGACAACCAGATACACTGATAAGATAACCTGTCTCAATACGTACTCGAGTACCTACTCCGACCAATATACGCGCCGGTCAAAGACAAAAATTATATTAATTTGTGCGTAAATGACTTTTTCTATCTTGTTCAATTTGTTTTTCTTTGTATGTTGTGAGTTGATTAACTCAATAATTCAATCCAATGCTCATAATTGGTACAAAAACTATAAATGGAGTCATTTCCCGTGTGCTCATCTCACTCATTTAGTCAATCGATGATCATAAGCTGAAATTGGGCCTACGTAGCTTAGTTCCCAGCAAAATCATTCATATTAAAATGAAATCGTCACGTAAGTGTTGTCTTGTGTAGGAATCGAACCAACGCCCCTCGATTCAGCCGAGTCATTACCCACTGAGCAACGGAGCCGACTTTTTCTTTTTCTTAAATTACTGTGTGTAACCAATATACAAACATACGTACGTACACTCTCTACGGGTAAAAAGATTCCTTCAGCAAGGAAGTAATATTTAAATTAAGTTTGCCTCTTCACAGGAATCATATACTACTGTATCATAGTACTGAGCAAAGGCAAAATATTTATTATATATCATATCACATCAAGGAAACGAAGAGGTAAATTTTTTCCATAAGTTTAATATCGGTACGTTTTTTTAGAACGTACTCTAGTTGTTTGTCGAACTACCAGTCATCAGACATGCCGTTTAATGTTTAATGTGCTACTCGTAGTAGTAAGGTAGTACTTTGTAGTGTGTGTTCTTACGTTAAGTAATGTTACATTGGAAACTATACTAAACTAAATAAATATCCTAGTTATTTCAACTTCCTGGTTTTCTTTTCTGTCTTCTTATTTCTCTCTCTCTCTCTCTCTTATCTCATATTTTTGTGACTCTTGTATTGCGTATTGCTTCATCCAGCGGTTTTCTATTGCGTGACGTCATGCCTCTACGCAGTGAGGTCATGCCGCCGCACTCTCTGATATCGTTATTAAAACCCCTACTCTGAACTCATGAGGAGAGAATTTACCGCTTTCATAGTAGGTTGTGTTATGGCAACCATCTGCTACTACACCGCTCATCATCTAAAGGAACTTCAAACTTCTAATACTAGCTTCTAACACCTTAACACCTAAATGGTCACGCACAGATACTGCAAAGAAATTTCCTGCTGTGAGCACTTTGGTGGTGAAATGAACTCTCATTTGGTGTTGAGGTTTTCGCTAGGGACTAAGTATAGGGATCTATATCTATTAGGAATGAATGAAAATAAATATAAAAGTAGAAGTGGATAAAATACATATAAACAAATATTTATTACCCGATTTCCTCAACAGTCTCCGAATAGTTTCTACTCACTTGGTTTCCCCGAGTCAGTCTGCATTACCTAATTTATATGGTTGTAAGGCAAAGCCTTAATGTTTTGATTTAAGACCTATTAATTAAAATTAACTATAAGCTGCGGTGACCACTCAGCATTAGGTGGGCCGTCGGCTTGTTTGCCATATTAATAGAGTAAAAAAAATTATGTGTTTTTCCACTAATGTTTCGTCTACGACTTACCCCAAAAACTAAACACTTATCAAAAAAAAATGAAAACAAGTAAACTTATATAAAATTGATCAATGCCATGAATACGAAACTCATCTTAACCTTTGTTTCGGGGTCCAGTGCTATACGTAAGCTATACGTAAGCTATACGTAAGCTATACGTAAGCTATACCTAAGAACGTCTCATGTTATACGTAAAAACCGTTCAGAATAACCATGTAACTTTCTCGCGTTCACCTACAAGGCGCCGCCACATTCACGGGTTTGGTCCGAGACGCTGTCTGACCAAGAAAGACCGAGAGTTATCTTCTAGTTTCTGGTTATGGTTAAAATCTATTGTTGAAAGTGGCCTATATGTTTTTGTGTTTAGAGGAAGCAGCCAATTTATTACAGAAATGGGATCTATAAGATATATATATATATATATGTATACAACTTTTCATAGCAAAGATGCATTCAAAAAATTAACCTTGAGTAAGGACTTGAACCTGCAACTGTAGTTGTAGTTGGGATTTTGATCAGCTAGACTAGTGCCTCGATAGCTCAATATGTAGAGCACTTACACCAAACGTAAGGAGTTGCAGGTTCAAGTCCTGGCTCGAGCTTAAACTTTTGACGGCATCTTTACAATGAAAATATTAATTTATATTGATGTATATGTATGTATACAATATATACAATATATAAGATATATACATATATAATACCTGTTTCAGAACCCTTAGTCAATAAAGTTTTAAAAAATAAATGTCTATGGACTTTGTTTTACAAACTAGGATAGAATGCACTAATTAGTCACACAAACGGAGGTTGCTCCGTGAACTCAACTGACATTGCCCAGTCACGGGAACGCATGTTATTTTGCTGCCGAGAGCTCGATCGTGTCTGCTAGATATTGTGTAGCATGTGTGTAGCTAGCAGTGTGGTGTACCTAGTCATCGATGTGAAATTCAGTCATTCGAAAAAAAAAACTGAGCGAGAAAGCAACAGTCACCAATGCCAAAGTTAATTGATATTTATTATATTTATAATTGATTCAGCCAAATATAAAATATATAGACCTCTAGGTCTCTGTGTTATTTTTATGCTATGCTTCAGCCACGCGGTCGTAAGCGCAATACATTTCTTACCTTAACTGTAAAGAGTTGTAAGGACGCGACCGTATCATTTTTGTTGTTGGTGTTTTGGAACCTGTCCCGAAAGACGTCGCAGTCAGTGAGCAGCACGCGCCGAGCCAGAACCGGGCAGTTCACCACCAGCGCCGGTCGCCAGAACAGCCAGATGCCCACGTAAGGTGTTTTGAACCGATCGTATATATCACGTAGCCAGCTCGACTGAAAGATACACAAATTTACACACACAAAGAGATACTTTCTTGGAAAGGATTGAAGAATGTACGAAACATAAGCTTTTTATACAATTAAAAACTACCTTAATGATGATAATACATAGGATTAAATAAATTATTGTTGTCATAATTAAATAGATGATTGTTATAGCATCACTGGTTATTATAAAAATTTTAAATTATTATTAAAAAAAAATCGTAGTTTATCTATGACTTTCTTGATCTTATTACGTATAATATACATAAATAAATATCAAGAAATAAATATATCAATTCAACGGATTCGACATATTTCAGAACTAAATAACAGATAAATAATGTTACATTATTATATTCAAAGATTACTTATATGTCTAGATTCCGTGTTCAGTCCCACGAAACGGCCAATCCGAGTACCTGACGTTTCAGGTACTTGCCGTCACACTACATCATACATAATCTGTGCGTCGACGCAAACTGTGCTCCCGCGTAATGCGATCTGTGATGCGATCTAATTCACAAATCAGTTTAAAACTAAAATCCGTCTAAAGTATGGAAATTTCTAAAATCAATAGGAGTTGGCAATATATCTTCGATGGTGCTGCTAAAACCAATACTTTAAATTATCTTTCCTCACTACCAACTCCTGATTTCTCTCCTTTTACTTTCACACAATTCACCGATTGTGATGTTAAGAAGAAAGTTCTCGCCATTACTTCCAATGCAGTTGGTAACGACGATACAAGCCGTAACATGATAATTTATATAATTGATACTGTCTGTCCTACAATCACATAAATCCTTAATCATTCCATTTCCTCTTGTACATTTCCTATGGCATGGAAGTCCGCTCACATAATTCCTTTGCCAAAAAAAATCGAATCCTTATAGTCTTTCTCATGATCGTCCTATTTCTATTCTTCCTTTTTATCCAAAGTCCTGGAGCGTCTTGTCCAAAAAGAACTTAACCTGTTCTTGACACGATATAACCTATTAAATCCTCTTCAATCAGGATTTCGTGCAGGACATAGTACTGTTACGGCTCTAGTTAAAAATACTGATGACAATCGCATGGGAATGGACAATTGACAGCTCACAGTATTAACGTTACTTGATTTTAGTAATGCATTTAATACTGTCGATTTTGATTTTGATGTGTTGTCGAAGTTAATGCGTTCTCTTAACATAACTCCAATGGTGGTTGCATGGTTTTAGAGCTACTTGCGTGGACGTAGGCAAAGTATCTAATTCGAAAACATCTTTTCAGATTGGTGCCATATAGTTGCCAGTGTTTCGCTAGGTGGCGTTTTGTCTCCTCTCTTATTTGCGATTTTTATTAATTCAATTACTCAACAACTTTCTTCTCTCTACCACTTGTATGCAGACTATAATCAAACTTTTGATGACTTATTTCAAACGATAGGTTTGATAATCTCTGATCTCAGAATTTCAGAATGAAGCAAAGCCTTTGGCATAAAAATAAACCCAGCAAAAACCCAGGCCATAATACTAGGCAGTCCAAAGTTTATGTCTAGAATAAACTGGGTTAGTCTTCCAAAAGTTTGTGTAGACAATGTATTTATACATTATAATGACCGGGCTAAGAATCTAGGTATTATCATAGATAGTAGTATGTCTTGGACTTCACAGACAGCCGAAGTCAGTAGGAAAATGTTTTCCGCTGTGGGTTGCCTAAGGCTGCAAAATTTCCTACCCACGAACACTGAAATTGTTCTTGCACACTCTCTTTTGCTTCCCATACTCGATTACGCCGATTTAACTAAAGATTAATTAAACATACTTGAGCGACTTCAAAATCACTGTATTCGGTTTATATTTGGATTGTGCAAATATGACCGTATTTCCAATTTCCGCGTGAAGCTCAAATGGCTCCCAATTCGCTTTCGCCGTAGTGCTCATATTCTTTCACTTCTTTACTGTGTGCTGTTCAATCCTAGCTACCCTTCTTATCTCAAAGAGCGTTATGGTTACTATGCCTCTTTGCGTTCCTCCTCTAATTTACTACTTAATACATCAAGTCACAACTGATTCTTTCACCATACAAGCAGTGCGATTGTGGAACTCTCTCCCAGCACAATCACTTACAACCTCTAAAGCACAAGTAAAAAAGCATTTTCTAAATCTCGCATCACCTTGTTGTTTTAGAGTAGACACTTAAGTATTTATGTTATGATTGTTTTATTCATGTGTAGTTTATGTATTTTTATGAAAGGTATTTATATATTTTATATTTTATGTATTACGGTATTTATGTATTTTGTAGTTATTTATTTATTTGGTAATTTCTACGTGACTATATGTAGTTTTTATTCGTATTCTTCGTATATATCTTTATTTCAGTTTTTGTATCAATTTTGCACATCCTACCATTCCATTATTTTAAATTTGTATATTAATATCAACATAGGTTATCTTGGAGAAATCGCCATCTGGCGATAAGATCGTTTGATGTTTTTAATATTATTTATTCTAGAAGTTTGTGTTTTGTTTTGTTCAATAAAGGATATTTGTATTGTATTGTATTATATGTTAAAAAAAAACTTGTCAACAAAACACGGCTGTGTGGAACCTATGAAAAACGTACACGGCGCGCACGGATGCCATGGTAGAGAAGGACGGATTTTATTTTGTACGCCCATCTATATTTTAGCACTACAGTATACAATATTTGGAACATACTTTAAGGTTTTAACATGCATTAAATGGCTATGGTCAACAGATAGCTACCTTCGTAGCAAGGGCTTACGTTTAATCTCAAAATAATGTGTCTCCACAGGGGGTCATCGAAAGTGAAAATAAATTCTAGTAGCGAATAAAAGTAAGAACTCCACAATTCGGGGTACTTACTTTAAGCTTGGTAACACCAAAATTACGCACATAGATGTAAAAATGATAGCCGTATTAGCTGATTTAAAAACACATTGATAGCAAAATGGCTCGCAATACTCCGTTTGATGTTGTTTCGGTCACGGTATCTAGACGTATAAGTCATCTTTGATTATATTATAGGTTCATGTATCAATGTAATCACATACTGGCACATGGCGTGGCAAAAACTGAAACACATTATTGTTCAGCAAGACTGTTAGGACTGGACTTTTTGGTCACGTCTCTCGACATACTAAAGCCTTTTTTTGACATGTTATGGCATTATTTCTTGAAACTCTACTAAAAATATACCATGGAAGTCAGAAGGCATTGATATGGTTAAGAGTCATCGATTCACTACCTAAGGATGACGCATAAGCAATCCATTAATGGCACATCTGAAACTCGGCTAAAACGCGCCCGTAGCGGAGTTTGCATTGAGTAATGACTCAATACTTACAATTAATTTTGAGTCTTATGAGGTTGTCAAAGAGTAAAAATTTGAAGAGTAAAGTATTGAAGTAAATAAAACTGGCTAGTTAGTGTTCCACAATTTTTGTAAGGATTTGTTCGGCGCGCGATATCCTTGGTTGTTTGTAGTATATCGATGTTAAGAGTTTATATACTAGTAGATACATGCCATATAAATAACCTATTTAACAGTTATTTTTTAATAATTTCAGATTTTTGGTAATTTGTATCCTATAAGTAAAACAACTATACTTTTTAACTACACTAAATTCATAAATTGATATGTAAATAAATATTAGGCTACCTTATAGTTAGGCTTGTAGTGTAAATAACAGCCTGATATTTTTTTTCCCTGAATTTTTTCAGTTACGGTTCCTGTTGACGAGGAGTAGCCAAACGAGTAGTCATTTATTTAGAAAGTGCGTCGAAGGTTTAGTAAAATACTAAGACATACCTAGGTATAAAAATAGCAGAAGACTTACTACAAAACTTCACAATTACGGTTATTTTATGTCAATCACCTAGTTTATCGGATGTAGGTTTTTTATAAATAAATAACTGATTCAAATAGGTGTCGTTGACCTGGTTCACTATTTAGTCAGAGATATTAAGCTTTTATATATCAATTTATAACTTATTTTTACAATTAATAAATTATATTACTACTATATAAGTTTTTAAATTTACGCGTTCTATTACTAATTTAAAATATAATAAAACGGGATTAAACGCGTTATTTGACAAAATACCTTTTTCCATACGTTTCGGCTTGGTTACACCAGCCTTGGTCACGGGTAGACTACTGTGTAACCCAGCCGAAATCTCGGGAAAAAGACTCGACTTGTAATCAGGCCACTCGACCAATCGACACTGCAAACAGAACATTCAAGCCGTTCAGAGGCTACTCAGAATCTATGAAAGAACGTCCCCTTTTGGCTTGAGTGTTCGGGCATGATCCGAGCTCTTCACTAAGGATTCATGACCAATCTGGCTGGAACGTGGAGATCAGAAGTAAGAGTGGGACTGGTGTTATCAGCGAGCCTACACTGATTTTGCAATGAGTGTCCCCTACATAACGCTGGTAAAAGTGAAACTTCAGGTCAGAAGGGAGTTCGCTAAGAACAATGTGAAGCACTAAGAACCTCTACTCATTGACCGGAAGTCCCATTGACGTCAGCTCCTGGACGAAAATCATAATTGGGGTGTGCAAACCACTACAGAGGTGAGAAACGGGCAAAGCATGACACATGCGCATAAGCTATCCTTCGTTTGTTTGGATACAATTAGATTAGAATGTACGGTCAAAATTAATTTTGAATTCCTTTAAAAAATATTTTAAAAGCTTCAGAGCAGCCGTAGCTAAATGTAGAGTATTCAACAACACATTCCTGCGTTACCCTAGCATGGTCGCGAGGAAGAATTTCAGGCGTTAAGAGTATTTAAGAATTTAGAAGTGACGAGTTGCCTGCGGTATTGGTGATGTGCGGGGACGTGATGGGTACCCTGTATTTTAATCTTTAAGTTTACCTATGTTCAATGGTACAATCCAATGTCAGGGATGACGGAATCGTAAAAGTATTTTAATTGTAATACGAAAATTAACAGTTATTAAGAATAGGATAATTATAAAAAGTAAGAAAAATGTATCAACAACCTGGATATTGACAGCTGATATAATAGCGACCCCTAGCACAACAGCGTCTACCAATTTACCAATTCGCACTCGACGAAACATGTCGGTCAACTGACTGTTTTCTTTCTTAATAAATAAACTGAATAAAATATGTAAGAAAACTATAAACACCAGGTAGAACAATTCGACAAGTCATTAGCCAATAGGCGCTTCTGTTCGTTTACAACGTGCATATACTTGTATTTTGATCTAAGAGGAGGAGCCAGAAGACTGATACTCCAGGATTAACCTAGTTTGAGGTCCTGCTCTCACCACATAACTTGTAAATTAAATAGTTTGAGGTCCTGCTCTCACCATATAACTTGTAAGTTAAATAGTTTGAGGTCCTGCTCTCACCATATAACTTGTAAGTTAAATAGTTTGAGGTCCTGCTCTCATATAACTTGTAAGTTAAATAGTTTGAGGTCCTGCTCTCACCATATAACTTGTAAGTTAAATAGTTTGAGGTCCTGCTCTCATATAACTTGTAAGTTAAATAGTTTGAGGTCCTGCTCTCACCATATAACTTGTAAGTTAAATAGTTTGAGGTCCTGCTCTCACCATATAACTTGTAAGTTAAATAGTTTGAGGTCCTGCTCTCACCATATAACTTGTAAGTTAAATAGTTTGAGGTCCTGCTCTCATATAACTTGTAAGTTAAATAGTTTGAGGTCCTGCTCTCACCATATAACTTGTAAGTTAAATAGTTTGAGGTCCTGCTCTCACCATATAACTTGTAAGTTAAATAGTTTGAGGTCCTGCTCTCATATAACTTGTAAGTTAAATAGTTTGAGGTCCTGCTCTCACCATATAACTTGTAAGTTAAATAGTTTGAGGTCCTGCTCTCACCATATAACTTGTAAGTTAAATAGTTTGAGGTCCTGCTCTGACCATATAACTTGTAAGTTAAATAGTTTGAGGTCCTGCTCTGACCATATAACTTGTAAGTTAAATAGTTTGAGGTCCTGCTCTCACCACATAACTTGTAAGTTAAATAGTTTGAGGTCCTGCTCTCACCATATAACTTGTAAGTTAAATAGTTTGAGGTCCTGCTCTCATATAACTTGTAAGTTAAATAGTTTGAGGTCCTGCTCTCACCATATAACTTGTAAGTTAAATAGTTTGAGGTCCTGCTCTCATATAACTTGTAAGTTAAATAGTTTGAGGTCCTGCTCTCACCATATAACTTGTAAGTTAAATAGTTTGAGGTCCTGCTCTGACCATATAACTTGTAAGTTAAATAGTTTGAGGTCCTGCTCTCACCATATAACTTGTAAGTTAAATAGTTTGAGGTCCTGCTCTCACCATATAACTTGTAAGTTAAATAGTTTGAGGTCCTGCTCTCACCATATAACTTGTAAGTTAAATAGTTTGAGGTCCTGCTCTCACCATATAACTTGTAAGTTAAATAGTTTGAGGTCCTGCTCTCACCATATAACTTGTAAGTTAAATAGTTTGAGGTCCTGCTCTCATATAACTTGTAAGTTAAATAGTTATTTAGATAAGAAGCTTTTGTATTTTTATTGTGGGGGTTTCAATAAAAAAATCGGCGCTCAGGATTTACGAAACGTAACTGTTCACGATAATCCTAAAATAAACTCGGATTTTAGCAATAATCCTAAAAATAGCTCGGAATATTACAAAACTTATTATTATTTTCTAGTCATCCGGTCGTTTGTCCATGTGGACTATATGCCCCAAATCACCCTTTGCCAGGGTAGACCATTCCCCAATAGGAGGGATGTATGAGGCTGGTAAAGAAAGGAAGGAAGTATATACAGATGTAAGTCGGCGAAAAAAAAAAATTTACCATAAATTAATCATAAAAATTATACCCACATTATTTTGCCTAAATAAATAGGTTAAACTGCCCAAAGCCGGATGTGGCTGGAGATGTGGTACTCCTCGGTCGGCCCAATACCTCCTCGTCAGCTCCCATCGCACGTAGACCCGACTATACAGATATAACAGCAAAGTTACTACAATTATGATCAGGAACATTATTGTGTAGTAAAGTTGCTACTACGAGTATTTGCACTGTTTTCTGCACAAAAACTATGTCCAAACTGACAAGCACACTTTATTTAAATACTAAGTATTGTGTATGCGACAGTCTGAGTGACAGGTCAAAGCCTCTACTTAATGCGATAGTGTATACATATGTATGTATATAGACTTGTACTGACACTCACTGACGGTTCATCGTGTCATCACATTTGCCGCTGGTGCTTAAAGCATGACATTTTGAATTTAATTGATATATTATTATTTTATGACGTAGGGTGACGTAGGGGAATCCATCCTTGAAGGATAAAATAGGGGCTGAAAGTTAGTTCGAACATTTTAGATTTGGAGACAATGAAAATTGGTATTTTGCCTTTTAACTAGAAATTAAGAATGAAGTCTTCAATCGTTTTTGGAAAATCATTTCCTAGGTAGTAAAACGGTAAAGATAACCAGATATTTGTTTAAATATAAAAACAGTTGCCGAAAAGAAATGTCGAGTTTCAGCATTTGCAAAAAGTAATCCCGTGAGGAGGTCAAATAAAAAAAGAAAGGCACGAGATAAATGGCGTGTAACAGAAACTGTCAAAATCCCAAGGTGAAACCGCGGAAAACCACCTAACTATGAATAATACTTAGTTATGCATTAATGTTTACTCCACTAATTACTTGATATAAACACTTACTACGTATCAAACAAACAATCATCTTAATGAACATAAACGTCATGATGTTGATATTCCGCGTATCGTGTTGCTGCAGCACTTTATAAAATTTAAAAACACATGCATATTTTTCAACACTTTAAAATTAAGGATTTTTAAATTGTGTGTTTGAAATAGATATTTCTTTTTTATTCCACCAAGTTGGCAAACAGCCTTAGAGCCTGCCTGAAGCCACCGATACCTAATGACGCTTAGAACACTAAAGGCATTGCTGGCAACGTTTTGACCCATCAAAACTTTAGACTCTCTCTTATTGAAAAATCTAAGACTATCCCTTCCTCCCTTGGAACACCTTGACATCAAATTCATTCTTCAAGCTAAGTATTTCTGAGGGGAATCACTTCTAAAACCGCACAGTGTGTGAAAATTTAGGTTTAAATATGTGAGGATGAAGTTTCTGTCGGTGGCAAGCGATGCGTTTGTAGAAAGAAGTCATAGCCATTATTTTAAGAATTACTTCAAAACACAACCCATTACGAAGGAATACACGCTCAGGGAATTAAAATATATTACTTGTGTGTTTGGTATTGTAAAGAATTCACACTGTTCCTCTTGTAGGACACCAGCGTTAATGTCCATGCTATTAGAGCAAATACCGTCAACTACGGCTCGGATGCGTCTGACGGGCAAAAAGCTAGCCACGCATTTGCACAAACCCACTGGCACTCCGTAAGATGGCAACTTCGTTAGAAGACCCCGGTGTCAGACCCAATCGAACGCCTTCGCTATGTCCAGGTTACATGCCATTGCCTCCCCCTGACTCTCAATGGCTAGTGCCTATGGGGGCGTGAGATACACTAGAAGGTCACCAGTCGAGCGACCGTGTCACCATATTGTGTTATGCCATATTGTTGGTCGCTGACGGATCCTTATTATTACGAGCCGTGGTCCAAGCCTTATATGCAGTTTGCTTCAGAATTTTAGCTTCTCTGCAATACCTACTAAACCACCAATCCATCTCAGTCTGTCGACTAATAGTGCCAAACACGTAGCCAATTAGTTGGCCCAGATGGATCGGGTTGTGTGCATGACACTTGAGCCTGAACGAGACAGTGATCCGAGAAACCAAGAGGCGCATTCACTGAGACGTAATATCCATCCAGACGTGTAGTCAGCAGAAAGTACAGTAAGGAGCTCGTATGGTTTTCTATATCTGGTATTTTCTTTGGAAAAAGTATCAGCTGAGAGAATCCATAGGTCAGAGCAAATTAATGAGCAGATATCCCTGCATAGTTATTGGTTCGAGAACTGAGACACTCACGATGATGACGACCCAAAATAACTAGTTCTGCTGTGGGGGCTCTGGAACTTTGTCAGTCATCAAACTTAGGTGCGTGAAGTGTCAAGTTGTTACGTCCGTGTCACCACTATATGACCTGTATAGATACATAGATACGCATAGATACGAGTGTGCCGCCGTGATCTGCGTGCATCTACAATATCGACAGTATCCTGTCTTCAAGGCTATGTAGTTGGCGACAGCAGCTATATCCTACAGGACCAACATACATACACCGGCATGACTCACAAAATTGTGCTCGAGTTTGTAGCCGAGAAGATGTATCGGCCGGGCAGGATAACTGTGTCGCCGTAAAAAAGAGAATAGTCGGCTGCGTTAAGGTTGGCGTGAATACCCCTGATATTGCAGAAGTCCACATTGAATGTGGATGGATTAGCCGCTGTTAAAACTCTTTTCCTCTTAGTTTTTTTTTCCATTTTCAAAAAGTTACTTAGACTAGGATTAACTGTACAGACAGCTTAGACGGCAAAAAGTGCGGTACTAGAACTGCCGAAGCTCGGCGCAGATAATACAGTTGCTGGCACGGCGGGTGGAAGGGCCCCTGATCCCCCACTGTTTTAGTAGCCAGGTTCACTCCGGTCTTCTTTTCCGGCACGAATACTATTCCAGGGACTTGACACAGGTTGTCGGTTCATCCTCCCAGGGCGGAGGTAAAGTAGTATCTGCGTTCGACCTGCAGGCAGCCAGTGGTCAGCCGTTTCGTCAGGGCTCCCGTGTCTACGCCGAGCAATAACCACAACGAGCATCGCCGGTCCTCCGCTGTCCGCGCTGCGAATCCTCAAAGAGCTTTGGCAACCTTACTCAACGCCAGGCACACAATGTTAGTGTTATTATGGCCGCGGTTTTCTGTAAGGCGGAGGTAGTTCCCCACTTCGGTCTGCTCATTTGTGCAAACAATCGCTATGCCCCACTTTAATTGTTCAGGCGGCTTATATGAGCGACTACTGGCTGTGCCCTACCTGTCTTAGACATGTATTAATAGCTCTTCGTATCAGATTTATTACATTAAAACCAGACGCTAACGTATCTTAGAACTTTTATTAGATATACCGGTCTTGAACCAGTAACTCTTCATTAACTATTTATAAAGGAAACATGTGCCAAAACTTTTCATATCTTATACGATAATTAAATAACAAAGAAACAGTCATCGTATATTAATTTATATTTCTAGGTACAAATTCAACCGAAAGTATGTTTTCTGGTACGATGAATATGCTGTTTTTTTCAATTTTGACATCTGCTGGATTCGGAGAGTTCGGAAGAGGACGGAGTTCAAAATTGAAGACGACAGCTGATAGCGCGTACCGCAGGGTTTGCTGTGCGAAACGTTGACCTGTTAAGGAATTAAAAATATTTTATATTTGGGAACGGCTGTGGGTACCAAGACATAGGTCAGGATTAAGACTTATCGACCTGTATCTTAGTAGATACATTTTATAATCGGGACATTACTACTTCACACTTAAATATAATATAGATATTATTATCAGGGTCACTACGTGCGTAGTATAGTGCTACAAACTTTCTGACCCGCTGGGCAAAAATTAAAACTACATTTGCCAAATTGAAACTGTGTGAACTTACAATAACACCTAGCGATCAAACACCTAAAGTCAGAAGGTCAGAAAAGTTTATTGTACTGTAGGTACCCCGAGGTGTTAGTGAATAAGCAACAACATCTTGAGGGGCTTTCAATTTGCGAAGCGGTCGCGTAGTCTGTGGGGCCCCGTGCTTTCGACACGCGTCTGCCTTACCCCCTGCGAAACGCAGGCTATCTATTGCTGAAAGTGGCTGTTTTGCCAACTACCACTCACAGATAATTTTACAAACAATACGCGACGTTATAAATATTGCCTATATATAAAATATTATGCAATTGATATTATGGTGTTGTATGGCACGGTGCGGTGCGGTGCGGTGCGGTGCGGTGCGGTGTGGTGCGGTGTGGTGTAGTGTAGTGTAGGGATGTACTAAGAAATCATTTTTCTAAATTAAATTAAAATTAATGGCTTGAAATAAGGGCCAAAGTTTATGTGAAAATCCATTATTTTTTAACCTTCTCCTCAGCCAGGGGACGTCTACTGCTAAATATAGGCCTCCCGCGCCACTTCCGACAGCTTTAACCGGATCATCTTTCCATCTAAACCAGATGGGTATTTAGTATTTTTCATACTTTCTATCGATAAATTAGTAAACAAGAGTTTAAGGATTTTTGACATTTTGTGACCAAGTCTTAAAATAAAAAAAAGGTATTATTGGTTGGGGTCGCTGAATACGAAAAAGCGGCGGAAGTGAAATTCATTGTTGGAGTGTGATTGGGTTCAAATGTCTAAAGAATAATGAAATCTTTTACCTCGTTAAAATGTATTATAAAGAGGAAAGATATGATTGTTTGTTTGTTTGTTTGTTTGTATTGAATAGGCTCCGAAACTACTGGACCGATTTGAATTTATTTTTACCATTAGAAGCCGACATTATCCCTGATGAACATAGGCTACTTTTTACCGCGGGGAAATGCTTCATTCCTACGGGAAAACGGGTTATAGGCCAACGGTTAGTAAGAATTATCTTTCCGTACTTAGCTTTTTCACATAACTTCCAAACGGCTGAACCGTTTGGGTTGAAATTTTATATAGGTATTTCGATGGTTCCCTGGATGATTTGAAAATACAATTGGACCCGGTAGGTGGCGCTGCTGTCGGTATGTCAACTACTAAACGGCTTGACCGATTGGGTTGAAATTTCGTATGTGTATTTCCATTGTTTTCCATAATGATATAAATGTTTGTCCAGAGCGGGAATCGAACCCACCTCCTTTGCACAGTAGCTGGCCACACTACCAACTGGCTACGAGCGAGTTCAATTTTTATTTTTTCTCTAAGCTGCATACATGGCGAATTAACTTCCGTAGTTGATATTTTTTTAAATTCAGCTGGATCTTGAATTGTTTATATTGTTTTGCGCAGGCAAGGTCCCGATTTTCTTAATTTAAAATTACCACAAAAATCGCGAGCGAAGCCGCGGACAAAAGCTAGTAATAAATAATAATGTTTGTTTATTTACTTTTTTGACGTAGTATATTTGACATCTTAATCTGTCATAGAATTAAAATCCCATATCCAACCTCCCTGTACTACTCATAATCGCCATATACTAAAATATGGCGTGGCATTATATCTAGGGCCTTCGATCTGGTCACATACGATGTACTTCAACGTAAATTGAACACTGAAACCGATCCTCCTCCGGAGCTTACTAGATTGTTGCTACATTGGTATGAGAAACAGACGAACAGAGTTAAATGGGCGGGAGCATTTTCTGAGAGTTAAGGGTTGAAGTGCGGAGTGCGACAAGGGGGTTTAACGTCGGGTCACCTAAGCTCTTCAATCTGTATATGAATGGGCTGATCGAGGAACTTAGTAATGCCAAGGTTGGATGCTCAATGGATGGCACGTTTATCAATAATATCAGATATGCTGATGTCATGGTACTGCTGTGTCCCTCGATCAGTGCACCCAGGAAACTGCTCACTATTTGCGAGTCCTATGCGATGACCCATGGGCTTAGGTATAATGTCACCAAGAGTGAATTCCTTGTTTTTCGGCCGCGGGGAGAAGCCATTGGGACTGTCCCTCCGGTTTTTCTCAGTGGCTGTGAAGTGAGTTGAACTACAGAATTTAAATACCTGAGCCACCGGGTAACCGATGACCTGTCTGATACCGCAGACATAGAACGAGAGAGAAGTGCACTTTCTGCAAGCTGTAATATGATTGCCCGCAGGTTTGCACGGTGCTCAAATGAGGTTAAAATAACACTATTCAAGGCGTACTGCCAAAACTTTTATACGTGCAGCCTGTGGGCAAACTACACAAAAAGAACGCTAAATATTTTGAATGTGCAATATAATAATGCATTCAGGATGCTGATGGGGTTGCCGAGATATTGTAGCGCATCTGCTATGTTTACAGAGACGCGGACGGATGGTTTTTACGCTATTTTACGTAAGAGAACCGCCTCTGTAATGCGACGCATCCGAGGCAGCCACAACTGCATCCTGAAAGTGGTTGCTAACAGGCTGGACTGTCCGTTGCAGAAGCACTGGGTGCATATGCATACGTAATTGTAACCGGTCTAACCGGAGTTAATTAGAATTATATTAATTAAAAATATTTAAAAGAGAAAATGCTACTAACCTTAGTTTATATTTATTACTACTAACACCATATGGATATTTTAGTCCGAAATAAATGTTTTGATTGATTGATTGATTATGGGTTCCGTCTTACGAATTATCGATCAGCCTGCGCGAGTTTATCTTTTTAACGTTTTTTACCCATACCAAAAAAAGTGCACTACGCCGCTAAAGAAGTTTTCGATTCAAAATACCTAAACATCTACTATCGGTAGGTATTTTTAGTATGTTTACGAACTAAGACATAATCCCTATTTTCTTGACACTATCTAGTGTAAAAACTGTGAGTCCATAATATTCAGTAAAAATAGGATTCATTGTACAAAATCTAAATGTGATATATTTAGTTAAAAATGACAAATCAACAAGTAAGTTATATTTTTTTTCCATTGAGAAAAAGTGTATAAAATCTTAAATATTATTTTATATTTTTGTAACAATATTAACAACTATCTGACGTAAGTTGTCCACTGGTTCAACACGAACAATTTACTCATAAATAGCAAGAACACCAAAAATAATAATTTTTTTAAGACCGTTGGTGTCAGTTAGGTAAGAACTAGTGTATTTTTTTTATTTATTGATTTGGGTCAACAAACAATGTTCTCAATGTGTTTTATAAAATAAATAGTTATACAATGATTTTATTGTTGTGCCACCAGTACCGTTAGAAGTGGTTGTGAAACAGAAAATGCTCATAACTAAAATACGTGTACTGATCATAAAAATAAAACTAATTAGCAACATTCAGACTTCAAGGTGCGACAAAATATTCAAAATGAGTAAAAATTAAAAAGGCAATGTGTGTAATTGAATATCAATAAATAATTAAAAATAAAAGTATTATATTTATATTATATTATATTATTATTACAGTACCTGGAAAACCGCGCTTTGCTCGTCTTTTTTTAACAACGCCATCTATTGTCAAGTAGCTTTAGTGCTGCTGTGTCGGTAAAAAAGAATAATATTACTACTCGCTAATAGATGTCAGAAAGAGTCATATTTTTCAGTCAAACCAAAAAAAAAAGCCTGAAAACACGGATAAAACGACGTTTTCTAAAAATGAAACCTAGTTAGATCGATTTATCGCCCCCGAAACAACCAGCATAATAAATTTCATGAAAATGAGAATGATGAATCGTTGGCGCCATTTCCGAGATTCAGATTATATATACAAGAATTGCTTGTTTAAAGGTATTAGATAATATAATATTAAATTATATTACATAATATTATATTATATTACACATTAACCTTATATATTATATAGAGTTGGCAGTATCCTAATGCTTGTAGCACACATACGTCAGTTACTGGGTATTTGTGCTTAAATTTACTAAGAAAAATATTTTTGTCATCTAAGACTTAGTACCTAGGTAAATAACCCTGTGATTCACAAAATATTATTTGAAATAACTTTTCTTTAGCAACAATATAGTAACAAGTAATTAGTTGTAATAAGATTGCAAGTTAGTTAATTAGTTGTAATAAGATTGCAAGTTAGTTAATTAGTTGTAATAAGACAGGCAAAATAAAAGCTTGAAGTAATAACATTACCGATACAATGTCGGGGTCCATCTCCAAATGATAAAAATGGTTTGAGTTTTCCTTGTTCGTTGTCCGATAAAAATCGTTCAGGTTCGAATGTGTCAGGGTCGGGGTAGAACGTGGGGTCATAATGAATCCCGATGTTGTTGATAAACACTGGAGTCCCGGCTTCGATGGTCAAGTTGTCGTCGACGCGGTAATCCTTAGCAGCCACCCGCTCCAGCCAACCGATCACAGGATATTTTCTGAGGGTTTCTGAACAAAATAAGTTCTTACTAAGACTTTACCCTATTTTCCAAAGAGTCAATAATACTTAAGTACACATCGACACATTTGACATTAGTTTATTGACACGGATAAAGCTAAACGCTGATCTAATATAATGTTTTTTTTTTATGCAATGCAGATCTCTGCATTACCTGCTGAACTCCGATGGATAGATCAACAGGAATCAAAGTGATGTACAAACAAACAAACATTCTTTTTATATTATTGATTAACCTGCAAACCTACTTCGTTCAAAATAATATTCGCTAAAGGTACTATGTACTATACAGTATAAACCTCTGCTATCGTGATTTTTTTTAGGTTTTTAGAACATTCAGTTTAATCTCTATTCTCACAAAAAGGAGACACAAAATTATTTAAAAGGAACTACCCCAAAAAATCATCCAAAATGTGGTGCACAAAATAGTTTTTCGTCCCTTAGTCAGTGTATAGGTAAATGACGAGAGTAGAAAAGGTGGGCTCCTTTTTATTTTGTTTTATTTAATTGCAAAACTGTATGAAGGGTTATAAAAGTCAATCCGTAAACACCTTTTTGTAAATTTCCATCAGGCTCTATAGTCCATTGAAATGTTACAATTTAAGGACCGAATATTGCATTTGTTAGAGGACGCAATTTTATTTTTGGAACATGTGTGGGAGTCAACAGAAGCTTTACCTCTAGTTTGAGGGGTCGACACCCTTGTCATCCGGTCGCCATCTTGGAAAAAGGGGTGAAAATACTTTTTTTGCGATATCTGGGAAACTATGCGTCTAACAAAAAATTCGTAAGACATAATTTGTAGCAAATTGTTTTGCCTTCAAATATGTTTATATAACTTTTTTCCCTAAATCAAAAATTAAAGAAGTTATAAGCAAAAAAGTAATTTTTCTTTTTTGCTCTATAACTTTTTTATATACATTTTACAAAAAAAATTACATCAGACCAATCTTACAAGATTGATGATCTTTTGAGGAAAATTTTTCTCTGTAATTTTTTTAATTTCATTCATTTAAAACACTGTTACGGCGCTCCAAGATTGACCGGGTTCGTGAGAATCCGGTCAAAACGAAATGTTTAACTTATTTTTGATTTTTTTTAATTGTAAATATATTCTTAAAATTTTTTTGTTAAATTCGTACAACTTTACTTATTCATTCCAAACTCTTTTCCCCGTCACCTATGACATACAGTCTGTAGGCGCGTTTTTTTTAACGTGACATTCTAAATTAGCTGGTGGAACTGCGCTATTCCTGAGTGAGAAAGTCGATCCATCTTTGCTCACTCTTGTTTGCGAACGTTTTTTCATAGCTTTATACGGCCGTAATAAAGACGACTCACTAGACGGCTTGCGATACAAACGATTTGCCAAGACAGTGACTAAAAATTCATTTAATTTATCATCGCTGCCTCCAACACAAGATGCAGCTTTTTTTATAAAAAAATTCTCACTTTTTTGCTTATAACTTTTGATTTAGGGCAAAAAGTTATATAACCATATTGGGGAGAGTTCGTTATATCGTACTGCCATTTTAATCGTACCACTTCTAAATTTCCCTCTCAATGGGTATTTTTTCTACACTAGCAACACCAAATCGTGGCCCTGCGCAACCCCCCGCCACCCACCATTTGTAATTGATGTGACTTGACAACTGTGCGCATGAGTGAAATAAAACATTTTTTTGTGGGAGTTATTGCAAATTTTGTCGTAAATTCGTAAGGATATTCGTAAACAAGGTAAGATAAAGATACACAGTTTTCATTATTTTATTACAGTTTTATACTAGATTACTGTGGTTTTTGTTGCGTAAGTTTTGAGGTTATGCCGGACTGTTGTTTTTTTTTGAAAATGTCCTAGTTCACTAAATTGTACCACTCGCAGTTGGGTAAATTGTACTGGTACGATTTACCCGACTAGTCTAAAAGTACTTGTATTTTACAGACTGTATTTTATATTGTTATAGATGACGGACCCAAAAGCTAAAATTAAATATCATAATTGGAACAAGGAGGACCTAGAAAGAGCTATTCTGGCTTACGAAAACAAAGAATTAAGTTTGAACAAAATTTCAAAGACTTATTCTATTCCAAAACCTACAATTCTACGGCATATAAAAAAGAAAAATAAGATTGCTGTTGATACAAAAATTCAAAAAGGGAGACCGGTTATCTTCGATGTCGAAACAGAAAACAAGTTGGCTGAACATATTGTTCATCTCGAAACACACATGTTTGGTCTAACAATAAACGATATTCGACGTCTCGCATTTGAAATTGCTGAAATCCATAACATTCAGAATAATTATAATAAAGAAAAACGTATCGCTGACAAAGCATGGTTCTACAAATTTATGAAAAGGCACCCACAGCTTAGTGTTCGACAACCTGAAAACACATCTAAGAATAGAATTAAAGGATTCAATAAAGAAAATGTGTATCAATTTTTTGATTTGTTGGAGAAGATTGTGATACAAATGGTATATAACCTACCAATATCTTCAATGTATACGAAAGTGGATTTTCAACCGTCAAAAAGAAAGCTCAAAAAATTGTAGGATTAAAGGGAAAGAAGCAAATTGGCGCCGCTACAAGTGGAGAACGAGGTGTCAATACCACTGCCGTATGCTGCGCTAGTGTATCTGGCCAATTTATCCCTCCAATGCTAATATTTAAAAGGATGAGACAAAACCCGGAACTTGCAAATGGTGCTCCTTTAGGCAGTGTTGTAACTGTTTCTGAAAGCGGTTACATTAACTCTGCGCTCTTCGTTGAATGGTTAAAGCACTTTATTGAAATAGTGGAGCCTACACTTGAAAAGAAAGATCTGCTGCTTTGGATGGACATACGACAAACTCAAAAAACATTGGAAGCTCTGAGTTTAGCAAAAGATAATGGAATAATACTGTTACAACTACCAGCTCATACGACAAATCGAATTCAACCTCTTGACGTTTCGTTTTTTAAACCACTGAGCACTTATTATATCCAAAGCACAGAAAAATGGTTGAGAACCAATGCTGGGCGACAAGTAACACAATATGAAGTTGCTCAATCATTTGGAGAAGCGTACGAAAGAGCAGCAGTGATTGGCAATATTGTGAATGGATTCAGAGCTAGTGGAATTTGGCCCATAAACAGACATATTTTTCCGGAGCATATATTTGAGGCCGCTGACAATTTGCTAACCGCTGAAACAATGAATTGAAGCATCGAAAGCGTATCACTGTTACAAAATTTTACAGAATCAGAAAAAAAAGACGACCTAAAGAAAAAAGAAAAGGTAGAAGAAAAGGACGACAAAGAAAATTACAATAAAGAAAAGGACGACAAAGAAAAATATAATAAAGAAAAGGAGTATTTGATTTCTTCTCTTGCTGAAATACATGCACAACCATCGACGTCGAAAAAACAATATATTCAACTGAAAACTACGCCTGCTGATATTAAAAAAACAATAAAAGTTTTATCACCACTGCCAAAAATACATCAAAAAAGAAGAACACTATACAAAAAGCTATTGAAATTACATCAAGCCCATATAAAAATCATCTAAAAGAGAAGATGAAGCAGAAGAAATTTAAAGTAAAGAAAGGAAAGGTTTGTAAACCAAAGAAATACCAAACAGTGAAAAAAGAAAAGAAAACAGCTATATTCAAGGGCAAATGCAAAAGTATTAAAGGAAACGATCCTCTTCCATTACTAGTAGCGATTATTCAAATGAGACACTTGTTGTGGAATTAGATGACGATGATGACAGCGATGATGATCTCGAAAATATATGTGGAAAGTGCAATCGTTATTACTATGATAAAAAGGGTCCAAACGTTGATTGGATTCAATGCATTCGCTGTCACCGGTGGCAACATGAGACGTGTACTTCGAATTCAGACATTTGCGATGATTGTTTCCAATAAGAACTATGCACAATCATTATATTACAAATAACATTGTTAACAAAACTTTTATATTTTCACGATACTTTATTAATATAGTTTAAACTGTATTTTTTCTCATTATTATTATAGTTGTGTTGATTGATCTCAATATTATAGTACAATCATGTTAGTTTTATAAGAAAGCTTATAGATGTGTTGATAACATTGTTCCTTTATCACCTAAGAGGTATTCATAATATTTCATTATTACCTAAGAGTTAAAAATAAATATTTTGGTTAAAAAATTTACTGTCTTTGATTCAGTGGTACGACTTAAACACCCATGGTACGATTTAAAAACTTGGTGGTACGATTAAAGCGACTAGTCGGCTTAATCGTACCGATGGCAGTCCTTTATAAAAAAATATTTTTAAGGATGTTAGAGTAAACATATAGAACTGATTTCTCGAGCTTAGCAAGGTAAAACATAAAACTTCATTTTGCATATCCATTCATTATTCTTAGTCTTGTCATAGCCGAAATATTTAAGTTAAAGTAAGAAGTGGTACGATATAACCGACTCTCCCCTTTGTAGGCAAAACAATTTGCTACAAATTATGTCTTACGAATTTTTTGTAAGACGCATAGTTTCCGAGATATCGCGAAAAAAGTGTTTTCCCCCCTTTTTCCAAGATGGCGGCCGGATGACAAGGGTCGCATATTTTGGCATTCACAAACAAAAACAAAGCTATGGGATACTTTCTGTTGTCCTAGAATCATGAAATTTGACGCGAAGCACGGTCTTTCATCACAGATATAAGAAAAAATCTGAAATTGGTTTTTTTTTAGCTATAACACATGCCAAAAAAAAAGTTTGTTGGTCTATCTCTCAAGACCTTCGAACGCGTGGAGGTATTAAGTTGAAATTAATACCAAATACTAAAGTCTGCGATCCTTGACAGCTGTAAGAAAATCAATCTTCTATATCAACGCCATTCATTCAGTTATTCACCAATTAATCAAAACCTAAAGGATACTTTCCGTTGTCCTATAATGATGAAATTTGACACAAGTAAGGCCTTACATCACAAATATAGGAAAAAAAACGGAATTTTGTTAATTTGTAGTTATTACAAATTAAAAAAAAGTTTGTCTGTCTGTCTGTCAAGACCCTTTTACTAAAGAACGCGTGCAGGTGTCAAGTTGAAATAAATATCAAATAGTAAAGTGTACGGGCACCTAATAGTAAAGTGTACGGGCACCTAATAGTAAAGTATACGGGCACCTAATAGTAAAGTGTACGGGCACCTAATAGTAAAGTGTAAATGTTGTAAAAAATCAATTTTCTAAGTGATAAAATAAATGCCCAAAATACGGTGAATTTTATCGCATATTTTGACATAAATAAATCAAAAACTTTGGAGTGCTTCCCGTTGAGCTAGCAATAAGTTTGTACGGAACCTTCGGTGCCCGAGCCAAACTCGCACTTGGCCGGCTTTTTATTTTTTAGATCGGTTTTTATTGTTTATGCAAGACTTACACGTCACAAAAGCGATGACATTTCAAGTGCTCACTGCTTAAATAATTTGATTTTTTAAATTTATTTTTTTTATGGCAAATATTGCTTTTATCGTGAGCGATAATTTTTATTGTTACTTAGCAATTAATAAACAATATAATACCTACCCTATTGTAAAAGGTCATACTTTGGAACTGAAACTGAAGCTTCCATATATACATATAAAAGGCTTTGTCCTGAATGACTGACTGACAGACTGACTGACTGACTGACAGACTGACTGACTGACTGACGGATCAACGCACAGCCTTCATCGTAGAAACCTGAAACTTGGAGGGTGTGTCGTTTGTATGACGAAGGCATCCAATAAGAAAGGATTTTCCGAAATTTAACCCCTAAGGGGGTGAAAAAGGGGGGCAAAGTTTGTATGGGATAACGTGATTCCTAGGTCCAATCTACTTCATTTTTTGCATAAAACTTTTTTAACATAATTGATGTAAGACGGGTTTCGTATTTTATTTAAATTCATCCTCTAACGGGGTTAAAAAGGGGTAGAAAGTTATTTGGCGGTTATTTGCTTCGAAGTTGAAATCAATACTTCTTAGTGGTTTTGATTTAAATTACAATTTATTTTGACACATGATTGAAAACTCAATTCGATTTTATTCAAAAAAGGTTGAACTCACTTAAAAACATAAGCAAATTTTTTTCTATACTAATATTATATAGTATTTTTGGAAAATTTTCTTTAAATTTTTTTTTATTATCAATTTGTAATCATAAGTAAACAAAATGTTTTTCTTGCAGTAAGGTTGGTCTTAATCGTTGAAACCATATATTTTTTTATCACACTTGCTTGTAAGCAGTGTCATTACGGACAGTAAAACCTTAATTGCTCACACGGGCCCTTTCTTTGTAAATTTTACTTTACAAAAGTGATAGGTTTAATCAAGCTCTTCGTTTCGAACGACAGCTGTCAAACTAAATAGGCCCATATCTCAGAAACTATTTATCATTGACCAGTTGATTTTTACAGAAGTGATAGATCTCATCAAGATCTTCATTTATATGGTTTTAACGATTAAAACTAACTTTACCACAAAAAAAAAAAACACTTTTTTACTTATGATTGATAATTACTAAAAATTGATAATAAAAAAAAAAAAATTAAAGAAAAGTTTCCAAAAAAGGGTTTTTATGATAAAAAAAATTTAATTTTTTTTTTTTCGACACTCATTTGTTTTTTTTAAGATAACGTTAATTTTGCTAAAAAATGTTATATTATCACTGGATCTTTTTTTAAATATAAAATAGTTTTTAAACATATTTTGTTTAAATTATTAACTCACCGAACTATTGCAACTTAAAAGTTTCAGTAGTTCGGTCAACCGGACTAACAACCGGACTAACAACCGGACTACTGCTACAAGAGGAGCTGAAGAGTTTGTTTGTTTGTTTGCTTGAACGCGCTAATCTCAGGAGTTAGTGGTCCGATTTAAAAAAATCCTGTATTGTTAGATAGCCCATCGAGGAAAGCTATAGGCTATACGCTCAGGCTAATAGGAGCGGAGAACCAATGAAGAATGTTTCAAAATTGGGGTTTTTTTTTCTTTTCTTCCGCTGCGTGCGCTTGGTACATAGTTAAAGTTTCGCAAAAATTATGGATGACAGAATTGTTCCACTTTAAAAGTCGGCGTTCATAAACATGATATTAATCCTTATCCAAATAAATTTGGACAAAAAACTTTTGTTTATTTATTTATTTGAGAAAGAGAAAAAGGGAGAGGGAGATATAGAGAGATGGAGAGAGAGGGAGTAAGAGGGCGTCAAGTGTAAATAGGTTTTTTTCTATAATTAAGGAGTTGCCGTAACAATCCTACGCCTATAACCAAATTAAGGGCGGGCGAAGCCGCTAGCAAAAGCTAGTATGATATATAAATGTAATATAACTACCAAAATGTAATATGAAAATTATTTATAACTTTAGCTTATTTAGTATTTTTAATTTTATAAACCGTAAACTTATTTAATATTAATTACACTTTTTGTGCCGAAAAAAAAAATTATGTACCTTTAATGACGCAATTAAGATATTTCATTTCTGCCAAACTTTTTGAATCAAGGTGACCGACAATATCTTTTTTCTGTAAGATTTCTTCATATAATTTTTGCTGTGAACAGAAAAGGGAGAGAATTATATTATATACAACTCGTAACCTTCATCCGTCTCCCCAGACTCGAGACAAACAATCAAAATGTCCCTCACATCAATGTTGGTCCTGTGCATAGTACCTACTACGCCATAATAAAATAAATCTTTATTCATGTATTTAATTTAATTTATTTTATTTTATTCTGGCAGAATTCATACAAACACACACACATACAGACAACTTAATTTTGAAGCATAATTTATGATTTTCTATTTAAGTTATAGAAACAAGGAATTCAAACATAATACTATGATACTATTAAATTCCGTGGTTAGTTTAAACCCACTTGTATGAGGGGAGCGTGGGCCAGCTCGTAGGTGGCGAAGGTGAGCGCGGTCGCCGACGTGTCGAACCCCCCGAACAGGAACAGCACCGCCTGAGCCAACAACAACTCCTCGCTCATCTCTGAAATAAGCAAATTAGGGGTTCAATACTTTAGCTCTTGAATATTTCAAGCGTCTACCTCTTTCCGTTATCAATATCGACAAAAACAAGCAAAAAAAAAACATGTTTGTTGTATGGGAGCCCCCTAAATATTTATTTTATTCTTTTTTTAGTACCTATTAGTTGTTATAGCGGCAACAGAAATACATCTTCCGTGAAAACTTTAACTGTCTAACTATCACGGTTCATGAGATACAGCCTGGTGACAGACAGGATGAACAGATAGACGGACAGCGGAGTCTTAGTAATAGCTAATTACACTTTAGGTACGCAATCCTTAAAATAAAAGTTTTATTTAAATTAGTTTTTTTTTAATTATTCAACTACTGACAATCGACTACATGCAATTTGCTGAAAAGCATTTTAAAAGTACCGAAAATCAAAACACCAACCTGCATAAATCATACAATAAAAAATAATAAAAGAATTTTTAAATTTAATGTTAGAGCAAATTTACGACTAATTATATCAAAAGAAATTAAATTTCTGCTCCAAGTAGGTGTAAAATAAATAAAACAACATATTAAATTACTATAATAATCAAAAAACACACGTACCAAGAATCCGTCAATAACTGTCGGATCGTCTCACTTAAAGTAGAAAATTGACGTATTAAGAAATTTCCAAACACTGAATCTAAAAAATCAGTAACGTGTCAAGAAAACTAGATTCCATGTTGTTGATTTTACATAGATTTTATATTCTAATACCATTTATAATAACAATAGTGAAAATCACTGACGGACCGTCTCTCATAGTGACAAAAATAAAGTGTCAGGCTATGAAACAAAAAAAAATATTTTCGGTCCTTCAGTGAGTTTCACTATTGTTTTTATAAATGCTATTAGAATATACAATCTTTGTAAAAGCGGCAACAGGAAATCTAGTTTCCTTGACACTTTGCTGAAGTTTTAAATTTGAAAATATTTTTTTTTCGGTTCACAGCCTGACGCTTTATTTAAGCTATATATCTTGTTATAGGGTTGGCAGCGTAGTGTTTTAATATTCTGTACTTTTGAATTGCTTCAAAGCTAATTGCGCACGTGGCTGATTGTCGGTTGTTCAATATTTTTTGAAATATCGTAATTTGGAAAAAAAACGTTTTCTTTTTTTAATTTTTGAAAAAAAAATACTTAACATAGAACACCTAATGTAAAAAGAGAGCAACTACTACATATGATTTGCCAGTATTTTGATTATTCAGCCTTTCCACCTGTCCCAGCTGTCACGGAAATCAACACATGTAAATTTTTAACATGGTCACAGGTTCCTATAAAGAATTCCTATAAAGGAATGCAATTTCTTAAAATTGTAAAATCTATGAATTAAATTGTACCTAATATCAGATATAAATAATCACCTTCACCATCTCGTGCTGCATCTCTTTTCAAAACTATTAACGCATCCAGTAGATCAGTCACTTCCCGTTTGTCGTTGTCGTACCCTCCGCGCTGGGCCACTGCGCTCTTAAATATTTTATGGAAATAATTTATAATGGCCGGCGAGAAAAATCTGCACCTAAGTAATAAAGATGTAATGATTTCATTTAAGTAATAGTTTAAAAACATTGTCGCAACTGATTTCACTTTAGCCGTTATAGCTGCCCACTAGACGGGCACAGACAGACATTTCACAATGTTTTTTATTAGTAAGTATTTTTTATAAGTAAGTAACACATTAATATTAAAAATAGATTATGTGTTTAGTTTTTTGCAACTCAAACCATAAAATTTTAAACACTTAAAAATACTCTTAAGGACGGAGAAATTTTCAATAAAAAGTCGCTCATGGTACACCGTCTCTATTATAAATTATTTTTATTTATTGTTGAAAATAGAGCTCGACGCGAGCGAGTATAGAGCAACGTGGCATCGTGACGCGGCCCTGTGGAGGACGTGTTGCTCTGTGCGAGCGAGCATGGAGCAACGTGGCATCGTGATGCGGCCTTGTGGAGGACATGTTGCTCTGTGCGATGAGACATGTTCTAGTTATACATATCTAGGTCTACAGTGTGTCAGTTTTCTATTAAATTTTATAGTTCAAAAGTTATACAGGATTTTATTTTTTCAAATAAAAGGTTTCAAAAAGATTTTTTGTTAATAAAATCATTTTGCCAGATTTCAGAAAAACACAAACATAGGTATTTGGCTAGAGATTATGAGTAAGGAATTTTACAATGATTGATCAGTAAATGTCAAAAACAAGTGAGAAAGTCGTTTGTATAAAGCCTGCTGCGAGGCGAATCATATCCTTTTAAAGAAAATTTGCTATTTTATTGTAATTTCAATAATTTATAGCTAATAGATTATAACAATTAAAAATATCGCAATGTCAGAATCTCATAAAGTCTAGTTATGTTAGGGATACCTATCAAATTTATTGAAGTTGCTTTAATTTAACAATTTGAAGTGGCCTAGAAATTGTTGGTACATTGATCGTCTTTTTTATGCTTACCTTAAAATACCTGATAGCCAAGGCATAAAGAAAACAACAAACAATTCCAATCCCTTGAGTGGTGTGATCACTAGAAGCTGTCTGGTCACCTTTCTCATGAGGCTCTCTTTCTCGAGCGTTGCGTCGCTCTCCACCCCGAACGCTGCGATACCGATCACGTCAGTTGTGAAATCTGAATACATCTCCTGAAAGAATTATCTTCTGTCTATAGCGACGTACTATAACGAATTACAATAACGACGTACTATAACGAAGTACTATAACATTCGAAAATGTAAACAGGTTCTCGGTGCTGCAGAAATCATTATAAAAAAGTTTTGTGAAATGAATTGTGTAAACGATACATTAATTTACTTAATCTCAGTTAAATATTTTCTTTAGAAACATAACAGAAAAAGCTTGCCTATGTGCAAGTTGTTACAATATTAATATGTTTCCTCAAACATCTTTATCCAGGTAGTTTATTAACATTTATAAAACAACTACATTGGCCTTCAAAACTTAGTACCACACTTTTAAAATTGCATATTATATATAATAACAAATTTCATTAACTTACTGGAAAATAATAATTAACTATACATTAGCAATGTTTTAAATTAAAGAAAATGAATTTAACAAAATTAAATCGACTTTAAAATTGTAATTTATTTAATTACTAACGTAAAAAAGGGAGAAATAACAGGTTTATCTTAAAAAATCTAAAGTAAATATGCCAACTATTTTTTGAGGTCAGTGCCAGCCTAATGTTTGGATTCAATGTTTTCACTTAGTAGTTAGTAGTCGTAGTATGCGGTACTAGTACTGTTGAACACGCCCCGTACCCCGCCTACCACCCGCACCGCGGCGATGAGCACCGAACGTGCCCAAAATCGATGTCAATCGCTGTCTTAAATTCGTGTATTTTTTACACATTACACTTTTATAAATATTTATAAAAGTTTATTTTACATAAATTTCTTAAGTTTGTTGATTAATTATTTTTCATCAACATGAAATAATCACAAATAAATGTGAAGTTTTTGCTTGTAGTTCTGCAGCTTTAAGCTTTCAGCTTTAAGCTCTCTTACTAATCTCAATTTTTTGATCCCAGGAATATTAATTATTGATAAGCAAAATTTTGCATTACTGGGTACACCTATTTGTGTCGATGTAATTTCTCATACACTTACCTGTAAAAAAACTCATTAGCTTTACTACATACTCATTTTGCAAGTCTATCCACGCACACCTCTCTAGCAATTTTACGAAATTGTTTCTTTATTCCTAAGCTTACATATACTATCCGCTCGTCACCCACATGGCCGTAGATTCAATTTGCAATGTAAAACTTGATGATAATC
Source organism: Apoda limacodes (assembly GCA_946406115.1). Classification (NCBI taxonomy): domain Eukaryota; kingdom Metazoa; phylum Arthropoda; class Insecta; order Lepidoptera; family Limacodidae; genus Apoda; species Apoda limacodes. The sequence goes on from OX291541.1 coordinate 53,293,830, forward strand.
AGTAGTGTCAGGCATCTCTTCCAATCCATCATGGTGGGTACCTAAAGTATCTGTCGTATTGAAGATGTTAGCCTTTCAGCTTTTTGGTATGTAGCACATGGAGTAGTTGGACTCGTCTCTCGCATTCTTTGTTTATAAGGAGATGTGTCCCACATTCCTTTTGTTTCGGAGGCACTACAATCTGACTCTTAAAAGCCAAAGAGAATGAATGAGATGAAATCAATTGTTTAAGTTTATATAACCATCTAGTGAGTAAAGCAACGGGGACGGACTTAGCCAGGTTTTGTATTGGAAGGTGATAGAGCGTCTGATCAGCTTTTGAGATACCTAGAAAAACACGACCTGATCAGCGACCGTCAATATGGCTTTCGCCACGGTCGCTCCACTGGTGACCTTCTAGTGTATCTCACACACAGCGAAGGCGTTCGATCGGGTCTGGCACCGGGGTCTTCTATCGAAGTTGCCATCTTACAGAGTGTCCGAGGGTTTGTGCAAATGGGTGGCTAGCTTTATGTCCGGCAGACGCATACGAGCCGCAGTTGACGGTAGTTGCTCTGATAGCATGTAAATTAATGCTGGTGTCCCGCAAGGCTCTGTGCTGTCTCCTACGCTGTTTCTACTGCACATCAATGATATGTTGGAGATCAACAACATACATTGATATGCAGATGACAGTACTGGAGACGCTTACTACACGGGCCGTGCAAGCATCCCTCGTTCTGTTGTGGAGAAAAACGTGAAGAACTTGTGTCTCAAATCGAGATAGGTCTGTCCAAGGTCTCTGACTGGGGACGGGAAAACTTGGTCCGATTCAACCCTTCAAAGACACAAGTCTGCGCGTTCACCGCTAAGAAAACCCCATTCACTGTAGTCCCACAATTCCAGCACACTCCCTTCTCCATCTCCAAGAGCATTGAGATCCTTGGTGTTCACATCCCCAGCGATGTTCAGTTCCGAGATCACTTGCTAGACAAGGTAAAGCTGGCGTCCAAAAAACTTGGTGTACCCAACAGAGCGAAGCAGTACTTCACGTCGAGGCAAAGGTTGCTGCTTTACAAATCGCAAGTCCGGCCCCATATGGAGTACTGCTGCAACCGGATACCAGCTTGGCCCTTTTGACTCGGTTCAACGACGGGCTGTGAGAATTGTCGACGATCCTAGACTCACTTGCGGTATCGAGCCCCTAAGTCTGAGGAGAGACTTTGCCTCCCTGTGTGTGTTCTACCGCTTGTACAATGGGTTGTGTTCTGAGGAATTGTTCGAAATGATGCCATGTAAAAATGAATTCCCTGCCGATGGCGAGCGGTGCGATGGTAGAAAGTAGCCGTTACTTTCTACCATCGCACCGCTCGCCATCGGCAGGGAATTCATTTTTACATGGTCGCGACCGAAACCGAAAGGAAGTTTCTCTGAAACGGAAATAGTCGCGTGCAGTGCGGTTTCAGAGAAACTTCCTCCCGCAAACGCTTAGGTTGTGGAATGAGCTCTCTACCAAGGTTTTCTCTAAGGACTACAGTATGGGGTTCTTCAAAACAGAGGTTATTAGATTTCTGTAGGGTCGGCAACGCGCGAGTGATACCCTTGGTGTTGCAAGCGTCCATAGGCTACGGTGACCGCTTACCATAAGGCGGACCGTAGGCTTGTTTGCCACCTTAGTATAAAAAAAAAAAAGGTTAAAAGCTGTTTCCAATCCTGAGTCTACTGCTTGGTTGTATGCAATACCTTCCCCGTATATTGGTACTCATTTAGACAACGCTTCTTTGAGAACTACAATAGCTTTGAGGCTTGGCTGTGATGTTTGTGAGCTTGTAAAGTGTATTTGTAGTTCTCTGGTTGAGTCCAATGGTCACTATTGTCTAAACTGTGTCAGATGTGCGGGTAGATAAGCTGCAACGATGGGAAACGACGAGATGATCTGACTCTGTTACCATGGCATAGAGGCCGCTGTATGATTTGGAATGCAACTTGTGTCAATACTTTTGCTACTTCTTATTCACATAATACCGTAAAGACTACGGAATCAGCCGCTACAGAAGCAGCACGTCTTAAATACATTAAAAATTAAAATTTATTGTGGGTTGGTGCTCTGAGGCTAAAGCCTTTATTAGCTATCATCATATTATAGTCGCCGTCTAAGACGGAAAAGAGCCAAGACCCTCTGGTTGGTTATTATCTCACTCAACGTATTTCACTAGCCGTACAAAGAGGTACTACTGCAGCAAATGTGATGGACACTTTTAGATCTTGTGTACTAAATTATTAAAATTTTAATTTTGATTTTATTTATTCTGGTATGGTAAGTTTTGATTCTTACTTGGGCAGGTACTGTGCACAAGTTGCAAGGGTACATTTTGGATAAAGCAGTAATGATCGAGGGAAGTCACTATTCGCTAAGGTACCGGTCTATGCAGCTCTCTTGCAGCAGATATGGATTATAAAAAATCTTCATGACTCACAATCTCTTGAGGAATTAAAAAGGTTAAGAAGTCTATCTAATTTCAAAACATAAAGTTATGTGTAAGTTTAGTATATCACCCAGGTACGTAGAAAACAATAAATTCAAAGAAAAGAATGTAAGCGACTCGGCAAATACTTTACCATTAAATTGTAACCCTAAAATAATTTGAATAAAAAATAAGTTTGTACAGTAATAGAAAATATTGTCATCTGAAATTGTTATTTACAAACTATTAGTTATTGTCTATTAAATAAACAACTTACAAATAATATATTTTATAGCATTTATTTAATATTTAAAGTGATGTTCAGAGGATAGCTGTGGGTGGAAAGCAGTGGGTGCGAGTAGCGCCCCGGCACTCTTTGATACCTCGTGTATCCTTTCGGTCGCTGATGAACCCGGAGACGTCGGCGGCGTGTTAGGGGGGAGGCCATTTTATGGGACGTCTTTGAGACTAATCTCGCTATCCGGATAGCGAGATCGTCATCTGGGGCCGTTAGTACGTGCCAAGGCCGCCTAACAATAGTTTTACGACCGTGCCGAGGTCGGTCAGGGGGATAATAACTTTTGGATTGCACAATTAATCGATTTGTGTGATTTTATTTACGTTCGAAAAAGCGAACTGCCAGTTCTTTGAAATATTGGGGAATCATAGGGAGCTGAAGTCCCTGTGTAGGTCCGCATTACGGACGTACCAGGAGGCTCCGGAGGCCGCTCTGAGAAAGCAGTTTTGGAGGGTCTGGAGATTTTTTTTGTGACTAGACAAATTTGATGAATCAAACCATAGGTAACAAGTTTGAATGGTTAAAATGTTTACTTTAGCTGTTAAAGAATGCAAAGTTATGATTTACGTTACACTGTTATTGTTATAGTATAGGTAAGTATTGCAATAAAATAAGAACGTTCTTACCAATTTTAAGCCAAACCAGTCTTCGAAATTACACGCAATATCACCACCATATAACAAACACATTCAAAACGATCCAAATATATTATGAACATGTATGATTTGTCCAAATGCCCAAAATTTGTTTTTTCTGACGCCGTAGTTGCAAGTACACGATTTAAGCAGGTATTTTTTTTTCCAATGCCTCAACAGTACTGCCGTCCTAAGAAAGAGTACAGTAAGTCGTGATTTTGGCAAAACCAAGTTAGTTACACAGAAATGATCGCTGAAAAATAACGCGTCTTTCTCTCCAGGTTTCGTTGCTGAACTATTTTTGCCCCGCGGTTTTGCATGTAAAAAAATACAGTATGTCTAAAGAACGTGTTAACAGTTCCTAATAAAGAGAGCAGTAAGCAGTTAGGTTTTAATTAACTTACTGTATTATTTACTAGAAAAATAATAATACTAATAAACAGTGCAGTAAGTGGATTACATATCTTACTTTATATTAGTATCGAGAGTAAATTCTACTTCGTGAATCCTAACAAAGTGTAAGGCATGTTGCCGTACTGCTGATTTAATTAGTATTGTCATTCCTTTATAGTAAAAGAAGACTAAGCAAAAGTGCAGTATGTCTGCCTTACCTAACTTTTCGTTTAGCAGATTAGGATTCTATAAAAATATGTTACTGTACGTAAGTACAGTACAAATTCTATGCTGCATTATTCAGTAATATATTTTACAGTCATTGCAATAAAAGCATGAAAATATAATACAGCATTCTTCCATCCTGCTCTTTTTGTTCTATTTCAAATCTATTTTATTTAAATCTAGCCAGTCAAAAATAAAGTATAAATGAACCTACTGTACTTTTTATAAGCTTAGGTACTTTTACGGGCGGGGGTTACCACGGTTACTATGACTTACTATAAGTAATAAAAATATTATTATTTAAATGACAGTGACCTCATTATATATAAATGTTAACTATGAGACTGAAAAAAAAAACCTGAATAATTATTACATAAGACAGATGTAAGTAAGTAAGTATGTAAGTAAGTAAGTATGTAAGTAACACGTTCGTCGCAGACTTAAATTTTTAAAGTCAAAATGTTTTATTCAAATTAGGATTTTACGATTCCTAAAATCACTAACATATTTAACTCAGCATTTATTTTATCTTTTATAGGAAACGGTACGGTAAGAGCTTTACAAAACACTGGAATCGATTCTGGCTTTAGTGGAAACTTAACTTTTATGTTGTTTAAACACCCTAAGTGGTTGAAAAACAGTGTTGGGTATTCTCTAATCAGTTTTTTCCGTTAATTCGTTAATAAGACCTGACGCTTTCGGCGAGCTTCACAGCCTTAGACAGTGTCGGCTCCGTCGTGTCGCGTCCTGCGAATTAGGTTTTTCCTGCTCTGCTCGCTGCTGTATTCCCATCACGAATTTGTCAAGTAATGTCTCTTCCAAATCTCTCTTCCAACTGACAATGAGTACCGAGACCTCTTAACCGTGCTGCCCACTTTTTATATAATTCGTCACTGTGTTGAGCAGCTGAGTAGAGTTTGTATCTTTCTGCAAATCTTGGGTATATAATGTCCATCCCAAATTTTGAGCAAATCTCCGTAGTTTTTGGACACCAATTTTTCTGGAAGGGCGAGATTACACGTTAATTGGTACGTGTTCTCCGTGAGTGCACTGAGTAAATATGCTCGCTTTTTTACTCCCGCCTTGTCCGTAGAGGAATCCACATCGTTTGCGATAAACTATTGTTCCATTCGAATCGTGTCACAAGTTAGATAGATATTATTTAGGGTAAAGATTTGATAGATTTGTTGTTGGTATATTTTTATTCCTTCTTTTTTTATTCAACAGTAGTCGACTTCTACATAATTATGAAACATACGAGAAGGTGTTTTTGTTGGAATAAACAATTAAAACTGACAATACAACCCTCAATAAATAAAACCTTACCTTACCTTATCCCTCCCCTCGCACTTACCCTTAAATCTATAATCTTGTTCTGTGACCTGTTGTTATTTATTCTTTGAACTATTTCTTGACATTTTCTATCCACCATTGTTTCGACCACTCTCAGTTTGGCCGAGGTGAACGACGGGCTCAGGCGTTTTCTGATCGACGACCAAAGTGGCTCCTAAAATAAAATAGTTTTACTAGAATACATGATTCGATTTCGAATACACTACAGCTGTGCTCTTCGATTTCGAGCTAATCTAATAAAATAATAAGCAAATTAATGTCTACAATTTTAATAATCAATCCGTCAAGAAGAAATAAAAAAAAAGGATAAACGTAAAACCGCAGACGGTCACGCTCGGGATCGTGACCCTTCGCAGGTCTTACAGCGCAGCGGTGACATGATCCTATTGGAGTCTTCAATTGAAACAAATAATTTTCGGTATTTTTAAACAGCTTGTAACTTGTAACTTTAATAACCCTCTACTAATTACTTTTGGATTCGGCAAAACCGACTTAATAAACTTGAAATCTTATCTTTCTTCAGCCATTTTCATATACCCATATCGACCACGTAGTAAGAAACCTGGTATTTAGCACAGTAACGACAGCAGTGAACTTTACCTTACATGTAAACAGGCCCAATCCCATCAGGTCCTGCGATGACGCGGTAACAAATCTGTCCCGGAAGATGTCGGAGTCGGCCACCAGCACGTTCCGGGCCAGCTTTGGGCAGTTGATGACGAGGACTGGCTGCCACCCCAGCCAGATGCCAGTGTACGGAGACCGCGATCGACTGTAGATCTCACGCATCCATTGCGCCTGTCACGTACAGTAATGAAAATCGGCCAAGCATGAGTCAGATTCGTGCACCATGGATTCCGTACTACCATTTACGTAATTTGCGAACACAAACAAAAAAATTAACTGTGCCAATAAGCGGATACCCACCCAATGACTGACCAAGCTCGACGTTACTTAACTTTGAATACCGTTCCCAACAAACGTATATGTGTTAGTGTTTTTCTTTATGATCGCTATCAGTGGCGCTGCTACGGTAAATAAATATGATAATGACTCGGGCTCGTCTCACACTTGGCCGGTTTTTATTGATTAGTTGTTATACGTTAGAGCTCATGCTATTTTGCACTGCAAGTTTTAACAAATACAAATAACTGTTTTTACGATAGAGCGAAAACAAAGACAACGTGTTTCTTGGAGGGGAACTACCTTCATATTTTATTATTTTACTTTAAATAATTTTTTTGATCATTCGTTTTTATAACACGTACTCTGTGAAAATTATCAGGCTTTCAGTCTAAAAGAATGGCCTCACAGACGGACAGCGTAGGCTTAGTAATTGGCACCCTTTGGGTACGGCACCCTAAAAAGCGACATTTGCATTTTAAATTCTCTTAAGGTCAAAAGTCGAATATCGTTATTTATAAATAGTAAAATAACGCGGTTTTGGTCAAGTTCAAAAAAGTACCTAATTCCAAACGACAAACGGCTTCTGTGATAGACTCGGAGACGAGTCAGTAAATTTATAAGGTTATATAGTTGTTTTACGCTTATTAGATTGAGTAATATAAGGTGTCGAGCACTTACGGGGTTCTGTTTGGTGATGAAGGTGAGGCTTCCGAGCAGAGGGTGTGGCGGGCTGTGCGGCGTCCCCCGGCGACCCCAGTATCCCCACATCCGCACCGCCCGCGCATACACGAGCGCCAAGCACACCACCACAGCCGCCGAGCACCACAGCAGCGCTGCCGTCAACATGACGCTGACCAACAAATATCATTGAATGGAAACAGCAGGTCCAATCATGTATTATTTACACCACTAAGGTGGCAAACAAGCTTGCGGTCCGTCTGATGGTAAGCTGCCACCGTGGCCTATGGCAAATGCAACACCTAGGGTTTCACTCGCGCGTTGCCGACCCTTCAAAAATCAATAACTTCTTTCTTGAAGAACCCAATACTGTAATCCTTAGAGAAAACCTTAGCAGCGAGCTTATTCCACAACCCAAGCGTTCGCAGTAGGAAGTTTCTCTAAAAACGCACTGTACAACAATTCCTCAAAACACATCCCATTGCCTAACTAGCAAAGTAGTCTAACAGTGCGCACCTTATAAGAATGGTAGTCTGATATCGCTCTAACAATTGTATTGGAACATGCCAACGCTCTCATTTTAGTCTCAAATAAGCCAGAATGGTCTCAAAAACGTTTATACTTATTACGTAGTCTTATATGTATATATAAAATTATTTTGTAAGACTATTATTAGCCACGTGTCTTAAAATAACATTTACTTATCACTAATCCTAATCACTCTTCAGAAAAACTGTGCTCTTATATCCACATTTTCTAACTCGTTGGATTTTATAATAGACTTCTAAATGTTATTGTAAAGTTGGTGGTCTTATATCATACTTGCGTAAGAGCACTTTAAAAACAAGGTTTTTTGCTCTTTATCAAAACAGATTCACATCATAGGTTAGATCGATATAAGACTGATATTAGATCGCTTAATCTAATATCGATCTTGGGAATACATTTGTAAGCCTGCGTAGGCCATAACATAATATAGTACTTATTGTACACAAGCCTGGATCCGTAAAAAATAACTTATGGCATTATTTTAAACAAATATCATACCTACCTACTAGAAGTCTGTTTTCTTCAACTGTTCAAAAAATTAATTATAGTTTTATTCATAAAGTAAAAGCCAACTTAGAAGTCTAGAATTCATTACTTAGAGCCCTATTAGTGTTAGACGATACAATGTCAGATAAACGGTTTAATGAGAAATTGCGTGGAACCCTAATTTTATTTTATCATGGCGTTTCCTTACTCTAGCCAAAGACTGATATAAGACAAACGTTTTCACAGTTATCTAGCCTAAGACTAATATAAAACAAAAGTTTTTATAAAAGTCTTAGAATGCGCTTAAACAATACAGATTTTTAACAATGGCGACATGATAACAATGTAACAGATATATTATTTAACATGATTACAGAATACCTATATTTCGCGAGGGGCATTAATTTTTTAACTATCATAACTATCATTATTCCCCATACGAATGCAGTTAAAACTTTCAATATGTTACCAAAATTATTAGTAAACCGACATTATCTGAATATTTAAATCTTTGTATAAACTTAAAATCGACATAATATCATTATAATTATAAGTTTTTTACTTACTACTTAACACAGCGTTACTTCAAAGGACGTAGTAAGCGCGTTTATAAGCTTGATTAGGCTAATAAGATAAAGCACGTAGATCAATATTAGCCTAAACTGACTAATAAGCTACTAGAGTAAGATCAATATTATTCTAATATTTAGCCTATTTAGTCTTACAATTCGTTTTGGAAGATCAATATAAGTACGAACGACATTTACCTAGATTGATATTAGAACGATATAAAACTAAAGGCACCTATAATTGTGCCCAAATCCAGGCTTATACGATGATACTAGACTGTCAAAAAGTAGTCTATAAGACTGGTTTTTGCTAGTTGGGTGTGCAAGCGGTAGAACACACACAGGGCGGCAAAGTCTCTTATCAGACTTAAGGGCTCGATACGGTAAGTGAGTTTGGGATCGTCGGCGATTCTTTCAGTCCGTCGTTGAACCGAGTCAAAAGGGCCAAGTTGTTATCCGGGTGCACCCGCCCAGAGATGGCAGCAGTACTCCAAATGCGGCCGTACTTACGACTTGTAAAGCAATATCCTTTGCCTTGACGTGAAGTACTGCTTCGCTCTGTTGAGTATCACAAATCTTTTAGACGCCAGTTTCACCTTGCCTTGCAAATGATCTCGGAACTGAACATCGTGCAATATTAGAAGTTTATTGATAAAACTATAATGTAAAAACAAAATTAGAATGATACTATATTGATAAGGGGAAAAATTTTTGTGAGTCTTCATTTATTTTTACATACAAGCGACAGACGGGCAAGCAATGTTTATGCTTTATTAAATCATAGTAGTTTATTTCTAAAGATATAAAATAAAATAAAATAAAAACTAGAGTGTTACTCTTCATTTATTTTTTATAAGATGGTCGGCAAGCTACGGGACAGCGATACTTAATCTTAGTAACATATAACTAAATCTATAAAACTATATCAATCTGAAAAAAACAAATAAACTGGTGTTGCAAGCGTCCATAGGCTACGGTAACCGCTTACCATCAGGCGGACCGTAAGCTTTTGTGCCACCTTAGTGGTATAAAAAAAAATCAAAACTAGAATGATACTGGATCGAGAAGGTAAGACAAAAAAATGTTAATATAATTTATATAATTTTTTCTTTCCCTTTTTGACCGAGTATTACTCTAGTTTTGATTTAATGTTATAGCTTTTGAAATAAACTGCTAAGATCCAGTCTCGTATTTTTCTTCTTTAACGTCCTTCACAACAATAATCAATGAAGAGTCACCTCAAATTGCAATATTTTTAATATATCTATAGTTGTATGTCTTGCCCTGATCAATTGAGTATCACTTTAGTTTTGTTTTATTTTATAACTTAAGAATTAAACTGCTTAGATTATACCAAAAGTAAATGAAGACCGCAGACCGCAATATTTTATGATATGTTTACAATTTTTTGTGTTCCCCTTATTGATCAGTATCACACTAGTTTTTATTTCATTTGATAGCTGTAGTTATAAATTCTTAACATATAGTGTTTAATAGCACACCCTTTGCTTGCCGTCCATCATACCAAAAATAAATGAAAAATCAGTTTAGACTGCCACATTTTTAGTATGGTCATTTTTTTTTTTTATTATTTTTACCAATAAACTTCCAATATCCTCACCGCTCGCTGGCCGTTTCACCAATTGCTAACGAACCTTACCAATATCGCAAAAATCTAATTATTTCTTATAAATAAAAATTAACAAGGGTCGGCAACGCGCGAGTGATACCCTTGGTGTTGCAAGCGTCGGTGACTGGTGTCCATCAGGTAAACCGTAAGCTTGTTCGTCACCTTAGTGGGGTAAAAAAAATAATTATAAAGCATATCGTCCTCACTGGTATATTATCAAAAAAACAACAACATAAGCCGATCATTTTAGACATTTTTTTTGCTTGCTATAAGCTTTCTGAGGGCAACCAAGTAAGAGCAGGTTAGTTAGCTGCCAAAAACTTAGTGAGGAAATAGTATTTATTTGTGACATGTTTTTTCGCTATAGGAATAGAAGCGTGCGTAATTTTTACGAATAAAATACAAAAATAGCCAATACTTCATAATTTGGTTGAGTTATTGCCGGCAGGGCACTTTGGCTGCTATCTTCACATCATCTGTTTGATGCGTTTGAAAAATAATTGGGTTCCCTTACTTAATATCAATATCTACGACAAGTTAACTCATTTTTAAGCATCAATCCTAACTATAAAGTTCATTTTTCTATGAAAAAAAGTGACTAATAGTAGAAAATTGTAAATCACAAATAAATTCATAAGATTTTGATTACATAATTATCGAAATATGTTACAGTAATTGTCTAGCTTCATGGTACTTCACAATTTGTTCTGTCAGTAGACAAGGAGTTATGGCAAAAAAAAAAAGAAAAAAACTAGAGGTTTTCAAAGATATCTAAAAACTAATTTTTCTTCTTCAAATCTAAAAACTTTCTCGTACTCATAAGGATGTGTAAAGATATGTTATTTTTATATTTTAAACAAAAACAGAAAATCGGATCGATTTTATAAAGGAACGGAAAGCTACAGCTTTTGCCTTGGAGGCAGCCTTTGTTTTTCATTAATAAACTTACCTGCCCTTTCTGAGGTTATTCACAAATATGTACCATTTTTTTTTAAGTAAGAGCATATAAAATTTACAAAAACTACCAGTATGCTGTTTGTTTCACAACTAAAAAATTATCATTTCATAATCCACGTACTCATGGCCACCCGCGCGCTGTTACCGATAACCGATACCGATATGTTTCTAAATCTTACTAGTATCATAGCGTAATAACTACAATGTTATGCGAAACTTTGTAAGTATATTAGAGTGTATGTTTGTTACCCCTTAACATTACAACAACTGACCTGATTTGGATAAAAAGGCAATGCCGGAATTTGTATGGAAGGTGGTGCCATTTTTTTAGTCAAAACTACTGCAATTACGAAAAGTTTAATTTGATTGAGGCTGCAGTATGTATATTTCTAAACGTAGAAATTACCTACTCGTAGTTCTGTAGAGCCATAACTAGTATTTCTGTAGAGCCATAACAATTTCATAAACGCATTTCTTCCTTTTTATAAAACGTGTGTCGTCACTGACAGTTAAGTTATAGTTTACAATTTACTCAAAAGATTGCAATAAGCAAAATAGTTTGTCAGTTTCGTAGAACGTAAAACATATCTTCGTGACAACCCATGGGCACGGTAGCAACATCGGAATCTGATCTGACATCTCCACACAGGGATTATTATAATGTATACCAGTCATCTTATTCATAAATAAATGGACGCTTTAGTCTAGGTTTAATAAACAAAACTATAGTAAAAGCCAATTAACTTTGCTTTTACTAGTTTTGTTGTCTTTTCATCAATATTGTAAAACTGTTACCTTACTGTAAATGACGCCGAACGTTTCATATAGGTAGAGGAAAAATGTAATGAAAAAATGTTTTACTTACATTTTGTTCCGCTGCACACCCTCATAACGTATCGATTTACCTATATACTGTAGCAAGATTTATTTATTGCGTAAGTTTTGGTAACTATGTAAAGGTTTGGTTGATGGCTACTTGAAAAACCAATAGATACTACAGTTTGTATATTGCTAACCTGTATAATGCTTTTTAAAATATGTTTGTGTAAAAGTTACAGTTAAGTTAATTAATTATTCTTTGCATTATTCCATACAAAAAAAAATAACTACATGAAAAATAAATCTGAATCTGTTAGAATTACCACCTGTTTATTTATAACTGTTTCACACTATGTTTTGTTGGGTGCAGTATTCTTAGTAAAAATAAAAAGATTTGGTTGATGGCTACGCGAAAAAGAAACTAAATCTACAGGAATTACCACAGTCTCGTGCGCTTTTAAACCTTTATAACTCGGTTACGACTTGTTCACGGCATTATTTTGAGCTAAAATAAAATTTGGTTTGGTTGATGGTCGCGCGAAAAATAAGGCACCATTTTCAGGCAATTTGGGATGGTGATAGCTTATACCCCGAAATAACTCACAGGGAAATATTTCTATCCCCAAAAATTCAAAAGTTTTTGCAGTTTAATTCGAACGAATTCCTTCGGCTAAAGCATTATTTTCTAAAGCAAAAATCCTTACTCTTATAGTAATATAAGAAAGTAGTAAGTAGTAGGAGTATAGGAAGTAAGGGCTAAGGTGTTCTCATTGGAAGCCCACGCCGATAACTGAATGTAGCGCGGGCGGAGCCGTGGACATTAACTAGTAGCTAATAATGTTTGACGAGATAACATGTTACGATATCTCACCAAATACTGATATTAGATATGATTATCTGATTTACCTACTTATATAATTTACAAACAAAAATATAAAATTCGTGGCAGCTAAAGTAGGTAAGATCTTGATATTGACAGAGACACGTAAAATATTATTATTTAATGATATTGAGAGATGAGTTGATAATATCAACTCTAAAATTAAAATACAAAGATCATCAAAGCAACTATAACTTATACCATTTATTATTTTACACCCCTTCTCCTTACTAGTGATTTACACTAAGTTAGCCTTCGGTATGGACACGTACCGTGTGGACCGCTGGGTGGAGCTGGGATACATGGAGTATTTCGTATACTTTGATTTGAGGCTATGAATTTTTATATATGATTCAGTATCAAATATGTATGTATCAATATACATGATTCAGTATCAAAAGTACTGTAATTTTTATTTGTCATATTACAAATTTAAATTATAAAAAAAAACTGACGTAATCGCCTCAAACGACAAAATGCATTCACAAAAACCAAAACAAATAATTAACCAGTCGTGCGAAAACTTTCTCAAAAGTCGGTGACGGTCGCGCCGCGCTTACGTCATCGATCAGCGATTGATAACGATCCATTGTGTGTGTGTGTGTGTATCAGTTATTAAGAAAGATGCTTAGGACGAGGAAAATTCAGTCTTGTTATAAACCTAAAACTTCGACACATGGTTGTATGATAGTACCAAACAAGGAGTTTACGCAAACCGCAGCGAAGATAGCGGCGAACATATCCCAACGGAAATCCGCCATCATTGAAGAATTTTGAGCGCAACATAAAACCTACTGGACTTTGCGACCTTTCATGTTCCAGCGCATGCCCAAGCCAGAGGGAGGGCACCAGTACATCCAAGACGAATGTATAGGATGATAAGGAGGTTTTTTTCCCAAAATCCTTAGGCAAGTTCTAGACAAACGGCTAGACGTTTTAACGTTGGCCAGTATTACGTCTGGTAGCTACTCAACGTGTCGGGAATGTATCCATTTGTAACGCCACCTATCCATACTTTGCAACATAATATGTTCAAAATAGACTTCACTTCAATAGTTAATTGACCAACACCTTTTTTTTCTACTAGTGTTCATCCTCCCCACCTCCACCCTCGCCTACTACACAGTTGTTGCAAGATAACCGCGACAGAAGCACTGTTTTGGTCAAGCGTGAGAGTTAACCACCGCACCCGCCACGGCCTATTCCAAAAATCGCAGTATAACAAAGGACTAATAAAGACGTGATAAATTCCAGTTTTATTGACTATATTGTGCCTGTGTACACGTGGTGAAATCGGTGCTTGGGAAGCACGCCATCTTCAACATTATCAGAAGGAGCGCACTTTCGTGAACCATGTAAGAAGCCAACACCATGTAGGCGAGCTCATTCTATCCCGTATTTCTAAGTCCCGTATCTATTTGCTCGTATATTGTTCTAATATTTAATTTAACCCGTGAGAAGGCGCGCTATGAGCAATTTGCTCACACAAAAATTTAATTCAAAAATTTTTTGTCTTTCCCTTGCCACACCAATTCAAGCACTTAAGTACCTTCCTAAATATTCACCCCCTCTCCCCTGACGCAATTCTCGATCCGCTAAGTGGCGTTGCGACCGCGCAGCAAGGCGTTTGTGGAGGCCGTGTACCAACGTGCGGCAATTTGCTCATCACGCGCCCATCCGTGTAAGTATTTATTTTTGTGGTTTAAAAAAGTTAGATTGTTATTTCTGCCATATCATTTCATTTGTTTGATTTATATTAGTTGATTATCATGTAAAAACTCTTTAGTAGTAATGTTATTATTTTTATTTTTCTTCTAGCTACACTACAGATACAAAATGGACGATCGAATGCTAGCACTAATTCGTTCGTGGTTGGAAGAGGATTCTGGTGATGAATTGGATGCAGATCTTGAAAATGGGGAACAATATCGTGTTGACACCATAGAAAGCAATAGTTCTGTCATCCGTAGTCCTCACGAAACTGATATGGAGCAATCGTCGGATGAAAACGTTGCTGATATTTCTACTCCCGCGACTCAACAACAAAGAGGTAGGATCCCATACTATATTGGCAAAGATCGTTCCACAAAATAGCTTATCCACAAGCCTTTACGTAACGTACGAACTAGGAGTTATAACATAGTTATCCACCTGCCAGGAGTAAAAAACGTAGCTAAGAATGCCAAAGAACCTGTACAATGTTTCTCATTGTTTGTGGATGATACCATGATAGACAAAATATACACGAATGTGTACATAACTAAACTATAAGCTCTCGAGCTGGTGAAACCACATATTTCACGCCGGATTCGCATGGAGAACATATCCTCAGATCTCAAATTTCTAATGAAGCGATTTGTGCCGGCTCCATTGCCTGTTGCGGAGCCAGGACCAAGCGGATTTTGTGCAATATGTCCTAGACGTAAAAATAGAAGGTCAAAAAAACCATGTACTTCGTGCAAGCAATTACTTTGCACCGAACATGTAAAATACATGTGTTCAGTATGTTTCGAGAGGCACATTAGTGTAGATTTAATGGATGAATAACATTTTTTAGTTTTTGTTATGTAACAGTTTTTATTGTGATTTTTATGAAACTTGCCAAAAAATTTAATTAATACTTGGTTGTTTTGTTATTTGCGTTAAAAGTTGCTATTATGTTTAATAGTTTTGATTAAAATACTTGTTTTCTTACTTTCTAAACCTTGTGTTATTTATTTAAATACATTATTAGCCAATAAATATAGAAACACTAAAAATATGAACATTTATGATAGTGTGAGCAATTTGCTCGCGCGCGCCTACTCGTGTAAGAAAATAAGGCGCGCCTTTTCACGGGTTAAAATCATACCAGTTATCCTTATACAGTCCACTTATTCATAATCGCAGTAACATCCATACCATTTACAGCGACTACAAGACATCGTTCTCGCTATGCTATAATTATTTAAAAAACTAAATTATTTAATATCCACAATGAGCCTCCACCAATGTGGTGGAGTTCGAGTTCGAGTTCGAGTTCGAGTTCGAGTTCGAGTTCGAGTTCGAGTTCGAGTTCAAAATCCACTCGTTACACTCAGAGTCGCTTTTCAAGTGCGATTTAGTGTTAATGTGTGGGCGGGTATAATAAATGGCTTTATTGGGGATACGTTAACTGGGAGACGGTATCTGGACCTTTTATCCTCGATAGTGACAGAAGAAGTTGGTGTTGGAAGATGTACCTGTATCTTATCTAGCCGACATGCACTTTCAACACTACGGAACCTCAGCTCACTATTACAGTGAAGTACGTACGTACCTAAATAGGGAGTTCGGCGAACGGTGGATCGGTCGCAGTGGACCCGTACCGTGGCCGGCAACGTCGCCAGATCTCACCCTGCTAGTATTTTATTTGTGGAGAGAGATAAAACGAATTGTTTACGAACGTGAATCGGAAACAATTGAACTATTAACACGAACAGCTGTGCTACGTAAAATTAAAAACAATTTGCGACGTCGTGCTTTGTTGTGTTCGGAGAATGGAGGTGGTAATTTTAAATAATTGTTAAAATACACATAATTTTAACGGACATTCAAATGTGAGTTTGCTTTTTTTTTTCTTATTTTAAATCCACATTCAATTATTTTACATATTGTGATTCCAACCTTTTTAAATATGCTAGAAATGCGATAGGTAAGTACCTATATATGGTAAGTAAACTTTTATTACCTAAACCTTATTAGTGGATTTTACTTTTCTTATCGTATTTTTGACCGTCCTAAGCCGGTAAAGTATGAGGGAAAAGTTGGTTATGCAATTTTTTTCAGGTATTTAAGCACTTAGGAAGGTGGTCAAGTACCTGCCTTCTAAGTATAGCGCTTGTTTGGCCTATTAATTTATACAAGAAACGATGATAGTACTTATTATTTATTTTATACTTTTGATTATTTTATATTTTTTTAAGTAATATCACAAAGTTTATTGATTTAATATATGATGATTATATATGATGTGCTCTAAATAATCTTGGCAACGCAAAAAACTTCAAGAAATTTTAAGCCTCAATTCAAAGTCACCTGTATATTTACCGGACCGTCCGTAGTAATTTACTTTAATTATTGGTTGGTTACAGACTATCATAGCATAGTTTTTATCTTCTATCTGTTCAAAGTTTTACAATAGCCATCAAAATATACCTACTAATACCTCTTCTTTCAAGTTATATTTTTTTGAATTACAATTTTCTTATGTTTATTTTGTTTTTGATAGAACTCTTTTTTAAAAACTCGAATCCCCTGTATAAATTCTCGAATATCATCAAAAACCCATCTCGAATCCCCGGTATGACTGCTCGAATCTCATATTAAAACCCATCTCAAATCCCCGGTATAACTGCTCGAATCCTTTTAAAAGTTTGTCTCCTTTTATGTTTTCACATATATTGTCATACACATACTATATAATTGCTATAACATTACTTGAAAGTTTTCAGTAATTATCTGCAAGTGCGTTATCTATTTCAATAGCCTTGAGCATTTGTGTTTCCTCTTTCCCCAATAATCCCTCCCTCACCTTTAGTTCTTTACAAATACTTACCCACCGAGCGGAAGTACGCAATGACAATGCCATAGAATATTTAGACTGGGCATCAGCCTGTCACAACTGGTAATTTTATATTATAGTTAAATAAATTATTTTATTCTTGGGATATTTTTAGATTAAGGACTGACCGAATGAGCGGCACTTTTTCGCGACACCGCTACTTCACGCGTGCATGTGCGGATTACTATGTCGTTTGCCGTTTTTGATGATTCTTGTACATAGTAGTAAGAAAAGAGGAGAACATAGTTTTTAAAAAATGTCAAGTGTGAGTCGAATTAGCCTAGACAGGGAAAATAAGAAATACAAACAGACGTTCACAATTATGTGCTATTTACGATTAGGATAGGTACGTATAAAAATCAAATTAAATTTATTACAAAGATTAGATCAAAGTAACATGGAGTTGATTCAAATATTGTCAAGATTTTATTTTAACAATCTTTATTACAATGGAATTATACCTACAATATAAATTTCAGATATAAAAAATACAAAAATGTGAGCGAAAATAGTAAAACGGACCGCTAGTGGTCAATCCGATCGTGACGTTAAAGTCCACGACAGCAAAAAATACAGTACCTAGTTTTTGGTTTCTTACCAAACTTTATTTAGTTACAATTACAAATTTGTAAGTAAAAAAGTTTGAATGATTAAAATCAATATTATTAGTGATCATCAAATTTTGTATTATTTATGCAAAAGCTCGAAAAAATCCCCATTTGCTTCTCACCCACTACGGCAATGTCGTCGGATGAGCAACCTCAAGGTCCGTGATTGCTAAAGGTCAGTACTTGTTGAATAAAAAAAGAGACATTTATTATTCTTCCTCCAACGTGTTTTTCTACCTTTTTTTTCTTCTTCCGTGGATATCTGGGCAAAAAACAGTTTATGGTTTGTTTTCAGTAATTAACACGCTAATGCCAAATTTTTAGTTTTGGTAAGCTATTCAGCACTGCGTAAAAATCAGTGAATTGGGTGTTTCTTTAGTTAATCTTACCTAACGAAAAAAAACTAGCCCTTTTTTCAAAATCTTTAATGCACACTAATAGATATGCGGTGTATCACACAAAGTTAACCTTTTATTAGGCGCATGGGATCAACACAATTTCAAATTGAAAATAATATCAGAGTGGTTGAAGTGCGCCAGCGGTCCTTCTAGCTTCCTAACTTCCCGCAGAGTTTGCAAAATAATTGCGACCAGAATTAAATTTTTTTCTTTCTTAATTTTTTTTTATTTATTTGTTAATTTATTTTTTATTTTTTAGTTATTATATGTTTCATATTAACTAGTTTGTTTTATTTATTTCTTATTATATCATATATTTTTTTATACCACTAAGGTGGCAAACAAGCTTACGGTAAGCGGTCACCGTGGCCTATGGACGCTTGCAACACCAGGGGTATCACTCGCGCGTTGCCGACCCTTCAAAAATCCAATAACTTCTTTCTTGAAGAATCCCATACTGTAGATCTTAGAGAAAACCTTGGCAGGGAGCTCATTCCACAGCCCAAGCATTCGCGGGAGGAAGTTGTTCTGAAACCGCATTGTACGCGATGCGATGGTAGAAAGTAGCTGTGGGCATCATTTCGAACAATTCCTCAGAACACATCCAATTGTACAAGCGATAGAACACACACAGGGAGGCAAAGTCTCTCCTCAGACTTAAGGGCTCGATACCGCAAGTGAGTTTGGAATCGTCGACAATTCTCACAGTCCGTCGTTGAACCGAGTCAAAAGGGCCAAGCTGGTATCCGGGTGCACCCGCCCAGAGATTTCAGCAGTACTCCATATGGGGCCGGACTTGCGACTTGTAAAGTAACAACCTTTGCCCCGACGTGAAGTACTGCTTCGCTCTGTTGAGTACACCAAGTTTTTTGGACGCCAGCTTCACCTTATCTTGTAAATGATCTCGGAACTGAACAGCGCTGGAGATGTCGACACCAAGGATCCCAATGCTCTTGGAGATGGAGAGGGGAGTGTTCTGGAATTGTGGGACTACAGTGAATGGAGTTTTCTTAGCGGTGAACGCGCAGACTTGTGTCTTTGAAGGGTTGAATCTGACCAAGTTTACCCGTCCCCGTTATTTTGTTTGGGGTCACTAGAGACCCCATGCGACTAATTGTGTATTTTTTTAAAATTAAAACCTTACTTCGTAACAGTTTCAAACTTCTTCACATATTATATTGGTATTAGAGCTTCCTTGACTGTTAAAAAGGAAGGAAAGGAGGAAAAAGGATTGTGAGCATCTTTGTAATAAACTTTCCAGTTTATAAAAATGTAAATGTAAATTATTTTTTAGTTAATAAGTTACCCTAGGTTGACCCTTTCCCCCTTATTCTATTTTTAATGATTCCAAGAAAAAAAATTACGCTTTATATTAGGTTACTTTAATGCATCATAGCAATGTTAAGGAATAATCGCCATTTTTCTTTCGGCTTGACTAACAAAAATTGATTTTTCGAACTTAAAACTTTTTTTAAGAAAGCCTTTGTTACTCAAGAATAGTGTAGATTTTTATAAGTAAAGAATTATTAGAAATTTTTATACTACTAAAGTGGCAAACAAGCTTGCGACCCGCCTAATGGTAAGCGGTTACCGCAGTCTATGAGGGTTACAACGAAATCTAATAACTTATTTCTTGAAGAACCCCATACCATTTAAGTGCAAAGGTGTGAGGATGATGTACCGTAGTACCGCAGTTGCACAGATTACGAAACAAACAAAATAATTTTACATCTTTATAATATTAATATAGATTAGCCACTTGAAGAAAAACACACAAACTAATCACTGGATTCGTTAAATTGTTGATCAGTTTCTACCAAGTCTCTAGGTTAATCTGATTAAATTCCGGGCTTTTTTCTGAGATCTGTAAATTATAATGAAGGCAAATAAAATAAATTTACTAATTTTTACCGTTAAAATAAATAATATAGGTAGGTACTGTTACAGAGTTTATTTCGCAAAAAGAGTGTATAGTTGTACTATATACTTAAAATATTTACTTCAAATTTAACCAAAGTACAAAACTTTGTACTTATTAAAATAAATACTTCTCAGTATTTTGAACAGACAGTACTCTCATTGTACCCTTTGTTTTAAACAAATTAAGTCAGGAGTATTTATTTCTCATTGTTCCCAGAGGTGCGAAGTGTAAACGAACCTATGTTTATATTAAGATTGGTGCCCTCGTGTGGGATCTGTTCCTGTTCTATTACACACTTGCATAACGCTTATACGATAAAATGGTACGAACCGAACGCTGCGCTAGCGCACATAGTGATGAATTTACCATGTTATAGCTATGTCATTTCTACAAATTCAAACCACATATAATGTGCGGTGGTGTTGTCCATGTCGGTGGTAAATATTGTTTATATTCGGAGGAACGGAGTCGGGAGCGGTGGAGGGGATGTGTTGAGCTAGGTGGCGACTTGTAACAAGGTTTTATTGTTCTGATATTTTTTTCTTTTGTTTTAGACGAGTTAAGGGAGAGAAGGGGGTGTGGCGTATAACAGCGGATAGACCAATTTATACTGGTTGTAAAATTGGGAACGTTGGAATTACCACACGTATATGTCTTCGGTTTCAAATGTGTTGGATTATAATGTTGTGATTGTAAGGACCACATTTGCTTACGTTTTCATGGTGAGATGATTTTCTGGCGGGCTTTTATATAAACAAAAATCGGAGCCAGAATTAATATTGAGCTGAGAAACAAAGAATTTACTTGTATGAAGTCCAGTATTTTTCCATGGCATTACAGTGGGGATTGACTCCAAAAGGCTTTGTGGAAGATTGAGAAGAGAACTTTGGGAGAGAGATTGTCATACTATCGTTGAGTTTAGACGTCTAGTATAATACGGAAAATTGTCGAGCTATCGTTGAGCTTGCACGTTGAGTGATTCGAGAAATCAGCTTGTCCGTCAAGGCTTGAAAAGTGTCTTAATTTAGTTATTTTAAAAACAGTGAAAAACGTATTGTGTAAGTTACATCCTATAATTAATAACTAAAAAGTATAACTTATTTATTTATTTTCCAGAGGTAGGAAATATTCCTTTTTTTTCCAATTCCATTTAGAAGAGCTCCAAAATCCCCATTGTCCCGGGTGATTTTCTGAAACACAAGGATTTCGTCTTTCTTTGTCTAATTCTTCAGACAAGAAAGAATTTAGCTGTTTTTCTTTAATTTTGTTGTCTAATAGATTTTTAGGAGAACTAGGTACAGAGACTTTCTAAGTCTGGCTATTATTTTTTTAGTTGGTTTTATTTTTATGGGAAAATTTTGTAGAACAAGGGTGATAGGGCAATATTTCTCGATTTTCTTTTATGTTAAGGAGAGTGTGTAAATTTAGTGAAATGTTTTGTGTGTTTTAAAAAAAATATTTGTTGTTACACTTTATTTTCAAAATTAACGTAACTGAAAGCCTACAAAAATGAACTAGATTTTAATAAGCTAAATTATACTTTTAGCAATTTTGACTGAGTTGTTACACAAACAATTAAATTTACAGCTCAGCCTATTGTTTTTTTTAATTATACCTTGTCTTCATCGACTATCTCTATGATAGTTGAATTTTGATCAGAGTTAAATTTATAATTGTCGTCACTGAAAATAACATTAAACTTATTTTTACTTTTTTAATTTTATTACATACAATTTCTTAAAACTACACTTCACAACACCAATTTACACGCCAAAATCTGTGTGTTCTATGGAGTTTGAGTCGGAAGGAAAATCTAGAAAGATTTTCGCTAACGGTCCTTCGCTACAGATTCACGGCATACTATATCTGGACTAAGTCTAGATAAACACATATAGAACATTGAGGATACACTCTAGAAATGTTTCTTGGTATTTTGGGACCTGTAGTTTATTTAGCATCGACTACTTAAACGAAGAGTTCTAATTATATCGAGGCAACCTAATTTCTAGAATACACAAACAATTTTATCTACAGCTCAGCCTAATTTTTTCTTTGAATATTCTACCTTGTCTTCATCAACTATCTCTGTAAGATTTGAATTTTGAACTGATTTAAATTTAAAATTCTCACTGTAAATCTACGAGTTCCACAAATACATATCTAAACTACGAGAAATCTAAATTACTACTCAATTTTATACTACGGAGGGGTGACTATTTATTTTCAGTTTCAAATAAATAAAAGAATCTAAATCAAAGACAAAGGTATTATAAAAGCCATTTATGAGCTCTGCGATAATGACATTGATTTTTATTTGTCCTAGAAATTTCTAAAGTACTAAATTAAAACTACACTTCACAACACCAATTTACACGCCAAAATCTGTGTGTTCAATGGAGTTTGAGTCGGAAGGAAAATCTAGAAAGATTTTCGCTAACGGTCCTTCGCTACAGATTCACGGCATACTATATCTGGACTAAGTCTAGATAAACACATATACAACATTGAGGATACACTCTAGAAATGTTTCTTGGTATTTTGGGACCTGTAGTTTATTTAGCATCGACTACTTAAACGAAGAGGTCTAGTTATATCGAGGCAACCTAATTTCTAGAATACACAAACAATTTTATCTACAGCTCAGCCTAATTTTTTCTTTGAATATTCTACCTTGTCTTCATCAACTATCTCTGTAAGATTTGAATTTTGAACTGATTTAAATTTAAAATTCTCACTGTAAATCT
Organism: Apoda limacodes; assembly: GCA_946406115.1. Taxonomy (NCBI): domain Eukaryota; kingdom Metazoa; phylum Arthropoda; class Insecta; order Lepidoptera; family Limacodidae; genus Apoda; species Apoda limacodes. The sequence continues at coordinate 53,316,905 of OX291541.1, forward strand.
ACGAGTTCCACAAATACATATCTAAACTACGAGAAATCTAAATTACTACTCAATTTTATACTACGGAGGGGTGACTATTTATTTTCAGTTTCAAATAAATAAAAGAATCTAAATCAAAGACAAAGGTATTATAAAAGCCATTTATGAGCTCTGCGATAATGACATTGATTTTTATTTGTCCTAGAAATTTCTAAAGTACTAAATTAAAACTACACTTCACAACACCAATTTACACGCCAAAATCTGTGTGTTCAATGGAGTTTGAGTCGGAAGGAAAATCTAGAAAGATTTTCGCTAACGGTCCTTCGCTACAGATTCACGGCATACTATATCTGGACTAAGTCTAGATAAACACATATACAACATTGAGGATACACTCTAGAAATGTTTCTTGGTATTTTGGGACCTGTAGTTTATTTAGCATCGACTACTTAAACGAAGAGGTCTAGTTATATCGAGGCAACCTAATTTCTAGAATACACAAACAATTTTATCTACAGCTCAGCCTAATTTTTTCTTTGAATATTCTACCTTGTCTTCATCAACTATCTCTGTAAGATTTGAATTTTGAACTGATTTAAATTTAAAATTCTCACTGTAAATCTACGAGTTCCACAAATACATATCTAAACTACGAGAAATCTAAATTACTACTCAATTTTATACTACAGAGGGGTGACTATTTATTTTCAGTTTCAAATAAATAAAAGAATCTAAATCAAAGACAAAGGTATTATAAAAGCCATTTATGAGCTCTGCGATAATGACATTGATTTTTATTTGTCCTAGAAATTTCTAAAGTACTAAATTAAAACTACACTTCCCAACTCCAATTTCACACGCCAAAATCTGTGTGTTCAATGGAGTTTAAGTCGGAAGGGAGATCTAGAACAGATCTTCGCTAACGGTCCTTCGCTACAGATTCACGGCATACTATATCTGGACTAAGTCTAGATAAACACATATCAAACATTGAGGATACACTCTGGAAATGGTTCTTGGTATTTTTGGACCTGTAGTTTATTTATCGTCGACTACTTAAACGAGGAGGTCTATTTATATCGAGACAACCTAATTTCAAGAACACGCTTAATCCGCAACCAAAAATTATAGATTAGGTGTTTAGGTTTAAGATCTTTATTTCTCATTAAGAATTAACAAAATTCACTTGCATGAGAAAACATGTTAATACTAAAAATAGATTATAACAGTGAGCTTACAGTTCTGCATTATGTGATAAAAGTTAAACTAAATATAGGTAATGTCTTTTATTTTTACAAAGTTAGAGGTAGAATAAAAATTTAAGTAAATTATGTCGGAAAGTAGTCATCCAGCTTAAAAAGACACACACTTTTAATGTACAGTCGTTCGAGCGTTCCGTAGCGGTAAGATCTTGTTGACTGGTCGTTATCGGTCAGGCGGTTTGGAATACATAGAAACATGTCAGAAGAGACTGTAATAGGATATGGCATTGACGGAGTATAAGCATATTAGTTATCGTTATGAGTATAAATAGTTTTTTTTTTTATTAAATAAATAATAGTATAAATAGTACGAGTAATTTAGTTATATGTATTAATAGTACTAGTAAAAATAATTGTTATAACTATGAATGTATTTATTTTTATTTTTATTTTTATTGTTGTGCTAAGTATATAACAAATAAACATTCAGTACGACACTTATTTACATTTTGTATTCTATGGCACATATGTATATTGTGGATAACAGAAAACATATTTATTATCAAAATATGATTTTTATTTGTGGGAAATTTGCAGTTTATATTTTACTTAAGATGTATATTTTGTTTAAGATGTATAATTTCAAAAGTTTTTTAAAAGAAATTAGGGATTTAGTATCTTTGATGTCATTTGGAAGCTTATTATAAATTTGAGCTCCTTCAAACAATAAGTTCTTTTTACCGAAATTTGTACGGAGTGGGCGCAATATTAAATTTGTACGGGGTGGGCGCAATATTAAATTTGTACGGGGTGGGCGCAATATTAAATTTGTACGGGGTGGGCGCAATATTAAATTTGTACGGTGTGGGCGCAATATTAAATTTGTACGGGGTGGGCGCAATATTAAATTTGTACGGGGTGGGCGCCATATTAAATTGTTTGCATTTCTGAAAGTCATTTTTAGCAGTTTCGACTTTTTAGTGAAGCTTATGTTGGTATGTATATCTTTGTTTATTATTTTTCGTATTAAGATACAAGTGAAGTATATATACAAGGGAAATATTCATAATTATGGTATCTACATATATTTTTTTATTTGAAGTTAAGTAATTATATCCAAAAAGTACTTTAATAAGTTTATTTTGCGCAATTTGTATAATTTCCAAGTTTGTCTGTGCTGCAGTTCCCCACACCTCTATCAAATAATCAATATGTGGCTTAATTAGTGTGTTGTAGATAAGATATTTTATATTCTTAGGTAAGTATTTAACCACGTGTCGAAGAGCCCGCGCTAAAGACGTTAATTTAGACTTTATTTTCTGGATGTGGGGTATCCAGGAGAGATGATTGTCTAGAATGACACCAAGGTATTTTTCATTTTGCTTTAAATTTATTGTTTGGTTATTTATTTTTGGGTGGGAAGTCATACGTATTTTTTTGTTTTTTGCCGCAAAAATTACATAGTTAGTTTTATTGATATTGATAGTTAATAAATTGGATTTGAACCACATATTTAATATATTTAAATCATTCTGAACATCACTACTAATTATAGCATTTATTGAATGCCCAAAGTAAAAAATACAAGTGTCATCGGCGTATAGCGTAATGTCTGCTTTGAGTTTGAGGTCTTGTATGTTGTTTATATAAATTATAAACAGGAGTGGACCCAAAATTGAACCTTGCGGTACTTCGTATGAGACCTGTGCTATTAATGTCGCAAATTTTTACTATTTGTTGCCGATTAAAAAGGTAAGATATAAAAATCTCCATAGCCGAACCTGCAATACCAATACCAGTTAATTTTCTTAACAAGATTTCATGGCTAACTGTATCAAACGCTTTTTTTAAATCAATAAAAATACCTAGTGCAATTTTTTTTTTGATCGATATTGACTTTAATTTTTGTGACAAGATCTATAGTCGTAGATAATGTGTTTGATTTTTGACGGAAACCGTATAGCTTGTTATAGAGAATGTTTTTGGAAGCCAAAAATTTTACTAAGCGGTCAAAGAGAAATCGTTCAAAAACTTTGGATAGAATAGGCAGAACAGAAATTGGTCGATAGTTACCCGGGTCTTCAACTTTCTGATGACGGCCGAGGATCTCGAGCTTTGTCTATTCCTGACAGTATCCGAGGTTCCTGCTGAAGGAGGACTGCAGGAGGTAACAACCACATCGAGTCTCAGTAAGTGGATACTATTTAGTCATGCAAGAATATTTTTTTATGTTTTTTAAATATTTTTTTATTACGTGTTTACGTATGTTTCCTTTTTTTTCTCTAATATTTTCTAGCATTTTTTTTTTGACGGGGAACTGGTGTATAGCCTTAGCGCACGTAAGCATCGACGTAAGGTTTTTAATACTTAGTAGACGAGGGAACGTAATGACAAGGCAGAGTCTACACGGCAACTGGTTTATTAACATATTATTTTAGAAATACCCCACACAATACTTGTAATATGTCACACCTCCCCCCTTAAATTAACAGCAAAAAAAAATGTTAACTTGAAATATTGTCAACCTATACAATTTACATAATAAATCATATAGTAAACTATGTTTTGTATGTCGTACTTTGGGCAGACAAGTGCTACTAGTATTTCATAAGCAAATAGGGGATTATTTATATCTAATTATTATGATCTTAGTATAAAATACTTAAGTAATAACTTAGATTATACTATTATCTAAGGTAAGTATTAAACAAGCTAGTAAGAAAGAAGAAAAAAAAAAATATATTATAACACAGGTACATTATTCATTAGAAAACATAAAAACAAATGAAAACTAATTTTACCTGAAAAGAACAAAAGAAAAAAAAAAAACTAACTAACGTACATGATAGATAGTAGTTACTATTTATAATTTTTGTTTCCTAACCTACAAGCACGCATTGGGCGTGTGATTGTACTGGGTACATTTTCACCTTCTGACTGATTCGGATCTGATTGAGTATCACAAACTAGGTCTCGGTTTCTAAAATTGTCAGCATCGGTTTTAGACTCAAAAGTTGAAATTTCACCATGGGTAATTTCTTTACCTTGTTCAGTTTGGTTACTGGTGTCATCATGTAGTTCCTTTGGGGTCGACGAAAACCGTGTAGTGGATTTTGGGACCGTTAATAACTGATCGACATGTCTTTTCCATTCCCCTCCGGTGGAAAGCCGCACCTTGTAAGTGAGAGGTGCCGCACGCTCGACAGCGGTCGCCGGCGCCCACTTATCGTGTTGCGCGCGATAATCGCGCGCTAATACATCGTCGCCCAGCTCCATGCTACGCTCGGCGCCGGGTCGAAGCCGGCCCGCGCGCTCCTGTGCTGCCTCTACTTCTCGGTTCGTGTTTGGTCTAACTGCGTCAAGCCTACCCCGCAAACGACGCCCATACATAGTTTCTGCAGGAGATACGCCAGTCGTTGCATGCTCGCAGTTTTGATACTGAAATAAAAATTTTGTTAAGGCTGTCTCAATATCTACTCCTTCGTGTATCGCCTTTTTCAGTGTACGTTTTACCGTTTTAACTGCATTTTCGGCAGCTCCATTGCCTGCTGGTCTATATGGGCTTGTGATGGTATGAGTGATACGGTTCTTGGTCATGTAAGCAGAAAATTCAAGTGAACTAAACGGCGGACCCCCGTCGCTCACTATTTGAGTCGGTAATCCGAAGCGTGCAAAAAGTTCACGTAATTTTAGTATTGTATTTTCTGCCGTAGTTCTATTCATTCTCTGCACCTCTATCCATTTGCTGTGAGCGTCTACCGTAACAAGATAATGTTTACCATGTAATTCCGCAAAATCTACATGTATACGCTGCCAAGGGCGCGCCGGGAACGCCCACGGGTGCAGTGCGGCGCGTGGCGGTGCGTCTCGCTGCTGCCGACACGCAGTGCATTCGCGGCACAATCTCTCTATCTCCGCGTCTATTTGCGGCCAATACACGTAGCTTCTTGCTATATTTTTCATTTTGACTACCCCTAAATGTCCTTCATGAAGTTCATTCAATAATTGTTTTTTGAATACATCCGGTATTACAACCCTACAGTTGTACAAAATGCAACCTTTATCTATAGACAGGCTGTCTTTACGGTTGGCGTATGGTTTTTCGGCTTCATTAGACAGTGAATGAGGCCAGCCATTAATAATATAGCCATAAACCTTTTTTAAAACTACATCCTTTTGCGTCTGAGATGCTACTTCCTTTGCACTAATGGGAAAATTTTCCTCGACATAGTTTATATATGAAACTGTACCAGATTCCGAATCGCATCTGCGTTCATTTGGCAATGGCAAACGTGATAATGCATCTACGTTGCCATTATCTTTGGACTTAACAAATTCAATTTCAAAATCATAAGCTGCTAAACGCGTAGCATATCTTTGTAATCTGCTAGCGGCGGTCTGAGGCAGACCAAATTTAGGACCAAAAATAAAAATCAAAGGCTTATGGTCCGTTTTAATAATGAACTTGCGACCGTATAAATACTGATGGTGCTTAACTACGCCACTAATTATAGCCAAAGCTTCTTTGTCAATCTGACTATAGGACCGTTCCGCAGAGTTTAATGTTCGTGAAGCGAAACAGATCGGTCGTTCCTCACCATCTGGAAAGCGATGCGATAGCACGCTGCCGATGCCATACGAACTACTATCTACAGATAGTACTAACGGTAGCTTAGGGTCGTAATGAACTAATATTTTCTTACTTAATATTGTTTTTTTTATACTCTCAAATGCTTCATCACAATTTGCACACCAACACCAAGAAATATCTTTACGCAATAATCTGTGTAGTGGAAACAGTAGATGGCTCAATCGCGGAATGAACTTAGCATAATAATTCACTAGCCCAAGAAAAGATCGTAACTGTGTGACATTATTTGGTGCCGGAGCCTCGACTATAGCTCTTACTTTGCTGGGGTCTGGATGTAGACCATGTTTATCTATAACATATCCCAGATAATTTATACTGTCTTGCATAAAAGAACATTTTTCCAGCCTAATCTTTAAACCGACCTCACGTAAACGGCTGAATAGGGCTTTCAGATTAGAAATATGGGCCGTTCTGTCCTTTCCTGTGACTGCGATGTCATCAATAAATACAGCAACGCCCCGTAAGCCTTTTACCGTTTCCTCCATGAATTTTTGAAATTTTTCAGGGATACAACTCAAACCAAAGGGTGGCCTTTTATACACGTATGTTCCTACATGCGAGCTGCGAGGTACTATACTACTATACCCGTATATGAACGTAAGCAAATTATATTGGGTAGTAACGTGTAATTCAAAAAGAAATTTTTGTAACAATCATAATTAATTGTGGATAACTTACTGCCAGTGTCCAATTCGAAGGTTAGTATCTTCTGGTCAATTACTAACTCGACTAAATATGGCTTATCTTCCTTACTACTCACGCTGAGGTTATAAAACTCACACCCTGACTCATTATCGCTATCAATGTAATTATGTCGACGTGGCTTCATAAACTGAGGCCCACTTTTATCTCCCGTACCGATTTCTTTGCACTTTTATATGGCCTTTCTTACCGCACACATCACAAGAAATTTTTAAAACGACAATATTCCGCACGATGTTTTTTTCCGCACCGCCAACACGGTCGCTGCCCAAATGATGTACGACGGTTGCCGTCGCCAACGCCGCCGCCAAAGGCCGAACCTAAGTTGCCCCCGGCGATGCAGCTGCCACAGCTCGCTGCAGTGCGCGGGCTTCCCCGCGCTGCTCCCGTCGACACTCGATGCAGTGGTTCTGTACTCGTACTTATTTGACTTGAGCTTGTTGCACCACTCTCAAAACTAATACCACTGGCCTGTGAATGCCTTTCAGCTGCTTCAAGTGCCAAGGCCAATTCCACTGCTCTTTTGTACGTTAATGTCGGTTCCGCAAATATTCGTGATCTCATATCGTCACTCCATAAACCTGATACAAATTGGTCACGCAAGTTTTCTTCCAAACTATTTTTAAAATTACAGGTACTAGCAAGATGTTTGAGACTTTGTAAATATTCACTTAACGGTTCACCGACGTTCTGTCGCCGCTGTCGAAAAACATGGCGCTCTGCAATTTCCGAACGCTGCGGTTCAAGATGGTCGCCAACAATTTTCACCAATTCTTTGAAAGATTTCGATTCTGGATTGTCGGGTGCGCATAAATCGCACATTAAATCATAAGTACTCTCGCCAACTAGTGTAACAAGGGTAGCCACATACAAATCTTCTTTTATTCCGTTCAACGCTATGAACTGTTCAACGCGTCTTACATACGCCGACCACTTTTTGCTAGCTATATCAAATTGTTCCACTTTTCCGATAGGCATTTTGTACACTCAATTCCACGAAACTAAATTATAACAGTTACAACTAATAAACTATGATTTTCGCGATTATTCTCGTCGCCAGTAAGGTTTTTAATACTTAGTAGACGAAGGGAACGTAATGACAAGGCAGAGTCTACACGGCAACTGGTTTATTAACATATTATTTTAGAAATACCCCACACAATACTTGTAATATGTCACAAATTTTATATAAAAATAACTTTTACAGTACATACATAGATCTGTACATAATATTTTGGCATATTTAATCCATAACAGAAGTCGGCTTGGCTTAGCACATACCCAGGTAGGTACCTTCTTACTTTGCAAAATCGTCCTGAGAATGATCAGATTCGATGATGCTTCGATCAATTTTTGTAGTTGACATCGCTTCCATTTACTTAGCTCTGGCATATTTGCGACTTTTTGATGTTTGTAACTATTTATATTACACTTATTTGAAAATAGGTAGGTACTTAATCTTCACAATTCAAACTATACTATACTATACTATAATATTTACAAAAATAATAAATAATACGTCCTATTACAATATGTATGTCAATAATATTAACTCAAATAAAAGAAATGGCCACAATTACCTCACAAGGTACGTACTTAAATAAAATAATGCGTATATTCACAAATAAAAATGCGTCCTTTCCCTGAATGTAATAAAAAAAAATCAAAAAAAAAAAATGTTTTTACATAGTTGAAGACTTTAGTCGGCACAGCTATAAATTTTAGAAAAAAAGGGATACGTGCTCTTAGCATAGAGCCAGAGGCCCGCAACCGTTTTGTCGCCCGTCGCCCGTGCAGGTTACCGCTACCGAACAGTTGTAAAATAATACCTTTTTTGTATCTTTTCCGAAAAATGCAAACGTTATTGAAAAAAAAGTTATACATAATTGAAGAGCGCATTTCCTTTTTACATGTGTGTTAGTTTTAAGTAGATATATCATAATCAATAGAAGTTTATAGAATATTCCTATCAAAATATGCTACCTACATCTAGTTATTTTGATTCAAAACAAAAAGTGTTATTAAGAATAAAAGAATAAAACATTAAGAAATAATATATATGTTATTTAAAATTATAGGTAATAGTTACGTCATATTTTATAGCATTTAAAAAATACAAAGAATACATGCATAGCGTATTAAAATGAAACACTACATTTAAAGTCTAATTCCATAGACATTTTTTTTCTAAACGTCAGACTTGTCTGTATATTTAGTTGGCGCGAGCAGCAATTTCTTTTAATTTGTAAATAGTAATAAAAATAGTTTCGGGTGTGATTTTTTTCCTTACAAAAAACAAATTGTATGGGTCATATTTTCCGCTTATATGCATATTTATTATTGAATTCGAGTGTTTTTTCGTAATAATTTACTTGTTTCAAATTGAAACAGTATGCAGTAAAGGCATAATTTTGGTGGTACATTCTAACTGTAATTTGGTGACGGTTGGTGCATGGTTTTTACCGACTTTCAAAAAAGAAGAAGGTGCTCAATTCGACTGTACATATATGTACTGCTATACAGAACCTAAACCGACGTAAGTGCAAATTGGCTGTTCTGAGAAAAACGCGGTTAAAGTATTTAAAGTTCATAAAACACGTTAAAAAGTTATTTTAGGCTTAAGCTGAATACTGAAAGCAATACTTATCACTAATCTACAGTCTTTGTCATTGAAATTAATTTTAAAATATAAATAATAAAGAAATTATGACGAATCGAATTTTTTCATAGCTATTACTGCACAAGAATTTGTGACATGAAACTAATTAAAGTGTCGTAAAATATATTGTTACAACAAAAAAATCTTTTTTTGTTGTGAAATACACACTAAAATGTCGTAAACCAGTGATTTTTACGTCGTTTTAGTTAGTATTAGTAGACAGATATGGATAATACTACTGCTTTTAGCCCATACAAAACAAAGCACCGAGTTTCTTTATCATCCAACAGCCCATAAACACCCTGTAACTAACCCCCCCAAGAACACATACCATTAACGTACCTACCTAACTAACCAGCATGGAAAGAAAAGATTATAAGAGATAATATGAACACGAAACTTGAAAATTGAAGTATAAATTTATGTAAGGATTGGCTATGTGATCGTCTGAGTGGTAGGACCTAATTGTGTTACGTAGACCGCAGGTTCTTTAAGAGAAAGACTGGAACACCGTTCTAGTAATGAAAATAGTATCCTCTACCCCTGTGCGCTTTTTATTTTTCTAAAAAAATAATAAGGCGGGAAACTCCACCCAGCGCTTCCCACGGTACGTGTCCATACCGAGGCTAACTTAGCGCACATCGCCCGAAGGAGTAGAGGTGTGAAATCATAAATGGTATAACCATTAATTATCGTTGCAGCCAAAGCTGTAGACCGAAGTCTAAATATGTAGTTTCAGGAACAAATCCTTGTGCGTGCATAGCACAAACATTCAGCCTTAGGCCAAAGAGTGTGACATCCGTTCGCACAGACACAGCCATGACATTGTCAAGAGAGCACGCCTCGTGTTAAGCACACTCCGAAGAGCAGGACGCAATAAGACCCACTGAACCATTTGTGTAGTAGGTAATAATTATTATGTACCAATGGAACAGCCATGGAATTCACCAAGAGGGCACGCCCCATGCTTAACACACTCCGAAGAGCAAGACGCAATAAGCCCCACTGCATCCATGTAACTTCAGTCGTAGATTATAAATGATATATTTCGGTTTTCAAGCCGGCGTCCACACCATACATGATCAAGGATTCATAAACAGGTTAAATGTATAGGTATATTATCAGTTCAATTACGAAGAATTATAGTTTATAGTTTATTTGATCGATTAACGATAGAATAAGTGTGAGTTATATTATTTATGTAATATTCAGTATCGCAGCTTTTTAGGAATTTAGTCGCGAACCAAATATGATTCCATGAGTTGTTACCAGTCGCATAGGTGAAGTATCACTGTCGCCTTCACGTAATCAGCGTCCGACTCCCCACAACTTGGCAACGATTTACGTGTCAATTTAAATAAAACAACAATTGCCTTCTTTCGCAGTTTTCCGACTCTGACAGACAGCTCGGGGCAAGGACCTTTACCCTTCTACACTATGTGATCTGTTGTCGTCGTTCAAGTCTCTCGGCACTGAACTCACATTCGTATTTGCCCCAAACAAACGGATCGAAACGTTAGGCGAGAGATGTTCAAACCGTCTGTGAGCTCAGCCGATGTAACTTGAAGCCACTAACGAATGTTAACGACAAACATTCTGAGAGACCAGTAGGTTTTAAGCTTCCGATCCCCGGGCATGCCTCCATCATCATCTCCTTGTCTCCTCTTTACTTTACTCAGGTGAGGCCTTTTTACCTGTTTAATATAGAAGTATTATAAACGATCAAACCTCAGAAGCAACGTCCATCACTAATACAAGCAAAGGAGTCGCATTCCAATATTCAAATCGCTACAAGACTTCTCCCTATTTGGTGTCACCAGTCGCGTAGGTGAAGTATCACTGTCGCCTTCGCGTAATCAGCGTCCGACTCCTCGCAACATGGCAACGGTTTACGTGTCAATTTTAATAAAACAATAATTGCCTTCTTTCGCAGTTTTTCGACTCTGACAGACAGCTCGGGGCAAGGACCTTTACCCTTCTACACTGTGTAATCTGTTGTCGTCGTTCAAGTCGCTCGGCACTGAACTCACCTCCGTATTTGACCCAAACAAACGGATTGAACCGTTAGGCGAGAGATGTTCAAACCGTCTGTGAGCTCAGCCGATGTAACTTGAAGCCACTAACGAATGTTAACGACAAACATTCTGAGAGACCAGAAGGTTTTAAGCTTCCGATCCCCGGGCATGCCTCCATTTCATCTCCTTGTCTCCTCTTTACTTTACTCAGGCGAGGCCTTTTTACCTGTATTGTATAGTAGCAGTATTAGCAATCAAACATAAGAAGCAACATCTATCGCTAAATCAAGCAAAAGAGTCGCATTCCAATATTCAGGTCACTACAATACTACCACCTTTTATTAGCCATCAGAAAGGTACATAATTCCTCTCATGTTAGAATGTATTCACTCAATAATACATTGCATTTTATATCAATCTATCGCATTTTGCATATGCCCACTTCATACGCTTTCTTTATATTTGTTGGCACCGCGACGCTCGCCGCTGCCTATGTATGTCTACGTAAACTTATGCTATCCCGGGTGTTCTAGTAATGAAATTTATTTTATTTTCGAATTTAGGTTTTTAACTACAAAAATGTGTTAAGCCCGTCTTTAGAAAGTCTACAAAAATATTAAAGACCTCCATCGCCACGATCCTGGCTAACTTTTTCTAAGTCCTCGATCTTCCACGATCTTATTTAATTATTATTTTGATAATTATGTTAGTTTTATATAACAATTTTATTTTATGTATATATTTTTTTTTTTTTTTTTATTAAATTTTATTTTTATAAAATTTAATATTATAAAGGACAAAGATGGCTTGGTAGACGGGTAGGCTTGGCAGATGGGTACAACCCATGGGAATAGGCAAGGGACTTCTTGATTGTTTTCTACACAGTGTGTTCTTACAGAAAAGTTTTATATTTTTGCTAGAAAAATGATAGAATTAAAATAAATCAAACAACTTTTTTAATTATTTATCAAAATTGTATTATTTTTGTTCAATATTAGTTTTGTTAAATAATTTATAATATCATTATTTTATTTATATATAAATATATATATTAGAAGATTCTGGATCTCTATATTTTTCAGGTATATAATCTTTATCTTTGACTGAATTGTCAGAATCTTCTATAAACGATTCGTCACATTGTAAAGTTATTTCAGTTTTATCATTAATACGTTTTAGTTTTTCTAAATCATAATCACTTGTGTACTTCTTTGAGTTTTCATATTCGAATCCTTTTGCTTCAATCGAATTTATTTCTTTAAGTGAAATATATTTTTGCCATACTTCTGTATCGTTATCGTTAAGCTTTTGTGTAGATTTTTTATGGTTTATATGCCTGAAATTATTAATTAAACTTGGAGGGGTGATTAGAGATATAGAACTTGTCGGTAAAATGGCTTGAGGTTCATTATATTTATCATTATTGATATTTTCAGCACCTGGATCTAGTAATGACAGTATCTTACGCGATCTTGCATTCATTGTAATTTTTTAAGCGCGCAATTTAAACTGAAAACAAAAATGAACTAATTTAATTTTACCTACCCGTTAAAATTTTCAAATTAAGGAGCTAGCAGCTGCTTATTAGCCGGCACTTGATATTTTAAGGGTTCCGTAAACAAAGGGTAAAAACGGGACCCTATTACTAAGACTTTCCTGTCCGTCCGTCCGTCCATCCGTCCGTCCGTCTATCACCAGGCTGTATCTCATGAACCGTGACACATAGACAGTTGAAATTTCTACAGAAGATGTATCTCTATCGCCGCTATAACAACAAATACTAAAAAAAGAATAAAATAAATATTTAAGGTATTTATTTGTATCCCATACAATAAACGTGATTATTTTGCCGGTTTTTGTAAATTTGTACGGAACCCTCGGTGTGCGAGCCAGGCTCGCACTTGGCCGGTTTTTTTAATTACGACGTACACAAAGCATATTTCAAAAATGTAAATAATACAAATTTTTAAACTTACCTATTTTTAACTAAGCATAAGCTATTTTTAGAATGTTTCGTACTGAGCCTGGAATACGTCAGTGAGTTAACAATTTTATTTATTCCTTCCTTGGACGGCGTCCGAGTTTCATGTCAATTAAACATTTTTTTGGATGTAGTACTAATTAAATCGTCATCTTATAACGATACGGTATTTTCAAATTTTCGATTACATTTTTTAATACGTTTTACGAACTAAAAAGACGTAGAGGTCCGAATACTCTTTTGCACGCCTCATAAGCGGAGCGGTGAGGTAGTGCTCTACTCTCGACATGTCAAAAAACCCAGTCTTTCGAAACTTAAATGACGTTTTTTTTTTTTACAGGATAATATGAGTGCACTAATATGAAGTTAAATAATCTGTCTAGCACATATGGTACATTTTATAAACAATTAATTTGTTTAATATAATAAATAATAACATTAAAACTAATCATTCTTGGACGTCCGTGAGTCTGTGTTTATGTGACCATGTATGTGGCAGAGAAATTGGTCGAAAAATTCATCTTACCGGAATACTTTTGTTTTTAATATATAAAGTATTACACTGTGCTGATTCCTAGTTAATATAAGCGTGCTAAGTACTGTAGTTTAATTATAATTTATAAAAAACTAATATACCACTGTATACTGTATATCTATATATTTTTTTAAATGTGAATGACCGCTATAAGGCGTGCACTTTTGGATTTTTTTCTATTTACAACCTTTAGATACATTCTGTTAAACTTTAGCAATTAAACTGCAGTTGTCAACTTACTTTTATTATATTTTAACCAGTAGGTTGAACTTACATTGCTAACATAAAAACTAATTATAGTGTCTAATTACACATACTTACGTCAGTTTAGTTAGTTTTCCTTCGTATGATTGCTACATAATACTAACTAAAATGAATTAAAGAGAGTCAGTACGACACTTCATTTAGTAAGCTTCATACAAAAAATAGTATGACAACGTTTGTCGTACAAACTCTATGTATGGGGAAACATTTATGGAAATTTAGAAAGTAATTGATAGGTATTTTATTGTCTACTTTACTTATATAATGATGGTACAATCTAATGTGGTACGACATTTAAAACTGTATATTAAAATTTTTAGAATCAATTAATTCACCGCCTAACCATAAGCGGTAAATTAATTGATACTAAAAAAGTTAATTCCGTCATATTAGTTAGTTAGCTTTTGAAGCCAAAAAAGCGCTTATACGACAAAAAACTTCTGATTATTGTATTAAGATTTTAATTAGTTCGCCCAAATGATAATTTTATCTGTTGTAACCTGTAATATATAAAAAATAAAAAACAGCAAAAGTGCACTTACGACGGTTTAGGTTCTAAGGTATATATGTATATATTTTATATATCATAACTTTTTGTGTGCTTGTGTCTGTGCATGTGCTTACAGGGGTTTGCTTACCTGTTTGAAATATACTCTGAAAAAGTGACTCATGAGCGGCTTCCAGCAGAGTTAGAACTTGGTGCGGTTTTAGATACTGTTGTTAGACTAACACGTGGGGTGCCTAGATATCGCATTAATATAATTTATTTTAATAACTATTATACGAACTTGCCACTGATGCATTATTTTGCTCATTAAAGTATTTATTATCTTGGTACCGTCCAAAGAAACAGATTAGGCAAGAACTGCTAATTACCTTCAAAAACTGAAGTAATGAAAAGCAATATACCCAGAGGACACTATGATGAAAGCTTAACGAATTACGAAGGGACAGAAGTAACTGCAGTCAGCTGGAAAGATAATAAACAGGTGACACTATTGTCGACCTGAACCTGTAGACACTATTGAAAGGTATGATAAAAAGGAGAAAACAATGCTGCATGTATCCTGTCCTAAGGTTATAAGAGTTTAATTCTCATATGGGAGGAGTCGACCTAATGGACAGTTTTTTAGGTCGATACCGTATTAATATAAAGACATAAAAATAGTACCTTAGAATTTTTTATCATCTCTTAGATATGACTAAATATCAGAAGGTGAACAAACAAACGGGAGTAAACCCTAAAAGTTCTCATGGGCTTATCGGATTTTCGCGCTGATTTGGCTTAAACACTAACCAAGTATGGAACCCATACCCACCCAGACAGCAAGAGAGGAAGATCAAGTATGGAACCCATACCCACCCAGACAGCAAGAGAGGAAGATCAAGTATGGAACCCATACCCACCCAGACAGCAAGAGAGGAAGATCAAGCTCAAGTCTTGAAGAAGCAATTTGTAAGAAGAAGAAAAACGCTAGTTTACCCGCTATACCTGCCAAAGACCTTCGTCTTGATAAAGTTGGTCATGAACTTATTAGAACAGAAGCCAGAAGACGTTGTCAATTCCCTCAGTGCAAGCTTTTCAGTTTTATAAAATGCTCCAAATGTAATGTGTATGTTCCAAAAAAATATCTAACTGTTTTTAAATAAATTTTAAAAATAAATTGAGTAATAATGCATACCGTAACGTAAACCGTATAAAAAAAAATATATTAAAATGTTCATCATGTTTTTTTTATTATTTTTGCATGAAACTTCGCTCTTGACTACATATAAAACATGCATTTCAGGGTTAAGAAGGAGTGTTACTCTTTTGGCAGAGATTTATTTTCGATTTGTTCAAACTATTACAATAGCCATCAACATATACTTACGCAGGCGTCTTCTTTCAATTCACACACTGTACACCAAATGTTTTTAATTGGTTAACAACAACACGACAAAATTAGAAAGAAGCATTACGTTCACGAAAAAAATGTGTCGTTCTACGGTTTAAAGAAATTAGGTGTAAAGACTTTAAATAACAAACGGCTCGGACGCAGCGCAGCACGGCAGCGCAGCACGCACGGCGCGGCAGGTGCGTAGGTCGCAGCGCAGCACGCACGGCACGGCAGGTGCGTAGGCCCCTAAACTAAACTAACACGATTTTTAATTTTTGGTGGAATGCGACGGACGCTATTACGTATCAGGTATTTTTCTTAGATACACACCGGTTAACCTTGCGTTATGTTAATAATGAATGATGGCGGATGTAGCATCTTGTTGCTACCATGTATAGCACGAAAAAAAATTAAAACATTGGTTTTGAAAAATGTTATAATGTATAATTTGCATATAGGTCATATCTTAAGGTGTATGACTTATGACGTATGAGATTATGCAACACGTTATACAACAATTGAGTGTTAACAAGTTTTTCTTTATCCTTTAGAGACCTATCTAGACACGCGGTTGCGTGTCAAGCCAAGTTTAAGTAACAGTACTGGCGAGCAGTACCGTGTGTTATGTTACACGAACCATTTGGAGCCACTTTTGACCCCCTCATAACTCAAAAACTATTTCACATAAACGTATCAAATTTGGCTCATATATTGGGACTTACATATGTGCTCCAAATTTCATAAGCATATAGCAAACGGTTATTTAGATATTAACGTTCAAAAGTCGTCATTTTTATCACTGAATAACCTTTAGATCAAAACTTTAACCCAGTTCCAGATAACCTAGAAAGTTCAAATTTGGCATGCAGATAGGTAATTAGGTGATTACATAGGAATAAATCAGAAACTGGTAAATTTGTATCATTTTATTATAATTTTTCACTTAACCTTTAAGCGGGCGAGCGGTCATTTGTAACGGCAGCGGTCGCGCATAACCTTAATGACCGTCAAGGTTTTTAAGAATTAAAAAGACAAATAATTAAAATCTACTTAAACACATTCCCTTTAGATAGAATGTAATAGAAGTACGTCGCGCGAATCTTTAACGATGTCAGGCACGCGTTAACTTTGCAAAACCTACGCAGCATGCACAACGAAAGATATAATTTAGATTAAGCAATGCGCTCAAAAAGGAAGAATCTATTGTTTTGAGTTCACAATGAACCTATGAGAGGCTACTAATATTGGAAAACATGAGTGATGATAATATACGAATTTATAACCGAAAATAGGGTTACCGCGGTCGATTCGACCGCTTGAAGGTTAATAGATTCTATTAGGAACACTTAACTTATACTTATAAAAACTGTAATGTGAGAATCAGCAATCAGCAATCCAAACCTATGACAGCCGGTCTTTATGTGAATTTTAAGGTTTTCACGTGAATATATAACGAGTTGAATACCATCCTTAATTTGTTTTTAATCCAAATATTTCCGTTTTAGTACTTATAACAAGAGTTAACTGAACTGGGATTTAGTATTAATTATTGTTTCAATATTTAGCGCACATCAATAGTGTAAGATCATTACTTATAAATAATTAAATAATAGGCATTTCGGTACACGGCGCGCTGTGTGACGTCGGAGCAGCGGGGTGGGAGCGCGAACCTTGACGCGAACGTGTCCGAGCGAGTGGCAGCCGCGCTCATAAGCGCGAGCGCCGTCTTGTTGTCCGGTTGTCTCTCAATATCTGACCTACCTATAAGGTTTCGATTTATGCTACAAAATTCATAGGTTTTCTTAAAAAATACTTATATATTTGTGGTATTATTATTATTTTAATTCTTTTAGTAAGTACGTATGGTATAGGCAATAGTTTAAATCAACAAATAATAATAATTTTAGTATTGTTATAAGAGTTATAAGTAGGTATGTATACTTAACTCTGAATGAGTTTGAGAATGAGAACTTATTGGTAACAAATTGTTTTTCTTGAGAATTCAATAGATAACAGGTAATTTGTTCCGTAATCATCTTAAATAATTATCTTTTTATTACGTATTTTGTACAATGAATCGTACAACAGAATTACGGGTGGGTAACACACTTACCTTACACCGAATTATTCCAATGCCTCCCGATAGAAACTGCCTATTCCATTCGATTGCATATTCTTTGTTTGAGTATAGTAATATACAACAAACATATAGGTTGCGTGAGACTATAATAGAGTATGTATGTCGTAGACGTAGGAAAATACAGTAGTTTAACAAAAACCATTTGGTATTAATTTTGTTATAAATAAGTACCTACTAATAATTTATGTACAAAAAGTAATGAAATCCCATCAAAAACATAAATGTGAAATGAGAGCCAAGTTAAATATTATGATATAGACATAGACATTTATTTAGCATCATTTCACCCATACTGTTACATACACGTTAACATAAAGGTACTTACCTTACCTACACCAAAATAATGGAGATAAAAATAAGAAAACAAAAAATACTTAAAAACGAAAATAAAAAACAAAACAAAAATATACGGATCTAACAAGACATATTTTAATATGGGTGCTGTGATGCCAAACAGGACATCGACTCAGCGTATGCTGCAACAAGATGCTGCAACGCTGATTTTCAGCGTCGCCCTTAATAAAAGGTGTGCCCGTGAGGAACCAGATATGTGTTCTAGTTTAAGCTTAACGGTTAATCCTTAAAAGGTTAATCTAAAAATATATATGCAGCCAAAATTTGTAATTTTCAAAAAAATAAACTTTAGTATAAATATATAAATACAATAAACTCATATAAAAATCAGCAACATAATTAAAGGTATTTTTACTATTTAGCCTTTTAACATTGTGCTGCATTGTTGGAATAACCCGACCACTCCGCTGCTTTTGGACTGTTAAAAAGTAATTCTTTAGTTTAAATTTAAAATTTTGGACATTATTAAGTTCACGAATAGGAGGTATGTTGTATGTATGTCGAAAAGCAGCTGTTCGATTTTGTGATATTTTAAAAACACTGTTTAAAACTCTCATATACCGAGTATCGTCTTCTCTTCGCAACTTTAGTCTATCGAAAAGAAATGTTGGATTATTGGTTTTTATAACCTTAAACAATAGTGTTACCATGTGCAGCGCTCTGCGGTAGGAGATCTTAAGAATGTTTGATGCATTTAAAAAGGGGGTAATATGGCTACTGGGCGGTATATTAAAAGTGTACCTTGCACAGGCAATTTTGTACTCTCTGTATAATTCTATCTGTTTTTGCGAGTAGCCTGGGGCCGTAAACAGTATCTGCATAAGCTAACCTTGAAAGTACTAGAGAGTCACACAGTTTCATACGTAGCTCCTCGCTTATAAAATATATGCCTTGGATGTTGACTTCAACGACAAAAGAAGTGAGATCTAAATGGGTGCCAAGTTCAATGGTCAATCCTGAAATTTATTTAAAAAAACATAAAATATCATTTCTTCTTATAACTTAGGATAATATATGGTAGCCTAAGGTCTGGCTTGACTAGTTTCTCATATACCAATTATATTATAGCCTTCGCAAGTTCTAAGTCTGTTACTTGTCGGTTCTTATTTTATTATTCCGAAAATTTGGCTTGCTGGTAGAAACTAGCCATCGAACATAATAATTCGTATATGACAACTAGCTAAGTCAGACCTTAGGCTACAATAAATTATCCTAAGTTATAAGAAGAAATGATATTTTATGTTTTTATAAATAAATTTCAAGACTGACCATTGAACTTGGCACCCATTTAGATCTCACTTCTTTTGTCGTTGAAGTCATCATCCAAGGCATATATCATAATATTGAACTTGGTTCTCATTTCACAATTATGTTTTTGATGGGATATATAAGTATTTACGAATAGTTATATTTTTCGAAGTTATTTAATTATTTGAGTAGTTGTATCGAAGTCGTATTTGATTTATTAAATATGGCGTCGCTTCGTTTCGTCATAAAAATAGCAGCGTCAAAGCGTTTTTTTATATTTATTACTGTAACTTATTCGCGAAATAATCATGTTATTTAAAAAGCTATGCACTTTTATTATGTGTTCTCGTACCATTAATAAAAGATCCGAGTGCAGTTGATCACATTCCGTCGGATCAACGCGAACGCATGGTGATCGTAAATTACTAGAGTTTGTGAAATATTCCGGTTCAGCAAGTCTCCGTTCGTTGCAATAACTTAAAATTTAATTTAAACCTACAGAAGCTGAGCGCCATATTTCAAGTGGAAACGGAACACATCTGTGACTTCGCTGTTTCAGGATTTCGTGTTTTTATAAAATAATTTCAAATACTGAAAAGCTGTGAGCTTAAATGATTATGTTTACAGAAGGCAATTCTGGTAAGGCACTATATATTAGTTGTTTTTTTTTAAAAATACAAGCCTTATACTTCGTCACATCCTGCCGTCCGTCCGTCCGACGTCATACGAGATGGCGGGAGGTCTAAATAAGACAACAGTTGAGTTGTGACTGACTGTTTATTAGTCAAAACATTCTATACATAATTGCATTACATCACATTTTTTTTTTTTTTTTTTAATACCACTAAGGTGGCAAACAAGCTTACGGCCCGCCTGATGGTAAGCGGTCACCGTAGCCTATGGACGCTTGCAACACCAGGGGTATCACTTGCGCGTTGCCGACCCTTCAGAAATCCAATAACTTCTTTCTTGAAGAACTCCATACTGTAGTCCTTGCAGAAAACCTTGGCAGGGAGCTCATTCCACAACTTAAGCGTTCGCGGGAGGAAGTTTCTCTGAAACCGCACTGTACGCGACCATTTAGGTTCTAAAGTGTGAGAATGAATTCCCTGCCGATGGCGAGCGGTGCGATGGTAGAAAGTAGCCGTGGGCATCATTTCGAACAATTCCTCTGAACACAACCCATTGTACAAGCGGTAGAACACACACAGTGAGGCAAAGTCTCTCCTCAGACTTAAGGGCTCGATACCGCAAGTGAGTTTGGAATCGTCGACAATTCTCACAGTCCGTCGTTGAACCGAGTCAAAAGGGCCAAGCTGGTATCCGGGTGCACCTGCCCAGAGATGGCAGCAGTACTCCATATGGGGCCGAACCTGCGACTTGTAAAGTAACAACCTATGCCCCGACGTGAAGTACTGCTTCGCTCTGTTGAGTACACCAAGTTTTTTGGACGCCAGCTTCACCTTATCTTGTAAATGATCTCGGAACTGAACATCGCTGGAGATGTCGACACCAAGGATCCCAATGCTCTTGGAGATGGAGAGGGGAGTGTTCTGGAATTGTGGGATTACAGTGAATGGAGTTTTCTTAGCGGTGAACGCGCACACTTGTGTCTTTGTAGGGTTGAATCGGACCAAGTTTACCCGTCCCCAATCAGAGACCTGGGACAGTGTGGTCTCGATTTGAGACACAAGTTCTCCGCGGTTTTCCTCCACAACGGAACGAGGGATGTTTGCACGACCCGTGTAAGAAGCGTCTCCAGTACTGTCATCTGCATAGCAATGTATATTGTTGATGTCCAACATGTAATTGATATGCAGTAGAAACAGCGTAGGAGACAGCACAGAGCCTTGCGGGACACCAGCATTAATGTCCATGCTATCAGAGCAACTACCGTCAACTACGGTTCGTATGCGTCTACCGGACAAAAAGCTAGCCACCCATTTGCACAAACCCTCGGGCACTCCGTAAGATGGCAACTTCGATAGAAGACCGCGGTGCCAGACCCGATCGAACGCCTTCGCTATGTCCAGGCTGCATGCCAATGCCTCCCCCTGACTCTCAATGGCTAGTGCCCATCGGTGTGTGAGATACACTAGAAGGTCACCAGTCGAGCGACCGTGGCGAAAGCCATACTGACGGTCACTGACCAGATCGTGTACTTCTAGGTATCTTAGAAGCTGTGTGTTGATCACACGCTCCATCACCTTAGAGAGGAGAGAGGTAATAGCGATAGGCCTGTAATTCGATGGATCTGATCTATCGCCCTTTTTGGGCACCGGGTGCACATTCGCAGTCTTCCATGAAGACGGAAATTGCCTAGTGTGGTAGGAAAGAGCGAAGAGGCGCGTGAGTACAGGACATAACTCAGGAGCACACTGCTTAAGCACCACTGCTGGTATACCGTCTGGCCCACTCGACTTATGAACGTCTAGAGAGAGCAACGCCCGCCTGACCTCCCGCTGCGTAGGGGTACAGCGCCTTCATCGTTCATATTCGAGTTCGAGGCAAAGAGACTGCCCAGTAGATCGGCTTTCTCTTTAGCACTATGGGCCAAGTCACCATCGGTCTTTCGCAGTGGTGGTAACGACGACTGGCAGAAGTTCCCTTCGGCAGCTTTGGCAAGCGACCAGAAAGCACGACTCCCAGAAGGATAGCTCGCAAGTCGCCCACCTATTTTGCCGATGAATTGGAATTTTGCTCTGGCAGTTGCTTTCTTACTGAACCTCGAGGCAGCATTTAATTTGCGTTTTAACTCAGAAATATTCGGATCCTTATTATTACGAGCCGTGGTCCAAGCCTCATACGCAGTTTGCTTAAGAATTTTAGCTTCTCTGCAAGACCTATTAAACCACGGTCGTTTTTTGACGCCGGCAGCTACTCGCAGGTTAGGGATGAAACATTCCATACCAGCAAGGATTGTCTCAGTGACTGCGGCTGCGCAGACGTCAGGATCTTCTGAGTTAAAGCAGATCTGCCTCCACGGGTACGATGCGTAAAATTCTCGCAATCCATCCCAGTCTGCCGACTTATAGTGCCACACACGACGCCAATTAGTTGGCCCAGAAGGATCGGGTTGTGTGCATGACACTTGAGTCCGGACGAGACAGTGGTCCGAGGAGCCAAGAGGCACATCCACTGAGACGGAGTATCCGTCCGGACGAGTAGTCAGCAGAAGGTCCAGTAAGGAGCTCGTATGTTCCTCTATATCTGGTATTCTCGTTGGAGAAAGTACCAGCTGAGAGAATCCATAGGTCAGAGCAAATTCGTGAGCAGATATCCCAGTATAGTTATTGGTTCGAGAACTGAGCCACTCGCGATGGTGGGCGTTAAAGTCTCCCAAAATAACTAGTTCTGCTGTGGGATATTGCTCTAAAACTTTGTCAGTCGTCAAACTCAGGTGCTTGAAGAGTCGAGTTACGTCCGTGTCACCGCTATGAACAAAAAAAAAACAAATAAAATAATAAAGTTGTACATCAGACCAACTTACGCTTTGTAGACAAAGTAAAAAAAAAACATAATTGTTATTATGTGCGTATACAATTTAGAAAAATAAAGAGTAATTATTACAATCACAAGGTTTCTATTTTATATACCCCTTTATTAATATTTATTTATCTTATATACTAACACCGGAAAGTCAATTACGAGTTAGGTAATATTTATGTCAATAATGTTGTCAAGGTAAGTCAAGTTAGGTCAAATTGTCAAGTCATTAAATGACAAATATAAAGCACAGAATGTACGAGTAATTCTCGTTATTAAATTAAAATATTTTTAAAATACATGAAAATTATCAAAACACAAAAATGTAGTTTAACACAATAATAATTATAAAAACACAATAGAAACAACGTTCAAAATAATGTAAACAAAGTATGTATAATTAAATCAAATTAGTAAAACACTATTTTATATCATAAGAAAATGGTCGCAATACACAATAAAACACAACACAGTCGGGTACCTATTCCCGATACACATTTTTACTTAGTATGACATATTTCGTAATAGTTAAAAAAAAATCAATCTTACGTGCACATCTAACTTATTATAATATAAACTATTCTTAGTTAATTTTCATAGTTTGAAAATGTTTAATACAACATAAGCATAATTGTTGACGTACTTATGACGTCAATATTTATCATGTATGTACCCATAGTAAGAATTATTGCCCTTATCTTTTATAACTTTAAAGGGTCCATCATATAAAACTTTTATTAGCCTCATTTTTTATAAAAATAAGATCCCCTTCTTTATAAGTTACGGGATTTATGTACACCTATCATAGTACATCTTACGCTTATTTTTTGACTTTATTAAATTATTTCTAGCATCTGTCTGCGACATTTGTAATCGATATTTAAGCTCAGAAGGATAGTTTTTAAAATTATACATAGGATCTACATGTCCATTTGACAAATTGCTTGGGATATGTGGTAATTTTCCATAAACTAGTTCGTATGGGGAGTACAGAGTTTCGCTATGAATTGTAATATTATACGAAAATGACCAGAATTTCAGCCATTCTGACCAAGTAAACGGATTATTTTCAGTCTGAATAAGTAAATATGAAGCCTAAATTTTTATGCGTTACTTCTAACGCACCAACAGTTTCATGCCTATAACTAGTGGAATGTAATTTATGTATTTTAAGTAATTTGCAAACATCAATAAAAGTTTTGGACATAAATTCCTGACCTCGGTCGGAGCAGATGACACGCGGTGTGCCATATGTTAAAATGAAGTTTTCTACAAAACTTTTAGAAATTTCAGTACTAGTTTTCGTTTTTAGAGGAAGTGCACAAACGTACTTTGTAAGTTCGCACTGTAGAGTTAAAATATATGTATAACCGGAATTATCTGTGTATAAGGGACCTACTAAGTCTAAAAATACTTTCTCAAATGTTGATTTAGCTGTAGTTGTTATTTGCATTGGCTGTTTTATATTTTTTGTATATTTTTGCTTTTGGCATATCTGACATTTGTTGACGTAATCAGTGACGTCAGCTTCCATGTTTGACCAAAAGTAGCGTCTTTTTATATTGCTTAACATGCGTCTAACCCTGGCGTGACCTGCAGTTGGCAGTAAATGAAAATCGTTTAAAATAACTGTAATATCGTTTTTATCTATAATTCGCTTACAAATTTTAAGAATACATAACGTCAAACTCTCTATATTTTTCATTGCGTTAACTATTTTTTTTACGAAAATATCGTCTGGTGCATTTGCCCTTATATAGCATATTTCTTTTATTTCTACTTTCTTGCAAAATTCGGCTAGATACTCGACAAAGTCATATGGAGACATTTGCCCTTGAGCTTCTGGCTTTATATATATATACAAGATTTAGTTTGCACATACGCTAGATATTTA
Source organism: Apoda limacodes (assembly GCA_946406115.1). Taxonomy (NCBI): domain Eukaryota; kingdom Metazoa; phylum Arthropoda; class Insecta; order Lepidoptera; family Limacodidae; genus Apoda; species Apoda limacodes. The sequence goes on from OX291541.1 coordinate 53,341,898, forward strand.
TTTTCTCTACTAACTAAATTATTTTTACTAAGCATTCGCAATACTTTTATACTGATAAAACGTAATTCTGTTAGCTCTCTCGGCTTTTTGAATATAAACATTGGCTGGACTGGCCGATTGCCTGGAGTATGTTCAAGGGTCCGAAAAGCTGTTCTGTTATTTTGACATTCCAACTTTCGCTTTTGCGCTCTCGTCATAACATTTACTGTATTTACACTCATTTTTTTCAAGTCTTCGCTTAATAATTTTAATCTACTCAGCGCATCGGCGGCTGAATTTTTATTTCCACTTACGTGGGTCAAGTAAAAATCGTATTCTCCTAGCATAAGCCGAAATTTTAGTAATCTGCTAGATAGGTTTTTCATTCCAAATAAATAAATTAACGGTCTATGGTCTGTAATCATCCTAAACCTTCTTCCATATAAGTAAGGTTGAAAATGGCGAACACCAAATACAATAGCACTTATTTCTTTTTCAATAACTGAATAATTAATTTCACCTTTATTTAGTGTCCTACTAGCGTAGGCTTTTGCACTTCCATTGCTATTTGATAATACGCAACCTAACGCATATCCCGATGCATCACCCTCTATCGTGAATTCGTTTGATTCGTCGAAGTTTGGGTACTGAAGTACAGGTGGTGACATAAGTTTATTCTTTAAAATTTCAAATGATTTTTGGCACTGTTCAGACCATTCAAATTCAACGTCTTTTTTAATTAATCTATTTAGTGGTAACGTTATGTCTGCAAAATTTGGTATAAATTTTCTATAATAGTTAGTGAACGCGACGAACCTTCTGATCTCTGCTGCGTTTTTGGGCACTGGATAATTTTTAACAGCTCTATTTTTTTCTGGATCGGGTGACACACCTTGTTCGGAAACGACATGGCCTAAATATAAAAGTTCTTTTTTTAAGAATTCGCATTTTTTTATGTTCAATTTTAAATTTACTTTTCTAAGTCGTGTTAAGACATTTAATAGGTTTTTATTATGGTCTGCTAGTGATTTTCCGATCACATTAATGTCATCTTGGTAAACTAGACATTTTTCGAAATTTAACCCTGATAGAGCTATGTTCATCATACGGGAAAATGATGAAGGACTGGAGGAGAAGCTTTGAGGCATGCGACATAATCTATACCGACCAGACTCAAAACTATTGTATTTTCTACTATCTTTATGTAAATTGCGTTGGTGAAAAACAGAATAAAGGTCCAAATGACTAAAATAAACACTACCCGAAAGTGCATCTAAAACTTCGGTAAAATTCGGTAAAGGGAATTTGTCGTTAACGATACATTCATTTAGTTTTCTATAATCTATTACCAACCGCTATTTTTTCTCGTCTGTACTTGATTTCTTCGGAACTAGCAAAACTGGACTACTGTAATTACTATTTGTGGGTTCTATTATACCTTCCTCTAATAGTTTATCGATTTGATTTTGCAATTCCTTCTTTTGAGAATATGGTAATCTGTAAGGTTTTGTAAATATTTCCTGACTGCCTGGTTTCAATTGAATTTTATGTTCGTATATATTAGTGGTGGTGAGTTTGTCACCTTCTAAAAAGAATACATCTGGAAATTTGGCTACGATTTTGATTAAGGAAGACTTTTCTTCCTGGTTCAGAGATTTGGTATCTAACAAATGTAAAACTCGTTGAACCGTCTAAGAGTCTTTTTCTGTCTGTGATAAATTAAAAATATGAAAGTCTGATGCTAAAGTTATATATGGTTTTAAGTTTGTTAATGTTACGTCACACTCAGTAGTGTTAACGATGCGAAGAGGTATTCTATTACTTTGTACTCTAACTAGCGCGTTTGCAAGAAACACACCACGCTCAAGTTCAGCAGAATGTACAAGAAATTGAGCTGTTTGTCGCTGGCGATTATTTTTCGCTATGTCGACGAAATATGTACCCTCTGTGCGGGCCGGTATTAACAATACATTCATACTTTGTGTTTCGTAACTTTGTTTTGTATTCAGCTGTACTGTACACTTTATGCCTCTGTTATAAGGATTGATTTCATTTGTTTCAAAGTTAAGGCTTTCTGAATATGACTTAAAGAAATCCATTCCAAGTATAATATGGTATGCGCATGGTAAGCGTTTAACTACATGGAACTTGTACTCTGCACGGTAAACAAGTCATGAGTTACAGAATTTGCTGATTTGTTAATACATTGAAGTGGCAATTCTACTGTGCCTAAAGTGTATATAATACCTCCTACACCTAAAATACTTGTGTATTCTCGAAACATGGGAAATTACTACACTAATTGATTCACCTGTATCTAAAAGACATTTATAAGTGTACCCATTTATATCTATCTATATTTAAATGATATCCTGACTAAAAATTAGAAAGTATTTTATGCAAGAAAAGCTGGTTTTGTTTATCTGGACTTTTCTTTTTTATTGCGTACGTGGTACGCCTACGAAAATTAGAGGTCCTATTTGACATCCCTCGTGTCTGTCCTTGGCCTCTTGGGTAGCTCGCGAACTGCGAGCGTCTTGCGAAATTTGAACGCGATGGGAAATAATTATTTGCCCTATGCATATAATCTTGATTTGGGTTTCTCCAAGATGATGCTGCATTATTATAAAAGCTTCTATTATACTATTATAACTATTATACGTCTTACCCCTCTGCTGTTTGGTAAATCGGTGTTGCGCTGAACTGGTCGGGGCTCCCTGACCTCGACCTCGGCGCATATTCATGACGTCGTTCGACGTCCTATAAGATGAGCTTGACGCTAGCTGCTCATCTTCCGCAGCTCGGATAGCGTCCTTGAGCTGTGTATAGTTTCGGGCTGAAATAATTGTTCCTAGCCTCCTATTTCTTAAGCCATCTGCAAATTTTTGAAGTGCTAGCTTTTCATTTATTGTCTGTAAAATTTTATATATTTCTTTATTACCGTCCGATTGGGTAATCGTTAATTCGGAAAATAGAGTTTCAAGATACGTGCCATATTGGGCTACGCTTTGGTTCTTTTGGTACGCATTGTTAAGTTGCGTTTCTAGCGAAGTTGCTGATTTTTTTGTTAATAAATATTTCCTAACGTCCCCTATTAAATCACTGAGTGATTCGTAATTTACTTTGCAATTTTATTTTTGCAGAAACTAGACGTTTCTCGTTTTGAGAATAAATTTTATAAATATTTTTTCGTCCGACTTTTCGATGCACGTTAAATATAACTCGCATGAGTCTACTAATTTAAATATCGTGTCTTGTTTCCCATCAGCGATGACGCTTTTTTTAAATTAAACCTTTACATTTTAAAGTTATTATTATTCGACCTTCAATCTGACGAATTCTCAGAGGACGAGGACATAAAATTCTATCATAGCACACCTTAACTTTTTCTAATAATGTAAAATCTAAGTTTTTTTTTTTATTTCATCGTCTAAACAAAGTATATACCCATATAAGCTCATATAGCTCATCTACAGCATTAAGAAGCTTCTGCTCCATTCACTAAGTTACTCAAATAATATTCATATTACTTCTTATTAAGGTTAATAAACACACAGAAAATTAAATTTAGTAAAATATATTTACAAAAACAATACAAAACTAAATACAAAAAAAAAACTAAAATAGTAAAATTGAAAAATAAATGTCCACATATTCAAAATTGAAACAAACATATTTAAAACTATACCTTACAATTTAACCTTTCCTTTTTAAAGGTTTTGAAGAATTTGCAGGTGGGGTCGCGCGCACAGCTAGGTGCAGCTGCTTATGCGCTGGTGGGCCGTTGCAGTCCTCACTCTTGTTGGGCGCGGTGCACGTTGAGCGAAGCTGACCCGTTACGAAATTACGCATTTACGGCGTTACGCGATATAGTCTTTTGAAGTCACTGTTTTCACTATTGACTGAAACACTCCCAGCAGCTTTGCATATCATCCCGGACTCAAACGTCTCCCGGCTCCTGGAAAATTCTCACACCACTGATGTTTCTTGTCTAGTTTCAGGAACTAGCTGGCCTCTTCTGAAGGAAAGCCTTTGCTGAAGGCGTTCAATAAATGCACGATTCACATGTCTGTTTACCGACTTTTTATAACATGCGTGCATATGTTTTCCCACGAAGTAACATAATATTATTATTATCAATGCTAAAACGGTAATCACTCGACATCATTGTCATACTCGTATTAATGTTATTGTTAACTGTATCAAATTATTAGTTTCTTGATTAGTCGGCTCCTTAGATGCTTTTCCTCCCATTTTGATAAAAAAAAATGTAATTTCATATTAAAAATTGTAATTTCTTCTTAATCTTCATTATTCTATAACTATATTCTCCTTACTATTCATATATTAAAGTAATTTCTTCTCCAATTAATTAAATAGTTTTCTATACACTAAATTTTCAGTAACTAATATTGTTCTTCATACGTAATGCATTTTTAAATAGTTCACAACGAGGACAAAGTTCGTGGAATCTTTTGTGTCATGATTGCATTTAGTCGGCACGAGGCCGCTATGCGCGGCCATCAGGCCCGCCCGAAGGCGACCTGACGGCGCAAACGCTCACTTTGTACTGGCTAATCGTGTTGCACGGTTAGCAACAGTCACGGTCGCCATGTGACGTCATACGAGACGTCGGAAGGTCTAAGTAAGACAACAGTTGAGTTGTGACTGACTGTTTTTAGTCAAAACATTCTATATATAATTGCATTACATCACAAGTCTATCACAGTCTTATGTTTCCGCCGTCATTGCATAGATTCCGATCAAATTAGCTGACAATGATGTATACTCTCCAATCTTCATACATACTGAAGTAATTTTACGCACCCTATTGCATGCAAATATATTCAAAGTATATTTTAAATTCATTTCAAATGGGTTACTTAGAACACTTTTGAATCGTCAAATATAACTACAACAGCTACAAATAGCTTTACAAACTAATAACAATACTGTTTTATTGCGTGCTTCCAAAGAGTACTGTTTGTAAAATGACAAACAAAACATAATATTATTGTGAATCAACTAGTAAATACATGTTTTGCATTGAAACACTAAATAAACAAGATTTACAATGTAAATAGTTTGATTAAAAATTATATAATATTTCAATTGCCTATTGTTTTTCAGATTGCATAGAGGGGGGCACCATGTGTTACGTTAAAAGTTTTCAATTAATTTATTATTTAAATACATCCCTAAATAAATGAAGTGTTTACTAACATGGTCATAGTCATAGAGCCACGATCTGAGTACATCACTTTAAGTATATTTTGGTCTCGGTATAGAAGGTAGTAAGAAGAGACGTGGCCCATCTTAAACTGTTCTCAATTACAGCGCCGAAAGATTTCTAAGATACACGTTTAGCAATGGTATCGCTAGTGAATGTCACACTATCAAAATAAACGAAATTATAGCCACGAAATGACAGTGACTCTGAAGGATCTTGGCACAATTTGTAGAGGTAGGTAGCATTCGCTCGAATAAGTCGCCCGAACAATAAAGGCAGGGCATAGCGAGTGCTTACTTGAATGAGCAGCCCCCACTGGAGTAGTAATTTACAGAAAACCGCGGCCAAAATAACGCTAACATTAAGTAGTGTTGGGTTCCTAGCAGTAAGTAAGGTTGCTAGAGTTGAACGAAGACTGCACAGCTGACCATTCTCTTTTTAACCGAGGCTAAGATATCCTGTCCAAGTGATACATTTGCCTGCATTACCCCGGGTACAAACTCCAGCATAATTTTGTGAGTCGTGCCGGTGTATGTAATTCATGTTTATTTAGGAGGATATTTGCTATCGGCGCGTTCACGGCCTTGGAGACAGTGACCTGTCAATAATAGGGGTGCGCGTAGATCACGGCGGCCACACTCGTGCTTCTATACGTACCTTTTTTTGCAGGTCCCAAAGCAGTGACATAGACGTGACTCGATTTTCAGGCCTAAGCTCAATCTTCTTCTTCTTGCCCAATATTCCACAGCAGAGCTAGTTACTTTTACGTGCACCATGGTGAGTGGCTCAGTTCTCCAACCAATTACTAAGCAGGTATATCTGCTCCTGATTTTGCTCCGACGTATAGATTTTCTGGTACTTCCTCCAACGAGAATATCTGATATAGAGGTTCTTCATCTTTACTGGACATTGTGCTGACCACACGTCCGTAATGATATACCGTCTGAGCGGATGCACCTCTTGGCTCTTCTGACCACTGTCTTGTCCGGACTAAAGTGCTATCTATGCATTAATTTTATTATTATATAATATATAATTTTGTTATAATTTTAATTTTGGTTATGTTTTATCAAAAATAAGCCACATAATAATTTAAAATCTGTCAATGTATTTCAATTTAAAAAATATATCGTAAACAACGATCCCAACTCGAAGCTATAAACGTAGTTAATGTTTGTATGTTAGAGTCTGTCCGCCGCGCGCCGGGGCCGGGGCCGGGGCGGGCCTTCACTGATTAATATTTGATCCAGGGTACGTGCAACACGTTTACAAACAGTATTTGTCTATGAAGCGAGTAGTCACGGACTGTATTATTGGATTCACGAAGCAACGAAATGAAAGAAGATTATCTGACACACAATTAATTACAGCTTCGCAAACACTAGTGCCTTGGTTCAAGCTTTTGTTTCTTTAAGCATACGCCGATGCCGACCTCTTGGTCTTGGAGCCATTAAATGTGTGATTTAAGGGAATTTAACAAGGCAAGGTTAGAAAGTTGGACTTGTGCACTAAGGGTAAACCGATTGTAATGAAATTTTAGTAAGTTTTTGTGCACACACCGGTGAAGGTATCTGAATTAATACAGCCCTTTCACAATAGGCGGCGCACCAGCAATGAAATATATACGAAAAGAATAAAAGCAATTTTAAGGTATACTTACACATTTTTAAAATATATTTTTTATTTAAAAGATGTTTATTAATTTTTAAACGATTATTGTAGTGGTGCCGCCCGCCGCCCGCCGCCCGCCGCCCGCCGCCCGCCGCCCGGTGCCCGCCGCCCGCCGCCCGGTGCCCTGGCCGCGCCGTAACAAGGAGCTGCTCACGTAATACATTTCTCCTCTCGAATCCCTGCGGAGTGAATACAAAAAGATAACACACGTGAGAAGCATTTATAAGTAACGCCACACTCACTCCGACAACCGCTCTCTAGGTAACTCTATTACAAAGCAGTATTTATTATGACAGACACTAAAATACCTAAATATTTGGTAGACTGTTAGACTGCCATGACAAAGGTCTCGGGTTTGATTTTAGCCATATGCAATTGGTAGCCGCTCGTAGAACATTAAACTGCCATGTCCAACGTCCCTGGTTGATTGCTGGTAATTCCTACAGTGTACAGTTGTCTCCACTATAAAGCACTCACGCAACCCTTCTCGATGGTTTAAATATTGTCATATAGTTATTTTATTTTAAACTCGCTGACCGGGTAGACGTTGTCCTGTATGATACCGACTGCAGCGCCATCTGCCGGGCTTATTTGTAAATCTCAACCATCCAAAGCGCCACCGCCACGCATACAAAAAAAACATTCAAATAGGTCCAGCCGTTTAGGAGGAGTACAGTGACATACACACGTACAGTAGAATGATATATATAAAGATGTATTTACTTTATACTGTTTTAATTTATTAATGTTTATTTTCTAGACTTAGCTAGCTAATTACAAAGGAGTAAAGTTTAAGGGTCTTTGAGCACTGTTACCTGTTACCTGTTACCTGTTACCTGTTACCTGCTATGACTACGAAGATGAGATTCAACTTGAATGACTCAAATGACAAGTCCAAAACAAAATTAAAATCCTAATCACAATTCTGCTCCTTATACTGAACAACTTTCCTCAAGAAGCATGGGTCAAATTCTTACAAAAAAATTTACCTTTCTTACTAATTTGGATCAGCTGATCGGCACTTTGTATAAAATTTCAATATTTTTTTTTCGAGATTTTGACCCGTGTTGCTTGGGGAAAGTTTGTCCACAAAAGCTGGACTTCTAGTCCCGATGAAGAAGAAAATTCAGAAAACTTCAGTTCTCATGAATATGATTTTCTGTAGGAAAAAAGAAAGAAAATAAGTTGTGTTGTTGCTATTTGACTACAAAACATAAAAACACACAAAAATAAGAAGCTACAAAATATCTATAACTATAAACATGTCGCGTAATCAAAAATTATTAAAAGATTTATCGATATCAATAAATTATCATCAATCACTTCGCACTTGCCGGGGACATTTGTTGTCTTAGTGAAAAAATCCTATGTCTATGGGAATATCTAATAAGAGTTCTTATCGACCGTGTTACCCATAGATATAAGATGTATCCCAGGTCTGTGGTGTTACCCGTACTCGTCCCACATCATACCTTTTTTCGGGTTGGTTTAGAATCAAATTAACTTTTCAACTATTCAGAATCTAGTGGAAGTTATCTATGTTAATACTAAATCGGCCTTGACTTCATCTTAGGGCGACGCTCCCAAGAAGGAAAATTGGTACCAATAAACCAATGCGCACGTTCCACTTGCGTCATCTTTAAGGTTCCAAAGGGTACTTAGCGGAAACCTATTACTAAGACTTCACTGTCCGTCCGTCTGTCAATAGGCTGTTTCTTATAAACCGTGATAGACGGTTGAAATTTTCACAAAAGATGTATTTCTGTTACCGCTATGACAAAAAATACTAAAAAATAGAATAAAATGAATATTTAAGGGGGCTCCCATACAACAAACGTGATTTTTTTGCTCGATTTTACTCGATTGATAATGGTAACAGGTAGACGCTTGAAATATTCACAGAATATTCAGTTATATAGTCACTTTAAAAATAAATAATTAAATTAAAATAAAACAAATATTTAAGGGAGTCCTTTGTGCGCGAGTCCGACTCGCACTTGACCGACCTTATTTTTTTTTATCACCATGTCGTAGTTTATGGATCGGTGAACTCAGATCCCAGCATCTCCACTTTGGGGATGAAACGTTGGGGATTTCTGTCTAGTTATTCACACCGTGAAGTAACCAAACAGCACTTCCTCATCTGTAGTATCAATAAGAAAGGGGAACGTTCCGCGTAGGGGCCTATCCTATATAACACTAACACATTTGTTGATCAGGGAAAAGTTTGTTTGGTGTGTGTATAGTTAGCCCCTTACCTTTGTTCTGTATTAGCGTACCACGGCTATACGCTTGGCTCGACTGCTCACGTCACTCGACGTGTCTCCTGGTAGCCTTACATAGTACGCTTAAGAGTATCGGATTCGCAGCGCTCTCCATACAACAGGATTTTTCTCCTCTGATGAATATCAATCCCTCAAACTCATTTTTTTTTGTTTTAAAAAGACCAGACAACTAATATCTAGGTCTGTGGTGTTTCAGTTTTACGTTAAATTGTGTAGTTCTAAAATTATTAGAGTGCAAAAACTTGTAATTTATGGTCAAAACAGCTGCAACTTCGTGCTTATTATACACTATAACAAAAACGTTTCCGAAAATTTTAAAGCTCCACAGACCTAGATATTATAATAAATTTTCTGAATAAAAAAACTTTACTTTCATTCTTACTAAATTAAATGAATAAACACAATAATTCGAAACACGAAAATCATTAGTCAAATTTGCAAAAATCGAATTCTATCATGATGCTGGCTCGCTTGACAAACACGGGGGGCTTGAGACGGGGGATGCGAGGCGAGGTAGCAGCCAAAATCAGTCGCGGGCCATCCGTGAGCGAATCTTCACTTGTATTGCGTTTGATGTAAGTAGGTAGGTACCTAAGGAAACAATTACGAAAATATCACTGTTGCATGTTTTGTTGCGCAGCAAGCAAACCTCAAGCAGTATTCAGACTGAAATAAAGTTACAAAATAAATCAAATTCCATTGAAATAAAGTCACTGTCTCGCGAAAAGACTACGCCACAAAATCTGAAATTGAAAGTTTAGCAAACGAAAGAAAGCTATGTATTAAATGTGTAGGATTGGCAGCTGCGTTACTCAAAAAAAGGGAAAAAACACAGTTTGAAAAGTATAAAATATAAGTAATAACCAAGCCTAATGCCTCTACTGAAGAAATACTTAGCACCTGTGAAAATGTTAAACTTCAGGTTAGTGACAGAATACTAATATGTATAGATGAAATGGATCAAAATTCTTTGAAAGGCAAATCAGAACTGCATCAATTTTTGAAAAAAATTATATGTCCTGTGATTGTTCTAAACGTAGCAAAAATTCATACTTGATCGAAAAGCTACTTACTGAAAAAATAAAATTGACATATCGACAATTTAAAAATGCCTACTTTGTTGAAAACAGTAATAAAGATCGTACTACTATTTTTGTTACATGTAAACTATTAAGTTACACTAAAGATTGAATAGACTATGATAGTAAGTTCATAAATAATAAGTCCATTTTTAAATTAAGAACTAAAAAGCGATCATACTTCTTCAAACTCTACAATCGAAAATGAAAATAAAAAGTTTTTCATTGACAATACAATATCTATCCTTCATTAGAACATTGCCGGTATATTAAGTAAGTTAGATGAACTAAAAATAGTCCTACAAAATTTATGTGACAATAAAAAATCTTTGATGTAATATGCTTTTCTGAAACATTTATTAAGGCTGGAGAAGAAATGAATATCAAAATCGATGGCTTTACATTGGCAAATTGGTACTCTAGATCTCAACAAAAAAAAAATAAGAGTATACATCCTATGCAGAGATTATATTGAGACTCAAGAACTTATATTTACCAAAAACTTAAGCACAGAACTCACCTTTGAATGCAGTGGTATTGAGATACCAAAATATAAATGTATAATTATATGCATTTACAGAACACCTAGCAATGATCCTAAAGTCTGAGCAAAATGCAGATATTATTACATAAAATACGTTACAAGACTAATAAAAAAAATATTATAGCTGGTGACTTCAACATAGATTTTCTAAAAAGCACGATGATAGTTAAACAATTTATCAGTTTAATACAAGAGCATAACTATAATATTCATATCAAAGAGCCGACCAGATTAAGTTCATACATCGATCAAATCATAAGCAACGTACCTAATGCATCTGCTGAAACATTACAACTATATTTGTCTGATCATAATACAGGACAATTGCTGACAGTCCCTGTGTGCAACAAAATTGTAGTGCAAAATTTTTATTATATCCAAAAGAGAGACACACAGAAAAGAGAGAGACAGACAGACAGCTCTGAAAACATAGACAAATTTTGAAACTATTTGAATGCTCTACATTGGACTGATGATTACAATGGAATTGATACAAATAGAGCTTTCAATTTATTTCATGAGACTCTCATTATTCTTTAACTTATGTTTCCCTTATATTAGATACAAGATAAAAACTGAAAGAAAAGCGACTAACTGGATAACCAAAGGTATTAGAAAATCCTTCAATACTAAGCGATATTTAAGATACAGGTATTATAAAACGTGGACTCCACAACACAAAGCTGAATATTACAAATAAAACAAAATACTTCAAAAATGTATATGGGAATCACAAAAGAGTCGTAATGCAAAATATATAAAAAGTCTAAAAATCTCGGCAAGGCAACTTGGCGCATTATCAATAACGGGAAACATTCCAAATTATTTAAATTAAAAGACCGAAATAAGGCAAGCAATCTGGTGCTTAATGAGCTATTTTCTAAAATGTTTATATTAAAGTCTGCAAAATTTGTTTATTGGAATTGCTGATTTTATTCAGCACTTCTTCCATAACTAATTCAAAATTATCATACATTTTAAAAGGCGACTTGTATACACTCACAACAAAGAGATGCTCAACTTCTATACAGGAGAGCTGCCAGTTAGCTCAACAAAGAGGCTCTCAATATCTTTACGGGCCATAAACTTGAGCTGTTCATTAACTAAAATTAAAGAGCCACCATCGATTGCATTTACTCGGCTGAACGAACTTCCTACCTGGTGATTAGTGAAATTGAACATAAACTGATGGCTGCGTAGCCAGTGTTCAGTGCTACATAAAATATCTATCTTTTGGCAGTTTGTGAACAATTCAATTTCTAGTTCTTTCTGAGACATTCCTGATGCATCAGGTTCAATTGAATATTATTTTAGCACGACTAAGTTTATTTTTTTTTCGTTTCTTTTTGACTTAATGACATATTGCATAATATTATCATTATTTATGTTAGAATTATATTTGCCAAAGTGATCCTTTGTTGTCTTAAAATTTATTTTAAATCATTACATGTCAAATTATTATACTTCCCAATAGAAGCAAGTTGTTTAGCTAAATGATAAGCTGAAATGCCAATTACACAATTATAATTGCACTGCTCGATAGAAGCAGGTTGTTTATCCAAATACATAGCTGAAATGTCAATTACACTATTATAATTACACTTCTCAATAAAAGCAGATTGTTTAGCCACATAATTGGCTGTGGTATTAATATAAAATTATAGCGAGAAGGCTAACACTCTAGTACAATGGTGTATAAGATAATATTTATGTGTTGTCCTAATATAATTATGTCTAAAAATACTGTTAGTATCTATCACTTGAAGTTATTATTATTGCTAGACATAGTATGCAAAGCTTAATTTAACTTACACCTGAGGTTATTTTCCTCCTGTGGCAAACTCTTACAATAGGGAAATGTAAACATTACAATTTTTTTGCTTTAAGTGGGCTTATACTACTATAATATTGTCCTTATTCACTTTTATTTACATTGCCCCTGTTACCGATAAATATTAATAATGTAGAGAATGGAGTGATTTAGTCAGACTTTTTTAAACTTCTCGTTATATTAACATAATTGGCATTTGGCATACAATTATTTAAAACCGGTTGACAGACTTGAGCTGGGAAAGTGTCCAAAACCTTTTCCCATTTCATCGCAGAACATTATTAAATTGTCCTCAACATTACATTTTTGTGAAACGCTAGTTGAGTGAGAACTGTTGTGAGCATATGATTGTTGCTCGGATTCCAAACTGACACACATTGATGACTGAGGTGTTGGTGAAGGTACTAATAAAGCTGCACAATCCAGCTGTGAATCGCTAAGGCTTTTACAATCACACATACTGTGATTGAGTTGTTATGACTCAGAACGCTCTGCATTAAATTTACTCAATTCAATTAGCTCATTCAAAGCCAGTGTGTGCTCCTCCATCTTTCTCAGAGACTCTTCATACTTGCAGGTCATCATCTGCAAGGATGTATGTAAATCTTTTATTTGAAAGTCGAGTAAATGTGTGTCAGTTTTATGTTGTAGCCTACTGTTTTCTAATTGCAAATTACATACTTCCAGATTTTCTACTAACTGTTTTTTTTCTTTGCAGTAATTTACTAATATTTTTTGCATTTTGATAATTTTTTAAGTTTTTTTTTATAAATCTATTGATTGATGTATTTTTTTATCTGGTTTCTACTGCACTTAGCAAGCCTTACTGTTTGAGAAGAATTAATGGTGTCATCACCTGTAAGATCTATAGTGGTGGTATTGCTAGTTGCAGCAGAAACAAGAGTCGGGGCCTTACTACATAATTCGTCAAAAAGCTTTGAGTTTGATGCTGTGTGTAAGTATGGGTGGCCTCTTCAAGTTGCGAGATGTGTTGATGGGCCTCTCGGAGTTCCTCTTCAAGATATGATATCTTATTAAGGGCCACCACATACTCCTCACTAAAGCTGACAAACCTTTCTATAAGTTTCTTAAATTGGTCCCGCTCTTCTAGTACAGTATCATATTGAGTGTGCAACAATGACAACTCATTGCGGAGGCTACTATTTTTGTTTAATATTTCTAACAGTTCTCTTTCGTTATCATCCCTTTCACTGTATAGCTGATCACACTTTTCCTTGGAAGTCTTAAGTTTCTGCAAAGCCAGTTGAAGTTAGGACTCTTCCTGGCGAGCAGATGTCTAACGAGTCATCATTTTAAGGCTGGTTGAACATAATAAATACAAAAAAAGAGGTTAAAACTTACCAAGGAATAGCTTGACAACTTAACGAAAGAGATTAAGAAAGAGATTTACCTTAAGACCATGTTCTTTTACGAATACAATAATGATAATTTATAGTAAAACTAACCATCACAACTAAATAATATATAAAATATGTTAGAAAAATTTGAACTTTGTAATGGATAGAACGCAGTAACACTTGAAAAAATGTTATGGTACACTTATTTACTTATTCATGTACATTTAAAACACTATTCGAAATATATTATTAATTATTTGTAATGTTTTGCGTGAATTTATATTCAATTAGGTACAATTTACTGAAAAACAATTAAATACAATTACGACAAATTTTGGTCAGCTGTTACTTCATGGGTTGCCACAGGAAAATAAAAAAGTATCCTCTATTTGTATTGAGACTTTTAGTGCCTGTCTTTCTTGCTTTGTTTGCTGCCGTGGATTGTCAAATATCATCCGTTCGGACTGTGGCACCAACTAAAAGTCCACTAAAATTTGCAATAATATTTTATCATAATAATGAATTTCCGCAAAGTAACGTCTGATTCTATCAACTATAAGGTATTCACGAGAAGTCCACTAGTGCCTTGCTGCGAATCAGCAGGGCATACAACATTAAGTGGATTTTGATCCCCCAGCATATCCTTCTTGGGGCGTAATTTTCCAAGCGGTGGTGAAGTTAGCATAGACACATCTTCGCCATGTTTTTGGCGAGACAGTTTTCACCTTCGAGGAGCTATCTATAACATCGGTAACATTTGCATCCCATAAATAAGTTTTTTTTTCGGGTATTGAACATTGTACGGTCGCGGTCAGAAAATGTTTACCAGTTTTGAAATTAGATTCTATATCACACTTTTTCACTAAGTCTAAAATGCCATATCAAGTTACTTATTACCTTTCAAAAGCTATTATGCAAAATGACGCATCGAGAAAAACAAGAAGAATTATTGATCACTCTTTGATAATGGAACTAATATCTTTATTTGTTGAAATGACATTTATCAAAAAATATTGTTCGAACGTCGTTTTGACAAGAGTAAAATTTTACAAAAGATTTTTTCATAACGAAATAAAATGGCAAGTTTAACCCTGGAGCAAAGGGCTAAAATAATATTTCTCTTCGAAGATGGACATAGTATTAGTGCTATATCACGAGAACTCAATATATCGCGAGTCACTGTGAGGTTTTGGATAAGGCGTCACGGCGAAGAAGGGCAAATAACAGATCATAGAAATAATTCAGGACGACGACCGATACTAACCGCCGCGCAAATAACAGAAATCATTCGTCGTTACGAAGAGAATGGTTTCACACCAACTAATTATTTTGCTGCTTTATATGGTGTGAGTGCTCGGTCGATCCGACGAGCTTTGCACAATGTTGGACTACACTACAGACACCATGTTATTAAAGTGGAGCTGAAACCTCACCACAAAACAGCCCGGCTTAACTTTGCGCGACGACATCTAGATTTTGATTGGTCGAATACTTTATTTACCGATGAAAAAACTTTTAAAACAAGCCAAATCGGAAGATTAACTTTATGGCGCTACAATCGAACTCGGTATGATGAAGGTCATATTGTGCCTCAAAACGAGTCAGGTCGCATTACAGTAAACTTATGGGGGTGGATGAGCCTTGACGGCGTCGGAGAACTGGCGTCGTTAGAGAATAGGGCTACGGCCATTAATTATGTGTCGCTTGTGGAAGAAGTGATGCTGCCTACTGTGCGCGTAGTGTATCCTGTTACGGAATTCCCACAAATTACTTACGTCCAAGATAATGCACGGATACACACAGTCCCATTCAATGGCCCGCTCGGTCTGCTGATTTAAACCCTATTGAAAATTTATGGGGGCTTATGGTTCAACGCTTGGCCTGTCAAAATGAAAGAAACCCTCAAGCTCTTAGATCACACTTTGCTCAAGTATAAGATGATATCAGAGGTACTGATCTATGCACGCGTCTTGTTGCATCCATGCGAGATAGACTACGTGCCGTCATAGCTGCAGAGGGAGGTTATACTAGATATTAAATAAAGATTTTTGAAGTGTCTATTTTATTATTTCTTCATATTCTTATTTAAAAAACTAATATATTAGTTTTTTCAAAGAAGGTTTTCTATATATTAAAACTTGATAGTAGTCAGTCCATCTCCTAGAGCAGAGATGGCGAACCCATGGCAATTCGGGCACGCCAATCATTTATGAAATTTCTATTTTCCCCCACGTATGCTTGCAAGTCATTTTTAGAAATGAACTTTAGTTCAGCTTCCATACTGCTTAGTAACAAAGTACAAGCCTGCCCTAATGTGAGATTCTTAGCACCTAATTTGCAACAGCAGAAATCACACAATTTTTTTTTTATTTGAATATAAATATTAAACATTTCGATTGCTGTAAACATTTCGAGCTGCAAGTATCTAAATAGCTTTAAGTAAACAGCAATTCGTTTAATTTTTCTCCATTATTATTAAGTAACCCAGATTTTTTGACGGCACGTCATAGGTACAGTATTGTTTTTTTCATAGAAAATGGCACATTCATTAATAAAGGTTCGCCATCCCTGTCCTAGAGCGATTGATTGTCATATTAGAAAAAAGATAATCTATGGTCAATCAAATTATTATGAAAATGACATTTAGAACTTGTGACTTAAATGTGTGCATACAATTGTGATCCTTAAGGTGGTAAACATTTTCTGACCGCGACCATACTTAAAAAAAGAATTGACTGCTTCGAATTTAAAATTGCTCTAATTGTTTTTTTGAGCCTATCACCATATATTTTGACTTGCTTGGGTAGGAGCAAGGTAGTTTTTCTCTAACCAACATGCTGCGTTGTTCAGATCGCTATTCAGTTTGTTTACAGCATCAGGTATATTCTTCAGTGGAACTGAGACATGTATTTGCAAATCATCTGCATACAGATTATATTTACAGTCCTGGATACAAGAAATGATGTCAGCACTGTAAATGATAAAACATAAAGGACCCAGGATGATCTCTGCCCGATACCACGTTTACAGGTTGTTTTGATGATTTCAGTACGGTGCCTTGTTCGCCCCTAATTTATTCAAACTGTGGTTTATTTTTAAATAGCTATTAAACCATGCTTAGGTTGCTGTCTCCAAACCATAGTAGAATAGTTTTGACAGTTATAAAGTGCAATCTGTAGAATTCAAATCACGTGAGAAAAAAAGGAGAGCCAATATTAAGCCCATTGTCTTATGATGATCATAAATTGTAAAGTAAGTCTGTAGACGTGCTGTTTCCACTCCTAAACCCAGATTGAGAGTTAGCTGAAATTTTGGTGAATTCAAAATAATCTGAAAGTTGTAGATACACTGCTCTCTCCAATACCTTCGAGATACAAGTCAGTATATTTATTGATCGCAGATCTTTTTCACTTTCAGGATTTGGGAACTTCGGAATTAGTCTCACTACTGCAGTTTTCCACGAATCAGGGAAGTTCGAGTAAGTAATGGACTTATTTACTATTTCTGTAACTGTGCCAAGAGTATACGGAAGAGTGAAAGCCTTTTATTATCTTTACAATTTGCTCTTGGCTCATAGGTTTTAACACAAAAGATGCAGGACTGTATTTATGAAACTAAGTAAGTCAAGGTTTCTAAGTCTGCTGAACTTTTCGCTGGTATATTTAGGAATGCCTATTAGGAAACCTAACTTATTAGGATCATTAAAAGTACATGGTAACAATTTAGTAGTTTTTTTAGGGATGATATTCTATAGCCGCTTTGGATTTTGTAGTCGACTATTTATACATTGTTCATAATATACTTTTTTTCATGGTGTATGGCTGAAATCACTACTGACTTCATGTCTTTATAATATGTTTTATGTGATCCTACTTTTGTCCTTTTGTATCTATTATAACTATCGTTGCGTATTTGAAACATGTCCTTCACTGTGTCTGTATTTCAGGGATGTAAGGGTTTTTTTTGATGATGACAGAGTTCTTAGGAGCATGCAGGTCAAAACTTGTATTAAATCTGTGAAAGTTGCCACCAGCTTATTAAAATCCGCAATCTGTTCAATCCTCTACCAGTTTTCAGTGGCCGGTAACTAACATATTGTGGGCTGACTTTGATCCTTTTTGGTTTTGCCCTGAAATTCTGCAAATCTCGTCCTAAAATTCTGAATTTTATTTTACAGGTAGTACTAATCCTCTACTTCAAAGTCTCCCCAACGCCGAGGGTTGCTTTTACCTTGGGGGTGCAAACCACCCCTTCTCGGGGGTGAAAAATAAAATAATTTTTTTTGCAGAAATCAATAGATCTAC
Organism: Apoda limacodes; assembly: GCA_946406115.1. Taxonomy (NCBI): domain Eukaryota; kingdom Metazoa; phylum Arthropoda; class Insecta; order Lepidoptera; family Limacodidae; genus Apoda; species Apoda limacodes. The sequence goes on from OX291541.1 coordinate 53,360,179, forward strand.
TCATTTGAAGCAACTTTTCTCTTTGAACCAATTTTCCAAACCCAATACGTTCTGAGTTATTCGTAGTTGAAATTTTAAGAAATAACCACTTTTTTCAATGGTTTTTTGGAAATAACGCAAAAAGTATCAACTTTATCGTAAAAACTCTAAAGAAAAAAGTTATAGCATATAAAAAAACTAAGAGAATGGTATTTTATACATTGCTATTGACCGAATATTTACTGAGTAATGGCTTGTTAAAAGTGATTTTTTTATTATTTTTTAAAAATCAAAGCGTTGGATGTAAAATATTGAAAAATTGATGCAATTTTCGAACAAAGTGTATGTATACTTTTTTGTTGTGCTTAAAAAGACCTTCATTTTTTTTTTTTTATATAGAAGTATTTAGCTTTAAAATTGACCGAGTTATGATGAAAATAAGATCGAAATCTACTTTTTGTGATAAAAAAAAAATGGTGAAAACCACCCCCTAATTGTCACCCTAATTGAAATTTTTTTTTACCCTTCAACTATTTTGTTCATTTATATATAACTATTGAATCCTATGTAGTTTCATTGGTAAATAATAATTCATTTTGAAACGAAATGAGTTTCAAGTGCTTTTCATATTTTCATGATAACGCAAAAAACCGTCTTATTGTCCATTCTCTATTATAATAAAACAGATATGTAAAAGTTGAAAGACAGCAAAAAGTTAGTATTTTTTCCACAGAAAAATTTCATGTTTTTTTTTTATGTTAAATTTTCGGAGATATAGGCTCTTAAAGTATGCAATATTGCGTATGTAGTACCACTTTTCAACCCTTCAACCCTCTCCCTTTTTTAAATTAAGGGTTAAAAAAATATTTAACCAAAATGAATTTGTAGCTGACAAATTCACCTTTAAAATGGTTTTTTAAGAAAGTTTCTAGCATCAAAATTAAAGAAATTATCGTCAAAAAACCGTTAAAGTTTTTTTTTTCTTAATTTCGAAAAATTGATATATATCGTCGTTTAGAGTATTATGCATACATTCATGTATATATGTATATATGTATATGCATATTTATGTAATACATTTTTGTGTGTGTGTGAGTGTGTGTGTGAGCGTCTGTGTGTGTACCTACAACAACATTTGTATATCCCCTATAGGCTAGTGCAGGCTCGTAGCACACTAGCCTTATTTGTATAACTCCAAATTCCGGAGCACACCTGGCTCGAGTGAAAGGGTCACATACATACGAAAAAAATATATATATAGCTTGTTATATTGTATTAGTGAAACTGAAAGAAGCAAGCGAGCATGTGCTGCTCATGTGCTATTGTAAAGATTATTATAATATAATATTCCTTTTAGAAATTTTGATCAATAATACTAGCATACACATTAGTTATCTTTTGTAAGTAATGAAAAATTTTAATTTTTAATGTTAACTTTAACATTTTATCAATAATAAAAAATTTTGAATTTGCAGCATAGATTAGTGTGTTAATCGTTGGCTATAATTTAAGGAGGTTATACATTGAATACATAGGCTGCTTATAGGTAATACAAAATTTTATAAATAAATTTTAAATATTAATGTATAACATTAATGTATAATAAAAAATAGCAAGTTTTTTTATGTATAATATCAAATATTTTTTTTCCAGCATAGATTGTGTGGGAGTTGAGAGCTGCAATAACTAAAATAACTGAATGAAATTAAAAAAACAAACAAAATTTATATGTTTACCAAAAGAATTTTTCAAAATAGGGGTGGTTTATGTAATAGGGGTGATAAGGGGTTTCAAACTTTTAAAAAATAATAAATAACATCATTTTATTCTTACATTGTAATGAAATTAAAATCTGAAAAATTTAATGCAAAAAAAAATTTTTCCCTATATTTTTTTGGGGCAGGGGTAGTTTTCACCCCCCACAAATATCAAAAAACAGATAAAACAACAATACTAGTAAAAAGTTATCTTAAATTGAGATAATTAAGGCAAATTTTAAAAAAATAGCGCTAAAATTCAATTTTTTAAAATTTTTCTTGCTGAATAGGGGTAGTTTCCACACCTAACTAACTAGTCGGCAGACTGGGATGGATTGCGTGAATTTTACGCATCGTACCCGTGGAGGCAGATCTGCTTTAACTCAGAAGATCCTGACGTCTGCGCAGCCGCAGTCACTGAGACAATCCTTGCTGGTATGGAATGCTATATTCCTAACCCGCGAGTAGCTGCCGGCGTCAAAAAACGACCGTGGTTTAATAGGTCTTTCAGAAAAGCTAAAATGCATATGAGGCTTGGACCACGGCTCGTTATAATAAGGATCCGAATATTTCTGAGTTAAAACGCAAATTAAATGCTGCCTCGAGGTTCAGTAAGAAAGCAACTGCCAGTGCAAAATTTCAATTCATCGGCAAAATAGGTGGGCGACTTGCGAGCTATCCTTCTGGGAGTCGTGCTTTCTGGTCGCTTGCCAAAGCTGCCGAAGGGAACTTCTGCCAGTCGTCGTTACCACCACTGCGAAAGACCGATGGTGACTTGGCCCATAGTGCTAAAGAGAAAGCCGATCTACTGGGCAGTCTCTTTGCCTCGAACTCGAATATGAACGATGAAGGCGCTGTACCACCTACTATACCGTGGTGCGGTAAGTCCATGCCGGAAATCTCCATAACGCAGCGGGAGGTCAGGCGGGCTTTGCTTTCTCTAGACGTTCATAAGTCGAGTGGGCCAGACGGTATACCAGCAGTGGTGCTTAAGCAGTGTGCTCCTGAGTTATGTCCTGTACTCACGCGCCTCTTCGCGCTTTCCTACCATACTAGGCAATTTCCGTCTACATGGAAGACTGCGAATGTGCACCCGGTGCCCAAAAAGGGCGATAGATCAGATCCATCGAATTACAGGCCTATCGCTATTACCTCTCTCCTCTCTAAGGTGATGGAGCGTGTGATCAACACACAGCTTCTAAGATACCTAGAAGTACACGATCTGGTCAGTGACCGTCAATATGGCTTTCGCCACGGTCGCTCGACTGGTGACCTTCTAGTGTATCTCACACACCGATGGGCACTAGCCATTGAGAGTCAGGGGGAGGCATTGGCATGTAGCCTGGACATAGCGAAGGCGTTCGATCGGGTCTGGCACCGCGGTCTTCTATCGAAGTTGCCATCTTACGGAGTGTCCGAGGGTTTGTGCAAATGGGTGGCTAGCTTTTTGTCCGGCAGACGCATACGAACTGTAGTTGACGGTAGTTGCTCTGATAGCATGGACATTAATGCTGGTGTCCCGCAAGGCTCTGTGCTGTCTCCTACGCTGTTTCTACTGCATATCAATGACATGTTGGACATCAACAACATACATTGCTATGCAGATGACAGTACTGGAGACGCTTTTTACACGGGTCGTGCAAACATCCCTCGTTCCGTTGTGGAGGAAAACCGCGGAGAACTTGTGTCTCAAATCGAGACCACACTGTCCCAGGTCTCTGACTGGGGACGGGTAAACTTGGTCCGATTCAACCCTACAAAGACACAAGTGTGCGCGTTCACCGCTAAGAAAACTCCATTCACTGTGGTCCCACAATTCCAGAACACTCCCCTCTCCATTTCCAAGAGCATTGGGATCCTTGGTGTCGACATCTCCAGCGATGTTCAGTTCCGAGATCATTTACAAGATAAGGTAAAGCTGGCGTCCAAAAAACTTGGTGTACTCAACAGAGCGAAGCAGTGCTTCACGTCGGGGCAAAGGTTGTTACTTTACAAGTCGCAAGTTCGGCCCCATATGGAGTACTGCTGCCATCTCTGGGCAGGTGCACCCGGATACCAGCTTGACCCTTTTGACTCGGTTCAACGACGGACTGTGAGAATTGTCGACGATCCCAAACTCACTTGCGGTATCGAGCCCTTAAGTCTGAGGAGAGACTTTGCCTCACTGTGTGTGTTCTACCGCTTGTACAATGGGTTGTGTTCTGAGGAATTGTTCGAAATGATGCCCACGGCTACTTTCTACCATCGCACCGCTCGCCATCGGCAGGGAATTCATTCTCACACTTTAGAACCTAAATGGTCGCGTACAGTGCGGTTTCAGAGAAACTTCCTCCCGCGAACGCTTAAGTTGTGGAATGAGCTCCCTGCCAAGGTTTTCTGCAAGGACTACAGTATGGAGTTCTTCAAGAAAGAAGTTATTGGATTTCTGAAGGGTCGGCAACGCGCAAGTGATACCCCTGGTGTTGCAAGCGTCCATAGGCTACGGTGACCGCTTACCATCAGGCGGGCCGTAAGCTTGTTTGCCACCTTAGTGGTATATAAAAAAAAAAAAAAAAAACCTAAAAATATCAAACGGTAGAAAAAATAACCCTAATTACCTTTGGTGGTCTTTCATTAACATAATTCAACATGATTTTAATGAATTAAATGCTTTAATATTCTGTCTTATCTTTTTTTGATAATAGGGGTAGTTTACACCCCTAAAAATTAAAAGCAACCAACGGCGTTGGGGAGACATTTTAGTGTAGGCCGAGAACTGCCTAAATCCAAATTTTCAAGCAAATAGGAGTGGATTTAGAATTTTTCTAGGTTTTCCAGCTTTTTACCGCGCTGTACTGGACTATTCCCGCTTTTAAATATGCTTCACTATAGACTAATTTCTGAGCTCTGGTTCATAATTAACACAGATCTTTTGGTATGGGGATATTTATACAAATTATGTCTATTAGGGTTTCGCTGTGATCAGTGAAATGAGTTCGCTTGTTTATGTGTTGTGTCAGACTGATGGAGTTTAAGAATTCTTTTAGCAATATATTCCTGCTATCTAAACAATTTGAGACGTTTATGTTAAAATTTCCAGTAAGCATTAGGAAAAAGGTGACAGAGTTAGTTATTGCATCCAAAAACCTGTTAAACAAAAGTAAAAACAGATTAAAATGCCCTTCTCCTATGGTCTGTCATTTCATAAAAATATACGAGCAAAAAACTGCTATATGTACTTGTACACAATTATAACTCAAGTTCATTGAATTTGTGACCTTTTACATTTACAAGGTGCCGTCTCCATGCAAGGAAGCGTTCATAAATCATGCATACAGAAATATTGGGCTAATTCTGTATTAGAATGGGTTCCCGATTATCCGCAATGTACTTCAATAGTGAATCGAAGTGGAGCGCCTTTCTTGGGCTATTTGTTATTGGTCTATTGTGTTTGATTTATTGCCAAAACCTTTATTTGAGCTATTTCTAACTTTACTCGACCCAGGTAAGGTAATGAAAACACATTACTAGCTGTATTTGTTGACGCTTAATAACCTACAGTACTTACTACCTACCCAGCAATTTCTTAAGCATATCAGTTATATTAGGGTTGAAATGTTTTAAATTTAAAGTTCTCTTTTATGACAGCGCTTTATATTGTCATTTAATTCTTGAGTTTTGAAAGTGAACTGTTAGGTTTGCTGAGAGAGTTAGACTATATTGGTTACCTTACAACCGTCCGCTGTTAGTTAGATCTGTTAAGTTTTTAAAGTTCCTGCAGTCGGGTTTTTTTACTATTTATTTTTAATTTTTTTATGTTCAGCTTTTAAGTGTTATTTTTTACCTATTTTTGCTTCAAATCACCCTTTAATTCTTTATTTTGTTACTCACTCGATAAGTTTTAAAAAGAAAAGATTTTTCATGCAATATGATTTGGCGCCAAAAATCCGCCAATTTGATTTCAAATATTTTAATATAGCTTATGACATTCTAGTGGTTAAGGCGAATCTAACCACATATGTTACCACGTATAGTATATTATATTAAAATTGGTTTAGCCGTTTAGTTGTTACGAGGGAACATAGAGTCGGAGATTCATACAGGTCAAACGCATAACCCTCCTTTTGGGCTATGCCGCAGTCGGGTAAATAGAACAAGATGGCTTGTAAAATTAAAAACCAAAAAAAAAGGAATGTAGATATGAAAAAGGCAGTTTGAACTAAAATTAAGTTTGAATGTAGTGCGCCACAAAGAAAAACAGTTTTATATTCGCGATGACGTGTGTGTGGAATGGAAAGTGAATGTTATGTGTTCGTTTGTGTGAGTGAATCTGTACACTTAACTTTATTTTTTTCACAAAAACGTTTATTACTAAATATGGTAAATTTCTAGTTTGTTTAAATGTAGAAGTGATTTTAAGGGTCTTATTATAAAAGCGGTCTCAAGTTACGGAAGCTAACAAGTTTTTGTTAACGAGAGAGAAATTTCAAAAAGTTAATGAGATGTTTGGAATTTTAAATATTGGTAAAACTAAATAAATATTGTTAATTAGCTTTTGTCAGCGGCTCCACCTGCCCTTAATTTGGTTATCAGCGTGGTATCCTTACGCAACTCTTTGATTATACTCAAGAAGATTGCTATGGAGGGCTATAGCTGCAGCTATGGTTCGTTTGTGGAATTGGGATATAGGTAGTTACTTCTGTGGGAACTTTTTAATTTTTCGGGATAAATAGTAGCCTTTGTCCTTTTCCGTGTCTTTAACTATCTCTGTGCATAAATTCCGCTCAATAACTCATCAATAGATATTCTGTTGCGGCAGGATTCAGTTACAAACGTAATAGCTATTCTTGCGGGAAATTTTGAATTTTTAAAAGTAAAAAAGTAGCCTATATAGCCTAATAAGTAGTCCTTCTCCATGTCTTCAACTATCTCTGTGCAAAATTTCATCCCGATTCATCCAGTGGTTAAGCGCGATTGAGTAACAAACAACCAAACATCAAAACTTTCGCATTTATCATATTAATGGGATAGCTGGTAAATAATGAGATTTGCTAGCGGCTCGACCCGGCTTAAATTTGGTTATCGGCGTAGAATTCTAACGTCAACTCCTTAATTATACTAATGAAGTTTGCTATAGCAAGCTATAGTTCGTTTAAGCTCGGTTATAGTTATTTACGCAGGTACTTTTAATTTTTTCGGAATAAAAACGATCCTATGTCCTTCCCCGGGACTCAAACTATATCCATACCAAATTGTAAGACATAAGATATTAGACTATAAGACTAAAGTACAACACAAACTGTGTGACATCCTATCACCGAAACTATCGTTAAGGCTCTGATACGTGGCCTTACGGTCTGTTGGTTCTTACGGGTGGGAGCTGAGCATGCATATATAAATATGGAAAATTCAAAAGTTCCCACGGGAATAACAATAACGTTTATTACTCAATCCTGCTACTATTGAGCTAAAATTTTGCTCATAGTTGAAGCTACGGAGAAGGAACTACGCTAATTTTTATGCCGAAAAATTCAGAAAATTTCCGCGGAAGTAACTATAACAGAATTACACTTAAATGAACTATAGCTGCAACTATATAGTTTGCTACAACAAGGAGGTGTTGTAAGAATCCCATGCCGATAACCAAATTTTAGGCGGACGGAGTCGCTGGAAAAGTAGTACTGGCAATAAACCAATATTGTAATTAGTTTGTTAAACTAACTGAAGTTAATACTTAAGTTATTGTGGAAAACAATTGAAAAGTATACCTAGATACCCATTTGAATAAAAAGTGCTCATAGAGACCCATTTGAATAAAAAGTGTTCTTAGAGACCCATTTTAATACAAAGTGTTCCTAGAGACACATTTGAATAAAAGATTTTGTTCTTTGAGTACTAACTTCTAGTAATTAAAGTTAAAACCAAAGTTTAAGTAGCTCAATACATTTTATTTAGTGTTTTGATTGCTAACAATAGGTATAAACATACTTGACTTAACTTTTATATGTCAACAAATAGTTTTTAATAATAACAATAAAAAAATGTATCAATTATTACCATGTTTCGCCGTACCTGCGAAAAAACAATAATACGCGCTTTGCCCAGGGCCCGTTTGCGAACGATGAATAGGTATTTTTATTACGTATTCCTTTTATTATTGTGCTAAATTTAAAATTATAATAACATTAAACAAAACAATCATTTCACAAAGGTAGGTACAACTTTTTACAAAAATAGGTGTATCAAATATTTAAATATACCTATTATTTGATACAAAATAAATATTATAACTTTTAAGCAAATAGCTTAGTCTTTTGACATCTTTAGGTAGTGCAAAAAATGTTAAGTTTGTATTCCATGTGGGTACTACTAAGGTGGTAAACAAGCTTACGGACAGTTAAGCGGTCACCATTGCCTATGGACGATTGCAATACTAGGGGAATAAATTCAAATTCAAATTCAACATAATTTATTCAGTTTAGGCTACAATTATTGAGCACTTATGAATGTCACTACGCCATCGGTTCGTAAGTCTACAGGGCGGGAGACCTTGCACTGAGAAGAACCGGCAAGAAACTCAGCAAGGGCATTTCTTTTCTCCCTTTCTCTTACAGCGTCCAATTAAAATATTGGAAAATGCCCTCCCTATATAAAAGGACACTTTCCATTACAAACATACAAAAACATGAAATATAAAGCACAAGCAAAACATAAAAAAGTATCTAATATAAACAAAAGACAGTTTATGTATTCATCACTAAGAAATAATCAATGTTTTACAGTATTAATAAACAAAACAAAAAAGTAAGACTAAATTCTAAGAATACAAAGAAGTTTGCAAGAGCAGACCAGCCTCCACAGGCGGCACCCGTTCACGAGTATGACACATGAATTAGCCATCGCTTCGCTCAACCATGGTTTAGGGAACGAAACGACCCGACACACATGCCACCACCGCAGAAACACTTTGAGAGAGCATGACACACTCAAGCAACTCCAATAAAACTTCGATTGTACTAGTTACAATGTGTGTAGTAAAGGAACAAAATATAAAAGAAGATTGGAAGGTTCTTAATGCTTTACTACCGAGAAGCACCGGCAATAAACTCACTTGTTAATCTTTTATACATCATATAAAAATACAATAAAGCTTTAGACTAGGTAATAACATAATATACAATGTTTTAATTAAAAAAATATTTCAAATGCCCCAATACATTTCCAAGCATTTTTATCATTTATGTATTCATCAACTTCGTAATAGCTTTTTTTCATTAAATTATCTTTGACATATATTTTAAATTTATTTGAGGGTAAATTAACCACATGTTCTGGAATTTTTTTGTAGAAAAATATACTTTGTATTGCTATGTACCTTCTGAAGACGACATTTTGGAACTACTAATTTATCATTATTCCTTGTATTAACACTGTGGAGGTCACTATTTTTAGCAAATAAGTGACAATTTTGGCGTACATACATTATACAAGCGAAGATATATTGGCAAGGAACAGTTAAAATATCAATTTCCCTAAATAGTTCCCTAAGAGAAATTCGAGGTCCTAATTTATAAATTGACCGTACTGCTCTCTTTTGCAAAATAAAGACTGTATCAATATCAGCTGCCTTACCCCAAAGCAAAATGCCATAAGACATGACGGAATGGAAATAGCTAAAGTAGACCAAGCGAGCAGTGTCAACATCTGTAAGCTGCCTAACTTTACTAACTGCATAGGCAGCTGAACTGAGTTTTTCTGCAAGAACTGAAATGTGAGGGTTCCACTGCAGCCTATTGTCTTATGTAATATCTAGAAACACTGTTGAGTCTAATAGTTCTATTTCTTCTCCGTTTAGTGATAATTTTGTACTTATGTTTCAGATATTTGGCATCATAAATTTTAAACACTTAGTCTTTTTCGCATTAAGAAGTAAATTATTTGCCGTGAACCACTGAAGAACCTGAGAAAGCGCACTACTTACGTCGTCAAAATTAGTTTTATTTCTGTCAACTTTAAATAAAAGAGATGTGTCATCAGCAAATAGTACAATCTTGCACAGCTTCTCCACAAAGAAAGGCAAGTCATTTATGTAAATTAAAAATAGAAAAGTACCTAAAATAGAACCTTGAGGAACTCCTAATTTTACTTCTGAGCCATTGGATTTTACTTCATTGATTTGAACCTTCTGCATTCTACTACTCAAATATGAGCGGATAAGCTCAAGAGCCAAATCTGCTATACCATAATGACTCAGTTTCCGTATAAGAGTTTCATGTTGCACGCAGTCGAATGCCTTTGATAGATCACAGAAGATACCAATAGCATTTTGTGACTCTTCCCAAGCAGCAAATATATGCTGTATAAGGGCAACACTTGCGTCAGTTGTGTAACGCCCTTTTGTAAAACCAAACTGTTGAGGATGAAGTAATTCATTTAAGTTAAAATGTTTAAGCATCTGATTGAACATAATTTTTTCAAAAATTTTGCTTAAGGCAGGCAGTATAGAGATAGGTCTAAAATTATTAGGATCATCTTTACTTCTACTTTTAAAAAGTGGTATTATTTTACCATATTTCATGAAGTCTGGGAATATCCCTTCGTCAAAACACTTATTTAATATTATGGCTAAGATTGGTGCTATAATATCAATAATTCCGCTAAGGACTTTGACTGATATACCCCATAGGTCACAAGTTTTTTTCTGAGTTAGTAATTTAAATGTCTGTATGATGTCTTCAGAGGTAACATGCTCAAATTTAAAAATAGCCTTGCATTTATTTACATTACATTTTAAAAGTAACTCTGATTCTAATGGAGAGGAATTTAATGCATTAGTTGTAATTGTAGGCATTTCAGTAAAATATTTCTCAAAAGAGTTAAATTTACAGTAAGTGAATAATGATTGTCACGCGGTTTAATTTTTCCTGTTTCACTATTTTTTTACATTCCATGTGGCCTTTATTTTATTATCAGAATTTTTAATTTTATTACTTAAATGTATTGCTTTTGCAACCCTGCATAGTTTTTTAAATATTTTTGAATACATTTTGACATAGTTGGTGAATGTGGGACTGTGGTTATATTGTTTCATTTCATACAACTCATACAACCTATTTCGACTTCGGTGTATTCCTACAGCAGCCCAGTCCTTGAATTTCATTTTATTATTTGGCCTAAAAGTTTTTACTTTAAACACTTGCTCGAACTCATTACTTAAGAAATCAAAAAAAATATTATAAAGATTATTAGCATTATCATGCATGAAATGTAAAAATGGAATTTTCTTTTCAATATTAACTTTAAAATTGTTTAATCGAGCAGTGGTCACAGGTGTACAAGTTACTAGTTAAGATTTTTTTTTATAGTTGCGTAGAATTTTTATTAATTGACCACAGTGATCGGACGGCAAATTATTAATAGTAGATTTATCTTTTACTTCAACGTTACAGAAAATATTATCTAAACATGTAGCTGAAGTCTATGTAATTCTAATTGGTTCCAGAAACAAATAATTTAAGTCAAAACTTATAAATAAGTTAATAAATCTATCTCTTGTTTGGGAACTCTCTAAAAGATCAATATTAAAGTCGCCACAAACAATAACTGACTTTTTGAAGAGTGACAAATTTTTTTTAGAACTTGTTTCATTACAGGCTTAAAAGAATTATAATTTGCAGAAGGGGGGCGATACACACAAAGTATAATATAATTCTTAAGTTCTATACAAGACAATTCTATTATGCGTTCAAGTGAGAGGCTAACTATATCCTTTCGGTCTTTACACTGTATATTATTATTAACAATTATTAATGAACCCCCTCGAATAGCATTTTTTCGAATAAAGGCACTGGACAAATAATGATTGGGGAAACTAAACATTAATTCATGTTTACTTAGCCAATGCTCAGTTACACACAACATATGTATATTATGACTTTTTAAAAATAATTCTATTTCCAATTCCTTGCCAGAAATGCCTTGTATATTTTGATGAACAATGTTAAAAAAACAGGCATTGTCTGTTGTCAAAGAACTCAGTTTAAAGTATGATCTAAAATAGGAACTGACTGGGTGCAGCTAATAACATCGGCACTATAAGACATAGCACTAACGCTAGAGAGGTCAATAGACTCCTTAATACTACTTTAATCTAAATCATGTATATGAGAAGCTAACAACGTAGCTATTTCTCGTCTACATTTCATAGGCTTGGACATACCAGCCGGAGTCAGTCTAAAATTATAAATAAATTTATTTTATTTATGTCAAAATATAAAATTGCATCGCTATGACGATGAGTCAAGTTGTACAGATGTACATTCATGTCAAATATGTGCCTATTTAGTTTAGCAGTGGAGCTTGAAGAATATGGAAAACCGCTTATTATAAACTTACATCTTGTTTTATTGTGTAACTCCAACAAGGTACCTACTCCCTGTATGATGTCATTCTTCTTTAATAATGAGCCATCACCAAACAATATGACAATTGTTGTAGTGCTATTTAGTTCACTGACAGGTATGTTATTGACAATTTGACCAAAGGAAACACCTGGTGTACAAATGTTTGTTACCGAATATTTTAACCGGTTGCTAAGAAGTAAACTAAAGCTTTTGCCGAGTTTATCCGAGATTAAAATTGTTCTGCTGGGCAGCTGCTGATTGGAGACCAACGGACTGTTTAGCAGGTTTGGCCCTAGGATGTTACCAGATAAAATATTGATATAATGAGAATGGTTTTGTGACTTGGGTTGTGAAGAGGACCGAGATGATAGAGCACATATACAAGAGTAATTATTCACTAATGAATCGAATCTATCCGAATTATATTTTGTACCAGCAACCAGCTCATTTAAAGCCAAAATATGTTCATTTATTTCATTCTTTGCACTTTCATACTTTTTACTTATTTCATTAAAAGAAATCTCCAAATATTGTATATTAGTTTGTAAACGTTTTGTCGCACTATCATGTATAAGCCTACTTTGCTTCAGTTTTACAGAAACTAATTTTAATTTACTAATTAATTCCATTCTTTCTTTCCTTAAAAGTGTGTACTTATGCAAACTTCTATGGTGTTTGATTATTTTTTGTTTTTTTTATAAATTTGTTCAATTTAAGCATTTTTTTTTAATTATTTATGACTAAAAACAGTTGCTGGGGAGTGACATGGTATGGAAGAATTTGATTCGGTAAGATCAATTGTTGTTATAGGTTTGCGGTTAATGTTAGTGAGTGAATCGCTTGCTATCAACTCATCAAACAGATTATGAGCATCAGCTGCCATGAGACTCTTTTTTTCGCCTCGTTATAGGTACTATATCTGTCAGATTGTATCTCTTTCATCTCCCCTAAGTACCTATCAGGTATCCCCGAACCTGTTACAGTACCTAATATCGCTAAGTTAAGGCCTGAAAGCTAAGCCGGCGTAAGCAAGCTTTTATAATGAATCTTTCACCACGTTATAAACTAAGTATAATACTTATACTTATTATAATATTAGTATAATACTTCATTTATTTCGATTTCGATATATATTAAAAAAAGTAATGATAAAAAACTTTTTAACAAAAACAAAAGGCTTCAAAAAGATGCACTAAAAAGGTAAAAATAATTAGTTATTTCCCAAAATCTATACTGAATTACAGTTTGAAGTTGGTTTTATGCAAGTGTAGTGTGTTATAAACTGTTAGGTACATACACACCAACTTCAACTTCAAACTGTAATTCAGGTCAGATTTTTGGAAATAAATAATTATCTTTACCTTTTAGCGTAACTTTTTGAAGCCTGTTTTTTTATTTTGTTAAAAAGTTTTATTTTTTTATTTTGAGTGACGAATTCCTTTTTTTTCTCGTACACTAAAAACATCGATACCCGTAACAAAATTTTATACAATCATCAACAAAAAGGCATTTCACCAGTTCCAAACTAACAATTATTCTTAATGAACAATAATTTAAGTTTTAAGTTCACTTCATTAATATGGGACCATCCCTGAAGCATGCCCTCTTAAATATAAAAGAATTTTGCAACTCCGTCTATATATGACGAAGTTATACCCGAACATAAAAAAAAATTAACATCCGAATTAAGAACCTCCTTCTTTTTTGAAGTCGGTTAAAAATTGAGGTGTCCGGTCTATGTTTGTTTCCATTTAACACTATATATAGTACTATACGTATTATGTATATAATACACAATCTCCTATTCCTAATTTTTAAAAGTTAAAATGTAGCAGTGAAATTCAACAAACTTTTCCGCCCCGGTTGTGAAGCATCAAATCTACAGTCCGTACTGACCAGTCTGAAACTAGCGACAAAACCGGTTTTGTTGCACTGTACGATCGTGCGACGCTTCTACCGAGTTGTGATTATCTCACCGGTAAAACAACACCTTCATAGCTACGTGCCGGGCCGTGTAACAGTTGGGGGGGGGGCTAACAGTGTTTAAAATCTCTTAAATGAAATACATCAGAAATGAATAATGACGGTAACACCTGCGACTAATGACAGACAGACAGCGAGATTCCTCTCTGGAAAGTTTTACTTGAAGAGCAGACATTTTAAATTAGCGAGCTCTGTGCACACGTGCCGCGGATGTGGAGAAACGAGAAACGCGGGATAATTACAAATAGGGGGAAAACAAACTTATTAGACGCTTAACGAAGTTAATTGAAACTTCCTTAAGTTCGGTAAAACATAATTAAAGTAACATGTAAATCTAGGTTAGTTGTTTCAAAACAAAAACTACGTTAAAAATACTTCATTGCGTAAGTCATAACACACATTTATATTTTTATTTATTGAAGCCAACCAGCTGCCCTCAGCAATGGTAATTTATTGATGCCCCCTTATTGACACATAGCTGAACGGAAGATTATAGGATTTTTCTGCCAAGAATTTTTCAGATTATGGGAAAAGTAGAAGTAAGTAGGTTGGCAAGGGCGATTGACTACGATAGTAGAACTCTGAGATATGTGAGTTGCCACTCCTAGCTGTAAGAACTTAGAGTCTTGCTGTCGTGCAAAAGCAGCCGAAGTGCTCTACCGCTGTTGAGTTGTAAGCGTCTCTATTACTTGGCTCAGTTCTTTGCAGCATAGGTACATTCACGTACATTTGTTGATATGCTGTTACTGCTGTGCTTTATAATAAGAAACTGTGATCCACACCGGCTTATATGCTGAATATCGGCTAAAATAAATTTGCTGAATATTTTTTATTACAGTACTGCCTAGGTTCTGATGTGTGGACCTAGGCCATCCACCATGATCAGTGCTTACGATTGTCATGAAACACTGTTTTTCATCGTAATGAACAATGCTTTAAAAATAAGGAATTAGTACCGTACGTACGTGCGTCGCGCTGCCAAACGTAAACTTACTGACTGACTGACCGAACCCGACGTTTCTTAACTTAGAATATCGTTTCCAACAAATAAATGTGTACTGTTTTGCTTAATAATAGCTAGATGACTCTGTTACGGTGTTTTAAATGGTAAATGGCTCGGGCCCGTCTCACACTTGATGTGTTTGAAGTTAGCAGATCAAATCCTAGCAGATCAAAAATGAAGTAAAGTTCTATCTCCATCCAACATAGTTGTACAGTTCCTGATAAATTAAAATTACAGTTCTCGTTATTTAATTCAAAAGAACAGAAATTGGAACATGATCTGCTAATTTCGCACAGAATTTGCACAGCAGATCATTCTTTTCGATTTTTTTCTTTTTGAAATTGTTTATTGCGTGAGTTGTACAGTTCTATGAATAGTTCTGCAGGTAAATAAATTGTATAACGAAAAAAAAAATCTTTTTAATACCCAATGAGAATATTGATATTGCTTAAATAAAAGTTTTGGCAACGACAATTTTTCTAGGGATCTAAGATCCAAGATCCTTAAACAATTCTTCAAAGATTCCTAATAGTTTACCTAGTGTTGAATTTTTTTTAAAAATTTTTAGCAACTTTGATAATAATTCATGATCTGCTAGCGCTTACATGAGAGTTTTGGCCTTTAGAATTTTTCAGATTCGAATCAAATAGTTATTATTTTTATCTGTTGGTTTTTACGTATATGGTTTTTTTTGAACATTTCAAAAATACCTAGTTCACTTTGATGACATGTTTATTCAAAAATAAGCATTTTCAATCGGTCAAACTTTTGGATCATATTTATAGTGTCAAGATAAAGTTATTTGTACATTTGTAACATTTAATTCCAATTACGGTAGTAATGAGATGCGTTTCATTGTTGATTATTCTCGTAAAAAAATATAAACCAACTTTATTTTCGTCATTACTCCGTTAGTTTTTATGCTAGAGAACTTCAAAAAAACGCATTTTAAAGGGTTTTTAATGTTATTTAAGAAAGATTCTGAGCACTTTCATTGTAAAACATACCGTTTTTTCGTAATTCAATGTTAAAATATATAAATTTGTCGTTAAAAAAATAAGACTTCCCTTCAATGAGCTATAACTGTGTTAGTATTGAGTCTACATAAAAAAATAAAAAATAAATTGTTTGATTTTTCATAACCTACCAATTTGATAATGACAGATTTTTTAAATACATCAATAGTTTATAAGTTATATGTGAAAAAACGTCAAAAAACGTGTTATAGGGACTGCTGAGTATCGTTGCTTGGTTTATTGCCCGCGATACTTGGGACTCTGCCTGAGCGTTAAGCGCTTTTCAGTTGCTGGGAAATCGCTTCTCGGCCAACTGTGGGTGAACTTTCGCGTTCTCCAACCCACCCATAACGCGAAGTTTATCGAAGCGATGCTGTGTGTTTTTGTGTGTGTGTGTGTGTGTGTGTGTGTGTGTGTGTGTGTGTGTGTGTGTGTGTGTGTGTGTGTGTGTGTGTGTGTGCGTTTTCGTAGTCGCAGAACTACTACGCATAGTGGTGACCCTCGCTTGGCTCTTTGACTGACGCTGATTCGACCGGCCTGAGTCCGGCCTGGGTTAGATCGCTAGTGTCCGCTTCAGCGGTTCGCCACTCCGCGCATTCTCACGTTTTAAGTGTCGATTGAGTTTAAGTTTGTAAGAAATACAGTTCCGAGTACCCCAGGGCTGGTGGGTGAGATCGTATAGCTCTCTTCAGAGTTGCGATATACATTAACGTTTCTGAATTCGACGCATCTCGTTGCTCGGGGGGAAACCTAACGGCGACAACGTAAGCCCAGCCTCAGTAGGTGTTTAGGTATTCACCAAACAAACCGTACTCTTGCTCCCCGTCAGCTATGACGGGGAGTCACTAGTTACTCAAAATCTACATCTCGGCCACACTCTTAATGGCCGAGCTACTCAATGGTTTGTCTCCGGACCAGCTAGGGGCAATCGTCGAAGCTCTGATTAGAGATCGCCCAGAGCTGGTCCAAGTCTGCATTACCAAGGCTGTGGGGACCGCCCTCCCTATGTCCATTACAACCCCGAGCCCGTCCGACCCGTCGCGTTCGCCTCCGCGTTCCCGAGCCCCCGTGATCCGTGACCGGCGCGGCGCCCCTGCGACTTGCTCGCTGCAATCTTTGGGCCCCCGCGTCCACTCGCCCCCCACTACGGTGGCAGATGTGGTCTCCTCTCGGCCAGTAGCTCCGTCGCACCCTCCGATCCCAGCCCCCTCAGAGACTGCTCCCTCATCCCTGGATGCCGTAATGTCCACTAAGTCGGCGTCGTCCTTGAATGAGTACGATGAAGGCTTCAAATTGGTCGGCCTGGGGACAAAAAAGGGAAAAAGCGGAAGAAGACCGCCAAGTCCCAAAAGACTTCGGCGTCATCCCCTCTGGAGTCTTCTCCCCCTCTCCCCCTCCCTCCGACTCCGAGGCCAAACGCTTTAAAGAGCTCAGGGCTTCCTCGTCCTCCTCTGCGGCCAGCCAAGAGCCAGCCGCCATGGACAGCACCCCCACCACCTCTTCTCAGGCCGACCGTCCCTCTTCGGGTCGGAAGGAAAATCTCCGCCCCCCATTGTCATCAAAGACAAGGGGGCATGGCCAAACATGAAGGTCAAGCGTATTAATTATACTCACGTACGCAACGATGCCGAGCGGATGCCGGCATCAAAGTGTAGGTCCCGAAACCGTCAGATTTCCGTAATCAGACGGCCTCTTTAACGGTTCAAAAATATGAGTACCATACGTACTCACTGGCCGAAGAACGTGTTCTAAGGGAGGGATAAAGGGAGTTCTGAAGGAATTCTCCGAAACTACCGTCAAGAATGACTTGATCGTCCAAGGCCTCTCAGTAAGGGAAGTACACCGGATGTACAACGGTCGAAGCAAGTCTGAGTGCTACGACATGGTGCTCGTAGTGCTCGACCTAACGAAAGAGCACAAAGCCATATTTAATATCAAAGATATTTGCAGCCTAGAGGGTGTCCGGTTCGAGACCCCGCATAAGCGGTCCACCCCCGGGCAAAGTCACCGATAACAGTTTTATGGCCACGCCCAGCGCAACTGCACACGCAGACCGCCCTGCGTGAAATGTCTACGAGATCACGTCACTCCGGACTGTGATCGCGTTTGCGAAAACGCATCCGAGCCGGTCACTTGCGTTCTCTGTGGGAGCGAGGGCCACCCTGCGAAGTACTGCGGGTGCCCAAAAGCTCCCAAACAGAACCAGCAAAACCTAAAAAGGGTAAATCACGCCCCTGCGCCCCCCGAAAACAGGCACCCTTCGTGCCTGCTCCCCTCCCTGCAGTCAACACCTAGAGCCAACCTCCAGCGCTAGTTGACGCAGGAAAATCAAAGTCAAATGAGACAGACAAATTTCTGTCTGCACTCGGTGGGCCCCTCATGTCCCGGGACATGCCGCGACCGCCGAGCCCAGCGCCTACGCCAAGTGCTGTAGCAATTCTTGCGCTCACTTTTATTTGTAGTGACAAACAACACGATCGTGTGGGGCGGTCAGGTAGCACACCAGAATCACGCCATTTATATTTACATTGAAAATAAGCAACAATTATTCATGTAATTTATCGATTGATCAACTTTTTTAACATTTATTTTTATTAAAATTAATCACACAAAGCACAATAATCTAACAGTAGGCTTTACAACTTAATAGGTAATAGTCGACCAACTTAAAAATATGTAGTCGGAGAAGTAAAAATTTCGTACAAGTTTTATTGAAAGTTTATGAACCATGTAAGATTATGGACAAATAAAATTATAACATTCTGAATTATAATACTTTCTAACTTAGTAACAATATTAGCGTTCGAATTCTGGCGCGGCGCTTGGCGGTACAACTTACTTTCGTAATAATCTAGCTGCTCTATCGTAAAAACAGTAACAAATACAAGTTTCAATCTTGCACTGATCTAGTGTGTGTGATAAAACCGGCGGTTAGCAGATCAAATCCTAGCAGATCAAAAATGAAGTGAAGTTCTATTTGCATCCAACATAGTTCTACAGTTCCTATCACATTCAGCCATATACAATAGGATGAAATATTGACAATAATTAGATAAATTAGACAAATAAATAGTTAAATATTTTTAAACAAAAATAGCGTTTCATGACGATAAATAAAATAGAAAAATATATTGTCATTAATACACCATGGAATTATGTATCGGTCTTTTCGATTGAGGAAATCGGATACCGAATAAAAATTTTAAGTTTTTAACCAGTTACTCAATTTTCCTTTGAATTTATTAAATTATGTTAATGATTTTATTTCCTGTGCGAGAGTGTTATAAATAGCTATACACATTGGGTATGATTGCCTCAAGATCAAGGATGTATTTGGGCGAACATCAAGAGCTAATCTGTCTGGGAATCTACTGTTTCTGTTGTATGCGTCGCAAGCCTTTTCAAACATACTCGAATTAAACTTTGCAAATACAGCTGATTCCAATATATACATTTTTAGCTTCTAGGGTATAATAAATATGAAAATGTAAGTAGGTATTTTGATGATAGGATATATAAATAAAAGTCTGAAGTAAGTTTTTAAAAAATAAATATAAAATGTCTATAAGCTACTACCGTTTCGGAATCAAAGTTGCGTTCTAGCGAGAAGAAACAGCGAAAGAAACTCTCTAGCATACGCTCTTTTGAATTTTTTATTAGAATAACAAAAATATCACAACTTTTCCGAGATATAAAGCACTCTACTCTACTCATTAAATCTATGTTTCGAGTGAAAACATAAATAAGCCTTTAAGCATTTCTAAGATTCGTAAGCTATTCATATATTGCAAAAACAACAATTATAAGTACTTAAGGACCTTAATGACTGGTCCAGCCAAATGCCACAAAGAGCTAAAACTCTTAGCTAGGTATTACGTATGTTATATTAATTAAACATTTATACTATAACAAAATATACATAATAACAAATACACAATGAAATATCATCTTATCAAAGAAGCTACATAATCAATTGTACTTAACTGAAGTGTTTTAAATACTGGATTCTCATTAATTTTCGGCAGCGTCACTTTATACATTTTGTATACTATATACTTTCATTGATTTATTTAGTCAACCAACACAGTTTCAATCAGTCAATATAATTTATTCAATTTAGGCTACTATAATTGAGCACTTATGAATGTCACTACGCCATCGGTTCGTAAGTCTATAGTGCGGGAGACCTTGTACTGAGAAAAACCGGCAAAAACTCAGCACGGGCATTTCTTTTCTCTCTTTCTCTTACAGCGTGCACTTAAAATGTTGGGTAATGCCCTCCCCATCATAGAAGGACATTTTCCATTACAAACACAAAAAACATGAAATGCACAAGCACAACATAAAAAAGTATCTAATTGCAAAATATAAAAAAAGACAGTTTATGTATTCATCACTATATCCAATGTTGATAAACAAAACAAAAAAGTAAGACTCAATACAAGGATACAAAAAAGTTTGCAAGAGCAGACCAGCCTCCACAGGCGGCACCCGTTCAAAAGTATGACATATGAATCAGCCATCGCTTTGTTCAATTTTTATACAACCAGCAGTCTTTAATTCGAATTCACAACTTAGCCGGCTCTCTCTAGCCAACCCTTTTTATTTGTAGTGACAAACAACACGATCGGGTGGGGCGGTCAGGTAGCACACCAGAATCATGACATTTATATTTACATTATAACAGAACTGTTGTTGATCTTTGAACTGACTACAGATATTATTACCTATCCAATACAGTGTGTATTGGATAAGTATTTAGCTTTTTAAATTTAAAGCATTGGTGATCAGATTATATTAAGTAACTAATTTTAATTTTTTTAAATTTATGTCGTGGCTTGTATCGACCCCCTTCGGGTAAAATCGACCTCCAAGGACTTCTATCGTTCTTCGTGTGTAGCCAAGGATATCCCATTTTCTCCTGCTACCTTTACTAGTTCGTCTGTCCATCTAGCACATGGGCGGCCTCTAAGTCTTCGCCCTCCAGGTCCCAGCCATTTCAACGCTCTGGTAGTCCTCCTGTCGTCGCTATAACGGGCCACGTGCCCTTTCCATCTCCATTCCATTTGTAGTAAAAAAGTTAAGGTGTCAATTAGTTTATTTTGTTTGCGAATGTGATTATTTCTATTCTTGTTTTTTAATGTTACACCTAATAAGCTTCTTTCTATTCTTCTTTGTGTAGTTTGAATTTTGCTTCTAGTTTTTAGGTCGAATGTCCAAGTTTGAGAACCGTAGGTGAGACATGGTACAATTTCTGAATCCATATTTATTTTCTTCTTTGACGGTGTGTGTGGGTTGTGATTTAAATATTTCGTTATTAGCCTAGTATTCCTTCCAGGTTATTGATATTCTACAATCTATTTCATCCATGTTTCTATCTTTTCTAAAAGAAATCTGTTTGCCAAAATAAACGTAACTTTTTGCAAACTCTAGAGGGTTGTTATTTACCAAGATGGACGCGGTATGGTGGTTAGTCATTACTTTCGTTTTGTTTAGATTCATTGCTAGACCGTGTTTGTCACTAATCATATTGTTCAGTTGTGCAGAACTCTTCGATAGCAACTCTATGTCGTCAGCAAAACGGAGATGGCTTAGGTATTCATCTTTTATTGACGTGACAACGTCTTATAAATTGGTTTGCCGGGTGACACTTCAAGAAACTGCGTTACGCTCCGCTCACGTTATGCGCTCACAATGAGAGCGAGTGAGAGGCACGCGGCATGGTTAGCCCGCCTAAGAGCGAGAGAGACAGACATAAAAAGTGAAAGGCACAAGTTGTCACGTAAAACTTTCGCCCGTATACCGACTTTACAGGCAACCAGTTTTTTTTTTTAATTAAGTTTTTCGTTACGTCACCCTGTCTCACGTCTCTGTTTATATTGATTTTTGTACCCGTTTTGTCTTACTTTACTCTATGTGTACTATTCGCATATAAGTTTTTCAAAATGTTTATGTATTTTTATTATATGTTTGTTGTTTCTAATGCTTCCCAGATACTATCGTGTGATATAGTATCGAAAGCTTTTTTGTAGTTGACGAAAGCTACGTATTAATGTCTGCAGAATTCTATTTATTATTTCTATATAATCCAAAATCGGGAACTAGGCGTTGATCGGAAGATCAAGAGTTAATCGGGTGGTGTCCCGAGATCCCTTACCCCCACATCCCCTCGCGCGTTTTATATCCTATTTACGCAGTCTAGCTGAGATTCTCTGCGACGAGGCTAGTGAGAGTTTTTAAACGTAATTATGAGGAAAGGGCCCGCACACGTCACAATAATTTAGGAAAAGTTAAAGTAAATGGTAATTTATGATTTTTTTTTTCTGAATTACTACTACTACACTTCGGCTGTTGCAACCATTACTGCTCCCCCGGGTTTTGGGACGAGACTCTAAAGAAGTCTCAGCCCATAAAGCGCCTAACACTCAAGGGCTCCCCGCGGGGCGAGTTTAGCTTGTTTTGTCGCTCTTGGAGTCGTCCCTTCGACCGGCGTGAGCCTTGAACCCGAAGGTGAGTCAGCGCCTGGAAGGGAGTTCCCTGTTAAGCGGTTGCAGTTGCGAGTGAATGGGGGCGAGAAGCGCCCCGGCACTCTTTGATACCTCTTTTATGAGGTGAGCGTGCGGGCTGAAGGTTTTTGCGTTTGCCGAGGAACCTAGGGACGTCGGCATCGTGTGAGGAGTGGGGGGGCTACTAAGGAGAGGTCGACGAGACTAGTCTCGTTATCTGGATAGCGAGATCGTCGTCAGGGACTGTTAGTACGTGCCGAGGCCGCCTAACAATGGTTTTTTGACCATGCCGTGGTCGGTCGGGAGGGTCATAGTTTGTGGATTGCACAATTAATCCAGGGTCACACCAAGATATTTGGCCTTGTTTTGCCAAGGAATGGCACGGCCGTGGGCAGCCGGTTGTGAAAACGACGGCAAAGCTTTTGTCGGGATCCACTTCAATTCTCCATTTCCAAAACCATACGCCTAGGGCGGAGATTGTGGATTGTGTCTTTTAGATATTCGACTCACTTGCCTGCCGGTGGTGTAAATAGCAGTATTGTCCGCAAAGAGGGCTAATTTGGTACCTAGTGGTTTAGGGATGTCATAGGTGTACAGAATACAAGATAGGTGAGAACACGGACCGCGGACGAGGCCAAGAGAGGGTGCCTTCGACTCTAAAGCAAAGATATGCGATTCGACAAATAGTCTCGTATGATGAGTACGAGGCGGTCTGGCAACTGGTAGTTGTATAGATAATAAATTAAACCGTTTCGCTACATCGAAAAAGACAGCGCCCGTGTGACGAGGCTCACTTAGTACTGGTTGGAAGCCAGTGAGAATGTGTTCTGTGAAGACGAAGGACTTGGTGAACACACGAGTGTTGGGCGCGGAAGCCGAACTGCTTGTCGATTAAGATGCTCCGTATGATGTTCCGTAGGCGAGCGAGGAAGAGGCATTCGTTAAGTTGACTAAGGGACTTTAGTAGACTTATAGGGCGGTAGGAGGAAGGCTCGGTACGAGCTTTCCCTGGGTTGCGGATGCCTATGACAATTGCGTCTTTCCATTGAGAAGGAAAAATGCAATTGTCCATAGCAGCTTTAAAGATAGCTGCTAGAAGGCAGAGGAGCTAAAAAGTAAGGCGGTTTAAGATATTGTTAGAGATACCGTCCACGTAGGGGTTTTTCGGGGGCGTAGGTCTTTGATGACCTGCTTGTCCTCGTCGACCGTAGCGAGGGGCAGATGATCCTGTGGGGGCAGAGATGCTCTGCGCTCCTAAGTCACTGTCTTCCTCTAGCACGTGATCGGGATCGAATGGTTGTGTGCTTAAGGCACATTGGGCTTGAAGGCAAGACGCAAGGCAATCCGCTTTTCATCGTCATCGAACGCGGGAACATTATTGGCACGAGTTAGCGGAGGGAGGAAGTTGAAGGTGTCCAGGGTGATTTCATCGCTCTGGCTAGGCGCCAATAGGCTTGATGAGAAGGAGAGATATTCTAAAACGTTGGGCGCGAAGCTTAGCTTAAGCGGATCTTATATCTTACTAAGCTTTGTTTTCGGTAGTGAAAGCGCGATCGCGTCTTCAATGGGCTGCGTTGCGCTCAGTAATGAGGGAACTGATGTCCTGAGGCAGGATTAGGTGGTGGTAGTAACCGATCGGCACTTGTCTTGAGCACTTGCCAACGGTGGCGGTCAGGTGGCTAGTGAGTGAGTCGATAGCCACGTTTATATTGTTCGCGGACGAGAAACTGTCGGGAACGCGATCTAAATGTGGCGACTGGGATTTTCGATTAATTGCTTGAATTTATCCCAGTCCGTCACGCTTCTAGTGTCGGAGGAGTATCAGACGGGGAACCTAATCGGAGGAGGACAGGGCGGTTGTGTGAATCAAGTCCACCTCTATAGAGGGAAATCTTAGCCTTACATTCTTTAGAAATGCTATCTCGAGCACGTCAGGGCTGCAGCGGGCGGCATGGGGAAAGTAGTTGGGCGTTATGGGAGCAATGATGTCGAAATTTAGTCATTTAGTCTGTCAACTAGTTGGTCCAGGAGTATGCATCTCCATATAGTGACTAAAAAGTCGCCTAAATTTAAGAGCGACTGAAAGTCGCCCTCGACCTAGTCTTTTGAGGGAGAGAGATAAACCGATGCAATGATGATCAACTGGTAGCCATTCATCGCTAGGCGGCAGATGGATGTTTCTAAATTCGCCGGGCCTAATTCTAAAGGGCCGGAGGATCGATTGGTGAGCAATGCAGGGAATGTCTATAATAGATAAGAGTGCCTGAGGCGGGAGGCAGTACTATCATCACGGACGGTGCGATAGTTCGCAATCGAAGGGGTGCGGATAGCGGGTTTAAGGAACGTTTCCCGGGACATACATACCTACAGTTTTACTTCAACATTTTGATATTTTTGTCTACCGGTACCGCGGTAGCTCAACTGACAAGGCATATTGCGACTTATTGCATTCTCGGCAACAATGGCCAGGTCACCTTAAATATTCTTATTAATTGTATATAGTCTACTCAAATTGTGTTGCACACGATTCAAAAATCCTACTTATATATAAATTTAAAAGTTTGTATGTCTGGATGGATGTTTGTTACTCAATAACGCTTCAGCCACTGGACGAATCGGGTGAAACTTGGCACACCTAAAGATTAGGTCCTGGAATAGCACATAGGCTATCCCAAAAAATTCAAAAGTTTTCGCTGGAATAACTATAGCCGAGCTTGAACGAACTTTAGCTATAGCTACGCTTGCTATAGCGAACTTCATTAGTATAATTAAGGAGTTCCACGCCGATAACCGAGTTCAGGGCGGGCGGAGCCACTGGCAAAATCTAGTAAAACATATATTAATAAATGAGTACACATTTGGGACCTTTTTCCAAGAAAGAAGACTATTAAAAATTACGAAGTTCATAGAAGACTCCTAGATATCTGTATCTAGAGGCATGTGCCTTTTATAACTTCAGTCTTGTTCTACGCAATGCATAACTTTGTTTAGGGTAACCAAGTTCACATCGTTTTAGCTTATTTTTATTAATGGAAAATTGAAACTGATCACTTAGGATCATATCGTTTACAACGTCATATGTTTTCACTGTTAGGGCACCGGCCTACCCATACATTGGGTGAGCTGACTTGTGCTTTTTGGACCAGGATTATATACAATGAAAAAACCCAGTGAAACACGCTGGAACTATGAATAAACAGAGTTTAGAGGACTGTTAAGCTGGAAATTGTTACACAAAATGCGAAATGCCCGTCCCGTAAGATTAGTTTTTTCTGAGATTCGGCCAGGTTCAAGGGGACTTTTTCGCAATTTGTTCGCAAATGCGAGTCTCCCGTGAGACCACTACTTTAGCCGAACAGTTAAAAGATTTTGGAAACCGTAATTGTTGACACTCATTGATTGAGGAAACCTTAATTAATGCCCCTTTTCGATTGTGAAAACCTTTATTAATGGCCCTCTTCGATTGTGGAAACCTTAATTGTTGGCCCTCTTTGATTGTGGAAACCTTAATTGATGGCCCTCTTTGATTTTGGAAACCGTAATTGTTGACATTCATTGATTGAGGAAACCTCAATTTATGGCCCTCTTCGATTGTGAAAACCTTTATTAATGGCCCTCTTCGATTGTGGAAACCTTAATTATTGACACTCATTGATTGAGAAAATCCTAATTGATGGCCCTCTTCGATTGTTGATACCTTAATTGTTGACACAATCATACAAGTTATCCCATTAATCGTTATTTCTATTATAAAATTATAGGCGACCAGATTTTGTTAATCAGTAGGTACTGATTTTTGTACGTAACTATCTACTACAAAAAAAAACTAAATCTATTATAAGATATTAAGGATTAAAGCAAAGTAGTGATTCATCCAACAAGACTTTGATTTATTCAAGTATAACAGACAAAGGAAAAGAACCCGAATGTTTTTTAAGAACGGACATTTAATACGCGTTTAATTTTATTGAGGTATCTAATAAAATTTTAAATGTGTCGCTTAAGGTACGCGAGCTTTTCGCTGCAAAAGAACGACAATTTGAGTAGTTTGTCCCGGCATGTCGACAGCCCTAGCGAGCAACTTGTCCCGGCAAGTCGTCAGCCCTAGCGAGCAACTTGTCCCGACAAGTCGACAGCCCTAGCGAGCGACTTGACGCGTCGACGTGCGAACAGAAAAGCAAGATTAATGACTCCGCGAGCCCTGAGCCCTCCCCGACGCGCGGCGGCGCCCTTGTGTCTCCAACACATAAATCATGCAGCCCTTTGATGTGTTATTTACTTTGGGGAGTTCATTTTTGTCACTCAACAAGAAAATATTTTCAGGAATGCCCTTCATCAAGCTGTCACATATTGTTTGAACGTCGTTTGAACTGAGACATATGTCTTTGTTAATTTGAATAATTAGAAAACTAATAAATCCTTTGATGTTTTCGTCAGTTTTTGGGTGAGTAAACTAAAACTGTTAATTTATTTCCAACATTTAGGTAAACATTCAATTGTTACAGGTAATGAATCATAGCATTGCATATACGGGATTCCTACTAAACAACAAAGTCATGTTTGGAAATTTGAAGGCCATGGACACCGGTTTCAGTTGCATACAGAAAATTCAATACATCATTGTAATGCAACTGGTGCATTGAAATAATGTAGATCAGATGCTACGATTTCTCTTTTGTTTTCGCTAACAATTTTGCCTTTTAGCCTTTTGGCCCGTGCCGTAAAGGAGAGCGCGCACTAGCAACTTTGTCTTCGCAATAATTTTATCTGGTTTGTATGTAAGTGCTCAATGTCCCCCGGCTGTCACTTCGCAACGTGCGCGCACTTTCACGCATTGTTGCAGAGACAAAAGTGCCGCCTTGTCGTGGCGAGAGGGTTGAGTAGCGCCAGACAATCCAGTCCGGTGAAAAACCAAGAAAGTCCTACGTACGACCAAGTCGACCACGTAACTCCGAAGACCGTTCTGGTGATTGCTCCAAATGGAATCTGTTATCGGAGTCTATCAGCGGATGCAGAAGTGGGCGGGCTGGGTGTAGGGTCACCGGATGATTTTTTTTTCAATTCTCGACGTATCCAAGAGGAGAATAGTGGAGTTACACTTTCATTCTTTCTCTCATTTATGCGGCGGTGAGGGTAAAAACTGCTCGATTCTGCCAGGGCGTCTGCGTCTTTGTCGCAGGCCGACGCCGTGGGGGCCGTGAAAGAATGCAAGAGCGTTAACATGGCCCCTACATGGTGTCTGATGGACACCTCTTGGCTTTAGTCGATAAGAATTCGGCATAACCTTCGCACCTACCCCGCGACGCGGTGGTATTCATGAGGATATCCCAGTGACAAAAAGTAGAGGTCCTAGACATTTGCAAAACAAATTAGATGACGGACTGGATAGACCAATAAGTGCCTGTTTTTTTCATTTCCTAATTTTTATATTAAATATGTTTAAATAAATTTTATTGTTAAAGTGCCCGAAGTGGGCGGGGCTTGCGCAAGCCAGAGTACCCGTTTTTAGCCGCGTTTTCACCCCTTTGGGAAAATTATAAATACTGGTCCTACAGTTCCGAGAGCAAATACTTTTTTTAGGAAATTTTGTCTTCCATTAGAATCTTTTTTAGATTTCAAAAATCTTGATTAGTTTTTGAGATATTTGCAACAAAACACCAAATCCCCCTTTCTTTTTGAAAATTGTTTATAACTTTTGCAATTTTTTTCGAGCGGAACTTAATTTTTTCCAAAATCACTAGACGCGATTCCGAATCGAATGACTATTTTTCCGAGACTGATAAAGAAAGTTGAACAAAAAAGCACTTGTTGACTATACTAATACTTTTTCTGCCAATTTTCACTTACCAAGTCAACTTTTTAAGAGTCGCCGGGGAGTTTAAACTTCTAACAGGTCAAAAGTATTTTTGACTGCAGGTCTTAATCAATAGTAGTTTTTACCAATATTTCAGACCAAAGTACTTTTTGACTAAGGCCTGTAGTCAGAAGTACTTTTGACCAAATTTTGTAGTCAGTTAGTTGGGTGATTTGGGCGTATGTTTTCCGCACTTGGCTTCACAATTGGGCCATTGTACGTAAGTTACCAGTCTGTCCGTCGTTGGCTACTTATACCATTTTAGCTCTGTCCTGAAGTCTAGGTGTCAGATGATCCTTAGTGCCTCACTCAAAGTTTTCGGACTATCTAGAAGTTTTGCCCGCTGATTGCTCACATTTCTGCAGTGCAAGATCACGTGAGCTAGTGTCTCCTCGGCATACAGACAGCTTCTACTTAGGGGACTGTCAGTGATGCCGATGTTAAAGAGATATTTATTTAGTTGACAGTGGCCTGTTATTATGCCAGTATGTGGCGGAGATTTTTCCTATTGAGTTGCAATAGTTTTTGCGACAGGTGCTTGTCCAGGGATGCGAGAACACCCTTAGCTTGACTGCAATCCCTTTACTCCACCCACTGTTTTTTGTGTATTTGTGTGGTTCTGTCACATAACCACGTTATTATTTGGGTAAAGGGTATAGGTACAATTGGTTCGGGTCTCATTATTTTAGTGTCTGATCCCCTCTTTGCCAGTTGATATGCTGCATCACTGCCCAGTGAGCCACTGTGGCCACGTATCCACTGAAAAGTTACCTGATTCTTAGGTGAAATTTTTTGCAGCTCACTATGACACTCCAGGATTAGTTCACTATTGATGCAAAAGTTGTTATTAGAGCTTGTAGCACAGCAGCGCTGTCGCTTATGTTTCTAGACAGGACTGCTGTTGCCGCTCGGGTAATCCCAAAACATTCTGCCTGGAAGATCGTAGCTGCCTTAGGTTATTGATATATTGATATCCAGATCATAGGAGAAGACTCCTGCTCCGGTTCCAGACTTTGTTTTAGAGCCATCGGTGTAGATCCTTACTTCATGCATATTGGAGCTGTCTTTTTCTTCGTGAAGTTAGATACGGTATTTTTTGTCAACGACAAGTGTTTTAGGGTAATATCATCTTGCATCTATCATTAGGAGTTCGTCGCTTATCGCTCATCTCCTTGAGGTGTGCGTGAGTGATTCTGGTATCCTGTTTCCATAGCCCTACTTTCTCCAGTCGTATGGCTGCAATGACAGCTTCTTGTATTATGACGAGATGTAGGGGTTTAAGCTTAAGTATGACCTCTAGTGCTGCATTGGGGGTTGGTATACAAGTTCTCAGTTGAGTTCGGGGCCACCAAACTACTGCACCATACGTGAGCATGGGTCGGATTATGGCTGTGTAGCGCCATAGGATTATCGATGGTTTGAAGCCCCATTCTTGCCTGGTTCCTAGTTGTGCACGCTTTGTTTATTACCGAGTTCAAATGGCTACTCCAATTCATCTTGTGGTCTAGGATTACGCCTAGAATTCGCTGGACAGCGTGAGTTCCTTCCAAAATAGTTTTGGCATGGTCGCATTTGGATTTTCCTTTTATTGATGTTGTACCCATCTTTATCTGCGCGATGCGGATACTAATAATTGTTAGCATTGCGGGGAACCAGCCTATGTCTATTTGGTTATTTATTGGTTATAACTACCGATGTGATTGTGGATGGTTTCTGCGCGA
Source organism: Apoda limacodes (assembly GCA_946406115.1). Classification (NCBI taxonomy): domain Eukaryota; kingdom Metazoa; phylum Arthropoda; class Insecta; order Lepidoptera; family Limacodidae; genus Apoda; species Apoda limacodes. Next base: position 53,390,380 of record OX291541.1, read on the forward strand.
TGCGGATACAAATAATTGTTAGCATTGCGGAGAACCAGCCTATGTCTATTTGGTTATTTATTGGTTATTTTTTTTATTCAGTCTTTCTCTAAAAGAACCTGCGGTCTACGCTACACAATTAGGTCCTACCACTCAGACGATCACATAGCCAAACCTTCGAAAAATTTATACTTCAATTTTCAAGTTTCGTGTTCATATTGTCTTATAATCTTTTATGTTCTTACCGGTTAGTTAGGTAGTTACGTTTAGGGTAGGTAGTATATGTTCTTTGGGGGGTTAGTTAATATGTCAAGGACAAATTCCGTTTTATTCGATTTTGATTTTTTATATACCACTAAGGTGGCAAACAAGCACACGGTCCGCCTGATGATACGGTCACCGTGGCCTATGGACGCTTGCAACACCAGGGGTATCACTTGCGCGTTGCCGACCCTTCAAAAATCCAATAACTTCTTTCTTGAATAACCCCATACTGTAGTCCTTAGAGAAAACATTAAACAACAGGGAGCTCATTCCATAACCCAAGCGTTCGCGGGAGAAATTTTTTAAGAAATAGTTTTGTACGAAATCATAGCAAAATTTAAACGTTATTTCCGAATAAAAAAGAAGTGTAAAAGTAGTAAAAAAAAGGATACATGGGCCCGCCGACCCCGCCGCCGCGTGCGCGTGTATTGCACGTCAGCCAGCCCCACTCTCGTTTCGATTCTCATATTTTACGCCAACAGTAATTGAACGCATTGTAAGTAAACAAATTAAAAGCAAACCCACACAAGATATAAACGACATACCCTGTAATTTGTTATTACTGCGTTATCTCCTGTGTTAGCCGTATTATTTAACGATTGCATTAAAAGGGGCATCTGTCCCGACGGCCTTATAGATAATAAAGTAAGGCCAGTTTACAACGGAAAAGGTGGACGATTATATCCAGTTATAGACCCATCACAATCGTACCTACTTTCTCAAAAGTTCTCAAATTAGGTTTGTGCAATCGAATTAACAATTTCATGGACGAGAATCAGACACTAAGCTCCACGCATGACGCATACCGCGCGGGCCGGTCCTCGGTGACCGCGGCGCGCGAGCTTGTACGCGCGGTGCTGGCGGCACGAGAGTGCAAAAACAAAGTTGCAGTAATCTTCTGTCATCTTCTGCGACATGAGTCGCGCCTTTGAGCTAGCAGATCATAGCGTTCTAGCTGATAAGTTTGAACATTACGGGTTTAGAGGCCCTGCTTAAGATTTATTAATGAGCATATTGAGGAATCGCGATCAAACAGTTGTGATCTGCGGTGGAAAGGAAAGGTCAGACAAGCTTGACATAGAAATTGGAGTGAGCCAGTCAAGTACTCTTGGTAACCTCCAGTTTTCATTGCTAGTTAATGACCTGCCCGACGCCATAGAAAACGCTCAGATTCTGATGTATGCTGGCGACATATCGGCCATAGTCTCTTCTCCCACCCAGCAACAACTCGAAGACCAACTAGTAAATGTTATAGACCAATTTTAGACATAGACATACATTTATTTGGTACTAGAAAACACACACAATACAAAACAAAACACAGATATACGAAAAATTTAAAACATATGAACAAAAAAAATAACAAAAAAAAATAATAAATTTAAAAGCAGGACTATACAGAATATTGTGAGTGCTATGATGCCAAAATTGGACACCGACTCAGCAGATGCTGCAACACGAGTGTTACAGCGCTGATTTTCAGCGACGCCCATGGTGGAGGTGTATCCGCGAGACTGGTAGTCGTGTGTATTGTTTAATATATAATTATACTTACTTATAATGATAACTAATTGCATATAAATATAAAAGATTAAAGAATATGAGCATACCTACAAGATAAAAATATCCATACAAACATGCATATAAATACATTTACACATACATATATACACATATGAATCATTGACTATAACTAACTATTTTGGCCACTGCAAATGAAAATCTTTTTTTGTAATTCCAAATAATATCTTTTTAATTTTGACTTAAAAGTTTTTAAATTATTTAGATTGCGAATAGGTGAAGGTATATTGTTCCAACACTTGGTGGCCGAGTATCTAAAAACTGCCTTGAAAACCGGTCGTGCGGTATTGAGGTATTTTTAATAAGCTATCAATGGTTCTCATACTCCACACGTTATCTTCTCTACGCCAAATAAATTTTATATTTAGGTATTCTGGTTTACCGAATTTTATTACGCCAAACATAAGTGTCGCCAGGTTCAAGTCCCTACGAGAATTCATGTTGAGCATATCTGCGTTATTTAAATATGGGCTCACGTGACTACGTGGAGGGATGTAAAAAGCGAACCTGGCACACGCATTTTGCACTCGTTGGATTACCCGTAAAGTTTTTGCCAGCAACCTGGGGCCATATACAACATCGGCATAACCTATCTTATTTAGGATTTATGTGTCACAGAGTCTTATGCGTAGGTCCTCACTGAGAAAGCCACGTACTCGGTATAATACCTTTAACCTATAGAAGCAGTTTCGAGCGATCTCAAGCACGTGAACTTCAAAGCGTAACCTATCGTTCATCACGACGTGCAGTCAAAAGCACGAGAAAAGTCGAGAAGTACCATAATTGTTCCACTTCCTATATCCTGTGAAGCCAAGATGTTATCCACCACATCGATTAGAGCCGTAGCAGTGCTGCGAGACTTTCTAAAACCTGACTGAAAAACAGGTAGCATATTTTTGTTCTCTAAGTAAGGGGTAATTCCATCTAAGCTCTTTCTAAAATCTTTGAAAGGCAACAAGGAATACTGATAGGTCGTAGATCCTTAAAATGTGAGACTTCTTTGCCTTTGGGCAAAGGTGTCACTAGAGCTACCTTCCAGGGAAAGGTGGATGTAAGTATAGACATATTGACAATTGATGTAATGACTTCTAGTGTGTATGGAAGAGTTAGTATAAACATATCTAAAGAGATGCTATTACTACCTAAAGCATTTGATTTTTACGACTTTATTATTTTTGCTACTATACTTTTTTCAATAGGCTTCAATATAAAGGACGAGTCAGTATACCTGTTAAATTCGAAGTAGGTCATATCAGATATAGATATAGTACTATTTCCAGGCACTGTGCAAAAATGGCGATTTATTTCATTGGGATTATTTAAATGGTTAAGAAGGTCAGCATCACGCGATTTGCCAGAGACATTAACGGAGTTTTTGAGATTTTTCCAGAGACCTCGAGAGTTGTTTATGTTTTGATTTATGTATTGATTAAAGTATGCACGTTTTTTATTAATTATAGCAGAGTTGACGCATTTTTTGAGCTCTTTGTAATAGTCCTTATGTTTTGCAAGACCCGTAGATCGATAACGCTTATGACTCTCATTTCTTAAACGCATCATCTGTCGCACCGTGTAAGTAATCAAAGGGTGAGATTTTTCTTAGCTATTACGCTTTTTACCGGAGCAAAGAAATCGAAAAGTGTAAGTATTATAAAATTAAATCTAGATATCATCTGGTTTACGTCTGACAAGTGCGTAATCGAATCCCAGTCGATCGCATTAATTTATCTATTAAAAATATTAAAATCTATATCTTTAATGGAACGGAATGTAAACCGATGTGGAGTACGTTTTAATTTTTTTATATGCATTTCGCAAGTCAAAAAGGCATGATTACTTAAACTAGGTTTATAATCTACAAGTGAATTAAGCACTGGAAAGTCACTACAAATTAAATCTATTTGGGTTTCACTATGTCCGGTAAAATTAGTAGGTTGGTTTATATATTGTGTCAAATTTAAATATTGAATAAAATTATTGAATTTCATGAAGCTCAAATCGGAAATCAATAAATATATATTAAAATCACCTAACAATATTAAGTAATCGTTATCAGGAAAAGATACGATCGTGTCGGTCAAAGTGTCAAAAAAGGTATTGACATCGAGCCACGGCGGTCCATAAGCGGTACCCACATTGAATTTTATGCCGTTTACCGTCAATCTCACCACATCTGTTCGACGCGCGGCGTAGGGGGGTGCTTACACACTCGCACAGTAAGTCCGCGTGCGCACGCTGGCTGGCCGGGGAACGTGAAGTAATCGGTAGTCGGGGAGTTCGGGAGCTCGACAGTCGTGACCCTCGCGCAATCATGTCTCATTTATAGCCATAATGTCGATATTGTGCTGTTCCATCGACACAATAAATTCTTCATGTTAAGTGCCGAGTGATCCGGGATTTAGAAAACCAACTTTAATATTATTTTTATGCGGAGCCATAAATAACAGTAAATAAACACAGTTTACTCGTAAAGGTATGCAGCATTCCAATTAAAATTTGACATGTTTCTAGATTAAACCTCGGCGCTATATAACAGTTGAGTAGGGAATATGGGAATAAAATGTTAAAATATTTTAAGTTATAAAATAGATAGATAATAATATGAACAATTTTAACTAGTAAGTGATACTGATTTAATACTGTAAACATAATATGGTATTCAAATAAGATTTTTTGTATTACGGGATAAATCAATAAATGCGAAACTAATAAACCTCTTTGAGCACTACATCCGAAATCTATTGGCATCACAACACTCACACTAGAGACATTCTTGAGAGATAGCAAATTGCGTGATAATATATATACTTGTGATTTAAGCAGAGATATATACAGCAATACAAGCAAAACATATAAAAACGACTTTGTCACAAAATTTGGCGAATAACAAACACAAAAATGCACACAAAAATTGAAATAAAAAGCGAAAATAAATAAATGTGGGATAGTTAGCCAACTACTGTTTCGCCAAAAACCTTAAAATCGACGTCGCTTCGTATTCGATGAGCATCAGCGTCCTGACGCGCGTACATGCGGCCGTCGCGCGTCCACACGTACTTCCAGCCGAGCCGTCTTGCTTCCTGGCGCGCCTTGTGAAACAGCTGGCGGTTTATCCGAGTTAAACGCGTTCACGTAAAACTTGCGCGGCGGGCCAGGCAGGTCGAGGCCCGTGGTATCGGCTGATCGCGCAGGGCGCGCCGCGCTAGCTGCACGGCGATGGTCCGCGACCGTGGCGCACCTTCCCCATCAATGTGACTACGTGACGGGCCAGAACGCTCTGCACTTATGATGTCCCGTTCATCAATGTTCACATCTAGCTCCCCAGCTACTAAGGCTACCACATACACTAGATTTTCATCATTGACCTCGGGAATGCAGGTGATATCGACATCGGCAACTAAATGGTTTTGATCACGATCGTTTAGTTCCACTTTGAGGCGTTCTACCGTATCCAATAATTTCTTATTTTGTCTGCTCTCAGTTGAAACTTTGCTCAATCGCTCCTCGAGCACTGCCACTCTTCCTTCCACACCGTTGAATCGCTTTTGCAGGACGTCGGACGGTGCTAACCGTACAGCTTTTCGAACTTAGTGCTAAAATTGGCAAGCTCATGGCGCATAGCCACAATTTCAGGAGTGAGCTCTTTTAAATCTGATTTTTGGATGTCATCACTCGCAGACGGCGAGGACTCAAAACTATTATTTTTATTTAAGTCCGGTTGGGCTTTGATCGGGGTCTCAGTGTTGTCTTTTCTGGGTTGTTTACTTACGCACTCTGGACATAACCATTTTTGTGGCAACTTGGTATTATTGGAAATTTTTAAACAAATTCTGTCATATAAGCTACTACAGCCACTACATTTCACACCTTCCGCCGCTGCGACAAATTGCACATTGCGAAAAGCACTACACTTTGACATTTTAACGTGTGATTTTTGTACAAACGTTGAATTCTGAGATAGAATGCTATATCACTCTGAGCCCTCCCAATAAGCGGAGCAATCTCGTACAGAATTCAAAACACACTCTGACATACACACTCACAACACACGTAACTCGTACGACTTAGTGACATGAGCACACCGCTTGGCAAAGTCTGACAAGTGCGTCTATGTTGGCGGCCCAGCTATCTATAACAAATTGCCTAAAGTTATCTCTAACAGCGAGTTATTGGGATGTTTTGGTTGGTCTTAAGCGATGGTTGTTAGGTAAAGCCTATTTATTTATTTATTTATTTATTACAACTGACAAAAATGTTACATATTTCGTAAAAAAAATATCAGTATCAGGGTACTGAGAGATCAAAGCGTTGAGCAAGCGGCAGGCCTGGAGGACGGGAGCGTGTCGGGCGCGTTCGGTGCGGGCCGGGGGCGCCGTGTGCAGGGGCCGGGGGCGTCGTGAGCAGGTGCGCACGCGCGGCATAGGGCCCAGCTGACCAACCCTTGGTACCACTACGCCACAATACTCTAGCACGCTTGGGCTGTCTATCGTATTATGAAAAACAAGGTAGATGTGCTTAAGGAGTGCCATCTTACGCCTTAGCTCTAGGGTATCCACTCCAACCATTCCCCCTACGAACAGAGAAGGGAACAGGTAAGGATAATACCCATTCCCCCCACGAACAGAGAAGGGAACAGGTAAGGATACTACCCATACATTTTTTTATATATAAACCGAGCAAATTTTTTTTTTGGACTCGTTCCCTATGAGGTTATACTTAGCCTCAGGTGGGTCCCAGATGATTGCATTATATTCTAATATGCTGCGGCCATATGCATTGTACAGTACCAGTATTGGTGCGCTGTCTCTAAAGCATGCAGTCTGCCTCATAACGAACCCTAACGCTTTAGAGGCTTTATCGCAAATTGCAACAATATGGTCTCTAAATGTAGTGTAGTGTAAATGTAGTGATTCCGATAGCTCCAGTCAGCCACACTGTCGATATCGCCCTGCAATAGTGAGCAGTCAGTCGAATTGTGAATACTAAGAAAAAGCTTCAGATCGTCGGCAGATATAGAGCATTTTGCCGCAGTGATAACCTTTGGTAACTTGTTTATGAAAATAAGAAATTGCGTAGGTCCAAGCGTACTGCCTTGGCTTATTCCTAAAGTGGTTTCATAAAAATCGGAGCAGTAGCCTTTGAGTTTAACGTATTGGTTTCGGTCACAGAAATAGCTAACAAATAATTTTACATGGTCAGGAGTAAATCCGATTTCGAAAATTTTTTGTTAAAGGACGTCATTATCAACACGGTCAAATGCTTTTTGATAATTAAAGTATGCCACATAAACTTGATTACCTTGATCCAGCTCCCTAGTCACATAACTCACAAAGTCCATGTGGCTAGTTACCGTAGACCGGCCAGCGCGGAAGCCGTGTTGACAATTTGTCACGTATGGACAGATTTGATGAACTATGTGGTCGTTCAGGATAACTTCAAAAACTTTGCTAAAGCCACACATCACGGCTATAGGTCTATAATTGCCGACAACCGATTTCAGTCCGTTCTTAAACACTGGTGTCACTCTAGATATTTTCCAAACTTTTGGATACACTGATTAAGACAATGACAAATTCAAATTCAATATAATTTATTCAGTTTAGGCTACAATTATTGAGCACTTATGAATGTCACTACGCCATCGATTCGTAAGTCTATAGGGCGGGAGACCTTGTACTGAGAAGAACCGGCAAGAAACTCAGCAAGAGCATTTCTTTTCTCCCTTTCTCTTACAGCGTCCAATTAAAATATTGAAAAATGCCCTCCCTATCATAAAAGGACACTTTCCATTAAAAACATAAAAACCATGAAATATAAAGCACAAGCACAACATAAAGTATCTAATATTTACCTGGTTTTGGTGGGGTTTTTGATGTGTGGGGGTGTGGCGCACGAGTAAGTAAGTGTATGTGTGTATATAGATTTTTGGATAGATGTTGTGTACTTGATTTTTTTTTTATACCACTGAGTTGGCAAACAAGCTTACGGTCCGCCTGATGTTAAGTGGTCACCGTAGCCTATGGACGCTTGCAACACCAGGGGCATCACTCGCGCGTTGCCGACCCTTCAGAAATCTAATAACTTCTTTTTTGAAGAACCCCATACTGTAGTCCTTAGAGAAAACCTTGGCAGGGAGCTCATTCCACAACCCAAGGGTTCGCGGGAGGAAGTTTCTCTGAAACCGCACTGTTCGCGACCATTTTGGTTCCAAAGTGTGAGAATGAATTCCCTGTCGATGGCGAGCGGTGCGATGGTAGAAAGTAGCCGTGGGCATCATTTCGAACAATTCCTCAGAACAAAATCCATTGTACAAGCGGTAGAACACACACAGGGAGGCAAAGTCTCTCCTCAGACTTAAGGGCTCAATACCGCAAGTGCGTTTGGGATCGTCGACAATTCTCACAGCCCGTCGTTGAACCGAGTCAAAAGGGCCAAGCTGGTATCCGGGTGCACCCGCCCAGAGATACTCCATATGGGGCCGGACTTGCGACTTGTAAAGTAGCAACCTTTGCCCCGACGTGAAGTACTGCTTCGCTCTGTTGAGTACACCAAGTTTTTTGGACGCCAGCTTTACCTTGTCTAGCAAATGATCTCGGAACTGAACATCGCTGGAGATGTCAACGCCAAGGATCCCAATGCTCTTAGAGAGGGAGAGGGGAGTGTTCTGGAATTGTGGGACTACAGTGAATGGGGTTTTCTTAGCGGTGAACGCGCAGACTTGTGTCTTTGAAGGGTTGAATCGGACCAAGTTTTCCCGCCCCCAGTCAGAGATCTTGGACAGACCGATCTCGATTTGAGACACAAGTTCTTCACGCTTTTCCTCCACAACGGAACGTGGGATGCTTGCACGGCCCGTGTAATAAGCGTCTCCAGTACTGTCATCTGCATAGCAATGTATGTTGTTGATGTCCAACATATCATTGATGTGCAGTAGAAACAGCGTAGGAGACAGCACAGAGCCTTGCGGGACACCAGCATTTATGTCCATGCTATCAGAGCAACTACCGTCAACTACGGCTCGTATGCTTCTGCCGGACAAAAAGCTAGCCACCCATTTGCACAAACCCTCGGGCACTCCGTAAGAAGGCAACTTCGATAGAAGACCCCGGTGCCAGACCCGATCGAACGCCTTCGCTATGTCTAGGCTACATGCCAATGCCTCCCCCTGACTCTCAATGGCTAGTGCCCATCGGTGTGTGAGATACACTAGAAGGTCACCAGTTGAGCGACCGTGGCGAAAGCCATATTGACGGTCACTGATCAGGTCGTATTTTTCTAGGTATCTCAAAAGCTGTGTGTTGATCACACGCTCCATCACCTCGGAGAGGAGAGAGGTTATAGCGATAGGCCTGTAATTCGATGGATCTGATCTATCGCCCTTTTTGGGCACCGGGTGCACATTTGCAGTCTTCCATGAAGACGGAAATTGCCTAGTGTGGTAGGAAAGCGTGAAGAGGCGCGTGAGTACAGGACATAACTCAGGAGCACACTGCTTAAGCACCACTGCTGGTATGCCGTCTGGCCCACTCGACTTATGAACGTCTAGGGAAAGCAACGCCCGCCGGACCTCGCGCTGTGTTATAGTGATTTCCGGCATGGTCTTACCGCACCACGGTAAAGTAGGTGGTACAGCGCCTTCGTCGTTCACATTCGAGTTAGAGGCAAAGAGACTGCCCAATAGATCGGCTTTCTCTTTTGCACTGTGGGCCAAGTCACCATCGGTCTTTCGCAGTGGTGGTAATGACGACTGGCAGAAGTTCCCCTCGGCAGCTTTAGCAAGCGACCAGAAAGCACGACTCCCAGAAGGATAGCTCGCAAGTCGCCCACCTATTTTGCCGATGAATTGGAATTTTGCTCTGGCAGTTGCTTTCTTACTGAACCTCGAGGCAGCATTTAATTTGCGTTTTAACTCAGAAATATTCGGATCCCTATTATTACGAGCCGTGGTCCAAGCCTCATACGCAGTTTGCTTAAGAATTTTAGCTTCTCTGCAAGGCCTATTAAACCACGGTCGTTTTTTGACGCCGGCAGCTACTCGCAGGTTAGGAATGAAACATTCCATACCAGCGAGGATTGTCTCAGTGACTGCGGCTGCGCAGACGTCAGGATCTTCTGAGCTATAGCAGATCTGCCTCCACGGGTACGATGCATAAAATTCTCGCAATCCATCCCAGTCTGCCGACTTATAATGCCACACACGACGCCAATTAGTTGGCCCAGAAGGATCGGGTTGTGTGCATGACAATCGAGTCCGGATGAGACAGTGGTCCGAGGAGCCAAGAGGCGCATCCACTGAGACGGAGTATCCATCCGGACGTGTAGTCAGCAGAAGGTCCAGTAAGGAGCTTGTATGGTCCTCTATATCTGGTATTCTCGTTGGAGAAAGTACCAGCTGAGAGAATCCATAGGTCAGAGCAAATTCATGAGCAGATATCCCTGCATAGTTATTGGTTCGAGAACTGAGCCACTCACGATGGTGGGCGTTAAAGTCTCCCAAAATAACTACTTCTGCTGTAGGATATTGCTCTAGAACTTTGTCAGTCGTCAAACTCAGGTGCGTGAAGAGTCGAGTTACGTCCGTGTCACCGCTATGAGACCTGTATAGGCACGCATAGATACGAGTGTGGCCCCCATGATCTACGCGCACCCACAATATCGACAGGTCCCTGTCTTCAAGGCTATGAAGTCGGCGACAGCAGATATCCTCCCGGACGAACATACATACACCGGCACGACTCAAAAAATTGTGCTCGAGTTTGTAGCCGGGATAACGAAGGTATGATGTGTCGGCCGGGCAGGATATCTGCGTCTTCGTTAGAAAAAGAATGGTTGGCTGCGCAGTCTCGAGATGGTGATGGACTGCGTTAAGATTTGCTTGAATACCCCTTATGTTGCAAAAATCCACATTATATGTGGATGGAGTAACCGCTGTCAAAACTCTTTTCTTTTTTCTGTTCCTGGCCATTTTTTTTTTGAAGTAACTTAGACTACGGATGAGGATTCACTGCACAGACAGCTTAGAAGACAAAAAGTTGCGGTACTAAGACTGCCGAAGATCAACACAGATGATACGGTTGCTGGCACGGCGGGCGGAAGGGCCCCTGATCCCCCTCTGTTGTAGTAGCCGGGTCCACTCCGGTCTCCTTCTCCGGCACGACTACTACTTCAGAGACTTTACACAGGTTGGCGGATCAGCCTCCCAGGGCGGAGATTAAGTGATCCCTGGGTTCGGGAACCCGTTCAACCTGCGGGCGGCCAGCGGTCAGCCGTTTCATCAGGTCTCCCTGACCGCCGAACCAGCACGCCGCGTCTACGCCGAGCAATGACAGCAACAAGCACCGTCGGTCCTCCGCTGTCCGCGCAGCGAATCCTCAAAGAGAGAGCTCTGGTAACCTTACTCACCGCCAGGAACACAACACTACTCAATGTTAGTGTTATTGTGGCCGCGGTTTTCTGTAAGGTGGAGGTACTTCCCCAGTTCGGGCCGCTCATTCGAGCAAGTACTCGCTATGCCCCGCTTTATTTGTTCGGGCAGCTTATTCGAGCGAATACTTGCAGTGCCCTACCTCTCTTAAAAATAGACAAAATATCTTAATATAAACAAAAGACAGTTTATGTATTCATCACTAAAAAATAATCAATGTCTTACAGTATTAATAAACAAAACAAAAAAGTAAGACTAAATACAAAGAATACAAAGAAGTTTGCAAGAGCAGACCAACCTCCACAGGCGGCACCCGTTCACGAGTATGACACATGAATCAGCCATCGCTTCGCTCAACCAAGTTTTAGGGAACGTAACGACCCGACACACACGCCACCACCGCAGAGACACTTTGAGAGAGCATGACACACTCAAGCGACTCCAATAAAACTTCGATTGTACTAGTTACAATGTGTGTAGTAAAGGAACAAAATATAAGAGGAGAAGATTAAAAGGTTCGTAATGCTTTACTTTACTGATAAGAACCGGCAATAAACTCAGCAGTAAATCTTTTATACATCATATAAAAATACAATATAGCCTTACACTAGGTAATAACATAATAAACAATGTTTTAATTAAAAAAATATTTCAAATGCCCCAATACATTTCCAAGCATTTTTATCATTTACGTATTCATCAACTTTGTAATTGCTTTTTTTCATTAAACTATCTTTGATATATATTTTAAATTTATTTGAGGGTAAATTCACCACATGTTCTGGAATTTTATTGCAGTAAAATATACTTTGTATTGCGAAAGAGCTATGTACCTTCTGAAGACGACATTTTGGAACTACCAATTTATCCTTATTCCTTGTATTAACACTGTGGAGGTCACTATTTTTAGCAAATAAGTGTCAATTTTGGCGTACATACATTATACAAGCGAAGATATATTGGCAAGGAACAGTTAAAATATCAATTTCCCTAAATAGTACCCTAAGAGAAATTCGAGGTCCTAATTTTTAAATTGACCGTACTGCTCTCTTTTGCAAAATAAAGACTGTATCAATATCAGCTGCCTTACCCCAAAGCAAAATGCCATAAGACATGATGGAATGGAAATAGCTAAAGTAGACCAAGCGAGCAGTGTCAACATCTATAAGCTGCCTAACTTTCTTAACTGCATAGGCAGCTGAACTGAGTTTCCCTGCAAGAGCTGAAATGTGAGGGTTCCACTGCAGCCTATTGTCTAATGTAATAGAAACACTGTTGAGTCTATTAGTTCTATTTCTTCTCCGTTTAGGGATAATTTTGTACTTATGTTTCTGACATTTGGCATCATAAATTTTAAACACTTAGTCTTTTTCGCATTAAGAAGTAAATTATTTGCCGTGAACCACTGAAGAACCTGAGAAAGCGCACTACTTACGTCGTCAAAATTAGTTTTATTTCTGTCAACTTTAAATAAAAGAGATGTGTCATCAGCAAATAGTACAATCTTGCACAGCTTCTCCACAAAGAAAGGCAAGTCATTTATGTAAATTAAAAATAGAAAAGGACCTGAAATAGAACCTTGAGGAACTCCTAATTTTACTTCTGAGCCATTGGATTTTACTTCATTGATTTAAACCTTCTGCACCCATAAAACCTAATACTCTGGTAGTCATTGGTAGTATCTTAATTATTATAATTATTGTATTTGTAGTGTTTTATTGTAAAAAAATTAGTTCTTTGTGTTAAGCTGTTGTAATTGTATTTTGTTTCATTGTTGGTGTTGTTGTGTGCCTAATAAATCATTTACTTACTTACTTTACTTACTAGGCACACGCACTGGGCTTACGTGATGGATTATGAGTCATAGTCCATTATGACTGGTAAGGGCAATTTACCCAAGGTGAAAAAAAGGAAGGAAGCTATAAGTACCATGCAGTTAAAGATAAAACTAGATTGAATTTTATAATTCTTACGCTTCACAATACTCATGCCACGCCGTTGGCCTTTGCAGCTCCGACACTATAGGAAGAGGCGCTGCTGTTGCTAGAGCCCCAGCCCACACACCAGTCACCACCACTTTAGCTGAAGTCTTGCCTAATCGGGGCCGCAATGGATGCATAATGGCCATATAGCGATCTATAGATATCGCAAGCAATGAAGAAAATATTGAGATCCACTTTCCTAAAGTCCTAATCAGCCGGGTGGTTGTTAACGACCGGCATCGGGGGCGGTGGTGGGGGAGGCGGGCGAGCGCGAGGCGCAGGCCGCGGAGACTGCACGCGCACCTCCAACGGCGGGTGGTACCCGTCCGCGGGCACCAGAGGCTCAATGTCCCCACTCACCGTCACCTGTCCAACGCCTAGATCACTCAGTACCAAATCTAACGTACTGCCAAATTTATTTACAATATTAATAAATTGATTACATATAATTTTTAAAATTATTAGAATGCCTAACCATATTTACAGAGCAAGAATTCAAATTAAAATCACCTAATATGACTAATTTTTACTTCGGATGTTTAGCAGCAACAGATTCAATTAAATTAAATATATTCATATAGGACACATCTGTTGAAGAAGGTGGTATATAAACAACACTACATAAAAATCTATACTTGTTAAGTGTAACAATAGCAAATAGTATTTCCATGTCCGACGTGTAGCCCTCCAGTTCGGTAATTGGTTCCACAGAATACCGATCCCGCACAGCTAGCAGTACGCCCCCCAGCCAGCATCGCCACAGTGGTCCCTGCGCACCACCGTGTACCGTGTACCTTGTCGGAAACACTTCACCGTCGAACACACTGCTTATCAGAAAAGTTTCACTCAGCGCGTAATCCTCCGACGTTTTGATATATAAAACGACAGGGTTTATATTTATCGGAGTTGTCTATTCGTGTCAGATCTGCGAAACCCATTCCGCCACGGTTTTATACAGACCCTCTGGGTCCAGTGCTTATCAGATAGGTATTCCTGCATATGTGGCGCAGGTACCCCAAGTTTAAATGATGCATACTCTCCTCTCGCTAACAATTTTTCAACAGAGCATACATCATCAGGAAAAATAGAACGTAAGTGCTCTTCTACTACTTCAACTGTCGTTCCCGATTTTACATAATATAGGTGCAAAAAACTTTTTCGCCGGGCGGCCTCCAAGACAGTGGTGCCCGGCGTTGCTGTCCCTTTTACTACAGCAGGTGCCGCACGTTGAGTGAATTTACGGCGTCGTACTTCCACCCAATCGTTGCCAACGTTATCACTATCCATTGCAGGCTCGCTATGTGGCGCTAGAGCAGATGACGGTGTGAACGGCGCATTGGATTGGTCGACGCTCGGAGTAACCGCAACGGGTAGCTCAGACGGACTCGATTGTTCGGTTGCCACCACACTGCCGCTACGTTTCGATGCCGCACTCGCTGCCTTCGAATTACGCGTGTGTGCATTTGTCACAATGGCGGCCGCTGCTCGTGTCTTTCTCGCTCTCACGTCTTTTGTAGGCACACTACCCCCAGATAGTGAAACATTTTTCTTATCGTTTAATGTTGAACCACGATTATCACAAACAGTCTGTTGATTACGCACTAACTGTTTTATCAGATCACACTACTCACAGCTTGTTTATTCCAACGATACAACTTTAGCACTTAACTGGTTGACCGTATTGTGAAGCTCGCGGATAATCTCGTCGACTTAACTTTGCGACATTTTAAAAATAGCAAATAATACGATAAACACGTCTGCTCGCTTAGGCTGATTATGTATCTTTAATGATTATACCTTTAATGAGTTTATGGCCGACAGGGATTGACTATTTACGGACACCTACCTACTTGATATTTGTGGTTATCTTGTATTTTATTTTTTGACATGTAAGCTATATATAAGATAATTATGTGCTATTTTTTATTCTAACTTGTACCTAAGAGTAGGTATTTTTCTAACATTTTTTAATATTATTATGATTCTATAAACTATGATTATTTCTAAAAAAATTCTTAAAATTAATTCGATGTTATAATAACTATGTTATACCTAAATACATACTGACTTTTATTATTCGAATATTATGAATAAATGTCTTATGTATTAAGAAGTGGTCTTAGAAATCCCACGACGACAACAAAATTCAGGGCGGGTGAAGCCGTGGGGAAAAGCTAGTTTTAAAAATTTTTACTTTTATTTCTTTAGTTTTCTTGAGTAAACATACATAGTTATAGACATTCCGGTCATGGTTTGAAGCTAAAGCCCGTCAGTTTACCGGTTTGTCATTTCAGATGTATAGTAGTATATTTAGAGGGGGTATAGTATCATAAAAAAATCAGCCTAGTACTTATCATGTGAATTAGGCGAACTCCACTTACGCCAGGCATAGTTTTAACAACTGTATAGTGATCAAGCAATATTACCTCAAGTTAACTAATAAAAACAACTATACACTAGAATCAAAATTACCCTTTTACTTATCACGTTTTTACCACTTAATTTTCGATATTCATTTAAACGCAACCTCTCTCGCTCTCTTGCTTGACATAAATAACTGAAATAAGACTTATTTCATTAAAACGGAGTAGCACAACTTTTCTATAGTAAAATCACGTGTTGTTTTCACTGTTCCCTATTCTGTTACGGCACGGGCTCGAGTGTAGACAAACATAGCTACTGTACTCCAGTAGAGGTAATGACGAACAGTCATTGCGCCCGATCGAAGAGTGGAAACAAATTCTGTTTTGCGGTTTCTAAGTTGTAACATAGTTCGCTGCATTGTTTAAATACCTTCCACATATTATAATCTGTTATGGCATTATCGATAAGAGAATATTTGATAACATTATCGATAAGAGAATATTTGATAACATTATCGATAAGAGAATATTTGATAACATTTCCGTTTCGTCGATATTACTCTCCCGATCATCGTTTGTTTCTCTCACGTGAGTCCCGCGCTTTGTTTGTTTCCCTGGCGTGAGTCCCGCGCTTTGTTTGTTTCTCTCGCTTGAGTCCCGCGCTTTGTTTGTTTCTCTCGCGTGAGTCCCGCGCTTTGAACGAAGGGCAGCGGCTCTGATACTAACTTTAAACGAATGACAGAGCATGACTGACTTTATATTTTTTACTACATTTAGGCTTAAATAGATATTATCTACATATTGGCAAAATCCACAAAATTAACTACACCATTTTATTTAGGATCTCTGAAGAGAACACCAAAGTTCAGCAAAAGACATCAAGTGGCTAATTTGACCATGAAAAAATCTATAATCATTTATGTGAGTTTTTATTAGACTGAACCCACACATCATACCCTCCGATACATCATACACTCCGATACATAATACACGCCGATACATCATACCCTCTTATACATTATGCACGCCGAACCATCATACACGCCGATACATCATGCAGGCCGATATATCGTACACGCCAATACATCGTGCACGCCGATATATCAAACACTCCAATACATCATACCCTGCGATACATCATACACTCCGATACATCATACATGCCGATACATTTTACCGTCCGATACATCATACAAGCCGATACATCATACCCTCCGATACATCATACACGGCGATACATTATACCCTACGAAACATTATACACCCATACTTGTAACACCAGGGGTATCACTCGCGCGTTGCTGACCCTTCAAAAATCCAATTACTTCTTTCTTGAAGAACCCCATACTGTAGTCCTTAGAGAAAACCTTGGCTCATTCCACAACCCAAGCGTTTGCGGGCGGAAGTTTCTCTGTAACCGCACTGTACGTGACCATTTCGGTTCTAGAGTGTGAGAATGAATTTCCTGCCGATGGCGAGAGGTGCGATGGTAGAAAGTAGCCGTGGGCATCATTTCGAACATTTTTTCAGGACACATTCCGTTGTACAAGCGGCAGAACACACACAGGGAGACAAAGTCTCTCGTCAGACTTAAGGATTCGACACGGCAAGTGAGTTTGGGATTGTTGAAAATTCTCACAGCCCGTCGTTGAACCGAGTCACAAGGGCTAAGCTGGTATCCGGGTGCAAATGATCTCGGAATTGAACGTCGCTGGAGATGTCAACACCAAGGATCCCAATGCTCTTGGAGATGGAGAGGGGAGTGTTCTGGAATTGTGGGACTACAGAGAATGGGGTTTTATTAGCGGTGAAATATTACCAGTTCTATTGTCCTGCACGTAGGTATTGTGCGTGTTCTATTCAAGTGGGTAATGACCCGACTGCTGAATCGAGAGGCGTGGGTTCGATTCCCGCACAAGTCAAACGTTTACTCATGTGATGATCATTTGTATTTGTCTTGAGTCGTATGTATTTGCACCCGTTGTCTGGTATTCATAGTAGGTACAAGCTTTGCTTAGTTTGGGACCAGATGGCGTGTAATGTCTAAAATATTTATTTATTTACTATATTTCTACAAAACTTATTTAGTTTTGCATCCAAAACTTACAAAAAGCTTTGACCAAATAAAACCAGACGCCGAACGCGCTAATCTCAGGAACTACTAGTCGGATTCAAAAAAAATCTTTCAGTGTTGGATAGCCCATTAACCGAGTAAGCAAGTAAATCATCACGCTAACCAATGCAAAATGTTTCAAAATCGGGTTTTTTTTATCCTTTTGAGAGCTTCCGCTGCGTAAACAATTAAAGTTTCGCTAAAATCATATATGACAGAATTGTTCTCCTATAAAAGTTTTAAAAAAAGTCCACAACAGCATATGTGTATATTTTAAGGTTGGCTCACTATAACCCTTTTTATGTTAACCATATTTGTTCTAAATTAATGCATTATTTGTAAAGGTGTTTTTATAAACATGATATTAATGTTTATCCAAATAAATACGTTATTCATCACAAGCATTTAATTTAAAAACAAAATTGCCCTGTTCATCATTCGATTTCAATGAATATCTAAGGAGATATCGCAGTTTTAAAATAACGTCATAGCAAAATAATTATCAAGTATTGCGCGCGGATTTATGATGTGCGAGGCCGGTGGGAAGTCATGAGGGGGAAGGGCGGTACGTTTTATTTATAAATATTTTACCTTCCGTGTTTTTTTTATAATTGAGGAGTAAGAATCCTATGCCGATAACCAAATTTAGGGCGGACGAAGCCGCTGGCAAAAGCTAGTAGCCTATATGTTGACTTTGTCATTAGGAATTAAGACCAGAATTTCAAAAGAATCTGTCTAGTAGTTTTTGCGTAAAGCGTGGAAATACATACAAACACCCAAAACAAAGAAGTTACTTCTTAAAGATACGAGTAGATGTATAACATGAATGTCGATTATTCGAGCTTGAGTGCTCTGGCACCATCTCTGGATGGCATTACTAGTAAAGTGTATGTACAAATACTTATAACATGGCTATCGGTTGTTTGAGCTTAAGAGCCAGAACATAATATTAGAAGTATCGTGTGTGTACAATTACTATTAACATGATTGTCGGTTGTTTGAGCGTGAGTGCCAGAAGTTGGCATTACTAGTAAAGTGTATATACAAATACTTATAAAATGACTGTTGGTTGTCTGAGCTTGAGTGCCAGAAGATGGTATTAGTAGTATCGTGTATACAAATGCCTATAAATTTAATTTTAATATTCAGTATTTTTTCATTAATATATTTATATATCACGTTATTCTTAATCTACAGTCAAGAATACTACTGCCTTTTTTCATGGCATTACTTCTAAATAAGATTTGTTTAAAAATTTCTTTCAATTTTAAGACTTTCGACCTTCCACAGAATTATTGTATGTATAGGTTGTAAAGCCCCGCCTCTTTTTTTATGTATATTTTTATAAAATAATAAACTATTCTAAGAAACCTCTGAAGCATCTACACTTACTCAGAGAGAAATCAAAAGAATCTAATAATATGATGTAGGTAGATAATTATCTTATTTGGCTAAGCGTGATCGTCAAAAGTGGTAGGACCCAAAAACGTTGTGTTAAATAAGTAGTAAACCCAGTTGTTTTAGAGGAACGTCAGAATAATATAGCAATCAATAGTATACAAAATAAGCATAAAGGAAAATATCAGAAAATAATCAAGAAAATAAATATAACTAAATCTACAATCATAAGTGATGCCCACCTTGAGTTTTTACTATTTCTAGAGTCAGTACATACACTTAAACAAAACAAATACTCTAATATCAGAACTAAAGAACACAGATACTAAAGAGTTATATGATTTTCCCGTCATCCCTACACAAAGGAACCCTAATTTATGCTAACTCCACATTAATTTAGATTTTTAAAACACAATCCGAAGGCTTTCACAACGAACATACAATATTTTCACTATAATTTCTAGTATAAAAGTATTTACTAACCAGTAATGGTGGTACAATCTGGCTGTAGTTTAACCCCACGTGGTAGCGTTTCGTGACACAAGCGTAGACTATGATTTTCTCCTATTGAGGCAGCGTTTCGACAATTTTAACGGCTGGTATAATCTTAGTTCCCACTTCTACTTTTCAAGATTTATCTTTACCTAGCTGAAAAAATCGTAGAAACAAGGTTCATCAATATATTCCTTCCTACTGAGGTGATTGAGATTTCTCACTACCACAAATTTCTAACCGGCAAAAGCGGGCCCATCATTTGGATGTTTAATCATTAATTTAGATATTTTTAAAACACAATCCGAAGGATTTCATAACGAACATACAATATTTTCACTGTAATTTCTAGTATAAAAGTATTTACTAACCTGTAATGGTGGTACAATCTGGCTGTAGTTTAACTCCACGTGGTAGCGTTTCGTGACACAAGCGTAGACTATGATTTCCTCCTTTTCAGGCAGCGTTTTGACAATTTAAACGACGGCAATTGAATGTTCTGTATGTATGGGACCACGCACTTTTATCACCACTAACCCCTCTCTAACAACCTACTCACCCCACATTTGAAACCCATCCAGCCTAATTAATTTTAACAAGGAAAAAGAATATCTTTTAAGTATAATTCTAGTTATGTTGGTTGGGGTACTATTTTTAGAGTCCTAGATTAATATGAACGGTCTAGATAAAACGGCCTAATTATCCTTATCTAATAGTATTAGATAATATTATGTTAATAATATTATGTTCTAAATGTTCGTAAAGTTTTAACAAACCCCGGGTAATTTTAAATAAACTAACACGTCATACCATTATACAGAATACGTGAAAACCAAGACAACTATCCTTTATTATTGTTAGAATATTTATTGTATGAGGCTATCCTAATGGTTGTTAAACGACTCACTTTGGTAAGTTTCGCGGGTGTTTTCAATATTATAAACGTTCTAAGTAACTTGAACTTTCGCGGTTATATTCAACATTATAAAACTCCCATTCAGCGCTCGTCTTAAAACTACCACCAATCACATACGTTCAAACAAACCACCAATCAAAGCTTTCAAAAAATTCTCCAATCAAACACCCAATCATAGTTAGCTTTAAACCATTCATTCTCGCGCCACAGGTTCAAAATTTTACGTAACTTTATTTTGTCTGAGTCCGAATTCATAAATCGGAAGTTAGATTACTACGTACATTCAACAGTTAATTCTGTGTTGATGTCTTTGATTCGTAAGTTCATAACTTAATATTTTACATTTTAGTCATTTGTACTTATATTTTGTTAGCTTTAAACCTTTCATAAAATAAATCATAACTTCCAATCTAATGTATAAAATTACTGAACTTGAATATTTGAACGCGCCATTCTAATTTAAAGATGCCCTTTGCTATGGGTAGTTCGTTAATTGAGAATTGTTTACTAATGAAAATCTTCGCGCTAAAACTTGAATAAAAACGAACATTGTAATACAAAATGTTACGGCATAATTATGGTATCGTCACAAGGTTAAGATAGAATAGGCAGAAGTTAGATAGATTGCGTCAATCTTAACCTGTTTTATCCATAGACATAAGATTTTTTCACTACGTTTTTTATCTGACAAAACCCTCCTATACAAACCACATTTTATACTAAAAAATGGCTTTTTATATTCTGACACTTTTTGTATCAGCCGCAATCTGTTCTTAATGATTATTATCCAAATTTTTGTGCTAAAGTAGCATGTGAGAACCTTATGAAAATTCGTTCAGTAGATTCCAAAACTAGCTCGTACAAACGTTTTTTATACCACTAAGAAGGCAAACAAGTCGACGGTCGGCCTGTACCAGGGGTATCGATCGCGCGTTGTCGACCCTTCAAAAATCTAATAACTCCTCTTTTGAAGAATCCCATACTAAGACCTTAATTAATCCTACGGGCTTTTCTTTCCTTCTTTTCTTTCTAAATTTTACTTTTCTCAAACTAAAACGCGCTTTCATAGAACCCACGGGCGGTAATAACGCATCTATTCTATCAAATATACTTAAAGGCTGCCTGTTCAAAATATGAACTACACGCACTTTACAACTTTACTTTATCATAATATCTATATTAAATACTGATTTTTATTATAATTTGACCGTTAATGATATTGATCTAATACTATAGAGATTACTGTGCCATGTAGGTACTATGTTAAATAAATTATAAGATAAATTTTAATTTAAATATCATCAATATTAAAGTATAAATCTTACCTATACCACAGATTACGTATATAATACTAGTACCTATAATAAATATCGCCGCTTTCTTTAAGATTTTCATGATTATTTACAATCATAAATACTGTCTTTAAATCTTTCAGTCTTACGACAAATACGGTTTATAGTTTTTAAGCTATGTTCAATTTATAAACTTTGAAGGTTTGCTAAAACGTTAGAAAAAGTAGTCTTCAATCAGTTGTAGTTTACCTTTAAACCAAGCAAAAAAGGATCTAAGCCGTATTTGGCACTGGTTTTCGATGTAATTGGCGAATTATTCCTTCTGGTGTACCGCAGGGTTCACTTCTTGGTCTCTTGTTCTTCGTAATTATTATAAATAACATTGGCGACTGCTTCAAATCATTTGGATGTCTTCTGTTTGCCGATGTTATAAGAATCCTTAATGCCATCAAATCGAACATAGATGTCTTAGCACTCCAACAAGGTCTTGATAGACTGACTGTTGTACAATTAACAAATTAAATTTTAATTAATCTAAATGCGCCATTATTACTTTATCTCGTAAAAAGCACCCTAAAACGAATACTTTTAAAGATCTTGGAGTGCTCCAAAACTCGAAACTGCTATTTGTTAAGCATATTAATCAACTGTGACTAACGCTTCTAAAGAGCTTGGTTTTATTATTAGGTGATCAAAGGAATCCCATTCTCTCAAGACAATTAAGATTTTATACTGCGCCAGAACATGGTATATTGATCGCCTTGAAGCTATCCAAATACGATTATCCGTTATCTGTCTTTTAAGACGTCAACTATAGGCCATACATACGAAGATCGTTGTAGACAATATCATTTGCTACCTCTGGAGTATCGACGTTATACTAGCGATATAGTGTATTTGCCTAAAATTCTAAATAGGTCCGTAAACTGCCCTGATATCCTCAGTAAAGTATCCTTGTATGTACCGAAAAGACTTAGAAGGAAGTGGCCTATATTGCATGATCCCAATGCTTCAACAAATTACCGGCTTAACTCCTATTTAGTAAGAGCTTGTTGTTCGCCAAAATTCGCCCCTCGAATTCTCTCACATATATTTTCTATATAAATAAATAAATTCCCTACACCCGACTACCGACCATACGTAATAACTGACATAGTTAAACGGAACCTAATGTACATGACTACGTGACCCAACCGAAGACATCTTCAAAGGAAAGGCTTTCCATGGTTGCTCAGCGCCTTGCATACTGCCCGCTGCAGCACCGACCAGTCTTACCGAGCTCGCCGATGCGACAAGTGATACCACGCTCAACGAAGAGAGCGCCCCGTCCGCCGTCCGTCTATAGGCGACAACCGCTCCTCGCACCGGGACGCCGCGCGTGTTATAATATAGACAATAATAATAAAATTTGTAAACTACAGTACCGCCACCACTACACCGCGCCGCTTAAATATTAAATATCAGTCCGAATTAATCCACTGTTTTTATTGAATCTGTGTGTGTTAGCACCCTGGACTTGACGGACGTGTCACCGCCGACGAGCCCTTCATCCCGAGGACAAAAAAGCCAATCCCGCTCATGTACCGCTACTGCAACCGCCTGCATCTCCTAAGAATCTCCGACACTTTGCGGAGACACTTGTAATAAATTTAAAAATTTATATGTTGATGTCGACATATTCGCAATCGATCCTGTTGCATTAAATCGTATGTTTAGTTCTTCTTTTTTTTCTGCCTAATCACTAATACAATATTTGCCGATAATTTATTTTGGTTTGTAAATATTTACTATATTTTAGTCCATAAGTTTCAATAATTTAGTTATACTGTAAGAACGTATTTTATTTGGTATCATGAACCACGAACCTCAGAGTTTGTGCATAGAATATTTGTTATTTAGGTATATTGTTTTCTATGACTATTATTATAACTTTTAATTGGCCTATTTCTTCTATTTATGTTACTTTTGTCAACAATAGCTGTAAGTTTTCCTTAAAAATTGTAAAATGAAATAAAAAATAGTACAATGATATTACTTTATGCTTAAGCTTAGACTAACATAACGTCACTAAAGAATAAACACGAGGTTTTACCTCATTTCTATGCATATGCTTCGTGCCTTTGGGAATCCGCGAACATCGTGATGTTCTACTGCATTTCGAGATATAAATATTTCATGAATAAAAACTACTGCCAGTGCCATAAATATTAAAAGTGGCAAGTGGCAATTTTAAATCGAATTTATATTTATATTTGACTGAAAAACGCTGCAGCTGAAATAGGAAATAATTTTGGATGCATCTAAGAGCTTACTTGTTTATTTCACACTATAACATGGAAAATAATTACGCTTTACCTTAGTAGTTAAAAAGAAAATTAGAAGTTTTACGCCAATGTCAACGCTCTCGGACCCACCTGGAGGCTAAGCAGCTGACCAAACCTTTTTAAACGGAGACCCAAATACCCTGCCTCACCCATACATCATACCTACTCCACGCTAGTTACAAACTTGAGCACAATTTTGTATATATGTTTGTTCGCCCGGGAGGATTTCTATTGTTATCGCTCTCACGGCCTTAAGACCTTGTGGGTACGCGTAGACCATGATAGAGACCTAAGATCAGGAAGTGTCAGCCCCACCACCAAGGACCATCGTACATGAGGGATAGCTGAAGAAATCTCCACCAAGAGATCTTCTCGGTCCTACCGCGCATATCCCTTGGACTGCAGGGGCGCACTAATTAATCAGCTAAAAGAAGACCCGAAAGAGTCACCCCCAGACATCTACTCTCTGTGAAAAGTAGCTGAGGAATCTACTTAAGATGGGCACCGCCCAAGAGAAGTATCCCCATTCCTCCGTAAGGGAGAAATGAACGAAGGCACGACGAGACCATGACAGCCACATTTGTATCTGCGCATTTCTTTACAAGTCTCACAGCAGCGGTGACACGGGCACAACTAGACTTCTTAAGCATCTGCGATGAGTGGCTTCATTCCCGGACACTAAGAAGAGATCTGCTCACGTATTTTCTTTGACCAATAGTATTATCGCAAAGATGCAAGGACCATACGCGCTTTCTATAGGTCGTTCAATCTCTGATAATGTGAGGAGCTTACGCGCTCCTTACTTGTCGTTCTATCTTTGATAATGTAAGGACCATACGCGCTCCCCACTGGTCGTTCTATGTCTGATAATATAGGGATATAAATGGAACAAAATGAGTGTATATACTACGTGTAACAAAGTGTGAAATAATAATGTAGGGGCAGGACTGTAGCTAGAGTTGTATCTATCTTAAAGATAGTGGCATTCTAGTAAAAGCATTTTGATAAAGATATTTAGTTTTGTTGCTGAAATAAATGCAATACCCTTTGTATTTCAAATAATTGTAAATTTTTTATACCACTAAGGTGGCAAACAAGCTTACGGTCCGCCGGATGGTAAGCGGTCACCGTAGCCTATGGACGCTTGAAACACTCGTGGGTTGCCTACTCTTCAAATCTAATAACTTCTTTTTTGAAGAACCCGATACTGTAGTCCTTAGAGAAAACCTTGGCAGGGAGCTAATTTCACAACCCAAGCGTTTGCGGGAGGAAGTTTCTCTGAAACTGCTCTGTACCATTTCGGTTCTAAACTGTGAGAAAGAATTACCTGCCGATGGCGAGCGGTGCGATCGCAGAAAGTAGCCGTGGGCATCATTTCAAACCATTCCTCGGAAGACATCGCATTGTACAAGTGGTAGAACACACACAGGGAGGTAAAGTCCCTGCAAAGACTTAAGGGCTCAATACAGGAAGTGAGTGTGGGATAGTCGAAAATTCTCACAGACCGTCGTTGAACCGAGTCAAAAGGGCCAAGCTGGTATCCAGGTGCACCCGCCCAGAGATGGCAGCAGTACTCCATATGAGGCCGAACTTACTTAGTTACTTACTTACGTACTTACTGCACTGTGGCACTGTAATTACTTTGAATAATTATAAAAAAAATATCAAAATTTATCTTTAAACTCTTCATTTTGTACTCAAACAATTAATTAAAGACAGTTTGACTGCGCACTGACAATTTGAAGTCTAAAACTTATTTAAAAACATTATAAATAAAACTCCTAAAATAAACATAACTTACGGTAAAGCTCTGTTTTTAATGAATAATTACCCTTCATGCACATGAGCTCGGTGACTGATTCCGTCAGTTTTAGCTCATAACCAAAGAATGCAGTATTTATGGAGGCGGCTAAGAGGTGATTAACGGGAGTAGAAGTAAGGACCGCTATTATCTGGAGAGTGTTGGAGGAAGATTAACTAATGGGCCCGAGGGGACGAACGTTCACGCGGCCCGGTCCGGGGGAAGGTCGAACCATTTCATTGAACATTAAATTGATACATAAATTTGAAAAAAAATATTTTTTTTCGTAAAGAATTTATTCTTTACGTGCCAATATCTTTTCGGATAACTTTTTGGGTAAAGTTTATTTTTTCTACCGTTCCGTATTGTAATAAATGCTGAAACTTTTTGTAAATTAAACTTTTTCAAAATCGTATTAAAAGTGTAAAGAATCATATTAAATGTGTAAAGAAAATATTTTCAATTGGTACACAAAAGAGAATGTTAAATTCGTACAAAAATCGTCGAGTACCAATATGTAGTACTTTGTGACTGCAACAAAATAGAAAGCAATTTGAAGTCTCGTTTTCCCGTTGTTACTCCGATTGCGCAAATTTGTCAGCTTTTACGTTTATCTCTTTGACATTTGAATTCTTATATTACGTTCTTTTTTAAATAAAGCATTCCTTTTTAATTTAAATTTAAGCAGTTTTTTGTAAAACGATTGAGCAAAATCACATTCTGTAACATAAAGTTCTTAAAACATGGCTGTGGTCTAATAGATAAGAACTAAATCAACTTTTTAGATAATTAAAATAGTAAAAACTGCTTGATGTAAAGTGAAATACCAAAAAGTAAACCTCTCCATAAATCATCAACTATGAAATTTTTAATACGCTGTATTTTGTATATCTTACCACTGAAATCCGCTTCAAACTTAATATTTTTACCCAACTACTACTACTACGGAGGGTTCTGATTTTAGCAGTTCACACTATGTTGGTGTGGCCTCGAGTTGCTCCTCAGCTACTGATCGTATTTTGACGAATGAGGTCTTAGTGATCCGGGTGTCATAGGCTATATGACGTCATATTAAATCCAACATGTCGGATGTAACTTGTGTAAAACAAAAGTTACTCATAAATATATCAAATTTGGTATCAAATGTAGGGTCTCCATAAGCAATTTGCAAATTTATATTATGTCGTTTTTGATATTATTTGAGTGTAGTCAGGCTTAAGTTCTTAAACTGCCACTGGTTCTTCTTTGTTGAATATGTATTTCCGAGTGACTACATTAGAAGATAATTTATTTTAACCAAACTTTAAAAAAAATATGTTTTGTTTACGGTTTTTCCCTCTTATTTCGAGTTTCGAGCTAAGTTATTATTTATATATTTATACATAGAGACAAACTAGACTCAAGAAAACATGAAAATAAATGATTGCAAAGAGCGTGAATTGAACCCACAACTCTGGTTCAACAAGCAGGTTACCCACTGAGCCATTCTAATGTTTTAAGTAATTAAGTATCGCCATGGAATTAAAATGATTGATTAACTTGGATAAAAAGTATAGCTACCCTTGTTTAAAACTACTTATCACCTTTATGTTGTGACGTGAACAAATATTGCACTCTCACTCGGAATAAAAAATAATTGTTGTCCGTATGTCTGCACCGCCATATGGTTCATACAAAAACAACCACGCGGCGTCTGGAGTGCAAAACTCCTAACACAGCTGTTGTTTTTTTTTTCTGAGCTGACAATGCAGTTGGCTGTTGCATCCATTACTGCTTCACTGGGCTTTTTGGGGCGAGACTCTGAAGGAGCCTCTGAACTCTGAAGGTTTTGGAGGAGGGTCTGAAGTGCCGACCGTTGTACACAGGGTTCCAGTACCACCGACTGGACGAGGCCCCAAGTCCAGAAAAGGATATTTTTGAAGTAAAAACTTCTTTAGCGGCGTTGTGCACTTTTTTTGTGATGGGTAAAAAATTTTAAACTCGCGTCAGGATCACGTGACCCGATCGAAAATTCGTAAGACGGAGGGAGATTAGGAGAGGGAGTATCCCCCTCTCTTTCTACCGTGCGGCGAAGTTCTGAAGTGTTAAATATTTAATATAATATTAATTGTCATATTTTTGTACGATAGGGCAATAAATGAATATTGTATTTTACCACATAAATTATTGTACTTTTATACTGATAATAAAAGCAATTCGTGCAAAATTATTCCCTAACCATTCCAAAATATCAAAATTATATTCAAGTTTTCACTTCTGCCGGCACTCCCGGAGAGGAACCCATTTTTTTTTTTATACCACTAAGGTGGCAAACAAGCTTACAGTCCGCCTGATGGTAAGCGGTCGCCGTAGCCTATGGACGCTTGCAACACTCTACATAACCCCTATACCCCTATAGGGATATCACTCGCGGGTTGCCGACCTTTCAGAAATCTAATAACTTCTTTCTTGAAGAACTCCATACTGTAGTCCTTGGAGAAAACCTTGGCAGGGAGCTCATTCCACAACTTAAGCGTTCGCACGAGGAAGTTTCTCTGAAACCGCACTGTACGCGACCATTTAGGTTCTAAAGTGTGAGAATAAATTCCCTGCCGATGGCGAGCGGTGCGATAGTAGAAAGTAGCCGTGGGCATCATTTCGAACACAATTCCTCAGAACACAACCCATTGCACAAGCGGTAGAACACACACAGGGAGGCGAAGTCTCTCTTCAGACTAAAGGGTTCGATACCGCAAGTGAGTTTGGAATCGTCAACAATTCTTACAGCCCGTCTTTGAACCGAGTCAAAAGGGCCAAGCTGGTATCCGAGTGCACCCGCCCAGAGATGGCAGCAGTTGTTCATATGGGGCCGAACTTGGGACTTGTAAAGTAACAAACTTTGCCCCGACGTGAAGTACTGCTTCGCTCTGTTGAGTACACCAAGTTTTTTCACCTTATCTTGTTAATGATCTTGGAACTGAACATCGATAGAGATGTCAACACCAAGGATCCCAATGCTCTTGGAGATTAAAAGGGGAGTGTTCTGGAATTGTAGGACTACAGTGAATGGGGTTTGCTTAGCAGTGAACGCGCGCACTTGTGTCTTTGTAGGGTTGAATCGGACCAAGCTTACCCGTCCCCAGTCAGAGACCTTGGACAGTGTGGTCTCGACTTGAGACACAAGTTCTCCGCGGTTTTCCTCCACAACGGAACGAAGGATGTTTGCACGACCCGTGTAATAAGCCTCTCCAGTACTGTTATCTGCATAGCAATGTATGCTGTTGATGTCCAAAATGTCATTGATATGCAGTAAAAACAGCGTAGGAGACAGCACAGAGCCTTGCCGGACACCAGCATTAATGTCCATGCTATCAAAGCAATTACCGTCAACTACGGTTCGTATGCGTCTGCCGGACAAAAAACTAGCCACCTTTTGCACAAACCCTCGGGTACTCCGAAGGATGGCAACTTCGTTGGAACTCCAAACTCCGGTGCCAGACCCGATCGAACGCCTTCGCTATGTGCAGGCTACATGCCAATGCCTCCCCCTGACTCTCGATGGCTAGTGCCCATCGGTGTGTGAGATACACTAGAAGGTCACCAGTCGAGCGACCGTGGCGAAAGCCATATTGACGGTCACGGACTAGGTCGTGTACTTCTAGGTATCTTAGAAGCTGTGTGTTGATCACATGCTCCATCACCTTGCAGAGGACAGAGGTAGCAGCGATACGCCTGTAGTTCGATGGATCTGATCTATCGCCCTTTTTGGGCACCGGGTGCACATTCGCAGTCTTCCATGAAGACGGAAATTGAGCATACTGCTTAAGCACCACTGCTGGTATACCGTCTGGCCCATTCGACTTATGAATCCATGTTCCACATAAGGACGGAGATGCAGAGAAGGACAACTCCTAGTTCCAGACAAGAATAAGTCCCAGTCCCACATCAGGTTGAATTTGCAGAGCAGGACAACTGCCACTTCCAGACAAGGATAAGTCCAGTTCCACATTAGGACGAAGTTGCAGAGCACAAAAAAGGGCCGTGCGTGATTTTGTACCCGTTGAAAAATATGTGATTATATATTGTAGTGTAAAATTGACTGCTAAATCCATAAATATAGAATGTAAAAGATTCACAAAGTCAGCTTAGGGATGATACCAAAAAAAAATGCGTAAGTGTAACTGTTAGTTTGTTTGGGTTTGGAAAAGTTTTGTCTGATACACTACCGACATTGTGCATTATAGATATATTATTTATGACTCTTTTGGCTGGCGATGTGATGTGACAGTGAAAACATTGGAAATATTTAACTTCCCAAGTAAACAAAATACATAATAAGGAACTATATTTAATTAATGATTTAAGATTTAAAGAAAAATTTTAATAGACCACGAATATTGTTAATAGTGGATAGTGTTTGAATTACACTGTGAGCACTTGTCTTGAATGTGATGCTCCAGATCTACAGCTGGACCAGAAAAAAACCGGCCAAATGCGTGTGGTACACGCATTAAGCTAGGATTCTGTAGAATCGGAATTATTGCTTATATCTGAAAAACTTATAAAATTATTAAATTTATTTGGTTCGAGCCAATTTTATTTGAAATTTTTTAAAAACCTATGTTTTGCACCATTGCTGTTCGGGCCGTGCATTACGCACGAAATGCTAGGTTAAGAATGCCTTTTTGTTTCTGGCAATACTGTGTAGTTGACAGTAATTTGCAGAAATATCCAATTGTAAAAACATAAAACTTCGTGTCCATTTTCCTTAAAATTAAATACAAATTACGCTTATAGTTATTACTACAGCGTTAGCGTATACTGAACTTGATGTTTATGTGCAAGTGCCACGGAAGGAATTGTCAAGGAAGGATCATACTTACTTAAGGTCCTACAATTTTGTTTATATTTTAATTATTAGTAGGACTTGTCCCTATTTTCATGACCCTTCAGTTTAGAAAAAAACGTTTATTAGCGATAAGACCGCCTACAATGCAATTTTATTTTGTTTTTAATTGTTATTTGTATATTTTTATGTGTGCAAAAAGTATATTATTACTTAAATCATCGTAATTTAGGGCTCCCTTAGATCCACTAAGAGGACGTAGGACAGACAGACGTGATCGAATTAGGTATATCAATAGCACCTATTGAGGTAAGTTAAGTCGCCTTGTTCCTTTAAATTTGGGTTTAACTGTACATGTTCTTTCTTGATAAACTCAATACTGACCTTAGAGAAAACCTTGGCAGGGAGCTCATTCCACAACCCAAGCGTTCGCGGGAGGAAGTTTCTCTGAAACCGCACGGTACTAATAAAGTGTGGGTTGTCGTTGGATACCTCGTATTAAAATACTAAGTGTATTTGAAAAGTATCAACACGTCATCAACATCTCAATGTCAGATTTAAAGTAATTGACATCGGAACAAAAAAGAACGCATTTAGTATTTGTGCATTTGCTTGCTTAAAGATTACATAACATGCTGTTTTTTTTTATATTTATAATTATTGAAATGAAAACTTCTTTAGGGGCACTGTGCACTTTTTTGTGATGGGTAAAAAATAATAAACTCGCGCAGGCTGATCGAAAATTCGCAAGACGGAAACCATAATGCCACTCCATTTGTAAGCTTTCTATGAGGTAGGATATGGTGACTCCTTATATGCTTAATGTTAACATATTTTATGTACCTATATTCACAAATAAATGTTTGTATTTGTATAAAAATTTGTAAGACGGAAACCATAATGCCACGCCTATTATAATTTTGATGTGAAAACGTCTTTAGCGGCGTTGTGCACTTTTTTGTGATTGGTAAAAAATGTTAAACTCTATAGGACGAATAAAAAGTAAGAGGTAATTGGGTTGATGAAAATATGAAAGTGCGGATTACACATGTTAAAATGTTATATCCAGGTTGTATGTTTTTACTTCTGCCGGCACTCCCGGAGTGCAACCCGTTTTTATTTATTTATGTATTCTTATAAATGCCAGAATTAAAATCTCCATCTGCGGTAATGTGGTAATTCTAATAAACTCGACCATGGTGCGCACTCAGCAACACAGTGATAAGATTTTTTTTTATTTTTTACTCCATAAAATTCTTGCCGCATCATTATCACTGAGTACCATTTTCTTGTTCCCCGTTGATCTCTCCATGAGTCCGACCCCGACCCCGAGGGAGAAGCAGATCCGTATCGCCTGAATAATATTCCACAAAGATGGCGCATGACTCTTCTTTTTTCATAGAAGAGATTAATACACTAAATTATTATTTAGGTCATAATTTTGAAAACCCTTTCAATTGTCAAAACTCGTAAATATGGATACACATTGCAAATCTGAACCGAAAGTAACAAGCGAGAAATTTATTATTTACTTTTATGTAAATATAATTTTTCAGTACCTACTGTGTTTGTACCCAGAATATAATTACTTTTTTTAGTAAATTTGAACATATTTGTTTCGTGTACCTAATGCTTGACTTTCGCATACTTTTTGTTTGGCTGTTACAAGTGTTACAACGATGCCCCAGTTAAAAGAAATCATTTACGAGCAAAGAACTTGAAAACATGGTGCTTGTGGTCCCGGGAGATAGCTCTGCGCCGCCAGGAATTTCATTAAAGTTGCGACGTTGCGCGAGACGGAGAGCTACGAGCTACGAGCTACGAGCTACGAGCTACGGCGACCGCCTCTTTACTGCGACCCTCTGTCACACAGCCTTGTTATTTAAGATGGACTATTTAATTATTTATATCTTGTTTGAGGGAATCCTACTTAGTGCTATATGCGATTTATACAATTACTTTTTAATATCTATGTGACTGTCCATGGATTAAGTGGAACGCTTGTAGCGTTAAAAACATTAAAACCTAGGATCTGAATTGAAATGATGAAATTAAATGATTTTTGCGGGAATGTGTTGTGAATAACATAATTAAAAATCTCTACCTATTTAAAAGTTGTGCACTTGATTTTATAATCGTAAATTGATGATTGCAATAACTTATATACTACTAGCTGCTGCCCGCGACGTCGTCTGCGTGAACGCTATACTATAACATCACTTTTTGTGAACGAAACCATAGCGCGATAGAATAGGAAACATTTTTATATGGTGAAAATTATTATAATACATCTAAGTTATGACTTTACACATCAATGATATGTTGGACATCAACAACATACATTGCTATGCAGATGACAGTACTGGAGACGCTTATTACACGGGCCGTGCAAGCATCCCACGTTCCGTTGTGGAGGAAAAGCGTGAAGAACTTGTGTCTCAAATCGAGATCGGTCTGTCCAAGATCTCTGACTGGGGGCGGGAAAACTTGGTCCGATTCAACCCTTCAAAGATACAAGTCTGCGCGTTCACCGCTAAGAAAACCCCATTCACTGTAGTCCCACAATTCCAGAACACTCCCCTCTTCATCTCCAAGAGCATTGGGATCCTTGGCGTTGACATCTCCAGCGATGTTCAGTTCCGAGATCATTTGCTAGACAAGGTAAAGCTGGCGTCCAAAAAACTTGGTGTACTCAACAGAGCGAAGCAGTACGTCGGGGCAAAGGTTGCTACTTTACAAGTCGCAAGTCCGGCCCCATATGGAGTACTGCTGCCATCTCTGGGCGGGTGCACCCGGATACCAGCTTGGCCCTTTTGACTCGGTTCAACGACGGGCTGTGAGAATTGTCGACGATCCCAAACTCACTTGCGGTATCGAGCCCTTAAGTCTGAGGAGAGACTTTGCCTCCCTGTGTGTGTTCTACCGCTTGTACAATGGATTGTGTTCTGAGGAATTATTCGAAATGATGCCCACGGCTACTTTCTACCATCGCACCGCTCGCCATCGACAGGGAATTCATTCTCACACTTTGAAACCAAAATGGTCGCGAACAGTGCGGTTTCAGAGAAACTTCCTCCCGCGAACCCTTGGGTTGTGGAATGAGCTCCCTGCCAAGGTTTTCTCTAAGGACTACAGTATGGGGTTCTTCAAAAAAGAAGTTATTAGATTTCTGAAGGGTCGGCAACGCGCGAGTGATGCCCCTGGTGTTGCAAGCGTCCATAGGCTACGGTGACCGCTTACCATCAGGCGGACCGTAGGCTTGTTTGCCACCTCAGTGGTATATAAAAAAAAAAAAACACGATTTTTTAACATAAAATAAATGGCTATGTGTTAGTAGAATAATTAATAATTAAGAAGCAAGTCAAATATGCGTCGTTAGATTACACGTTGATTCAGAATGCGTTGAAGAAATAATAGTGGCAAGTGTACAAAGGCAATTTTGCTCGAAAACTGCAAATCGATGCAAATATTTTGAAGAACTGAGGCTCAAAATTATTGTTTTGCCCTAAAGTACCTGTGTGTCAAATTGCTAAACTCTACATCGATTTGCAGTTTTTTTTTGCGTACACCTACGTCTGTAAAGGTTCACTGCTCGTTCCCCGTAGATGATAGCGTGATAATATGTAGCCTATATGTTGACCCGACTTCTTAATAATATTCGTGCCAAATTTGAAGTAAATCCATGCAGTACTTTTTGAGTTTATCCCGAACAGGCATACAGACAAACAGACTGTATGTATGTTCTAAAAACTAAAAACTATATTTTCGGCTTCGGTATCGATTGTAGATCTCACCCCAAGTATTCTTTTAAAAAAATAATCAATGTACAGTTTTGACTTTCCTACCATTTTATTATATGTATAGATATAGTGAAATCAAATTAGAAAATTTATATACAGTTTTGTTTCTGTTTACTCCAAAATCGTTCAAATATATTTTGAAGAACTCATTCCGCGACACCACCTAGACAAAAAAAGACTGACAGGAATGGTGAGAAAGAGAGATAGAAAGCAAAGGGGAGAGTAATTAGGGGTCAGATGCATTATGGGACGTGCTGTGTATAGCAGGGTAGAACGTCTTTTGGGGCCGCTTCGTGAGTAAGAATAGCCAATAGCCTAGACCGACCAGCCATCAGCCGTCATCACCGCGTCTTCACACTGACAGACTGATAATCAAACTTAAATTTTAACATTATGAGTGCTATTAAATTGCAATTTTCACTTCATAGCTGAGCTTAAGTGTGAGCTGAATGACCAGGATCAGGAGCTGCTGCTTACAGATGTGCAGATAACAGGGATTCCGGAAGAAAACGGAGAAATTCTAACACATTTAGTTCCATTAATAGCCAAAAACATTGTGAGTGTAGAACGTACGGGACTGCGTCGGGAGCATCACGACGGCGGCGGCGACGACGTCCACAGCAAGGTACCACAACTCACGCGCACAAATAAACATTTTTTTTAAAATCTCGAGAGGAAGGACGACGCCTGAGCTGGCGTTACTAGAGATGGTCGCACTTACGCGCGACGTCAAACGGATACTGCCACCCACAGAATAAGAACCGAAGCAGACTTAACTTAGGTTTTTGGCGTCGGACCGGTTGGACAATAATATTTTTATTCTAGTTTGTATGCTGTGATTTTCTGCTTATAGTTGTGTGTGTAAAACAGTATTATTTATTTCATTTTGTATTGTGGGTGCCGAGTCAGCATTATACGTATGCGCAGCGACGACTGCTACCCGGTGACGAGGCATCCTCAGTCGTCTCTGGTCCCGGTTCGAGAGCGCACGCTCTCACCTTGTATACATGTTTCGTATATCTATATTATTGTAACGTAGGGTACAGTTACAAGTAAAAGAAAGTACTTATACAAGTTCATTGTATCATTTGTTAATCTAAATTTTGGAGTCAGAAAACAGAGGAGTACCAAGTGGTGGGACAAATAGGGTGACGTGCAATAGTCACAGTATTAAGTAGATTTGCTAAATGTATATATATTTATGTCGATAAGTTTTATATATTGAATCGTGCGATGCATAATGGCCTAATTATCAAAAACAGTGGATGGAGACAGGGTAAAGTTTAGATAAAAATAGGTGAGTATTTTAAAAGAGATTTTAAAATTTGGGTTATTTGTATGACTGCTACGCACTACCTCTAGATAAAGTAGACCTGTGCAATTTACTCACCAAATCCTATGCAACCCAGAGGGCAGATGCAATGCAGAAGGAAGTTGCTGGCCAGCACTGTCAGTCCAAACTCCAAAATAAGCACATAAAGCGTCTAAATTACAGAATAGTCAAAAATTATACAGTAAAATATAGTTGAAGCACATATACGTTTGCGGGCGGCGCGTGGTAATTTCAAAACCAATTTATCACAAAAATGCGAAAAAGCATGTGTTCACAGCGAGTTCATATAACGAACATTATGATCATTAGGCGTCTCTCGATGTGCAGCCACTCATGAGCCATCTTTGGGAGGCAATATAAACTCCAGTCTATGAATCAGCGACACAATAATTAAGTGGGATTTTGGCACCATTACTTACACTATAAGCATTGCGGCGCAACCAACAAGTGTTTTATACATATATTTACGTTATTAAGAGTGTGCTCCTGAGTTATGTCCTGTACTCACGGGCCTCTTCGCGCTTTCCTACCACACTAGGCTATTTCCGTCTTCATGGAAGACTGCGAATGTGCAACCCGTGCCCAAAAAGGGTGATAGATCAGATCCATCGAATTACAGGCCAATCGCTATTACCTCCCTCCTCTGCAAGGTTATGGAGCGTGTGATCAACACATAGCTTCTAAGATACCTAGGAGAACACGACCTGGGGCTTGTCCTGCTCTGCAACTTTGTCCTAATGTGGAACTGGACTTATCCTTGTCTGGAAGTGGCAGTTGTCCTGCTCTGCAAATTCAACCTGATGTGGGACTGGGACTTATTCTTGTCTGGAACTAGGAGTTGTCCTTCTCTGCATCTCCGTCCTGATGTGGAACATGGATTCATAAGTCGAGTGGGCCAGACGGTATACCAGCAGTGGTGCTTGAGCAGTATGCTCAATTTCCGTCTTCATGGAAGACTGCGAATGTGCACCCGGTGCCCAAAAAGGGCAATAGATTAGATACATCGAACTACAGGCGTATCGCTGCTGCCTCTCCAAGGTGATGGAGCATGTGATCAACACACAGCTTCTAAGATACCTAGAAGTACACGACCTAGTCCGTGACCGTCAATATGGCTTTCGGCACGGTCGCTCGACTGGTGACCTTCTAGTGTATCTCACACGATGATGGGCACTAGCCATTGAGAGTCAGGGGGAGGCATTGGCATGTAGCGAAGGCGTTCGATCGGGTCTGGCACCGGGGTCTTCTATCGAAGTTGCCACCTTACGGAGTGCTTGAGGGTTTGAGCAAATGGGTAGCTACCTCTTTGTCCGGCAGACGCATACAAGCCGTTGTTGACGGTAGCTGCTCTGATAGCATGGACATCGAGGCTCCGTGCTGTCTCCTACGCTATTTCTACTGCATATCAATGACATGTTGGACATCAACAAAATGCATTGCGATGCATATGACAGTACTAGAGACGCTTATTACACGGGTCGTGCAAATATCCCTCGTTACGTTGTGGGAGAAAACCGCGAAGAACTTGTGTCTCAAATCTCTCTGACTGGGGACAGGAAAATTTGTTCCGATTCAACCCTACAAAGACACAAGTCTACGCGTTCACCGCTAAGATAACCCCATTCTCTGTGGTTTCACAATTTCAGAACACTTCCCTCCCCATCTCCAAGAGAATTGGGATGGTGTTGACATCTCTTGCGATGTTCAGTATCGAGATCATTTGAAGCTGGCGAATAATTATAATAGTCAATAATTTGAAAGCAAAAAAAAATTAGTTTGGATAATACAGAACAATAATAACACATAAATTCACTAATACAATAATGTCAATGATACAATAGTTTAATAAGTCAATAATTATAAGGAGAATAATTAAACATTTTAGTAATACAAAATAATAATAATAACAGGATTATTCAATAAGCCATAATGTCAGGATTAGAATTTGTAAGTCAATAATTAGAGAAATATTTAGATTATAATAATAATAATGTCATAATTACACAATAATAAAACAGTCTAATGACTTAGTTTCATAGACCTTAATTGTCCGGGAAAAATGTAATGTGGGCATGGGCTGCAGATATGATTTGCTATACATTATTTGAGAACAAATCTTTATCTTGTGTGGATATTAATGAGTTTAGGAGCGTGAGAGTGCGCCACGTGGGTGCGCTCCTAGCGACGTAGGTGTGCGTGCCTGGCAGATATAAAAAGAGTCGCCTGCGACGCGGGCCAGACTCTCCTCCTGCTCCAGAGATTGCCCTACTAGGAGTGTACAAGTTGATATTTGATAGTGTAGACGGGTTGTCTACTTGATTAAGGAGTAAAAGGTAAAAGTGTACAACTGCCTGTACCCTCTGACGTAACTGCAGAGTGACGAGACCCATCATGCCTGTGACAAAAAGCGATGGATACAAATGTGGATAATAGCCATATTTCTTTTTGTACAAGTAACGACAGATCTTTTTATGCACTTTTTATATCAGGGTTGTATATTGGGCTTCACTTGGGTCCCAAATAAGGGTAGTGTATTCCAAGCGGCTAAACGTAGGCATTATATAACATAATAGCCGGTGTGCAATATTAGAACTTGCATGTTTGGCGCATAATAAAGCCTAGTGTTTTATTTGCTGTTTTCTGAGAAATTGTTTGAAATGATGCCCATGATGATGCTACCTTCTACCACCGCACCGCTCGCCATCGGCAGGGAATTCATTCTCACACTTTAGAACCGAAATGGTCACGTAAAGTGCGGTTTTAGACAAACTTCCTCCCACGAACGCTTGGGTTGTGGAATGAGCCTGCCCTGCCAAGGTTTTTATCTAAGGACTACAGTTTGGGGTTCTTCAAGAAATTAGTTATTTGATATTTGAAAGGTCAGCAACGCGCGAGTGATACCCCTGTTGTTACAAGCGTCCATAGGCTACGGTGACCGCTTAACATCAGGCGGACCGTAAGCTTGTTTGCCACCTTAGGGGAATAAAAAAAATCTTCGCAGTCATATCTAAAAGAGCGCTTTCAGTTTCACGGATCATCTGTTCTTCGTCCTTTCACGAAACTGGAGTTAAAAACCCCTTTACACACTTCGAATTTTTAATTAATTTTTATCACAATTCCTTTATACTGTTCGCGCGATTAGACTGTGGACTGCTCTTTCAATCTATATGTCGCAGCCATCTGGTTAAATTAGCCACTTAATTGGAAGCCTAGGCAGATCGTCAAGTATGGAAAATAAATTATCATATTACTGAACAGATTATTATATGAAGCTTGGCTGGAATGCTCCGACAAAACAAAGACAACAGTGAAAAAAAATAAAGTTTGCAACAATATACGTAAAAATTTTGATTGCATAGACAATCTATGCAAGTCTATCAAAATGAGCCATTGTACGATTGTGAACAATGTGAGGGAATTTTTAAGACTAAGCTCGTAAGCAAAAAATGCTCCGACAAAACAAAGACAACAGTGAAAAAAAATAAAGTTTGCAACAATATACGTAAAAATTTTGATTGCATAGACAATCTATGCAAGTCTATCAAAATGAGCCATTGTACGATTGTGAACAATGTGAGGGAATTTTTAAGACTAAGCTCGTAAGCAAAAAATAATATTTCATGACTTTGGCGATTCAAAAGTGTTAGTAAAAACCTAATCTCAATAAAAACAATTAACTTTGACTTTGAAAGACAAAGAGCAGAAGAGCTCAGAAAAAAAAACGCTGTTTCAAGTATATTAGTGTAGATCCTTCAAACAGCACTTTATACAGAAGACAAAGAATATGAGTAGCCTAGCAAAAGCGAACTGGGAGAATGTGATCATATTTACGTAAACCAAATATGAACCTAATGCATAAATTTTGAAGTCACTCAAATTTATGAAGTCCATTGTTAGGTCAGGATAGGTAATGTCAGCATAATCAAGAATAGGAATCAGTAAAGATTGTGCTAAAGCAATTTTAGTGAGAATAAGTAAGAAATTACGTAGTTGTCGCAAAGAGCTGTTTGCAGCGATCAATGTCTTGCTTATTTCGTTCACGTGTGGTCCCCATGTCAAGTAACGATCGTGCACCTGTGGTCCCTATGTCAAGTACCGATCGTTCACGTGTGGTCCCCATGTCAAGTAAATGATCGTGCACCTGTGGTCCCTATGTCAAGTAACGATCGTTCACGTATGGTCCTCATCTCAAGCAACGATCGTGCACGTGATAACAGGACAGGTTACTAGGTAGTACTAGGGACTAGGTGCTCAGGAGATAGAAGTTTAGGTAGAGGGAGTTTTGAGGTCGGTAGAGAAACACTTTTCAAGAGTAAGGCAGGTGGGGGTCTCTTGTCTATCACCCTATTGGGTGTTGAGGTGCGGGTGTCGGGGGAGGGGGAAATTACCTCCCACCATGACCCGGGCAGAAGCTCAGGGGTGCTGAACACCCCCGGTGAAATTGAAAGGAGGCCTACTTATCAGGCCCCTTGATGGTGGTTGAATTTTTCACAATTCGAAGATGAAAAATTAAAATAATAAAATAAAATAGAAATGAGATGAAAATAGAAATAAAAATGTGGTAAGCGCATACAATAAAATAAAATAAAAACAAAAGAATAAAAACCAAAAAACAAAAACGAGCAAAACAAAATGATAATAAAATAAAAACAAAATAAAAATAAAACGAAAAAGAAAACAGAGCAAAAAGAAAAATAAAAATAAAAGCAAAATAAAAATAAAAATGAACTAAAAATCGAACTTAAATTAAATCAAGTAGAGGGGGAGTGTAAGGAAAAAGGAAGGAGGTGGGTGAGTGGGTAAGTGGGTGAATAAGTAAAATTATTCACCTCTGGGAATGAGCTCTCGGGGGAGAGGACGTCCTTCAGGAGGGCGGGCGTGTAGTGGGGCAATGCCCCTAAGGTGTTGATGGTGGCTGTTATCAGCGCGATCGAAGAGGTGTTTAGACAAACCAGAAATGAACTCTGCGAGTGATTCGGTTTTGGTGTCACTAGCGATGGTGGAGTTACGGACGTAGCGGCCGGCGCCGGTTATTATTCTCAGCGACTTATTTTGGACAACCTGGAGCTTATGTTTGCTGGTAGAAGATAGAAGTCCGTACCAGGCAGGGGCTGCGTAGGTCAGTCTCGACCGAATGTACAGTTTGTACAGGCGAATTTTAGTTTTGAGAGGCAAGTCAGAGGAAAGTACCGGTCTAAGCGCCGCCCTTGCTGCGACCGCGCGTGCTGACACATGGTCAAGCATTTTGCGCATGCGCAAAGGGCGGTCTATAACGCAACCAAGGTACTTTACACTGGGTTGCCACTCAATGACTTGGCCTCGAAACACAAGTTTCGGTGGGAGGAATCTTTGTAGGCCGGTCAAAATTGCAGTTGTTTTGCTGGCGTTTACGGCTATTCTCCACTTGTCGAGCCAGCCGGGCAAAGTGTCCAATAGACGCTGCATTTTCTTGGCTGCTAATTTTGCTTTGCGGGAGGAGGACATGTAGGCGCTGTCGTCCGCGTAGAGCGCTAGGTGTACGTCTTCAACACCTTCAGCTAAACCGGAATCACTGAGAGTGGGGATGTCGTTAGTGAAGAGCGCGTAGAGCAGAGGCGATAGGCAGCTGCCTTGTGGTACCCCTGCTTTAATGGGTTTGTTTGCTGAGTGTTTGTTCTCGACCGAGACATAGAAGCTTCGTTTGTCCAGAAACGAGGCTATTACTCGACCGAGCATAAGCGGGAGATCCGTGTCCAGCAGCTTGTACAGTAGTCCTTCGTGCCAAACCCGGTCGAAGGCCTTCTCCATATCGAGAAATACAACGACCGTGCGCCTGCCCTTGTTTAGCTCGAAGGCCATGTGATGGAGCACGCACACAAGCTGCAGGGTAGTGCTATGACTGTCCCTAAAACCAAACTGTTCAGGCCTAAGCTGGATATGGGGAGATATCCTGTGAATAAGCAGGCGTTCGAACAGCTTAGCTAGGTTAGACAGCAATGTGATCGGCCGGTAATGTTCTGGGCGGTGACGGTCTTTCCCTGGTTTCGGGAGAACAATGACTTTACCGGTCTTCCAGGTAGATGAGAAATGTCCAGAGCGCAATATCCCATTAAAAATCCGGGTGAGTGCCACCAGACCCTTCCTTGGCAGCATAGTAATCGCCGTGTTAGGGATCTCGTCGGGGCCAGGTGATTTACGTTTATTAAGTTTGGTGGCCTCCTTTCTCACCTCTTTGGGCGAGATGAAGTAATCACCTCTGAGTGGGGGGGCTGGGGCCGCGAGAAATTGCTCTACGCGATCTATTACTCCTAGCGTGTGCAGTGGGTCGGTAATGGGGTTCGGTTTAAACTGGTCCTCGAAGTGATCGGCCAGTAGATCCGCGCGTTCTGCGGCGTGGTAGTGGCGGATGCCGGAGGAGTCAATCAGAGGGCAAATGGGGGGCGGTGTTTTTGAAACTTGGCGGGCCAAACGAAATAAGGCGGCATCGTCATCGCTAGCCTTAAAGATTGTGTTGTCCCACGCAAGTTTGCGAAATTGAGCAAGTTCCGCTTGCAAGTCTTTGCTAATTTTGTTGAGTTCGCTCTTTAAGACTGGGCAACGAGTTCGGCACCACAGCTTTCGAAGCTCCCTCTTTTTATTAAGTTTGACGCGCAAATGCGCGGGAAGCAGTTGCTTGCCAGAGGCAGTGGTTGAGGACCTCGTGGACTCCTTAAGGGCCTGCGTTATCGCAGTCGTAAAAGATACGACGGCTTCCTCTACCTCTGACGGAGTTGAGATGCCACCTGGCGGCAGTTTGTAGGTGAGCATAAGTTTATGAAATGTAGCCCAGTCTGTGGTTTTAGTAGGGGGCGGGGGAGATTTCCCACTAGCTGACACTCCGAGGACGAAAAGGATTGGCAGATGCTAAGTGTCGGTGTCGAGGAGGACTTCCAATGCAATTGGCCAATTGATATTGTGTGCTAATGTAATGTCGAGTACGTCAGGGGTTTGCTAAGGCAGGTTATAATTGTATAGTCTTTCACTTTTATCATAACAGACTTTAATGAACAATAAATCCTAATCACATAAGGTGATTCTTATCCCTTAAAATATCTAGACAGCTTCCTATTTTACAATCATTGGACTACCTAAATAAGTAGAAAGACAGAAAACGCAAGCCTGCCAGAGTTTTAAAATGTGTAGTTTTCAAGTATTTATTAGGGATCTAATACAATTATGTTTTCTTCGGCCTAGAGCCCGAACCGAAGTCTTGCTTGTTGAAGACACCCCTCAGGTCACCGCCGCCGTACCAGTAGACGTGGACGGGACTGAATTTAAGTGGCCTATCAACGTGTGTTGAGAATGGAAATATGCCGCCCGTTGCAGGCACAAGGTAAGGCCGCACGTGGCTGGCACAGTGTAAGATTCGCCCCGTAGCCTCGGTGTGTAGCGGTGTTCAAGACAGCACCACTACCGCACAGGCCGAGGAACCCCTGGCCTCCCTCAGTGTAAACGCAGCAAAGAAGCTGCAACACGCGGGCCTTCGCAGTAGACGCGAAGAGTAGGGTTTTTATCCGAAGGTGGATGATGACACAGTAACAAGAATAAAGGTACATTAACTACCTAATATTACTTCGGTTTTTCCACAATTTAGTAGCAGTATATGTAGGCGTCGTCACAGAGTTGACGCTTTACTTTTAGAAGAAGCATTTATTTCCAATTAAAAAAATTTCTATGTCCGTACAGAAAGTGGTCGCAAAGCAGAATCATGACAACTCCCTTGTCAAAAGATATCTCTTTTGATTTCTAATTTTGAAATCACGGCTCTGGTAATGGACCTAAGAATGGATGCCTGGAAACTTCCACTGTTTCCTACATCATCCGGTCCTTTACCGGAGACAGACCACCGGAAACGGTCGTTCCGTTATAACGTGTGGTCATGGGGTCAAGTAACGATCG
Source organism: Apoda limacodes (assembly GCA_946406115.1). Lineage (NCBI taxonomy): Eukaryota > Metazoa > Arthropoda > Insecta > Lepidoptera > Limacodidae > Apoda > Apoda limacodes. The sequence goes on from OX291541.1 coordinate 53,434,184, forward strand.
ATAAAGTATGTATTAAAATAAAATTCATATATTTATTTATTTTTGTCTGTGATTCATTTCCATGTATTACAAATACTGATTCAACTTTTTTTTGCATTATCAGTTTTATCTTCTTCTTTTAAAGTTTGTCCGATTGAAATCCAAAATTTTGATTGTATATTCTTTAAGTTTTATGTCCAGAATTTTGCGGATGAATTCTTACTTTTTACTTCGGTGTGAACAAGTCGAAAGAGCTAGTTTTGATTTAATATCGGCTATTACTTTTAAGCACCGAAGCACCTTGTCATTACTCGGCAGAGAAGCAAAAGTTTAAGGTTTATTTATGTCAATTCTTGAGAGTTTTCGCTAACTTTAAGTTTTCAGTTCAGCGATATTTTGCCATTAGCTTAAAATATGAGTGGCTTAAATTACAGAATTTTAGTTTTTGAAATTTATATTTCGGTACGCTAGTTCCGATTGCAAGGGTAACTTCTCATTCTCTCTAGATAGTTCGAATAAACTATTTATTGTTTCCTTTACTTTTTATTTTGAACTGTGTGTTTGTAATCTGAAAATTAAACTATTTATTTACTACCACAGAAATCTAGGCAATTAAAGGAATGGTGTAAATTATACATAAAATAACTATAAGTACGTTAGATACAAAAGTTTTTCAGATATTGTGATGGGTAGCATCAAGATTACTGATTCAAGTAATTTTTATTTATATATATGTTTGTAAGAGTATTTATTGAGCGCTACAATAATATTGAAAAGCATGAATTTGTAAAATTCTCGACCGCCGTAGAATTTCAGTATTAAAATTAGTTTCAAGAGTTACCCCTTAGAACCGGCTTCGCAACTGATACCGAATATTATCCGACAGTAGAATTATGCAAATACAAACAGCGAGGCGCTGGACGCGTCGGAATTACTGAGCCGTTCTGTGGAGCAAACTGCTTTCATTGAAATGAAATTATTTTGTTATTTGCTATTATGATGTAAGGATATTGTGTGCCAAACTAAAATGGGACGCAGTATCAAGAATATTAATTAAGAAAATAATAAAATTTCATTACTGAGGCATAATGCTACTGTAATGTTTGTTCTGTGCTGTGACATAATGCGTTTAGATCATTTATGAATAAATGTCGAATGTAAACACCGTTTGACGCTAGCAGTTTAGTCAGTTGATTCGTGACACAAACTTGCCGAATCCGGTGTTCGATAGCTAGACACAGAGTACTTTATATATATACGGAGATAGAGTTACTACTCAAGGACTTGCTACACTAACGCCATTAGCGGCATGTGTGAAAATCACAACTCTATGAATACCGCATAGCAGTTGTCTATTGTCTTATAGGTCGACCGCGACAAACTCGGCCTTCACTAGAGCCACGTCAACTACGTAGTTAGTTGAAATCTACATCATATTTTAAAGTACACGAATATATTGACATGGTTCTGGTGAAGGCCGAGCTTGTCACGGTCGGGCTATAGTATTTATTCCAATATGATTTTCCATCACACATGTAATAATATAAATAATATTTATTGTGTCACACGGAACGTTAAAGAATGTTTGTTAAGTGTTGCCATGGCAAAAAAATACACAATGTGACCAGATGAGTTTGTTAAATATTAATGTCAGTGCCATCTATCGCAATCTGTTTGCAACACACAATATTCGGTCATTGTTACACACTACTGAGAGCTAGTGTCACGTAGTTTACAGCATTTTATTATGGTGCGTGTTACTTTCTTTTTGGAACACATCGGAGCAGAAAAGCTTGTGACACAGTACCTTTGTTTGACCTAACGAGGCTTTTTATGTAAAACTACTATCTGTAGCTGTTCTATTGTAGCAAGGTGAAAACTTTCCATCACACTTGACATAGGCTTTGAACTGTCAAATTAGTGTAATAATAGCACTGGATGTTATTGGTAAGAACTTGTTTTTTTTAAAAAAAAGTATGCAGCAGTGCGAATTACAGTAATTTGGCGTGATTCAAAGTTTATCACCTTATCATAACAAGATATTACTTTATTATATACTTATATTTATTTATTGGAATATTTTTGCACAAACTTATTTTACACGACCCGGCCTAATAACTTTACGCTAAAGTCAGCGTTTAGGTATTCGCGCACACTGGGCGGGCATACTTGTGTTCCACGATGTTGATAATAAAGTCTGGTTTAAAACAGTTCGAGATATGTCAAAGAACACAAAAGAAATGACGACGGTATATTTTATCACACCTATCTATTATTATTTCATAAATAACTGATTTACTTTATTTTAAATAATTCCTAGTAGATTATTAACCTGCGAGTAGCTGCCGGCGTCAAAAAACGACCGTGGTTTAATAGGCCTTGCAGAGAAGCTAAAATTCTTAAGCAAACTGCGTATGAGGCTTGGACCACGGCTCGTAATAATAAGGATCCGAATATTTCTGAGTTAAAACGCAAATTAAATGCTGCCTCGAGGTTCAGTAAGAAAGCAACTGCCAGAGCAAAATTCCAATTCATCGGCAAAATAGGTGGGCGACTTGCGAGCTATCCTTCTGGGAGTCGTGCTTTCTGGTCGCTTGCTAAAGCTGCCGAGGGGAACTTCTGCCAGTCGTCATTACCACCACTGCGAAAGACCGATGGTGACTTGGCCCACAGTGCAAAAGAGAAAGCCGATCTATTGGGCAGTCTCTTTGCCTCTAACTCGAATGTGAACGACGAAGGCGCTGTACCACCTACTTTACCGTGGTGCGGTAAGACCATGCCGGAAATCACTATAACACAGCGCGAGGTCCGGCGGGCGTTGCTTTCCCTAGACGTTCATAAGTCGAGTGGGCCAGACGGCATACCAGCAGTGGTGCTTAAGCAGTGTGCTCCTGAGTTATGTCCTGTACTCACGCGCCTCTTCACGCTTTCCTACCACACTAGGCAATTTTCGTCTTCATGGAAGACTGCAAATGTGCACCCGGTGCCCAAAAAGGGCGATAGATCAGATCCATCGAATTACAGGCCTATCGCTATAACCTCTCTCCTCTCCAAGGTGATGGAGCGTGTGATCAACACACAGCTTTTGAGATACCTAGAAAAACACGACCTGATCAGTGACCGTCAATATGGCTTTCGCCACGGTCGCTCAACTGGTGACCTTCTAGTTTATCTCACACACCGATGGGCACTAGCCATTGAGAGTCAGGGGGAGGCATTGGCATGTAGCCTAGACATAGCGAAGGCGTTCGATCGGGTCTGGCACCGGGGTCTTCTATCGAAGTTGCCTTCTTACGGAGTGCCCGAGGGTTTGTGCAAATGGGTGGCTAGCTTTTTGTCCGGCAGAAGCATACGAGCCGTAGTTGACGGTAGTTGCTCTGATAGCATGGACATTAATGCTGGTGTCCCGCAAGGCTCTGTGCTGTCTCCTACGCTGTTTCTACTGCACATCAATGATATGTTGGACATCAACAACATACATTGCTATGCAGATGACAGTACTGGAGACGCTTATTACACGGGCCGTGCAAGCATCCCACGTTCCGTTGTGGAGGAAAAGCGTGAAGAACTTATGTCTCAAATCGAGATCGGTCTGTCCAAGGTCTCTGACTGGGGGCGGGAAAACTTGGTCCGATTCAACCCTTCAAAGACACAAGTCTGCGCGTTCACCGCTAAGAAAACCCCATTCACTGTAGTCCCACAATTCCAGAACACTCCCCTCTCCATCTCCAAGAGCATTGGGATCCTTGGCGTTGACATCTCCAGCGATGTTCAGTTCCGAGATCATTTGCTAGGCAAGGTAAAGCTGGCGTCCAAAAAACTTGGTGTACTCAACAGAGCGAAGCAGTACTTCACGTCGGGGCAAAGGTTGCTACTTTACAAGTCGCAAGTCCGGCCCCATATGGAGTACTGCTGCCATCTCTGGGCGGGTGCACCCGGATACCAGCTTGGCCCTTTTGACTCGGTTCAACGACGGGCTGTGAGAATTGTCGACGATCCCAAACTCACTTGCGGTATCGAACCCTTAAGTCTGAAGAGAGACTTTGCCTCCCTGTGTGTGTTCTACCGCTTGTACAATGGATTGTGTTCTGAGGAATTGTTCGAAATGATGCCCACGGCTACTTTCTACCATCGCACCGCTCGCCATCGACAGGGAATTCATTCTCACACTTTGGAACCAAAATGGTCGCGAACAGTGCGGTTTCAGAGAAACTTCCTCCCGCGAACCCTTGGGTTGTGGAATGAGCTCCCTGCCAAGGTTTTCTCTAAGGACTACAGTATGGGGTTCTTCAAAAAAGAAGTTATTAGATTTCTGAAGGGTCGGCAACGCGCGAGTGATGCCCCTGGTGTTGCAAGCGTCCATAGGCTACGGTGACCGCTTACCATCAGGCGGACCGTAGGCTTGTTTGCCACCTTAGTGGTATAAAAAAAAAAAAAAAAAAAAAAAAAGTATCTATATCGAAATCGTGTTGGTCATCACTGACATTTTGTTTTAAAAAAGTGTTATCTTTGCACTTTTAAGGCACTTTTTTAAATATTTCTATTTGTAGTGAATAGTATAACCAAACTGCAAACTGTATCTGTTTTACAAGATTATTTAAGTATAATTTCAAAATTGTCCAACGCAAATTAAAACAAGTACTGTAAGTACCGTACCTCTATTTAAATAGAAACTGATGCTATGACATTAGTTCAGACAATGTTTACCTAATCTAAACTGTATTCCAATAAAATAAAGAATTAAGTAATGCACCATCTACTGGTAAGTAGCTAAACTAATGTCTACTTATGCAGAACAGATTTAGTCGTCCAGTGTTGTAAGTATGTAATAATGACATCGATATTATTACCTGTTTTAGTAAAAGCATAGCCCCGGCCCCCGAACAGAAGAGAATTTCAGTGCAGAATGTCTGTCTGTCTGAATGCTACAGAATTGTGTTGTTAAGTTGGATGTAAGTACAGGAAAGTGCACTCGGATTATCCAAGTTTGATATTATTTTTATTGTGTTATTGTTTATAGGGCTGATAGGGTGGAGTAGGGGTAGTGGGGCTAAGAATGTGACTATTTTTATTGAAATTTAACCCTTATTACATAAGGCTTACACGTTGATACTAGTGACATCTTGTGATGAGAAGTAGTACAAAAAATTTACATTAGACCCAGTGTTGTTTCTGTTGCAATATAAACAAAATAATCGATATACTGCTATAATTTACCACCAGCCCCTTATTAAACTCGTAATAACTATCTCGATTACAAACGTATACTATATGAATTTTGCAAATAATATTCAAGAAGATAATAATTCTAGATAATTTTATACACATTTTCATCCCACGATAAAAGGATATCGATCTGATGACGATAAGTTTGTGAATTGCCCTCCTGTTCTGTGATTGCGACTCAAAACATTAAATGTTTTAAACATATTATCTCTAATAATTGCTAGTTGGCATGACCAGAAACTCGGGCGTAACAATCGTCACAGACTATATAATACTATACTAGTACAGGCGCCAACAAATTTTACCTCCTTATAATATTAGTCCTGACAAAAGCGAACAAGAACATACCTACCTATCGTAAAACTTTAGACTTTAGCTAAATAAAATAAGTCGGTGTGCCCCTGAATAGACTAGTCCCTCGTCTCCAGTAAAGGTCTGTTGGAAGAATCTCTGAATTGGGATAAGCTTACTTATGTACATGTATTATTTTTATGTAATGTTTTTACATATTATTATGTACCCATGTCAGTTTGGGGCATTTAGCCAAAAAATGAGAATGAAAAACTACTATAGACTTCCATTGGCAGATTTATTTAATGTTATTGATATCCAACCAATCATTTTTACGTAAAAGCAGTATTTTAACCAATGAGAATCGTGTGGTAATTGGCTATCGGTTTTAGCAAAGTGCGCACCTCAGCCTAATCGTACTTTACTGCATGCAGCGGCTTAATGATGTTTTTTAACCGACGAAACAAAAAGGAGTAATTTCTCAATCAGATTGTATATAATTTCTTGCGCTGTAACCTGATCGATTGATGTCTCTTCTGACATTCTGACACCTGCTTAGAGCAAAAGGCGCCTATCACAGTTTTTTTCTCAGAGAGGCACTACTGTAAATGAGAAAAACAAAATAGTATGATAAATATGTAGTTTCGCTTTTCAATATATTCAAACTTATATGGCGCGACTTTAGTAGTGCAAGATATGACAAAATGTCAAAATAGGAAAATGTGATTTTGTCAATTTTGACGCGTTTAATTTTTAGGGTCCTGTGGTCAAATGACAAAAACTGAGCCCTTGTAGTTTCTTGAAAAGTAAAATGTATGTATGATCAAAATAAAAATTAGTTTAGTGTAAATTAATTGTATTATAATATTATTATTATTATTAATCAAAGTATTCTTTATTAGAAATTGTATCAACAAGTTTTATAAGATCTAGTTTTAAGCCGTGACATGCGAAACCCTACGAGTAAATGTACGATACCGACTCGAACTTAGCTTGTTTTTAAATGTAATTGGTTGTGTGTGGCATTATAAGTCAGCAGATTGTGATGGGTTGCGGGATTTTCATGCATCGTACCCGTTGAGGCAGCTCTGCTTCAGCTCAGAAGATCCTGACATCTGCGCAGCCGCAGTCACTTAGACAATCTTCGCTGGCATAGAATGTTACATTTCTAACCCTCAAGTTTTGAATTCAACCGTGGTTTAATAGGTCTTGTAAAGAAGCTAAAATTCTCAAGCAAACTGCATATGAGGCTCGGACCACGGTTCGATCAATAAGGATCTGAATACGTAAGTTAAAAAGCAAATTAAATGCTGCCTCGAGGTTCAGTAAGAAAGTAACCGCCAGAGCTAAGTTCCAATTCATCCGCAAAATAGGTGGGCGACTTGCAAGCTATCCCTCTGGGAGTCGTGCTTTCTGGTCGCTTTGTTAAGCTTCCAAGGGAAACTTTTGTCAGTGGTCGTTACCACTACAGCGAAAAACCGATTCTCCCATAGTGCTAGAGAGAAAGCCGATTTACTGTGGGCAGTCTCATTGCCTCAAACTCGAATATCAATAATGAAGGAGCTGTACCACCTACTTTACCGTGAAGCGGTAAGACTATGCCAGAAATCTACATAACACAGTGGGAGGTCCGGCGGGCGTTAAGCGTTTCGGGATTCAACCCAATAAAGACACAAGTCTGCGCGTTCACCGCTAAGAAAATCCCATTTACTGTGGTTCTACAATTCCAGAACACAGCACTTACCATCTCCAAGTGTATTGGGATCTTTGGTGTTGACATCTCCAACTTAACAATCTCTGCTTAACAAATCACAAGTCCGGCCTACTGCCATGTCTAGGCGGGTGCACCTGGATACCGGCTTAGCCCTTTTAATTCGGTTCAACGACGAGCAGTAAGAATCGTCGACGATCCCAAATTCACAAGTTGTATCGAACCTTTAGGTCTGAGGAGAGATTTTGCCTCCCTGTGTGTGTTCTACCGCTTGTATAATATGTTCTGTGATTTGAGGAATTGTTTGAAATTATTTCCACAGCTACTTTCTACCATTGCTCCGCTCGCCATCGGCAGTGAATTCATTCTCATTCTTCGTAACCTAAGTGGTCACAAACAGTGCGGTTTGAGAGGAACTTACTCCCGCGAACGCTTAAGTTGTGGAATAAGCTCCCTGCTGAGGTTTTCTCGAGGGACTACGATATGGGGTTCTTTAAGAAGAAAGTGATTAGATTTTTAAATGTCCTATAAGACGTGATTATAGTCATAATAGTTTAGGTTCTAATGGTATGTTTACACTCTTGCATTCAACGCTATGTTATTGGGCACATGTACGAGCACAAGCGTGTAAACAGTTTGCTTTGTCCGACAACGCGTTCCGAGGCTGCGTGGCGCGAGTGTAAACGCGGCATAGGTAATATTTAATTTCACCAGCGCGCTATTTTGCAATAATTTTGTGCAGGTAAAATTATCGATAGTGTTGTTTGACAACACTATTCCACTCACATATTTGCAATTTTTTTTCTGTTTCGTTTTTCATTTGGCATGGTTGATCTTGTACATTCTATATCTATGGTTCAAACAATTCTTTTTACTGTTTATATATTTTGGACATTATTTATTTACTCATGCCACTGACACATTGACAACGTCACGTCGCATTATTATTTTTTTCTATTTGACAGTTTCAGTCCTCATGACGATTTTCTATCGATTCGTGGGGGTGGCGGGAATTGCGTAGGGCAATCAGTCTGACATTGCCCATTGATTAAAATCAAACGATTACTATTAGACTACTATAGGGCTTAACGAGGTTATTTAAGGCGACGTCTACGCAACTAATCGGGGTAATTTTAACGCGTTTTGCTTTGTACACGTTAAGGATAAAAAATAAATTCACCACCCTAATATATATTCTTGATACTCCCACCCGTTTCAGTTTAGGCACATAATATCCTAACAGTCTATATATCTGCATAATAGGGAGATACATTTTTAAATAATAATATATGCATCAAGATAATAATTTAACTGAAATATATTTTTTTTTTAGTAAATAAACATGTAAAGAGACACTTATCTCTAAATATAATTATTCCAGTAAACCTGGTCTAAAAGGGTAGCTAAACTTACATGCACCCAAAATAGTCAAAAGATTAGCAAAAACCAGGGTATTAAATATTTTGATATAAATATACATTTTTCATACCACTAAGGTGGCAAACAAGTTTACGGTCTGCCTGATCACTCAGTCACGCATTGCCGACCCTTAAAAAATACAATAACTTCATTCTTGAAGAACCCCATACTGTAGTCCTTAGAGAAAACCTTGGCAGGGAGCTCATTCCACAACCCAAGCGTTTGCGGTAGGAAGTTTTTTGAAACACACGGTACGCAACCATTTCGGTTTTAAAGTGTGAGAATGAATTCCCTGCTGATGGCGAGCGGTGCGATACATGTCTGAATACAATCTGTAAGAATTTAGGAATATATTTTAACAGTTAAATGTGAATAAATTTCTTATTTTTATCAAAATATATATTAAAATCTCCACAAATGAGTATAAATTATTATTTTTATTACAAATTATTGATAAAGCTATCTCCATTGTATTTTCAAACATATCACATGCCGCTAATTAAGATACGTGTAAACAGTACAGGTTAAAGCTGTCTCATTCTCTCGCTAAGAAATCTGTTTTTTTAATAAAAACGATTTATTATACCTTATAAATGTATTTTTCGTATTTGCAGCACGAATAGGCGGTGGTAAGTCATTCCAGAACCGACTTGCCGCAAACTTGAAACTACGAGAGCCGTGGATCTATGGCGAAGACATAAGATTAGAAACGGTGATGCTCTGGTCCCATATCTATTCCTGTCTCTCGCCCATGTAAATTTCAAATTCTCATACAGATAAATTGGCTTTTCGCTTTTAACTACACCAAACATCAGTGTTGCCAGATGCAATAGCCTGCGTGCCGTCATTCTCAGTAAATTACTACTATCTAAATAAGGGGTAACATGCGTTCTTAGTGTAATAGTGTAAGGTCAATATTTTTCTATAAAGATTTTTTTATTATTGGGGAATTATAAAACAAAAACGTGCAAATGTATTTTGAATCCTTTTTATGAGACTCTGCGTCTTAGCCAATAAAAATGGTCTGTGAGCAGCATCAGCATAGTTTAGTTTAGATAAAACTAGAGTCTCACACAGTATGATTCTAGTATTGACACTAAACTTTCTACTTTCTACCGTCGCACCGCTCGCCATCGGCAGGGAATTCATTCTCACAATTTAGAAACGAAATGGTCGCGTACAGTGCGGTTTCAGAGAAAATTCCTCCCGAGAACGCTTGGGTTGTGAAATGAGCTCCCTGCCGAATTTTTCACTAAGGACTACAGTATTGGGTTCTTAAAAAAAGAAGTTATTAGGTTTCTGAAGGGTCCGCAACGCGCAAGTGATGCCCCTGGTGTTGCAAGCGTCCATAGGCTACGGTGACCGCTTACCATCAGGCGGACCGTAGGCTTTTTTGCCACCTTAGTGGTATTAAAAAAAAAAGTTACGGACACCTTCCAGAACATATGTCTCAAATCTAAGGTGACTGTCCATTACAAGTCCCAAGTTACGAGCCTCAGTTTCACATTTCACAGATTCACCCAAGATGATTATTGTAGGCCGATGTTTAGAATTATCCTGGACTTGTTCTGGACTTCCACCTAAGATCATAAATTTCGGTTTGGTAGTGTTCAAAGCCAGATTGTTTTTACTAGACCATAAAACTACTCTACTAAGGTCTTCATTAATGTATTTTACAGATGTTGGTGTGGTACTTGGGTGAGAGGCAGATAAATTTGCAGATCATCAGCATATACATGATAATTACAGTGGTGCAGGTGGAGATATCTGCACCATAAATAATAAAGAGAAGTGGTCTTAGGATTTACCCTTGTGGTACACCTCGTTCTACTGGCTGTATAGAAAAAGTATTATTTGTGCTATCTTCCCTAATGATTTCTACTAACTGTGATCTATTACAGAGATAGCTATTGAACCAAGCTACTGCAGAAGACTCAAAACCATAGTGAGATAGTTTGGATAAAGAAAGAGAAGAATTAATAGAGTAAAATGCTCTTTTTTCTCCTGATGTATCGCAGATTTAACAGTTGCTTTCATATCTTTATAGAAAATTTTGTGGGACTCCTGCAATGTCCCCTTACATCTGTTATGACTGTTATAATGTATTTTAATCATCTTCTTAATAGTGTCAGTTATCCAGGGGTATGTTTTTTTTTTTTTTTTTATACCACTAAGGTGGCAAACAAGCTTACGGTCCGTCTGATGGTAAGCGGTCACCGTAGCCTATGGACGCTTGCAACACCAGGGGTATCACTTGCGCGTTGCCGACCCTTCAGAAATCTAATAACTTCTTTCTTGAAGAACTCCATGCTGTAGTCCTTGCAGAAAACCTTGGCAGGGAGCTCATTCCACAACTTCAGCGTCCGCGGGAGCAAGTTTCTTTGAAACCGCACTGTGCGCGAACATTTAGGTTCTAAAGTGTAAGAATGAATTCCCTGCCGATGGCGAGCGGTGCGATGGTAGAAAGTAGCCGTGGGCATCATTTCAAACAATTCCTCAGAACACAACCCATTATACAAGCGGTAGAACACACACAGTGAGGCAAAGTCTCTCCTCAGACTTAAGGGCTCGATACCGCAAGTGAGTTTAGGATCGTCGACAATTCTCACAGCCCGTCGTTGAACCGAGTCAAAAGGGCCAAGCCGGTATCCGGGTGCACCCGCCCAGAGATGGCAGCAGTACTCCATATGGGGCCGGACTTGCGACTTGTAAAGTAGCAACCTTTGCCCCGACGTGAAGTACTGCTTCGCTCTGTTGAGTACACAAAGTTTTTTGTACGCAAGCTTCACCTTATCTTGTAAATGATCTCGGAACTGAACATCGCTGGAGATGTTGACACCAAGGATCCCAATGCTCTTGGAGATGGAGAGGGGAGTGTTCTGGAATTGTGGGACTACAGTGAATGGAGTTTTCTTAGCGGTGAACGCGCACACTTGTGTCTTTGTAGGGTTGAATCGGACCAAGTTTACCCGTCCCCAGTCAGAGACTTGGGACAGTGTGGTCTCGATTTGAGACACAAGTTCTCCGCGGTTTTCCTCCACAACGGAACGAGGGATGTTTGCACGACCCGTGTAAAAAGCGGCTCCAGTACTGTCATCTGCCTAGCAATGTATGATATGGAGGTCAAATAGCGATATTAAAGCATTGGTGAGTGTTAATACCATTTCATTCACATCATCCAATTGTTCAATGTATTGCCAATTGATGAAATTTAGGTCATTGTAAAATTTTTTAAATATTAAGGCCTGTATGTGATGCTACGTGGTATAGGTTGCGCCTTTTTTAGAGTAAGCTCAATGTGTACTAAAGCATGGTTTCCCAGCTCTGGAATGTGTGCAACACTGACATGACGAACAGGGGCGTTGGTAAATATAATGTCAATTAAGGTTTCACTGTAAAATGTGTTGGTTTATCAATGTATTGTTTCAGACTAATTGAGGTCAAGCACTCCTGTAAAAGATTTGTTTTGTTTTCTCCTGGGCTTAATATAATGAAATCCCCTGTTAGAATAATGTAGTCCGCTGAAGAAAATGTACTCACTGACAATGTAGTGCGTCCAGAAATAGGTTAACATCTAACCAGTACAGTATGCTGTGCCAATTATAATTTTAAAAGTATTCATCTTTATACTTATCCACATTTGCTCTACATTTGGTGTGACTGGATGGGGACAATTACGTGCATATATCCCTTTTCTTAAATAAGAGTCTACTCCACCACCTCTACCACCCCGAACGTTTTATGGGCGTGGTGTATGTCGTAATCGGTATCCTGGTACTACTAAAGCACGGCTCTCTTCACCCTCTCTTAACCACGTTTCGTTAATACATATTACATCTAATGCTAAGATTTCCATATTTGCTATGAACTCGTCATGATCAGCGCCTAGAGAGCCAGCATTAAAGAGCCCAACTTTTAAATATTTCATCTTATGCATGGCGGTAATTTTTATAAAGCAACAACACTATAAATACATACATACATAAGACATGACCTTAAATGTATAAATGTAACTAAATGAATTGTAGCCTATTATTAGGCAAAACTATTTTTTCATTATGTACCCCTGTTGAGAATATGAAATATGCTAAACTGTAAACTACTTTAAGAAAATAAAGCTTAAAAACATGGTTTTTTCTTATACTACTAAGTCTTACAAAGTCTTTTAACTTAAAATAACGAAAGATATTTTTGAGACCCAAAAATACTATTACACAGCTACTTAATTTTACTGATTGTCGAAAACATCCACTCCAGCTCATTCCACAACCCAAGCGTTTGCGGTAGGAAGTTTTTTGAAACACACGGTACGCAACCATTTCGGTTTTAAAGTGTGAGAATGAATTCCCTGCTGATGGCGAGCGGTGCGATACATGTCTGAATACAATCTGTAAGAATTTAGGAATATATTTTAACAGTTAAATGTGAATAAATTTCTTATTTTTATCAAAATAGATATTAAAATCTCCACAAATGAGTATAAATTATTATTTTTATTACAAATTATTGATAAAGCTATCTCCATTGTATTTTCAAACATATCACATGCCGCTAATTAAGATACGTGTAAACAGTACAGGTTAAAGCTGTCTCATTCTCTCGCTAAGAAATCTGTTTTTTTAATAAAAACGATTTATTATACCTTATAAATGTATTTTTCGTATTTGCAGCACGAATAGGCGGTGGTAAGTCATTCCAGAACCGACTTGCCGCAAACTTGAAACTACGAGAGCCGTGGATCTATGGCGAAGACATAAGATTAGAAACGGTGATGCTCTGGTCCCATATCTATTCCTGTCTCTCGCCCATGTAAATTTCAAATTCTCATACAGATAAATTGGCTTTTCGCTTTTAACTACACCAAACATCAGTGTTGCCAGATGCAATAGCCTGCGTGCCGTCATTCTCAGTAAATTACTACTATCTAAATAAGGGGTAACATGCGTTCTTAGTGTAATAGTGTAAGGTCAATATTTTTCTATAAAGATTTTTTTATTATTGGGGAATTATAAAACAAAAACGTGCAAATGTATTTTGAATCCTTTTTATGAGACTCTGCGTCTTAGCCAATAAAAATGGTCTGTGAGCAGCATCAGCATAGTTTAGTTTAGATAAAACTAGAGTCTCACACAGTATGATTCTAGTATTGACACTAAACTTTCTACTTTCTACCGTCGCACCGCTCGCCATCGGCAGGGAATTCATTCTCACAATTTAGAAACGAAATGGTCGCGTACAGTGCGGTTTCAGAGAAAATTCCTCCCGAGAACGCTTGGGTTGTGAAATGAGCTCCCTGCCGAAGTTTTCACTAAGGACTACAGTATTGGGTTCTTAAAAAAAGAAGTTATTAGGTTTCTGAAGGGTCCGCAACGCGCAAGTGATGCCCCTGGTGTTGCAAGCGTCCATAGGCTACGGTGACCGCTTACCATCAGGCGGACCGTAGGCTTTTTTGCCACCTTAGTGGTATTAAAAAAAAAAGTTACGGACACCTTCCAGAACATATGTCTCAAATCTAAGGTGACTGTCCATTACAAGTCCCAAGTTACGAGCCTCAGTTTCACATTTCACAGATTCACCCAAGATGATTATTGTAGGCCGATGTTTAGAATTATCCTGGACTTGTTCTGGACTTCCACCTAAGATCATAAATTTCGGTTTGGTAGTGTTCAAAGCCAGATTGTTTTTACTAGACCATAAAACTACTCTACTAAGGTCTTCATTAATGTATTTTACAGATGTTGGTGTGGTACTTGGGTGAGAGGCAGATAAATTTGCAGATCATCAGCATATACATGATAATTACAGTGGTGCAGGTGGAGATATCTGCACCATAAATAATAAAGAGAAGTGGTCTTAGGATTTACCCTTGTGGTACACCTCGTTCTACTGGCTGTATAGAAGAAGTATTATTTGTGCTATCTTCCCTAATGATTTCTACTAACTGTGATCTATTACAGAGATAGCTATTGAACCAAGCTACTGCAGAAGACTCAAAACCATAGTGAGATAGTTTGGATAAAGAAAGAGAAGAATTAATAGAGTAAAATGCTCTTTTTTCTCCTGATGTATCGCAGATTTAACAGTTGCTTTCATATCTTTATAGAAAATTTTGTGGGACTCCTGCAATGTCCCCTTACATCTGTTATGACTGTTATAATGTATTTTAATCATCTTCTTAATAGTGTCAGTTATCCAGGGGTATGTTTTTTTTTTTTTTTTTATACCACTAAGGTGGCAAACAAGCTTACGGTCCGTCTGATGGTAAGCGGTCACCGTAGCCTATGGACGCTTGCAACACCAGGGGTATCACTTGCGCGTTGCCGACCCTTCAGAAATCTAATAACTTCTTTCTTGAAGAACTCCATGCTGTAGTCCTTGCAGAAAACCTTGGCAGGGAGCTCATTCCACAACTTCAGCGTCCGCGGGAGCAAGTTTCTTTGAAACCGCACTGTGCGCGAACATTTAGGTTCTAAAGTGTAAGAATGAATTCCCTGCCGATGGCGAGCGGTGCGATGGTAGAAAGTAGCCGTGGGCATCATTTCAAACAATTCCTCAGAACACAACCCATTATACAAGCGGTAGAACACACACAGTGAGGCAAAGTCTCTCCTCAGACTTAAGGGCTCGATACCGCAAGTGAGTTTAGGATCGTCGACAATTCTCACAGCCCGTCGTTGAACCGAGTCAAAAGGGCCAAGCCGGTATCCGGGTGCACCCGCCCAGAGATGGCAGCAGTACTCCATATGGGGCCGGACTTGCGACTTGTAAAGTAGCAACCTTTGCCCCGACGTGAAGTACTGCTTCGCTCTGTTGAGTACACAAAGTTTTTTGTACGCAAGCTTCACCTTATCTTGTAAATGATCTCGGAACTGAACATCGCTGGAGATGTTGACACCAAGGATCCCAATGCTCTTGGAGATGGAGAGGGGAGTGTTCTGGAATTGTGGGACTACAGTGAATGGAGTTTTCTTAGCGGTGAACGCGCACACTTGTGTCTTTGTAGGGTTGAATCGGACCAAGTTTACCCGTCCCCAGTCAGAGACTTGGGACAGTGTGGTCTCGATTTGAGACACAAGTTCTCCGCGGTTTTCCTCCACAACGGAACGAGGGATGTTTGCACGACCCGTGTAAAAAGCGGCTCCAGTACTGTCATCTGCCTAGCAATGTATGATATGGAGGTCAAATAGCGATATTAAAGCATTGGTGAGTGTTAATACCATTTCATTCACATCATCCAATTGTTCAATGTATTGCCAATTGATGAAATTTAGGTCATTGTAAAATTTTTTAAATATTAAGGCCTGTATGTGATGCTACGTGGTATAGGTTGCGCCTTTTTTAGAGTAAGCTCAATGTGTACTAAAGCATGGTTTCCCAGCTCTGGAATGTGTGCAACACTGACATGACGAACAGGGGCGTTGGTAAATATAATGTCAATTAAGGTTTCACTGTAAAATGTGTTGGTTTATCAATGTATTGTTTCAGACTAATTGAGGTCAAGCACTCCTGTAAAAGATTTGTTTTGTTTTCTCCTGGGCTTAATATAATGAAATCCCCTGTTAGAATAATGTAGTCCGCTGAAGAAAATGTACTCACTGACAATGTAGTGCGTCCAGAAATAGGTTAACATCTAACCAGTACAGTATGCTGTGCCAATTATAATTTTAAAAGTATTCATCTTTATACTTATCCACATTTGCTCTACATTTGGTGTGACTGGATGGGGACAATTACGTGCATATATCCCTTTTCTTAAATAAGAGTCTACTCCACCACCTCTACCACCCCGAACGTTTTATGGGCGTGGTGTATGTCGTAATCGGTATCCTGGTACTACTAAAGCACGGCTCTCTTCACCCTCTCTTAACCACGTTTCGTTAATACATATTACATCTAATGCTAAGATTTCCATATTTGCTATGAACTCGTCATGATCAGCGCCTAGAGAGCCAGCATTAAAGAGCCCAACTTTTAAATATTTCATCTTATGCATGGCGGTAATTTTTATAAAGCAACAACACTATAAATACATACATACATAAGACATGACCTTAAATGTATAAATGTAACTAAATGAATTGTAGCCTATTATTAGGCAAAACTATTTTTTCATTATGTACCCCTGTTGAGAATATGAAATATGCTAAACTGTAAACTACTTTAAGAAAATAAAGCTTAAAAACATGGTTTTTTCTTATACTACTAAGTCTTACAAAGTCTTTTAACTTAAAATAACTATAGATATTTTTGAGACCCAAAAATACTATTACACAGCTACTTAATTTTACTGATTGTCGAAAACATCCACTCCAGCTCATTCCACAACCCAAGCGTTTGCGGTAGGAAGTTTTTTGAAACACACGGTACGCAACCATTTCGGTTTTAAAGTGTGAGAATGAATTCCCTGCTGATGGCGAGCGGTGCGATACATGTCTGAATACAATCTGTAAGAATTTAGGAATATATTTTAACAGTTAAATGTGAATAAATTTCTTATTTTTATCAAAATAGATATTAAAATCTCCACAAATGAGTATAAATTATTATTTTTATTACAAATTATTGATAAAGCTATCTCCATTGTATTTTCAAACATATCACATGCCGCTAATTAAGATACGTGTAAACAGTACAGTTTAAAGCTGTCTCATTCTCTCGCTAAGAAATCTGTTTTTTTAATAAAAACGATTTATTATACCTTATAAATGTATTTTTCGTATTTGCAGCACGAATAGGCGGTGGTAAGTCATTCCAGAACCGACTTGCCGCAAACTTGAAACTACGAGAGCCGTGGATCTATGGCGAAGACATAAGATTAGAAACGGTGATGCTCTGGTCCCATATCTATTCCTGTCTCTCGCCCATGTAAATTTCAAATTCTCATACAGATAAATTGGCTTTTCGCTTTTAACTACACCAAACATCAGTGTTGCCAGATGCAATAGCCTGCGTGCCGTCATTCTCAGTAAATTACTACTATCTAAATAAGGGGTAACATGCGTTCTTAGTGTAATAGTGTAAGGTCAATATTTTTCTATAAAGATTTTTTTATTATTGGGGAATTATAAAACAAAAACGTGCAAATGTATTTTGAATCCTTTTTATGAGACTCTGCGTCTTAGCCAATAAAAATGGTCTGTGAGCAGCATCAGCATAGTTTAGTTTAGATAAAACTAGAGTCTCACACAGTATGATTCTAGTATTGACACTAAACTTTCTACTTTCTACCGTCGCACCGCTCGCCATCGGCAGGGAATTCATTCTCACAATTTAGAAACGAAATGGTCGCGTACAGTGCGGTTTCAGAGAAAATTCCTCCCGAGAACGCTTGGGTTGTGAAATGAGCTCCCTGCCGAAGTTTTCACTAAGGACTACAGTATTGGGTTCTTAAAAAAAGAAGTTATTAGGTTTCTGAAGGGTCCGCAACGCGCAAGTGATGCCCCTGGTGTTGCAAGCGTCCATAGGCTACGGTGACCGCTTACCATCAGGCGGACCGTAGGCTTTTTTGCCACCTTAGTGGTATTAAAAAAAAAAGTTACGGACACCTTCCAGAACATATGTCTCAAATCTAAGGTGACTGTCCATTACAAGTCCCAAGTTACGAGCCTCAGTTTCACATTTCACAGATTCACCCAAGATGATTATTGTAGGCCGATGTTTAGAATTATCCTGGACTTGTTCTGGACTTCCACCTAAGATCATAAATTTCGGTTTGGTAGTGTTCAAAGCCAGATTGTTTTTACTAGACCATAAAACTACTCTACTAAGGTCTTCATTAATGTATTTTACAGATGTTGGTGTGGTACTTGGGTGAGAGGCAGATAAATTTGCAGATCATCAGCATATACATGATAATTACAGTGGTGCAGGTGGAGATATCTGCACCATAAATAATAAAGAGAAGTGGTCTTAGGATTTACCCTTGTGGTACACCTCGTTCTACTGGCTGTATAGAAGAAGTATTATTTGTGCTATCTTCCCTAATGATTTCTACTAACTGTGATCTATTACAGAGATAGCTATTGAACCAAGCTACTGCAGAAGACTCAAAACCATAGTGAGATAGTTTGGATAAAGAAAGAGAAGAATTAATAGAGTAAAATGCTCTTTTTTCTCCTGATGTATCGCAGATTTAACAGTTGCTTTCATATCTTTATAGAAAATTTTGTGGGACTCCTGCAATGTCCCCTTACATCTGTTATGACTGTTATAATGTATTTTAATCATCTTCTTAATAGTGTCAGTTATCCAGGGGTATGTTTTTTTTTTTTTTTTTTATACCACTAAGGTGGCAAACAAGCTTACGGTCCGTCTGATGGTAAGCGGTCACCGTAGCCTATGGACGCTTGCAACACCAGGGGTATCACTTGCGCGTTGCCGACCCTTCAGAAATCTAATAACTTCTTTCTTGAAGAACTCCATGCTGTAGTCCTTGCAGAAAACCTTGGCAGGGAGCTCATTCCACAACTTCAGCGTCCGCGGGAGCAAGTTTCTTTGAAACCGCACTGTGCGCGAACATTTAGGTTCTAAAGTGTAAGAATGAATTCCCTGCCGATGGCGAGCGGTGCGATGGTAGAAAGTAGCCGTGGGCATCATTTCAAACAATTCCTCAGAACACAACCCATTATACAAGCGGTAGAACACACACAGTGAGGCAAAGTCTCTCCTCAGACTTAAGGGCTCGATACCGCAAGTGAGTTTAGGATCGTCGACAATTCTCACAGCCCGTCGTTGAACCGAGTCAAAAGGGCCAAGCCGGTATCCGGGTGCACCCGCCCAGAGATGGCAGCAGTACTCCATATGGGGCCGGACTTGCGACTTGTAAAGTAGCAACCTTTGCCCCGACGTGAAGTACTGCTTCGCTCTGTTGAGTACACAAAGTTTTTTGTACGCAAGCTTCACCTTATCTTGTAAATGATCTCGGAACTGAACATCGCTGGAGATGTTGACACCAAGGATTCCAATGCTCTCGGAGATGGAGAGGGGAGTGTTCTGGAATTGTGGGACTACAGTGAATGGAGTTTTCTTAGCGGTGAACGCGACACTTGTGTCTTTGTAGGGTTGAATCGGACCAAGTTTACCCGTCCCCAGTCAGAGACTTGGGACAGTGTGGTCTCGATTTGAGACACAAGTTCTCCGCGGTTTTCCTCCACAACGGAACGAGGGATGTTTGCACGACCCGTGTAAAAAGCGGCTCCAGTACTGTCATCTGCCTAGCAATGTATGATATGGAGGTCAAATAGCGATATTAAAGCATTGGTGAGTGTTAATACCATTTCATTCACATCATCCAATTATTCAATGTATTGCCAATTGATGAAATTTAGGTCATTGTAAAATTTTTTAAATATTAAGGCCTGTATGTGATGCTACGTGGTATAGGTTGCGCCTTTTTTAGAGTAAGCTCAATGTGTACTAAAGCATGGTTTCCCAGCTCTGGAATGTGTGCAACACTGACATGACGAACAGGGGCGTTGGTAAATATAATGTCAATTAAGGTTTCACTGTAAAATGTGTTGGTTTATCAATGTATTGTTTCAGACTAATTGAGGTCAAGCACTCCTGTAAAAGATTTGTTTTGTTTTCTCCTGGGCTTAATATAATGAAATCCCCTGTTAGAATAATGTAGTCCGCTGAAGAAAATGTACTCACTGACAATGTAGTGCGTCCAGAAATAGGTTAACATCTAACCAGTACAGTATGCTGTGCCAATTATAATTTTAAAAGTATTCATCTTTATACTTATCCACATTTGCTCTACATTTGGTGTGACTGGATGGGGACAATTACGTGCATATATCCCTTTTCTTAAATAAGAGTCTACTCCACCACCTCTACCACCCCGAACGTTTTATGGGCGTGGTGTATGTCGTAATCGGTATCCTGGTACTACTAAAGCACGGCTCTCTTCACCCTCTCTTAACCACGTTTCGTTAATACATATTACATCTAATGCTAAGATTTCCATATTTGCTATGAACTCGTCATGATCAGCGCCTAGAGAGCCAGCATTAAAGAGCCCAACTTTTAAATATTTCATCTTATGCATGGCGGTAATTTTTATAAAGCAACAACACTATAAATACATACATACATAAGACATGACCTTAAATGTATAAATGTAACTAAATGAATTGTAGCCTATTATTAGGCAAAACTATTTTTTCATTATGTACCCCTGTTGAGAATATGAAATATGCTAAACTGTAAACTACTTTAAGAAAATAAAGCTTAAAAACATGGTTTTTTCTTATACTACTAAGTCTTACAAAGTCTTTTAACTTAAAATAACTATAGATATTTTTGAGACCCAAAAATACTATTACACAGCTACTTAATTTTACTGATTGTCGAAAACTATTTACAAAACTAGTTAATTTTAGGCCCAACTGACTGGATCTTAAAAATATTGGCGACTTCGAAGTCCAATCGTATGCGATGAGAGGGCTTGCCTTGGTCTTGTCTAACATATATGCGCCCCTCTCTCGTCCATACGTATCTCTAACTATGTTGACGTGCCTCATCTCTTACTTTATTAAAAAGCTGACGATTGTGTCTTGTTAGACTTTCATTCACATAGAATCGCCGAGGCTCCTGCTGCAGTCCTATATCAGCGGTAGTTACGTCACGGCGCACACAAGCATTACGCAACAATTCGTTTCGCAGAGCGCGGCGAGTGAGACGTACCACCAACGGCCCAGGTCTCGCGCGACCTGGAGGCCTACAACAGATATTCAATCCCAATCCAGTTTCAATCCAATTTCGTGGCAAGCTTAAACTCGATCTCTATCTTCGTAGCGATTGTTTTGTTTTGTTTATTTAGAATTTTGACATTTCTTTTCACAGGTCATCATACCTAATTTCACTCTCGATCTGATGGCTCAAAGAGTACCGATTCTTAATATTTGTATAGGATTTTAGTCCCGAAATTGGCCACCAAATTCCGTTCTCGATTGAGCGCTACAACAACGTTCAAGAGTACCAGTTTAGAAGATTTCTCGATCGCCGTAGGATTTTACGATTGAAACTGATATCAGTTGTAGGCCTCCTGTGCTGCTTTCGTCGACGTTCTGAGTAGTTCTTTGCGGGCCTACTCGTAACGCGCTAACTATGTCTCGTTCCTCCAAACAAAATCCAAGTTTGGTTGCTACCAGTGTTACTAGGTGAGTAGGATTTTCTCCCTTTTCTTCAGGTAAATTAGCCACTTCTATGTCATTTAGTAACATGTCCTGGTCTCTGTCAATTAACTCAGCCTGTAGCCTATATACTGTGGACATCAACTCATGTACTTGTTGATCGCACGCAGAGGACCCCTTTTTCTCAAGACTATCTACACGTACTTCCATCCACGTACATTGCTCAGACGATCTTTGCAGGACGAAATACTGTTTCTGGTTTTGACAATTCTGCACGAAAGTCTCTCATTTCGCAGCTAGCTTTATCTGTAAACTCAACTGTATCACTTTAAAAGTGGGCTCAGAAATAATGGTAAGTGTGGCGGCGGTCTTATCATCATGCGAGTGGTCAGTCGATGTAACCGTGTTCCGTTATTAACATTAATTTGTGTTAAATATGTCGCACGTCAAGCTTGAAAAAGTGGTGCTAGACTTGCAGCAAACTGTGTAAAGTCTGGTCAAGAAAGTGGACTCTTTGTAAAATGTTGTGAAAGAACAAAATAACATAATTAAAATTTAAAGTGAAATGATTTCTAAACATTTGCTCCATTTGACAACAAATAGTGATCAAGCTACCCACTTCGGAAGCGATAGTTTTATAAACGAGTCCGGTTCGTAGAAGCAGCCAATGCAACGCCTGCCAGCCCGAAGCGCGCGTATTCGCGCAACGACGGCTATACTCAGTGGCGAGAATAAAAAGCGAGACGGAGTGTTAAAACCACCTGTTAACGTCACACCTAAGGTCATCTGTACCGATAATAAACCTGCTTCGAGCGTTTGTTTACCTATTGATACACCTAAATCTCCAAGTACCGTTGTAATAAAAGACTCAACATCGGATAACGGCAACTGGTCGGAGGTACGACGCAAAAACAAAAGAGGTCCTCCACTAAATTTGATAAGGGGTGAGGCTGTCCCTGGTTCTAGAGTACTCGAAGCAGCGCAGAGATGGAAGTTTCTTCATTTGTTCTATGTGAATATAGGTACCACAGAGGATGTCATAAAGGAACACCTGAAAATATTAGTGATAGTGACTTATGCACCGTACAAAAGCTTAATTCGAGAGGTAGTTACGCTTCATTTAAAATAGCGGTGCCTATAAATTTATATAACGTTATCTCAGCTGACAAATGGCCTGAGAGCGTGTGCCTAAAACCATGGCGCGGTTCATTTCGCAAGCCCGAAGAAACGAAAGAACAATTATAAATTACGTAACGGCTTCAAATTATATGCTCACTACCAAAACGTCAGATGACTGTAAACAAAATTATTGCAATGGCGAAACAATATGTTTCTACTGAATAATTACTACCTTGTTGCTGCCACTGAAACCAATCTAGATGGGTCAGTGCCTGACGCCGAGCTTTGCTGTGGGGATGGGAACGTGCTGCGCCGGGACCGTGCTGATGGACGCAACGGTGGCGGCGTGCTTCTATGCTCTTATCCTTCTTGAACGTGTTCAGAAATATGAAACGTCTAGCGGTGAAGATCTCTGGGCGAAGTTTTTAGTCGATACACGTCATGTCTATGTATGCGTCGTATACATACCGCCGAAATCGTCAGACGAGTTATATATGACTTGGTTTAGTTGTGTTGAACGACTATCTGAGAAAGTTTCAAGTGAGAGAATTATTATTCTTGGCAACTTAAACCTATATAGTGCCAGTGAGAATATTACGAATTATTTTTGTTATTTTTTATCATTATGTAATATCGTACAGTATAACTGTGTGTCTAATATGAATGGGAGAATGCTTGATGTGGTGCTTACGAGCACGGAGCTAAGTGGTCAAGTTAGTGTGCAACAGGTGGCAGATGGTGAGGAGTTGGTCGCTATAGATGGGCATCATCCACCTCTCGCTGTATGTGTAGAATATAGCTTCTATAAGCATGCAACATTATTAGAACCTTCAAACATAGATAGATCTAAAGATTGGAACTATCATACCGCAGACTTTTATACACTGTATTGCTGTATACGAGATACTGATTGGAAGTCTATTTATGAGTGCAGGAACGTTAATGACGCTGTTAATCGTTTTAATAGTTTTCTTTATACTATATTTGACCATTGTATTCCAAAAAAATACGGAAGCAATCGTGTAATCGAACTTACCCTGTCTTTTACACAAATCCGTGACATTCAAACGAAAGCAAGCTGTCATCGTCGGTGGAAGCAAAACGGGGATGCCAATTGGTTGGCTGAATTTAGACAACTTCGCTCGAAAATCAAATGCAATACACATAAAGCTCATAAACAATATGTTATGGATGTTTCTGCTAATTTGAAAACAAAACCAGCGTTGTTTTGGCAATATGTCAACACCTTACGTAGTCGCGGCGGTGTCGAACCATTAGTAATACGAGGCGATAACGACTATCGGGGCCCCGAGGCAGCCAATGCTTTCGCAGCTTATTTTCAATCTGTTTTCTTATCCGATAAGCCTTCTCTCGACCCTACAGTAGCCAGCTCAGGTACTTCCGCCGACTGTCGTCGCGTTGATATAAGGGTTATCACCGTTAATGATGTTCGTCGCGCAGTCAAAAAGTTAAAGGCAAATCCCTCCCCAGGTCCTGATGGTATACCTGCGTATGTTATCAGGGGATGTATAGACGAGTTGATTGACCCTATTGTCTTCATTTTCAACCTGACTATATGGAAAATGTCACGTGTTACTCCTATTCCAAAATCTGGACCTAGAGTCATGGTTGAAAACTATCGACCTGTAGCTAACTTATCTGATTTAGCAAAATTATTTGAGGTGGTCCTTCATACTGACTTACTACATCACTGTGAGCTTTAAGTCACCGGTGCACAACATGCTTTTTTACCTAAACGATCTGTTGCCACTAATTTGATTACGCTGGTCGACTTATTGTCGGTCGAAGTCGATGCAGGAAATCAGGTAGACGTTATTTATTTGGACTTCAAAAAGGCTTTTGATAGAGTAGACAATGACCTGCTATTATTAAAACTAGGTAAGATAGGTTTTGTACCTAAACTTCTTAAACTTTTGTCTAGTTACCTTAGCGAAAGGCAACAATTTGTGAGGTATGGGCCTTACGAATCTTATCAATATTCTACGCTGTCAGGAATAAGTCAAGGTTCTAATTTAGGACCCTTCTTGTTTATTGTACTGATCAACGATCTCCCGAAAGTTGCCAAATATTCACAAGTATTGTTGTTTGCCGACGACGTGAAACTGGCTTAAGTAATAAAATCCTCTAGTGATTGCAAGTTGCTGCAAAACGATCTGGACGCGGTGTATAAGTGGAGCTTAGAAAACAGGTTAGAGTTTAATATCAGCAAATGCGAAAAGATGACGTACGGGCGATCAAAAACTCCAATAGAGTTTCAGTATAAAATTGGAAGCCAGGCAATCATCGAAGTAGAAGAAGTTAGAGACCTAGGTGTTTACTTTGACTCACACCTCACTTTCCAAACGCACGTACAGAAAGTAACTTCAGCAGCGTCTCAGCAGCTAGGCTTTGTGATAGGCAATTCTTCGCCTCTTTCTGTTGAAGCCACCTGCGCGCTATACTCAGCTCTAGTACGAAGTATTTTAGAGGCGAATCCAGTGGTCTGGAGTCCTCATGAAAGTAAATATATTCTCATGATGGAACGTGTCCAAAAAAAGTTCCTAAGAGCTTTATATAAAAAGAAATTTTATTATTATCCATTTTTATTTCCAACTCGTTTTCTACAGGGACACCTAGGCTTTGATTGTCTAGAAATAAGGAAATCACTGTCTTTGTTTAAATTCGTCTTACATATTATAAGGAATAAAATTGATAGTGTTGATCTATTAGGTAAATTATTCAAGTTATTTGCGCCTGATTTCTATCTGGGATCTCGCTCACGTCCTTTGTTTAAGGAAGCTGTATCCCGCACGCGCCTGTACGCACGGTCACCGGTCCCACGCGCGCACGCTCTGCTCCGCTCCATGCTCGCAGCAGCACCACAGTGTGACGTGTTCGTGTCTGACATAGCAAATTTGTTGACTGAGTGCAAGAGTATGCTAGAAAGACGAATGTGAGATTTAGAAGTATATGTTTTTTGTTTTTGAAATGTATGTGTTTTAAATTTATTGTAGTGATATGGTTTAGAAACTGTTATACTGCAATTAATAATAAATAAATAAATATACACACTAATAACAAACATATCACATGCCGCTAAGGGTGGTCTGTATACACTACTAACAAACATATCACATGCTGCTAAGGGTGGTCTGTATACACTAATAACAAACATATCACATGCCACTAATGGTCGTCTGTATACACTAATTACAAACATATCACATGCCGCTAAGGGTAGTCTGTATACATTAATAACAAACATATCACATGCCGCTAAAGGTGGTCTGCGTACACTAATAACAAACATATCACATGCCGCTAAGGGTGGTCTGTATACACTAATTAAAAACATATCACATGCCGCTAAGGGTGGTCTGTATACACTAATTACAAACATATCACATGCCGCTAAGGGTGGTCTGTATACACTAATAACAAACATATCACATGCCGCAAGGGTGGTCTGTATACACTAATAACAAACATAACACATGCCACTAAAGGTGGTCTGTATACACTAATAACAAACATATCACATGCCGCTAAAGGTCGTCTGTATACACTAATAACAACAGTTTCCTTAACCTACAGGCTCACAATGTTCTATGTTCTTAATATTTTAATTTATTATGTAGCAGAATAAAAGAGCTACCATGTTATAGCTGTATATATATCTGCGCTAAACAAACTACCAATTCTATTATAGCTAAAGTTGATATAAACTGGTGAATCTTTAACCAATCTTCTGTAATAGAAATAATGTATATTTCACATTGTTATAGTACTTAAATGTTTTTCATGCAATAACGTTCAATTATAGGTTAAAAATGAACATTATACATAAATATACACAAATAGCAACGGTGCTGATGTTAAGGATGGAACACACGCCGATGACTTTGAAGATTTGAGCTCTAGCTATCGTTAGCAATGTTTAATGCTACCTGGTGCCTAGCAGCGGAACTAGATCAAAGTTTAAAAGTTAAAACAGAAAGGTATCGTTATTCACTTATTTCTGTCTACAAGCATCAGCCTCGGAGAAGCTTCATATTTTTTTTCCATTTAAATAAAGGCATTTGTAATAGGGTAAAACTTAAATTTCAGAATAGACCACAAAAGTAAATTCTGGTAGCATATTAATTTTTTGAGTTTTATGCTATAATAGAATATTAAACATTTTTTTCTGTAACTTGTGGCTTGTCCGACCATAAGTCGTTAATAATAATTATGCAAACGAATAGATATGTATTTGTTAAAGTCTGTTTGTTTGTTGTGTCACTGCGGGGCAACCAATTCAGCTGATTTTTAGCACAGAACATGTTGATGGGACGCAAAAGGACATAGGGTACCACGGGAAATTCAAAAGTTTTTACAGAAATAACAATAAACCAATACCTACTACAGCAATAGCACACATTCGTAATATAATCAAGATCTTGTAATAAAAAACCCACGCCAGAATCCAAATTTACCGCAGGTGGAGCCGCGGAAAAAAACTAGTTTAAATAATAAAAGTCAAAAAAAAAAGCAAGGGAAGGGAATACGAATCACAAAGTTTAATTTTCAAAAAATATAAAATAACGTTTTTTAAGCAAAATACAGTCGGGGGAAAAAACACGGGAATGTTAATTTTCTTTTGCCACTTGAATATTAAAACTTTTGTTATTTTATTCATAAACTTATACCACCCCAACTTCTAAACGTTTAACCGAATTAGATATATGGAGTAGTGTTCGAATCCTTTCACTACCCTAAGTAAGATAGGCTAGTTTGTGTATAAAAATAAAGGTACGTACTAGTTTAACAAAAAAATCTAACATTAATAAATATCATTATTGTTATATGTATGACGTTATATATTTGTGAAGTTATATATATTACAGTTTAATAGAAATACTAGCTACTAGGTTTTTATTGTGTGTATTGTTTCTTTATTTCGAAAAGAAAATATTAAAGTGCTTTAGAAAAAATATCAAAAAACGTCCACGTTTCTTAAAGCTTGATATTCTATGTTTGTGTTGCGAGTTCATTAGTTCCAAGTATAAAAACCATTGCACATATAATCGGATCGTTCAGCTCTCAAAGCTGCAACTGCAAAGTCATGTCCTTTCTCTTGGTTCTACATTGATTGCGCCGGCGCCTGCCCGGCGGGCATTTAGTTCTGGAAACGTCGCGGACAATTACAAATGGATTGATTTGTGTTGGACATCTAGGTTATTAGTGTCGCCGGTGAAGTTTAGTGGACATTGCAGTGGTGCATACTGATATACACCGGCAACAAGGAGATCGGCTCCTAACTCACCGGTTTGAGCCCGATTTTGCTACCACACTCTTCGGGTGTGGACTATCTCGCTGGGACGGACTTCGCTACGCGCCTACTAGGAAAATTGACGCAACTGCATAGTAATAATAATCTTTCTCTCCCCTTTTGTATTGATATACCTTAAATTCCCTCTATACTAGCTGGGTCCCTACCGACGTGGGATAGACGGACTATCAACCCTGTGTCAAGACGGCCGACGGCCATAAGGTTAGTTACCATTCATAATTACTAATTGACGTGATTCGAAGTAAATTTTCGTAGTGTCATATAATATTTGGTAAGATAAACACAATTAAAATAAGTTTCGTATTTCTATTTTGCCAGAAATACAAGCAAGTATCTTAACAAAAAAAAAACTACATGAAAAATATTCATGTTTTGTCATGTCTTTCTTACAAATGTCTTACTAACAAATTGCATCAATGCACAACTTTTTTTTAACGGATGTTCAAATCTATTGCATTCCGTTGCAGGTTATTTTGTTACATAATATACTATTTTTTTACACTACTAATGCGAAAAACAAGCTAACAATCCACCTGATGTTTAGCGTTCACCACGACCACTCATAGAGAACTAAACGTTTACCATTTGCATCCCAAAAACAGAATTAAATTGAATAAAATGTGTCTTGAACATTTGTTATATGAAGGATGGCTTAATTTTTTTTTATTTAGTCCCGTTATCTGTCTGTAATCAAATCTGATTGTTGTTGAGTTAAATTTGACCCACTTTCCGGTGTTCGGTTGACTTGAAATTTTGCGCACACACGTAACTCGGATGACAATGCAATATAATGTTGTCATAAAGCTGGTCTGATGATGGAGCTGGAAGGTTGCCATAGGACCTCTGTAACGAAACGAAGTTACCACATCGAGTTAAGGCTTGTTTGATTTGTCTTTACAAGTACTAGACGATAACCTGGTCTGATGAAAGAGTTGTAAAAAAAATATTTTACGTACGTTCTTTCTCATAAATTCTAATGACAAAAATTAATAAACATTGTTATACATAGGTTACGTATAGGACTGATTGTAAAGGCTGGCTAAATATTACTCACAGTCAACATAATTTGTTTAGTAGGTAGACACTTAAGGTTTTTTCTCCGATAGTACAAAAGTCTGGTAATCACATTCATAGGCAAAATAATCCTAATAAACATTTATGGGTTAATTTTTGCATACCTAATTACGTAAAATTCTGTGTTTATAATTTTTGGCTGTACCTATGTCTGTCTGACTGTACGTCAAAATACACAAGCAATTGAACAGTCTACTTGAAAAAAAAACAGTCGTGCTACAGCACAACAAGAGCAATATAATTATACGTGTACTTAAATTTTTTGAAAGTTTTTTTATAACATTACGGCGTTTATTAAGCTTAGTAAGTTTATAACGTGGCCTGCTGAGCGACCACGACCAGAGCGCGTGATCATCATCCGAAGCACACACACAAGGCGCTTGATACCACCGACGACAACACACGCACGCTCGATTGTGACGTCATCGCCCCACCGCTGCACCCCACTACGCCAAGCCATCACCGCAGGATATAAAAGGCCCCATCAACCAGTCTCGAGGGACCATTCCCGATTCGACTTTTGTGTTGCGTGGTCGTGTTCTAGAGCGTCAAGTGCTCTCATTGTTCTCCGTGCAGTGGTGACTCATTCCTGTGTGGTGTTTTGCCTCAGCGCTGACTACCTCGAATGTTGTTTGGATTATTGCCCGCAATTCTTGGAAAATCGGCTTGAGTGTTGAGCACTGCTCGGTTGAGTGTATTGGCTGGGAAATTGCTTCTCGGCCCGCTTTGAGTGTGCTTTCGCGCTTTTCAACGCGCCCATAACGCGAAGTTTATCGAAGCGATAATGTGTGTTTTTGTGTGTAAGTGTGTGTTCTCGTAGTCACGGAGCTACTACGCATAGTGGTGACCCTCGCTTGCCTCTTTGACTGACGCTGGTTCGCCCGGCCTGAGTCCGGCCTTGGGTTAATCGCTAGTGTAGTATTTTCGCTTCAGCGGTTCGCGACTCCGCGCATTCGCGCGTTTCAAGTATCGATTGCGGCCATTTTTTTTAGAAATCCAGTTCCGAGTGCTCAAGGGCTGGTGGGTGCGATCGCATAGCTCTTTTCAGAGTTGCGGTCTACCTAACGTTTCTTATTCATAAAGGTCTCGTTGCTCGGGTGGGAAACATAACGGTGACAACGTAACCCCTGCCGTAGGAGTAGGAGTTAGGTACACACCAAATAAATCCGTAGCACTGCGGGGCGCTTGGCCACACTTAGGTATTCTTGCTCCTCGCCAGCAATGGTGGGGAGTCACTAGGTACACACCATCTACACCTCGGCACAGATCATCAAAGCTTGTCTTCGTGATCACTCAGATCTGGTCCAAGCCGTTCCCAGGCTGTGGCTGCCCTCATAGCGTCCGTCCGACAAGTCCGTGCCCTCTCTGTGTTCGCCGCCGCGTTCCCCGTCTCGCTTGCGCACTCCTTCGCGCTCTCGCTCTCCCCGCACGCGCTCTCTCTGTCGCGACCCCCGCTCTCGCGACCCGCGTATCACTCGCCGCGCTCTTCGGGCCCCTGTGCCAAATCGTCCACCCACTCCGGTAGCTGATGTGATCCTTTCTCGATCACTCGCTACCCCGTCCCCCGCAACATCCGAAACCGCACCCCTGACCCCGGTAGCCGTAATGTCCGCTGAGTCGGCGTTGTCCTTAAACGAGGACGACGAAGGCTTCAAAGTGGTTGGCCTGGGGACAAAAAGGGAAAAAAACGGATGAAGACCGCCAAGTCTTCTCCTCCTCCCTCCGATTCTGAGGCTAAACGCCTCAAAGCGCCTAGCGCTTCCCCGTCCCCGTCCACCTCTGCGGCAAGCCCTGAGCCAGCCACCATGGGCACAACCCCCGCCGCCACCTCTTCGCAGGCCGACTGTCACACTTTGGGACGGAAGGAAAAAGCTCCGCCCCTGTTGTCATCATAGACAAAGGGGCCTGGCCAAACATTGCAAACGCTATGAAGGCCAAGCGTATTAACTATACGCTCGCCCGCAATGTGCAAGTGCAGGTCCCGACACCGACAGATTTCCGAAATCTGACGGCCTTTCTTACGGCTCAGAAATACGAGTACCATACTACGTAGTACGTACGTACGTAGAGTAACGTACTCGTTAGCCGAAGAACGCGTACTCAGGGCAGTTATAAGGGGAGTCACTAAGGAATTCTCCGAAAAAACTGTCCAGGACGACTTAATCGTCCAAGGCCTCCCAGTTAGGGAAGTACATCGTATGTACAATGGCCGCAACCGATCTGAGTGCTAATACATGGTGCTCGTTGTGCTAGACCTCACCAAAGAGGGCAAAGCCATTTTTAATATTAAAGATGTATGCAGCCTCAAGGGCGTCTGGGTCGAGACTCCGCACAAGCGGTCGATCCCAGGACAATGCCACCGATGCCAGTTGTATGGCAACGCACAGCGCAACTGCACACGCAGACCGCCCTGCGTGAAATGTCTACGAGATCACGTCACTCCGGACTGTGATCGCGTTTGCGAAAACGCATCCGAGCCGGTCGCTTGCGTTCTCTGTGGGAGCGAGGGCCACCCTGCGAAGTACTGCGGGTGCCCAAAAGCTCCCAAACAGAACCAGCAAAACCTAAAAAGGGTAAATCACGCCCCTGCGCCCCCCGAAAACAGGCACCCTTCGTGCCTGCTCCCCTCCCTGCAGTCAACACCTAGAGCCAACCTCCAGCGCTAGTTGACGCAGGAAAATCAAAGTCAAATGAGACAGACAAATTTCTGTCTGCACTCGGTGGGCCCCTCATGTCCCGGGACATCCCGCGTCCAGCGCACATGCGAAGTGCTCCCGCAAACGCGCCTTGCCCCCCCGCGCCCCTCTCTCACGCTGCCCAGCAACGCCGCTCAGACGGCCGGGCAGCAGCACTTCGGCGTTCTCGCCGAGATTTCTTGTGCCTGTGACCCAGCCTAACTTGAGATCGTGTACGCGGAATACGTACAGATCACCGATCTCAATCAAATGCTCAGCTTCATGGCTAAGCATCGCGACTTCTTCGCCGCCCTCCGCAGGGTGGCCCCCAAACCTTAAAAACCAAAATGGATTGCACAACCGCGCACGAAAAACCCCGGTCCGTCTCCTTAGGCTACTTTAACGCCAACGGTCTTCGAAACCAAAGAGAGGAATTATCCCAATTCCTCTCGTCCCAAAAACCGGACGTCTTCCTCATTCAGGAAACGTTCCAAAAGCCCGCTGTCCGCACCCCTTCGATCGCGAACTATCGCACCGTCCGTAATGACACAACCGCATCCAATCTCGGAGGCACTCTCATCTATTACAGGCGCTCCCTACATTGCTCCCCTATCGATCCTCCACCACTTACGAACTTAGAAGCATCCGTCTGCCACTTAGCGATGACCGGCCGATCATCATTGCATCGGTTTATCTCTCTCCCTTAAAAGACTTGCTCGAGAGCGACCTTCAGTCGCTCTTAAATTTAGGCGAGGCCGTCATTCTTGCCGGCGACCTAAATTGCAAGCATCGCCGCTGGAACTCTTCAGTAGCTTCACGGAGAGGCAGACTCCTCGACGATTTAGTTGACAGACTAAACTTTGACATCATCGCTCCCATGACGCCCACTTACTTTCCCCACAATACTCGGAATACCCCTGACGTACTCGACATAGCACTTCTAAAGAATGTAAGGCTAAGCTTTCGCTCTATAGAGGCGCTTGACGAACTTGACTCGGACCACCGCCCTGTCCTCCTCCGATTAGGTTCCCCTTCGGACTCTCCTCCCGACACTAGAACCGTGACGGACTGGGATAAATTTGGTCAATTGCTCGAAAATCCCAGCTTGCCACATCTAGACCGCGTTCCCAACGTAATCTCTTCCGCGACCAACCTAAACGTAGCTATCGACTCACTCACTAGCCACCTGGCCGCCACCGTTGGCAAGTGCTCAAGGCAGGTGCCGGTTGGTGATTATCACCACCTAATCCTGCCTCAGCACATCAGTTAGCTAATGACTGAGCGTAACGCGGCCGGCCGCGCACGCGATCGCGCTTTCACTATCGATAATAAAGCTCGCTTCAACGACTTACACAGCCGTGTAAGAACCGCTGTAGCTGATCTCCGCGCCCAACGTTTCGGTGATCTGATGGAGAACATTTCTCCTTCTCACCAAGCTTATTGGCACTTAGCCAGAGCTCTAAAATCAAACACCGCCAACTCTCTCCCTCCGTTAACTCGTCCCAACAACGTTCCCGCGTTCAATGACGACGAAAAAGCGGATTGCCTAGCGTCTAGTCTCCAAGCCCAATGTGCTTTAAGCACACAGCCGTTCGATCCCGACCACGTGCGCGAGGTAGACGGCGAAGTGGAGCGCAGAACTTCTCTGCCTCCACAAGACCCCATGACCCCTGTCACTGTCGCCGAAGTTATACAGGTCATCAAAGACCTACGCCCCCGTAAAGCCCCCGGTGCGGACGGTATCTCTAACGATATCCTTCCTAAAGCGCCTCACTCTTCCCCTTCTCTGCCTCCTAGTAGCGATCTTTAACGCTGCTATCGAACATTGCATCTTTCCTTCTCAATGGAAAGATGCAATTGTTATAGGCATCCATAAGCCAGGCAAAGCTCGTACCGAGCCGTCCTCCTATCGCCCTATAAGTTTACTAAAGGCCCTTGGTAAACTCTATGAACGCCTCCTCCTCGCTCGCCTACGGAACGCTATAGTCTCCAGAGGCATTTTAATAGACGAGCAGTTCGGCTTCCGTGCCAAACACTCATGCGTCCATCAAGTCCTCCGCATAACGGAACATATTCTCACTGGCTTCCAACCAGCTTTAGGTAAGACCCGCCACACGGGCGCTGTCTTCTTCGATGTAGCGAAAGCTTTCGACAAAGTCTGGCACAACGGTTTAATTTTTAAACTGTACAACTTTCAGTTGCCAGATCGTCTCGTGCTCATCACACGTGACTATTTGTCGAAACGTAGCTTTCGCTACAATGTTAAGGCACTCTCTCTTCCCCCCGTCCCATAGAAGCAGGAGTCCCGCAAGGGTCCGTGCTCGCCCCCATCTTGTACCTTCTGTACACCAACGACATCCCTAAAACTATAGGTACCCATATAGCCCTCTTTGCGGACGATACCGCTCTCTATACCACCGATAGGCAAGTGAGTCGAATCACTAAGAGACTCCAACCCGCTATCACCGCCCTAGGCGAATGGTTTCGGAAATGGAGAATCGAGGTGAATCCCGACAAAAGCTCTGCCGTTCTCTTTACCGTAGGCTGCCCTCCGCGGCCACCCCCCCTCTCTCTCTTCGGTCGTGCCATTCCCTAGCAAAATAAGACCAAATATCTCGGTGTGACCATGGATAGTCGTTTGAACTTCCACGCTCACACCAAAATAGTCAGAGACCGAGCCGCTTATGTCCTCGGTCGTCTTTATCCCATGATAACAAGTACAGTAAACTGTCGCTTAGAAATAAGCTGAATCTTTACACAACTTGCATCCGCCCCATGCTAGCTTATGCTAGCGTTATCCAAGTGCAATCTCCACAAAATTCAGACCCCCCAAAACCGCTTTCTCAGAGCAGCCTCTGGAGCCTCTTGGTACGTCCGCAATGCGGACCTACTCATAGACTTCGAAGTCCCCACGATTCCCCAATATTTCAAAGACTTGGCAGTCCGTTTTTTCGAGCGTACGCAAAATCACCCGAATCGATTAATTGTGCAATCCACAACTTATCATCCCCCCGATCGACCTCGGCACGGTCGTAAAACTATAGTTAGGCGGCCTCGGCACGTACTAACGGCCCCAGATGACGATCTCGCTGTCCGGATAGCGAGATTAGTCTCTACGACATCCCCGAATAGGGCCTCCCTCCAAACACGACGCTGACGTTCCCGGGTTCGTCGGCACCCACAAGGATACACAAGGTATCAAAGAGTGCCAGGGCACATCTCGCCCCCACTCAATCGCAACCTTACCCGCGTAATGGGGAACTCCCCTCCTGGCGGTGACTCACCTTTGGGTTCGAGACTCAATCCGGTGGAAGGGACGCCATCGAGAGCGACAACCCAAGCCGAGGCTTCCCCCGCGGGGAGCCCTTGAGCGTTGGGCGCTATATGGGCTGAGGCTCCTTCAGAGTCTCGCCCCAAAAAGCCCGGTGAAGCAGTAATCGCTGCAACAGCCAACTGCATAGTTAGTTCAGAAAAAAGAAAAAAAAAAACGAGTTGCACGCCGGGAGTGCCGGCAGAAGTGAAAACCTTTACACACGATTTGCGCTTAACACTCAAATATGTCACAAGACATGTCTTTGACATTGTCAAGAAATAATAATGTTTGTTTATTTACATTTTTGTCGTAGTATATTTGACATCGCAATCTGTTATAGAATTAAAATTCCATATCCAACCTCCCTGTACTACTCATAATCGCGAATACTAAAAATAAAAATTATAATAGGCGTGGTATGACGGTTTCCGTCTTACGAATTTCCACGATTAGGACACGTGACCTGACGCGAGTTTATCATTTTTTACCCATACCAAAAAAAGTGCACAACGCCGCTAAAGAAGTTTTCACTTCAAAAAAAAAAACTCGAGGGAGCACTCTGCCGAGAGCTCTCGCCCCATCCACTTCCCTGGTAACCCATCTCTTTTGATAGCAACCACGATCAATCGGGTTTGCTTGGAGAGATACCAACCCCTAATCAACCCTTATCCTGACCTGCATCCCTCTTGATAGCAACCACGATCAGTCGGGTTTGCTCGGAGAGATGCCAAGAGCCCTTACTTCCCCCCTACTCCTTCTACCCGCGAGTAGGCGCGTCGAAAGTTAGGGTTGCGACAGACTCCGAAA
This sequence comes from Apoda limacodes, assembly GCA_946406115.1. Taxonomy (NCBI): domain Eukaryota; kingdom Metazoa; phylum Arthropoda; class Insecta; order Lepidoptera; family Limacodidae; genus Apoda; species Apoda limacodes. The sequence goes on from OX291541.1 coordinate 53,470,266, forward strand.
TTAAAAGGGTCCCCTGGAATAAGATTTAATTGTAAAGATCTCTATTACTTAAGGATAAATAAATAATAAACCGCTGAAGTTGTATTAACCAAGACCGGTCGTTTTCATTTACTTTCCTTGTAGGAAGCATCCCAGAGCAAACATAAAATAAAACAACCCATAGCACCCTCAGTGCAAGGGTTGAATGTGATCGTAGTACTTATAGCCTAGCCGGGCTCCTGAAAGCACTACGTCATAAGTTTATTACGGCGCACGACTTCGAGGTCTCAACCAAAATGTTCGATTTAGGCGTGCGAAGGGCAAAACAGGAAGATCAAAGGATGCATCCACCCGCGGCATGCAAGTAGGTACAGCACTTGACTGGCTTTTGAGGGTTCCGTACGCTCGAATGTAAAAACTGCGGATCAAATAGTGCCTGTCTGTTTGTTTGTCACCTCATCATCCTTGCTCATGAGGGTAGACCGTGACCCAACAGTGACCCAACAGTGGGGACGTATGAAGGCTGGCAAGTTCTTTTATCGTAAATATTGGGCATAGGTATTAACCGTACATATCCAATAACTTTTAAGAAGCCTATAAAGTAGGTACAGACCCAAGGTGCGCGAGTGCAACTCGCTCTTTACATGTTGTTTCTATTTATCAATAAACCATGATGGAAATATACGTTACCGTATTACCGTGTTATTATGTTACCGTACCATAGGTACGCATACGGGTACGTTTCCTATTGTACCTAGTAATGTATGTACGTACCTACCTTAATAACCTAGGCATTTACCTAGGAAACTTACCTACTTAATAAAGTGTCAACAAACAATTTAATTAGAACCTGATTATTACCTGTTTTCATATACGGGAATATATTTTCGTATACTGATGTAACAAGATTGCCCAAGAAGAAAATTCACAAAAGTTTTAATAGGTTTATAAAAATATGCAAGTATGAATACTTAAAACCACAGACCTAACTATATGCATCAATAATAATCCACCAGCGTAAATATTTAGTCCATTTTACTAAATTTTGTCTATTTTAATAACCGTTATGGAAACGTATTGTGTTACTGGGCCCAAAAGTGCAACGAAACGTGTCTCGGGCGAGAATTGACCCTCTTACCTAGTACGCTAATCGAGGTACCAACTGAATAGCGAGTAACAAAATATCTTTACAACAACTTTATTGAGGCTTCCGTTCAGAAATCAATTCGTTAATATTTATTGCTAAAATAGTTTAAAAAAAATTAAAAAACACGCTTTTCATAGAAAACCGAACTAAAAAATAGAAAATAAATTTTAATGAATTTAAATTAAGAAAATAGTGTTAAAAATTTCAATGAATATAAATTAATAACAGTGTAAATAAAAAAAAAAATATTTTATTTTAAAAAAAGCGTGGGGTGCATGGTGTCAATAGTTATAAATATTTTATTGACAGATATGAGTATAGTAATTATCATTTCGATAATATCTTAAAAAGCACCCCACGCTTTTTTTTAAAAAAAAAAATTTTTTTTTTATTCACACTATTATTAATTTATATTCATTGAAATTTTTAACACTATTTTCTTAATTTAAATTCATTAAAATTTATTTTCTATTTTTTAGTTCGGTTTTCTATGAAAAGCGTGTTTTTTAGTTTTTTTAAACTATTATTTATTTTCTACTTTTTAGTTTGGATTATTTATAACAGGTTGTTTTTTTAATTTTAAACTATTGCACGACTCATGATTCGAAGCATCAGAGAGTGCTTTATTTTCTTACCTTATCGACTATAGATGAAAATTATATAAATTAACAAAAATCATATTTTGCAAATTGAAAAATGGAATAATTTTATCAAATTAGTGTATTTTCATCGGTCTTCAATAAATCTACAAAGTTTGAACGAAATCTGGCCGTTTAAAGTGGGTCAAAATCGTGCCCAAAGAAGTCGGTTACAAACAAACATACAAACATACAAACATACAAACATACAGGTGAAGCTAATAAAAAGCTCGTAAAAAAAAGAATTACGAACAATTTCAAATATCTTGATCTATTATATTAAAGAGTTATTATACATCGTCGTCGTCGTTTCAGCCGAAAAACGTCCACTGCTGAACCTAGGCCTCCCCCATATGTCTCCACAACGGCCGGTCCTGAGCCGCCCGCGCCCATCTGCTTCCTGCAGCTCTGACCAGATCGTCTGTCCACCTGGCAGGAGGCCAACAACACGCAGACAGACTGGTGGAGATTAATGGTATTGGAATTGAATGGTGTTCTATAACTGTAGCGACGAGCTTCCAATGATAGAGGCGACATGTGACATCATCCCAAAAACTTTTGTTTTCGGCAAAAGATACCGCATCCAGCTTCATAAGGAAGAAAAGGATAGCTCTGGCATGCATGAAGTTAGGATCTACACTGATGGCTCTAAGACAGAGTCTGGAACGGGTGCGGGAGTGTTCTCCCATGACCTGAACATCAACATATCAACGACCTTGGGTGCAAACAACACCATATTCCAGGCAGAATGTGTCGGAATTACCCGAGCTGCAACAGCGGTCCTATCTAGAGACATAAGCGATGCATCGTTACGCATCATCTCCAACAGTGCCACTGTGCTACAAGCTCTCAATAACAACCGCATCAACAGTGGACTAATCCTGGAGTGCTACTGTGAACTGCAAAGAATTGCATTGAAGAACCGGGTTACTCTTCAATGGATACGTGGTCATAGTGGGTCTCTAGTCTATGCGGCAGATCAGTTGGCAAAGAGAGGATCACTAAAATATTAGGACCTGAACCAATCGTACCGATACCTTTTCCACAACTCAAGACGTGGTTATGTGACAGAACCTTACAACTACACAACAAACAGTGGACATAGCAAACGGACTGCAGACAAACCAAGAATGTTTTCACATCCTTGGACGCTAGTCTGTCGCACAAGCTGTTACAACTAAGTAGAAAAATTTTCGCTACATAGTTGGCATAATAACAGGTCACTGCCCGCTGAACAAACACTTTTTCAATATCGGCGTTACCGACAGTCCTCTATGCAGTGGCTGCATGGAAGCCGAGGAGACACCTTCTCACGTGGTTCTACATTGCAAAAGCGTGAGCGACCAACGGAAAAGGCTCCTTAAGAATCCATAAACCATGAGAGAGGCGCTGAATAACATCAGATGCCTCCTTAATTTCTGGACGGAGCTGGGATGGTATGAGAAACCAATAGAACGAAACGGTTACCTACGTACAATGGCCCTATCATGTGGCTAAGTGCGGAAAACATAAGTCCAACTAACTAACTAACTGTAGCGACCACGCTTTATTTAGTCGGGTTATAATGAGTTCCGCTAAATTAATCTAAATTAAACATTATTTTACTTTTCTATCGTATAATTAAACATAAAAAAAAATTAAACTTGGGCTGTAAAGTAAATTAAAGCGCCGATTTCTTAGTAGCAGTACAACTTTTATTTCAGTATCTTTAATAGATCAGAAGACAAATTCGTGAATGACGGAAAAAAGGGTCTTAGTTATTTTTTTTGTATTTTTTGCATTGTTCGGAAGGAAAAACTTAAACTGGTAAAATCATCCTCAAATGTAAGTATAAAAAAACGGTTTGCACTCCGAGAGTGCCGGCAGAAGTAAAAACATACAACCTGGATCTAACATTTTAACATGTGTAATCCGCACTTTCATATTTTCATCAACCCAATTACCCCTTACTTTTTATTCGTCCTATAGAGTTTAACAGTTTTTACCCATCACAAAAAAAGTGCACAACGCCGCTAAAGACGTGCACACTTCAAAATATAACAGGCGTGGCATTCTGGTTTCCGTCTTACGAATTTTCGATCAGCTTGACCGAGTTTATCATTGTTTACCCATCACAAATATTTTTTATGGCGTGGCATTATGGTTTCCGTTTTACGAATTTTCGACTAGCCTGCCTGATTTTATCATGTTTTACCCATCACAGACAAAATAGTCCGGGACCGTTAGCGTATTTTGAGGTCATAAGTTACAAAAATTCTAAAGTCGCTAATTTTTTGCATATGGATACAGTGTGTACCTATAAAACCTATATTGCGTTTTGTGTCATTTCTTGCACTTGCATTTTCAGCAATTTGATGATTTTTGTCAATTTTTTTTATTTCAAATTAAAACAGGCAAAACTAAATAAAAGTTAAAAATATAACAGTATCATATTTAGAATAGCTTGGGTAGTGTACAAACCCAGTTTGTGTCATCTTCGTCCATTGCAAACTGATATAGGGTCAGTATGTAAAATAATTGACAAAAAAAAATTAAAGTTGAAAAAAATAATAGAACCTATCGCAGATCACATAAATATACCCATTGAATAAATTTGTGCCAAATCAGGACACGCGATTTTAAGATTTTTGATTGTTTCCTTTTTCCAAGCTGCAAATGCTTGAAAACAATAATAGAATCATTAGAGTTCACATAATCAAGATAATAAAGGCGTAACATATACGAAGTTTTAATTTGTGTCATTTTCATTCACGATATAAATAAATAAAACATAAAAGCACAAAATTAAAGTATTTATTTGCGCTTGAGTAAACTGGCACGGCACGGCCACGGCCAGTCACGGCGGCGGCGGCGGTACGGCGCGGCGGGGCGTGCGGCAGACAAATGCGATCTCAATACCTACGAATTTGTGCAATACTAGAGATAATCAGGGACGGTCAATGTGTTCGACTCTACGCTGCTGAATTGAACCTTAATGTTGCACAAGTCGATAACTTCTCCATTCATGTAAAGACATTGCTGTTATATGTGAAACATGGCTGAAACCGAACCTTAAGTTAAAAATAAAAGGATATTTTATGGAACGTAACGATTGTGGCACTGACCACAATGGTGTAGTCATCATCATTAGTAACAGATTGCAATATAAAAAATTAAAAGCATTTTTTGATGATTCTTTACAAACCATAGCTGTTCAAATTAAAAATGAATTACCAACTACTAACTATAGTATCGATTTATTGTCCAAATTACAGTACACCAAGATTTCACATAAAAAATTTAAAGATCTTTACTACAGTTTACCTAAACCCATATATGTTGCTGGTGACTTCAATGCGCACCATACTATCTGGGGCTGCAACTCCACAGATGCTCGTGGCAGAGAATTATTAGATTCTTTGGATGATTGTGAGCTGGTAATGTTAAATGATGCCCAGCCAACCACTGTAGGTACTGACACCTGGAGACCAAATGGTTTAGATTTAACAATGGTAAGTCCTAGTATAGCATTAAATTACGATTGGCAAGTTCATGATCATCCTCTTGGTAGTTATCATTTACCAACAATAACCACAATCGAAGGGTGGCTACTCCACTAAGGGCCAGATTTAGAGGAGGGCAACCACAAACAGGTGGCCCCCACAATAGATTTCGGAAACAATAGTAAACTTTTAGTAATCTTTTCCTTTGTTATGTTTCCGCTATTTTACCTTTACCTACTAGTGGTGGTTAATATAACGTATAGCTTATAAAGAGGCATTGGCATGTAGCCTGGACATAGCAAAGGCGTTCGATCGGGTCTGGCACCGGGGTCTTCTATCGAAGTTGCCATCTTACGGAGTACCCGAGGGTTTGTGCAAATGGGTGGCTAGCTTTTTGTCCGGCAGACGCATACGAACCTTAGTTGCTGGTAGCTGCTGGTGTTCCACAAGGCTCTGTGCTATCTCCTACGCTGTTTCTTATGCATATCAATGACATGTTGGACATCAAAAACAGATGCTGTGCTACGCAGATGACAGTACTGGAGACGCTTATTATACGGGTCGTGCAAATAACCCTCGTTCCGTTGCGGAGGAGAACCGCGGAGAACTTGTGTCTCAAATCGAGACCACACTGTCCAAGGTCTGACTGGGGACGGGTAAACTTGATTCGATTTAACCCTACAAAGACACAAGTCTGCGCGTTCACTGCTTAAAAAACCACATTCACTTTTTCAAATCAAATTAAACAATATTTATTCAAATAGTTTACTAAGAACACTTTTCAATCGTCAATACAATGTAAACAATGTTAATTTCTGCCAAAAAAGAGCTGGCAAGAAGTTCTATTTAAAGTAATAATACAATACCTTGGTAATTAGCTAAAGAGTATACAATATGTACCGAAACACTTATTAGGTAATAAAAATAAGTAAGTAAGCTACTGAAAACAAAGTCAAACATGTCAATCATTTTTTTTTGTTTTTATGTAGCATAGGGGGCGCACCATGTGAAGCGGCAAATATCGTCAATCGAGTAAGGAATTCAGATAGGTATTAAGGACTATTCCGATATTTAATAGTACTAGTGGCATAAGCGCCATCATAATTTTATTTTTGCACAATCATATACTTACATAGGTAAACTTACATATACTTAAAACTATCCATACTATCCATAAATATAATATAATAACAAATATTATAAATGCGAAAGGAAATCTGTCTGTCACCCCTTCACGCTGAAACCGCTGTGCCGATCAAGATGAAATTTGGCATGTATATAGTTTTGAGTCCCGGAAAAGAACAATAAGCTACTTCAAAACGTCAATTTTTATCCATTTTTTCCGATAATTGAGGAGTTGCCGTTGAAATCCTACACCTACGACCGAATACTAAGAATACAAAGAAGTTTGCAAGAGCAGACCAGCCTCCACAGGCGGCATCCGTTCACGAGTATGACACATGAATCAGCCATCGCTTCGCTTAACCATGTTTTAAAGAACATAGCGACCCGACGCACATGCCACCACCGCAGAGACACTTTGAAAGAGCATGAAACAATCAAGCAACTCCAATAAAACTTCGATTGTACTAGTTACAATGTGAGAACTAAAGGAACAAAAAATAAATTCGATTCATGTCGAGATTTAAACACACAAGTTCACAGTACTTCACGTCAGGGCAGAGGTTACTGCTTTACAAGTCGCAAGGTCGACCTCATATGGAGAACTGTTGCCATCTCTGGGCGGGTGCACCCGGATACCAGTTTGGCCCTTCTGACTCGGTTCAACGACGGGCTGCCGAACCTTTAAGTCTGAGGAGAGACTTTGCCTTCCTGTGTGTTCTTGCGCTAGAACAATGGGATGTGTTCTAAGAAATTGTTCGAAATCATGCCTATGGCTACTTTCTAATATCGCACCATCGGCAGGGAATTCATTCTCACGGTTTAGAACCGAAATAGTAATAGTTTGGTTGTGGAATGAGCTCCCTGCTAAGGTTTTCTCTAAGGACTACAATATGGGGTTCTTCAAGAAAGAGGTTATTGGATTTTTGAAGGGTCGGCAACACGCGAGTGATACCCCTGGTGTTACAAACATCTATAGGCTACGGTGACCGCTTACCATAAGGCGGGCATCGTAAACTTGTTTGCCGAGGCCGCCTAACAATGGTTTTTCGACCATGCCGTGACCGGACGGGGGTGATGATAGTTTGTGGATTGCACAATTAATCGGTTCGGGTGATTGGGCGTACGCTCGAAAAAGCGGATTGCCGGGTCTTTGAAGTATTGGGGAATCGTGGGGAGTTCGAAGTCCCTGTGTAGGTCCGCATTCCGGACGAACCAGGGGGCTCCGGAGGCCGCTCTGAGGAAGCGGTTTTGGAGGGTCTGTAGACTATGGAGGTTGCGTTTAGACAACGCATAGACGACACTAGCGTATGCTAGTATGGGGCGGATGCAAGTGGTGTAAAGCGTCAGCTTATTACCAAGCGACATTAAACTGGACTTGCCTATCATGGGATATAGACGACCAAAGACAAAAGCGGCTCGGTCTCTATTTTAGTGTGATCGCGGAAGTTCAGACGCCTATCCAGGGTCACACCAAGATATTTGTTTTGCCAAGGAATTGCATGGCAGTAAAGCGGGAGGGAAGATAGTCGCGGAAAGTGGCCAGTGGTAAAAACGACGGCAAAGTTTTTGTCGGGATTCACTTCGATTCTCCATTTCCGAAACCATTCACCTAGGGCGGTAATTGCGGAATGAAAGTGATTACGGTGGTGTAAACAGCGGTATCGTCCGCGAAGAGGGCTAATTGAGTATCTAAAGTTTTACTTTTCACTAGAGAGTGCTGATTTTAAAAAGGGAAAGTCATAAAAATTAGGCTTCGAGCCACGTTGGGACAAAACCGTATATCAAAGCTTTCTCTCCTGAGAATTTAAAGCGATTTTATGTTATCAGGGAACTGGATTTCAGCGAAATTATCAACGATTTTTCGGCGAAAAAAGTTCGGAAGGTTTCGCTCGTTAACACTAAAATTTTATTTCAGATAATTGTTGTTTTCGATTTTATTTATATATGTTTGTTTAATACTATAAGAATTTATTTGCTTTCACAATAAATTATTTAAAAACTCGACTCGAAAATATGAAAAAATTGTTCATTTTATTTGGAAAATAATTTGGAGGCCTCTCATTTAAAACTAAGAATTATATACCTAAATGTTTTTTTAACATAATTGAGGTATACTTATATCAAATCAGAATCCTAAAATAAAATTGAATTTTAATGAAGTACCTAAGCGTCAAAAAATTCGTTTTTAAACACGTACTTTAGACGTAAATAAATAACATAGAGTAGGTACGCAAACTCAAAAATAATTCCTATACAAACATAGTTTATTTTTTCAAAGTTTCAATTATATAACTTGAGTTTTTTTTTATAATCACACTAAGACCAATGGTATTTTCATAATTTTTGACGCGGTATTTTAGATACAAAATGATAGTACCTACTTCTCACTCGGACAAATGAGCTTGCGCTGGCCGCTGGGTGAGATAGCGTACATTTTAGTCACGCTTGCTATGCGTTGTTGCGTTCGACTAATTTCTATGATTTGTGCGATTAGAAAAGATTTAAAAGAAATTTTCGGATGCCTTCTTTTATCATCTACAAGAATCAGTATAAAGAACACAAACTATTTATGTAATTTATACATCACTAGCATTTAGCCGCGGCTCTGCCCGCGTGGACTACACTATATATCGCGTAGATGGAGACCCATGCTCAGCAGCTAACAAAATAAACGCACGCACTTGCCGCTGAAACGTTACTGAGATTATATGCCTTTTGTTTGCCGCACAGAGAATTGAATGGATGAATGAAATGCAAGTCCTACCTACATATTCGAATTAAATAGCGGACCACGAGACGCGGTGCTGCCGCGCGCTGCCTGGTGTCGTGTCGTGTCGTGCCGTCCAGTGCGACTCGCGAACTAAAGTTACCGTTTTATCAAAAGTGACACAAATTCTATATATTGTCTCATTACGCCATTATAATAGTCTAAACTTAAACTTTAATTTTCTTTTGTAGCATTTACAGGTTGTTTTGACAAAAAAATAAAAAAAACTTCAAATCCAATGGATGGATTTGACACAAATTTGGTTTAGCAACAGATACCATCGATCAAAAACGCGTAAAGCTTGTTTTACCCACTGTATTATTTTTTTCAGAGCTTTTCAGGCGATTAGTTAGGTATTGTTCAAATATCACTATTCCGGTGGATGAAAATAACACAAAATGCGTATATATATATATATATATATTACTACATCATTATCACCGTGAAAGTAAAATTTTCATCTCTAATTTTCTTTTCGTCCGATTCTGTTCAATTTCTACCTAAGCAAGCACCTGCGATGACACAAACTAATGTATTAGGTTGGGCAAATGGTCTGGAGACTGTATGTGAAAAACGAACAACTTTAGAATTTTCGAAACCTCAAAACTTAGCGGTCCCGGACTAAAAGTGCACAGCGGTTACCTCGCAGTCGCTACGTGACATACGGTTACCTCGCAGTCGCTACGTGACATACGGTTACCTCGCAGTCGCTACGTGACATACGGTTTCCTAGCCTCGCAGACGACAAGTGACAATATATGACTACCTCGCAGACAACACGATAAAACCTTACAAAGGACATAGTGACGCAAATATTTATTTCACGTAAATTATTATTCTTCCTGTAAGTAATAACAAACACATTACATTTTTATTGACAAAACAATATTTTTTCGTCTCGCTAAAGCTTCGCTTGCTCGCTGTCGGTTCTGACAATCCTCTTTCTATAGATAAATTGTTTCGTTGAGAGACGACCTGAAACTGAAGCTTTCACAAATCCTATTCCCGAAGAGAGTTATGTAATCTATTCGCTGGAAAAGTTTTAGAACTTCATTTTTATGAAATTATTAACAATCAAAAGAGAATTAGGTTTCTTCTTGTAAATTTACTTTTTGAATGTTATTGATATACAGCATTTGTCTTATTGCTTAAAAAAGTCTTCCTTCTCATAATAAATTTTAATTTAAGCCTGTAAATATTTAGAATTACTAGGTATACAAAGTAAAACAAACATTGAACTAAGTGTACATTAAGTCTATGTTGCTTTGCAATTTAACTCATGCAAAGATTTTATTTCAATTACATTATACACTATATGCTAAAAAGATAGACAATAGCAAACAAAAATGTGGCATTCTCCCACCGACAGAAAAACAGTTTCAAATCCAGACTTAAGAAAATGTGAGGGGAACTTGTCTTCCTACGTTATTACACGAAAAAGGAAACAACCCGAATATGAAGATTCTCCAGTTGCCCAAATGCAAATTTCCAGTCTAATTAACAGCCTCAAAGAAGATCAAGACAAAAAACTTAATAAATTAAAAGCTGCCATTAATGAAATGAAAATCCAAAATGCTACTATTTTAAAAACCAACAAAAATATAGTAACCACATTGGAAAAGACTGCAGCACTATACCAAGAAATTAAAATTACTGTAGAAAAAATCACCAGTGAGCATAGAGCAGCTTTAATAAAAATTGATACTTTAGAAGAGCAGATTGAAGACATGCAAAGACATTTACGCTCGACATATATAGAGATAAAAAATGTACCATTGAAAGAGAAAGAAGATGTGGCTAGTATTGTAGCTGACATACACTCTGCTATTGATGTCGACATACAAACTGAACATATAAAACAAGTATATAGAAACAACAGCAACAAAACAAAACCGATTACAGTCGAATAACAAACGCCAAATACGTGCCAGAATATTATTAAAGCGTACAAGACGTTTAACCTACAAAATAAAGAAAATCTTAATAACAGCATTCTAAGGGGACCCTACAATGATAATAAAAGTCGAATTTATATAAACGAATTCCTAACGCGGAAAGTCAAAAAGCTTCACCATTTGGCTAGAGAATTGACAAAAAAACAAGGATTCAAGTATTGTTGGGTAAATTTAAGAAAAGTATTAATTAGAAAAATAGAAGGATCTCCGGCATTATACATAAAAAATGTAAAGTAATTAGAAGAACTTCAAGCAGATGAAGCTACCGATCAATAACTATCAATTTTGGTAACGTTACATATTTTAATAACTTTCTTCAAACCAAACCCTCTTATGTTCAAATACAAATTACAAATGAATATCTATTTAAAAAAGAACCTAGTCTTAAACACAACAATTTTCTATAAATATATATTTTTAATATGCACATCAAAACCATTTAACACACCACACATATCACATGAACCAAATTTATTAATACACAAGACATTTAAAACATTCCTACTATACAATAATATACAAATAAGTTCAGTCATGGCTCCGATAAATCTTCTGTACAATCCTGATAAATATGTATTAATCGTTTATGACAATGGCTAATATAGATGAACTTTGCGTCGATATTGACAGACCAGTCAATGTCGTCAAATCCATAGTAGAGGATATACCGGAGATATGTGTTGAACACCTTAACCTTGAACAAAATAACATTAGTGTAATTCATCAAAACATTCGTAGCCTTAATCATAATATGGACGATTTCATTATTCTCCTAAATAGAATGAACTTGAACCAAGACGTAATTGTTATGAATGAATGTTGGCTATCAAAAATTGATTCACTGCCATATTTTAAAAACTACCAGACATTTTCTACCACAAAATCACTTAACCAAAATGATGGAATTGTAGTCTTCATCAAAAAATCCAGTAGTGTCCAAGTTTATGAACCTAATAATATTCATGAAGTCACCAGCTTAGTAATAACTACAAAAGACAACTATGCAATAGTTTGCATATATAGGCCCCCGTCCTTTGGAAATAGGGAAGAATTCTTTAATTCAATTGATAACGTGCTAACAAGCCTAAAACGATATAAACAGATCATATTAATTGGGGATATGAACATAGACATTAAAGAAGACAATAATGACAACAGATCTTCAAACTACCTAGACCTCCTTACTTCACATGGTCTCTTTGCAAGTCACACCCTTCCAACCAGAGGAGCAAATTGCCTTGACCATTGTTTTGTTAAAAATACAAATAACCCTATAACTACTATTGTGTGCTCATCATCCGTAACAGATTATTCATGCATAATAATATCTTTGTCCAAGGAACCTAAAAAAAACAAATAATAAAAATAAAACAATAAAAAAATTGATTATAAACGTATTTATACAAATTTAAGTGAAGTTGAATGGCCAAAAATGCTTAATGACTTAACACCTAATGAAGCTACTACTTTTTTCATTACCACTATTAATGAAAATATCAATAAATTTACAACACTTGTGGAACTTAAGCGAAGTACAATACCTAAAAATCCGTGGGTCACACCTGGTCTGGTTCGTTGCTTGAGACATAGAGATAGACTTCACAATAAACTAAGAAAAGACCCTCAAAATGTTATATTAAAAAATTTCTTCTTAAGATATAGGAATACGTGTAATAATATACTAAAAAATGTAAAACGTGACTACAAAACAGAAATAACAAAAATCAGTAAAAAATTAAAAAAACAATGGGACTGCATCAAAGTAGCATATCAAATAAACAGCAAAGATAATTTTAACTCAAATCTGCTATCAATGAAAACCCAACCAAAAGATTCTGTTGACTATATAAATATGTATTTTGCTAGTGTACGCAGCCAACTAGCGAATCAAATTCTACAAAAAAATAATTACAACAAAACTAATAATATAAGAAATAAATTTGATCTACCAAGTTTATCTAACTCGTTTGTACTTTTGCTGATAGACCAGGATGAGGTAAAAAAAAATTATTTCACTAAAGACTATTGCAGCTACGGGATGGGACTGAATCTCTACTACATTTTTAAAAATGGTCTTAATGTCCTGGCTTTACCTATTAGTATAATATGCAACATTTGCTTTAACCATGGAGTATTTCCAGAATCCCGAAAAACAGCAGTAGTAACCTATCTATAAGTCAGGAGACAAAAATAATACCACTAACTACCGGCCTATCTCTCTATTACCTGCAGTGTCTAAAATTATTGAAAGACTTATCAACAATAGACTAAAAAAATATCTAGAAAAGTACAAACTATTGTCAGATAATCAAAATGGATTTAGAAATAATAAGTCTACAAGTGATGCTGTCAGTAAACTAATCCACACTGTAACTCGAAAACTAGATTCAAATGACAAATGTATTACTGTATTTTTGGACTTAGCCAAAGCTTTTGATACGGTTTCGGTTGCTGGGCTATTGCGTAAACTATATCGGTTTGGTATCCGTGGTAAAGAACATGACTTATTTACAAATTATCTATCAGATAGGAAGCAGTGTGTAAAAGTTGACGAATTCGTAAGTAAAAAGGAAAAAATATCTTTTTGCGTGCCTCAAGGAAGCGTGTTAGGCCCGACACTATTTTTAATCTATATAAATGGTCTTTGTGAACTATCTTTACAAAACGGAAAAATTATTACATTTGCTGACGACACCGCTTTACTATTCCATGGCAAATCTTGGAATGAAACTAGCCTTTACGCCAATGAAGGACTTCAAATAATTACTCAGTGGCTGGATTGCAACCTTTTAACGTTAAATGTAGAAAAGACAAAATACATGATGTTTAGTCTAAGAAATAATGGCCAGCCATCAATTGACATAATGGAAATAAAAGCACATTATTGTAAAGCTAGTTTTCCTTGCACATGTCTAAAACTTTCTAAAACCAATTCTATGAAATATCTTGGTGTTATAATTGACCAAAATCTATCTTGGAAGGAACACATATCGGTTCTCGCAAAACGGATTAGGAAACTTATATTTGTTTTTAAAACACTAAGATATATATGTGAACGTAGCCTACTTATAAAGTTATATTTCGCACTCTGTAGGTCAGTAATAATGTACTGCATTACTAGTTGGGGAGGCCGCGCGAAAACTTATTTACTAAAAGTAGAAAGGGCACAAAGAGCTATTCTTAAAGTAATGTTCTTTAAAAGATTCCTATACCCAACGTGTAACTTATATAAGGAAACGTTTGTAAGGCAGCAATTTTTGAAGTCTTAGATTACTGAACAGCATAAAGTACCTCCTGTCCACCACTTAGAAACAAAACGTAGAAAAGACATAGTATACAAATACCAAAAGTCAAAACCTCATTTGCTCAAAATGCTTCATTCTATCTTGGACCATTCGTCTACAATAAAATATGTAAGCAAATCACAAACTTAAGACACTGCAATAGTATACAATGCAACAAGAAGGTTACACAATATTTAAAAACACTCAACACTTTACCGAAACTGAATCTCTACTAAAACCATAATGTTACATATTTATTTACACAATGTTACATACGTCCACACACACACAAACACACACACACACATACACACACACACACACACACACACACACACACACACACACACGCACGCACACATATGAACATACATATATGTTACAACTATACCTTATTTTATTTTATTTTTTATTATTTCGATAACATTGTATTAAATTATAGGTACCAATTGTAATATGAGTTAAGTTTAAACATGTTCCTAGATTACATTACATAGATTATCGTACATAATCACTACGTACACTAATGATAATACTAATACATAAACCTATACAATTTAATTTTATCTAGTATACTAATAAATTAAGCACATATTCGTATCTTATAAAACTTAAAATGTTTAAGAAAAAAATTCTACTAAACACAACTATGAAACTTATCTTAATATCATACTTATACTGTACGAAAGTTACGCCCACTAATGATCCAACATAGCGCCCACCAGCCGAGACACAGTTGATACTAGTTCGGACGGTGGTTAACGAATCTACCTACCAATTCACTAATAACTTAAATAATATTGTACCAGTGTACCTAATTGCTCAGACAGAACTCATAATCTTAAACACTGTCTTTATAATATCTTTAGTTTAGTGTTCTGCGGTCTAAATAATATTTAGAATGTGGGTCAAATGCAGAAAAATATGTTAGCAATCCAATATTAGGTACTAATAAAGTGTAAAAAGTGTAAATAGTGTAAGGTCAATATTTTTCAATAAAGATTTTTATTTATTATTTTATTATTATTTTTGATTATCTTGATTCTGGGCGTATTTATGTACGCGTTGTATGGTTTTCATTTTACAAGCTTTGTTTAGTTTGGGACCAGATGGCGCTGTGTCTTATGTCCAAAAAATGTCATAATTATTACCATCTATACTAATATTACAAAGAGGTAAAATTTATTTCTTTGTTTGTATGTAAAGGGTAATCTGTAATCTGCAACCATCGAGTCGGTTATAAAAAAAATTCAATAATAGACAGCTACAATAAGCTTACTAGTCATAGACTTATTGCGGAAAATCAGAATGTTTCTGCAGAAATAACTAAAACCAAATTGCACATTTTTACATAAACTAACTATAACTACAGGTACAACAAACTTTCTTTGTATAATCAAGAAGTTGCCGCAGAAATACTAGCTACATGCATAACCGACTGCAACGTCAGCAAAACTGTCAACAAAAGTAGGGTATACATTTGGAACGAGGTTTTCGTTCAAAATATGGACGTTTGTAAAATCAAGTCCTAAGAAAAATCAAAATTTGATCTCAACGACGCGGCGACGTTGTGGCGCAAGTCGCAACGACTGTAGGAGGGACCTAAAAATATATACATACTTTTGATTTCTATCGATAATTTCCACGGCAATATTTTTTCAGGTTATCTACGTTTTCTGACGTCGCCACGTCGTAACAGTCCATACATTTAGCTGAATTCTTAGCACCGAGATAGCTGTTGGGACAGAGAAAGACGAATTATACTTCTCCCTACTAATCCACTTGTGTCCAGAGTGGCGGAGGTTCGAGTGGCGGAGGTTCGAGTTCGGCGTGTACCGATGAGTCTTATTCTTAATTTCGGTGAAACCTGCATATTTCAAAACAAGACGTTTTATTATAAAGTACAAAATCTGCACATGACCCAAATCACCTCGGTGAGGGTAGGCCGTGCCCTAAAAGCGTGCCCTCATAACGCTATCACCGGAAAGTGACCATTACTTTGAAAATCTTATTCTTTGAGCAAAGTCGATCATTCCGCGCATTCCAAGTATAGTTGTAAGAAATTTCATTGTTGGTTTCAGCAATGTCGACCTTCTAAGCTGGTTTTATTTAAATAACTCGCATTTTTTGAGTAAAGCACCAAACAACCCTTGGTATGTAATGAATGTGGTGCCGGTCACGCTACGATGGCCTCGACCTTAGTTTAGCTACGCTCTCGTACTTCAAGATTAGTCATCATTGCAGCCCTTGCTGTCCGTGCTAGAAGCGCCTCGAAATTTGGCCTCGGCCTTTATTCCAGCTTGCACATCAAGGGGTGCAATGCTGACCGCGCTCTGATGGCCTGGAGCTGTGCTACGCCACGCTTTCGGCCCGTGGTAATTATTATTACAGACCGCGGTAGAATTATACAGTAATTATAATATTCATGTTAAAAGTTGTATTGTGCTTTGAATTTTAAGTTTTGATCACTTTTTTTATTTAATCATAAAAAACTTAATACACTGAACATAAAAAGTTAATAGTACACTGGACAAACACTAATTCATAATAAGCCAATGCAATAAACGATTTAAAAATGTTCACAAGATAGAACCGGAGACACTTCTAGTTATATCAGTATCAGTAACTTAATGCACTACACAGGTATCTACCTAATAGTTAACAGTATTATTTATTTAGATAATTGCGACACATTGCTGATTTACAAGTGTACAATTACAAATAAAATGACCAATCTTATCAACTAGGCTGTTTAACTATTTTATTAAATTTATCTTTGTTATATTTTGACCCTTTTCTATTGTTTCTCGAAGGACCATATGTTAGGAACCTAACCTACTTTAAGGTAAGGCTTAGGTCCTTTAAATAAAACACTGAGTGGACTGTAAATTTTATGTATAATAAAAATATAAATTAATTAATTATGACGTAGTAAGTAGTACGCGCGCGTAGTCGCGGTTAGATGATGAGTGACGGTTGCGGTAGGGGCCCGCTAAAACCCAATCGATTGGCTCCTGCCGTTCGGGCTTGATCGGCGGCGCTCGGCGCTGGTGGTGAATGCCCGAACACGCATATAAAAGTTCCTACCAATTTAGTTAATTTTAAATATTAATCTTAATGCATTTATCATATGTACTGATAAATAAACACGTATGTTAGCTCTTCTTTCTTGAAACACACGATAACCTAGTTCATGCACCTGTTTTATTTATATCTAAGCAAAAAAATGAACCTATTCATAGTTTTATTTTGTTGAACCTCATTTTTATGGATAAAAACATTTGATTACTTTATTTTTATAAAATTCTTATGGAGCGTTGACAAAGATCTGAACGACATTATCAAGCGGCCGACAAACATTTTTTGTGGCCGAGAACCAAAATATGGGTTATTTTTCAAGCACAGCATTTGGTGGCAATCTCGTGAAAAATTATATTCTTAAATCAATTATACAAGGTAGTTAGGTAAATAGGAAGGTTACCTACTTAATATGTATATTGTCTTTCTGGCGTAGCCGGTAGGGCCACGAGTCGTGGTCGCGTAAATAACAAAATACGTTTCGAAATAAAAGTTTCCAAGATAAACCTATTAGAAGAAAACGAAGTATTGTACATCTGGTCTGTCATACTATTTTGACAAATTTGTGTTTTGTTTTATGAATGTCAGCATGGGCTACTAACACTGACCTCTACTATACCCACTGGACTGGCTTTTCTATACAAATGACAGCTGATTTTGTGTGTCAATTTGAAGCGCCACCGCGGAAGTCTCAGGAAACTAATTTTGACGTATATTGTACTAGTATATGGCTGTCTGGTGGAATAAAATAATCATAAACATTTGCTGAATTTAACTTAATTTGTCGATGTTTTAGTGAGTTTTTGAGTTTATTTGTGTAATATCAAGGTTAAAAATATGAGGAAATGTTACTTTCGTAAACATTGCTGCAAAAAGGGAGTAACACGTCGTTTCACAGGTAAGTGTATTTAGTGTTTGTTTTTATTCAAAATTGATGTAAAATTAATATTTAAACCTTCTGATTCAATCAGAAATTGTTATTGCAATACTATATTAGCAGTACAATAATCAATTTCAGCAAAATTGATATTTATTTGAGTTGTTGAGGAGAGACTTTACCTCCTTTTGTGTGTTCTACCGCTTGTACAATGGGATGTGTTCTGAGGTATTGTTCGAAATAATGCCCACGGCTACTTTCTACCATTGCACCGCTCGCCATTGCCAGGAAATTTATTCTCACACTTTAGAACCGAAATGGTCGCGTACAGTACGATTTCAGAGAAACTTCCTCCCGCGAATGCTTGGGAGGCTTGGAATGAGCTCTCTGCCAAGGTTTTCTCTAAGGACTACAGTGTGATTTAATGACATTACACATTATAACATATTGTACGCTTGTGTATTAGTGCAGTAATAAACCAGTGTCTTGCAAGTAAAGACGTTTTCTTTTATCTCCCTGTCGCCACATATAATATGGCGACCCTGCCAGTCGTAAACCAGCCGTCCCGCTGAGAGCGCGCCTAGCGCCACACCTACGCGCTGTTGCTACTAACGAGTGTTAAAATAAAATAAACAGTGTAAAAAGTGACTTTTAAATTACAAACTAAATAGTGTCCTAATTAAAAGAAAAAAATTAAGAATTATAGTATTTTTTAAGAAGAATTTACATAATATGACACTTTAAGAAGATTTAATTATCAAGAAGAAAAAAAAAACATAAAGAAGAAAATGATTGAGAAGAATGAAGAAAAATATTTTCATATATTAAGAAGAATATAAATATTATTAAAAAGATAAAGAAGAATAATTTATGAAAATTAAACAAATGAAGAATAATTGAAATATTTCAAAATGGGAAAAGGAAGCTCGAAACCAGAACAAAAAACGGACGTAACCAATGAAATGAAATGAAAACATACAATTACTTATCAACTAATAACGTCCTAATCATTATTGTGACAATCGGCGTAATAATAATTATATTGTATGACATACATAGAATTGTGAAGAAATCGAAATGTTATAAATCGCTAAATAGCTGCAGAATTTTAAAGAAGAACAGCATTGCGTTACTCCAGACGACAAATTGCACCTGAAAACAGCGAGTCAAGTGCGAAATCTTCTTGCCTGCGCTGCGGTACGTCACGCCGCCGCCGCCCCGTAACAATTCAACGTACAGCGAGCATACAACGCGTCACCAAAGTGTCAAGGACGAATCGACAACTTGTTAATAAAATTCTTTTGTTGTCAATAATAATAATTAATACCTTTATTCTAAGCTAATTTAAAGAGTTATCTAATTTTATACACTTTTTATAATTTTTCATATAATCTAGCTAAATTGTATCGATATAGATATCGATTTTAAAAAAAACCACCTTAGCCCTTGAACATAAATTTCACGTAATCGAAGATTTGCCAAGTCTGCAATGCTCAGGCATAATTGGTCTTGACTTATTGGATGTGCATTCCGAATGTTTTAATTTAAAATTAAAGAAAATAACCTTTGTTCACAATGGAATAGAGTGTGTAGTTCCACTACAAAATGGTCTCGATATCCGAAAGTAATACATCCAGCGGTAACAATAATAATTGTTACTCAACCAACATTGCAATATCAGCAAGAACCGAAGCCAGTTTCTTTATAACAAAAACAGATCTTGTTACTTCTACGTATTTAGTTTGTGGGAACGAAATACAACCCGGCGTATTTATTGCTAACTGCTTAGTTAAACCTAATGAATATGGTAACAAATAAAAATAGTACATTCGCGTACATAAAGGATTGTAACACTATATTAATAAAACCGAATTTCCAATCAAAGTTTACCCCAGGGGAATTTTTGAGAGAATTAGGTAAATTTTGTAGTAAGTTAAATATTACAAAAGTATGCTACATACATGAAAAATTACAACGGCATAAAAATTTCATAAAATTATTAGTAAATGCTATGAAAGGTGAAATAAACTATCAAGGTCCACGTTTATGTATTTTAAAAGATGTCAAAAGAATTTATGACAAACATGTCATTTGAAATGACTTTCATATTTTACCAACATGTGGTCACGCTGGTGTCAATCGCATGTTAAATAATATAAATAATATTATACTTTAACATAAACAGTAATTGTAAGAGTACTTCTGATATAATAAGTATGAGTAGGTACCTATTTTGAATAAAACATAAAATCCCAGCAAGTGGTACAATCCTGAGCGATAAGCTTCACGGTGTGCAAGCTGATACCACTGCACTGCAGTTATACATTTCTGCTTATACCTATGCGAAATACGGATAGCACGAAGCGAGTGCTTGGGAACCATTGTTTTATAACGTAAGAACATATATAACTACTAGCTGTCCCGGCGAACGTTGTTCCGCTGCCGTCCCTCTGTACCCGGCGAAAGTTGGTTTTTACCTATAGTGCCCGAGTCCGGCTCGCACTTGACATATCGAGATAAAAACTATCCTATCTTTTAAGTTGGATCAAATAACAGATATTTACGAAGTTTGATCAAAATCGGTTCAGTAGTTTAGGAGTCCATTGAGGACAAACATTGTGACACGAGATTTATATATATTAAGATATGGATTGTATAGCAATCTACTTATTATTATACAATAGTATTAAGATGAATATAAAGTTGTGGCCACAACAAAACTAATATGACTGTTTGTAATAATCATATGTGTTTAGAAAATAAGGGTGCACCCACACATAATAATGTGATTTTTTTTTTAAATAGAAATTTATGTAACAACTTATTACTTGTGTCCTTTTTTTCTCTCTCTCATTTACTATTTTGTGTTAAATGTAGCACTACTCAATTTTGGTATTAATCGTATGTTTCATATTTTGTAATTGTGTACTCTAGGTACTCGTATGTGTATTGACTTTCTTCAATATATTTTTTTTGTGTTAGATGTAAGCATATTTTTATTCAAAAATGCCTTATGATTTTTTTACTTATTAAGATTTTTCAATTTTAATTTGAATTTTAGAGTTATTTTTCTATTTTAACTTTCGTTATCTAAATTTTGGATTGTTAATAAAATT